>CM061243.1:124365158-125652658 GCA_030848705.1 Heracleum sosnowskyi
CATTTTTTCTTTGTGTCGGTAGAAGGATTTGATTTTCTAGTATTGTTATAGTTGAACAATCGTTGTTGTATAGCCGAGCAACTGCTTGTGCCTATAGTATGTGATCCGGAAAGAATTACCAAGTCCAGTACAATATTAAAACCATTAGTCTCAAATTGTTTTATTAATTGTGTCACGTTTTCATGGCCATGGGGCACCATGTTTGCTTCAGTGGAAATGGAAATTAGGCCGTCTTTTCGTCCAAATGGAACTTCCCAGAATGGACCTCCAACCATGGCAACAAAACTAGTAACACAAAGCAACAAAGAAGAAACTAGTAACACAAAGCAACAAAACTCAATTCACCAATTTTTTAGTTCGAATTTATATCGAATCATGTATTTTCGAATCATTTTCAGTTCAGATAATTAAATTTTCGATTATTATCGGTTTTAGATCATAATCCAATCTAGTATTTCAAATTATTTTCAATTAAATTTTTGAATTATATTCGGTTTTCGAACTTCATTCAATAGGAAGAGTAACACAAATAATATACTCAAAAAGTAAGAGTACCGAAGCATTCAATAGGAAGAGTAACACAAAGCAACAAAGAAAATAAAACGGAATGGATCTTCATTCTCACTTGGTGCTGCCTGCAAACTTAATAATTTGGTGGTGAAACTAGGTTTTCAACATAGGTATACACGTGACATGAGGTAAGGTCAGATACAATATCTGACATATCTAACAGCTTCTTGAATGTGTTACTCTTAGGGTTGTAGAGTACTATGGCTGAGCCAGATAACAACATTATATCACCACCGATGGAAACACAGAGCGGTTTAATCCAGGAGTGACATGGTAATCCAGTTGTAAATAGGATGGTGAACAATTTCGTCCAAGACTCTTCCACGCCACATTCCTTCATTACCCAGAAATCAGCACAGGCTTCATATTGGTACAATACAGAAAGGTTTTCACCAAAAGTACCCAAGGTTGTCCTACGTTCACCTTGTACTTCTGGTGGCAGCGAGACTTCTCGAGAAACCCATGTAGTGTACCCCCATGTTTGTGTTTCGGCTCTTTCGGCAATCTTGTTGATCTTCTAGTGAATGGATTCCACAAGAATATTTCTTCAGAATCTCTTCTCACGTCACGAGAAGAGACACAAAACAGCCCATTACAATAACCTATTACATGAATGTTGTCATCCCCCGGATGGCATTCCTCAACAGTCTTCGGATCGGTCTCATCATCATCATACGTCTCTGGATCGGTCTCATCATTATCATTAGTCTCTGGATCGGTCTCATCATTATCATTAGCCTCCGAATCGGTCTCATCATTATCATTAAGCAACGCAGTTACGGAACAACTCGAAAGCTTCATATATGGGATATTAGCCTGCTCTACGAAAGGCCAGCCGATTAAAAGCAAACGGTGGTGAGTTAAGCGAGGGTCATTAGTTGATCTAGAGAGGTGAGTTTTGGCGAACTCAGGACTCGAAAGCAAAGACTTCCATGACTTCAAATTATTATATTCGAAATCACGTTTCAAATCCCTAAGACAGTCAGCGGGAAGTCTAGAAAAAATTTCAGAGATCATATCTACAGGGAGGCTAGGGTTCTCGTTCGTGTTTTCTTCATGAGATGCCATTCAATTCTACGAGAACAATATTTTAAGGCGTAAGGGTAGGGTAAAGAGAAATCGCGGCGGGTCCTTATTTATAGGGTCACTTGTGATTTTATGAGGTTTTTATTTTAATATTTGGTTTTTCAAATTTTTAAATACAAATTCTTTTCAAAATTTGATGAGGTTTTTTTGGTTTAACATGTCGTATTTATTTTAAAATCAAGACATAATACAAACAATGTGGTCTAAATCAAGAATTTAATTTAGTTTATTTTAAATTATACTAGCCGATAACCCGTGCGAAGCACAGATCAAGAATAAAAATTAAATTACTGAAAATAAAATTTAAAATATAGAATAGTAATAATAATGAATATTATTTAGATATGTAGTTGTATAGAATTAAAACATGAAATTAAGATGAAAGTTGATAATAAATAAATCTATACTATATTATTAAAGCCGAAACATTGAAAGTTTTGGTTTTCGGTTTTCGGTTAGTTTTTGGTTTTCGATACTTTTTCTAATTAATAAATTAATAATATAATCAAAATTCGGGAAAGTTTTATTCTACATTAATATTTCACTATATTTTACTACATAAAAATCAAATAATATTGAAATCTAATCAAAAAATGGAAATGTGGGATCTAATTTGTTTAAATTTAGGATACTACAAATATACTTCTTTCTTTTTTAGGATAACGAAAGCTACTACAAATCAAATCTTTTATGAAATTGTATTATTGTCAAGTTACCAAAATAGTAACTAGATGATTGGCTTTTATAATTAAAATATTTTTTTTTCCTAACAAAATCAACTCCTTTTTCAAAAATATCATTACAATTATCTTTAAATTAAAACATATTACCTTTTATATTTGTTATTACTAAAATCTATGGTTTCCAAAAATATGAGCTGCAATCCTTACTTATTTATTTTAAAACCTATTTTAATACTCTATTTAATAAATAATAAAATAATATAAAAATAGTAACTAACTGATTGCCTTTTATAATTAAAAAAAATCTACTCCTTTTCCAAAAATATCATGACAATTACCTTTAAATTAAAACATAATATCTTTTATATTTGTTATCACTAAAATCTCTATTTTCCAAAAATATGAGGTGCAATCCTTACTTATTTATTTTAAAATCTATTTTAATACTCTATTTAATAAATAATAAAATAATATAAAAATATTAACTAGCTGATTGCCTTTTATAATTAAAACATTTTTTTCTAACAAATTCTATTTCTTTTTCAAAAATATCACGGACATGTATCTTTAAATTAAAATATATTACCTTTTATATTTGTTATCACTAAAATCTCTCTTTTTCAAAAATATCAAGTGCAACCTTACTTATATATTTTAAAACTTATTTTAATACTTTTAATTGTTTAAAAAAACTTACCTATTTTAACAAGTGAACGTATTTTTTTAACAAATACAATTAATATAATTAAAACACATCTAAAAATATTATAGGTAGTTACTTTTTTTAATTAAAACATGTTAGCTTTCCTATTTGTTCTTATTAAAAAAACCTACTTATTTTAACATGTCAACTTATTTTTTTAATAAATACAAGTAATATAATTAAAACAATTCTAAAAATATCACGGGCAATTAATTTTTTAATTAAAACATGTTAGATTTTCTATATACTTATTATTAATATTATTTTATTATAAAATAATATTAATAATACCTCATTTATCTTCATCAGCCCCATCTGTATTTTTTTAAAAACTTTTTACGTTACAATTAATATTTAAGTTTCTCATTTTATAATTTATCATATTAATTTTTATTTTTATTTTAATATTTTCCGTTCACATTAAATTTTTCCGTTTATTATTTTTTAAGACCCGTGCCTTGCACGGGTTATAGGCTAGTATTATTAAATTATGTAATTACATATAATCGAATCCTGAGTGAAATCAAATAAATGGAATTCAAATAAATAAATAACTTGTGTAAGTATATAACAGATATTTAATTTGATGCACTGTATAATTAACTTTTCATTTGGTACCACTTGAAACTTTTGACTTTCAAGTTGCATCTTTATATTTTTCACTTCATCCACAAAAATACCATGTATCGTTATAAATTTATGAATTTTCTATTAGATAAATTTTCGACTTTCAAGTGACATCATTCTAATTTGAGTTTCAACTCCAAAGTACCACTATATTAATGAATCTGATAAATTTGATGAATCACTCCTTATTTTTGGTGGACAAAGATATACCTAACAATATTTTGAGAGCCATTAAACTAAGTAGTTTGAACAAATTCATCGGAATCATTAAAAAGACGGTATTTGGGAGCTGAAGCGCAAATTAAAATGGTGTCACTTGGATGCCAAAATTTGTAGAGTGGTATCAAATGAAAAAAATCTCATAATTTTGTAATGATCGATTAAAGTTTATTTAATGGAGTGATATTGTGTGAACGAAGTCAAAGCATAATTGTGTCACTTCGAAGTAAAAAATTTCGAGTGGTACCAAATACAAAAGCCAATTGTACAATCGGGTCATGTTGCTTGTAGAACCTTTAACCTAAGAACTCTTAGAACTTTAATTTATATTTTAAAATAATAAATATTTATTATATGTAGATCAGGGGTAAAGTTGTCCATAAACACAAAATTCACAATTTAGAGCTAATTAATATTTGATTAACAATTATAATCATACATCGATATCGATTACAAAATTCTCCATCATCATAAAATTACACGCGAACATACTCAAAATGTGAGACTATGCAGAGCATTCTTTTAAGGAGTAACACAAAGCAATAAAGAAGAAAATATAACTAGAATGGACCATCATTTTCACTCGTCGCTGCCTGCAAGCTCTGGTGGTGAAACTAGGCTTTCAACGTAAGTATACACGTAAAGTGTGTCACAATACCCTGTATTTGTTTCTAACAGCTTCTTGAATGTGTTACTCTTAGGGTTGTAGAGTACTATGGCTGAGCCAGATAACAACATCATATCACCACCGATGGAAATACAGAGCGGTTTAATCCAGGAGTGACATGGTAATCCAGTTATAAATGGGACGGTGAAAATACTTTATAATCATCATTCGGTTCATCGTAGCAAAACCCATGTACTACTGTACGCCCATGTTTGTGTTTCGGATCTTTCGGCAATGTTGTTGATATTCCAGTGAACGGGTTCCACAAGAATATTTCTTCTTCAGAATCTCTCCCGTGAGAAGTCAAACAAAACAGGCCATTACAATAACCTACAACATGAATGTTATCCCCTGGATGGCATGTCTCAACAGTCTCCGGATCGGTCTCATCTTTATTATGAAGCAACGAATATACTGAACAACTCGAAAGCTTCATGTATGGGATGTCACACTGCGCTACAAAAGGCCAGGTGAGAAAAAGCAAACGGTGGTTAGTTGATTTAGAGATGTGAGTTTCGAAGAACTCAGGACTCGAAATTAAAGACTGCCATGACTCAAAACCATAATATTCAAAATACTCTTCCAAATCCCGAAGGCACTCGGAGGGAAGTCTTGAAAAAATTTCAAGAATTATATCATCAGGGAGGGTAGGGTAATTAGCAGGGTTCTGGTTCTGGTTCGTGTTTTCTACATGAGATGCCATATATATAATTCTGAAAGAAAAATATTTTGAGGCGTAAGGGTAGGGTGAGGAGAAATTCTGAACGCGCCCGGTCCTATTTATAGGGTCACTTGTGATTATTGAGGGTTTTTTTTCTTCTGGATTTTCAATTCTTAAAATACAAATTTTTTTAAAGATTTTATGAGGTTTTGATTTAACACGTAAAAGTTTTTTATCTGTAGGGCTGTCAAACGAATAATTCGTATCTGCCTGTACTTCCTTATTTATATTATTTTATTTTTTATATTTCTTCTAAAATTCTTCTCTTTTTCTAAAAATCTTACGGGTATCTATACTATACTATCATATAATATACGAATCATTAAAAGTTTTGGTACTTGTTTTTTGGTATGGTACTTGCTTTTTGTACCTGTTTTTTGGTACGGTACTTGACTTATTTAATTGTTTTTAACAAAATATTTTTATTACTATTTTATAATAGCCGAAACAACAAAATCCACTACTTTTCCAAAAAAATCACGAGCAATTACCTTTTTCAATTAAAATATGTTACCTTTTTATATTTGTTCTTACTAAAATCTCTTCTTTTCCAAAACTATTATATTATAAAAGAAATATATAAAAATATTATATTATATTTTTACTATAAAAGAAATATTATAATATAATCCACTCCTTTTCCAAAAATATCACGGGCAATTACCTTTTTCAATTAAAATATGTTACATTTTCTATCCGTCCATACTAAAATCTCTCATTTTTCAAAAATATTATATTATAAAAGAAATATATTAAAATATAATATTATATTTTTACTATAAAAGAAATATTATAATATATTAAAAGAAGCATATCTTATACTATCTTATAATAGACGAAACATTAAAAGTTTTGGTACCTGTTTTTTGGTACGGTACTTGCATTTGTTCTTAACAAAATATTTTTATTACTATTTTATAATAGTCAAAACAACAAAATTCACTCATTTTCCAAAAAAAAATCATGAGCATGTTACCTTTTCTATTTGTCATTACTAAAATCACTCATTTTTCAAAAATATTATATTATAAAAGAAATATATAAAAATATTATATTATTATAATATTTTTATATATTTGTCTAGTTGATTGCATTTTTTCTTTGTGTCGGTAGAAGGATCTGATTTTCTAGTATTGTTATAGTTGAACAATCGTTGTTGTATAGCCGAGCAACTGCTTGTGCCTATAGTATGTGATCCGGAAAGAATTACCAAGTCTAGTACATTAAAACCATTAGTCTCAAATTGTTTCATTAATTGTGTCACGTTTTCATGGCCACGGGGCACCATGTTTGCTTCATTGGCAATGGAAATTAGGCCGTCTTTTCGTCCAAATGGAACTTCCCAGAATGGACCTCCAACCATGGCAACAAAACTAGTAACACAAAGCAACAAAGAAAAAACTAGTAACACAAAGCAACAAAACTCAATTCACCAATTTTTTAGTTCGAATTTATATCGAATCATGTATTTTCGAATCATTTTCAGTTCAGATAATTAAATTTTCGATTATTATCGGTTTTAAATCATAATCCAATCTAGTATTTCAAATTATTTTCAATTAAAATTTTGAATTATGTTCGGTTTTCGAACTTCATTCAATAGGAAGAGTAACACAAATAATATACTCAAAAAATAAGAGTATCGAAGCAGTCAATAGGAAGAGTAACACAAAGCAACAAAGAAAATAAAACGGAATGGATCTTCATTCTCACTTGGTGCTGCCTGCAAACTTAATAATTTGGTGGTGAAACTAGGTTTTCAACATAGGTATACACGTGACATGAGGTAAGGTCAGATACAATATCTGACATATCTAACAGCTTCTTGAATGTGTTACTCTTAGGGTTGTAGAGTACTATGGCTGAGCCAGATAACAACATTATATCACCACCGATGGAAACACAGAGCGGTTTAATCCAGGAGTGACATGGTAATCCAGTTGTAAATAGGATGGTGAACAATTTCGTCCAAGACTCTTCCACGCCACATTCCTTCATTACCCAGAAATCAGCACAGGCTTCATATTGGTACAATACAGAAAGGTTTTCACCAAAAGTACCCAAGGTTGTCCTACGTTCACCTTGTACTTCTGGTGGCAGCGAGACTTCTCGAGAAGTCTCGGTTTTTATATCGATAGAAATAATAAAACATGAATTCGAATTGTTAATCTGCATGTTTTCTCTTTCAGCAAGCCAGTGCATAGCTCCATTTGCAAAACTCCCCCGCCTACTATATATTTCCCCAAAGCAATAATCTCCGGTGATACTCCTCCAACCACCAGATTTTGAGCTATAAACTGACACATTATTTTCATATGTCCGGTACCAGTGACAAAAGATGGAAAATACTTTATAATCATCGTTCGGTTCATCGTAGCAAAACCCATGTAGTGTACCCCCATGTTTGTGTTTCGGCTCTTTCGGCAATCTTGTTGATCTTCTAGTGAATGGATTCCACAAGAATATTTCTTCAGAATCTCTTCTCACGTCACGAGAAGAGACACAAAACAGCCCATTACAATAACCTATTACATGAATGTTGTCATCCCCCGGATGGCATTCCTCAACAGTCTTCGGATCGGTCTCATCATCATCATACGTCTCTGGATCGGTCTCATCATTATCATTAGTCTCTGGATCGGTCTCATCATTATCATTAGCCTCCGAATCGGTCTCATCATTATCATTAAGCAACGCAGTTACGGAACAACTCGAAAGCTTCATATATGGGATATTAGCCTGCTCTACGAAAGGCCAGCCGATTAAAAGCAAACGGTGGTGAGTTAAGCGAGGGTCATTAGTTGATCTAGAGAGGTGAGTTTTGGCGAACTCAGGACTCGAAAGCAAAGACTTCCATGACTTAAAATTATTATATTCGAAATCATGTTTCAAATCCCTAAGACAGTCAGCGGGAAGTCTAGAAAAAATTTCAGAGATCATATCTACAGGGAGGCTAGGGTTCTCGTTCGTGTTTTCTTCATGAGATGCCATTTAATTCTACGAGAACAATACTTTAAGGCTAAGGGCAGGGTAAAGAGAAATCGCGGCGGGTCCTATTTATAGGGTTACTTGTGATTTTATGAGTTTTTTATTTTTATATTTGGTTTTTCAAATTTTTAAATACAAATTCTTTTCAAAATTTGATGAGGTTTTGGTTTAACATGTCGTATTTATTTTAAAATCAAGACATAATACAAACAATGTGGTCTAAATCAAGAATTTAATTTAGTTTATTTTAAATTATAATATACTAGCCGATAACCTGTGCGAAACACGGATCGAGAATAAAAATTAAATTACTAAAAATAAATTTTAAAATATAGAATAGTAATAATAATGAATATTAGTTAGATATGTAGTTGTATAGAATTAAAACATGAAATTAAGATGAAAGTTGATAAATAATAAATATTATTAAATTATGTAATTACATAGAATCGAATCCCGAGTGAAATCAAATAAATGGAATTTAAATAAATAAATAACTTGCGTAAGTATATAAGAGATATATATTTAATTTGATGCAACTGTACAATTAACTTTTCATTTGGTACCACTTGAAACTTTTGACTTTCAAGTTGCATCTTTATATTTTTTACTTCATCCACAAAAATACCATGTCGTTAATCGATCGTTATAAATTTATGAAATTTTTCATTAGATAAATTTTCGACTTTCAAGTGACATCATTCTACTTTAAGTTTCAACTCCAAAGTACCACTATATTATTGAATCTGATAAATTTGATGAATCACTCCTTATTTTTTGTGGACAAAGATATACCTAACAATATTTTGAGAGCCATTAAACTAAGTAGTTTGAACAAATTCATCGGAATCATTAAAAAAGCGATATTTGGGAGCTGAAGCGCAAATTAAAATGGTGTCACTTGGATGCCAAAATTTGTAGAGTGGTATCAAATGAAAAAAATCTCATAATTTTGTAATGATCGATTAAAGTTTGCTTAATGGAGTGATATTGTGTGGACGAAGTCAAAGCATAACTGTGTCACTTCGAAGTAAAAAACTTCGAGTGGTACCAAATACAAAAATCAATTGTACAATCGGGTCATGTTCCTTATAGAACCCTTAACCTAAGAACTCTTAGAACTCTAATTTATATTTTAAAATAATATATATTTATTATATGTAGATCAGGGGTAAAGTTGTCCATAAACACAAAATTCACAATTTAGAGCTAATTAATATTTGATTAATAATTATAATCATACATCGATGTCAATCACAAAATTCTCCATCGTCATCATAAAATTTCCCCATTATTTTTATCAACTTTTGTGAAAATATTCAAGTTTTGGTATGAACACAATATTAGATAACGGTGTTCAGCAGCTGAACATTTAAATACAAGTAAGTTTAGTTGTAGAACTTTAAAATTTATTTGCTTGATTTCAAATTGGATTGCATGACTTTTATGTTCAATGGTAGAACACGAAAGTTATGGTATGAAAATAATATGAATAACATTGTTCAACAGCTAAACATTATAAAACAAATCAAGTTCACTTGAGAACTTCGTGGAAAAAAGTAGGTTCAGTTGTTGAACTTTGAAGTTCATGTGCATAACTGTTAAAATTCAGTAGCAGAACACTGTATTTATACTACGAAACAAAAGAGGTCCTGCTGTAGAATCCTTTTATCTGATAAATGTTTTCGTGTATAAAATTTTGAATAAAATAAATAAATCATATTTAAGAAAAAAATTAAAATTGAAAAAACAACCAAAAGATATGTGAGATAAAAAATTAAAATAATAATTTTTTTTTAAAATGAGTAATTGATTAAACTTCTTTATTTAAATTAATTGAACTAATAGTGTAGTTATTTTATTCCAGCAATACCCTTATAAAGATTTTGTATATAAAAATGAGTTGAATCTAGACAGTTGATCTAGTAATAATCCAACGGTTTATAACAGTTCTAAAGTTCTTTTTAGTATGTGGTTCTCTCTTGATCCTGACCCTTGTACAATAATACCAAATGGAATATCTAATTTTGTTATTGAAACAAATCGAACCCGAGTTTGAAATGAAATCAATTAATTTAATTATATTATAATAACCAAAATCTGGCTTTGATACCATTGTGTTCCAACAAATGCAATTTTCCTTATTAATAAAATTCCCAATTCACGAATTGCTTTTATACTTGTTAGATATAATTGCTGACGTTTGTTCATCAGTGTTTAAGTACCAGGTACTCATCAGAGTTTACTGGAAGCCAGTCAGAGTTTATTAAAGTCTGACGGGGAGAAAGTTTACCTTAGCTGTCGGTGCTGATATAAAGATTCTAGAAGCAATATATCTTGAAGATGGAAAGAAGCAAGATATATTGAGACAGTTAAGGAAACGGAACAGAAGACAGAAGCAATCCTAATTTGATATGATTTGTATAGCTAATTTATAGGAATATCAATTAGAGATTGATTATGTAACTGTGTATTATATAAACACAGATAGGTTAACCCTAAAAGGGATGCGAATAATGAATACATTATTCTTGTAACCTAGCAGCTCTCTGTGATTCTTTAACATCACTGAGAGAAGAGTTATTTATATAATTCAGTTGTTGATTCATAAACAGTGTTCTTGATTGTTATTATCATATTTATATTGATTATATATTGTGTAATCGGCCTATCAATTGGTATCAGAGCCAAGGCTGATTAGTATATACAGTTTATCGATCCAAACACAAGTATAATCATGACTGACAACTTTCAGGAAGGTTCTAACACAGGTTCTAATGTTCAGAAGGTTCAACCTACTTCTGTGAGTCGATATGAGACTATAAGGGTTCCAATTCTCAGACCAGTTGAATATCCAATATGGAAGGTGAAGATGACCATGTTTCTGGAAGCCACAGATCCAGAATATCTTGATAGAATCAATGATGGTCCTCATATGCCAACTAAATTGTCTCCTGTTATTACTGGACAAGAACAAAAGACTGTTCCAAAAGAGAAGAAAGATTTGACTCCTGAAGACATCTCATCAATTGCAAAGGATGCAAAGGTTAGACATCTACTACACAGTGCCTTAGATAATGTCATGTCTAACAGAGTTATTGGCTGCAAGACTGCCAAAGAAATTTGGGATGCTTTGGAAGTCAGGTGTCAAGGAACAAGTGCTATAAAGAAGAACATGAAGACTATTCTAACACAGGAGTATGAACACTTTGACTCTAGATCTGATGAAAGTTTGACAGATACATATGACAGATTTTGTAAATTGTTGAATGATTTGTCCCTGGTTGATAAAGAATATGAACTTGAAGAGTCAAATCTCAAGTTTCTTCTATCCCTACCTGAAAGATGGGATATAAAGGCAACAACAATCAGAGACAATTATAATCTTGCAGAAACAGATCTTGATGAAATCTATGGGTTGCTCAAAACTCATGAACTGGAGATAGAACAAAGAAACAAAAGATCTGGAAAGAAGACAAAATCTGTTGCTCTTAAAGTTGTAGCCATAGCTTAACAGTGTATAAGAACAGTAATAAGATAACAACAGCTGAGTCATCAGGACTTCGAGAAACCCTGACTGTTCTTGAAGAGTTATTCGCCCCCACTTACTGTGTCAGGTTGTCGGCGAGATACTACTTCCAGGATAAAACAGCTCCGAGCAAGGTGTTCACAGCAACACCAGCACTCAACTACGACCAGCACCTCAGTCGCCGGAGAACCAGAAAAACTACAGAGAATACTCTATGGAGAGGGAGGGCAGAGAGAGTTTTTGAGAGAAGTGTGTTTTGCAAACTTCTGTGTGTTTTCAACTGAGCTACAAGGGCCACTATTTATAGTGGCTCCTTTCTGTAACTTAAGCATACACATTAATTCTTTCCGTAACAGCTGATCATATTAAAAATAAACAATCAAAACTTTTGATTTAAATTTAATAACCTGACCATCAAATCATGTCCAGGTTCATATCAGTTTCTGTTGATAGATAAAAACTCTCGCCCAGGTCGCCTCGCGTACGCGAGACGCCGAGACATTCGCCCAAATCGCCCTTCGACCCGGTCCGGTCCGGTCCGGTCCGGTCCGGTCCGTGGCGTGGCGTGGCGTGGCGAGGCGGGCGGCGGCGCGCGTGTGTGTGTGTGTGCGCGTGAAGCACACACCAACACCATGCACCATCACACACCTTAGTAGTTGTATACTACTCATGTGTGTAATGCTATTTAAAGCCACCAAGTCCCCTTATTCTTTTCTATGTGGGATAAATGAAACATCATTATAACAACCTTTTTCAAGCTACTACCTTCATCTCAATTTCTCTTATGGATTTAAACAAGAAAATTATTAAACCCATACATGAAAGTTTAAGTTCCCATCGCAAGGAACAACTTCCAATCATTAGAAATTTGAATTAACATCAAGAATATACTTAATTATATCCTTAAACTATCAATTTTCTAACAGCAACAAAGAAGAAACTAGTAACACAAAGCAACAAAACTCAATTCACCAATTTTTTAGTTCGAATTTATATCGAATCATGTATTTTCGAATCATTTTCAGTTTAGATAATTAAATTTTAGATTATTATCGGTTTTAGATCATAATCCAATCTAGTATTTCAAATTATTTTCAATTAAAATTTTGAATTATGTTCGGTTTTCGAACTTCATTCAATAGGAAGAGTAACACAAATAATATACTCAAAAAGTAAGAGTACCGAAGCTTTCAATAGGAAGAGTAACACAAAGCAACAAAGAAAATAAAACGGAATGCATTACTTTTAGAAAATTAGTTATTTAAGTTATAAAATATAAAAGAGGTAATTTGTTTTAGCTGAAAAGAATAACTTGTTATTTATTAATATTTATATAAAACAATATTACCATTGTATATTTATTTTGAATATATTATATTTAGAAGATAAGTTGTTTTAGTTAGAAAATATAAAACACATAATGTGTTTTAGTTATCGGTTATAAATATATAATAATATTACCATTTTATATATATATATTGCCCGTCTTATTTTTAGAAAATGATTTGTTTTAGTTAAATAGATATATGAAATAGGTAATATGTTTTAGCTGAAAAAGGTAATTGATTATCAATAACTTGGTTTCCATATATGTGTCCTATTTATAAGATGAGTTGTTTTAGGTAAAAAATATAAAAATAATGTGTTTTAGCTGAAAAAGATAATCGGTTATAAATATATAATAATATCACCATATTATATATATGTTGCCCGTTTTATTTTTAGAAGATGAGTTGGTTTAGTTTAAAAAAAATATAAAATAGGTAATGTAGTGAAAAAAGGTAATTGATTATTAATAAATTGATTATAGATAGGCCCGTGAATCGGCCTAAATACCGACCGACCGACCGACGACCGACCAAAACTTTTAATGTTTCGTCAATTGATTATTAATAAATTGATTATAGATAGGCCCGTGAATCGGCCCAAATACCGACCGACCGACCGAACGACGACCGACCAAAACTTTTAATGTTTCGTCTTTAATAATATAGTATAGATTATATTATATTTTTACTATAAAAGAAATATTATAATATAATCCACTCCTTTTCCAAAAACACCACAAGCAATTACCTTTTTCAATTAAAATATGTTACATTTTCTATCCGTCCATACTAAAATCTCTCATTTTTCAAAAATATTATATTATAAAGAAATATATTAAAATATAATATTATATTTTTACTATAAAAGAAATATTATAATATATTAAAAGAAGCCCGCACGGGTTATAAGCTAGTCTATACTATCTTATACTATCTTATAATAGACCAAACATTAAAAGTTTTGGTACCTGTTTTTTGGTACGGTACTTGCATTTGTTCTTAACAAAATATTTTTATTACTATCTTATAATAATCGAAACAACAAAATCCACTCATTTTCCAAAAAAAAATCATGCGCATGTTACATTTTCTATTTGTCATTACTAAAATCTCTCATTTTCCAAAAATATTATATTATAAAAGAAATATATAAAAATATTATATTATTATAATATTTTTATATATTTTTCTAGTTGATTGCATTTTTTCTTTGTGTCGGTAGAAGGATTTGATTTTCTAGTATTGTTATAGTTGAACAATCGTTGTTGTATAGCCGAGCAACTGCTTGTGCCTATAGTATGTGATCCGGAAAGAATTACCAAGTCCAGTACAATATTAAAACCATTAGTCTCAAATTGTTTTATTAATTGTGTCACGTTTTCATGGCCATGGGGCACCATGTTTGCTTCAGTGGAAATGGAAATTAGGCCGTCTTTTCGTCCAAATGGAACTTCCCAGAATGGACCTCCAACCATGGCAACAAAACTAGTAACACAAAGCAACAAAGAAGAAACTAGTAACACAAAGCAACAAAACTCAATTCACCAATTTTTTAGTTCGAATTTATATCGAATCATGTATTTTCGAATCATTTTCAGTTCAGATAATTAAATTTTCGATTATTATCGGTTTTAGATCATAATCCAATCTAGTATTTCAAATTATTTTCAATTAAATTTTTGAATTATATTCGGTTTTCGAACTTCATTCAATAGGAAGAGTAACACAAATAATATACTCAAAAAGTAAGAGTACCGAAGCATTCAATAGGAAGAGTAACACAAAGCAACAAAGAAAATAAAACGGAATGGATCTTCATTCTCACTTGGTGCTGCCTGCAAACTTAATAATTTGGTGGTGAAACTAGGTTTTCAACATAGGTATACACGTGACATGAGGTAAGGTCAGATACAATATCTGACATATCTAACAGCTTCTTGAATGTGTTACTCTTAGGCAGGGGCGGACCCAGGATTTCAAACCTACCTGGGCTGTAATAAAAAAAATTTACGCGAACTTAATAAAAAGGATAAAACTAGCATAAGAATATGTCATAAAACAAATAAAACATATAATAAGCATACATGTATAACTGAAAAAAAGATTTACTTACATCATTTGAGTTGTACTCGACGATTCTTTTGAGCATAAAATTCATCTATCACTTCATCTATATCAATATCTTCAGCAAACTCTCTCTCAATGTTGATAAGCATAGAATCTCTCAAATATTCATCCCCCATTTTATTTCGAAGTTCGGTCTTCAATAATTTCATAGCTGAAAAAACTCTTTCTGTAGTTGCTGTAGAAACAGGGAGAGTCAACACAAGACAAATCAACCTATAAATCAAATTGTAGTGTTCTGCCTTTCCTGTATCAACTAGTTGTACACATAACTCAGAAAGAGTAGACAAACTTTGAAATTTAGCATGTTTAACCACATCAATCTTGTAATGCTCAAGTTGGAGTTGAAGATGGTACAAATCTTGTTGACTAAAATCAGCAGGATAAAAGGTACTTGCAAGAGTACAAATCTGCTCCTTGTCAAACAAACCAAAATTATTCTTCGGTTCCAAAGATGAACTTAATCTCAAAAGCTCCACGGCATGATCATTGAACCTATATTGTAGCTCTTCTAACTGAAAATCAATTGCAGAGTTAAATACATCATAATGATAATGATGCTCAACTGATATATCATCACTTTGTCGCACAGAACGAAATTCATCCATATAACGAGCACTCATATCTGGTACAGTAATTTCATTCTTTTCACATACCAATATGACATAATGCAAAAGAACATCAAAACCATCATCTCTCAAAGATTGAAGCAATTCTTTTGTTGTTGCAACTAAATCCATGGCATTCAAGATATCAATTGATTTACTTTGTAAGGCTCGGCAAAGCAAATCAGTAATGCCCATGATTTTATGCATCAAGTATAACACAAATAAAAACTTAAATGATTTAACTGCCTTTATAGTACCTCTAGCTTCTCCACGTTGAGCGCTCGAATTAGTAGTACAATTATTTATGCTTTCCAACACAACAATTATTGAACCATACTTATCAATCAAGCTACAAACACTGTTAAAGTGAGAGCTCCACCTGGTAGATCCAGCTCGTTGCAAATTTCCAATCTGATTAAGTCCTCTGCCAGTCTCGCGTTCTCCACTAGCCACAGAATGATCAACCTCAATGCCATGTGCAGTCTGTAACTCTGAGAGACGTTTAGAAGAACCACTAACAATATTGACAACATTAGCCAACATAGAAAAGAATTCCCAAACATAATCTTGTTTCTCAGCAGCCCCAACCAATGCTAGTTGTAAACGGTGAGCAAAACAATGTACATAATAAGCATATGGGCAATCTCTAAGAAACAAAGCCTGTAAACCATTAAACGCACCACGCATATTACTAGCACCATCATATCCCTGACCTCTCATATTCTGAATGTTTAAGTTATTCCGTGTGAGAACATCAGATAATTCTTTCTTAAGAGTTAATGATGTTGTATCAAACACATTAACAATATCAAAAAAGCGCTCACGTATAACACCATAAACATCAACAAATCGTAACACAATAGCCATTTGTTCTTTCTGTGATGCATCTAATGCTTCATCAACTAAAATGCAGAACTTAGAATCTCTTATCTCATTACGGATTATATTTCTTACTTTAGAAGCAAAGATATGTAAAATATCTTTTTGCACTTTTGGAGAAGTGTAAGTAGCATTTTTTGGTGCATTTTCCAAAATAACATTTGAAATATCAGGACTCACTCTTCCAAAAGTTTTGACTATCTCAATAAGATTACCTCTGTTACGAGAAGTGGATGATTCATCATGACCCCGTAATGCACATGCTTGTAAACTCAAATATCGAACACCCTCTATAGTAGCTCTCAAACGCAGTCTATTCTTCTTTACCTCTTCCAAAGATTGACAGTTAATGACCTTGTCAATATGCCTTGTAACATTCTGCAACCCTTCATAATCTTTGATTGCCTTTTTATGTGGTGAATTAGAGGTTCCAATATGGACCAAGAAAGCACATCTCTGATTATCATTAACTCTTTTCCAACTCTTAAATCCATCAATAGTAAATGCATGTTGTGAAGATGCATCACTTTCAAATAAATAACATGGAAAACAGAAAGCTGCATCTTTCGAAACTGAGTACTCTAGCCACTTGAATGTGTTGAACCAAGATGCTTGAAACCGACGACGTTGAGTTCCAAACTCAGTAGCTGGATATTGGTCTCTACGCAGTTGAGGTTGACATGGTCCCAATCTAATGTATTCACGTCTAATGTCATCACGAACAGTAGGTGGATACTTCCAAATTGGACGACGAAGACCTGGATCGCGTTCAAGGGATGCAAGATCAAATTCTGAAGTATCACTAGGAGTAGCAGTACCACTGGAAGTAGCTGTAGGAGTAGCACTTGGAGTATGTGTAGGAGTAGCAACACTATGAATATGTGTAGGAGTAGTATCACTCGGAGTAGGTGCAGGAGTAGCATCACTCGGAGTAGGTGTAGGGGTAGCCGTACCACTAGAAAAATAGGAGAACAATGTCTTTCTCTTTTTATCTTAACTCCTGCATCAAATTATAAAAGAAGATTAATATTCAATTGTACTCCAGAAAGATAGTAAGTTAATTAATTATAAAATACATGAGATGTTTATAGTAAGCAACCTTGAGGTAAGGTAAGGTAAGGTCATAATAAACAGCATAACGGGATACACAACAGATAAGCAAGCAAGTAAGTGAATGCCTGGACACCAAATAACAGTACTAAAAGCCAAGACCAAAAGCTATAAGTGCAAAACAAGCCTAGTTAAGGAGTAAGTTAACATAGACATCTAACACCCCTGGAGACAAATTATAGAAGTAAACAAGTAAAGCAAGTAACCAATGTAAAGAAAAAAGTAAGGTTATCTTACATGATCCAACAACCACAAACACGAAAAACCCGAGCAAAATGGGGCCGACAGGATAGTTTTCCCCTTTCTTTGAAACTGTTTCAGGCACAGCTCCTCGCTTGGTGATATTTTTCTGGAATCGTTGCACCTTCCTATCAGATAGTCGTTTTGAAGTTGTCTGAAAACATACCAATAGTTAAACTATCCAGTCAGCCATCACTAGCCAAGCCATTATAGTTTCTGCAACATAAATTTCTCATAGATGTGCAAAAATCATCCAAACAAAGTAACAGTGTACTATATAACTCTGAGCTGAAAAATTCCAACAACGTATATTTTGTTCAATTGGACCTACTCAACCGTGAAAACAATGTACGGATAGAAGATCATAAATCTTTAAAGCAACATAATTTCATGTTTTCAATTACAATTTTGCAAAGTTCACTGCAGCATTTTAATATGTGATTTGTGAACTTTGCGGACTATCAAAGAACCAAGCCAAATTATTCAACTTAAGAAATCAGTAACTCGTAAAAATATCAGCAAAAGAACTACATAAACACATGTTCAATCAATCAAACTGACGAGACATAAGAATGTTACAATACAATGTCACAATACAGCTTATAACTAATATCCCTACTGCCTCAACACGAAAAGAAATCATTTACAGAGCTTTTAAATACACCTTTCCTTTGAATTTGCCTAGGAACTAGATTAGAGTTCAATCACAATTCACAAGTGCAAAACAAACCAAATTAAACTGAATACAGGCAAGAACAATCTTGGCAGTTGGCACCAAGCGGAACAATCCTCCAATTAACACATAAACTATAAAAAACAATCGAAAATCAGGAATGGAAATACTTACATTTTAATTTCAATGGAATGGAAGTATCAAGTATGGAACACAAGAGACTCCGACCTAATTTCTTCTTTCAATTTGGGGCTTTTTCTTTCTTTCGTTGTTTCGTTGTTGTCTGCAGTCTGTGTAATCAGGGGCTACTAACTGAATGGGCTAGGCTGAAAAATATACTAACTGGGCTGCATCTTTTCCTACCCGGGCTGGACTGCTTTTCAGATTGTATGTTAAATGGGCCAGCAAAAACTCACCTGGGCTGGAGCCAACCCTAGCCCAGCCCAAGGTCCGCCCCTGCTCTTAGGGTTGTAGAGTACTATGGCTGAGCCAGATAACAACATTATATCACCACCGATGGAAACACAGAGCGGTTTAATC
Source organism: Heracleum sosnowskyi (assembly GCA_030848705.1). Classification (NCBI taxonomy): domain Eukaryota; kingdom Viridiplantae; phylum Streptophyta; class Magnoliopsida; order Apiales; family Apiaceae; genus Heracleum; species Heracleum sosnowskyi. The sequence continues at coordinate 124,384,454 of CM061243.1, forward strand.
CAGGAGTGACATGGTAATCCAGTTGTAAATAGGATGGTGAACAATTTCGTCCAAGACTCTTCCACGCCACATTCCTTCATTACCCAGAAATCAGCACAGGCTTCATATTGGTACAATACAGAAAGGTTTTCACCAAAAGTACCCAAGGTTGTCCTACGTTCACCTTGTACTTCTGGTGGCAGCGAGACTTCTCGAGAAACCCATGTAGTGTACCCCCATGTTTGTGTTTCGGCTCTTTCGGCAATCTTGTTGATCTTCTAGTGAATGGATTCCACAAGAATATTTCTTCAGAATCTCTTCTCACGTCACGAGAAGAGACACAAAACAGCCCATTACAATAACCTATTACATGAATGTTGTCATCCCCCGGATGGCATTCCTCAACAGTCTTCGGATCGGTCTCATCATCATCATACGTCTCTGGATCGGTCTCATCATTATCATTAGTCTCTGGATCGGTCTCATCATTATCATTAGCCTCCGAATCGGTCTCATCATTATCATTAAGCAACGCAGTTACGGAACAACTCGAAAGCTTCATATATGGGATATTAGCCTGCTCTACGAAAGGCCAGCCGATTAAAAGCAAACGGTGGTGAGTTAAGCGAGGGTCATTAGTTGATCTAGAGAGGTGAGTTTTGGCGAACTCAGGACTCGAAAGCAAAGACTTCCATGACTTAAAATTATTATATTCGAAATCATGTTTCAAATCCCTAAGACAGTCAGCGGGAAGTCTAGAAAAAATTTCAGAGATCATATCTACAGGGAGGCTAGGGTTCTCGTTCGTGTTTTCTTCATGAGATGCCATTTAATTCTACGAGAACAATACTTTAAGGCTAAGGGCAGGGTAAAGAGAAATCGCGGCGGGTCCTATTTATAGGGTTACTTGTGATTTTATGAGTTTTTTATTTTTATATTTGGTTTTTCAAATTTTTAAATACAAATTCTTTTCAAAATTTGATGAGGTTTTGGTTTAACATGTCGTATTTATTTTAAAATCAAGACATAATACAAACAATGTGGTCTAAATCAAGAATAAAAATTAAATTACTGAAAATAAAATTTAAAATATAGAATAGTAATAATAATGAATATTATTTAGATATGTAGTTGTATAGAATTAAAACATGAAATTAAGATGAAAGTTGATAATAAATAAATCTATACTATATTATTAAAGCCGAAACATTGAAAGTTTTGGTTTTCGGTTTTCGGTTAGTTTTTGGTTTTCGGTACTTTTTCTAATTAATAAATTAATAATATAATCAAAATTCGGGAAAGTTTTATTCTACATTAATATTTCACTATATTTTACTACATAAAAATCAAATAATATTGAAATCTAATCAAAAAATGGAAATGTGGGATCTAATTTGTTTAAATTTAGGATACTACAAATATACTTCTTTCTTTTTTAGGTTAACGAAAGCTACTACAAATCAAATCTTTTATGAAATTGTATTATTGTCAAGTTACCAAAATAGTAACTAGATGATTGGCTTTTATAATTAAAATATTTTTTTTTCCTAACAAAATCAACTCCTTTTTCAAAAATATCATTACAATTATCTTTAAATTAAAACATATTACCTTTTATATTTGTTATTACTAAAATCTATGGTTTCCAAAAATATGAGCTGCAATCCTTACTTATTTATTTTAAAACCTATTTTAATACTCTATTTAATAAATAATAAAATAATATAAAAATAGTAACTAACTGATTGCCTTTTATAATTAAAAAAAATCTACTCCTTTTCCAAAAATATCATGACAATTACCTTTAAATTAAAACATAATATCTTTTATATTTGTTATCACTAAAATCTCTATTTTCCAAAAATATGAGGTGCAATCCTTACTTATTTATTTTAAAATCTATTTTAATACTCTATTTAATAAATAATAAAATAATATAAAAATATTAACTAGCTGATTGCCTTTTATAATTAAAACATTTTTTTCTAACAAATTCTATTTCTTTTTCAAAAATATCACGGACATGTATCTTTAAATTAAAATATATTACCTTTTATATTTGTTATCACTAAAATCTCTCTTTTTCAAAAATATCAAGTGCAACCTTACTTATATATTTTAAAACTTATTTTAATACTTTTAATTGTTTAAAAAAACTTACCTATTTTAACAAGTGAACGTATTTTTTTAACAAATACAATTAATATAATTAAAACACATCTAAAAATATTATAGGTAGTTACTTTTTTTAATTAAAACATGTTAGCTTTCCTATTTGTTCTTATTAAAAAAACCTACTTATTTTAACATGTCAACTTATTTTTTTAATAAATACAAGTAATATAATTAAAACAATTCTAAAAATATCACGGGCAATTAATTTTTTAATTAAAACATGTTAGATTTTCTATATACTTATTATTAATATTATTTTATTATAAAATAATATTAATAATACCTCATTTATCTTCATCAGCCCCATCTGTATTTTTTTAAAAACTTTTTACGTTACAATTAATATTTAAGTTTCTCATTTTATAATTTATCATATTAATTTTTATTTTTATTTTAATATTTTCCGTTCACATTAAATTTTTCCGTTTATTATTTTTTAAGACCCGTGCCTTGCACGGGTTATAGGCTAGTATTATTAAATTATGTAATTACATATAATCGAATCCTGAGTGAAATCAAATAAATGGAATTCAAATAAATAAATAACTTGTGTAAGTATATAACAGATATTTAATTTGATGCACTGTATAATTAACTTTTCATTTGGTATCACTTGAAACTTTTGACTTTCAAGTTGCATCTTTATATTTTTCACTTCATCCACAAAAATACCATGTATCGTTATAAATTTATGAATTTTCTATTAGATAAATTTTCGACTTTCAAGTGACATCATTCTAATTTGAGTTTCAACTCCAAAGTACCACTATATTAATGAATCTGATAAATTTGATGAATCACTCCTTATTTTTGGTGGACAAAGATATACCTAACAATATTTTGAGAGCCATTAAACTAAGTAGTTTGAACAAATTCATCGGAATCATTAAAAAGACGGTATTTGGGAGCTGAAGCGCAAATTAAAATGGTGTCACTTGGATGCCAAAATTTGTAGAGTGGTATCAAATGAAAAAAATCTCATAATTTTGTAATGATCGATTAAAGTTTATTTAATGGAGTGATATTGTGTGAACGAAGTCAAAGCATAATTGTGTCACTTCGAAGTAAAAAATTTCGAGTGGTACCAAATACAAAAGCCAATTGTACAATCGGGTCATGTTCCTTGTAGAACCTTTAACCTAAGAACTCTTAGAACTTTAATTTATATTTTAAAATAATAAATATTTATTATATGTAGATCAGGGGTAAAGTTGTCCATAAACACAAAATTCACAATTTAGAGCTAATTAATATTTGATTAACAATTATAATCATACATCGATATCGATTACAAAATTCTCCATCATCATAAAATTACACGCGAACATACTCAAAATGTGAGACTATGCAGAGCATTCTTTTAAGGAGTAACACAAAGCAATAAAGAAGAAAATATAACTAGAATGGACCATCATTTTCACTCGTCGCTGCCTGCAAGCTCTGGTGGTGAAACTAGGCTTTCAACGTAAGTATACACGTAAAGTGTGTCACAATACCCTGTATTTGTTTCTAACAGCTTCTTGAATGTGTTACTCTTAGGGTTGTAGAGTACTATGGCTGAGCCAGATAACAACATCATATCACCACCGATGGAAATACAGAGCGGTTTAATCCAGGAGTGACATGGTAATCCAGTTATAAATGGGACGGTGAAAATACTTTATAATCATCATTCGGTTCATCGTAGCAAAACCCATGTACTACTGTACGCCCATGTTTGTGTTTCGGATCTTTCGGCAATGTTGTTGATATTCCAGTGAACGGGTTCCACAAGAATATTTCTTCTTCAGAATCTCTCCCGTGAGAAGTCAAACAAAACAGGCCATTACAATAACCTACAACATGAATGTTATCCCCTGGATGGCATGTCTCAACAGTCTCCGGATCGGTCTCATCTTTATTATGAAGCAACGAATATACTGAACAACTCGAAAGCTTCATGTATGGGATGTCACACTGCGCTACAAAAGGCCAGGTGAGAAAAAGCAAACGGTGGTTAGTTGATTTAGAGATGTGAGTTTCGAAGAACTCAGGACTCGAAATTAAAGACTGCCATGACTCAAAACCATAATATTCAAAATACTCTTCCAAATCCCGAAGGCACTCGGAGGGAAGTCTTGAAAAAATTTCAAGAATTATATCATCAGGGAGGGTAGGGTAATTAGCAGGGTTCTGGTTCTGGTTCGTGTTTTCTACATGAGATGCCATATATATAATTCTGAAAGAAAAATATTTTGAGGCGTAAGGGTAGGGTGAGGAGAAATTCTGAACGCGCCCGGTCCTATTTATAGGGTCACTTGTGATTATTGAGGGTTTTTTTTCTTCTGGATTTTCAATTCTTAAAATACAAATTTTTTTAAAGATTTTATGAGGTTTTGATTTAACACGTAAAAGTTTTTTATCTGTAGGGCTGTCAAACGAATAATTCATATCTGCCTGTACTTCCTTATTTATATTATTTTATTTTTTATATTTCTTCTAAAATTCTTCTCTTTTTCTAAAAATCTTACGGGTATCTATACTATACTATCATATAATATACGAATCATTAAAAGTTTTGGTACTTGTTTTTTGGTATGGTACTTGCTTTTTGTACCTGTTTTTTGGTACGGTACTTGACTTATTTAATTGTTTTTAACAAAATATTTTTATTACTATTTTATAATAGCCGAAACAACAAAATCCACTACTTTTCCAAAAAAATCACGAGCAATTACCTTTTTCAATTAAAATATGTTACCTTTTTATATTTGTTCTTACTAAAATCTCTTCTTTTCCAAAACTATTATATTATAAAAGAAATATATAAAAATATTATATTATATTTTTACTATAAAAGAAATATTATAATATAATCCACTCCTTTTCCAAAAATATCACGGGCAATTACCTTTTTCAATTAAAATATGTTACATTTTCTATCCGTCCATACTAAAATCTCTCATTTTTCAAAAATATTATATTATAAAAGAAATATATTAAAATATAATATTATATTTTTACTATAAAAGAAATATTATAATATATTAAAAGAAGCATATCTTATACTATCTTATAATAGACGAAACATTAAAAGTTTTGGTACCTGTTTTTTGGTACGGTACTTGCATTTGTTCTTAACAAAATATTTTTATTACTATTTTATAATAGTCGAAACAACAAAATTCACTCATTTTCCAAAAAAAAATCATGAGCATGTTACCTTTTCTATTTGTCATTACTAAAATCACTCATTTTTCAAAAATATTATATTATAAAAGAAATATATAAAAATATTATATTATTATAATATTTTTATATATTTGTCTAGTTGATTGCATTTTTTCTTTGTGTCGGTAGAAGGATCTGATTTTCTAGTATTGTTATAGTTGAACAATCGTTGTTGTATAGCCGAGCAACTGCTTGTGCCTATAGTATGTGATCCGGAAAGAATTACCAAGTCTAGTACATTAAAACCATTAGTCTCAAATTGTTTCATTAATTGTGTCACGTTTTCATGGCCACGGGGCACCATGTTTGCTTCATTGGCAATGGAAATTAGGCCGTCTTTTCGTCCAAATGGAACTTCCCAGAATGGACCTCCAACCATGGCAACAAAACTAGTAACACAAAGCAACAAAGAAAAAACTAGTAACACAAAGCAACAAAACTCAATTCACCAATTTTTTAGTTCGAATTTATATCGAATCATGTATTTTCGAATCATTTTCAGTTCAGATAATTAAATTTTCGATTATTATCGGTTTTAAATCATAATCCAATCTAGTATTTCAAATTATTTTCAATTAAAATTTTGAATTATGTTCGGTTTTCGAACTTCATTCAATAGGAAGAGTAACACAAATAATATACTCAAAAAATAAGAGTACCGAAGCAGTCAATAGGAAGAGTAACACAAAGCAACAAAGAAAATAAAACGGAATGGATCTTCATTCTCACTTGGTGCTGCCTGCAAACTTAATAATTTGGTGGTGAAACTAGGTTTTCAACATAGGTATACACGTGACATGAGGTAAGGTCAGATACAATATCTGACATATCTAACAGCTTCTTGAATGTGTTACTCTTAGGGTTGTAGAGTACTATGGCTGAGCCAGATAACAACATTATATCACCACCGATGGAAACACAGAGCGGTTTAATCCAGGAGTGACATGGTAATCCAGTTGTAAATAGGATGGTGAACAATTTCGTCCAAGACTCTTCCACGCCACATTCCTTCATTACCCAGAAATCAGCACAGGCTTCATATTGGTACAATACAGAAAGGTTTTCACCAAAAGTACCCAAGGTTGTCCTACGTTCACCTTGTACTTCTGGTGGCAGCGAGACTTCTCGAGAAGTCTCGGTTTTTATATCGATAGAAATAATAAAACATGAATTCGAATTGTTAATCTGCATGTTTTCTCTTTCAGCAAGCCAGTGCATAGCTCCATTTGCAAAACTCCCCCGCCTACTATATATTTCCCCAAAGCAATAATCTCCAGTGATACTCCTCCAACCACCAGATTTTGAGCTATAAACTGACACATTATTTTCATATGTCCGGTACCAGTGACAAAAGATGGAAAATACTTTATAATCATCGTTCGGTTCATCGTAGCAAAACCCATGTAGTGTACCCCCATGTTTGTGTTTCGGCTCTTTCGGCAATCTTGTTGATCTTCTAGTGAATGGATTCCACAAGAATATTTCTTCAGAATCTCTTCTCACGTCACGAGAAGAGACACAAAACAGCCCATTACAATAACCTACTACATGAATGTTGTCATCCCCCGGATGGCATTCCTCAACAGTCTTCGGATCGGTCTCATCATCATCATACGTCTCTGGATCGGTCTCATCATTATCATTAGTCTCTGGATCGGTCTCATCATTATCATTAGCCTCCGAATCGGTCTCATCATTATCATTAAGCAACGCAGTTACGGAACAACTCGAAAGCTTCATATATGGGATATTAGCCTGCTCTACGAAAGGCCAGCCGATTAAAAGCAAACGGTGGTGAGTTAAGCGAGGGTCATTAGTTGATCTAGAGAGGTGAGTTTTGGCGAACTCAGGACTCGAAAGCAAAGACTTCCATGACTTAAAATTATTATATTCGAAATCATGTTTCAAATCCCTAAGACAGTCAGCGGGAAGTCTAGAAAAAATTTCAGAGATCATATCTACAGGGAGGCTAGGGTTCTCGTTCGTGTTTTCTTCATGAGATGCCATTTAATTCTACGAGAACAATACTTTAAGGCTAAGGGCAGGGTAAAGAGAAATCGCGGCGGGTCCTATTTATAGGGTTACTTGTGATTTTATGAGTTTTTTATTTTTATATTTGGTTTTTCAAATTTTTAAATACAAATTCTTTTCAAAATTTGATGAGGTTTTGGTTTAACATGTCGTATTTATTTTAAAATCAAGACATAATACAAACAATGTGGTCTAAATCAAGAATAAAAATTAAATTACTGAAAATAAAATTTAAAATATAGAATAGTAATAATAATGAATATTATTTAGATATGTAGTTGTATAGAATTAAAACATGAAATTAAGATGAAAGTTGATAATAAATAAATCTATACTATATTATTAAAGCCGAAACATTGAAAGTTTTGGTTTTCGGTTTTCGGTTAGTTTTTGGTTTTCGGTACTTTTTCTAATTAATAAATTAATAATATAATCAAAATTCGGGAAAGTTTTATTCTACATTAATATTTCACTATATTTTACTACATAAAAATCAAATAATATTGAAATCTAATCAAAAAATGGAAATGTGGGATCTAATTTGTTTAAATTTAGGATACTACAAATATACTTCTTTCTTTTTTAGGTTAACGAAAGCTACTACAAATCAAATCTTTTATGAAATTGTATTATTGTCAAGTTACCAAAATAGTAACTAGATGATTGGCTTTTATAATTAAAATATTTTTTTTCCTAACAAAATCAACTCCTTTTTCAAAAATATCATTACAATTATCTTTAAATTAAAACATATTACCTTTTATATTTGTTATTACTAAAATCTATGGTTTCCAAAAATATGAGCTGCAATCCTTACTTATTTATTTTAAAACCTATTTTAATACTCTATTTAATAAATAATAAAATAATATAAAAATAGTAACTAACTGATTGCCTTTTATAATTAAAAAAAATCTACTCCTTTTCCAAAAATATCATGACAATTACCTTTAAATTAAAACATAATATCTTTTATATTTGTTATCACTAAAATCTCTATTTTCCAAAAATATGAGGTGCAATCCTTACTTATTTATTTTAAAATCTATTTTAATACTCTATTTAATAAATAATAAAATAATATAAAAATATTAACTAGCTGATTGCCTTTTATAATTAAAACATTTTTTTCTAACAAATTCTATTTCTTTTTCAAAAATATCACGGACATGTATCTTTAAATTAAAATATATTACCTTTTATATTTGTTATCACTAAAATCTCTCTTTTTCAAAAATATCAAGTGCAACCTTACTTATATATTTTAAAACTTATTTTAATACTTTTAATTGTTTAAAAAAACTTACCTATTTTAACAAGTGAACGTATTTTTTTAACAAATACAATTAATATAATTAAAACACATCTAAAAATATTATAGGTAGTTACTTTTTTTAATTAAAACATGTTAGCTTTCCTATTTGTTCTTATTAAAAAAACCTACTTATTTTAACATGTCAACTTATTTTTTTAATAAATACAAGTAATATAATTAAAACAATTCTAAAAATATCACGGGCAATTAATTTTTTAATTAAAACATGTTAGATTTTCTATATACTTATTATTAATATTATTTTATTATAAAATAATATTAATAATACCTCATTTATCTTCATCAGCCCCATCTGTATTTTTTTAAAAACTTTTTACGTTACAATTAATATTTAAGTTTCTCATTTTATAATTTATCATATTAATTTTTATTTTTATTTTAATATTTTCCGTTCACATTAAATTTTTCCGTTTATTATTTTTTAAGACCCGTGCCTTGCACGGGTTATAGGCTAGTATTATTAAATTATGTAATTACATATAATCGAATCCTGAGTGAAATCAAATAAATGGAATTCAAATAAATAAATAACTTGTGTAAGTATATAACAGATATTTAATTTGATGCACTGTATAATTAACTTTTCATTTGGTACCACTTGAAACTTTTGACTTTCAAGTTGCATCTTTATATTTTTCACTTCATCCACAAAAATACCATGTATCGTTATAAATTTATGAATTTTCTATTAGATAAATTTTCGACTTTCAAGTGACATCATTCTAATTTGAGTTTCAACTCCAAAGTACCACTATATTAATGAATCTGATAAATTTGATGAATCACTCCTTATTTTTGGTGGACAAAGATATACCTAACAATATTTTGAGAGCCATTAAACTAAGTAGTTTGAACAAATTCATCGGAATCATTAAAAAGACGGTATTTGGGAGCTGAAGCGCAAATTAAAATGGTGTCACTTGGATGCCAAAATTTGTAGAGTGGTATCAAATGAAAAAAATCTCATAATTTTGTAATGATCGATTAAAGTTTATTTAATGGAGTGATATTGTGTGAACGAAGTCAAAGCATAATTGTGTCACTTCGAAGTAAAAAATTTCGAGTGGTACCAAATACAAAAGCCAATTGTACAATCGGGTCATGTTCCTTGTAGAACCTTTAACCTAAGAACTCTTAGAACTTTAATTTATATTTTAAAATAATAAATATTTATTATATGTAGATCAGGGGTAAAGTTGTCCATAAACACAAAATTCACAATTTAGAGCTAATTAATATTTGATTAACAATTATAATCATACATCGATATCGATTACAAAATTCTCCATCATCATAAAATTACACGCGAACATACTCAAAATGTGAGACTATGCAGAGCATTCTTTTAAGGAGTAACACAAAGCAATAAAGAAGAAAATATAACTAGAATGGACCATCATTTTCACTCGTCGCTGCCTGCAAGCTCTGGTGGTGAAACTAGGCTTTCAACGTAAGTATACACGTAAAGTGTGTCACAATACCCTGTATTTGTTTCTAACAGCTTCTTGAATGTGTTACTCTTAGGGTTGTAGAGTACTATGGCTGAGCCAGATAACAACATCATATCACCACCGATGGAAATACAGAGCGGTTTAATCCAGGAGTGACATGGTAATCCAGTTATAAATGGGACGGTGAAAATACTTTATAATCATCATTCGGTTCATCGTAGCAAAACCCATGTACTACTGTACGCCCATGTTTGTGTTTCGGATCTTTCGGCAATGTTGTTGATATTCCAGTGAACGGGTTCCACAAGAATATTTCTTCTTCAGAATCTCTCCCGTGAGAAGTCAAACAAAACAGGCCATTACAATAACCTACAACATGAATGTTATCCCCTGGATGGCATGTCTCAACAGTCTCCGGATCGGTCTCATCTTTATTATGAAGCAACGAATATACTGAACAACTCGAAAGCTTCATGTATGGGATGTCACACTGCGCTACAAAAGGCCAGGTGAGAAAAAGCAAACGGTGGTTAGTTGATTTAGAGATGTGAGTTTCGAAGAACTCAGGACTCGAAATTAAAGACTGCCATGACTCAAAACCATAATATTCAAAATACTCTTCCAAATCCCGAAGGCACTCGGAGGGAAGTCTTGAAAAAATTTCAAGAATTATATCATCAGGGAGGGTAGGGTAATTAGCAGGGTTCTGGTTCTGGTTCGTGTTTTCTACATGAGATGCCATATATATAATTCTGAAAGAAAAATATTTTGAGGCGTAAGGGTAGGGTGAGGAGAAATTCTGAACGCGCCCGGTCCTATTTATAGGGTCACTTGTGATTATTGAGGGTTTTTTTTCTTCTGGATTTTCAATTCTTAAAATACAAATTTTTTTAAAGATTTTATGAGGTTTTGATTTAACACGTAAAAGTTTTTTATCTGTAGGGCTGTCAAACGAATAATTCGTATCTGCCTGTACTTCCTTATTTATATTATTTTATTTTTTATATTTCTTCTAAAATTCTTCTCTTTTTCTAAAAATCTTACGGGTATCTATACTATACTATCATATAATATACGAATCATTAAAAGTTTTGGTACTTGTTTTTTGGTATGGTACTTGCTTTTTGTACCTGTTTTTTGGTACGGTACTTGACTTATTTAATTGTTTTTAACAAAATATTTTTATTACTATTTTATAATAGCCGAAACAACAAAATCCACTACTTTTCCAAAAAAATCACGAGCAATTACCTTTTTCAATTAAAATATGTTACCTTTTTATATTTGTTCTTACTAAAATCTCTTCTTTTCCAAAACTATTATATTATAAAAGAAATATATAAAAATATTATATTATATTTTTACTATAAAAGAAATATTATAATATAATCCACTCCTTTTCCAAAAATATCACGGGCAATTACCTTTTTCAATTAAAATATGTTACATTTTCTATCCGTCCATACTAAAATCTCTCATTTTTCAAAAATATTATATTATAAAAGAAATATATTAAAATATAATATTATATTTTTACTATAAAAGAAATATTATAATATATTAAAAGAAGCATATCTTATACTATCTTATAATAGACGAAACATTAAAAGTTTTGGTACCTGTTTTTTGGTACGGTACTTGCATTTGTTCTTAACAAAATATTTTTATTACTATTTTATAATAGTCGAAACAACAAAATTCACTCATTTTCCAAAAAAAAATCATGAGCATGTTACCTTTTCTATTTGTCATTACTAAAATCACTCATTTTTCAAAAATATTATATTATAAAAGAAATATATAAAAATATTATATTATTATAATATTTTTATATATTTGTCTAGTTGATTGCATTTTTTCTTTGTGTCGGTAGAAGGATCTGATTTTCTAGTATTGTTATAGTTGAACAATCGTTGTTGTATAGCCGAGCAACTGCTTGTGCCTATAGTATGTGATCCGGAAAGAATTACCAAGTCTAGTACATTAAAACCATTAGTCTCAAATTGTTTCATTAATTGTGTCACGTTTTCATGGCCACGGGGCACCATGTTTGCTTCATTGGCAATGGAAATTAGGCCGTCTTTTCGTCCAAATGGAACTTCCCAGAATGGACCTCCAACCATGGCAACAAAACTAGTAACACAAAGCAACAAAGAAAAAACTAGTAACACAAAGCAACAAAACTCAATTCACCAATTTTTTAGTTCGAATTTATATCGAATCATGTATTTTCGAATCATTTTCAGTTCAGATAATTAAATTTTCGATTATTATCGGTTTTAAATCATAATCCAATCTAGTATTTCAAATTATTTTCAATTAAAATTTTGAATTATGTTCGGTTTTCGAACTTCATTCAATAGGAAGAGTAACACAAATAATATACTCAAAAAATAAGAGTACCGAAGCAGTCAATAGGAAGAGTAACACAAAGCAACAAAGAAAATAAAACGGAATGGATCTTCATTCTCACTTGGTGCTGCCTGCAAACTTAATAATTTGGTGGTGAAACTAGGTTTTCAACATAGGTATACACGTGACATGAGGTAAGGTCAGATACAATATCTGACATATCTAACAGCTTCTTGAATGTGTTACTCTTAGGGTTGTAGAGTACTATGGCTGAGCCAGATAACAACATTATATCACCACCGATGGAAACACAGAGCGGTTTAATCCAGGAGTGACATGGTAATCCAGTTGTAAATAGGATGGTGAACAATTTCGTCCAAGACTCTTCCACGCCACATTCCTTCATTACCCAGAAATCAGCACAGGCTTCATATTGGTACAATACAGAAAGGTTTTCACCAAAAGTACCCAAGGTTGTCCTACGTTCACCTTGTACTTCTGGTGGCAGCGAGACTTCTCGAGAAGTCTCGGTTTTTATATCGATAGAAATAATAAAACATGAATTCGAATTGTTAATCTGCATGTTTTCTCTTTCAGCAAGCCAGTGCATAGCTCCATTTGCAAAACTCCCCCGCCTACTATATATTTCCCCAAAGCAATAATCTCCAGTGATACTCCTCCAACCACCAGATTTTGAGCTATAAACTGACACATTATTTTCATATGTCCGGTACCAGTGACAAAAGATGGAAAATACTTTATAATCATCGTTCGGTTCATCGTAGCAAAACCCATGTAGTGTACCCCCATGTTTGTGTTTCGGCTCTTTCGGCAATCTTGTTGATCTTCTAGTGAATGGATTCCACAAGAATATTTCTTCAGAATCTCTTCTCACGTCACGAGAAGAGACACAAAACAGCCCATTACAATAACCTATTACATGAATGTTGTCATCCCCCGGATGGCATTCCTCAACAGTCTTCGGATCGGTCTCATCATCATCATACGTCTCTGGATCGGTCTCATCATTATCATTAGTCTCTGGATCGGTCTCATCATTATCATTAGCCTCCGAATCGGTCTCATCATTATCATTAAGCAACGCAGTTACGGAACAACTCGAAAGCTTCATATATGGGATATTAGCCTGCTCTACGAAAGGCCAGCCGATTAAAAGCAAACGGTGGTGAGTTAAGCGAGGGTCATTAGTTGATCTAGAGAGGTGAGTTTTGGCGAACTCAGGACTCGAAAGCAAAGACTTCCATGACTTAAAATTATTATATTCGAAATCATGTTTCAAATCCCTAAGACAGTCAGCGGGAAGTCTAGAAAAAATTTCAGAGATCATATCTACAGGGAGGCTAGGGTTCTCGTTCGTGTTTTCTTCATGAGATGCCATTTAATTCTACGAGAACAATACTTTAAGGCTAAGGGCAGGGTAAAGAGAAATCGCGGCGGGTCCTATTTATAGGGTTACTTGTGATTTTATGAGTTTTTTATTTTTATATTTGGTTTTTCAAATTTTTAAATACAAATTCTTTTCAAAATTTGATGAGGTTTTGGTTTAACATGTCGTATTTATTTTAAAATCAAGACATAATACAAACAATGTGGTCTAAATCAAGAATTTAATTTAGTTTATTTTAAATTATAATATACTAGCCGATAACCTGTGCGAAACACGGATCGAGAATAAAAATTAAATTACTAAAAATAAATTTTAAAATATAGAATAGTAATAATAATGAATATTAGTTAGATATGTAGTTGTATAGAATTAAAACATGAAACTAAGATGAAAGTTGATAAATAATAAATATTATTAAATTATGTAATTACATAGAATCGAATCCCGAGTGAAATCAAATAAATGGAATTTAAATAAATAAATAACTTGCGTAAGTATATAAGAGATATATATTTAATTTGATGCAACTGTACAATTAACTTTTCATTTGGTACCACTTGAAACTTTTGACTTTCAAGTTGCATCTTTATATTTTTTACTTCATCCACAAAAATACCATGTCGTTAATCGATCGTTATAAATTTATGAAATTTTTCATTAGATAAATTTTCGACTTTCAAGTGACATCATTCTACTTTAAGTTTCAACTCCAAAGTACCACTATATTATTGAATCTGATAAATTTGATGAATCACTCCTTATTTTTTGTGGACAAAGATATACCTAACAATATTTTGAGAGCCATTAAACTAAGTAGTTTGAACAAATTCATCGGAATCATTAAAAAAGCGATATTTGGGAGCTGAAGCGCAAATTAAAATGGTGTCACTTGGATGCCAAAATTTGTAGAGTGGTATCAAATGAAAAAAATCTCATAATTTTGTAATGATCGATTAAAGTTTGCTTAATGGAGTGATATTGTGTGGACGAAGTCAAAGCATAACTGTGTCACTTCGAAGTAAAAAACTTCGAGTGGTACCAAATACAAAAATCAATTGTACAATCGGGTCATGTTCCTTATAGAACCCTTAACCTAAGAACTCTTAGAACTCTAATTTATATTTTAAAATAATATATATTTATTATATGTAGATCAGGGGTAAAGTTGTCCATAAACACAAAATTCACAATTTAGAGCTAATTAATATTTGATTAATAATTATAATCATACATCGATGTCAATCACAAAATTCTCCATCGTCATCATAAAATTTCCCCATTATTTTTATCAACTTTTGTGAAAATATTCAAGTTTTGGTATGAACACAATATTAGATAACGGTGTTCAGCAGCTGAACATTTAAATACAAGTAAGTTTAGTTGTAGAACTTTAAAATTTATTTGCTTGATTTCAAATTGGATTGCATGACTTTTATGTTCAATGGTAGAACACGAAAGTTATGGTATGAAAATAATATGAATAACATTGTTCAACAGCTAAACATTATAAAACAAATCAAGTTCACTTGAGAACTTCGTGGAAAAAAGTAGGTTCAGTTGTTGAACTTTGAAGTTCATGTGCATAACTGTTAAAATTCAGTAGCAGAACACTGTATTTATACTACGAAACAAAAGAGGTCCTGCTGTAGAATCCTTTTATCTGATAAATGTTTTCGTGTATAAAATTTTGAATAAAATAAATAAATCATATTTAAGAAAAAAATTAAAATTGAAAAAACAACCAAAAGATATGTGAGATAAAAAATTAAAATAATAATTTTTTTTTAAAATGAGTAATTGATTAAACTTCTTTATTTAAATTAATTGAACTAATAGTGTAGTTATTTTATTCCAGCAATACCCTTATAAAGATTTTGTATATAAAAATGAGTTGAATCTAGACAGTTGATCTAGTAATAATCCAACGGTTTATAACAGTTCTAAAGTTCTTTTTAGTATGTGGTTCTCTCTTGATCCTGACCCTTGTACAATAATACCAAATGGAATATCTAATTTTGTTATTGAAACAAATCGAACCCGAGTTTGAAATGAAATCAATTAATTTAATTATATTATAATAACCAAAATCTGGCTTTGATACCATTGTGTTCCAACAAATGCAATTTTCCTTATTAATAAAATTCCCAATTCACGAATTGCTTTTATACTTGTTAGATATAATTGCTGACGTTTGTTCATCAGTGTTTAAGTACCAGGTACTCATCAGAGTTTACTGGAAGCCAATCAGAGTTTATTAAAGTCTGACGGGGAGAAAGTTTACCTTAGCTGTCGGTGCTGATATAAAGATTCTAGAAGCAATATATCTTGAAGATGGAAAGAAGCAAGATATATTGAGACAGTTAAGGAAACGGAACAGAAGACAGAAGCAATCCTAATTTGATATGATTTGTATAGCTAATTTATAGGAATATCAATTAGAGATTGATTATGTAACTGTGTATTATATAAACACAGATAGGTTAACCCTAAAAGGGATGCGAATAATGAATACATTATTCTTGTAACCTAGCAGCTCTCTGTGATTCTTTAACATCACTGAGAGAAGAGTTATTTATATAATTCAGTTGTTGATTCATAAACAGTGTTCTTGATTGTTATTATCATATTTATATTGATTATATATTGTGTAATCGGCCTATCAATTGGTATCAGAGCCAAGGCTGATTAGTATATACAGTTTATCGATCCAAACACAAGTATAATCATGACTGACAACTTTCAGGAAGGTTCTAACACAGGTTCTAATGTTCAGAAGGTTCAACCTACTTCTGTGAGTCGATATGAGACTATAAGGGTTCCAATTCTCAGACCAGTTGAATATCCAATATGGAAGGTGAAGATGACCATGTTTCTGGAAGCCACAGATCCAGAATATCTTGATAGAATCAATGATGGTCCTCATATGCCAACTAAATTGTCTCCTGTTATTACTGGACAAGAACAAAAGACTGTTCCAAAAGAGAAGAAAGATTTGACTCCTGAAGACATCTCATCAATTGCAAAGGATGCAAAGGTTAGACATCTACTACACAGTGCCTTAGATAATGTCATGTCTAACAGAGTTATTGGCTGCAAGACTGCCAAAGAAATTTGGGATGCTTTGGAAGTCAGGTGTCAAGGAACAAGTGCTATAAAGAAGAACAGGAAGACTATTCTAACACAGGAGTATGAACACTTTGACTCTAGATCTGATGAAAGTTTGACAGATACATATGACAGATTTTGTAAATTGTTGAATGATTTGTCCCTGGTTGATAAAGAATATGAACTTGAAGAGTCAAATCTCAAGTTTCTTCTATCCCTACCTGAAAGATGGGATATAAAGGCAACAACAATCAGAGACAATTATGATCTTGCAGAAACAGATCTTGATGAAATCTATGGGTTGCTCAAAACTCATGAACTGGAGATAGAACAAAGAAACAAAAGATCTGGAAAGAAGACAAAATCTGTTGCTCTTAAAGTTGAAGAAAAGCCTGTCAAGAAGGAATCATCAAGAAAGAAAGCCAAAGGAAAGGCTTTAGTCATTAAATCTGAAAGTGAGTCATCAAACTCTGATGATGGCTCAAACACTGATGATGAAGCTTCTGATTCTGAGGATGATGAAGAAGAGATGATGAAAATGGCTGCTTTAATGGTGAAGACCTTCAAGAAAATGGGATTCAAGAACTTCAAGAAAGGAAAGAGATTCTCAAGAGAAGATTCAAATTCTTATAAAAGAAAATTCAGAAAGTCTGATGAAAGAGATACCAAGTCTGGAAAGAAAGATAAGTCTAAGATCCAGTGCTACAAGTGTAAAGAGATGGGTCATTATGCTCTAGAGTGCAAGAAAGGAAAAACTGAGAAAGCACTCATCACTAAAGGCAAGGACTGGGCAGACACTTCAGACTCAGATGAGGGAGTTAATTATGCTCTCATGGCAACTGTTAAAGATGAAGCTGAGTCATCTAAAAACAAGGTACCCCTAACAACTTATGCTTATGATACTGATAACATATCTGAATTAAGAATTTATCTTAAAAGCATACATGTTAGTTATAGGGATCAGACTTTAGAGAATGAAAGAATCAAATCTGAGAATCTAGGTCTTAAAGAAAGGAATAAATTTCTTGAAGAGAAACTTGTTAACATGCAACAAGTTCAAAAGGAGAGAGATGATGCTATTTATATGTTAGGCCGAATACACAATATAATCAAATATGTATGAGAATAATAATAATTAATAACACTGTTTATGAATCAATAAAACTGTAATCTTATTAACAGCTTCTCTCTTTATGATGTTAATGAATCATAAAGAGCTTCTAGGTTACAAGAATAATATCTCAATGATCGCATCCCTTCTAGGGATAACCTATCTGTGTTTATATAGTACACAGCTACATACAATCCTTCTCTAATTGATATTCCTACAAGTTAGCTATACAATTCATATCAATTAAGGATTGCTTCTTATCTTCTATCCTGTTTCCTTAGCTGTATCAATATATTCTGCTTCTTTCCATCTTCAGAATGTATTGCTTCTAGAATCTTCAATTCTGCACCGACAGCTAATTCAACTATCACCTTGTCAGACTTTAAATAAACTCTGACCGGCTTCCTTTAAACTCTTCACCCTATCAGAGTTTAACTAAACTCTGATCGGCTTCTGATAAACTCTTGTCAGTACCTGTTGCTTAAACACTGATAAACAAACATTAGCAATTATATCTAACAATCTCCCCCAACTTGTTCATAATAAAATGTACAAGTTAAACATATAATTGATGATGTCAAAACCTTTTAACAAATGCAGTGTTTAACATATAACAGAGTTTAATTTAAAAACAGAGTTTAAATTTGACTTAGAATAGAAAATATTAAAAACTTACAGTCAGACTTTATTTGATTTCTTGAATATCAGGCACTGTCCTGAGATAATCAATTAGAAGTCTTCTTTCAGCCTTTTCCAGCTCTTCAACCATGATTTCTTTCAGTTCCTTGAGTTCTGGATCAGATTCACCAGTCTGATAAATAGCAGCTCTCAGAGAATAGATGGAATTCTTCCTCATCTCATTCCCTAGCTTAATAAAATGTGCTTTATCAGATTCTAGATTGAATTCTAAGACTTTAACTCCCAGATCAGTCCTTAGTCTTGTACTGTTTCTCTTCATTTCTATAACATTTCCATAAGCATCTCTATACTTAGGAATGTATACCTTTGAAATTCCTCCTCCAAGCATCACCTTAGATCTTTGCATCTTTTGTCTGATAAATGTAGCAGCATTGTGAGTGTTTCTGTTTTTGACTTTTAACAAGTACAGAACATACTCCAATTCTTGATAAGATTTGAGATCTATATCAGACTCTGCAACTCTGTAAACTCTTCCATCATTCATAAAATACAACAGAAAATCTTTCTTCAAACCCTTGTGAAATATCAACTGAACAGAGTCTAGCATATCAAGATTCTCTTGAGTAATAGTGCCAGATACTGCCAATGATGATTGATCTCCAGATCTGTTGTTTATTCTCTTCTCCCTATGTGAACCTAAACCAGCTTTATCAAAAGTTTCTTTTCCAAGTACAGTCCTGGTTTGAGAAAAATCCACAGGTTGAAGTGTCAGAGCTTCAGATAGTACAGGTCTTCTAAAAATACCTTGGAGTTGTGGAGCTAGCTGAGTTTGCACAGCTTGAGCCTTGTCAGAGGCTGGCTTAACTTCAATAGTATCATCAACTTGAGCAGCGTCAGAGGTTGATTTTAGTAATCTTGTTTCAACTTGAGCAATGTCAGAGGTTGAATATTCTTTCTCCTTCAGGTTAGGCTCTTCAATCATTTTGCCTTTACCCTTATCAGAGTTTCTAATCATAGGCCTCCTGGTGTATTGTATACTCTGTTGAGTATTTTCTTTAATAATAATTCCAGTTTCTTTCTTTCTAGGAGCCTTGATTTCTTTCTTTTTGTATATTCCAGCTTCAAGATTCTTCCTGTGTTCTTCAGCAAGCATTTGCTCTTCAGCTTGGATATCTTCAATTGTAACATCTTTTCCGTGTTCTGCTATAAATAATTTAGCAGCAACTTCTTCATCAGTGCTAGGCTTATCAATGTTTATCAAACTTTTGAGCCTTGAACCACTGGCAGAAATTACTTTTCCCTTACCAGAGTTTGATCTTCTCTCAGAGTTTGATCTTGATCTTGATGGTCTTAAGCCTAAACTCTTTTCAGATTCACCTCCCTT
Organism: Heracleum sosnowskyi; assembly: GCA_030848705.1. Lineage (NCBI taxonomy): Eukaryota > Viridiplantae > Streptophyta > Magnoliopsida > Apiales > Apiaceae > Heracleum > Heracleum sosnowskyi. Next base: position 124,404,635 of record CM061243.1, read on the forward strand.
GCTTCCACCATCATTACCATCATCCCTCCGTCTCAGAGCTTGAGTGTCTTTGCATTTGTCACTTGGTACACTCTCCCCCTTTTTGACATCATCAGAAAGTAGTACTGATGTCAGCAACTCCAGAGCATTAGAAATTGAAGTTAGTTGAGCAGACATAGCAGTCTGATTCTCCTCAACTTTCGACAATCTAGAACTGAAAGTCTTTTGCTCTTTACACAAAGAAATGTATAGAGATTTGTCCTTCTGCTGTGTAAGCTCTCTTGTAGCTATATCATTCCTTAACCCTTCAATCATCTTATCAGAAGCATCAAAACGATTGTTTAATGATTTGATTTGAACAACAGTTGCTTTGAGATGACTGAGAAGTTCAGGATTTGTAATCTCTTTAATAGAGTTAGCAGTTAAATCAGCAGCCCTTTGTGAAGTGAAAATACAATCTGCTGCTGTCCAGTTCTTGAAGTACATCTCTTGAAAATGTTCTTCAGTAGCCCTATTGAACTCTCTTTCTTCATCAGAGTTGGCTTGAATGTCAGATATGTGTGAAGGTGAATGAGCAGGACTAGCATTAACATTGTCATCCTCTCTTGCAATCTCTTCAGGAACATGTTCAGCAGTGATTTCATGTTCTAACTGTGCAGCTTCATCATTGACTTTCTCTGCAACAGTTTCAGGAATATCAGAGTTTGCTTTAGCAATTACCTCTGCTTCTCGCTGAACAATCTCAACAACTGATTGTTGTAGAGCTTCAAGAACAAGAGCATCTTCAGAGTTTGCAACAAACTCTGCTGCTACAGGAACATTCTCTGTTGCATCAGCAGGTACAGCAACAGCTTCTGTAGGATGATCAATTCTAATCTGATCAACTTCCTCACCTTTCTCAAAATCAAGAGAAATGATTTCTGTGTGGGAAGCAATAGTTTCTACCAATTCTGTAGTAGCTTGATCAGCGTCTCTTACATTTTCTACAAGATCAAAAATTCTGCTGTCAGAATGAGCAGCAGCTTCCTCAACTACATCATTAGCCTTTGATGTAGGAGCTTCTCTATCAAAATCCATTTCAATATCATCAGTATTTAGCCTGTCTTGATTGACAGCTTCTGGATTTGCAGCTTCCTCCTGAACAAAAGCTTCAGGAGCTTCATTTTCCTCAGGAACTTTGTTCATATTGGCAATAATATCACCAAAAAGTTGATTAGCAACTAATCTTCTCTTTCTCTGATGAAGATTTTCTTCATCAGCTTCAGTATCTGAGTCTGCAACAGAATCAGCAGCAACAGTCTTTGGTCGTTGGGCTCTCTTTTTCTTCATTCTTTTTCTCTGAGGCATAGCATCAACATTTGATACCTCAGCTTCAGGTTGTTGCAAGTTAGACTTAACTGCTCGAACTTTAGATCTCTTTGACCTCTGTGGTTGAGATACAGAAGGTCCAGCTTCAGTAGTTGAGACATTTTGCTGTTGTAAGTTGTCAAGAAATTGTTGCACAGATGCAGGTAACATTAAAGGACCAACTTCTCCTTTCTTGTTGTCCTTGTTGATAAGATCAGAGAATATACGTTTGTGCAATTTAAATGAAAGAATTACATCCTCATCTAAAATCTCAACATCAGGGCAGCAATGATTGAATATCAATTGACAAAACCTAGAGAAGTAAACAACATTTCTATTCTCTAGCATTTTCTCACCAATATTAGTTAAAACTAATCTAGCAACATCAAATTGACTTCCATAGAGAAGAGAATACCCGATCTGTAAACTATCAGTGGGAATTGCATCCCAGTTTGTGCACTTTTTCCCGAACGCTCTTGTAATGCAGTCGAAAAAGAAACTCCATTCCTTTCTCAAGAGCGGTCGCTTCAATTGACCAATCTTTGTCAGTGGTCCAGAGTAACCTATTTCTCGCATCATTCTAACTAACTCAGAATCTCCAACAGCAACTGTGAACGAATTGAAATCTTCAAGACCCAAAGCATCACGAACAGTAGTAGGAGTAACAGCATAGTCATTGTCCTCATATTGAAAAATGATAGATGGAGATCCAGACTCTCCTCCATTATCATAAACACCTGTCTGCCAAAAAGATTTGATTTGTGTTGCAGACAGCTTCGATGGTGCGGTGAGAGCAGTGCCAATATCAGAGTTTGACAAGAAACTCTGAATCAAATGAAACGCCTCCGGTGCGTTCTCATTTGCTACAGGAGCGGAGTAGTTATTTGGGACAAATTCTAATTCAGAAGCAATAAACGCTGTAGTTGCCATTTGTAAGATTTGAAAACAAAAAGTACTGGGCTTTGAAAGTGTTTGAGTGTTTGTGTGTGAGTAAAATGTTATGAGAAGATGAAATGCGTAAAAGATTGAATCGTGTGTATGTAGTGTATTAAATAATAACTGTAAAGGTTAGAAGTATGTTAGTGGGACAGATGTCAAACGTGAATACGCTGACAGCTGTATCTAACAACTTCCTATACACACGTGCAAACGTGGAGACACCTGTCATCACATATAACACTCAAAATATTCGCTTAAAAGAAAAAAAAATCAATAATAATAAAATTATCAATTTAAATAATAAAGTACAAAGAACTCAACAGTCAAAATAATAATGACTGTCTCGAAACTCCGCACCTTAGTATCCCAAGCGCTTCGAAAACCTTTCAATCTCCAAGAAAAACCTTTCAGATACCCTGTTTGAATGCTTTAAATACCAAAGCAATGTAACAACAGGCTTCATATCTTAAACTTACTATACACCAAAATGGCTGGAACTTTCGAATTCCTGGATGTGGAAGAGTTTTTGAACATGAACTGGCAGCAACAAGAAAACTATCTTATCGATGAGTTTCTTGTTTTCTCATTCTTGAATGATGAAGGCCTTATCGTAGATGATGAAATAGCCGAAGGGCCTTTCTCCAACCCTCATGTATACATCTTCCGTCCAGGACCATATGATGCACCAATCCTCGCAGATGAAGATGCCATGGAGATCTGCTTCATGCTTTTTCAACTGAGTTTCTTGTCGGGTTCAAAAGAAAACCTCTTCTTAGAATCCTGCAAGCTGCAAAGCAGAAAGAGATCCCGAGAAGATGATGATGATGATTCATCATTAGGAGGATTTCAAGCTATCCCAAATGGTATAATGACCAGATGAGCAACTGGGTAGCTATCATCAGAAGTAGTAGAGCACAATAGCTTCTGGCTCTAGCTCTTCTGCTTCGATGTTGGATAGCATTCAAGTACTTGTCCTGGTTAAACAGATCTTCTCTTTTGTAACCATAGTGATTAGTATGTACCAGAAAGATTAGCTTAACATGAGTATGAATTTGTCTGAATGTAAATTTGAATCAATTAATGAAAAATTTGTTTCTTTACATTTCAGTATTATCAATATTGCATAGTAATTGGAAAGACAAAAAAAACTTAAACCAATTAACTAACATACTCAGCAGCAATACAAATCACAAACAGGACTTAATAAACATACTCAATAACATTGGTCAATCACTATCAAACAAGCTCTATCTGTTCTCTGTTCAATCACACTTTTTCGAAAAACAAATGACTAATCCCAAAATCATAAACTGTCTGAAACAAGGAAATTATTTTAACCATCAGAGATTAAAATAAAGTAACCTCGGCGTATTTCACACAAAACATCAGTGTTTACCATTTGTCCTTCTTTGTCAATTAAACTCTTTTCTCAATCTGTACAGTTGTGAAAATATGTGTGTGTAGTAGCAGAGTTTACCGAAATCAGTATTTAGACCATCTCAAAGTGCATAAAATCCACAATCTAAAGTAGTAAAAACTGGTTGCCTAAACTCTCATGTATAACATAAAATCTGATTTTATATCTAAACTCTGTATTACTGATATCCTTTCATTTGGATATGTCTTTTATTTTTCACCCCCTTTATTAATTATTTTTTTTTTTTTTTTTTTTTTTTTTTTTATTTATTTTTCCAGTAATCAGTGGTTGGCACTAGTCACCAAAAATCAAAGATTTTAGCCCTTATTTCATACAATAAGTTCCTGGATCGTCCTAGGCACAACATGATCTCAAAGGAATTTGTGCTCTGTTTGGCATCTTTTGAATTTGAGGGTGAATTATTTGAAATTAATAATCAGAGTTTAGACTTTTTATCAGTAAATATAATTAACTTATGAGAGAAAATGCAAACAGCTAATACAGACTCAGTGTATAGGATCAATAAACTAAGAGATGCTATAAATATTGAGACAGTATCATGCTGTGTTAGCTTACTGCACATTTTTGAGATCAGAGTCTATACAACTCTTAAGGCTTCACAGTTACTTACTGAGAATTATGCTTCATACAAATTTCTTCATTGGTCCATATGTTTCAGACAAAATTACAATCAGAGTATAGCATTTAAACTGTAATTATCAGAGTATGACCAACAGAGTTTATCTTCAGAGTATGCTTTCAGAGTATGACTAACACTTCACAGAGTTTATCATCAGAGTTTAACATGCTGGTTCACATAACAGTTAACACATGCAAGGAATCATGAGCAACAAGAATTAAACATGTATAAATTTTGAGTCTGACCCGTATCTCTAGTCAGAACCAGAGATCATTCCAAGTTCATTTACCAATCTTGTAAAAGTAGCTTCACTCAAAGGTTTGGTGAAGATATCTGCAAGTTGTTGGTCTGTAGACACAAAATGAAGCTCAATATTCCCTTCTTCCACATGTTCTCTGATAAAATGATATCTTATGCTGATGTGCTTGGTCATGGAATGCTGTACTGGATTTCCTGTCATAGCAATAGCACTTTGGTTATCACAGAAAATAGGTATTCTAGAGTACCTTAATCCATAATCCAGCAATTGATTCTTCATCCATAAAATCTGTGCACAACAGCTACCAGCTGCTATATACTCTGCTTCAGCAGTGGATGTAGAAATTGATTTCTGTTTCTTACTGTACCAAGAAACCAATCTGTCACCTAAAAATTGACAGCTTCCACTTGTACTTTTTCTGTCTATCTTACAGCCTGCAAAATCTGCATCAGAGTAACCAATCAACTTAAACTCTGATTCTCTAGGATACCACAAACCCAAGGTTATGGTGCCTTTGAGATATTTGAAAATCCTTTTTACAGCTGTTAGATGAGGCTCTCTAGGATCTGCTTGAAATCTTGCACAAAGACATGTTGCATACATGATATCAGGTCTACTTGCTGTAAGATACAGTAAAGACCCTATCATTCCTCTGTAGTTAGTCATATCTACTGAGGCTCCTGTGTCTTTGTCAAGCTTCGTTGCTGTAGCCATGGGAGTTGTTGCAGATGAACTATCAAGCATACCAAATTTCTTTAGAAGATTTCTGGTATACTTTGCTTGATTGATAAAAATCCCATCATCTGTTTGCTTGACCTGTAAGCCTAGAAAATAACTAAGCTCTCCCATCATGCTCATTTGATACCTGGATTGCATAAGCTTTGCAAACTTCTTACAAAGTTTGTCATTAGTAGATCCAAAAATAATATCATCTACATAAATTTGAACTAACAGCAAATCATCACCAGAATTGAAATAAAACAAGGTTTTATCAATTGTACCTCTTGTGAACCCACTTTCTAAAAGAAATTGAGCAAGAGTTTCATACCATGCTCTTGGTGCTTGCTTTAGTCCATATAATGCCTTGTCAAGCCTGTAGACATAATCTGGATGCTTGGGATCTACAAATCCTGGTGGTTGTTCAACAAATACCTCTTCTTCAAGCTTCCCATTGAGAAAAGCACTTTTCACATCCATCTGAAAGACTTTAAACTTCTTGTGTGCAGCATAGGCCAGAAAAATCCTTATGGCCTCCAGTCTTGCAACTGGAGCAAAGGTTTCATCATAGTCAATTCCTTCCTGTTGTGAATAACCTTTTGCCACAAGTCTAGCCTTATTCCTTGTAATCACACCATCACTGTCAGTCTTGTTTCTAAAAACTCACTTTGTACCTACAATTGATCTGTTCTTTGGTCTAGGTACAAGTGTCCAGACTTCATTTCTTTCAAATTCATTTAACTCTTCTTGCATTGCTGTAATCCAATTAGCATCTTGAAGAGCTTCCTCCACTTTCTTTGGTTCAGTTTGAGACAAGAAAGCATGATACAGACACTCATTATTTGTTGCACTTCTGGTTCTTATACCAGCATCAGGATCTCCAATTATGAGATCAGGTGTGTGTGCCTGTGTCCACTTTCTTGCTGATGGTAAGTGGTTTCTTGCATCATTGTTGGATCCTCCCCCTTGATCCATGCTCTCCTGATTCATATGTTGACTTTCTACATTCTCTGAGGCTCCCCCTGAATTTGATGACTCAGAGTTTGAATTGTCAGAGTTTGAATCAGTTTCCTCAACTGACTCACTTGCTGTGTCATGTTGAGCTTCTTCACGCTCCCCCTCAATTGGTTCTCTATTTTGTTCAATTTGAGAATTATCAGTTTCTCCAGTATTTACCAGTAGAGGTTCAGAGTATGCTTCGTCAGAGTTTGTCAACCCTGCTTCATCAGAGTTTATATCATCAGAGAATAGATCTTCGTTTTCAAAACGTAGTTGATCATATCCATCCTTGTCTTCAAGTCCAATTATTTTCTTGTCATCAAATGACACATGTATGGATTCCATGATCACTTTAGTTCTTAGATTGTAAACTCTGAATGCTTTTGTTGACAGTGGATAGCCAACAAAAATTCCTTCATCAGCTTTTAACTCGAACTTTGTCAACTGTTCAGGATGAGTCTTCAACACAAAGCATTTGCATCCAAATATATGAAAATATTTCAAATTTGGCTTCTTATTTTTCACCATCTCATATGGTGTTTTCCCATGCTTGTTGATCAGTGTAGCATTTTGAGTAAAACAAGCAGTTTGAACAGCTTCTGCCCAGAAGTATGTTGGTAATTTTGCTTCTTCAAGCATAGTTCTGGCTGCTTCAATTAAAGTTCTGTTCTTTCTTTCAACTACACCATTTTGCTGTGGAGTTCCAGGTGCAGAAAATTCTTGTTTCACCCCTCTTTCCTTGCAGAAAGCTTCCATGAATGAATTTCTGAATTCAGTTCCATTATCACTTCTTATTATTTTGACTTTGTGCTGTGATCCTTTGTCCAGTAGATTTACATGATCCATTAGAATTTGAGCAGTTTCATCCTTCTTTGACAAGAAATACACCCATGTATATCTAGTATATTCATCAACAATTACTAGAGCATATTTCTTTCTGCCCATTGACATTATATTCACTGGTCCAAAGAGATCAACATGTAGAAGATGATAAGGTTCCACCACTGAAGATTCAGACTTGCTTTTGAAAGATGACTTCCTTTGTTTGGCCTTTTGACAGGAATCACATAGGCCATTTAGACTGAGTGTTGATTTTGGGAGTCCTCTTACAAGATCCTTTCTTATCAGCTCATTAATGTTGTTCAAATTGAGATGAGAGAGCTTTTTATGCCAATTCCAACTCTCTTCATTTGACATTCTTGCAGTCAGACACACTGTTTTTCCATCAGAGTTTGTTACCAAACTTGCTTCATAAATATTGTTGCGCCTGTGTCCAACTAGAACAACTTTTCCAGTAGATTTACTGATTACTTCACAGTATTCACTATGAAAATCTACATGGTTTCCTCTGTCACAGATTTGACTCACAGATAACAAATTGTGCTTGAGTCCTGAGACTAGAGCTACATTTGTGATGATGACACCTCCAAGATTAATGTTGCCATATCCCAGAGTATGTCCTACGTTGCCATCTCCATAGGAAACTTTTGGGCCATCCTTCTCCACAAAGTCTGATAGCAGGGCTTTATTTCCGGTCATATGTCCTGAGCATCCACTGTCCAAGATAAGTGTGCTCTCTATTATACCCTGCAATCACAAACAAATACTAAGTGTTAGTTTTAAGGATCCAGACTTGCTTGGATCCTTTTCCTTTCTTAACAGTGTTAGCTTTTGCAGCGGAATCAACTTTCTCAGAGTTTAAACTAACATTGTCAGATTTTACACTAGCAGAGTTTGCTCTAACCCACTTCAAGTTGGGTTTTAGCTCATAGTAATTATGATAAATTGCATGATAACTCTTACATGTGTAAATGGAATGCCAAGTGCTCCCACAATGTTTGCATAAGGTCTGTGGTTTTACTCTAACATAATCATTCTTTACTTCTGAAGTAGAAGGTAAAGAATTAATATGCTTGTTCTTAGTGCAAAATCTAGCAAGATGATTAGAACTACCACAACTGTAACATGTTTTCCTTAAAGCACCAGCATTAGGCAAATAATTATTTCTATTGTTTATGCCTATTTTTCCATTCCTATTTCTCTTGGACCCTTTAGGTTTCATGGCAGACTTAACCTCTTTGAGCTTATGTTTAAACTGTTTTCCTGTCATTAAACCAACATTAACCTGTTTCTCACAGACTCTTATTGGTTCTTTAACAGCTTCTATCTCAACAGGCTTCTCTGTTTTAGATTCAGTATCTACTTGTTCAACACAAGTTTCAACTGGCTCCATAACAGTTTCTTTCACAACTGCAGATTTTAACTTTCCAGATTCAGGAACAAATGTTACAGGAGTTGAATATGAACTTGTGAAAGCTCTAAACTTAATTTTATCTTGAAACCTAAGTTCATCTTCCTCACTGTATCCTAAACCTACAGCATCTGTTTGAAAAACTTGATGTGTATCTCTGCCAGAATTAGTCCAAGTTTTAATTATTTTTCTTTCCTTCTCTAAATCAGATTCTAGTTGCCTATACCTTTTAAGCAACTCCTGTTCCACATAAACAGCATCATCTCTTTCTTTTTGAGTCTGCTTCATATTCTCAAGTTCTCTTTCAAGAAACTTGTTTCTTTCTTTAAGACTAAGATTCTCAGATTTAATCCTTTCATTCTCTAAAGTCTGATCCCTATAACTAACATGTATGTTCTTAAGATAAATTCTTAATTCAGAAATATTATCAGTATCATACGCATAAGTAGTTAGGGGTACCTTATTTTCTGATGATTCAGTCTCATCTTTGACAGTTGCCATAAGAGCATAATTTTCTCCATCATCAGAATCTGAAGTATCTGCCCAGTCTTTGCCTTTAGAGACGAGTGCTTTTCCAGTTTTTCCTTTCTTGCACTCTGGAGCATAGTGACCCATCTCTTTGCACTTGTAGCACTGGATCTCAGATTTGTCCTTCTTACCAGACTTGGTATCCCTTCCATCAGACTTTCTGAAATTCTTCTTCTCAGAATTTGAATTTCTCCTTGAGAATCTTTTACCCTTCTTGAAGTTCTTGAATCCCATCTTCTTGAAGGTCTTCACCATCAATGCCGCCATTTGCATCAACTGTTCTTCATCATCCTCAGAGTCAGAAGCTTCAACAGAGTTTGAGTCATCATCAGAGTTTGATGACTCACTTTCAGATTTAATGACTAAAGCCTTTCCCTTGGCTTTCTTCTTTGATGATTCCTTCTTTTCAATGGGCTTCTCCTCAACTTTGAGAGCAACAGATTTTGTCTTCTTGCTTGATCTTCTGTTTCTTTGATCTATCTCAAGTTCGTGAGTCTTTAACAAGCCATAAATCTCATCAAGATCTGTATCATCAAGATCGTAATTATCTCTGATTGAGGTCGTCTTCAGATCCCATTTTTCAGGTAGAGATAAGAGAAACTTGAGATTTGACTCTTCAAGATTATATTCTTTGTCAACCAGAGACAGATCATTCAGTAATTTACAAAACCTGTCATAAGTCTCAGTCAAGGTTTCATTAGATCTTGAATCAAAGTGCTCATACTCCTGTGTGAGTATTGTCTTCCTGTTCTTCTTTATAGCAGTGGTTCCTTGACACCTTACTTCCAAAGCATCCCAGATTTCCTTTGCCGTTTTGCAGCCAATTACTCTGTTAGACATAACATTATCTAAAGCACTGTGGAGTAGATGTCTAACCTTTGCATCCTTTGCAATTGATGAGATGTCTTCAGGAGTATAATCTTTCTTTTCCTTTGGAATTAGTGTCTGTTCTTTATCACCAACAGCAGGAGATAATTTAGTTGGCTTATGAGGACCATTATTGATTCTGTCAAGATATTCTGGATCTGTAGCCTCCAGAAACATGGTCATCTTCACCTTCCATATTGGATACTCTATTGGCCTGAGAATTGGAACCCTGATAGTTTCATATCGACTCACAGAATTTGACTTAACCTGTTCAGCCGCAGGAGGAACTTGATTTTGATTTTCTTCAGACATGATTATTACTGTGTTTTAATCGTAAAACTGTATATATTAAACAGCCTTGGCTCTGATACCAATTGTTAGGCCGAATACACAATATAATCAAATATGTATGAGAATAATAATAATTAATAACACTGTTTATGAATCAATAAAACTGTAATCTTATTAACAGCTTCTCTCTTTATGATGTTAATGAATCATAAAGAGCTTCTAGGTTACAAGAATAATATCTCAATGATCGCATCCCTTCTAGGGATAACCTATCTGTGTTTATATAGTACACAGCTACATACAATCCTTCTCTAATTGATATTCCTACAAGTTAGCTATACAATTCATATCAATTAAGGATTGCTTCTTATCTTCTATCCTGTTTCCTTAGCTGTATCAATATATTCTGCTTCTTTCCATCTTCAGAATGTATTGCTTCTAGAATCTTCAATTCTGCACCGACAGCTAATTCAACTATCACCTTGTCAGACTTTAAATAAACTCTGACCGGCTTCCTTTAAACTCTTCACCCTATCAGAGTTTAACTAAACTCTGATCGGCTTCTGATAAACTCTTGTCAGTACCTGTTGCTTAAACACTGATAAACAAACATTAGCAATTATATCTAACATTATATTGAACAGGAATTGCTTAAAAGATATAGGCAAATAGAATCTGAGTTGGAAAAAGAGAGGAAAGTGATTAAAACCTGGACAAATTCTGGAAAAGACACACATCAGGTTTTTCAGACCGATACTGTAGGTTTAGGTTACTGTGAGGAAGATGAACTTAGGTTTAAAGATAAAGTGAAAGTTAAACCACAACTTAAACCTGTGAAATTTGTTCCTGAATCCGGTAAGCTAAAATCTGTAGTAGTGAAAGAAGCTGTTATGGAACCAGTTGAAATCTGTGATAAACAGGTTAATGTTGGTTCAATAACAGAGAATGAGATTGAGATAGAAGCTGTTAAAGAACCAGTAAAAATCTGTGATAGACAGGTTAATGTTGGTTTAATGACATAAAAACAATTCAAACATAAGCTCAAAGAGGTAAAGTCTGTCAACAAACAGAAAATGTTTAAGAAGAATAGGAATGGAAAAGTAGGCATTAATAAAAGAAATGATTATCTACCTAATTCTGCTGCTCCTAGAAAAACATGTCATAGTTGTGGTAGTACTAACCATCTTGCCAGGTTTTGCAAGAAGAACAAAGATATTAACTCTTTACCTTCCACATATGAAGTAAAGAATGATTATGTTAGGGTTAGACCACAGACTTTATGCACACACTGTGGGAGCACTTGGCATTCCATTTATACTTGCAAGAGTTATCATGCTATTTATCACAACTATTATGAGTTAAAACCCAACTTGAAATGGGTTAGAGCAAACTCTGCAAGTGTAAAGTCTGACAATGTTAGTTTAAACTCTGCTGATAGTAATTCCGCTGCAAAAGCTAACAATGTTAAGAAAGCCAAAGGATCCAAGCAAGTCTGGATCCTTAAACCTAACACTTAGTGATTGTTTGTGATTGCAGGGCATAAAAGAGAGCACTCTTATCTTGGACAGTGGATGCTCAGGACATATGACTGGAAATAAAGCCCTGCTATCAGACTATGAGGAAAAGGCTGGCCCAAAAGTTTCCTATGGAGATGACAACATAGGATGTACTCTGGGATATGGCAATATCAATCTTGGAAGTGTCATCATCAAAAATGTAGCTCTAGTCTCAGGACTCAAGCATAATCTGCTTTCTGTGAGTCAAATCTGTGACAGAGGATACCATGTAGATTTTCATAATGAACATTGTGAAGTAATCAACAAATCTACAGGGAAAGTTGTTCTAGTTGGACACAGTCACAATAATATCTATGAAGCAAGTTTGGTAACAAACTCTGAAGGAAAAACTGTGTGTCTATCTGCAAGAATGTCAAGTGAAGAGAGTTGGAAATGGCATAAGAAGCTCTCTCATCTAAACTTGAACAACATCAATGAGCTGATTCGAAAAGATCTTGTAAGGGGACTTCCAAAGTCAATACTCAGCTTAGATGGTCTTTGTGATTCTTGTCAAAAGGCCAAGCAAAGGAAGTCATCTTTCAAGAGTAAATCTGAATCTTCAGTTGTGGAACCTTATCATCTTCTACATGTTGATCTTTTTGGTCCAGTAAATATAATGTCATTGGGCAGAAAGAAATATGCTCTAGTTATTGTTGATGAGTACACTAGGTACACATGGGTGTATTTCTTAGCAAAGAAGGATGAAACTGCATCAATTCTAATGGATCATGTAAAATTACTGGACAAAGGATCACAGTACAAAGTGAAAGTTCTAAGGAGTGATAATGGTACTGAATTCAGAAATTCTGAAATGGAAGCTTTCTGCAAGGAAAGAGGAGTGAAGCAAGAATTTTCTGCACCTGGAACTCCACAGCAAAATGGTGTAGTTGAAAGAAAGAACAGAACCCTAATCGAAGCTGCCAGAACAATGCTTGAAGAAGCAAAATTGCCAACTTATTTCTGGGCAGAAGCTGTTCAAACTGCTTGTTTTACTCAAAATGCTACACTGATCAACAAACATGGGAAAACACCATATGAGATGGTGAAAAATAAGAAGCCAAATTTGAAGTATTTTCATATTTTTGGATGTAAGTGCTATGTGTTGAAAACTCATCCTGAACAGTTGACCAAGTTTGACTTAAAAGTTGATGAAGGAATCTTTGTTGGATACCCACTATCAACTAAAGCATTTAGAGTCTACAATCTAAGAACTAAGGTGATCATGGAATCTATACATGTGTCATTTGATGACAAGAAAATAACTGGAATAGAAGATGAAGAATATCATGATCAACTTCGCTTTGAAAATGAAGATTTAAACTCTGATGATGTAAACTCTGATGAAGCAAATCCAACAAACTCTGTCGAAGCATACTCTGATCCACTACTGGTAAACTCTGAAGAATTTTCTCGGTCAGAACAAAATAGAGAACCAGTTGAGGGGGAGCGTGAAGAAACTTCAGAAACTTCTCAAAGTGATGACTCAAATTCTGAAAGAGAGTCGAATGAAGAATCCAACAGAAACTCTGAGGCAAACTCTGAAAGTTCAAATACTGAACAGTCCAATTCAGGGGGAGCCTCAGAGAATGCAAATGGTCAAGAAGAAAATCAGGAGAGCATGGATCAAGGGGGAGGATCTAATAATGAAAATAGAAGCCAATTACCAACAGCAAGAAGAGCCCAAGAAAGTGGAAGAAGCTCTTCAAGATGCTAACTGGATAACAGCAATGCAAGAGGAGTTAAATGAATTTGAGAGGAATGAAGTCTGGACACTTGTACCAAGACCAGAAGCAGAGTATATAGCTGCTGGTAGCTGTTGTGCACAGATTTTATGGATGAAGAATCAATTGCTGGACTATGGATTAAGGTACTCTAAAATACCTATTTACTGTGATAATCAAAGTGCTATTGCTATGACAGGTAATCCAGTACAACACTCCATGACCAAGCACATCAACATAAGGTATCATTTTATCAGGGAACATGTGGAAGAAGGAAACATTGAGTTTCATTTTGTGTCTACAGACCAACAGCTTGCAGATATCTTCACCAAACCTTTGAGTGAAGCTACCTTTATAAGGCTGGTAAATGAACTTGGAATGGTCTCTGGTTTTGACTAGAGATACTGGTTAGATTCAAAATCTATACATGATTGATTTTATGCTCATGGTTCTTTGCATGTGTTAACTGTTATTTGAACCAGTATGTTAAACTCTGATGATAAACTCTGTTAGTCATAAAGTATTAGTCATACTCTGTCGGTTAAAGTCTGAGGATAAACTCTGATGTTATACTCTGATTGTGATTTTTGTCTGAAACATATGGACCGATGAAGAAAGCTGTATGAAGCATGATTTTCAGTAAGTAATCATGAATCCTTCTAGGTAATATAAATTCTGATTTCAAAATGTGCAGAAATTTTACACAACATGATACTGTCTCTATATTTATAGCATCTCTTAGTTTATTGATCCTATACACTGAGTCTGTATTAGTTGTTTGCACTTTCTCTCATAAATTAATTGTATTTGTTAGATCAGAATTCAATGATTGCCAGGAGCTAGACTCAACCGATCGGGATTACTGACGTCATCAGTATTGCATGGTCATCAGTATTTGACTAAGCGTCAGTATCTTGTTTATCATCAGGATTCCTACTCAGACTATGATCAGGTTTGATCATCAGGACTTGAAGCTGATCAGGATTCCTACTTCGAGTTATATATGGAGTCTAGTTAAACATGGAAGTTTATTTCTGTCTATTCCTGGTTTGTAGAATGCAGCTATCGATTAAAGATATGTTTTTATCTTTGTTATTGATTAGGACTTATCTTGTAATTGATAGAGAAGCTGTGTGTAGTATATAAACACAGTCTTGGTTTCGATTTAAAAAGAGAACATAATCGAATAGAAGCTCTTGAGAACATAGAATTTCTTGAGAGAGTTTTTGTAAGCTAGCAGCTCTTAAGAACATCAGAATTTCTTGAGAGAGTTTGTAACAGTTTTATATCAGAGTTAATAAAGCTGTTATTGTTATTATTATTGATCTTTCATATTTGTGTTATATAAAGTCGAGAATCTTATACAATTGTATTCAACCCCCTTCTACAATTGTTATTTACTGGGCAACAGTATTAACTGATGAAAAGTCTAAACTGGTTTATTTTTAAATCAGAGACGATCTAAGATGTCGACAGCCAAATATGAAAGCATGAAGATTCCCATCTTGAAGATATCAGAATATCCTACATGGAGGGTAAAGATGCTGATGTACCTGGAGGTTATGGATCCTGACAACTTGGACAGGATTCGTGATGGACCATATATACCAACAAAGTTCGTTGAACGAACAGATGCTGTACCTGAACATTATGTGATCAAAGCTAAATCTGAATGGACTCCAGAAGAAAAAGCTCATGTACTCAGAGAACCAAAGATAAAGAATATCTTACACAACAGTCTTGATGCTGTCATGTCAAACAGGGTGATTGCATGCAAGTCTTCGAAGGAAATCTGGGATACTTTGGAAACTCAGTGCCAGGGATCTGCATCTGTCAAGAAGAACATAAGGGCTCTTTTGATTCAAGAATATGAACAATTCGATGCAAGACCTGAAGAGAGCCTGACTGATCTATATGATAGATTTCTGACACTATTGAATAGCTTATCCTTAGTTGACAAAGTATATGAACCTGAAGATTCAAACACCAAGTTTCTAAGATCTTTACCTGAAGAATGGGATACTCAGACCTCAATCATTAGACATCAGTATGATCTGAACATTGTGTCTCTTGATGAGATCTATGGGATGCTAAGAACTCATGATCTTGAAGTTCAACAGAGAAAGAACAAGAAAAGCAGCAAGGCAAAGTCAATTGCTTTGAAGGTAGAAGCCAAATCAAAAGGAAAAGCTATGGAGGTTTCTAGAAGGAAAACTAGAGTAGCTGAATCAGATCCTGAAGACTCTTCATCAGATACTGATGGCAATCCTGATGCCAATAATGATGATGAATCTTCTGATTCAGACATGGAGGAGATGGTTGCTATGATTGTCAGAAACTTCAGAAGGATGAAGTTCAGGAAGAATAGAAGACAAGGCAACTTTCAGAAAAAGACCTTCAATGCAGACAAAGATAAGTATATCAAAAAGGACAGCAAGGGTAGCAAATTTAACAAGTCAAAGGTTAGATGCTACAAGTGTAATGGTATGGGTCACTTTGCTTCTGAATGCAACAAGACAAAGGCACTCATCACATCAAGCAAGGATTGGATGGACTCTTCCTCAGAATCTGAAACTGAGGTAGTCAACTATGCACTAATGGCCAATACTGATGTAACTGCTGCTCCTGATGATAAGGTACTAAATACTATCTTTGATTTTGATACTGATAATGCTTCTGAGTTAAGACGTTTTCTAAAGTCATTACATATTAGCTTTATAAGTCAAACTGCTGAGAATACTAGAATCTTATCTGAGATGTCTGACCTTAGAAGAAGGAATGAGATATTAGAAGCTGAATTTTCTCGTATGCAAGAAGTACAAAAAGAATGTGATAATGTTAAGCACATGCACTTAGAGATAACATCTAAATGTACTTCTCTTGAAAAGGAACTTGAATATGCTAATGAGAAAATCAGAACCTGGACAGACTCTGGTAGGAAATTTCATGAGATTAATACCTCTAAGAATTGGAAAGAGTGTCTAGGATATAAGTCAGATGAGGATAAGAAATTGAAAGAGAAAGCTGTCATAGATGAGACAGTCAGTCCAAAGACCTATAGACATGTTTTAGATGAAACCAAAACTAAGATTACTCCTGTTAATTTTGTTTTTGGTAAGGATTCCAATTCTACTTTTGAAAAGGGATCTACTTCTACTCAAGGAATTAAAATTATAAAGTCTAAACCTGTCATGAATAAAGTCATTAAGAATGTAGGTCAATTGTCTCAGAAACAGCTTAAGGATAAAATCTATATGGTGACAGATAAGAAAAAGGAAGCTACTGTTAAGAGAAACAGGAATGGTAAAGTTGGGATCAATAAAGAGAATGGTTATAAATATATCCCAAATGCACCTAGAAAGTGTTGTTTTAACTGTGGAAACTCTAATCATCTTGCCATTGATTGTAAGAAGAGTAAGAAGAAAATCGCTGAAATTCCTATGTCTGATATTAGGAATAGATCAGTATTTTATAAACCACAGGATTTCTGTTTTCATTGTGGTAGTCTATGGCATTCTATCTATACCTGTAAAGAGTATCATGATTTGTACTATAACTTTTCTGATCCATTGCCTAAATTTAAAAGTAGTACAAAGTCTGATAGAACTGAAAATGTCATAATAAAGCATGCTTTTGTTAATACTGATGCTGACAAAGCAAATCCTGATGGAGTAAATCCTGTCGGGACTGCTAAAGTCAGAAAGTCTTCTGCTGCTAAAATTAATAAATTGCATGAGAAAGGAACCCAACATGTATGGGTTCCTAAGTGTTCTAACTAGTGTGTTTCTATTCTGATGCAGGGTAAAAAGAAAAATGTGTTAGTCATGGATAGTGGATGTTCTGTGCACATGACTGGAAACAAAGCCCTGTTATCAGAATATGAGGAAAAAGCTGGCCCAACTGTGTCTTATGGAGATGGCAACATTGGACAAACCTTGGGATATGGCAATATAATCATTAGAAATGTCATCATTGAAAAAGTAGCTCTAGTGAAGGGACTGAAACACAACTTGTTGAGTATTAGTCAAATCACTGACAGAGGTTATCATGTCAACTTCTATTCCACACATTGTGAAGTAGTCAGTAAAGCAACAGGAAAGATAGCACTAGCTGGCTACAGGCATGGTAACATATATGAAGCCAACATTCTCTCAAATACTGATGGCTCCCCTACATGTCTCATCAGTAAAGCTTCAGCAGATGAAAGTTGGAATTGGCACAAGAAGCTTTCTCATCTCAACTTCAGCAACATCAATGAGTTGGTTAAGAAAGAATTAGTAAGAGGATTACCTAATGTATTATACACACCTGATGGACTCTGTGATGCATGTCAAAAAGGAAAACAAAGAAGGACATCATTCCAGAGTAAATCAGAATCCTCTATTGAAGAACCATATCACATGCTACATCTTGATCTGTTTGGTCCAGTCAACATCATGTCCATCAGTAAGAAAAGGTACACTCTTGTAATTGTTGATGAATATTCTAGATTCACCTGGGTGTATTTTCTGCACAGAAAAGATGAAACTCCTGAAGTTCTGTTGGATCATGTGAGAATGATTGAGACAACCACAAAGTACAAAGTCAAGATTCTGAGAAGTGATAATGGTACTGAATTTAAGAATTCAAAGATGGAAGAGTTCTGCAAATACAAAGGAATCATTCAACAATTCTCTGCTCCTGGCACACCTCAGCAAAATGGAGTAGTAGAAAGGAAGAATAGAACTCTTATTGAAGCTGGCAGAACTATGTTGGAAGAAGCTAAATTACCTACATATTTCTGGGCAGAAGCAGTCAACACAGCATGCTATACACAGAATCTCACATTGATAAACAGACATGGTGTTACTCCTTATCAATCCCTTAAGGAGAAGAAGCCAAGTTTGAAGCATCTGCATGTGTTCGGCTGTAAATGTTTTGTTCTCAGAACTCATCCTGAACAGCTAGGGAAATTTGAAATGAAGGCTGATGAAGGAATATTCATAGGCTATCCTGCATCAAGAGCCTTCAGAGTTTTTAATTTGAGGACAAGAACTGTCATGGAGTCAATACATGTATCTTTTGATGACAAGAAGATAACTGGAATCATTGAAGACTCACATGATAGATTACTATTTGAAAATGAAGCTTCCAAGGAACCTGAAGAAAGTGAATCAGAAGCTGTCCATTCATCCAGTACTGATGGGTCATCAAATCCTGATGACACACCAGATACTGATGGAAGTAATACTGATGATGCAAACAATAGTAATACAACTAGTAGTGCTGATGTTGGGGGGGGGGGGAGCAACAACATTCGACTACAAGTTCGGAGTTAACTCAATCATCAGGACAGAATTCTTCAGATACTGATTCAAGTGATGATCCTGACAACACATCAGGATGACATAGCAATAATTCAGGAAGAGCTTCATCTCAAGCAAATTCTTTCAATCAAGATAACACCAATCCAGGGGGAGCATCTACTTCAAGAAACAATTTGACACCAGCAAGGAAATGGACTAAAGATCGTACTCCTGATTTGATAATTGGAGATCCTGATGCAGGTGTTCAAACAAGAAGTGCAACTCAGAATGAATGTTTATACAATAACTTTCTATCCAAGGAGGA
The DNA here is from genome assembly GCA_030848705.1 of Heracleum sosnowskyi. Taxonomy (NCBI): domain Eukaryota; kingdom Viridiplantae; phylum Streptophyta; class Magnoliopsida; order Apiales; family Apiaceae; genus Heracleum; species Heracleum sosnowskyi. The sequence goes on from CM061243.1 coordinate 124,423,756, forward strand.
GCCTAGGAAAGTTGAAGATGCACTTAAAGATGCTGATTGGGTTACTGCAATGCAAGAAAAACTAAATGAATTTGAAAGGAATGAAGTCTGGAAACTGGTACCAAGACCAAAGAATAGATCAATAGTTGGTACAAAGTGGATTTTCAAGAACAAGATTGATTCTGATGGAGTCATTATCAGAAACAAAGCAAGACTAGTTGCAAAGGGGTATTCCAAACAAGAGGGAATTGATTATGATGAAACTTTTGCTCCTGTTGCAAGACTAGAAGCCATCAGGATATTTCTTGCTTATGCAGCACATAAGAAATTCAAGGTTTTCCATATGGATGTTAAAAGTGCTTTCTTAAATGGTGAACTGGAGGAAGAAGTTTATGTTGAACAACCTCCTGGTTTCATTGATCCTAAATATCCAGATCATGTTTATAGACTGGATAAGGCACTTTATGGACTAAAGCAAGCTCCAAGAGCATGGTATGAAACCTTAGCTCAATTCTTACTGGAAAGTGGATTCAAAAGAGGTGCAATTGACAAAACCTTATTTTATTTGAATCATGGTAAGGATTTGCTGTTAGTTCAGATTTATGTTGATGATATCATTTTTGGGTCAACAAACAATAAGCTATGTGAGAAGTTTTCTAAGCTTATGCAGTCAAGATATCAAATGAGCATGATGGGAGAAATGAGTTACTTTCTTGGTCTTCAAGTTAAATAGACTGATGAGGGGATTTTTATCAATCAGTCTAAATACACAAGGAATTTATTGACTAGGTTTAAGTGATAGGAAATCAGATAAGTTGGGTTCTGTCTGTTTTCTTAGATTTTTACAGTTGATATTTAATCACTTATGTCCTAATGTTGTTTTTGAGAATGATGTAGTTCTACCAATATGTAGAATTACTGAGAATAATGTTAAGTCCTTAGTCAACAGTGATAAGGCAAATGGTTTTATAGGAAATGCTTTTATTCCTGATGAGGTTAGGTTTTTCTTACATAGGAAAATGCCTACTCGTTATGGTTTAATCTCTAACGCTATGGGGCAAGGCTCAACCCACCTTGTTCCTAACACAAGCATTCATCCTAAACAGTCTAAACAGTCAACTGCCACCTCTATTGTCTCTCAAAAGACTTTAGTTGTAAAAGCAAAGAAGTCAGCTCGAACTGATGTGTCTGGAAGGCAATCAGGTTCAAAGGACTTTTCCTCTACACCATTCACTAAAAAGAAGTTACAAGGGGGTGTACATGGGGTCCTGGTCAAGAAAGCTGCAAAGGGAGGTGAGGTTGTTTCTGTAAAAAGAAAGTTAGTTCTCAGGGATGAGACTGACTCAGAGGATGATTTACCTATATCCTCTGTGATGAATATGAACAAGGAAGTTGCTGATACTGCTACTACATCTGTGGTACCATCATCAAAACCACAAAAGACAAGGAAATTATCAAAAAGCAGGTATCATATTCCTTTGACAGTACAAATGAAGGATACTGATATTCAGACATCAATTCCTGATGAGTCATCTACTCCTGATGCTCTAGCAAATCCTGATGTTAGTATTCCTGATGCAACAACAAATGTGGTCTCTATATCAGACTCTCCGGCCTCTCCATCTCAGTTCAGAGAAATTTCTTGGGAGAAGGTTTCTAAAACTGCTTCCTTGGTTGGACTTACATCTCAGTCAAAGAAAAAGAGGAATGCAGAAGAGTTAGTCTATCAGAGACAAAAGAAGATGAAAGGATCAAGCCCACAAGAACCTGAATTTCAGAGTGATTCAGCAGCTACTGTTGATCCTGCCACACAAGAACCACTCAATCAAAGTTTGGGTGAAGGCTTAGCTAGTGGAATGGTCACACAAGAACCATTTTCTCAAAGGGAGAATGAAGACATCAACATTCTAGCTACACAAGAACCATCTTCTCAAAGTGAAGATGCAGGCAAAGCTACAGCTTTTATTGAAAGATTGGTCGAGAACATTGTCAATGAGGGAAGCACACAAGAACCTTTAGCTCAAAGTGTTGAAGCAGCTTCTGAACCTCAAGCTACACAAGAACCATTGGTAGAAAATACTGATGCAAGCATTTCAAATCCTGACGATGTTCATCCTGACGCTAGTGGTGCTCCTGATAATGAACCTATTTTGATACAGCCACTTCGTACAAGACCAATGGATCATCATATCTCAGAATCACAGGATAAACTGAAAGGTATTGCAATTCCTGATCCTGATATATCACATGGTTCTGATGATGATAATTCTGATGATGATAGTGATGATGATGATGAGAATCAACAAGAGAAGGACCAGATTGCTACAGCACTCAAGATTAGTCTTGGAACTAATTTTGGTTCATCGAGTACATTTATGGCTGGCAATGCTTATACTGGAAAAGATCAGAGACAAGATTTTTCTATTCCTTCTTTTGATCCTGCTAAGGCATTTAGACAGAATGAATGGGATAACTCATGGTACAGATCCACAGACTCTGTAAGTTATTCTTCTGCTTTGGAACATGCTTATAATGCAGTGAAGTCTATAGAGAATCAAGACTTGAAGAATCATCTGAAGGCTACAACTCTGTTATCCAAGAGCCTGAAAAGTGAGATTGATTCTATTAAGGATTCAACTGATAAAGTGAGGACTGATATTTTTAATAATTTTACAAAGGTGCCTACTGCTTTACATCTAAAGGTAGTAGAATCCTAAGTGAAATCTGTTGTTTCAGAACAAACCTCCATCAATCAAAGAATTGATTCTCTGGATTCTAAGGTAACTGAAATTCAAACCTCTCTTTCCTTAATTTTACAATTATTGTCAAATCCTGATGTCAAAAAGGGGGAGAAGGTTATTCAGACAAAATGTACACCTGATATAGTATTAATGAATAATGATGATGATACTGGAGATGATGGTGGTGACAATGTGAAACAAGGAGAAACCTCTGATACTGCGGTTTTGAAGTCTACAATTCAAACTTCTCAAAGTCAAACTACGCAGTCAACTCATGTTTCTGATTCTGGAGTTAAGACAGTAAGAACATTGATGCAGTCTCAGATCCTGACGGAAGAACAAATCCTGACACCTGGTCATGGACACACTCTTGCTACAATTTCTGAAGGTAATGAAGATGTGATTATTGATAATCCTGAAGATGCATCAAATTTATTCCAGAAGTTTTCTACAAAAGACGGTAGAATTGTTACTCTTTATCACACTGATAAAAGAGTTCAACAATTATTTGCCAGAAAAGCACTCTCTACGGCAAGTGAAGAATATCCAGATCTCCCACATGAAGAATTTTTGAGATTACAAAGAGAGACAATGGAAAGCTATACTGCTCCTACTAGAGGTAGAGGAGGCAGAGGTAGGAGAGGTGCTAGAAGAAGTAGAAGAGGTTCTTCAAATCAAACAGTACCTAGACAGACAAGGTCTACAGGGTTAAGAATTGAAGAAATTCCTGAACCTATTCAAACTCTAGTATTTCCTGACAGATCTACTTTTGGTGATGATGGAATTGTTGAAGAAGAACCTGAATTGAGAAGAAAGTCAAGTAAATCAACTCTCAGCAATACAAATCAAATTGAAGATTCTAATCCTGACATTATTCAAGATCCTGATGAATCTGAAATTCTGCAAGAGGTTGATTTGATAATCTTATCTACTGTTGTTGATTGTCACAACAAAGAAGTAGATGAAGAAGAAGAAGCCAGAAGAAGAGATATTACAAAAAGAACAAATGAAAATTTCAATCTCTATCTACAAAGGCTTAAAATTTCAAATGAAAGACAATGGAGAAATTCAAGCAGACAAGAATCTTTACTGAAAAGAAGCTATGCCTTTGAAAAGGAAAAGGATAAGAAGTGGAAACATATTAGCACATTAAGTTGTGATACACCTATCAATTTTCAGTCTGGTGGAATTATTACAAGCGCTTCAAGTGTTGTTGATTTATCTGAGATGGTTAGATCAAAAGCACTCTGGTTAAAGATGTTTTCGAATCTGAAACAAATGTCAAGTTACACAAGAGGAGGTATTGGACACAGGGATGCTGAATTTCTGAACATGACTTATGTTGATCCTTACTCCTTAACTGAAATTGAAGGTACTTTAACTTCTGAACACCTGAACAATTTATTAACTGTTGATATAGTTATAGATTGTCATGATGGTTTTGAAAAGAAAGAAAAGCTTCTGTACTTCATGAAAGATGGTAGTGTGAAGATTTTATCTATTCAAGATCTACTGATGAAAACTACAAAGGAACTGAAATATGTTCACTATATGTTAAGATGGAAGAACAAAGTGTGCAAAGTATGGAGTGACATGATTTTGTCAACTATAAGAAGAAGACTGGATGGAAACAGTAATTTCAATGGTAATTATATTCCCATGTACTTAAATCAAAGAGGTCAGGATGTGGAAATGCAAAGGGGTACTGCTGTTAAAGAAGTAAATTTTGGCATGACTCATCTTACTCTCAATCCTGATGGGAAGGAAATTGTTTATCTTATGCTAGAAGAGCATAGTCTTCAAAGAAACTCCATATTGAATCTTAGAGCAGCTATTTATCAGATTAATGAGGAAGATGAAGAACTCAGAAATCTAAAGGAAAGACTGATTCAAATTCTTGAAGAAAAAGAAGAAAGTTTATTATCCAATTTCTTGAAGATGAATCTGTTCTATCAAAGAGTTTAAATAGATAAGTTGTTTCTGAAGATACTTGTACATTTTGATACATGTTTTTGACATCATTGAATCTTTAGAATCTATACTTTATTTCACAAAGTATGAGATTGGGGGAGATTGTTAGATCAGAATTCAATGATTATCAGGAGCTAGACTCAACTGATCAGGATTACTGACGTCATCAGTATTGCATGGTCATCAGTATTTGACTAAGCGTCAGTATCTTGTTTATCATCAGGATTCCTACTCAGACTATGATCAGGTTTGATCATCAGGACTTGAAGCTGATCAGGATTCCTACTTCGAGTTATATATGGAGTCTAGTTAAACATGGAAGTTTATTTCTGTCTGTTCCTGGTTTGTAGAATGCAGCTATCGATTAAAGATATGTTTCTATCTTTGTTATTGATTAGGACTTATCTTGTAATTGATAGAGAAGCTGTGTGTAGTATATAAACACAGTCTTGGTTTCGATTTAAAAAGAGAACATAATCGAATAGAAGCTCTTGAGAACATAGAATTTCTTGAGAGAGTTTTTGTAAGCTAGCAGCTCTTAAGAACATCAGAATTTCTTGAGAGAGTTTGTAACAGTTTTATATCAGAGTTAATAAAGCTGTTATTGTTATTATTATTGATCTTTCATATTTGTGTTATATAAAGTCGAGAATCTTATACAATTGTATTCAACCCCCTTCTACAATTGTTATTTACTGGGCAACAGTATTAACTGATGAAAAGTCTAAACTCTGAAAATTAGTTGCAAATATTTCACCCTCAAATCAAAAGATGCCAAACAGAGCACAAATTCCTTTGAGATCATGTTGTGCCTAGGAAGATCCAGGAACTTATTGTATGAAATAAGGGCTAAAATCCTTGATTTTTGGTGACTAGGAAGACAGAGTTTAGCTAAATATCAGATTTTATTTTATGCATGAGAGTTTGGGCAACCAGTTTATACTGATTTATTTTGTGGATTTTATGCACTTTGAGATGATCTAAATATTCATATTCAGTAAACTCTGCTAATTCACACACAAATACTCACACCTGTACAGTTTGTGAAAAGAGTTTATTTATAAGGGAGGATGATTGGTAAACACTGATGAACTGTGCACTCTACGCTGAGGTAATTTTATTTTAATCTCTGATGATTAAAATTAATTATTTGTTTCAGACAGTTAACAATTTTGAGAAAACATTCTTGAAAATAAAAGAGTATGATTGCTAACGGTTCTAATTTGTATTAAACAGAGGAGAGAGGTTGAGTGTCTAGAAAAGTGTAAAAGGCGGTAATTATTGCTGTTTTTACTGCGCATGCGCATTGGAAACTGCCAATTACTGCTGTCAGACATTGCATGTGTGCCACGTGTCCCACTCACACAATTAACGGAGTGAGACAGTTGTGTATTAATGATTAAAAACTGTTCAGTTTTTAATTTTGAATTTGATATTTATACAATACACACACTTTCGTTTAAACCTTTCACATCTTACTCCAATTCACATCTATTGTCACACACACATTTTCACAAACACCTTTCTACTTTCAAACTCTTTCGAAGCTTTTGCATCAGTTTCTTTGTTAATCTCTCAAATCTTACTAATGGCAACTACAGCGTTTGTCTTTTCTGGGTTAGAGTTTGTTCCTAACAACTACGCAGCACCACTAAACACTGCCAATGCACCAGAGGCGTTTCACATGATACAAGAATTTCTTGCTCAGTCAGCGATTGGGCGTGCTCTAGTCGAACAAACAGTACTTTCTGGTTCACAAATCAAGGCCTTTTGGGAAACAGGTATGTATGATGATGGTGGTGAATCTGGCAACCCATCAATAATCTTTGAATATGAAGAAGCAGAGTATGTAATTACTTCTGGAACCATTCGGGCTGCAATGGGGTTTCCTGAGTTCTCTTCCTATACCATTGGAATGGGTGACAACGATTTGCTGCGGATGATGAGAGAGATTGGGTATTCTGGACCTTTAACTAAGATTGGACAGTTGAAGCGACCGTTCTTAAGGAAGGAGTGGAGCTTCTTCTTTGATTGCATCACAAGAACGTTCGGAAAGAAATGCACAAACTGGGATGTTATTCCTACGGACAGTCTGCAAATCGGGTATTCTCTGTTATATGATAATCATTTTGATTTTGCACGACTGGTCTTAAATAATCTAGGGGAGAAAATGACAGAAAATAGAGGGGTAGTATACTTTTCTAGATTTTGTCAGATTTTATTCTCTTATTGTGTTCAAGGGGTAGAAATAGTTGGTGAGGATGTAATTTCTTGTTTTAAATTACACAAGAGAATATTCTCTGATCTCATTAATAAGGATGTTAAGAAAGGGATTGTTGGAGAGCTGTTACTGCCTGCATCTGTGCAGCAGTTTGTCAATGATCAAGTTAATCCTCCAACACAAGCTCCTTTTCAATCAGAACCTCAACCTGAACCTCTACAAACAGAACTTCCTCCATCTACATCAGTCAAACCTAAATTCAGTGGTAGGACTAAGCATGTTGGTACTAAACCTGCAAGGTCTGTTAGACCAGCTACTGCAGTGGGAGTGTCCAAGTCTAATGATGAGCCCAAGGGTCATTATAAGAAGAGGAGAGCCAATAGATCCAAAGCTAATGATGAGGATGATGTTGAAAATGAAACTCTTCACCAGAGAAAAAGAAGAATTGTAGCAAATTATCTTTTTGATGATTTGGATGAGTCTACACCAGACTCTGAAGCTGTTCAGCATGAAGCTCCAGAAGATTTTGTTGAGGAGCATGTTGTAAATACTGTTGATGAGGACAGGGTTTTTGTAAACACTGAAGCTCCTGAAGTTATCATTCAGGAGGCTACTGAAAATGTTGAAGCAGCCACTATGCCTGACATGGCAAATGCTGATAAAGAGGCTGAAAGTTTTGAGCAAGATAATTTATTTGCTGATTTTGAAATGGATGCAAATGTTGAAGCACATCCTAGTATCAGTGTTTGTGATACTGAGGATGTGGCAGCTGATCAATCCACCCAAATTATTGATGAGTCCATTGCAACTCACACAGAGATTCTCTCTGTAAATAATCAAATTCCTGAATTGGGTGAGGAGGTTGATCAGATAGTTGAAGCTGCTATAGAGAAAATTGATGAAGCTATGGCAGAGACTTTAAAAGAGACTACTGTACAAACTGAAGAAATTATTGCAGAGTCTGTTCCTGTTGAAACAGAGGTTTTTGTGACTCCAAACTCTGAGATTCCTGAAGCTGCTCAGATAAATGCTGAGGCTACTGCAGACAATATTGATGAAGAAATTGCAGAGCAGATTGAAGAAAATGCTAATGAAGCACGAGTTGATTTTGATAATGCTGATCACACATCTGTAAACTCTGATCATGCAAACTCTGAGATTAATCCTGAACTTTCAAACTCTGATGATAATGAGTAAATACCTTTTCTAAGGGATCCAGAGTCTATCAAAGAAACTCAAAATGCAACTGAAGCTCATTTCAGAAAAATGCATTATGCTAATTGGTCAGGTGCAGACTGCATTTTCTCTACACAAAGGGCTGCTGATTTTGTACAAAAATCTGCTGAAGAAATTTCTAATCCTGAGTTGCTAACACATTTTAAGGCTACTATTGTTCAAGTCAAGTCATTGCATAATCGTTTTGATGAGACTCACAAGGTTGTTCTTGGATTGAGTAATGACATTGCACTTAAGGAGTTAGCACTGAAGAAAGATAGAGCTCAATTTACATCTATGATCAAGGATCAAGAAGAGATCAAGCAGAGGCTAACCAGGGTTGAAAGCAATCAGGCTGACATATCTACTAAGATTGACTCTATTGCTGCATCACTTGAGTTGCTGACATCAGTTTTTATTCCTGATGATGTCAAAAAGGGGGAGAAAGTACCTAAAGACAAATGCAAAAAGGACTCCAACTTTGAGACTGAGGGATGATTCCAATGATGGTGGAAGCAGAGGAACAGAGAAAAGGTCAAAGTCTTCTCAAGAGCAAGGGAGACTTAGGTCAAACTCTGCTAGACAGACAAACTCTGAGAGGTTAAATTCTGGTGGTCAATCTTCTTCAAGACTTAAGAGTCTAGTGATTTCATCAAATCCAACTACTGATGAAGAGATTGCTGCTAAGCTTTTCATGAAAGAACATGGTGGTGAAGCCACAATGGAAGATATAGATGCTGAGATGAAGCTTCTTGCTGAAGAACACCAGAAAAATATTGAAGTTGGTACTTATGAGAAGAAATCAGCAAAGGCTCCTAGAAAGAAGGAAATTGCACTCTCTATCAAAGAAAATACTCAAAAGAGTTTACAATACACAAGGAGGCCTGTGATTGCAAATACTGATAAAGGAAAAGGTAAACTGGTAGAAGAAGGACAGTTACCAAAGAAGAATTATTCAACCTCTGACGTTGCTCAAGTTGAATCAAGGATAAACAAATCAACCTCTGACGTTGCTCATGTTGATATTTCTACTAAAGTTGTGACAACCTCTGACAAGGCTCAAGTTGTACAAACTCAGCTAGCTCCACAACTCCAAGGTTTCTTAAGACCTGTACTTTCTGAAACTCTAACGCTAGAAGCTGTGGACTTTTCTCAAACCAGAACAGTGCTTGGAAAAGAATCTTATGATAAGTCTGGTTTAGGTTCACACAGGGAGAAGAGAATAAATAACAGACCTTTAGATCAAACATCACTGGCAGAACCTGGTGTTGGGGTATCTCAAGAGAGCCTTGATAAACTAGAGTCTGTTCAGATGGTTTATCATAGAGGATTAAAGAAAGAGGTTCTGTTATACTTTATGTCTGATGGAAGAGTTTACAGAGTAGGAGAAGCTGATGTTCAATTGAAACTATGGGAAGAGCTTGAGTATGTTCTATATCTTCTCAAAATCAAAAATAGAAGTACTCATGATGCTGCTCTAGTTCTAAGAGATAGGATGATGAAATCCAAAGTTCTTCTTGGAGGAGGTGTTTCAAGTGCATATATTCCTAAGTACAGAGATGCTTATGGAAAGATTGTTGAGATGAAGAGAAACAGTGCTAAGTTCAAGACAGCACTTGTAATAATCCCAAATTTTGGACTTAGTTAAAAAAAAAAATTATTTTTATTTTTATTTTTATTTTTGATGAATAGTAAATTTTTGAACCGAAAAATATTTTCAGACCACACTATGTACGAGTCGGGATAATGAACTTTCGAAGTCGTATTAGTGATATGCGATGTAAATGAAAGAATGCAAAAACTGTCAGAATCGGAAAAATAGCATTTCTGTTTTCTCCGAAATTTCACCAATAACGGACGGATTAATCATTATTTGAAAGTATTGGAGGATTAAATTATCAGTTCCATGGATATGGATTTAATAAAAGAATTAGAGATGTCGAGAACGTTTACGGTAAACTACTTCGTTGAGAAATCCCTGCGAACGTTCATCAAGATTAAGCCGTAACCGAACAACGAGACACGAATCAATTTAAATACGAGATTAAGCGGTGACGGAACAACGCGACATTTACAGGATTAAATATAGACATGGAAGTAACATGTAACAAGATTAATTCGAGGGATGCAACATTTGTATCATCGTGTGAAAGAGAACGAACCAGTAAAGCAAACCAGTAAAACTACTTTATCCAAACTCCTGCATGCATGACACGTGTCCTGTGACAAGCCAAATTGTGATGACTCACCACTTTGACCATCAAAATATCAGCATTTCTATCATTCATCCAAGGCAAAAGAAAAAGAAAACTCTCCCCATTTCCATTTCCAGATTTCTGCTCAGCTTGCATAAGGAGCAAAGAAAAATTCATAACTCCAAATCTACTAGTCCTAAAATCACCAAATTCTAACCATAGCTTCTCCACTCCATGGGTAACATTCGTTCAAAATTTCATGGTCACCACAGGAGTGTAGCCTAGCCAAATCCCTTCCCCAAGTTGGAGAACCCAAACTGTCCAGTTTCTGTCCAGCGGAGAGATGGGGCTCAAAACCCTAGCTAGGAAGCTTAGAATTTGATGCTCTATGACTCAATAGAAAGCTTATGAAGAGCACAAGGTCTGGTAAAAATCTTAGCACCGAACTCTTATTGTTCGAATTGTTATGGATTTTACAAAATGAGGATGAATAGTAACTTTTCATGATTCTTGATTTTGTTTCTTAAGGATTAAGCTTGTTAAGGTTTGTTCAAAGCTCAAGGAAGGATTATAAACTATTGTTAGTATATATGAAGCATCAAGGAAGGTATAAACTCTTGAAACCCTTAGTTATAAATCGATTTATATGATTAGTTTTAAGTATAGTTTAGTCGGTGTAATCGTAAGGATGATTAAGTGATTTTGATGAAAGTTTGAAGTTGTTTTGATGATAAGCAAGTAGATGTTGGTTTTGACTGATTGGTGATTATTATGGATTAGTAATGATGTTAAGGATTTGACTTGATGATTTGGTTTGGATTGATCTTGTAAGTTTATGATTAAACTTTGGAATCGTTAAAACATAGCCGTTATAATGCCCGATTTTCCGTAACCATTGTTTTGGTTGTGATGTCCGAGCATATGAACTTCTGTCCAAGGTCACCACTGCCTAGTATAGTGTAGGTCTTTTTTCAAGGTTCGTTTTGGTATAAAGATCATGTGAATCCGATTTACGGTTTAGGAGAAACGAGTAATTTAGTAAAGGATGTTTCGAGAAACCGAACCATACCACTTAGCCAACTTTGAGGTAATAATTAAACCCCTTAAATGACTTGGTGGAATGTGAAACTTTGTGATAACATGATAGGTGTGTTTAGGAAGACCCTCGAGAAGATTTCGTGTTAAAAGGATTATATTTCAATTTTATAAAAATGCGTGAGCGAGCATGCTCGAGTAGAAGTTCTTAAGGAGTTAACTTGAAAATGGACTTTGTACTTGAGATAGTGCATACTTAGTATGGTGAAAGCGTTTAAGTTATTAATCTTAAACCTTGTGTTGATTCTAGATTACTGGACCAACCTGAGACTTATTGCTACTTCGGGATTTCCAGGCAAGTTTTCTCATTCCATGCTGTATTTTAAAGTACCATATTCTGAGGTATGCATATAATAGGTGCAAGTTTTTCTAAACCCATACTTTGAAGTATTAGTTATATAAAACTGCTTTTGCCGTGTATAGTGTTGTATAGTTTTGAGATAAATGATTATATCGTGTTAAATAGAATCTGACCTTTTGGATATTATACGAGCTTTGAGATAATGTACTTATGAACCGGTATACCTTGTAGCTCTATAGATAAGAGCATGTTTATTGTTTCGACTCTAGACCAGGAGTCGATATTTTTGGTTATATAGATAGTCGTGGAAACCCGGAGGGATTCCAGCGGCAGATTACTATTCATCTTGAGGAATATTATTAATAATCATTATTTATGTTCCGGAAAGTATTTTTTACTTGGAAATGATTTGGTAATTGGTTTATAAGCTAGATATCGGGTAACTGTTATTTGAGAATTATTTATTTAATGAATATTATTATTTATATTCATTTGAGGATTATTTATTTAATGAATATTATTATTTATATTCATTTGAGGATTATTGACTTAAAGGATATTATTTATATTCATTTGAGGATTATTTATTTAATGAATATCATTTTAGAATATTCATTTGAGGATTATTTATTTAAGGAATATTATTTTAGAATATTCATTTGAGAATTATTTATTTAATGAATATTATTATTTATATTCATTTGAGGATTATTTATTTAATGAATATTATTATTTATATTCATTTGAGGATTATCGACTTAAAGGATATTATTTATATTCATTTGAGGATTATTGACTTAAAGGATATTAATTATATTCATTTGGGGATTATTGACTTTAAGAATATTACTTTTGAATATTCATTCGAGGATTAAGTATTTATTTAATGAATATTATTTGTGAATATTCATTTAAGGATTATTTATTTAATGAATATTATTTTCGAATATTCATTTGAAATTTATTAATTAGTGAATATTAATTTGAATATTCATTTGAGGTTTACGTATCGAGGATTATTTATTTATGAACTATATTTTGAATATTCATTCAAGGCTATTTATTTAACGGATATTATTCTGAAGATTCATTTAATATTTAATTACTTATTAAATATTATTTTCGAGTATTCATTGAAGGATTACTTATTTCATGAATATTATTAATTATTTTCAAATCAAAAAGAGGTTCCCAAAACACTGTTTTTACATTTGAATCTGTCTTTTAAGAAGATTTAAATGCTCGCTCAACTATCAAAAATATGGGAAACCTGATTTAAGTGACTACTACTCTTTTTAAACTCTCAATTCAAAAAAACTGTCAAGGGACAGATATTTTCTTGGAGCAATTTAATTGCTGCCAGTCTAATGTTGTGTTATCACCTCAATGATCGAGGGGTAAATTCATGGAACAAGTCGATATCCATTAACAAGCATAGCTTGGGAAATATTGGGAAATCTTCCTTTCCAACCTAGATATAACTACTTAGTGGAGTCGTATCAACAAGTGTTACACTTGGGGAAAGGAGGATGACCTTTACGTTTCAGAGTCATGGATTTCATCTGAACTAGGAGTGGTGTAAGTGGTCCAGTTGCGATTGACCCATCCAACTTTTATGGCCCCAAATGGACCGGGAGGTCACTGGAAAGCGGTAGACAATGTCAGGCCGTCGTGATTCTTCCATCTACATATAGAAAACTATTTGAGCGGTGCGACCTGCTACTGATCATAGCAAGGTTAGGCACAGCGGGCGCGGTAACAACTCCAATATTAGTTCATCATCCAATTTGGATATTCCTGCAACATGTATTGGGATGAAAAACCAATCATGTTGGCAGGGGGTCGAAAGTATTTGAAATTGAAGTGACAATAAATTCATGCAACTTCATCTTTTAATTTATGAAGTATGACTCTGATAAAACCTGATTAAGGATATATATGCATAAGTGGACTTTGGGTTACGGAAACATTATATTGATTTTCCTCGTAACTTCATCCTTTATGTTATACTAGTTTCTTATCCGTTAAAGGCATAACATGTGATTACATAGATATTTTCGAACTATATAGTGTTTTGAATCAGTGAATAGGCTTTAAGCCTTGATTCCAATATTTGATATCTATTTTAAAAAGATATGTTTTGAGTCTTGGTTTATCATACTGATACCAAGGATTTCCAAATGGTTACGAGGAGTATATGAGTATGATTATAAGTCATACGGTATTTTAAACGATATACTATTTTGGGGTTATACCCTAGTAATGATAAAAACTTTGATCCCATATGAATTATTTTCCAAAAAGGTTTAAAGATTTAAACTGGGATAGATTTCTTGCTGAGCACCATTAGCTCATTCTTGCTTTATTAAATATTTCAGCATGAGGAAAACATTTCCGAATCCACCTCGTGTTACGAGAGTAAGGGAATGGAGAGGCCACCCTGGAGTTAGTTGATGCATGATGGATACTGTCGGTGTGAGCAGAATAGTTGCAGCTTGAATTAGTGAGAATTATTTTGAGTGGGTTTGTATTACTAAACCTTGTATAGAATTGTGAGGTCTATTATTGTAACTTCAGGTAGAGGTTGTAAATAACAGATGAGGTCCTGGATAGTACATTTGGTTTGTAATAACAAGTGTTGATTATTGTTGCTCATTTCCAAGGCTATAACTTGTGTGTGTGTGTGTAAGTGATTGGGGTCTTTGGAGTTGTATTATGAGAAGGTTGGAAGTAATGCAGGTTTTGTATCATTGATGGAGCGTGACAGCCCAGATTGCTGACCCCGGATCTGGGGGTGTTACAGAAATGGTATCAGAGCGTTAAGTTATAAACTTGGATATGAGAGTGTTAAGAGTTATATCGAAGTAAGAGAATGACGAGAGGACTCATATAGAGTTCGTTAAGTGGACTACCGGAAGTAGTGCCACTGAGGATGTTAAGGTTAAAGAGTTTAGTTGAGGACTTATCGAAGGACCGATAGGACCGTTGAAGATCATCATAATGATGAGAAGGACGTTTAGAATTGTACAGGGATTATCAAAAAACATTAAGATAAGACGCGAAGCAGAGTCTCGGTTGCAGTTGGGGTAAGGTCGGAATGGCCAATACCAATGGATAACTTGACTTAGTAAGAACCTAAATGTTTGAAGTTCATCGTAGTTTGCCACGAGAAGGCAGCACATGTGAAGACTGAGACATTTACAGTCCTTTACGCTATCCGAATTACTAAATTGCGTGGACTAGTTAGGGCATTATCTTGTATATGAGGTCCAAGCCTTGAGAACAACGATTCCACAAGAGTTGGTGTCTTTTCCGTCGATGGGTATTTTGTTACCTAAAAAGGAGACTGTTGCGTACGTGTAGTACCAGAACGTTATCGTGAGACGAACGTGCTAAATTGCATCGCGAGTACATTTCGTATGATAGGCCATGATGGCTCAACTCAGAAATCAAAGATATGAAGAATGAATAGCGTGATTCTGATAAAGACACGTATGGTTGCAACGAGCAATGCGACAATCTCAGGACCTACGTGGAACGAGACCTATGGTGGCCTGGGGTTGGATTCGTTCGATATGATTAGTGTTAAGAAATTACATATACGTTAATGGACCTTCATCTTTCGTGGATGTGTTGATGCAGCCGTAGGAGGCCCAATCTCTGAACAATTATCGGGGAATGACGAATATGTTTCGAACTCCCGACCTATTTAAAGACTTGTACGATTTTGAGGTACCGTTGATTAGTACCCTTAGCCGTAAAGGCAGAAAGATAAGATCATCCTCGTACGGGGGGATGTTAGAAATTATGATGACCATTGACTTCTTGGTATCTACTTGTTGGTACACTCCTCAATCTAAAATTGTTCATGCCCGTGTTACCTTGAATAATTCATGTCAGGTAACCTTCCTAGTTTCCTACTTCAACTTGGGATGCAACCAACAACTGTTATATTCAGTTTATTCATTTTCTTTCCTCCACTCATTACCTTAAGGGTTAAATACGCAGAATTAAGCTACCATTACTCACCGGAGCGTTTTGTTCATGTTCCAGGACGACCTGAAGAGGGAACCATTATTCATCTATCCTTCCAGGTCTATAATTTATTTCGTATTCTTTCAATTATCTAAAGAATGTTCAATTAATATTCCCTTTATTATTTGACGAATATTCTTTAACGATTATCTTGATATTCGATTTCTTCTTTTCATACTTGGACTCCTCAGTTGAGTTCATAAATATCTAACTATTTGTTTAAACATGGAGGATCTATTATTTAGAGATTCCTCGTAGATTCTTTTATTATATTTTAAGATGAGATTTGCACATCAGACGTTGAAATCGTAGAAAGGATATCAATTTGATATTGATATTCCGAATTCAGTTCTATTGGAAAATTTGATAAAGTTTATGTACGGAGACACCTTTGGGTGGACCGTTTCACTGATGAGAAATGTTTGGTGGGAGGTTATCGATTTTTCCGATACCAAGAATTTCCTATTCATATCATATATTTTATTCAAGGGTTATAATTACCTTGTTCATCCTAAACTTATTTACTCTTCTTTTCAATTCATTATCTGAGTAGTCAAAATTTTGTTTTCTTCTTTCTTCGACTATGATGTCGAGATTTTGTACTAGTAGATTGAAAATGGCTAAGTATATGTGCCATGATGAGTGACTAGTTAATTGTTCTAACTAGTTGAAATTTTAATGATATGATGAAAATCTAGCTAATTATCCTAGCTAGATGCTGCGTCCCAAACTAATCGAACTAGCAAATTTTGTTGAGCTAGTTGTTAATGTTTATTGAAATGAACTAGTTATTGTATCACTAAGTTCAACTTTCGGTCAAATTTATATAAGTGAATTCACGATGCATTTGTATGCAGTGAAGTATGGTGGGAAGATTTTCAAACGATAATTTGATTGAGACCTAACCAGGTCGCCCCCTCAGTGAGAATTTTGCAAAGTTTTTTTTTATATAATGCATTCTGTTGCTTGAAGTATTCTTGGTACCATGCAAGTATTTTCCTTAGTATTTGGAAAAAGGAGAGTGTTGAAGCTGAGAGCCAAGATAAATGAGTACGACAACTATGAATCGAAGCTTACGGAAATTGCCAAGGTTTGTTTCGCATGATGCGAATTCAGAATAACGAAGTGCTCAAAACGACTGATTATGTTACCTTGGTTAATGAAACGACTATGATAGAAATGGAAGCCAAGTGGACGAGAAAGAAATGGGCATAAAGAGAATAGAGTATGAAACGCGAATAGATTGAGAAAGAGAGGAAGTAAGAATTCAGATTGTCGGACGAGGAAACGTTTGACCTCCAAGAAGATGAAACTTGTTTAGCGACTGTGATGGATACGAAACGGGAAGTACCTAGCGTACAGAATATCCCTGTTGTCAACAAATTCGAGGATGTATTTCCAGAAGATCTCCCAGGGTTACCACCCGATAGAGAAATAAAGTCTGGTATAGAATTAGCTCCAAGGACGGCGCCAGTTTCTAAGGCCCCGTACCGACTAGCTCCAGTCGAGATGAAGAAATTAGTCGCTCAATTGTAGAAATTGTTAGGGGAAGGAATGATAGGACCAAGTGCGTCACCGTGGGATGCACCCGTGTTATTGGTGAAGAAAAAGGACGACAGCATGAGGTTGTGCATAGAGTATCGAGAGCTAAATAGGGTAATTTTTAAGAATGAATACCCCTGCCAAGGATCGGTGATTTGATCGATCGGTTGCATGATGCCGTTAAATTCTCGAATATTGATTGAGAACTGGATACCACCGATTGAATATTAAGCCTGAGAACGTACCCAAGACTGCGTTTCGCACCAAGTATGCACACTACGAGTTTTTAGTAATGTCGTTTGGGCTAACGAATGCCCTTGCAGCTTTCATGGACGTGCTGAATCGACTTTTCAAGAAGTATTTGGATAAGTATGTCATAGTGACATCGGCAATATTTAGGTTTACCTCAAGGACCGAGGAAGAACATGCAGAACATTTGAGGATCATGTTAGAAGCACTGAGGAGAGAAAAGTTATATGCCAAGTTCTCAAAGTGCGTGTTTTGGCTAAAGGAAATACAATTTTAGGACATGTGGTCAACAGTAAAGGAGTACTGGTCGACCCTGCAAAGATAGGAGACGTTTCAAACTAGGAAAGTTAAGGAAATGTTATAAGTGGTCGGATAAATAAAAGGATTTATCGATTGATAAACAAATATTGGATATGTCAGAAAATGAAGGCAGAACAAAGACCTAGTTGACTATCACAGTTAATAGAGATTCCTGATTAGGAATGTAATTTTACTATAATGGATTCTGTGATAGGGTCAACAAGAATCGAGTCGGACTATGACGTCAATTGAGCTATAATTGATGGATCAAATGAGTCTACTCATATTTTGTTATCAGCAAGAGATCGTTAACCGAAGAGTTACGAAAAAGATAGTTGGGTGACGTGGAGTTCCAGTCACCATCGTATCAGATAAGAACCAATGATTGAACTCCCGATTCGGGAGGAGTTTTACAAACATGTTTGGCAACGAGATTGAGTGCGAATACTACGTAGGATCCGCAGACCGACGGACCGACCGAAAGAAACATTTCAGACAACCGAAGTTACGGTAAGTGTTGTACCACCGATTGCAAGAATAATCGAATGTTGATAGAAAATGGGTGTATATGAGCATAGCCAGAGTTGGCTTATATAAAGCGTCCGGTAGATATCACAGACCGGAATGAGAAAGTGTTGTAATGGAACCAGAGAGTTGAAGAGTCAACCTGGAAACTGGAGATTACTATATTGGAAGAGTAACCTCGGCTATTTTCTTAGATTCCGGGACGGAATCCTTTTAAGTAGGGGAGACTGTAATAATCCCAAATTTTGGACTTAGTTAAAAAAAAAAAATTATTTTTATTTTTATTTTTATTTTTGATGAATAGTAAATTTTTGAACCGAAAAATATTTTCAGACCACACTATGTACGAGTCGGGATAATGAACTTTCGAAGTCGTATTAGTGATATGCGATGTAAATGAAAGAATGCAAAAACTGTCAGAATCGGAAAAATAGCATTTCTGTTTTCTCCGAAATTTCACCAATAACGGACGGATTAATCATTATTTGAAAGTATTGGAGGATTAAATTATCAGTTCCATGGATATGGATTTAATAAAAGAATTAGAGATGTCGAGAACGTTTACGGTAAACTACTTCGTTGAGAAATCCCTGCGAACGTTCATCAAGATTAAGCCGTAACCGAACAACGAGACACGAATCAATTTAAATACGAGATTAAGCGGTGACGGAACAATGCGACATTTACAGGATTAAATATAGACATGGAAGTAACATGTAACAAGATTAATTCGAGGGATGCAACATTTGTATCATCCGTGTGAAAGAGAACGAACCAGTAAAGCAAACCAGTAAAACTACTTTATCCAAACTCCTGCATGCATGACACGTGTCCTGTGACAAGCCAAATTGTGATGACTCACCACTTTGACCATCAAAATATCAGCATTTCTATCATTCATCCAAGGCAAAAGAAAAAGAAAACTCTCCCCATTTCCATTTCCAGATTTCTGCTCAGCTTGCATAAGGAGCAAAGAAAAATTCATAACTCCAAATCTACTTGTCCTAAAATCACCAAATTCTAACCATAGCTTCTCCACTCCATGGGTAACATTCGTTCAAAATTTCATGGTCACCACAGGAGTGTAGCCTAGCCAAATCCCTTCCCCAAGTTGGAGAACCCAAACTGTCCAGTTTCTGTCCAGCGGAGAGATGGGGCTCAAAACCCTAGCTAGGAAGCTTAGAATTTGATGCTCTATGACTCAATATAAAGCTTATGAAGAGCACAAGGTCTGGTAAAAATCTTAGCACCGAACTCTTATTGTTCGAATTGTTATGGATTTTACAAAATGAGGATGAATAGTAACTTTTCATGATTCTTGATTTTGTTTCTTAAGGATTAAGCTTGTTAAGGTTTGTTCAAAGCTCAAGGAAGGATTATAAACTATTGTTAGTATATATGAAGCATCAAGGAAGGTATAAACTCTTGAAACCCTTAGTTATAAATCGATTTATATGATTAGTTTTAAGTATAGTTTAGTCGGTGTAATCGTAAGGATGATTAAGTGATTTTGATGAAAGTTTGAAGTTGTTTTGATGATAAGCAAGTAGATGTTGGTTTTGACTGATTGGTGATTATTATTGATTAGTAATGATGTTAAGGATTTGACTTGGTGATTTGGTTTGGATTGATCTTGTAAGTTTATGATTAAACTTTGGAATCGTTAAAACATAGCCGTTATAATGCCCGATTTTCCGTAACCATTGTTTTGGTTGTGATGTCCGAGCATATGAACTTCTGTCCAAGGTCACCACTGCCTAGTATAGTGTAGGTCTTTTTTCAAGGTTCGTTTTGGTATAAAGATCATGTGAATCCGATTTACGGTTTAGGAGAAACGAGTAATTTAGTAAAGGATGTTTCGAGAAACCGAACCATACCACTTAGCCAACTTTGAGGTAATAATTAAACCCCTTAAACGACTTGGTGGAATGTGAAACTTTGTGATAACATGATAGGTGTGTTTAGGAAGACCCTCGAGAAGATTTCGTGTTAAAAGGATTATATTTCAATTTTATAAAAATGCGTGAGCGAGCATGCTCGAGTAGAAGTTCTTAAGGAGTTAACTTGAAAATGGACTTTGTACTTGAGATAGTGCATACTTAGTATGGTGAAAGCGTTTAAGTTATTAATCTTAAACCTTGTGTTGATTCTAGATTACTGGACCAACCTGAGACTTATTGCTACTTCGGGATTTCCAGGCAAGTTTTCTCATTCCATGCTGTATTTTAAAGTACCATATTCTGAGGTATGCATATAATAGGTGCAAGTTTTTCTAAACCCATACTTTGAAGTATTAGTTATATAAAACTGCTTTTGCCGTGTATAGTGTTGTATAGTTTTGAGATAAATGATTATATCGTGTTAAATAGAATCTGACCTTTTGGATAATATACGAGCTTTGAGATAATGTACTTATGAACCGGTATACCTTGTAGCTCTATAGATAAGAGCATGTTTATTGTTTCGACTCTAGACCAGGAGTCGATATTTTTGGTTATATAGATAGTCGTGGAAACCCGGAGGGATTCCAGCGGCAGATTACTATTCATCTTGAGGAATATTATTAATAATCATTATTTATGTTCCGGAAAGTATTTATTACTTGGAAATGATTTGGTAATTGGTTTATAAGCTAGATATCGGGTAACTGTTATTTGAGAATTATTTATTTAATGAATATTATTATTTATATTCATTTGAGGATTATTTATTTAATGAATATTATTATTTATATTCATTTGAGGATTATTGACTTAAAGGATATTATTTATATTCATTTGAGGATTATTTATTTAATGAATATCATTTTAGAATATTCATTTGAGGATTATTTATTTAATGAATATTATTTTAGAATATTCATTTGAGGATTATTTATTTAATGAATATTATTTTAGAATATTCATTTGAGGATTATTTATTTAATGAATATTATTTTGAATATTCATTTGAGGATTATTTATTTAAGGAATATTATTTTAGAATATTCATTTGAGAATTATTTATTTAATGAATATTATTATTTATATTCATTTGAGGATTATTTATTTAATGAATATTATTATTTATATTCATTTGAGGATTATCGACTTAAAGGATATTATTTATATTCATTTGAGGATTATTGACTTAAAGGATATTAATTATATTCATTTGGGGATTATTGACTTTAAGAATATTACTTTTGAATATTCATTCGAGGATTAAGTATTTATTTAATGAATATTATTTGTGAATATTCATTTAAGGATTATTTATTTAATGAATATTATTTTCGAATATTCATTTGAAATTTATTAATTAGTGAATATTAATTTGAATATTCATTTGAGGTTTACGTATCGAGGATTATTTATTTATGAACAATATTTTGAATATTCATTCAAGGCTATTTATTTAACGGATATTATTCTGAAGATTCATTTAATATTTAATTACTTATTAAATATTATTTTCGAGTATTCATTGAAGGATTACTTATTTCATGAATATTATTAATTATTTTCAAATCAAAAAGAGGTTCCCAAAACACTGTTTTTACATTTGAATCTGTCTTTTAAGAAGATTTAAATGCTCGCTCAACTATCAAAAATATGGGAAACCTGATTTAAGTGACTACTACTCTTTTTAAACTCTCAATTCAAAAAAACTGTCAAGGGACAGATATTTTCTTGGAGCAATTTAATTGCTGCCAGTCTAATGTTGTGTTATCACCTCAATGATCGAGGGGTAAATTCATGGAACAAGTCGATATCCATTAACAAGCATAGCTTGGGAAATATTGGGAAATCTTCCTTTCCAACCTAGATATAACTACTTAGTGGAGTCGTATCAACAAGTGTTACACTTGGGGAAAGGAGGATGACCTTTACGTTTCAGAGTCATGGATTTCATCTGAACTAGGAGTGGTGTAAGTGGTCCAGTTGCGATTGACCCATCCAACTTTTATGGCCCCAAATGGACCGGGAGGTCACTGGAAGGCGGTAGACAATGTCAGGCCGTCGTGATTCTTCCATCTACATGTAGAAAACTATTTGAGCGGTGCGGCCTGCTACTGATCATAGCAAGGTTAGGCACAGCGGGCGCGGTAACAACTCCAATATTAGTTCATCATCCAATTTGGATATTCCTGCAACATGTATTGGGATGAAAAACCAATCATGTTGGCAGGGGGTCGAAAGTATTTGAAATTGAAGTGACAATAAATTCATGCAACTTCATCTTTTAATTTATGAAGTATGACTCTGATAAAACCTGATTAAGGATATATATGCATAAGTGGACTTTGGGTTACGGAAACATTATATTGATTTTCCTCGTAACTTCATCCTTTATGTTATACTAGTTTCTTATCCGTTAAAGGCATAACATGTGATTACAGAGATATTTTCGAACTATATAGTGTTTTGAATCAGTGAATAGGCTTTAAGCCTTGATTCCAATATTTGATATCTATTTTAAAAAGATATGTTTTGAGTCTTGGTTTATCATACTGATACCAAGGATTTCCAAATGGTTACGAGGAGTATATGAGTATGATTATAAGTCATACGGTATTTTAAACGATATACTATTTTGGGGTTATACCTTAGTAATGATAAAAACTTTGATCCCATATGAATTATTTTCCAAAAAGGTTTAAAGATTTAAACTGGGATAGATTTCTTGCTGAGCACCATTAGCTCATTCTTGCTTTATTAAATATTTCAGCATGAAGAAAACATTTCCGAATCCACCTCGTGTTACGAGAGTAAGGGAATGGAGAGGCCACCCTGGAGTTAGTTGATGCATGATGGATACTGTCGGTGTGAGCAGAATAGTTGCAGCTTGAATTAGTGAGAATTATTTTGAGTGGGTTTGTATTACTAAACCTTGTATAGAATTGTGAGGTCTATTATTGTAACTTCAGGTAGAGGTTGTAAATAACAGATGAGGTCCTGGATAGTACATTTGGTTTGTAATAACAAGTGTTGATTATTGTTGCTCATTTCCAAGGCTATAACTTGTGTGTGTGTGCGTAAGTGATTGGGGTCTTTGGAGTTGTATTATGAGAAGGTTGTAAGTAATGCAGGTTTTGTATCATTGATGGAGCGTGACAGCCCAGATTGCTGACCCCGGATCTGGGGGTGTTACAGCACTGGGTATAAAAGTCTTGGAATTCAACTTAGAGTCTGACAAATCTTACTATATTCGGCTAGGGAATGAAATGAGGAAGAACATCATTTATTCTCTGAGAGCTGCTATCTACCAGACTGGAGAAAGTGATCCAGAGCTTAAGGAATTGAAAGAAATCATGGTAGAAGAGCTAGAAAAGGTTGAAAGGAGGCTTCTCATCGATTATCTCAGGATAGTACCTGATATTGAAGAGATTAAGTAAAGTCTGACTGTAAGTTTTTAAAGTTTTCTGTTCTAAGTTAAAGTTAAACTCTGTTATATTTAAACACTGCATTTGTTATATGTTTTGACATCATCAATTATCTATTTAACTTGTACATCTTCATTATGCACAAGTTGGGGGAGATTGTTAGATATAATTGCTGACGTTTGTTCATCAGTGTTTAAGTACCAGGTACTCATCAGAGTTTACTGGAAGCCAGTCAGAGTTTATTAAAGTCTGACGGGGAGAAAGTTTACCTTAGCTGTCGGTGCTGATATAAAGATTCTAGAAGCAATATATCTTGAAGATGGAAAGAAGCAAGATATATTGAGACAGTTAAGGAAACGGAACAGAAGACAGAAGCAATCCTAATTTGATATGATTTGTATAGCTAATTTATAGGAATATCAATTAGAGATTGATTATGTAACTGTGTATTATATAAACACGGATAGGTTAACCCTAAAAGGGATGCGAATACTGAATACATTATTCTTGTAACCTAGCAGCTCTCTGTGATTCTTTAACATCACTGAGAGAAGAGTTATTTATATAATTCAGTTGTTGATTCATAAACAGTGTTCTTGATTGTTATTACCATATTTATATTGATTATATATTGTGTAATCGGCCTAACAATACTTCTCCCAGCTCCTGCCCGAACTTGAAAAATTCTCCAAATTCTTGACTCGAATGAAATAGGGAACATATCGAGATAATCAGTTGTTAATATTAACATACTCGAATTTAAATAATAACTATATTAATTTGAAGTTAAAAGAATTATATTAAGTTAATAATTATATGTAACTCACGGTATATATCTATACAATACCTGTTGGGGGCCCAACCGAGATCGGGCCGAATAGTGATTGGGCCGAGAAGTAATTGGGCCGAACGGTCACAGCCCACTTCTTCGTCTAGGTCCGTTGGATCTGACCGTTGCTTGACCGAGTCACCCGACTATTCAGGCGTAAGAACAGGACCACGCACGTGGCTGTTGCTCCCGAACAATCCAGGCGAGCCGGTACCAAAGTGCCTATAAAGGCACATGACAGGTTTCACGTTCAGGTTAATACTCATTTTACGCTCACAAATACTTACACGTTCATTTAAACCTAATTGGAACCTCTAATTTATTCTCACACCGGAGGTGAATCGGGGGCCCAATCCCTCGCATTCTTCTCTTTTGACAGGTCGCCCCGAAGAGCTTCCTGGAGTACAACCCGACAGAAAACTGGTTCCAACATTTGGCGCCGTCTGTGGGAACGTGTAAGCCAATTCGTGACGTTAGCTGAGAACGATGGCAATCGATAGTTCTGAAGACAGGGTGCTCGGTTTTGCTGAAGCTCATCGCCAGGGTCCCTCCACGACTACACCCCCCATTAATCGGGTTCTCAATTTTGATGATGATTTGGAGGAGGGACCGATGCCCACACCCGAAGAGCAAAAGGCCATGATTCTTAAATGGCGTGAAGAAACTGCTGCCAAAGGAGGAAGGCAGAAGGAAAAGGAAAGGCTGGAGGCCGAAGCCCAAGCTAGGGCGAAGAAGAGAGAGGAGGATCTCGCTAAGCTAGAAGCAATTAAAAGGCGAAGGGCTGAGCTGGATGCTGAGGAAAAGGCTCTCCAAGGTGCTGTGGAGACCGGAGAACAACTATTGGTACAGACCAGTCACAGGAGAGAAAAGAGGGTGCATAATGATGAAGATGGATCTTCGGATTCTGAATCACATCCCCGAAGGATCCGTTCAAAGGTGGTCGTACGATCGGATACCGACGAGGAAGGAGATCCTCGCATGAAAGACAGGCTGAGCCGAATGGAGAAGGCGATGTTCGGCGATCGTAGAATTAGTCACGAGCCGGTAGTGTCGGAGGAAATCGAGCAGTATAGACCTCCCCCTGGAAGACAATTCCCGAAGATGAACGAATTCAATGGAAAAGGCGACCCTGAAGACCATTGCGAGAAGTATGAGTCCCTTATGACAAGCATGGGGCACTGTGATGTCATGCTTTGCAAAATGTTCAAGACATATCTGAAGGGTCCAGCTACCATGTGGTACAGGTCAATGAAACCAAGGTCGATATGTTCTTATGACCAGCTAAAAAGAAAATTCTTGAGGCACTATTCGCATCTGTGCCGAAGAGAGAAGGATACCGAAGCTTTAATACACTGTAGACAAAGGCCGAACGAAGAGTTGGGAGATTATTTGGCCAGGTTTAAGGAAGAGGCTGGAATGGTAACAAATTTGGACAAATTAAAGGCTGCTGGGTTCTTATCGGCAGGACTAGACCCCATCAAAGGTAAAAAAACTCCGATCTTCTCTTTATGATATTCCCCCTAAATCCCTGAATGATATATACTTGAGAGGTGAGAGTATCCGACGGAAGATGGAATCCATCGGGGGGTTTAAAGAAGCCAAGAGAGAAGATATGGGGGAAAAGGATATGACAGGTACGATGCAGGGCGAAGATTCGATGATAGGCGTGATGAGGCGAAGGGTCGCGATAAAGCTGCCGAACGAAGGAGAGATATGGATGGCACAGCATTTACCCCTCTGAATGCACCAATCTCGAAGATTCTCCATGAGATAAAAGGAAAGCCTGGCTTCGTTCGCCCAGCACGAATGAAGACGCCCGATTATAAGAAAAATGGTAACAAGTATTGCGATTATCATCAGGACAAGGGTCACAACACTGATGAGTGTTACCATCTAAAAAAGCTAATAGAAAAGATGATCAAGGAGGGAGAACTGAATAAATTTGTCAAAGACCTGAGGGACAAGCTAGCCCCGAAGGAAGACAAACGAAAAGAGCCCGAAGAGGTCGAAAGGTACAAAGGCGAAGTAAAAACCATATTCGGTGGAAGCACCCTGGGACGAGATAGCAAGACGGCCAAGAAAAGGTATGCAAAACAGGTTTACAATTTGTACCAGTTTCAATCTGCCAAACAGGCGATGCCGATCATGTTTACCGAGGATGACTATGAGGATGTGATTTGGCCTCATGAAGACCATTTGCTCATCAATTCGATAATCGGGCAAAACAAAATATGGAAAGCTCTGATAGACGGGGGGAGCTCGGTGAACATTCTGTATCATCGGACGTATAGTAAAATGAACCTTGGAGGCGAACAGCTGGAACCCTGCCGTGAAGCTCCCCTGTACGGCTTCGGGAATCAGCCAGTCCCTATTGAAGGTACTATCACTCTATCTGTCCTTTTGGGTAAAGCTCCATATACTGTGGAAAAGCAGGTCAAGTTCTATGTGGTTCGGGTTGAAAGCCCCTACAATGCCATTCTCGGAAGGCCAGCTCTTACTTCTTTTCAAGCGGTAGCATCAATACCTCATCTTAAATTGAAATTTCCGACTGAGCATGGAATCGGGGAAATGAGGGGCGATCAAAAAACTGCTCGAATCATCATGTTGGACGATCTGGACAAGGATCAAGATTTTGAGATGACCGAAGGAGGTAAGAGGAAAAGGGCCGAAGGCGAAATCAGCGGAAGTCGCCAAACCCTAAATATTGAGTTAGAGAAATTTGGTGCGGACCTATCCAACCCAATTGCTGAACCAGCAGCAGAAACCGAAGAGGTAGAGCTATATGCGGGCTGTTCGGGAAAAATGGTGCGAATCGGGAAAAATATGGAACCTGACCTCAAGAGGAAAGTGATCGAAGTTGTCAGACAATACCACGACGTCTTCGCCTGGGGGCCGGAGGATATGCCTGGCTTGTATCCAAAGACGGCGAAGCATTGTCTCAATGTTAAACCCGAGGCAAAGCCAGTAAAGCAAAGAAAGAGAACATTCGCCATGGAACGACAGAAGATCATTAAAGCTGAAGTGGAAAAACTTTTGGAAGCAAAATTCATAGAGGAAATCGAATACCCGGACTGGCTAGCCAATGTGGTGGTGGTAAAGAAAGCTAACAATAAATGGCGAATGTGTGTGGACTACACCGACTTAAACAAAGCATGCCCGAAGGACCACTACCCACTTCCTAGCATTGACCAGCTGACAGACGCCACTGCTGGATATCAGGTACTTAGTTTTTTGGATGCTTTTTCAGGATACCATCAGATTGCAATGAATGCCGAGGATATTCCAAAGACAGCATTCATCACCCCGAAAGGAACATATGCCTACATCAAAATGCCTTTCGGCCTGAAAAACGCAGGAGCCACATTCCAAAGAGTGGTCAATCGGATTTTCCATAAACAAATTGGGAGAAACATGGAATGCTATGTGGATGATATGATTGTTAAGTCCCAGTTCGAAGATCACATGGAAGACCTCAAAGAGTGCTTTGAGACATTAAGGAAGCACGGCATGAAGATTAATCCGAACAAGTGTACTTTCGGAGTCTCCAGTGGGAAATTCCTAGGGTACATGGTCAGTGCCCGAGGGATCGAGGCGAACCCGGAAAAAATACAAGCAGTGATCGACATGGAACAGCCGAAGACAGTTCGGGATGTACAGAAATTGACCGGTCGAATAGCCGTCTTGCGAAGATTTATTTCCAGATCAGCAGAAAAGGCCCTGCCTTTCTTTGAAGCACTCCGGGGATCGAAGAATTTTGAATGGGGATCGGAGTGCCAGAGAGCATTCGAGGAGGTGAAGGAGTATCTCACCAAGGCGCCTCTCCTGATGAGGCCCGATCCGAAGGAAACTTTACAGCTGTACTTAGCAGTGAGCGACCGAACTCTTGGAGCAGTACTAGTGAAAGAACATAACAGCTCTCAACACCCGGTGTTTTATGTATCCCACATGCTGAAGGATGCGGAAACAAGATATCCAAATGCAGAAAAGTTCGCCTACGGCCTTGTAATGGCGACCCGAAAGCTACATCATTATTTTCAGGGGCGAACGGTACAGGTTATAACCGATCAACCCCTCAAGAAAATTTTGACAAGACCAGAGGCGTCCGAAAGGGTGGTAGCTTGGTCCATCGAGCTGGGAGAATACGATTTGGAATACATCCCCAGAACGTCCATCAAAGCCCAAGCATTGGCAGACTTCATAGTCGAATGCTATTTTTCAGGACCAAAAGACCTAGCTCCCGAAGAGCAGCTGGTCCGATCGCCAGGCAAGTGGAAATTGTTCGTGGATGGGTCGGTAGCCGGGTCAAAGTGTGGGGCAGGATTAATCCTTTCAAGTCCAGACGGGTTCGAAATCTGCCAAGCAATAAGATTCACTTTCCCGCTAACCAATAATGAGGCCGAGTACGAAGCATTGCTAGCCGGTTTAAACCTGGCCAAAAATCTCGAGGTAAGAAATTTACGAGCATTTAGTGATTCTATGTTAGTGGTGAAGCACTTTTCAGGAGAGTACGAACAAAGAGAGCTTCGACTCAAGGCTTACGCCGCAAAGGTAAAGGACTCATCGGTCTCATTTGAATCCTTCGAATTAAGTCAAGTAGGGAGAGAGGATAACAGCCGAGCCGATGCTCTGTCAAGATTGGCTTCGGCCGAAACACACAACCTCACAGGATCCATCTACCTGACTGAAGTGAAAAGCCCTTCAATCGACAAGCAACAATGCATGGAAATCCACCAAGGCATAAACTGGATGACCCCGATCAGGGCCTATCTAGAAAAAGATACTTTTCCCCTGGACCAGAAAGAGGCTCAAAAAGTGAAGTACAGGGCAGCAAGCTACACCATTATCGGTAACAAGTTGTATAGAAGGTCAGCAACAGAACCCCTTCTCCGATGTTTGGATCCCGAAGAACAAATACTGGCCTTAGAAACAGTTCACGAAGGAATATGCGGAGAACATCTTGTCGGTCGGTCACTTGCCTTCAAAATCCTCAGACAAGGGTTTTATTGGCCGACTTTGCGAGCAGATGCGGCCGATTACGCAAAGAAGTGTCGACAATGCCAGTTATTCAGTACTATCCCGAAGCAGCCACCAGAAGAAATGGCATCAGTCCTAAGCCCCATTCCTTTCGCCATGTGGGCTGTAGATATCGTGGGAATTCTACCTAAGAGCACGAAACAAGCCAAGTACTGCATAGTGGCGATCGACTATATGACCAAATGGGTTGAAGCAAGACCTCTGGCGACCATAACCGAAGAAGCAACAAAAAAATTCATGTTAGAGCAAGTCATACTCAAGTTCGGGATCCCGAAGGTCTGTGTATCCGACAATGGGACCCAATTCATCGGGAACAAATTCCGGAAGTTCTTGACGCATTTCGGAATACAACAGAAATTTAGCTCGGTCGGTCATCCTCAAGGAAATGGAGCAATCGAAGCTGCAAACAAAATCATCTTCGATGGAATAAAAAAGCGACTAGGAGACGCCAAGGGGCTTTGGGCAGAAGAGTTAAACTGGGTGTTGTGGGCATACCGAACAACCCCACGTTCATCAACCGGAGAAACACCTTTCAAGTTGGCATTCAGGACCGACGCCCTGGTTCCTGTTGAGGTCGGACTGGACTCCTACCGAACGGAGGTATTCAACGTCGAAGCAAACGAATTCGGCCTTCGGGCCAATGTGGATTTATTGGAAGAAGAGAGAGAGGCAGCTCACCTAAGGAATTTGAAATATCAGCTCCAGGCAGCCCAATACTACGACGCCGGAGTAAAGAAAAGGACCTTCATGGTGGGAGATTTGGTGCTGCGGGAATTGGCTACTTCTATGCCAGCTAAGCAGGGAAAACTAATGCCAAACTGGGAAGGCCCGTATAAAGTAACTGAGGTGATTCGACCTGGTACCTACAAATTAGCAACCACGTCTGGCGACCCGATCAAGAACACATGGCACGCCTCTAGGTTACGAAGATATTACCAGTAGCCTTCATCCAATCTAGAGGAATATGGCCGAACAAAAGGTGCTCGCCACTCAAGTTCTTGTTTTCACTTCATACTAAGTTTTCTTTTCTGAAAAGCATGTAAAGTTGAATAATTTATCAATAAAATACATGTTCCCCTATTCTACTTATTTTTTATGCATTATAATGTTATAAGTCGGACATTTATCTGGGGACGACCAGAAACGATAAATGCCACGACTTCTTGAATAATGTTTCATAAATTTGGCGATCGGATAACCAAACAGCCAAACTTTGGGAGAATCCAGACATGTTAGGCGAAAAAGAAAGCCGAAGATACATATAATGGTTAAATTTTATCATTTATGTTAAGGCGAAGTCGATAAGCCAAAGACACATAAAACTGATTGAATTACGTTAAGGCGAAGTTGATAAGCCGAAGACACGTAAATTTTATTAATTTTAAGGCAAAATGAAGCCGAAGACACATAAAACTGATTGAATTACGTTAAGGCGAAGTTGATAAGCCGAAGACACGTAAATTTCATTAATTATGTTAAGGCGAGGTTGATAAGCCGAAGACACGTAAATTTTATTAATTATGCTAAGGCGAGGTTGATAAGCCGAAGACACGTAAATTTTATCAATTATGTTAAGGCGAAGTCGATAAGCCAAAGACACATAAAATTTTACAAAATATGTTAAGGCAATGATTGAAGGCCGAAGATGCATAAAATTTATAAATTATGTTAAAGGCGGAATAAAGCCGAAAACTCACTAATAAAAGGCCCGAAGGCTTAATAAAGTACAAAGAGTTAAAACCCGAAGGCTTAATAAAGTACAAGCTACAAAGGGAAATATTACTGCCCGAAGGCCTAATCTGACAGATCCTCGTCTTCGCCTGAGGAGACCGCCGGAAGCTCGTCCTCATCAGGGCGACCAACGGGATCGCTGAAACCAGGCTCTATCAGGGGCTGATGATCCAAGCCCATGGCGGCCGCCCTCCTCACGACTTCGTCGTGGCCCATCTGGTAGCACCGCTCTTCGGCGATCAGCCGCAGCTTGGTCTCCTTACGAGCCAGCTTCCTCGAAGCCTTGAGGGACAGGTTCCGACGAGTCAGCCTAGCCCGAAGGGAATCCAGCTCCTTCTGCATCGCCTCCTTGTCAGCCTTTAGCGCCATAGATTGGCCTTCTAGCCTTTCCACATCGCCAACAGCTTGGCGGAGAGCAGCCTCCGATCGGACCGACCGAACCTCCAGTTCCCGAAGTTGGTCGAATCTACCCTGCATATCCTTCACCTTGTCGGTGATGACAGCAGCCATCGGCGTCGCCTAAAATAAGGAAAAAGACCTTGGTTAGAAAAATGCAAGAACAAGAAATTGAAAGGAAAAGCAAATATATTACCAAAGAAAGGAAGGCCATCATGTCGGCGCAGGCATCGGCGATATCCAACCGATCGTAGTTAGGGCGATCAGCCGGAAGCACCAAAGCCCGGCATAAATCAGGAGCTATCTCCTTGATCGCCTTAGGGTCGGCCGAGGTGACAGCATCGGACTCCAGGATCGCCCACTGAGGGACGTACGTCTTCAGAACGTCCCCCCGCCGAACCCTCTTCCTGACCAGGGGAGTCTCGGTCACCTGCTCCGCATTCTCGGTTCGAGAGGGAGACGTCGGGACCGATTGTTCAGGTGCCCGTTTATCGCCCTCCTGGCGATCCTCATTGGTCGCAGCCCCCGTCCCGGCCGCTTCGGCTGCCTCGGCCGCTTCAGCCGCCCTATCCGCTAAAGCTGTCTGCTCCGCCTCAAACTTGGCCCTCTTTCGTTCAACGATAGCCTGGCGAGAAGACACTGTAAAAGGAAGAAAAAGGTGTCAGACATTTTAAAAGACAGCATAAAAAGGAAGACAGAAGCACAGAAGAAAGAAAAGTAAAAATCTAGTGCAAGGGACGAGGAATGTTACCATTACCCCATAGGGCGAAAAGCCATTGGCGATCCCTAAGGTCCTCTAAGGGAATCCGGCCCATATCAAAATTGCACAACCTTCGGTATTCATGCAATTCGCCACCCGAAAGGGTGGGTTTAACTATTTTGGTCGAAGGATCAACCACCTGCCACTGAGACGCAGCACCGATCTTAGGGCCCGAGATAAAGCACCACTTGTCGTGACTGCCTTTGTTGTTAGAATTGGTCTCTACCCACTCGGCCCTGTTAGTACGGCGAACGATGGAGTAGAAACCCTTGCTCTTACCATTCTTCCGGAAGTCGTGATGGTGCCAGAACAGGGCGGGAGTTGGGTTAACGTTGGCCGCCAGACATCGGCATTGGAAGCCGTTCATATGCAAAAACCCATTTGAATCCATTTGGCCCAAAGCTATCCCCATCTGGGCGAATAGTTGCTTCACTATGGGAAGCATCGGAACCCGAAAACCGCATTTTAAAGCGGCTTCAGAGATTCCGGTGGCCACATCACCGTAGCCCTTCGGGACAGGAGGATTGAACCATATCCGGTCGGCAGCTCTCGGCAGATACGTATGTCAGGCACCGGTCGGGATATCGAACTCTTTCGGTAACTTAGCCACCCTGTCCTCAGACAACCGAGTCGGATGATTCGCCGCGGGGAATTCATCGACATCATGAAACGGGTATCTGTCCGGAGATATAGATCTGGGAGATTGTCCCGATGTAGAAGCCGACCGATCCATAATTCCTGCATTAATATGAAGAAATTAGCCTTGTACTCGGACATGGACAAGAAAGAGAAGAAAGGAAAAGTGGTCGCCGAGTACAGGGGGCTTGGATCGGTCGGAGAGTTACTAGCTTCTAAGCCAATGAAAAAAGGAGTAATCTCTAAAGGAGCTACGCAGCCCGAAGACTGTTCTAAGGGTTGACCCGTCCCGAAGGTTGTTCTAAGGACGAATTCATCCCGAAGATCGTTCTAGGGACAAATTGGCCTCAGAAATTGTTCTTAGGATGAATCTACCTACTGGTCTGACTACCGGCCTAATTATGGCTACATTTTCAACAGCAAGTATAACCCAAAGCAAAAAATACTATTATACCTAAATTGTAGTGGACATAATCGGAAAAGTTCAACGTGAAATGGGCAATCGCGCAAAAAGATACAGAGAACTTACTTGTGATACGAGCTGGAGGAGGATTTGAACCCGAGATAATGGAGATTGTTGATAACTGCAAATAGATGGGCTGGAGAGAAACTGGCAGAATGTCTTTGCTTTTGAATATGTGAGTGACGACGATTGGGGGGAAATTTGGCATTTATACAGAAGGATATGTGACGTTTGGACAGTAAAATGTAAGCGTTTAATCTCGATCGCACGATCCAAGTCGTTTGGGATTCGACGGTGATGATCCAGTACTAATCTCGAGAAATTATGGCTGTCATCATTAATTACGACACGATTCTCTAGGTGACGTGTCATAAACGGATAGACACGGAACCGTTGGAGTCTATCCCGAAGAGAAGTAAAGAGCTAGGACTCCGGACGCATTGACATCCGACCGAAGTCCAGGGACATGTTGGGGGCCCAACCGAGATCGGGCCGAATAGTGATTGGGCCGAGAAGTAATTGGGCCGAACGGTCACAGCCCACTTCTTCGTCTAGGTCCGTTGGATCTGACCGTTGCTTGACCGAGTCACCCGACTATTCAGGCGTAAGAACAGGACCACGCACGTGGCTGTTGCTCCCGAACAATCCGGGCGAGCCGGTACCAAAGTGCCTATAAAGGCACATGACAGGTTTCACGTTCAGGTTAATACTCATTTTACGCTCACAAATACTTACACGTTCATTTAAACCTAATTGGAACCTCTAATTTATTCTCACACCGGAGGTGAATCGGGGGCCCAATCCCTCGCATTCTTCTCTTTTGACAGGTCGCCCCGAAGAGCTTCCTGGAGTACAACCCGACAGAAAACTGGTTCCAACATTAAGAGGGTTTTCTACTTTTAATAAAAATTTAATTTGATTTTAAATAATTATTATTATATATATTAATTTTAAATTAAGTTAAATATATTAAAATATTAATAATTATATGTATACCGCGGTATACATGGCATACCATTTAAAGGGTTTCTGCTTTTAATAAAGAGTATAGATGATAGCTTTTGATGGAAATTATTTAAAATTTTATGAGATTTTTGAAAAAACATTTGGACAAATTTTGTCGCCAAAAACTTTGGTGCAAAATTTAAAATTAATTATAAATTTAAAATATGTATACTAATGAATAAATTTTTTAAAAAAATAATGACACAAAAATGAACTTATTTGCTTCATGAAGGGTAAAAAAACCACACAAAATGAGAAGTATCAAGAACAAAAAAAATGAACTAGTTCATAAAACGCTTGCCGGTAAGGACCCTAACATTTCCAAGTTTCACCATTGACAAATTGAATGACGAATAGTTCCGGCTGAGACGCTAACGCAATAGTCCTGTTTTCTTCTCGAGATTCTTATGATGCTAACAGCCAAGGTGTTATCCTTCTTAACCAAACCATGCAGTTTCTGTTGGAATTTAATCTTAAACTTAAATTTAAGTATTGTTTTTATTTAGTTGTTTGATTGTTTAGTTTTAAATAAACGTTGTAATCAGTCCGTTGTAATGCATAGGACTTAGTCATTTGGTTGTTCAGAGAGTTTTCAGGAGTGTGGGTGTAGTGGAGAAATAATAGCTAGATAGTTGCTAGTTTTTAGGTATCACCTTTGTGTGTCCAGGGTATATATATCCTGCATGTACGTTCAGTTTTAAGATCATCAGAAAACAATACAATGTAGTCCTCAAAGCATTTTCAGTTTGTACATATTCTTGTTCAAATATTTGTTCTTTTTCTACACTTGGTATCAGAGCTTGGGGGGGAGTACCAAGGCTTAACAGCCTTCCCTACCGTTCCTTGGAGGCTGGGAAGAAGTCCCAAGAGAAGCCTCAGCAGAGGATCAGACAAGAAGAATGGTTTGTTGTTGACAGAAGGGCGGAGGTGCTGCTGTGGTATTTTGCAGCAGAGAAGCTGCCCGGAGATGATGGCTAGGAGAGAGCTAGCAGTTTTTTTTTGTGTCGGGTGATTATGTGCACCATGGAGAGAAGTGCTCCAAAGTGGTTTTTGATGAGAAGTGCATCAAAATTGATGGTGGTGAGAAGTGCATCACAGATGAAGAGAAGTGATTCGTAAGTTTAAGATTAGGGGGTGATTGTTGGAATTTAATCTTAAACTTAAATTTAAGTATTGTTTTTATTTAGTTGTTTGATTGTTTATTTTTAAATAAACGTTGTAATCAGTCCGTTGTAATGCATAGGACTTAGTCATTTGGTTGTTCAGAGAGTTTTCAGGAGTGTGGGTGTAGTGGAGAAATAATAGCTAGATAGTTGCTAGTTTTTAGGTATCACCTTTGTGTGTCCAGGGTATATATATCCTGCATGTACGTTCAGTTTTAAGATCATCGGAAAACAATACAATGTAGTCCTCAAAGCATTTTCAGTTTGTACAAATTCTTGTTCAAATATTTGTTCTTTTTCTACAGTTTCTGCTGAATCATGCCTTCAAGTTGTGTGATAATAATCTAAAGAATGTTGATCTTCTGGACGTAATATGAACTTCGATGATCTTGCAGGCTTCGCCTTCTGACCCCTAAACTTGCCCTTGCATTGCCAATAATATTAAGAAACAGAACAAAGAGCAATGCAAAAACTCAGTTTCATAGGTATGATTTCCATGAAAATAATAATTTTACACCGAGTAAATCTACGAAGGTCGAATGTGTCAAGGGAAGATGTCATCAACTTTTGATCGTGAAGTTTTAATGTACATGTGCTTTGATAGTTTGTATCAAAACTCTAGTCTCCATTTCCGTCGAAAGATGACTACTGAGAGGGAGAGGGAGAGAGAGAGAGAGAGAGAGGGAGAGAGGGAGGGAGGGAGAGAGAGAGAGAGAGAGAGAGAGCGAGAGAGAGAGAGAGAGAGAGAGAGAGAGAGAGAGAGAGAGAGAGAGAGAGAGAGAGAGAGAGAGGAGTCATCATACATAAGCAAATACAATTACTCTCTACCATATAGTGATGCTGAAGTTCCAGTTTAATCGTACAGGAGAAACGCTTATTAACACAAATTTCATCCGGTGTTTCTGTAAAGGACACAATTTGTGAAACTAACACAAATTACTTAGCCATCACTGAAAACACAGACCCTTGGTATTTCTTAATTGAAGCTTTTGTAAGCGTCTCTGATCTGATAATTTGCAAAACAGCAACGTATTTGGTACAGTTTAACATCATTTCTAATCGAGTCCAACACATCTTTCTGTGCAACATATTAAAGAAGAACGTCGTTTAAAAAAATTCAGATTCCCTGCGATTCAAATAACATTTAAAAACATCACAGCCACAAATCATTAAATTCCAACCTAGTTCTACAACAGTGGAAAAGAAGATGCAAAACAGAGACACAACTACTCCTTTAGCTTGGACCTGCTCTTACAAGAAACCGTCACCAAAAGGAGGAGCAGTTGTGTTGAAGAGGTGGGTTAGTAAGAGGATCCCTTCTCGAGAAGACAACTCTGTCCAAGTTATGGAAATAACAGCACCTGAAGTTGACCCTGACACAAAATTTCTCATGTGTAGCACTGCAAATAGTGGCTTCTTCTTAAACCAACCTGTTGATTTGATTTAACATATTCAGGTCTTAACATTGTTGCAACATTACAAATGAGTGCCAAAGAAAAGAACACAGCCAATAGTACAACAAATTATTACCCTTTAATGATCACACACATCCAAACTTTTATATTTCCCTCTATTGATTCTAAATTTATTCAACTTCTGAGTTATGGAATCTCTTCCTAAAGCTATCAAAAGACTATGAGAGCATAGCAACAAAAAAGTGTAAAAAAGATGTCCACAAATAATATACTCAAAGTGTGTAACACAAAGCAACAAAGAATAAAATATAACTAGAATGGACCTTCATTCTCCCTTGGTGCTGCCTGAAAGCTCTGGTGGTGAAACTAGGCTCTCAACGTAAGTATACGCGTTAAGTTCGTCAACCTCAAACTCTGTATCTAACATATCTAACAGCTTCTTGAATGTGTCACTCTTAGGGTTGTAGAGTACTATGGCTGAGCCAGATAACAGCATTATATCACCACCGATAGAAGTACAGAGCGGTTTAATCCAGGAGTGACATGGTAATCCAGTTATAAATGGGATGGTGAACAATTTTGTCCAAGACTCTTCCACGCCACATTCCTTCATTACCCAAAAATCAGCACAGGATTCATATTCGTACAATACAGAAAGGTTTTCACCAAAAGTACCCAAGGTTGTCAAACGTTCACCTTGTCCTTTTGGTGGCAGCGAAACTTCTCGAGAAGTCTCGGTTTTTATATCAATAGAAACAATAACACTTGATTTCACATTGTTAAACTGCATGTTTTTACTTTCAGCAAGCCAGTGCATAGCTCCATTTGCAAAACTCCCCCTACTATATATTTCCCCAAAGTAATAATCTCCGATGATACTCCAACCACCGGATTTCGAGCTATAAACGGACACATTATTTTCATATGTACAGTACCCTTGACGAAAGAGGGAAAATACTTTATAATCATCATTCGATTCATCATAGGAAAACCCATATGCTCTATGTCCGTGTTCATGTTTCGGCCATTTCGGCAATCTTGTTGATTTTGTAGTGAACGGGTTCCACAAGAATAATTCTTCAGAACCTCTCACCCAAGAAGAGACACAAAACAGGCCATTACAATAACCTACGACACAAATGTTGTCATCCCCTGGATGGTATTCCGTAACAATCTCCGGACCGATCTCATCATTATCATTAGTCTCTCGATCGGTCTCATCATTATCATTAGTCTCTGGATCGGTCTCATCATTATCATTAGTCTCTGGATCGGTCTCATCATTATCATTAAGCAATGCATTTACGGAACAACTCGAGAGCTTCATGTATGAAGCATTAGCCGGCTTTACCACATAAGGCCAGGTGATTAAAAGCAAACGGTGGTGAGTTAAGCGAGGGTCATTAGTTAATTTAGAGAGGTGAGTTTTGGCCAACTCAGGACTCGAAATCAAAGACTTCCATGACTTAAAATCATTATATTCGAAATGACGTTTCAAATACGAAAGACAATCAGCGGGGAGTCTTGAAAAAATTTCAGAGATCATATCTACAGGGAGGCTAGGGTTAGCAGGGTTCTTGTTTGTGTTTTCTTCATGAGATGCCATTTAATTCTACGAGAACAATATTTTGAGGCTAGGGTTAGCAGGGTATGGTAAGGAGAAATCTGATCGCGCTGCTATTCATATTAGTGAACAATATTTGTATGAGGGATTTTTTTAATTTTCAATTTTTAAAAATTTAAGAATTTTTTTTAAAAAAAATTGGACAAATTTTGTCACCATCAACTTTTGTCACAAAATTTAGAATTAATTTTAAATTTTAAAATTTAAATATGTTTACTAATGAATAAAATTTAAAAAACTAATGACACAAAAATGAACTTATTTGTTTAATGAAGGGTACAAAAACCACACAAAATGAGAAGTATCAAAAACAAAAATTGATCTGGTACTGGTATCAACTAGTTCATAAAATGCTTGTCTAAGCCTTGTTCACATAATTGCAATTCAATCTTATTTCGCCTTGATCTTTGCCGGTAAGGACCCCGACATTCCCAAGTTTCACCATTGACACCCCGAATTGAATGACGAATAGTTCTGGCTGAGACGCTAATGCATGGACTAATGATGCAGTTCGCTGATCAGAGTATAGCAGTTGATCAGTTGACAGTAGTCCTGTTTTCTTCTCGAGATTCTTGTAATAAACTTCATCGAAAGTTCTTGGAGTCGCTATATCAAGATGAACAAAGTTGTCTAGTCGATTGCATTTTTTCTTCAAGTAACGCAAGTAGCTTGTATCAATAGAAGGATCTGATTTTCGGGTATTGTTGAAGTTAAATAGTCGTTGGTGTATAGCAGAACAACTGCTTCTTCCGATAGTATGTGATCCAGAAAGAATTACCAAGTCTAGCATATTAAGACCATTGATTTCAAATTGTTTTATTAGTTGTGTAACATTTTCTTGGCCATGAGGTACCATGTTTGCTTCTTTGGAAATGGAAATTAGGCCGTCTTTTCGTCCAAATGGAACTTCCCAGAATGGACCTCCAACCATTATGGTGGCATCTCTAGCTGCTGCCACAAGAATATCAGCACAAGAAACAGTCTTGGGGCACTTCTTTTCTACTTCAGACTTTATCTCATCGATGATGTTGAAACCTCGTAGCGTTTTGCTCACTTCAGCAGATCTTTCGCTCCCTTGATGATTTAGTAGTATTGAAGCATCACATCCCTACAATTCACAACATTTACAACCATATAAAACATTAGAGACCATAATCTCTGCAGTCTAATTTTGGCTCTATACTGAACTTGGAAGTTGCTGATTTATCGATATCAAACAAATGCCATGTATAAAAAAGGATAGTGAAATTACCCTGACAAAGCAATCGTGAAAATGCAGCCGAATGATGCTAGCAGCCAAGGTGTTATCCTTCTTTACCAAACCATGCAGTTTCTGCTGAATTATGCCTTCAAGCTGTGGACAAGATTTGTGATAATATTCTAACGAAAGCCGATCTTCCGGACGTAATACAAACTTCGATCCTCCTGCAGGCTTCCCCCTCTGAGAACTGATCCCTAAACTTGCCCTTGCATTGCCAATACAATTAAGAAACAGAACTATGGCAATGCAAAAACTCAGTTTCATAAGTTCGATTTCCATGAGTATAATTACTTTACCACTAAGAAAATCTACAAATATCGAATGTGTCGTGGGAAGATGATATCCACTTTTGATCGTGAAGTTTTATAGATCATGTACATGTGCTTTGATATACGTGGGAAGCACTTCTTTGTAGACTATAGAAACAATGGAGTTTACAGGCCAACATGTTCACTACTAGTTCCAGTTGAAGTATCCTATTCCAATTATTTATCTATATTTAATTGCTTTTTTTTCTTATTCAAACGTGAAATATTCTCCACCTGTTTAGAGATATTTCTTTAAACTATAGAATTCGTCGATCAATACCTCAACCGATATGTGATATTCATTTTCGACATTTTCTAGCAAGAAATATTATTATTTCCACTTTTACAGTAAAAAAAATTGGCCTTCCTGTATGATTTTTTGGTCAAAATTTGACAAAATTTTTATCATTCCTCTCTCTCCTCTTTCCCACCAATTTCTCCCCAACGAGTTCTTAAAAACCAGTAATTTTTTATTGCAATGGTAACAATTCTACTAATGCTAATTATAAGTAAGTTTAATATTGAGAACGAAGTCTTGCTCCTGTTTGGACATGCCATAACATTTCGGGAAAAAACTTATTACAGTACCATTCATTTTCCATCAAGAAGTTGGGTCTTTTCTTCCCTGCACTTGTCTTCTTTTCATTGATTTATTATTCATTCTCATGCGATTTCTGGAAACCTGTTACCAGCATGATTACATGAAGATCATTTACACATGAATGCCTGTCTGAATCAATGAATTTGTTGCTCATACAGCAATTAATTTTGCCAACTACGTATCGCTGCAGGTTGGTCTTGCTTGAACTTCTTCATTCTTTATGTTTTACTGCAATAATTTGTAATGTCGAAATGATTGCGTCAGAATTTCCTTTGTGGATTCTGATGCATGTTTATAAGAATATCGAAATGATTGTTTCAGCATTGGTGTTAATCTATGAAATCGGAATATATGTTTATCAACCTCATTGGCCTTAGACCATAGTTTTGTTCTATCCTCTTAAGAGATGTGATCAGAAGTTTCAGCTTAATGCTTTAATGACCTGCATTAGATAGAGAAGCATTGAGGGGGTTCCTATGTTTTTTCTCTTTCAAATATTACAAAGACTTTCAAAGCCGATGCATGTATGAATTATGATGAGTTCCATGGTTTTTTTTCCGGTTTGATTGGCACACTCATGTAATCTATATACGTTTGTTGTGATGTTATAAGAACCAACTGTTTTTTTTTAATGTAGCTGAAGTACAAGTAATCGAAACAAGCATGGTGTGAACCTTGAGATATGGACACTAATTCACAAACTGCTACTAGTTCTAATGATGGCACAAAGAAAGATGAGGCAAAATTACAGAATAGTGCCAATTCTGTAGGACAGAGTGTTAATCACAATCGCAGTGATAGCTCAGATAATGCACCTTTGAGACCTCATACGGGTGGTGATGTTCGATGGGAGGCCATCAACTCCATTTCAGCTAAAGAACCTCTTAATCTTAGCCATTTTCGTCTCTTGAAGAGGCTTGGGTATGGAGACATTGGAAGTGTTTATCTTGCTGAACTCAAAGGAACTAACACATTTTATGCAATAAAAGTCATGGACAAGGCC
Organism: Heracleum sosnowskyi; assembly: GCA_030848705.1. Lineage (NCBI taxonomy): Eukaryota > Viridiplantae > Streptophyta > Magnoliopsida > Apiales > Apiaceae > Heracleum > Heracleum sosnowskyi. The sequence goes on from CM061243.1 coordinate 124,465,719, forward strand.
TCTCTCGAAAGCAGAAATAAGTTAGTTCGAGCTCGTACAGAAAGGGAGATACTTGGCCTTTTAGACCATCCATTCTTGCCCACTTTATATTCTTACTTTGAGACTGATAAGTTCTTCTGCTTGGTCATGGAGTTCTGCAGTGGAGGCAATCTCCATTCTCTTCGACAAAAGCAACCCAACAAGTACTTTACAGAGGAAGCTGCTCGGTTAGTAACCATTCACTTTTTCATATTTGATTTCGGAGTCTATTTATTTTGTGACAAAACTTGTGCATAAAATTTAGATGTTTCTCTGTTTGTCAGATTTTTTGCATCAGAGGTATTGTTGGCGATTGAGTATCTGCATATGTTGGGCATAGTTTACAGAGATCTTAAACCAGAAAATGTTCTTGTTCGCGAACAAGGTCATATCATGCTATCCGATTTTGATCTATCACTTCGTTGTTCTGTCAATCCGACGCTTGTCAAGTCCAACTCAACATATCTGAACAGCGGTAATGCAAGTGCTGCAGGCATTTTAGAAAATGAGAATTCAATGCATGCTTCGTCAAGTTTTTTTCCACGCATACTTAATTCAAAAAAGAATCGAAAATCTAAATCAGAACTTGGCCTCTTTATGGGAGGAGCCATGCCAGAACTAATGGCTGAGCCAACAGATGTGCGCTCAATGTCATTTGTTGGCACTCATGAGTATCTAGCACCAGAAATTATTCGCGGAGAAGGGCATGGCAGTGCAGTGGACTGGTGGACATTTGGTATCTTCTTATACGAACTTTTGCATGGAATAACACCTTTTAAAGGATCTGGAAACCGTGCCACACTTTTTAACGTCGTAGGACAGCCACTAAAATTCCCAGAGTCTCCGCAAGTGAGTTCTGCAGTTCGTGAGCTTATCCGCGGGCTACTGGTAAAGGAACCACATAAGCGAATTGCGTATAAAAGAGGTGCTACAGAAATTAAACAACATCCATTTTTCGAGGGAACAAACTGGGCTCTAGTAAGGAGCGCGACGCCTCCCCACATTCCTGCTCCTGTGGACTTCTCTCTGTTTGCTTCGAAAGAGACAACTACACCAGAAAAGAAGGTGTCTGAGGTTAAAAATGATAAGAAGAACACAAGTCATGATGTTTCTTCTCATACTGATTTTGAGTGCTTCTAAGGGTTGCACTGTCAATAATAGATGCATTGAAGATTTATTGCGCATTGTGAAAAAAAAAATGTACCTTTCATTTGTTACACGTGTAAATTGTTATTTTATGCCAAGGCTTCACTTATTATTCTACCATATTTGACAGATTGTTTTATGATATATTACGTCATATTTGACAGATCGTTTTATGATATATTACGTCGTTTATTGTTCATCGTCAAAATTGGATATGTATAATGTCATTTCTCGCCAAAATTAAGTAACTTTTTAAAATAAAAATTAGTCATACTTATAAGTTTCTTAATGGTTTAAGACTTTTATATACATTAATATTTATTGGATTTTTCTCCAAAAATATCCAATTTTTACAACCTGCTGCGTCGCAACCTCATATGCAACTTTAATCTATTTTTTGCAAAAAGGATTGAAAATATGGATGTTTTTGAAAAATTCCCATATTTTATATTGTTGTGATTATTTATCTTCATAAATGAAAAAAAAGTAAAAATTCAATAATTATACAACAAAAACTTTCGAAGACATCTTTGTATGCCCTTGATTAGATGATAAACTTTCTTGAATGAAAGATTATAAGGGGGAGTATTCAATTTAGATTTTAATGGATTGATAAAAATCTGTAGATTTTAACAGATTGTTGTTGATTTTAATTTTACGTAGATTTTGGCAGAATTTGTGTAAAATCTCGTAGAGTCTTGCTGATTTAAAGTGGAGTTTTCGACAAATCCTTCAAAATCTCATGGATTTTAACAAAATTTCAAGACATGCAAAATACACTAGCAAATCCTTGAAAATCCACAACTTTATCAAATAAAAAAAAGTCCATGGAATTTTGAATACCACTTTAAAATCCATATCGAATACCATTAGATTTTAAAGGACTTTTTAAAATCTAAATTGAATACACCCAGATTTTAAAAGACTTTTTGAAAACTTTATTGAATACCACAAAATTTTAAAGCATTTTTTAAAATCTAAAATGAATACACCAAGATTGCAGAAATTCATAAAAATCTTTTAAAATCTCAATTGAATACACTCTCCTAAATCTCTCATTCCAATTTTCTCCAACATTTTATGATGCAATTCATTTACGAAAATGTATCTCAAGACGGCAAAAAAAAAAAAAAAACTACTCCAACGTAAGTACAAAACAGGACACAGCTGGGTCAAATTAGGTGGGCCGCCAGCCATCCGAGAGTCTTGGCCTTTTGGGCTAACAAATAAAAGCACATACATCACTAGCACTATTAAAATACAAGCAGAAATAAAAATAAAATGGTTGTAAACATCGCTTGTTAATCACTGTTGTAAATTCTAATTTTGTGATCATTGAATTTTGCAAATTGGAAATAAAGATGGCGTTTCAGAAAATCAAAGTGGTCAATCCAATCGTTGAAATGGATGGTAACTAGCTTCTTATGTGTGTGTGTTTGTGTGTGTGTTCTTGATGCTCTGTTTATATAGTTCTTGAAATTCTTTGTGAATTGCAATTTTTATTATCTGGGCATGATTAAATTTAGTGTAATTTTGTATCTAGAGATTTTTGTTTATTTATATGGTTTGCTTGAACTGTAAGTGAAAGTTTAGTGTTTTTTGTGATTTTACTGTTTAGTTGTATTAGTACAAGAAGTTGTGGCAAAGACTCAATTTTTATTGATGTCTGATTGTGTGTTAGAATTATGTTTTTGTGTTTGCAAAGGTTGTGGATGATTTGGGTTTGGTTTTGTTTCGGTATTAGACGAAAGGATCAGGCTTTGTTAGTTTGAGAGTTGGGGGGTGTTGGTGGGAACTATGATGTTAAGCTCAGGGAGTGTTGTTTTATTTTGTGTTTTATAAAAAGAGGACCTTTTTTCGTGTTTTTTTGTGGAAACGGAAATATTGCGTAGGAAGTGATTGGAATGTATGTGATAGTGGAAAGTTGGGCTTGATTGAATCCTATATTGTGTTCAATTTTCATTTTGAAGATTCAATAATGGGTGTTTAGAGTTTACGTTTTCCATTTAAGGCTACTTAAATATTTTTAGAAGCACAAGAGTTACAAGCAAGAACTCGCTCCACATGCTTATTTTAAATGGATACATGCTGCAGGTGATGAAATGACAAGGGTTTTTTGGAAATCAATCAAGGAGAAGGTAAGCATTCTTGATTTCTCTAATTGATATAATCTTCTTTGCCCTTTTTGTAGATACCTTATTATGTTTTTTTTTTCTTTCCGCAGCTTATATTTCCATTCCTAGATTTAGATATTAAGTATTTCGATCTTGGCCTCCCTAATCGGGATGCCACCGATGATAGAGTTACAGTTGAAAGTGCAGAAGCCACTCTTAAGTAAGTTCTTATTGCTTTGACACTCGGCTATTGTGTGTTGATTTTCTCTGCTACTGATCCTTCTGTATAATTAATCAAAAAAAGACTCTATGCACCTTTTGTTTTATCATTACAGTTGGAAACATTTCTTAACTTTATCTCATCAATATTCAATATCAAATGTGTTTCAAACTTCATTTCCTAGGTAGATGTATTATGTTCATCAGTTATTGATGAAGATTTGTTGCTTGTCTTTCTCTAATATATTTATTAAATAATCGAACCCCAGGTACAATGTAGCAATTAAGTGTGCAACTATTACACCAGGTACGGTTTTAAGATGCAGAAGCAGTGTATTTAATCTACTTCTATGATACAGTGTCTGCAACTAGTTAGATTTTTCTATATTTATGAGAGCTCAATATGCTTGGTCCCATCTATGAGGAATTGGCCACACACACACATACACACACACACACTTAATTAAATTAAGTGGAAACCAAATATCTAGCTGAGGGCGATTTAATTAAGTATTTATCCGAGGCATTGCAATTAAATCATTTCTCTAAGGCAATGCAATTAAGTCATTTCTCCTAGACCTCGCAGTCTTTTGTCTCTGCCTAACTTTGTAACTATTAAATTTCAGTAGCTACTGTCATTATTCACACCAAATTTGAATGTTATTTTATTTCTGGCAATACTCTGTACATTTTAAATTTGAACTGATAGATAATATCTGCTTCTGGTTGACAGATGAAACTCGTCTTAAGGAGTTCAACTTGAAACAGATGTGGAGGAGTCCAAATGGGACTATACGTAACATACTAAATGGTTAATGAATTTCCGCTTAAAGTCGGACCTTTCTTTTTCCTTGTTCTTACAGAATATTCAATTTGTGCACTTGTCCGATGTTGAACGATGTAATTTTCAACTGTTGCAGGAACAGTTTTCCGCGAACCAATCATTTGCAAAAATATACCTCGACTTGTTCAAGGTGCTTCCTTTTTTTGCTCCTTCGTATGTTTCGTTTCCATATTTTATTTGTGTATCACTGTCACTGTCTCCTACTTATACAATTTGGAAATTCTTAAAGGTTGGAATAAGCCAATATGTATTGGTAGGCATGCTTTTGGTGATCAATATCGAGCTACTGATCTAGTTGTTCAAGGACCTGGAAAACTCAAAATGGTTTTTGGTATAATTTTATCCCACTAGTGAGCTTCCAAAAGACTCTCATTAGTTTCCAATGTTAATTATAATGAATTTCTAAATGATGTGAAACATGGTCTTTCTGTCGCTATATTTTATATGTAATAATACTTAAAATAAATTCTACAGTACCAGATGGGCATAGTGAGAAAACAGAGTTAGAGGTTTTCAACTTTACTGGTGCTGGAGGAGTAGCTCTTTCAATGTACAACACTGACGAGGTTAAAATTTACTCTTGAATTTTTTTTCCATTCTTCGAATTTCTGGTGCAAAAGTCTTTACCATTTCTTTTGTGAACCAACATTGGTATAGTTTCTACGGTAAATGTTCTGTTTTTTGAAGTGGTTGAATATGAGAGCTATTCAGGTGGGTGTGGGTATATGGTTTTGTTGAAGCTTTTTTTAAGGCCCAAGGGGTTATTCTGTGTAGATGATATATATGTTAGTAGATGATGTAAAAAGTGAACTATTATGATATGTATGATAGTTCATTGCATCTGCATATTTAGGTAAATGGCAAACCCCAAAGCTATGATTAGGTTAGTCTTCATTTATATTAATTAACCATAAGTTTGAAATTATAAAATAATATGAGATAGACTGCTCTATTTGTCTTCCACAGTGCAGTTCTTGTTTTTTCGGGTGCCCTTATGTTTACTATTTGATGTACTAGCTGTCATGAGGAACTGTATATAGCCGTTTATCATTGCTTGTTTTTTTTCACACTTGTGGTGCAGTCCATTCGTGCTTTTGCTGAGGCTTCAATGAACACAGCTTACCAGAAAAGATGGCCACTATACCTTAGCACTAAGAATACTATTCTTAAGAAATACGATGGAAGGTATAAATTACAGGTCACATATTCTTATTCATGTCCGCCCCCAATCCAAGAATTACTGGTTATTTTTTTAGTGATAGTTTGTTCTTACTTGAAGATTTAAGGATATTTTCCAAGAAGTTTATGAAAAAGAGTGGAAGTCCAAGTTTGAATCTGTAGGGATATGGTGAGCTATAATCTTTGCGTGTTGTCTACATATTTAAGTTTCAAGTGGTTTTCCACTTTCTGATTGTTAATATTATAGGTATGAACATCGCTTAATCGATGATATGGTTGCTTATTCTCTCAAGAGTGACGGAGGTTATGTATGGGCCATGCAAAAATTATGATGGAGATGTCCAAAGTGACTTTTTAGCCCAAGGTTTGTACCTCTATGCCGTAAATTGTAAAAGATCGATGGGGAAGATTTGTTTTTTCTTATGTTCTTTCTTGGTAACCTGAGGATCGTTAGTCATGGTTGACATGTTTTTGATTAATTTCCATATAACTTTTCCCCTTTTGTATAGGATTTGGATCTCTTGGTTTGATGACATCTGTACTGGTATGTTTGCCATGTCAAGTTTTTTAGCATTTTTTAGGATGTGCTAGTTTCCTTTTTCATCCTGGTTTTGAGGCCATGAATGTTTGGTATGATTTTAGGTATGCCCGGATGGAAAGACCATTGAAGCTGAAGCAGCCCATGGCACAGTTACTCGCCATTACCGTGTTCATCAGAAAGGAGGTGAAACCAGCACTAACAGCATAGCTTCAATATTTGCATGGTCTCGAGGGCTAGCTCATAGGTACAAATTGCAAATCTTGTATAGAAGCCATCTTTAAATTGTTATAACTCTGGGAAGAACAATCAGCCATTTTTTTTTATCTTGATAGAGCAAAATTAGATGAAAATGATCAACTTCTGGATTTCACTGAGAAATTGGAAGCAGCTTGCATTGGAACTGTCGAAAGAGGAAAAATGACCAAGGACCTCGCACTTCTTCTCCACGGCCCAAAGTAAGCATTCCCTTATCATACTCTATTTATGTACCTAGCAAGTTGAAGCTAATGGTGATGTCATTTGCAGGGTAACCAAGGCTCATTATTTGAACACCGAGGGATTCATCGATGCTGTTGCTGCAGAACTGAAAGCAAGACTGTATAAGCAATCAAAGTTGTAATAACTTTCTTCTCATCATAGCATTACTTGAAAATAAAGTTTGGAAAATATGCATGTTCCAAAGGAGATAAGTAATTGGTTTTCGCTGTTGACTCATCTTCCAAATGTATAATGTTACCCATAGTCTATAAAACAGAAATTATAGTGAAAATGGTTTTCGCTGTTGACTCATCCAGTCTACAACGGAATATGTAAATTTCTTGTTACTTTTGGCGAGGAGGACCTTTTAGACTCTTGACATGATCTTCATTCTCACAGCAATACATTTTGTTGTTTATCTGAATTACAATGCGTGCAATATGTCTTACTTCCAAAAAGTAGGGAGCTCCAATAAGCTATAATTGTTGCAAGCAAGGAACTGTAAACTGTTTCTGGCTTTGAGTAGTCTGGTCTCGTCCAGGGCTTTGAGTAGTCTGGTATAGTTTTAACTTTGATTTGTTTATTCAATTAACTTCGGGTTAATCGGCTATAATGAAACCAAATACCATTAACCAATGAACTGTTGTTACCCACCAAATTGAAAGGTTAATTGATTTAACCAACTAAACTGAGATTTAAGTAACTGGCAATGTTTTCTTTAATGTATTAAATTTTCTTGTTTACAGTCATTCTTATGAAATAAATTAGTGTATAATGTTAGAAAAATGAAAATGATTTTTACTATTGACTCATCAAGTCTATAACAGAAAATATAAGATTCATGCTACTTTTATTCTCGTAACATTTAAATCAACTAGAATGATTATTAACGCGAGTGATGTTGGGTCATTCTCAAGTACAATGAATTGAAATATAATAGTAACATTTAACCTTTAAAATTTATTTAGTGACATTTTAGATAGTCTTTTGTATGTTAAATGACTTTTTAAGGGCACCAATTATTAACATAAAATATCTAAGATATTTCCATTTTCTTATACACGTGTATATATATATATATTCTCTTCTTCATCTTTTTATCTTTGTTCTTTCTATATATATATAGAGAGAGAGTTGCACTCTAGGAAGAACACCTTATATAAAGAACAATAAAGAATATCATCTTAAATACTTTATTTTTCATAAAAATTGATTTTTTAAAATTAGAATCATAAAATTGAACAATAATTAAGCCTAACATATCGAATTTAACGTAGAATCTCATCTAAATTTAAAAATTAAACATTACATATAATCCAGTATATAATCCTGTACAGAATCTTGTATATATATTTATCATAATGAAATTACATGTAATCATGTTTTATTTAATTCTAATTTTTTGCTAGATTCTATTTTTATTCGTAATAAACATTTTTTGGTGAGAAAATTAGAATCAACATGCAATTTATGTAAGATTCTATGGTATTCTTTATTGTTCTTTATATAAGAGTGTTATTCATGGAGTAATGGCCTATATATATACACACACACACAAATATATATACACGCACATCTTTGTTATTTTCGAGTAAATTGGCCCCGCAGGGGCAGTTTGATGAATTGTGAAACTTTTAAAGTTGAATTTTTGGTTGTGCTTCGGGATTGCTATAAGTTGTTATGGGCTTCGAAGTTGATTGTGGTTGCTCTTGGTTGCTTCTGCGAAGTTGATTGTGGTTGATTCTGATTTTTTATGTGTCGATTGACATAGTTTGAAAGTAGGCTTGTAATATATTGATGACAACTTAGTTGCATTGAGTTTATTTTCGTTGTTTTTTGTAATTAGATCTGGTTGATTTTGGTTGATTTGAATCTTAAATCTCCGATCTAAATTGTTTGTGCTTCGGATTGCTATGAGTTTCTATGGATTGCTTCGAAGTTGATTGTGGTTGTTCTTGGTTTCAGAAGTTGTAAACATGGTTGTAGAAGTTGCAACCACTATATTCAAATGTTAATGTTGCATATTGGTTGATTTTGGTTGATTTCAGTTGCAAGTATGACTTAATTGTGTTTTGGTTATCTTTTGTAATGGTTTTTAGTTGATTTTGCTAAATACAAATTTGTTATGCAACCTGTTCTGCAACTTAAGATATTCTAATTATTAAATTTTTATAAGTTGTATATCTGGTTGCATCTGGTTGCACCATATTTTTGCAAATACTTTTAGGTTGCAGCTGGTTGCATCTAGTTGCAGACCGTATTTTTGAAAATATTTTCAAAAAGTTGGTATTTTTGTAATAAGTTCAAAAAAAACATAGTATTTTTGAAAAAAAGATTTTAGGGGTGGGTATTTATGAAAAAAGCTCTTTTTATATATTCATTAAAAAAACTGTGCATCAGAAGATACGTCAACATATATATACTTACCAGTGACCATATTGTTTTTTATTGAACACTTAATGACATTTACCGTTGGATTTTCGGTTAGATGTCTAAATATTGTAAATTTGAGGTGCACTAGTATAAAAGTTTTCTATTATGACATTTACAGGGGCGGACCATCAGCTGGTCTGGGTTGGCTGCAGCCCTGGTGAAATTTGTCCAACTCATTTAACATTTAATCTGAAAAAGAGTCCAGCCTGGGTAGTCAAAATAGTCAAAATAGCAGCCCTGTTATTATATTTCTCAGCCCGACCCAATCCATTACACTTGTTTACAAGACAACGAGACATTAGACTTTGGTTGTGGCCTTTTGACGTTTTCTCCCTTCTGAAGTATTGCCCCAATTATCATTTATCAAATCCAATTATCCAATTCAATTATCGACTTAACATTGTGGCTTAATTGAATAGAAAAAACAGTTCTAAATTGAAAGAAATTAGGTCGGATTAAATTCACTCAACTCAGCCTCTTGTCTCTTGAGTCTTGGCGTTTTTCATCGCTTCCATTTTTCTTAAAATGTAAGTATTTCCCTCGACTCTCGTGAATTAGTCTTGTAGATAGTGTTGTGCTTAATCTTGTTTTTGATTATTTATGTGTTAATTAGTCTGGTGAAATTTGATTGTTTTGATTGTAATGTATCACCTTGTGTTTGCTTGACTAACTTGTAATTTATTGGAGTGACGGAGTCCAGTGTCATTCTTTTTCAATTTACTGAAAGTGAAAGAGTCCAGTTATGTGTTGCCATATAATGTCTGCTTGAGAAACTTGTAAGTTAATGACCTAGCTTGGTGTTAATGATTTCTCTGTTCTGTTCACAAGTAGAAGAGGGGACAACGAGTGGTCTTGAATGATAGTTTTAAGAGTTGGCAACCTGTAAAATGGTAATACAGTGTCTTCATTATTGGAGATGATGGTTTTGATGTTCTTTTGCATTATGCCATATCGGTATGTGAAAAGAATGGAATTATTGTACCAGATATGAGTGCTCGTTATATGGATGAATTTCGTTATGTGCGACAAAGTGATGATATATCAGTCGAGCATCATTATCATTACGATGTATTTAATTCTGCAATTGATTTCCAGTTAGAAGAGCTACAGTACAGGTTCAATGATCGTGCCGTGGAGCTTTTGAGATTAAGTTCAATATTGTAACTTCTTTATTCTTCACATTGTCTTCAAATGCCTCGGGGCATGATCTTGAGATCTTCTTCCAGGTCATAATCAGAACTAAGTACATGGTTACAAATGTTGATTTATAGAATATACAACCTCCATGAACAGAGGGATCCCCTAGTTAAAAGGTCAAGTAAGTGACACATAGTGACACAATACTAGGCTTGTTATTAATATGTTTACAGGAATGCCTCTATGACTAACAATCTCCCCCAATTTGTGAGTAAGACAGTTAGTCACAAATTCACCCCTGATAATAAGCCTATCCACAATTTACAGAATTAAGCATTACAACACAATTGCAGAATAGAGGCTTGATATACATAAACACAATTAACAACTTTCTAGAAGGAAAGAAGATACAGCTGAATGAGTATCTGATTAAGAAAGAGTTGAAGAACTAGCCTTACAGTTGGTTTGTCTTTCCTGATCATGTAGTTCTTTCTCCTGGCTTTCCCATTCTCTCATTCTTTCTTCATATTTCTTCATCTTCTTTTCTTATTTGAGTTTGACAATCTCAGATAGCCCAGTTCTCCAGAGCTTGTGAATTGAACAGTTTTTGTTTAGGAGACTGATGATCCTGATCAATTCATAGATATTTGTTTCCTTGTTATTGGAGAGCTTGACCATCTTGAAATCACCATTTGTAAACATTGCCTTGAGTTCTCTGCCTTCAATCTCTACTTCACAGATTTTCTCAGCTAGCTTCCTTCTCAAAGAGGATTTATTCAATTCAAAATCCAGAGGTTCAACATCCTCACTTAAGGGAAACCATAAAGCATTTTTCTTGAGACTTCTTTTGTGAGTAAATCCCATTTTTATCTTCTTTGTAGAGACTTTATTCTCAAGCTTGTTCTCTGAAGGCTTCAGCATCTCTTTCTTGGTAATTTTTTTTTCTCATTATGCCATGTGTTGTAGCCTTCAACAGGTACCTAGAAGGAGACTTTCACTTTCTCACTTCTCTTGGAGTTGATCTCTTTGGAGTTGGAGGTGACTCAACAATTTCAGAAACCAGTGTAATAGATTTTTGAGAATCTGTAGTAAAGGTATCCACCCTAGACATAAAGTCTTGTGAAATGGTGGGAGTACAACTACTACAATTCTTGGTTTGCTATTTGTCACTCCTTCTTCTGTAGTGCTTTGTAGATCCAACTCTTTCAGTTCCAGTATCTCCATCTTTCTTGTCACTTTCATCCTTCTTGTTTCATTTTCTCCCCTTATTGCCCCTTGATGTACTGCCACCTTTTTCACTGCCTTTACCTTGACCATCTTTATCATTCTTGTCTTCCTTGTTGTTCATGTGTTTGGCAAATTCAGGTACAGCACCATTAGAAATGAAAGAGTGAAGAACAGTGATTGCTTCTAGTTCTTCAGCAGTCTTGACTCCCTTCTTCCTTTTCAGCATATCATGAACTTCTCTTATGATATCCCTATTGTGACATTTAAGCTGTCCAGGAATTACAAGTTGTGATCTTTCAGCACCAGGAAGTTTGTAGATGATGGTCCATGGATTTGAGATGACTTCAGGAAGTTTTGAATCCTGATTCCTCATAAGATCTTCATATAAGGTTTTGTTGTCATCTCCCCTTTTCTCAATTAACCCGGATAGGGTATCAACTTTAGTATAGCTCAGATTAGGGCTGAGCAAAAAAAAAACCAAACCGGCCGAATCGGACCGAGTCGAACCGACCAAACCGCATTTTACGGGTTTTTTGGCGGTTCGGTTTGGTTTAGGTTTGATATAAATAAAAACCGTTATTTAATGGTTCGATTCGGTTTTCATATCCAAACCGGACCGTTAAGACCGAACCAGACCGTTCCATTTTATTATATTATAAAATAATATATTTATTCATTTTATTGATATCTCACAACTTACACTTTATTAAATGTATTTCTATCTTAAAATCCTAAGTAAAAAATACATATTTTTTATACCTCATATCTTGCACTTTGCAATTTTATTCGGAAAGGATGTTATTTATGCTTTAATTATTAATATCAATATATTTTTGTGTAGCAACTACCTATCAAATTTTAGTAATATCATTAATTTTTTAGTTTATTTATCTTCGAATGTCTAGTTAGGTTTAAAACCGAACCGCCCAAACCAAACCGTTTAATTCAGGTCTAGTTCGGTCTGGTCTCAATTTTTAAATGGTCCGGTCCGGTCTAGTAATTTACGAAACCGCCAGATACGGTCCGGTCCGGTTTAATCGTTAAAAACCGACCGAACCGACCGTTGCTCAGCCCTAGCTCAGATTGTCAAGAGTGTCAAATGACAGATGCCATAATTTGTTGTTTGTCACCATTATGACCTCTTTGAAAAAGACATCTTTAACCCTTCTTGGCTTGGCTGTGAGACATGTAACTATTTCCTTGATACTTGTTACATAGTTCAACATGTCTCCCTTGGCCTCTATTTTCAAGTCCCTTATAAATTTTAGAAAAGTAGTGTCATGATAGATTCTTGAATCTGCAACCTTTAACAAACTAGATTTTGTGACAGCATTCACTTCGATTGGATCAGCAAATTCAATCCTGGTAGCAGAAGTACTAGCTGTAGAGGGCATAGTTCCTGGAAAATGGGTTGAGGTTACTTCCATTTTCTGTCCAGTTGCGTTGGTGATGTTTACAGGTGGGAGTGTAATAGGTTTTAGTTGGCTCTCCTCCATTTTACTTTTTCTTTTTAGTCTTGAGAGATGTACATTGTCTGGATCTTCAGATACATCCTTTTCAGCAATGACCTGACTAGTTTCTGAGAGCTTCTTGGAGGTAGAAGGCCTGATTGATCTCATAGTCACCTTTACCTTTTTCTCCCCCTTAGGGTTGTTAACAGGGTTGGCAGATTGATTAACCAGGATGGCTAATTGAGCTTAAACTGTTTGAAGTGTGGCATTGAGATCTTTGGATTTCTGATCTTGTTGTTCTCCCATGAGTTTGACTGTGGTCGTTAACTCTTGATGTGCAAAATTTAAACCAGTCAGTTCATGTTATAACGTAGCAACCTCGGGATTGAGGGAAGTGGAGGTAGAGGAGGAAGTGGCAGAGGGAGGTATTCCAAAATGCTTAAATTCAAAAGCTTCCCTTGCTTGCTTGATGAGAACCTCATAATTAAGGGTTGCCATTTCCCGAATTGGAACAGATGTAGGAATTTTATCACCATAAGCATTTTTGAAGAGACACTTGATCATGGCCGGAACTTCAGTGTTCATCTGAAGCATTATGTGAATGGACTCTGTGAACTCCTTTTGTTGAGTCTTGAGAAGACTTACTTCTGTATCAAGTGCAACCAAATTGCGCTTGTTAGTGTTATTCTGAGTGATGAGACCAGAGATGATGGGAAATTTCTTGAACAACTCAGAATGAGCTTCTTGCATGCCACTTTTCACTGTCTCTTTATAAGAGTTCAAGGCTTGAAGAATTCCATTGGTGACTTGATGCAACGACCGAATGTGGAACTTGTGGTGGTCATTCATAACATCAAACACTTGAGCAAGAGTAATATCTTTGGGAATGGAACCAATGAAGGTCAGATACTTCTGCATGATATCTCTAAGTGCTTCCTCCAAATCCACAAAAGCATCATCACTAAGCCAAACATCTACATTGTCTTCTTCGTCAGCATCATCTACAATCTTCTCCCTTTGCTTCCTTACATCTTCATGATGAGCAAGGAGTATTTCTTTGTATAGATCATTTAGAAGAGATGTTGTGGCATATTGTTGAACCATGGACTGAATCCCAAGCAACTGCTCTTGGTAGATGTCATCCAGATCTTCTGGTATTTGCACAAGAGGTTGAACAACAGATGATTCGACATGAGTTGCAGGGTTTACAGGTTGCAACCAATCATGAATAGGTAGATGTAGAGGTGCATAGTGAGAGCTTGTAGTAGTTTCAACATCTAACTGCTTAGGTGTATCTTCAACTACCACAGATGGAGTAGTAGATGGTTTGTCTGGTTGATGACTTAGAGATGGAATCTCTATGAGAGGTGAAGAAGCCTCCATTTGCATGGGATGCGTGTGTGTGTGTACTGTGTTGTGATACGTTGAAATCATGAGCGAATACATATATATATATATATATGCCATTTTCAAGAGAGAACCATCTTATATAGAGAATCGGGGAGAACCATATATTCTATTATAGAATATAATAAATAATTTTAAATTTTTTACATAAAATATATAATCTGATTCTAATGTTGAATATTAGCATATACAAACTTTATAAAAAAATTAACATATAAAATTTGAATAAAAACATTGATTTTAATTTGATTCTGCTGCAGAATCATTTTGGATAGATTTGATTCTGCTGTAGAATCACTTTGGACTATTTGTCTAATTTTCGATTTTTTTTTAAAAAAAAGTAGTTTAATTTCGTTTTTTGATTTAAAAATTGAAATTTATAATCATATGTAATAAAAAATGTGAAAAATATATATTATGAATATTTATGTAATGGTTCTCTCCCGGACTCTCTCTCTATATATATGTGTGTGTGTGTGTGTGCGCGCACACGCGCTATGTTGTGATACGTTGAAATCACGAGCGAATACATATGAATATGGCAATAATATGTATAAATATGTGTGATGTGTGTGATATAGTGATCAAATGTCGATGTAGGACCTTTCGCGTTACGTTCTGTCCCAAGTGATTGTCATGTCTGAGGATCCCGTAGTGACAGTGAATGCAGCGAAAGGTGAGCTGGTTTTTGATAAAACCTGTATGAGCAAGGTTTGAAGCTCACTAGTTGATGCAGTGTCCGATGTAGAATCTGAGGTTGCATCATGAGAGAGCTTGTTTGACTGAAAGGGTGGTCTCTTGCAGTACCATGGTAAGAAATGACCCTTATGGTGGCAATGTTGACAAGTATGATTGCGAAGTGTTGCACAATCCTTGATCAAGTATCCATTTTGCCGACAAAATTTGCAAAATGGTTTTTAAAAAATAGATGATGTAGGTATTTCTAGAACCATATCTTCCACATGGATGCCTTTGCCGATGTCGAGTCGAATTTTTTCAGAAATGAGCTCTGCAACAACAGTCCCCAAAGAGGGTAGCGGAAGACGATGAAGCAAAGCTGCTCTAACTGGTTCATGTGTGAGAGCCATCAGAAACTGAATGAGTCGTTGTTGGTCACGACATGTCTGATAAAGTGTTGCATCCTATGTGTGTGGCCACTTTGGTTCAGATAATGTCAATTGATCCCAAAGTGATTGTATCTGCGAGAGAAAGTCAACAACTGTTTGACTGAGACTCTTATTTTTGCTTACTGAGAGAATGCATAATCTGATATAGATGAGAAAGATCAAATGTAGTGTATCGAGATTCCAATAAATTCCAAATTCCTTTTGTGGTGTCAAAATTCCCAAATTGCAAGTTAATTTTTGGAACACAAGAGTTCCTAAAATGTGTTATAACTTGATGATTTTTGACATCCCATTCTTCGATTCGATCTTTCAGTTTTGAATCAAATTCATCTTTCTCTTTGGTGGGAATTATAAAATCCCCGTTAACATACTGCCAAAGACATTTTCCCTTGAGAAAACTACGCATAACTTGAGACCAAGGTAAATAATTTGAGCCGATCACGATTGTTTGAATCGGTGAACTATTTTCTCTTTCCATTATTGCAAGTACAATGTACTCCCTCTGTCCCTCTCATTTCTTTACACTTTCCTTTTTGGTACGTCCCTCTCATTTTTTTACATACAAAAAATAGTAACATTTTATAATATAAAATTCAATCACATTCACTACTTTCTTCCACTATAGCTACTTTATACCCACTTTATACATTAAATATTGATTGGTTCCACCACTTTACTCATTTTTCTTACTTTTTCCTATTAATTTATATTTTTTCCTAACCTCCGTGCCGTCCCCTCAATGTAAAGGGGGACGGAGGGAGTAATACATTGTTTATTACAAGCACAGTGTAATATATTGTTTATTACAAGCACATGGTCTAAACCGGAATATTTGAAAACTGTAAGGACTTTACTGCAGTAGTAAAATAGTCCAGGGGCTGAGATATGAGTTTACCAAAAGAACTTGGAATCGGAAATTTTAAATGGGCTGTTTATAGTAATGGGCTGGAAAAATCTTAGCCCAATAAAAAGAAAACAACACAGAGCCCAAAATTGGAAGTGCGTTGATATAAGAATATGGAAACAGAAACCTAATTTGATGAAGCCGCCTATACTACTGTATGGTGTTATAAAGATGAGGAAATTTATGTTTATATTTTTAGTTCTAAAAGTTATAATACACATATCTTTATATTGCTAATTATATCTCTTGATTTTAGGATCAAAGAAGATGATAAATTAATCCAGGCGAAGGGCGTGGAATCTCACAGAAGCTGACCTTCACAAAGCTTGTAGAGCACGGGGGATTCATGTGGCGGAAGATATGTCTCAACAGGTTTTTGATCAAATGTTAAAGCCGTATTTTTCTTTAATTGGCCAATCTTTAGAAAAGAAGGATAATATTTGGAACTTGACTTGGACATGTCCCAGTTCTCAATTCAAAACTACACATGAAATTTTCATTTGCTTATATTTACTATCTTGAAACTTCCTAATTATTGTTTGCGAATTTCATAGAACAACAGTTGGTTTTATTAACGGAGAGAGATTTGAGAAGGTTTGTCCACTTAAATAAGAGATAGATGCAGCACTAATGTGAAGTGCGGGGAATGGATCTGTAGACCAGTAGAGGGAGCGAAGAGGAGAGGCCGAACACGGATAACGTAGTGAAATAACAGTGACTTGACATGGTGACCTTAAACCTGTTAGCCTTTAAGCTCTCCATATAATGACTTCTGGCAGGAGTTCCTGTATACACCAGATGAGGGCATCACATATCTTGTAAGGTTTGCGAGTCATGGCGGATACGGGTGGGGTTCTGGACTTTGGGATATAGGATTGGGGAAGGATAGGAAATCACCAATCTTGTTAATAGTGTTATGCTCTTTAGGAGCTTGTTTTCTAGTGCGTTATATTACATTATAATGATTGATATGTTACATGCTAAATAGGAAATCACCAATCTTGTTAATAGTGTTGTGCTCTTTAGGAGCTTGTTTTCTAGTTCGTTATATTACATTATAATGATTGATATGTTACATGCCATATTTAGTTTGTTAATCTTCTAATCTAAGTCTGCAACAGGAAAAACATATGAAGTAGCAAATCCATATATCACTGAGATGCATCCTTTGCAGTGAAGAATTCATCTAACATCAAGTTTGGAATTTTGAAATATATTACTAAAAAAAAGCCTCGATCTGCATAATAGATTACATGATGCAGAGCTTTAAAAGAGAATCAAACTTTATTCCATGTTATTTAGATGAGGTTCCTCATCAGTAGAGTGTCAAGTAGAGTGTCAACTGGATTGGTGAACATCATCAGTCAATCCCAACAGCAAACCTGGATATTATGTTTCACTTATGAAGGGAATATTATTTGGTGCAGCTTTGTGATTGGTTGGATCTGTCACTTAATCATTCTCTACCATCTTCACTTCTCATGCTATCCAGGTACTACTAAATTCATTTTTTAATTGTGCTTTTAATATAAGCTCTGATCCTGCTATTTCCTTTTTGGTTTGACATATGATCTTTTACTTTTGTCCTAAATTTGTATTGTAAATGTGCAGAGCCTCTATTGTGACAGGACAAATTCGAAGTCTGAGACCATCTCCAACCAAGGACACCAAAATAGTGTCACTATAACACTATTTTGGTGTTAAAAAGACACCATCCATAAAATGAACTCCAACCAAGGGACACTATAATTGTCACTAAAAAGAATCTTTCACCTATAAAATAGAATATTCTAAAGAATCTTTCACCTATAAAATAGAATTTTCTAACTTTGTTCATTTTTTATATTATAAATAACTTCTTATTTATCATTATGAATTTATGATTTTATTTTTATAATTAAATCTAGTGTGTTGTTTATAATTCATGATTTAAAAAAAAATTGTGAAAGTTTAAAGTAAAAAAAATTTAAAAATAAAATTTAAAAAATTAGAATAAAAAGATACAAAAAAATATTTTAGAATTAATATGAGTTAAGAAGAAAAGAAGTTTCAATTGATAAAATCTTAAGTTAAAATTTATAAAAACAATTAACTTTAGTAGGACATAGATGGAAGAAATTTGTTTTGTTAACAAACATAGGGGTATTGTTGGAATTTTGAAAGTCACCAAATTTGGTGTCCAAGGATCACCAAATGTACTTTTGTCACCAAATTTGGTGACCCAAAACTCATTTGGTGACCTTGGGTCACTATTTTAGTGTCCCATTGGAGTTGCTTTGACACTATACCTATCACTATTATAGTGATTTAGTGTCCCATTGGAGTTGCTCTGAAGAAGCTCTTTCAGCTACACTTATTTCACTTCCATATGAATTGAAATACATTCTTGTCTCATCCATACCTTGGAAAGATACTAGAATGAAAGATTATAAAACTGGAGTCTCTTGATGTGCGCAAGTGCGCAAGAGAAACCCATCAAGGTATTTTTTTCTGGTCTCCATGTTCATAGCATATTTACATTATTGCATGTAGTTAACCACCCGACTATTTTCAGTCGGTCACCATCACTCTTTGATGAAAGTGCAAACTACAGCTATGGTATTTATGTAAACGAAAAAACAACTTAATAACTAGGTAAATTGTGATTTGATAAAGTAAAAGTCATCAAAAAAATTTGAATCAATTGATAACTTGCTGAACATACTATTTACAAAAAGTAGAAACAAATCGATACCAAAAAAATTTCGGTAACAAATATATCAATGATCAACTAAATTACCAGTCATGGGAAAATTCATCCTAGATAATAGACCCAGCCTGGTTTTACTGGCCGTGCACTTGGGTGGTCAACCAATCGAAAATCTATTTCTTTTTCTCGCCATCCCAAAAGAGATCCATAGAGAACGATAAACCCCCTAATATAGGCCAATTTTGATGCTCTATGATCTCTCAAGTCGTCGTCCCTTCTAGACTTGAGAAAAGTTTTGACTTTGAGCAATTTCTCCACCTGATCCATTATGACCTTGGTGTCATAGAAGTGATTTGGCTGAAACCCCGTGTCTTGGTGGACCACACTTTCAATTTCTCCCTCACATAAGCTCCTATTGTAGCTACAACATCAAATAATTTCCCTCTAGGGCACCTAGTGATATCCCAGCAGTGCCGAACTTTTTATTGGCCCAGAATTCCACATCCTCCTTTCTCGAGGTCGAAGTAGTTCTCCTCCACATGTTCGACATTCTTCCTCCAACATGTGGAAGAGAATTACTTCAACCTCGAGGAAGGAGGATGTAGATTTCTGGGCCTATCAAAAAGTTCGTCATTGCTGGGATATCCTGGGTGCCCTAGAGTGGAATTATTTGATGTTATAGCTACAGTAGGAGCTTATGTGAGGGAGAAATTGAAAGTGTGGTCCACCAAGACACAGGGTTTCAGCCAAATCACTTCTATGACATCAAGGTCATAATAGATCAGATGGAGAAATTACTCAAAGTCAAAACCTTTCTCAAGTCTAGAAGGGACGACGACCTGAGAGATCCTTGAGCATCAAAATTGCCCTATGTGGTTTGTTGTTCTCTATGGAGCGCTTTTGGGATGGTGAGGAAAAAAAATAGATTTTCGATTTGGTTGATCACCCAAGTGCGCGACCAGTAAAACCAGGCTGGGTCTATTATATAGGATGAATTTTTCCATGATTGGTAATTTAGTTAATCATTGATATATTTGTTACTGGAATTTTTTTGATATAGATTTGTTTCTACCTTTTGTAAATAGTATGTTCTGCAATTGATTCAAAATTTTGATGCCGACATCAATAACATGTTTTATGGTAATTTTGAAGTAAAACAATAATCCACTGAATTTTAGAATCAGTGATGAGAATTACTCTAATCAACAACACGACCATTTAGGAGTAAAACCGATGTATACATATATTTTTAGGTTGTAAATCCAAGATATGATCCTATTATGTTATTTAACATGTTAAGTTGTACCATTTAGGAGTAAAACGGATATATATACTGTATCTTTCTCTAATTCTCTGCAAATATTTTTTGCTCTCTGTTATGCGCATGAACTCTCTCAATAGCTACTAATGAATTTCTAGATGATATGAAACATGATCTTTTTTCAACTTTACTGGTGCGGGAGGAGTAGCTCTGTCAGTGTACAACATTGATGAGGTTAAAATTTACTCTTGAGATTTTTTTTCCCATTCTTCTGTTTCTGGTGCAAAATTCTTTTCCATTTCTTTTGTGGACCAACAATGGTATAGTTTCTATGGTCAATGTTCTATTTTTTGTGGTTGAATCTGAGAGCTATTGATGTGGATGGTTCTTTGAAGCTTTTCTTTAGGCCCAAGGGGTTGTATTTTGTCTAGATAATATATATGTTAGTAGATGATGTAGAAAGTGAACTACTATGATATGAATGATAGTTCATTGCATTTGCATATTTAGGTAAATGGCAAACCTCAAAGCCATGATTAGGTTAGTCTTCACTTATGTTAGAGCAACTCCAACCCAACACTAAATCACTATATAATAGTGATTGGTAGCTTTCAATGTTTCGTCTTTAATATAATAGTATAGATATTTGCTTGACATTCAAACTAATTCTCTTTAATACACTTAAAAATATATAACTATCCTTATTTTTATTTTTAAAATACCCTATTTTATGTCTAAATTATCTTATTACTGTCCGAGACATTCATGAGGTCATCTAAGTTTATGTTGTTGAGAAATTAATTAATTTGTAATTTACAAGATTTAGTGTACTTTGTTGCAGGTTCTTAATCTGATCTATCTAGCATTTATAATTATGTATTCTAGAAGTCAGAGAAATATGTTGAAAGTTTGTAGGTCGGTCTATTCTCTAGAATCATCTTTTGAAGTATAAATTTATGTACTCTCTAATCTGCAGTTGTATCAGAAAAATCAAAGCATAAATAAAATCATAATTTGGAAGCAAGAGCAGTAGCTTTGCAAGTCTTCTAAATTAAACAGTATTTCAGTTTATAGTACTGCTGCCTCCAACATATGTTTGTTGGGTCTCACTTTGCATTTTGAACTCTCCAATAGGCAGCGTGGTACTTGGGATCATAAGGTACCAGCTTCCTGTTAATAGATGGTTCTCCTTCCAAATAAGCATACAAATTAGATCAAACCAACATAGTATGGACTCCATTCAAATTTAATATATTGTAGTTAAAACTAAGATAAAATATAGGCTTATTATGGAGACTTGTAGTTTGAGTTGCACAAAAAATATGAAGAAAACTGAAGGATAGTGGTAGTTGTACGTTAGTACATACATCATACATGTGTGTAGTTGTGCAACTATCTCAAGAAGCTATGTGAAGATAGAAATGTGCAAATGCAAAACAATATCATTCCTTCATAATCCTTGTTGTTATTGTCCAAGTAGGAGAGATGAGCCAGTAACACGATATTCAGAAATTCTAGAAAAGCGAAAATGAGAAAATCTGATGAGAAATGCTAAATTTTTCACAAGAAATCAAGGAAAAGCCAAGAGAACATATACCCTTGATCTTGGAAGAAAGTTCTTCAGATAAAAGGGCACCAAATGCATAAAAACACTGAGTTGAGACATAGTATAACTTCTTTTTTGCCTGTTCCTCGCTGCAAAATAAGATGCGGATATTAACACACTCTCAATATACCTCGGATATGAATGAAGTTATATTCAGAATCTAGTAAATTATAGATAGAACATGGTTTAAATATGAAAATGCATTAACAACTCTCTTCTTAGAAGTTCTGCTAGAATCTAAGCAAGCAGGCCTAATTATCATAAAGTTCTTCCAGAATCTAAGCAAGCATGCCTAATTTAAGCACCCGCTGTAATTGACGTTCGGCGATAAAAAAAAGAAAGCAAACTGAAGGAAATAGAGTACATATTTATTTCTGTATTTACTTATGTTTGTGCCGGGAGAAAAAGAGACCGAAAGAAATTAAAACTTCCACGCCAAGAATAAAATAAAAGTTGTCTTACTAATCTATGTATATACATAGGAAAATCTCACTGCAACCAAATGTGATTGAATAAAATCCCCTCTCAAGCCTGGCCACAACTTTATTTATATTGGAATGTTATTATATGATTCCTGATTTTGTTGCTTTCTCTACTAACATAATTCTACCTCAAACATAACCCTATTCCGGAACACCCTTTGTGCTCATTGTAAATAAAGTAATCATTATGTTAGTGGAGGAAGCAACAAAATCAGGAATCATATAATAACATTACAGTATAAATAAAGTTGTGGTCAGGCTTGAGAGGTGATTTTATTCGATTGCATTTGGTTGCAGTGAGATTTTCCTATGTATATAGATTAGTAAGATAACTTTTATCTTATTCTTTGCGTAAAAGGGTTAATTTATTTCGAATCTGTTCTCCTGGCATAAACAGAAGTAAATATATGTACTCTATTTCCTTCAGTTTGCTTTTTTCTTTTTTATTATCTAGAACTCATTGTTGTTGAACACCAATTACATCGGGTGCTTAGATTAGGTCTTCTTGTTTAGATTCTGGCAGAACTTCTGAGAACGGAGTTGTTGATGCATTTTCATATTTAAACCATGTTCTATCTATAATTTATTGGGTTCTGAATATAACTTCATTCCTGTTCGAGGTATATTGAGAGTGTGTTAATATCCGCATCTTATTTTGCAGCGAGGAACATGCAAAAAAGAAGCTATACTATGTCTCAACTCAGTGTTTTTATGCATTTGGTGCTCTTTTATCCGAAGAACTTTCTTCCAAGATCAAGGGTATATGTTCTCTTGGCTTTTCCTTAATTTCTTGTGAAAAATTTAGCATTTCTCATCAGATTTTCTCATTTTCGCTTTTCTAGAATTTCCGAATATCGTGCCAGTGGCTCCTGACTTCTACTTGGACAATGACAACAAGGATTATGAAGGTATGATATTGTTTTGCATTTGCACATTTCTATCTCCACATAACTTCCTGAGATAGTTGCACAACTACACACATGTATGATGTATGTACTAAGGTACAACTACCACTGTCCTTCAGTTTCTTCATATTTTTTGTGCAACTCAAACTACAAATCTCCCTAATAAGCCTATACTTTATCTTAGTTTTAACTACAATATATTAAATTTGAATGAAATCCATACTATGTTGGTTTGATCTAATTTGTATGCTTGGGGAACCATCTATTAATAGAAAGCGATACCTTATGATCCCAAGTACCACGCTGCTAATTTAGACATAAAATGGGGTATTTAGTTATATATTTTTAAGTGTACGAGGATTAGTTTGAATTTTAAGTCAAGCAAATATATTAACTTATATACAAAATCGAATAATTTGGACTTTAAGTTTAACTCGATAAAATATTTGAATCGGGGTAATGGTTTCCTTGTTCAAAGGTTGACAAACACGATAGTTTTACCTTAAGATTCGTAACATGTCTTAAACTATATATACAATGTTACATTGAAGGTGGCCTAATTAAATAAAGTGTGACAGTCCGAAAGGGGCACTGTACTAGGCTGCTTGCTATCGTATCGTTAATTTTATTTAAAATTATAATAATTTGTGTAACGATGACCAAGATGGTTCTAGAATAGGGTTTATAATAAGATAACAAAGAAGAGAGAAATAAGCAAAGAAGAGAAGAAAAGCAAAAGAGAGAAAAGAAAAACGGTGAAAAATGGGAGGCAACTGTTCCAGATCTTTGTACCGCTGAAGAGCTTCACTGTATGTTCAAACTAAGAAATCAGCTACTCTGATCAGGTATATCTTTTATTTTGCTATGATTTGTTCCTTTAGTGTGATGATTATTGTGGTGTTTTATTGTTATTTTCCTGATATCATGGCCCTTAGTTTTGTCCTATACTAACCAACTTGTTCTTCTCCTGGCACAAACACAAACAGAAGTAAATATGTACTTTATTTCCTTCAGTTTGCTTTCTCCTTTTTTATTATCTAGAACTCATTGTCGTTGAACACCAATTACAGCGGGTGCTTAGATTAGACCTGCTTGCTTAGATTCTGGCAGAACTTTATGGTAATTTGGTCAGAAAATGTATAATTCTGTAATATGGTTTAAATTTTATTATAAATATTTTCCGACTAACTGCAACCGTGTCCAACTGGTACACAAGTCTCATTGTTACACCTAGGAAGCTTCCACTATGTTTACATATATAACACATTAAATCACACTTGTGTCAAAATTAAGTTTAGGTATTCTTTTTTTTTTTGTCGGGACATAATGATGACCCGATCAAACCTCGGACTGTCACTGAAATCAGCTACGTCATCTGGTCTCTTTACTGTCCGTGGTTTGGGCCCAATCGCCACCTTACCTACATAGGCCCAAATCTCTCCAACAATCTCTGTATTCGGAATTTGGGCTGGACTACAAATACTAGCTTATTAAAATCAAGGGCCATGAGGGTGATCTCACTAGAGATGAAATTATCAATATCTACATCAAAATGCTTGCTTCTGTTCTTGGCAGGTATATATCTTATTTTCCATTCATTTTTCTGCCATGTTATTTTATGCTATGTGTTGTTAAATATCACTCCAACTCGGAAGGGAGCTGTTTCATTTTTCAATTATCATCTACGTCTATGTTGTAATTTAATCGAAAACAACATTTTTTTTTATTAATTTCTGCTAAATTACTCTTTTTGTATTATGCTATTTTCTTATGCCAGTGCTATATGTTATGAAAAACTACATTTTCAATTAGGTTAAATTATTTTATCCTATGTGGAATATTTATGACCTTCCCTTTAATCTTTGAGTATGCACTGTGTTTTAGCGAGGAAGAGGCTCGAATGAAGCTATACTCGGTCTCGGTTTTATTTTGGTTTCGGTGCTCTTATCTCTGAAGAACTTTATTCTAAGTTAAAAGGTGTGTGTGCTCTTTCTTTATTAAAATTATGATGATCAGAAAAAAAAAACATAGAAGAATATAATCTACAATATATGTGTAATCTTTGAACTGAATTGTTGTTGGGAACTTATTAATCATTATTTGAACTCATGTCATTATCATGTTCATTTCCTTAAATCTGTGGGAATTTAAAAATCTTATAACAATGAAAACAACAGAGAAATGATACAGTAAATATACCATGAGTCCATGACACCCCATCAGGACTTCAGAGAAACACAAAATCAAACTAATATGCTGCCACGTAGTTTGGTTAGTCAGACCAGTTAACTCCCTCACTCTTTTTGATAAAAGGTTACCTGGTTAATGTCTTATGCTTAGTATGATTGCCTTGTAAATTTACACCCACCCCAATCTGTATCACAAAACGCAGCTAAAATAGGATTGGTATGAGCAGCATAAAACAAACCCCGATGAGCACTGATGAGCACAAGTTTTAAGGCTGCATGCCAATGAACCATACGAGGAGTTCTCCTGGTACACAGTGGCAATAAGTGAGTTGTAGTGGAGAGCCATGTAGAAGAAGAAATCTTACAAGTTAAATCCTTAATCATGTGCGAGAGTTCTCCCGGAGTAAACAAGTCCCCATTACGACATTTTTGGTTTCTCTGCCCCTATATCTGATAGCAGCGCACCTGAATTACAAGAAGCACAACAACTTCTTAAGCGGAGCCGGCATCTGATATATACCCTAGGAAGTAAAGCATCTAAAACCACGGTCAAATTTTTCGTTATATCCAGTTCCAGCACCAAGAAAAGATGTCTCAACACATATTTTAAACATAATATGATATCCAGGGTTTTCTGCCAAGTTCAAAGGTGTATATATGTGTTCTTCTTGTTTTTTTTTTGCCCTGTTCCTATTTTGCATTTCTCATTAGATTTTCTCTTTCTCAGAATATCCCAATGTCGTTGAAGTGCTTCCTGACTGCTACGTTAACAGTTATGAGAAGGATTATGGAGGTATCAAGTTGCTTTTACCCATTCCCTTTATTAAAAGATATTTCGTCTTTTATAATATAGGATAGATTAAATCTAGGCTGAGTTAATTAAACTAATCAGCCCCAAGCCCTCTTAAAAGTCTTTTATTAAATAATTCCCACCCACATTTTTAAACTCGAATGACCAGGCTACTTAAAGCCCCGAACAAGAAAATTTTATCTGCTATATGCTTTTACCCTTTATCCAGTAGCGACCTGCGATGCTGCAGCTTATCTATATGAATCAAGTCTAGTGGTGCTCTCTACTTTTTGGATGTGAGACGTATTGCATTGTAAGTTAGATTCATGAAAGTCCGTAACTTAACAACAAGATGAAATGCTATGAGTATGAAGAATGTATCTAGAGTCTATCTACTCCTAGAAGCAGGGGTAAGGTCCTTGTACTACTTACAAGTTAGATATGCAATTTAGTAATTTTCAGGATCCCATTGGTCAACTTTTTTACTTCAAATCTTCATGCAGGATGTTATTAGTTTCAAATCTTCATGCATTAATGTGGCAGACTGCATCTATACGTCGACAAACAAATCTTTACTTATTCTTGGGTTGGTTGCACTACTACACAAGCATGTAGTGTACGACTATCACCCCCTACATCAAATCTGTGCTACTAAAACTACAACATGGAATTTGCTATAAGTTGGTTCTTGTCATTATATTGACCTCAATTATTATAAATATTTTATTCTAAATAGTGTCGACTTGATAAAAAACGATTAGTTCATATGCCATATATCATTTTTTTTATATGTTATCGGGTGCTCATGTCAATTGGTCTGTTTGTTACAAAATGACTTGTCATAATTTCCTCTTATTTCTTGTAAAACATGAAGCGTATCAAAAATTAGCTTTTAAGTTTCTTCTGATGTTTCATATGTGGGTTATAGTCCTATATCAGAGAGGCTTTTGTATGTTGAAATCCCCAAAACTATTGTGTGCATATTAATTAGTAAAAAGTTCAGGTAAATTTGCCTTCATTAATAGATTACATTCACCTAATCTCACTTTTTGGTAGGGGAACCATTCATTGATGGGAAGGCAGTACCGTACGATCCCAAGTACGGTACAGAGGAGAACCACTGATGCGGAGATCTCACACACTGATGTGGCTGCTATTGCTGATAGAACCACTGGCAAGGCATTGGCATAGACTCGGATGACGACACAGAGGAGATCTCAGATACCAATGCGGAGATCCCACACACTGATGTGGCTGCTATTGCTGATGAGGTCCCACACACTGCTGCTGCTGCTATTGCTGCTGATGATGAGATCCCGGACACGGGTGCTGCCTGATGAGATCCCAGGCACGGGTGCTGCTGCTGAGATCCCGGACACGGGTGCTAAGGGGTACTATCCAAGAGATTGGTTATCCAAGGTTCGTGGGTGGTGGAAAGTGTGAAGCATGTGTTCAAAGTTATTACTATTATTACTACTAGCTTATAGCCCCGATGCACGGTTACTTAAATTTTATTTATAGTTATTTTGTTTATAATTATATTTTAATTACCCATGGAACACACAATTGTTTTTTTAATATTTATAATTATATTTATTTATGAATATTTTAATATTTAAAAGTTATTAGTTTACATGATTAAATTATTGTTAAAAAAGATTTAGCCAAAAAAATTATATTTAAAAATTTGATATTTATTATATTTTACACGCTCAATTTAATTTTTGTTTATATTGAGTTATAAAAGTTAGATTTGGCGAATTTTACGGTCCACATGAAATTCACAAAATAATCTTTAATTTAGTTGTGGTTTAATAGTTATTTTTCAATTAAAAACTATTCTAAAACTAAAAAGATAATAAAGTGACGAAATTTAATATTGAGAATTCTATTCGATTTAGGAAATCTACTTATATGTAGTTTAGATTTTTAGAATACCATTTATTAACCAAATACAGTTTTTAATGTTAAATTTAACGGTTTTCACATATCTATTTAAGATTAAACGATTTTTATTATTTTGATATTAAATGGGTTTCCTTATTTAATTACAACTATTTTTATGTTTTAACTTTTTGGAAAATCCAATCCTAATATAATATCATTTAACTTATATCATTTTTAGATAATAACTCTTTTTATATGATATTATCTTGATCGTCTATTTTTAAAATTATTGGATCTAACGGTTGAGAATGTTTTGACGGTATTTAGGACCAAACTACCAGGATAACATCATTAATTTTTTTAATATTTATATATTTTTTAATATTTATATTATTTTAAATATTTATTGCTAAAATATAATATACTCTTTTTTGTAATATGTTAATGATGCGGGAACTTTAAACTTTTGAGAAAATAATTTATCCATTAAAATATAATTTTTTTTGTAATAGTTCTTCTTTTAAAGTAGTACACCGTGACGATCAAAATTCTGTATAAAATTCATTTTTTTATAGTATATCCCGTAAATATCTATGTTATTATATTAAAGACTAAATAATGAAAGCTTTCTTATAAGTCTGGTCGCTTGATCACTCAATCCATAATCGTTGGATCTTTCAAATTAAATTGTTGAGAAACGTTAGATATAATCGTAAAATTATCACGTAGAATGATCTAAGGTTTGAATCTACCAACAACATATTAAAATTTACAGGGTTTTTTTGAAAAATAAGAATTTTTTCATTTTTTTTCTTGCAAACATGGGTTATTTGATAATACTTTTTATAAAGTACGATTTT
The DNA here is from genome assembly GCA_030848705.1 of Heracleum sosnowskyi. NCBI lineage: Eukaryota > Viridiplantae > Streptophyta > Magnoliopsida > Apiales > Apiaceae > Heracleum > Heracleum sosnowskyi. The sequence goes on from CM061243.1 coordinate 124,494,612, forward strand.
TCAAAAAAGTACTATACTAATTGATTAACAAACTTTTAAAGTTTCGAATTTAATAATTTACAATGTATATAGGTTAAAAAAGTTAGGCCTATTCTGTAGCTGAGTCTAAAATTTCAAAATACGGTACTTTTAAATATGAATATATTCCTGCTAACAATTAAATTAGGTCTCTATGAGTTCTTATAAAACAAAATCACCATTTGCGTATAATTTATTATTTAATAATAAATAATATTTAATTAGTTATGATATAAAATTTAATAAAATAGGATAAAAAATATGCACAAATTTATAAAATTTTATCCTCGTATTATTATATTATTTGTTGATTTGAAGTTTTCTTAGATTGATTTGAATTTTTGAACATAGATTTCTAAATGTAAAATAGTTAGAAAAAAATAATTAAATTGGCATTAAAATAATGATGACGTAATAATTATTATTAGAATTTAAATACCCACTTTACTAATTTGGGCTTTATCTTGTGTTTTAAAAATTAGATTTTAACGATTTTACACCCCACATGAAGATAACTAAATTATCTTTAATTAAAAGATGGTTTAACAATTTTTATCTAACTGGAATTGTCCATGAAAGAGAAAAGAAAGTCACGAATTTTTTACATGGAGAATTCTATTCAGTATAGAAAACTTATTTATATTTGGTATATTTGGTTTAAATTATCAAAATACACTTTTTAGAATTTAAATATAATCCTATTATTAATAAAATACACTTTTTTAATATTTGATCTAACGATTTTCATTTATCTAGTTAAGATCTAATGGTCCTTATTAGTTTGGTTGTCCAAGACCGTACAATCAAAATTTTGGATAAGATCCCTATTATGTTTATTATATGGGTTCAGCCGAGACTAACAAAAAGGTGGAGACGTGGAGACCAATTCTACACCCTTAGATTAACTTGAATTCAATGGTCATCATTTTTTATTATATTTCATAAAATTAAACATAACAAAAATATATTATTATACACAATTACACAAGTTGTTCTTTTCAACCATCCATGTTCTTAAAACCTACATCCGACATTTTATTTAGAAAGTTGGGAGGATTTGGGAGGATCTATATCACTAAACATCGTACTACAAATATTATAAACAAAAAATTCTGCATATAAAAACTATGTTTTACAAATAAAAAAAGCCAATGCTTACTGCATAACAATGAAAAAAAATGTGTAAAAAATTAAATTATGCAAAAATAAAGAATAAAATAGTAAAATAATAATGTTTTGCAACTAAAGTAATGCACTAAATTAAAATAATAATATATTGCACTAAAAAATTATGAATACAATAATTGAAAGTAAAAAGTTTTGCAAACAAAATAACATAGAATATTAAAATTGTGCAAATTTTTTGAATAAAAAAAATGGAAGACGTGAGAATGAATGTAATGCATATTGTAGTTAACGTTGTTGGTAACATATAAGCTGTATATGTCTACATACAACCAATTTATAAGTGTGTAAAACAAAATATATGTACCCTTGAATTAGATAGAAACGAATGGTGTAAGATGTGGTCTCCAGGGTCTCCAGTTAAGTTTAGTTCTCCATAGAACTTTTCTCTAACGATTTAATATAATAAGGATATCAAGTATATACTGATATAAGTATCTTACTTACTGCTTTTACTTTTAATGTTTCGATTTTATTTATAGTGTATATAAAATTTTAAAATACATTATTACTTAAAAATTATTAAACAGAATAAAAATTATGTTATGATTATATAAAATTTTATTCTCATATTATTATATTCTTTATCGATTTGAATTTATACTTAATTAATTTTAATACTTTATTGAAAGAAACATAAAATTTCTATATTTAAAACAATTAGTGGAAAATAAATAAATTGGTGCTACAAAAATAAAAAAAATATTTATTAAAATTTAGATACTCACTTTACTATTTAGGTTCTATCCTGAGTTTTATAAATTGAATTTTGACGATTTTACAACCCATGCGAAACTAACGAAATTATCTTTAATTTAATGATGGTTTAATAATTATTATCTAACTTGACCAGTTGACCTACCCATAAACCGAAAAGAAAAGATGGTTAAGAATTTTTACATAAAAAATTCAATTCAATATAGGAAACCAATTTATAATTGGTTTAAATTATCAAAACACACTTTTTAGTATTTAAATATAATCCTACATTTAATCAAATACACATTTTAATATAAGTATTATATTCAAAATTATCGTTTATGAATATGAAATCCTCAATATTTTAATAATATTTTGATATTATCCTTTTTTTTTGTTTGTTATATGTAAAATAATATAATTATAATTTGGATTAATCAAATTGTAATGTTTCTTCAGAAAAAAAAGTGTTTAAATTTATTTATGTACAGGAGTTCTCGTAAGTCTCTGTAGGTTCACGTGTATCATTTTTAGTATGATATACATGAGCATTATATTGACAATTTTTAATATTGTAATCAATATGAATTGTTATCTTGATATTTGGTTTAACAATTATTATCTAATTGAAATTATACATAAATTCAAGAGAAAAGATATATAAGAATTTTTACATAGAAAACTTTTAAATTATCAAAATACACTTTTTAGTATTTAAATATAATTCTATTATTAATCAGATACACGTTTTAATATTAGATTTAACAATTCTCATCGATCTATTTAAGATCTAACTGTAATTATTAATTTGGTCGTATAGTGATCGTACACGGACCAGATCGATTTTAATTTTTTCTTAAATTGATTTTAATATTTTATTGAAATAAAAATAGAATTTATAAATTTAAAAGAATTAGGAAAAAAATTAAATTGGTGCTACAATAAAAAAAAATATTTATTAAAATTTAGATAATCACTTTATTGTTTGGGCTCTATCTTGAGTTTTAGACAATGGATTTTAACGATTTTACAGCCCATGCGAAGCTAACAAAATTATCTTTAATTTAATGATGGTTTAATAATTGTTATCTAACTGTAAATATCCATAAACTAAAGATAAAAGATAATTACGAATTTTTACATAAAGATTTCTATTCAATATAGAAAACCCATTTATAATTGGTTTAAATTATCAAAATACACCTTTTAGTATTTAAATACTATCCTATTATTAATCAAATACAATTTTTAATATTATATCTAACGGTCCTCATCTATTTGAATATTTATAGTTTTATAATCCAACGGATCATATACTTTTGGTAGTACAGTGACCGACCAAAGTTTTGGATAAGATCTCCGTTACGCTTATTATATATAAGGAGTTAATTATTGTTATGATTATCAAGGATAATTCAGGTCAAAGGATTCTATCGTCATCTGTTTACAAGTAAACAATTGGTAGATAGGGAGATACTCCAATGAGACCCTCCTTATAATGAGAACTAAGACCCTAATATTAAATTTGTAATTAACTTTAATTTATTTTATAACAAAATTTAATTAATGTCTTGTACACCCACACACTGCTTACCACCAACAATCCATCACAGCGTACACCACCATTGTCACACATTTGCCCACACTAAAACCACAAAATTCAAATCAAAATCACCAAATATAAACTATAATCACTAAATCAAAAACCATCATCACCACCATATCACCACCACCATGGGAATACCACCACCAAAATCACAAAATCCACATCAGAATCACTAAAAATAAACTATAATCACTAAATTACATACCTTTGTCACCACCGCAATACTTACCAAGCCATTAGATTAAAGTGCAGATCACCAAAATTTATACATAAATCACCAAAATTTGAATACAAATTAGTGAATTTATTTGAAAATCACCAAAAGTTGTATGCAAATCACTAAAAAAAATTGAATACAAATTAACCAAAAAAATCAGATCCAAGCACATCTTTTTCTTCTCTTTCTCTTTCTAGCGACTCTTCTTCCATTTCTCCATCATTTTCTGTATATATGTCCTCACAGTGCTCTTACCCATGCTTCAATCATTAAAAAGCTCGACGTCAATCGTAAGCTTCTTTAAATTTTGAATCGAGATATGAAATAGATAATATAGAAGGAAAGATGCGATAGATCGTGAAGAAACAAATACAAACTCATCGGAGATGTATTATGTTTCTCGAAAAAGTTAGTGTATATACATGTGTGTGTATGTATATGTGTGTATAGATGGGTATGTGGTACAGGAAGGTGAGGGGCTGAGAAAAGAGCGGACTGAGATGAGAGAGAGGGACAGAGAGAGAGTAGAGAGACAGAGAAAGTGAGTAAGATCAGATAGAGAGAGATAGAGAGACACGTGAATCTTTTTTAGATCTGTAAATACATGGCTGAGATTAAACGTAGTATAAAAAATATGGGGCTGAGATTCAGTCTCAGTTCTCATAATAAGGTAGGGTCTCATTTGAGCACTTGCCTTGGTAGATATATACATTTATCAGTTGTTAGTACTTACTAGCTTCCAAAACAATGATTCTTTGAATTTTATGAAGAAACATTGATAATAAAAATATCAATATTCTTGAAAGATGTTTTTTCAATTGTAAGATCTATTATGGTTTAGCTGAATAAAAATTTTCAATACAAAACATGAACAAATGGTATCAAAATTACGGAATAAGAAAAATAAATCAAAAATACCCAAAAGTTCAAGTGGTATCTTTTACTAACTTCTTAATTAAATATTCACTCATTAAAAACTTTATTGATCAATTATTCACTCATTAGAATTCATATTTCACTCATTACTAGCCAGGTCCAGCTGAATTATAGTTGGACCATTCTTTTCCTGGTTTTTGCAGACAATTTAATTGTTCACTTGTCAGATTCTGAAAAGTGTAATTTTGAACTATTGCAGGAACAGTTTTCCGCGAACCAATCATTTGTAAAAATATACCTCGACTTGTTCAAGGTGCTTCCTGTTTCTTGCTCCTTCATATGTTTTGTTTCCGTATTTCACTTGTGACACTGTCACTGTTTTCTACTTGTACAAATTGGAAATTCTTCAAGGTTGGAATAAGCCAATATGCATTGGTAGGCATGCTTTTGGTGATCAATATCGAGCTACTGATCTAGTTGTTCAAGGACCTGGAAAACTCAAAATGGTGTTTGGTCCACTACTGTGGGGATATGGTGAGCTATAATCTTTGCGTGTTGTCTACATATTTAAGTTTCAAGTGGTTTTCCACTTTCTGATTGTTGATATTATAGGTATGAACATCGCTTAATTGATGATATGGTTGCTTACTCTCTCAAGAGTGACGGAGGTTATGTATGGGCATGCAAAAATTATGATGGAGATGTCCAAAGTGACTTTTTAGCCCAAGGTTTGTACCTCTATGCCGTAAATTGTAAAAGATCGATGGGGAAGATTTGTTTTTTCTTATGTTCTTTCTTGGTAACCTGAGGATCGTTAGTCATGGTTGACATGTTTTTGATTAATTTCCATATAACTTTTCCCCTTTTGTATAGGATTTGGATCTCTTGGCTTGATGACATCTGTACTGGTATGTCTGCCATGTCAAGTTTTTTAGCATTTTTTAGGATGTGCTGGTTTCCTTTTTCATCCTGGTTTTGAGGCCATGAATGTTTGGTATGATTTTAGGTATGCCCGGATGGAAAGACCATTGAAGCTGAAGCAGCCCATGGCACAGTTACTCGCCATTACCGTGTTCATCAGAAAGGAGGTGAAACCAGCACTAACAGCATAGCTTCAATATTTGCATGGTCTCGAGGGCTAGCTCATAGGTACAAATTGCAAATCTTGTATAGAAGCCATCTTTAAATTGTTATAACTCTGGGAAGAACAATCAGCCATTTTTTTTTATCTTGATAGAGCAAAATTAGATGAAAATGATCAACTTCTGGATTTCACTGAGAAATTGGAAGCAGCTTGCATTGGAACTGTCGAAAGAGGAAAAATGACCAAGGACCTCGCACTTCTTCTCCACGGCCCAAAGTAAGCATTCCCTTATCATACTCTATTTATGTACCTAGCAAGTTGAAGCTAATGGTGATGTCATTTGCAGGGTAACCAAGGCTCATTATTTGAACACCGAGGGATTCATCGATGCTGTTGCTGCAGAACTGTATAAGCAAATTTTCAAGGACTCTTTTCAAGGACTGGATATAAGCAGCATGCCCCGAGGCAAATCGCATTCTCTGCTCGACGGCTTCTTTAATGAAGTTCTTCCTATCTTTACAAAGCTGAACTGCCTCCTCATCATCCAACTTAGATGTAGAACATCCCATCCCCCCACTTGTCTCTAACTCTTACTATCCAGTCGCTGTGAGTTTTCCAGCCGTGAATCAAAATGCAAATCACAAGGGAGTCCTTACACAGTTTTCACAAGAAATTCTGCAAGCTATTTGTAAGAAGCAAAGTGGTTTAAAAAGAATCACTTTGAACATGTAGAAGTGCAAACAAAGAAAGAGATCATGAAACTAAAAATTAAAAGTTTCAAATCAGACAGATAATTCACAGTTTATATGTAGCCCAATATTTTTGATCAAGTATAGAAATTATATAAACCACAGTTTGCAAGTCATCGATGATTGTCTAATGCTTATTCTTCTTATGGTTCAAACATCAACATATTTTTAAAAAGGAATTGATCACACACAATTACTTAAAACAGAAATCTGGAAAACTATATGCAACTAAGATAAACAGAGAAATGATCCATTTATTGAAACTGCATTAAAAAAACAAGAAAAAGAAAAAAAACATTTGAACTAGAGCAAGGAAGAAAAACAGATGGGGGGTATGATTAAATTTTGTTTAAAAAAAAGGGGGATAAAGGAGAAAGCTGAAATGGGTATAAATTGGGGATTAAATTATTTAATGTGGGGAAGAATTCTGTAAAAGTAGTAATAGAGGAGGGGCTACAAGTCACCATAAAAGAAACTAAAGGTGTAAAGCATATCAATATCACATGATGAACTCTACATACATTACATATATAAATACTAAAAATTTCATAAATACACAAAATTGAGAAAAAGAGGAGGCATTCAAATTGGTCAAAAAGGCATTTAGTGAGCTAAGAAACAAACAATGGTAATAAAACTGGAAGCTAAATAGACCCAATTGGGAACAATAAATGAGTCAAATTGCAGGAAATTCAATTTGGAAAACACTGATTTCAATGGGGTTGAAATTAGAGGGGGGGAGGAAGAAAGCCCACCTGCAAAAATGAAAACTTGAAAACAAAGAATGCAAATATAAGTCAAGATTGCATGCAAACAAAAATTCAAGAAATTATATTATGTGATGATAGTTTTATGGGAGCTGAAGAGAAATATACTAAGATAGATGGGTAGAAATAAGGAAAGAGTTTAAGGAAATAATGGTACCTTGACAAGGGATGATAGGAAAGAAGAGGATAGTGCAGACTACAGAGAAGAGCCTTCGAGAGAGAGAGAGAGAGAGACTGAGAGAGAGAGAGAGCAAATAGAAAAAGCAACGGTCAAAAACTCGGCTTCTTTTCTTTTTCAAAGGAGTGTGAACCAAAACAAAAGCCCAAACACTACGAGTACCCAACAGACACACACAAAAGAAAAAAAAGGAGCAAAGAATAAGTTTTCCTTTATATTGTTTTCTATTTATTTTGTATATTATTAATATTTAAACTATTGATCTATTATATCTATAATAATCATAAATTTTCATTAAACTTAGCTTTTCCGTTAAAATAAAAGATAATAAAAGATATTATGGGATAGAAACTGTAAATCATGCAAGTCACATGTGTACATGAATATCAGAAAGAACAAACATAAACTTTGCTACTCGAATATATTGATTCGGCTATTTCTTATGTTTTCTTAACAAAGCAACCCATCTCCTCATATCTTTTAAAACACCACACAAGTCATGTTTTCATCATGAAATTTTGGAATTAAACATATATTATAACAATATCAAATTTTGTAACAAAAAAGTTATTTCTATCCTTTTTTTTTATACTAAAATAAAAGAGTAATGCCAGATATACCGAATTTTGGTACCAAGTGGCATTGGTGATGTGGAAGTTTGATTAATGTGAAAGTTTGAGATGATTTTATTGGGGGAATTAATGTAAATGCAAGGGATTCACTGTTATTAATTAAGTTATAGCCAATAAGAACATGACATGTCATTTGAGATCCATTTTGGATTCAATTTGACACCCTAACATTATTCAAAATAAAATGCCAAACAATTCAGTTCCACCAAAAGTTTGTAATAACTAAAATTGACTGTATAAGCAATCAAAGTTGTAATAACTTTCTTCCCATCATAGCATTACTTGAAAATAAAGTTTGGAAAATATGCATGTTCCAAAGGAGATAAGTAATTGGTTTTCGCTGTTGACTCATCTTCCAAATGTATAATAATGTTACCCATAGTCTATAGAACAGAAATTATAGTGAAAATGGTTTTCGCTGTTGACTCATCCAGTCTACAACGGAATATGTAAATTTCTTGTTACTTTTGGCGAGGAGGACCTTTTAGACTCTTGACATGATCTTCATTCTCACAGCAATACATTTTGTTGTTTATCTGAATTACAATGCGTGCAATATGTCTTACATCCAAAAAGTAGGGAGCTCCGCTACTCTTAATGGTATTTTCAATATATTCGATTAGTGCTACGTGAATCTCCGATTAACCGATTAATTGCTAGAAGGGTCATCATACGGATTAGATCCAATTAGATTCTTACAACATTGTTTGATATAAGTCAAGTACGCCAAAGCTAAAACATACCATCCACAACAGAATCCTTACTAATAACAATAATTCAGACAATAAAAGCTAATATCTCTGACCAGTGACACCAATCAGATGCTTCATCACATGCTTCAACGTTTCCACCAGTCACGAGCCTTGGATAACCAAGCACTGGGACTGTACCACTAAAAATCCACACCTGCATCTGGGAAATCAGCATCAGCATCCTCAATCTCCTCCACCACGGTGCCCTCAATCTCATCCAAGTATATGGGTATGCCTTGCTTCTGCATCTCAGCCAGGATATTTGATGCATGGTACTTGGGATCATAAGGTACCGCTTTCCCATCGATAAATGGTTCCCCTGCCAAAAAAGACAGATTATTTACATGTGGTAAAGTTTAAGCAGTACGGTAGTTGAGGCCGTGTGGGTAAGGTTGGAGTAATGATAAGATAACATAAACTGATATAGATAAATTTATAGCAGATTATTTTCTTCTAGCTTTTCGATCTTGTGCTCATAATTATGATAAAGAAAGAGCACAGGCACAGCATACCAATTTAGTAAATTTTTAGGTTACCAGGACAATCGATTGCCAGTAAAGCTGTTGATCAAGGTTACTCATATCTAAAGTGTGAAAGAATATCAGAAAAAAAGTACCTCCATAATCCTTGTCTTTGGCGACCTTGTACCAGTCAGGAAGCACTTGCACAACATTTGACATATCTGGAAGAGAAAATCTGATGTGAAATGACAACAGCTCCACAAGAAAATAAGGAAAACCAATAAGAACATATATATATATACCTTTAAACTTTGAAGCAAGTTCTTCAGAGATGAGCGCACCAAATGCAAAATAATACTTAGTTGAGACGCTGTACAGCTTCATTCTAGCCTCTTGCTCGCTACAAAAAAACGACAATAGACTATCATGAAATAAGAATGAAGTTCATTTTGAAACTTAAAATAGTACAAAGTACAGTAAAACACTAGTAAGAAACGAGAATAAGAATGGTAAATGGGAATTTCTACGAGGATACACAGTAGACGATACTTAATTACATAGCGAGGAATAGAGTGTTATTTGATAGACACCACAAGATTAGTAACAAATATGTTTAGGAGGAACAAGTAAAAACAAGGAGATACGATAAAAGTACTACCTAAATTTTGAAGTTAAGTGGAACACCCTGGGAAAGAAGCAGTTACGGTACATAATACTAGTACCTAGAATTTTGAATTGGTAGATTCAGCTATGGAACCAAAGGTCAGGCATTGTCTTTTTCTTGCAGTTTGAATATAAACCATACAAAAGATTCTTACTAATAAATTGAAAGAGTGCCTACTGTCTTTTTGCAATTTTAATATAAAAGTCATACCCAAGGCCAAAATAATTCTAAGATAAATATTGAAGGAACAAATAATAATAATAATAATAATAATATAAAAGGAGATATATGTACCTGCCAACAACAGAAGCAAGCATTTTGATATACATATCGATAATTTCGTCTCTAGTCATTTCGGGATCTGGTTCCTTAACTTCGATAAACCAGTGCTTGTTGTCCGCTCCACAATCCGGAGATATATGCACACCACGTACTACCATCAGAGAGATTCTGGGAGAGATTCTGGGAGAGATTATGGGAGAGATTATGGGAGATTTGGGAGAGATTTTGGTGTGTGGTAAAGTGTGGATGGGTCGGAGTGTACGTACAGTGGTAGACATACGAAATGAAGCTCTTGAGAGTGTGCGGTGCGATTTGGACAAAACACTACATAATAATCTGCCACCCATTGCTCTTCTTGCCTTCCTTTCTTCTTTCTTCTCTCGTCTCCTCTGTGAACCCTAGAACAGTCTCCTCGCCTCAATTATGTCACGCTTAGTTTCAATTAGGGTAGTGCTAAATGCAGTTCAATTTTACTGAATGCAGTTCAGTCATTTTACAATTATACCCTTCTATCTATTAAATGTGTATGTCAATTTACTGATTAACGTGCATGTTGGTTAACGTGTATATTAAATACTTAAAATGATTACAATGTATATTAAATATTTAAAAGAAGCATTTCGTTAAGAGATTAAGTAGCTCTAAATTTATACTAGCTACTTTTTTTAATATAATATAATATTTTTATTATAATAAAATTATTTGTTTATATTATTTTTTTGTATTAATAATAGAATATATATAATATAGTATAATTGACATTTTTATTAATAAAATATAGTGTTTCATACTTTTTAGAATGTATTAATAGTTGAAATATATATAATATTAAGAAGATATATAATTAAAAAAAGGCAATATTAATGATTGAAAAATATATAATTACAAAATGGCAATATTAACGATTGAAAAATATATTATACTAATTTTTATTTTTAGGCGTGCTATCAAAGGTAATATTTTCATTAAAAGGTAATGTGTTTTAATTATAAAAGATAATCGGCTAGTTACTATATTTTATATTATTATATAATTTGTTATTTTTATATTATTTTATTATTTATTTAATAGAATAAATGACCGAAAACCATAACTTTCAATGTTTTGGCTATTTTTGGAAAAATAGTAGATTTTGTTAGAAAAAAGTGTTTTAATTATAAAAGGTAATCAGCTAGTTACTATTTTTATATATAAATTTTTTTTGGAAAATAGAGATTTTAGTGACAACAAATATAAAAGGTAATATGTTTTAATTTAAAGACAATTGTCCGTGATATTTTGGTAAAAAGAATAGATTTTGTTAAGAAAAAGTGTTTTAATATAAAAGGCAATCAGCTATTTTGGGAAAAAAAATAGATTTTGTTAGTAAAAAATGTTTTAATATAAAAGTCAATCAGCCAGTTACTAATTTTATATTATTTTATTATTTATTAACAATATTTTATATCAAATACATATTACTTAATATTGACATAATATATATTACATCACTAATCATACAATTAGTTATAATTTTGTATGATATATTTAGTTTAACTAATTTTAATTTTGTTAAGAAAATGTACAAATATATTTTTATAATAAAAATTAATTAATTTCTTTTTTTTTTTTGAAAAAACAAGCTGACAACAAATACTAGTATTCTCAAAACATGACTGTAATAAAATACTATGCATCGTATTCATAATATCAAACAGAGACGCACAAAACAAGGAAACAGTTGACAGATCACGATCTTGCACAAAAAGCATAAGAAGGTTATTTTAGTAATATCACCTAACTGCATTAAGTAATGTTGAACTGCATTTAGAAACTATGTTTCAATTAAGTTCGTAAAAATTGAAATTCGGGACTCGGTTTTGTTTTCGAAAAATGAGTATTCGAAACTCGGAGATTAAATCGGATATTTTATTTTATTTTATTCTCATATATTAAATTCATTCATTTAAATTAGTGTATATGTATTAAAATTTAATAATATTATATATTATATATATGTACTAATTATATTTATCTAATAATATTAATACTAATTATATTTATCTAATAATATTAATATCAATAAATAGCTGAAACTTTTTTTTTTTTTTTTTGCTAAATAATAAATAGCTGAAACTTAACTATACTATTATATAATAGTTGAAACATTGAAAGTTTTGATTTCAATTTTCGGTAATTTATTCTATTTAATCTATCTATCTGTACTATTATATAATAGCCGAAACATTGAAAGTTTTGATTTTCGATTTTCTCACATATATAACATAACTACAAACTCTTTTAATTATACTTAACTTAGAATTCAAAAACACGACCTTTTTTTAGAAAATATTTATATTTATATTTATATATATTACAACAAAATATATTGATAATTTTAACGGTTATCTTTACTGACATGCTTACTAAGCTAATAAACTATTATAAAATCTATAATTTTTTTTAGATTTAAAGTATTAAAGTAGTACTTTTAATTCTTTTTAAAAAGGTAGCATTTTCAGAAGTATTAAAATCTCAAAATATTTAAAAGTAAATTTCAAAATTAATATTAAAGTTGTCTGTGCGTTGCACGGGTTATAAGCTTGTAATTCTATAATATGCAATATCTGAAGTTTTACTTTTTTTAAGAAAAATAAATTAGTTATATTCCAATTTCAAATTTAATAATTAAGAATATTTAAGAATAACACACAACTATTATAATATTTAAGTGAATCGAAAATCAAATATCTTAAGTTTACCCGTGTGAAGTCAACCCAAAACTCACAGATCAAGTGCCTAAATTGTTTGATAAATATTCGATAATCCTGATAAATCTCAAAATCTGAAACTCTGAAATAAAGATACTAGTAAGTCTAGAAATTTCTAACTGAACAAGTCCCCTAATTTATTGAAACATCTATGTAGACTGCAACTAAAGTGGGTGGCTCTCATCACAATCCCGTTTACCCTCAATTACATGTGAAAAAATAATAATACGAGTGAGCCAAATGCCCAATACAAATATAATATAACATAATATAGAATTCACAGATAACACAATGGAGTGTACAAAACGTAAACAAAACTGAACAAACACAAGGCTGATTCACAAGTAAGGTAAGTACAATAATGGTTTCTTACATACATAACATGTGCTCGCTAAGTCCGGATACAAAACGAACACATACGTTTCTTCTCTGGTAATCCATGAGAAGAAATACATAAAATGCAAAAAACATTTCTACAAAACAAAAGTGATCATGTGATCATGATCTAAATACAATCTCACACTATAGAAATTTGCTCGTATACTTATAGCACTGATACGAGTAAGTGTCTAGTTCACCTTTACCCTGAACTTCATGTGAACGTTGTTTGTGATTAACCCACACAAATTGATCTAAGAGCCCAAAACATGTGTTACAAATATTGCCAAACTCATTAACAAACCAAAGTCGCAATATAATTGCGAAATAGAACAAATATAAATGAGTGAGGCAATTATAATTTCAAAAACAGAAGATACGAAACAAATAAAAGAGTGTGAATCACATAATACACATAGAGTACAAGGACTAATAATTATATAAAATTAACTCGACAATAACTACACGTTAGAAAATGAGAGAAAGTATAAGAAATTATCCAAGGTACCAAGAATACAAATGGTGACAATATATAAATCCGATTCAACAATATTTAAAATAAATATTTATGATTTTAAATGAAAAGAGAAATAAATAAGAATCAGAATTCGTAACTTATATTAAAACAGTCGAGAAATAACAACTAAGTCTGCAACCAACAATTATACTTTCTTACTCGAATCTAAACATCAGATTTATTAATATAATTAGTATTAACACACTCGTCCAATAGTATACAAGTTAACATCTTAGTTTGGTCAAATAATAAAGATGATATCTACTAGGTTACCAACACAAATTATTTAATATAAATATACTTACATTAACATGTGTTGGAGGCCCGAATGTAATTGGGCTGACAGTGAGTTTATGCCCACTTGTGTGGACCGAACAAAGCCCAACTGGCAAAACCCGAAGTCTCACAAGTACTCGTTAGCCTTATGGGACTTGGTCAAGACCACTTACCGAGATATGGGCATCCCCGTTCCCCATGATCAGGTGTATCCCGAAGAATCCGCTACCGAACCACCTGCCAGTTAAATATTAACGTTGAATCAGGTTCTGATTATTCATTACTTACACAAAAAGACATAGGCTCTTGTACGTTCAAATTATCTACAAAGAATCGATTAACTGATTGAAAGGCATATGTATAGGCCTATTTGTAAACATCGAGGATACAACTCAGCTTAAACAAATTTGTAATAAGTAAATAATAATTCAGTGTCACAGGAATCTCATAAGGTTATATCAGTCAAAAGAATGAAGATTAAAGTCATCATAGAGACTTGAAATGATTCTACATTGAAAGAAGTTCAATTTATTGATCAAGCCTCAGTGAAGTATTCAAGGAAGTGGATTTATTAAATTGACAGAGATTTCAGAAGTGTGATAGTAAGGGTATAGATTACAGTGGTTGACCAAAGTCAAAAGCAGCTAATGGACCACAGCTTAAAGTCAAAAGTATAAAGAACAGACATTGTAGTTAGTCACTTATGAACCGGACAGTACATCAAGTGTCAACTTCATTCAGTGGAAATTCTTCATCAAATTCAAGTGGTTCAAGAATTGTTTATGCTATCATGAAAGGATATAAATTCTCTTTTAAATTAGTTATTAATTTATTGATTAAATTAATTCATCAGAATTAATTTATTAAATTAATTAATTATAAGAATTAATTTAAATTAGAATTAGATTTATAACTAGAATGACTATGATAAATGAACTGGAATGACTATCAAGGATAGTCATCCCGATGGTCATCCCGATGGTCATCCGAGTTCTTATGGTAGTCATTCTAATGTATTTCTAATATTCTCATAGTCATGACAAGCATAATTGATAGTCATTCCAGGCTTAAATTGATAGTCATTCCAAGCCTTTTTGGATAGTCATTCCAAGAGAAAAGAAATGTGCAGTTTTGTATCAAGTGGATTAACACAAAACATACAGTTCAAGACAGCAGCTTAGGACAACAACATATTATCAAAAGAAAAGTTTTTGTCAAGAGCTCAAATAAACTGTCGAACAAATCCTTTGATCAGTAAATCATTTCTAGAATTAAGTGTTATATTAAAGCAATAGAAATCATTTATTTGTACTGCTTTGACTATCTAGCGGATCTTTATCCCTAGAACGTATCTCGAACTATTATTTATCGTTATATCTTTTTATTACAAATATAGATAAGTTCATGTCGAATTTATTCTAGATTTGTTTTAATTAGTTTGAGATTCAATCTTTGTAATCAGTACAATATTTGTAACACCTTTCAAGTTTAATATAAGTTATATTTAACTTGAATTCTGTTTCATTTAATTCCGCAATAATTTGTTCTTGAATTGTTTAATCCTTAAACGAACAAATTCGATAAAACGGTATAGTTTGTATTCAACCCCCCTTCTACAAACTTATCGGGACCTAACACTAATTCTCACACCGGAGGTGAATCGGAGGGATCATCCCTTGGATTCCTCTCTTTGCAGGTTAATCTGAAGAACCTAACGAGAGTTCGACCCGACAAAAATTTGGTTCTAACATTTGGCGTCGTCTATGGGAACATACAATGAAGCTTAGATAAAACAAAGTATGACGATGTCTATTAACGACATTGATGATCGACCGCCTGGCTTCACCGAGGTCTATCGCCAAGGAGCCTCTCACTCCACGCCACCCTTAAACTGTGTCCTTAATTTTGATTCAGAGACGTAAGATGGTCCAATGCCTACTTCTGAAGAGCAAAAAACCATGTTTCTTAAATGGCGTGAGGAGTTGGCTGCAAATAAGGGGAAATAGAAAGAGGTGGAACGGGCGGAGAAGGAAGCCCAATTAAAGGCGAAGAAAAGGGAAGCCGGCCTGGCGAAATTGGAGGCTATCAAACGCTGAAGAGCTGAATTCAACGCGGGAGAAAAAGCCCTTCATGATGCCGTGGTGGTTGGCGAGCGAACTCTAGAGACGACAGGACCACGAAAGGAAAAAAATGGTGTATAATGAAGAAGATGAATCTTCGGATTTTGAATCACACCCGAGGTGGATCCGATCCAAGGTTGTGGCGACCTCAGATACTGAAGACGAAAATGACCCCCGTGTGATGGACAGGCTACGCCGAATGGAGAAGGCTATGTTTGGCGAACGGAAGATAAGCCATGAGCCTGTTGTGTCCGAAGAGATTGATCAGTACAGGCCTCCGTCGGGAAGACAATTCTCGAAGATGAATGACTTCAATGGTACAGGCGACCCAGAGGATCATTGCGAAAAGTACGAGTCCCTTATGACTGGAATGGGACATTGTGACATAATACTATGTAAGATGTTTAAGACCTATCTGAAGGGTGCCGCCACCATGTGGTATAGGTTCATGAAATCGAGGTTAATCTATTCCTATGACCAGTTGAATAGGAAATTTTTGAGGCACTACTCCCATTTGTGTCGAAGAGAGAAAGATACTGAAGCCTTGATTCACTACCGACAAAGGCCTGATAAGGATCTGGGAGACTATTTGTCTAGGTTCAAGGAAGAAGCTGGGATGGTAAAGAACTTGGCCGGATAAGGTGAAAGCTGCTGGATTTTTGTCAGCCGGTTTGGACCCCATAAAAGGTAAAAAAAAAACTCTGGTCTTCTCTTTACGATCTTCCTCCTAAGTCTTTAAATGATATATACTTGAGGGGGGAAAGTATCCGAAGAAAAATGAAGTCTATCGGGGGGTATAAGGATAGCCGAAGAGAGGATCGTGGGAGGAAATGGTGTGATAGAAACGAGCCCAACCGAAGGTATAATGATAGGCGTGGCGACACGAAGACTCGGGATAAAGGAGCCGAACGAAGAAGAGATAAAGATGGTACGGTGTTTACCCCTCTGAACGCACATATCTCAAAGATTCTCCATAAGATAAAAGGAAAGCCCGATTTCGTTCACCCAGCCCGATTAAAGACACCTGACTACAAAAAAAATGGTGACAAGTACTGTGATTATCACAAAGACAAAGGCCATAACACTGATGAGTGTTATCATCTGAAGAAATTAATTGAAAAATTGATCAAAGATGGTGAGCTGAATCAGTTTGTTAAGGACCTGAGGGACAAGCTAGGTCTGAAGGAGGATAAGCGCAAAGAGCCCGAAGAAGGAGAAAGGTACATGGGAGAAGTAATACCTATTTCTGGAGAAAGCACTCTGGATCGGGATAGCAAAACAGCGAAAAAGAAGTATGCTAGACAAGTGTACAACTTGTACTAGTTCCAGTCGGCCAAGCAATCTATGTCGATTGTGTTTACCGAAGACGATTATGAGGATGTGATATGGCCACATGAAGACCCTTTGATCATTAACCCAGTGATCGGACATAACAAGATTTGGAAGGTACTTGTTGATGACGGAAGTTCGGTGAACATTTTGTATCATCGGACCTATAGCAAGATGAACTTGGGGGGGGCGAACTGCTGGAGCCTTGCAATGAAACCCCTCTATATGGGTTCGGAAACCAGCCGGTTCTGATTAAAGGTACAATTACTTTATCTATTCTTTTAGGTAAAGCACCATATATTGTTGAAAAGCATGTGAAATTCTATGTGGTTCGGGTGGAAAACCCATACAATGCAATCTTGGGAAGGCCGGCTCTTACATCTTTCCAGGCGGTATCCTCTATCCCCCATTTAAAGTTGAAATTCCCGACCGAACAAGGCATCGGTGAGATGAGGGGCGACCAAAAAACTGCCTGAATAATATTGCTTGAGGATCTGGATAAAGATCAGGAGTTTGAGGTGTCCGAAGGGGGAAAGAGAAAACGAGTCGATGGTGAAGCAGGTTATAGTCGCCAAACTTTGAACATTGAGTTGGAAAATTTTGGAGCAGACCAATCTAGTCCAATTGCCGAACCAGCGGCAGAAACCGAAAAGGTGGAGCTGTACGCAGGTTGTTCGAGGAAGATGGTGCGTATTGGTAAGAATATGGAGTCGTACTTGAAGAAGAGGGTGATTGAAGTGGTCAGGCAATATCATGATGTCTTCGCATGGGTTCCCGATGATATGCCCGGATTGAATCCAAAGATGGAGAAACATTGCCTTAATGTTAAGCCCGAGGCCAAGCCAGTCAAGCAGAGGAAAAGAACCTTCGCCATGGAAAGACATAAGATCATTGAAGCCCAAGTTGAAAAGTTGTTGGAGGCGAAGTTCATCAAGGAAATTGAATACCCTGATTGGTTAGCTAATGAGGTGGTGGTGAAGAAAACCAACAACAAATGGCGGATGTGTGTTGACTACACAGACATGAACAAGGCTTGCCCCAAAGACCACTATCCCTTGCCAAGTATTGATCAGCTCACAAATGCTACCTTAGGGTACCAGGTACTTAGCTTCTTGGATGCTTTTTCAGGATATCATCAGATAGTAATGAATGCCGATGACATTCCTAAGACAACATTCATCACTCCAAAGGGAACATATGCTTACATTAAAATGCCCTTTGGCCTGATGAATGCGAGGGCCACATTTCAGAGAGTGGTCAACAAAATCTTTGAAAAATAGATTGGGATAAATATGGAGTGTTATGTGGATGATATGATCGTTAAATCACTATTTAAGGATTACATGGAAGATTTGAATGAATGTTTTGAGACTTTAAGGAGGAACAACATGGAGATAAATCCGAACAAGTGCGCATTCGGGGTTTCCAGTGGAAAGTTTCTGGGATACATGGTTAGCGCTCGAGGGATTGAAGCAAACCCAGAGAAAATTCAAGCAATGATAGACATAGAGGCACATAAGACGGTCCGGGATATACAAAAGTTGACTGGTCAGTTAGCAGCATTGAGGAGGTTTATATCAAAGTCGGAAGAAAAAAGCATTACCTTTCTTTGAGGTACTTCGGGGGTCAAGGAAATTTGAATGGGAGTCGAACTGCCAAAAAACATTCGAGGAAGTAAAAGAATATCTCACCAAGGCACCCCACTTGATGAGACCAGACCCGAAGGAAACACTGCAGCTGTATCTGGCGGTCAGTGACCGAACTCTGGGAGGAGTATTAGTGAAAGAGCATGAGAAGAATCAACTCCCGATTTTTTATGTGTCACACATGCTGAAGGATGCGGAAACGAGGTATCCGAACGCTGAGAAGTTTGCATATGGGTTGGTTATGAGCACCCGAAAATTGCGACATTACTTCCAAGGACGAACAGTGCAAATAGTGACTGACCAACCCTTCAAGAAAATCCTGACAAGGCCGGAGGCTTCGGGAAGGGTGGTTGCGTGGTCCATTGAATTGGGCGAATATGACCTGGAATATGTCCCGAGGACCTCTATCAAAGCACATGCATTGGCAGATTTTATATAGAATGTTCTTTTTTGGGGCCGAAGGATTTAGCGCCCGAAGAACAGCTAGTTCGAACTCCGGGAAAACGGAAGCTGTTTGTGGATGGATCAGTCGTCGGCTCAAAGTGTGGGGTAGGATTAATTTTTTCCAGTCCGGAGGGATTTGAAATATGTCAGGCGATAGGGTTCACATTCCCTTTGACGAACGAGACGGAATACGAAGCATTGCTAACCGTACTGGATCTAGCAAAAAACTTAGAGGTTGGACACTTAAGGGCATTCAGTGATTCAATTTTGGTGGTCAAGCATTTCTCCGGTGAATATGAGCAAAGAGAACCTCGAACCAAGGCATATGCCATAAAGGTACGGGATAATTCGACCTTCCTTGAGTCATTTGAACTAAGTCAGGTTGGCAGGGATGACAACATTTTATTTACACAAAAGTTAAAAAAAAAAAGGATAATAACCAAATATGTGGGTAATCTAATAAGATTTTTTAATGTAAACTCAATAATCAACGTAGCACAAACGGTTATGACATAAATTTTCAAAGATGAGGTTAGAGGTTGGATTTCCTAAAGAAACTCAAACTTTAATTTTTTCGCATAAATTGTAAAGGATGACATATTTGTGATTTTTCAATAAAAAAGAGTAAAATTCAAGAAATATAAAATACGAGCTATAAAATATAAATTTGTTTGGGGGAATTCAAGAAATTTTGTGGTAGTAAACGATCAACAGTTCTCAAACTCCAATTATTTGGCGGGCCCCACTTAGTAGAAAAGACAACTTGGCAAAGAATATCTGATACGATGTCATGGTGATAGAGAGGATAAAAGAGAGGGTTTGTTTTGTTTGTGCCCTAAAAGAGGGGGTTAGAAAAATAGGGTTTACAAGGAAAGTGGAGTGTTCCAGCAAGAATCATTTCCATTGCACCCTGCTGTGGTAATCTCTTGTTCTTGTACTCTAAGTATTTAATTATTTAGAGATACATTGCTGTAATATAGTCAGGCTCTTTTTAAATTAGATTAAATATAATTCTTGTTTTTCTAGTGTAATATGGAATATATATTTTGTCTGAATTTAGCAATATAGAGTCAGACTCTTTTGAAATTAAAAATAAAATTATTCTTGTAGTGTGTTATTAAGTGTATACTAGCGTAACAGCCCGTGCAAGGCACAGGCCTGCATAAAAATGTCAATAATTTTTTTGCGAGGAGGTCGATTTATTATCGTGAGGTTTGTGTAATCGTAAGTTTGATAGTGTAAGATGAGAAGTGTGAGTTGTACAGAGTAGTAAGAAATTTTGTTGGCGAATAATATAACTACTTTGAATGACGAACGTACCCCTGTCAGGTTTTGAGACTTGTTCATATATTAATTAAATAATTTCTCGCTGAATTTGTTCATATATCAAAATAATTTTATAATTAAAAATACATTAGATGATAATATTTTCAATTTATCATAAATTTGTAATATCGCATACCATTTTCATGAATTAAATACTTGTAAATTTGATTAGATTTCGTAATATTCAACTAATATCTATATGATAAAAGGCGCATGATTATTTTTATCGATGTAAGAATGATTAGACAACTTGTGCATATATATAATTTTCAAACAACTATTTTCTGGTTTCATCTTCTTTTTTTCCCTTCATATAGAGTGAGTCCATGTTATAATGACGTAAGTAAATGTTTCAACTTAATCAGCATAAATAATTGAAATCCTAAATTTTAAAAATTCATATATAACTCAAATTGAATTATATATTTCTCAAAATTCAAGTATTTTGCTCAGTTATATAATTTTATAAATATATGGTACAAATTAATGAATTCTGAATCAACTACAATCTATACTAAACTATAATAAACAAAATGAGGTATAATTTATCATTTGGTTCACAACTCATATTGGTTATCTTTTTCAATCATAATCGATACTGATAGGTCTTTGAAGTCAAATTGATTGGAACATCTAGATGTATTACTAAAAGTTATGCTACATAGAAGTTTAAAGTTCGAATCTCATCAACAACATATTAAAGTAAACATTTATTACAAATATGTTAAAATTAACATTTACTCTGAGCGACTGATCCGACAGAACAACTCAAAAATTAAAAACATAAATCAAGGTAAAATACGTGAAACACTCGTTACTATATTTAATTTGATTATAATAATTTAAATAAAAAATTAAAATAATACAAAAAATAACTCGTGCTTTGCACGTGTTATAAACAAATATATACTGATAAATATATCATTTTTAAGACTAGTTTTTTTTTTTAAAATGTAAATGTGATAACTTTATAAATGTCCAGGGATTATTCATCTATTTAAAAGTGAAAAATGACCATGATTTTGACCTGAAGACTTATACGAGGTTATACTGTTTTTCAATACAAATATTGAATGACATTTTTGTAATAATAAACTCAATATTTTCATATACAAAAAATAAACTTTACTTGTATTTTATTGTGTATTATCTTCAGTTTTGTAATTCGACGATGTCCTCAAAGCCCACAAACCCTATTTAGAATTTCATTTATCAAAATGATTTTATTATATTACGCATTCATTTAATATTTTATATAAAATTCTATTATTATTAAAGACTTATAATTTTTTTTTTTAACATCATTCAATAATTTTTAACATACAATTTGAATTTTTATTGTTAAAACTTATAGTCTAATTGGTCGTCATTAATAGTTAGACAATTTTATAATTCTTATGATTAAGGAAAATCATATCTTATTTTCATCTATTGCATATTAATCATGTTGATTTTTTATTTAAAACATAGATTCTGTTTTTGAGTTATCGTCTTTTTGGAATCAATTCAATTGTATCTTCTACATTTTCAAATATTTATCTTTTTAGTTGAATTATACATTTAAACCCCTCAAAGTCTAAATGTTTGATCAATAAAACATTTCTAATTTAACTTAAATATTTGATATTTTATATACTTAAAAATTATGATATATAGTTCATATTTGATGTAGTTATATATTATGTATGATTTTATAGATATAATTTATATATTTTTATTTAAATAGTATAATACATTTATATATATATACAAAGATAAAAATGAAAACATTTTTTTATCCGGAATAATTTACATTCATGTGTAACATGTGAAATTATATCATATAAATTTTATTTTTCATACTCATCATTTATCATAACAAATAGAGTGCAAAGATTTTATTTTTTACATTTATCATTTATAATGAAAGAAAACATTTTTTGTAATGATATACTCCGTAATATTCTACATTTTAAATCATCACCTCGATTTTTGACTCGGACATCAATCAGTGGATTAAAATGGTGGAAAAAGTGAAAAAATTGACGAAAAATGAGTAAATTAGAGATATACCGAAGTTAATAAAGAATGACATGTAATATTAGAAAATATCAACAAATGAAGTGTTCATTTTGAAAAAAAAAATTGCTAAGAAAT
Organism: Heracleum sosnowskyi; assembly: GCA_030848705.1. Lineage (NCBI taxonomy): Eukaryota > Viridiplantae > Streptophyta > Magnoliopsida > Apiales > Apiaceae > Heracleum > Heracleum sosnowskyi. Next base: position 124,517,704 of record CM061243.1, read on the forward strand.
GAATGTGACGAACAGAGTATATAAGCATTAGCATTACATAATTTTGATGTTAATTTTCTTAATTTTAAATTATAGACTTAACAAATAATGAGATACATAACATATACAATAGTTCTTATATTCGATCAAGTTTGATCATATTTAACTATTCCCTTTTTTTTTGTCCTAGATATTATTGGGCTACTAAAAAACGTAAATGGAAAATCGCATTTTACACAATATTGTCACAATTTACGTTAGGCCAAGAGCTTCTGTGCCGTGTTGTGACAATTACTCAGAGATTGCTGCTAAAGGTTTTTCGTGGGAAAATTCTAACTCGGAAGGAGAGACAGCTGCTTACCATGACCACAACTGATTTATTCAGGCGTTTCCCTCGTGTAATGTTCATGATTGTTCCCTTCATTGAATTTCTGTTGCCAACATTCCTTAAGTTATTCCCCAACATTTTACCGTCAGCCGTTCAAGCAAAGATGAAGAAACAAGTTCTCTTTCTCATTTCTTTCTAGCCATCTTGTTTCCAATCTGTAATATCTATTATCAGTTGGCTCGCTACCTTGAAATCTTTTAGCCTTTTTTAATTGACTACCCTTTCACTCAGTCACCAGTTAGCCTCTTTTATGTGCATTATTGTTGATCCAATGTAATTCCATGCTTGCAGGAACAGGCCAGAAGGAAGCTGGTGGCAAAAATTGAATATGCAAAATTTCTTCAGGACACATCCAGAGTAATGGCCAAGGACACAACGCTCTCCTAAAAAACACTTTAACCTAACTGGTGACTCACTATACCTCGTGCCTAACCCATCCTATACCCCGAAGTCTCGAACCCCGCCCCTATTGGCCCCATGACTTCCACCCTACAATGACACTCCTGAAGTCATTTACATGGACAAATTTAAGGCTAACAGGTTGCTTAAGGTTGTCATGTCAAGTCTCAGTTAGTTAACTATGTTATGCGTGTTCTTCCTCTCCTCCTTATACCTCCTTCTATTTGATCGGCTACCTACCCACACTCAGTAATGTTGTCGTCTATTTCTTCTGTAAGTGACCAGACCTTCTGAAATTTTTCTCTGTTACTAACACACGCGCATAACTCTTTACTTGATCCAAAAGACGTGACCTACGCGCATAAGTATTTTACCAAATACTTATGTGTAATTTTCCCGATAATTATATAGGATGTCACATGTATACATATATGCCCACAAATAAAAACATGCCAAGTATCATGTCATATCATTCGGTAAATAATTTGGTAAAAATTTTGGGGCACCTAGCACTATAAAAAAACAATTATTTATATACTAATATCTGAAACCCCAACCAGTGGCGGAATCAAGGGAGGCTAGAACCCTGGCTAGACGAAAAAAATCAATAGAATTTTTTTTTCAGCCCCGGATGTTTTCTAAAAATAATGTAAAGAAATTTTTTGAGCCCCGAATAATTTTCAAAACTCCATTTACATAGCGATCGCTTTTATTATTAAAAATTTGAGCCCCCGGTAATTTGAACTCCTGGTTCATTTGAACCCCGGATAATTTGAACTACTCGTTCCGTCACAGACCCCAACTAAGTATGAAACTCACTACCGAGCTAAGTATGGAACTCACTACCGAACTAACATTGTTGGAGGGGATTTAAATTGTTTTTTTTTGTAATTTTGAATTTAAAATTAATGTATCATATTTGGGGATTATGTTTTCAATATTTGTCTACATGTAATGGTCCATCGATACAAAAGATTTTCATATTTTTCATCGGAATATAACTCGAATAGTACATGCCCCGGATGAACAAGTGTTGTGCCTCAAGTTGTTGTGCATGCAAGTGGAAACTCCAATATTACATAATGTAGCGGTGGAACATGAAACTATTTATTTTGAACTTTAGCAACTTACCGAAGTTTCCACAATTCCTAATTCCGTCCTATTGGAGTCACCACCTCATGTTCTAGAGTCTACACCAGGTGATGTCAAGGTCAATTTCATGTTCAACAAATTTCGTAAATTTTCAAGACTGGTTTTCCATCTTAGGGTTTTCTGGAACATTAAGATTATGCCCAAGGGTTGGTAGTGATTCCCTCTTCTATGAAAGAGGTGTTTTAATCCCAAATTAAAGAGGGTCTTTCAAGTCAGGGGTATTGTTAAGACAGAGCATAAGCATCATATCATGCATGACACAACTCAGAAGCACCATGACATTACTAATTACTACTAGAACAAACTTAGGGAGCAAAAAATTGCATGTATACTTTCATACATATGCTAATTCCATGTAATTGTTACAGGTTTATATTCACATATATAATTTTTGAATGTCCAAAATCATTTTGATTCACTAGGGGCATATATATATATATATATATATATATATGCTGCCTTGTTTTCTTTATAAACACAGCTGTAAATGAGTCAAGTTAAACTCTAGAGTGATTTTATATCATTTGCTAAAAAATTATTGAACTTGAATCGAGTCAAAAAATAATTTTGAACCATGTTCGTTAAGGACAAGTGTCACGAGTTTGTACTAACGAACAACTCACAAACATTACTCATAGTCACATGCCAAATAAGACACTTTCATATTCATGTACGTCTAAACACATGTACCGCCCATTTAATTCGACCATTAAGAAAATTCAAGCAGGATGATTAAGTTAGCATATTTAAATTCCAAAGCTACAGCGTGATTTGCTTATGGATGCAAGTACAATCCCCAATAATTCATAGGTGGTCTTCAATCACAACTAATCCAGAAGCCGCCTCTAAAATCCCTAATCCATAGGTGGCCTAGAGCCTGCCAGCTGGTTCTGCTGATTGATATCTTCTGCCCCAATTTTCAACTTCACTATTTCTTCTGCATTAACGATGCAAAGGAACATAAAGAACCAAAACGACTTTCTACAGGACAAACCAACTCAGAGAAAATAATAAAAGCGGGAACATGCTATTTTTTTTTTGTTTTGATAAAAGAAATATGTTAATTTTTAGATAGCAGAACATGTCTTTTATCAAGTAATTAACTTCAAACAACACCCAAACATGTGCAACCTAGATCTATGGCAACACTTATTTACTGAAATATGAACTCAATTAATGTTTCTTATAGAGCATTAAAAGACTGCAATGATAAAGGTTCTTAATCGAACTAATTGCCACTTAATTATATACCATCTCACATTAATTAGTCCGCCCACACGTATACCCAAAAAACTATCATGAAATCTCGATATCCCAACTAAGAAAACTTTTTTAAGAACACTATTTACCTCTATACAACTCAACCTTTTCTCAAAAAGTTTTGAGGTGTGCTACCATAGCAAAATGACCCACACAAGTTATTCTGTGTGACAGTACACACGGGCTAATACCTACCACAACCCCATGTTCTATCGGATTTGATAATACAGCAAAAGCTAGCTTACCTGAGTACAAATCTTCCAAAATAACATTCTCACTCCACCCACCTTATATATAATATGGATTTATATTATTACCCCTAAATTTGTGCAGTACTCATTGGATATGCGAACATCACTATTTAAACATGAACCGTAGAGGTTTTGCATTGACATACTGAAAGGCGTATGTAAAGGCTTATTTGTAAACACCGAGAATTCTACTCAACATAAAATAAGATGTAATAAGTAAATAATAAAAGTCATATGTCACAGGAATCTTAGAAGATAATATCTGTCAAAAGAATGAAGGTTAATATCATCTACAGACTTGAAGTAATTCTACATTGAAAGAAGTTCAATTTATTGATCAAGCCTCGGTAAAGTATTCAATCTCAGTGGATTTATTAAAGTGACAGAGATTTCAAGATGTGACAACAAATGTGCAGGTTACAGAGTTTAATGAAAAGGGAAAAGAAAATGAATCACTGCTTAAAGTCAAACAGATAAAGAATAGACATTGTCGTTAGTCACTCATGAACCAGACAATACATTGAGTGTCAACGTTCTACAGTGTTATTTCTTCTTCTTTTATTAGTGGTTCAAGAAATTCTTGTGAAAACAAGGATTTGTATTTATTCTCTTCTAAATAATTATTACTTCTAAGTAAATTATTTATTAAATTAATTCTGTTAAGAATTAATTTAATACATAAATTACTTAAATGATTATTTGAGTTAGAATAAAAAATGAACTAAGAAGACTTAGAAAATAAACTAAGAAGACTGTCAAGGAGAGTTTTTCTGATAGTCTTCCTAGGCATTTTCTAAGTATTTTTAAGTTAAAAGCTTGTCTTCCCGAATGTCTTCCATAGCCAATGCATTGTCTTCCCGAAAGTCTTCTCAGGCCAAATGAGAGTCTTCCCGATTGTCTTCATAGTACAAATCCAAAGAAATGAAATGGCGCGTGGAGAATGAAGAAGACAGTACTTGTTTAAATACAAGTATGTGATCAATTGAAAAGTAAGCAGACAGAAACATTCAATTCAAGACAGAAAAGCAAACAACATTCCATTCTTTACTTCTGCCTTTACTAAGAACTGTCCGAGCTTAAATTTTCACAGTGAATTAATTTCTTGATTGTTTGTAACATTTAATGCATAAGAATTAATTCACTAGTACTGCTTTGACAATCTAGTAGATCATAATCCCTAGAAATTATATCGAACTACTTTTTAGTATTCGATTCTTTTTATTACAAAAATAGATAAATTCATGTCGAATTTATTCTAGGTTTGTTTTATCAAGAACTCTGTAATCCGTACTCAGATTGTAACACCTTTCAAGTTTAATATAAGTTATATTTAACTTGAATATTGTTTCAGTTTATTCCGCAATAATTTGTTCTTAAATTGTTATATCTTCAAACGAACAAATTCGATTAAATGGTATAGTTTGTATTCAACCCCCCTTCTACAAACTTATCAGGACCTAACACATACATATCACGTTAACCTCATACTATAGACAATACTTACTTACATAGACACAAAAACATTTCCGGAAACTTAACACTGTGGAAAACGACAAAAGAATTCACATGACAGGTAACACATTTGCTCTAATGCAATGCAACTTGTATATTTGACATCGTTGGAACACTACTTACCCTTATATTTTGAAAGGCTCGTGATAAGTTCTTGAATCCCCTCCTTGTCCAAAGTATTCATCAAGAAAGCGGCAGCTGCAACCATGTCTAGACCGACTTTACCATCACAATATCTGAGGTCTAACAATATTAATTATTTCAAAGATTACCATTAGAATATTTCACCTCAAATATTTAAATTATATCTGAAAAATATGAAATCATATTCTAGCATTTGGTTTCAGTTTATTACTATTTTGTTAAGTTGGTATAGGTACTTGTTATAACAAAACAATTAGGCATCATAAGTTTATGTGAAACAATATGATTATCAATACTTACTGATCTTAACACTAAATGTGGTCGTATAATTGTATTTACAAATAGATAAATAGTCGACGGTGAACATATGCATTTATCTCTATAAATAAATTATTATATTTATAAGTTGTCAATGCTTCTAATAAAATTTTAATTATATCTTTTAGAAGTTAATGACTCTACTAATAGGGAAATAATGAATCTATACTTGTAGGGGTCAACGTAAAAACAAAATAAAATTAAAGAAAAATTCATATGGATGACAAAATTTGTATACAAATAAAAGAGCTTTTCAGCTTCTAAAAGAGTGTACACAATAAATGCTATTTATGATTTTTAAGTTAGCGAAAATCAAACTTCCGATCATATAAATAAATTGATCAATTTTGATCTTTCGTAGTTGACAAACTTGAAAGATTTTTAAACCGGATAAAGAGTATCTATCTGATGTGAATACATACATTTTTATTGATGTCTAATGTAATCACATTTGTCATGTCTACTATGACTACTAAGAAATGAATAGAATTCTAGTTAACAATGGTAAATTAAAATACGAAAAACTAAAGATTCTTTGTTCAAGTATTTGTTAATGATAAATTCTAATAATTAATAAAAAATTAAAATTGCTTAGAAAAAACATAATAAGGAATAAAAAAAATTAAATTAGAGGGGTGAAACCAAATATAATGTAGTATTGAGATAGTATCAAATAAGTCTTTCAGCCTTCAATAAAGATTTTAAATATAAAAAGCTAATATAATAAAAAATACTATTGAATTATGTGATTATAAAAAATTGAACTTGAGATCTCTTCAAAAATGTATGTAAAGATGAAACCAAATTTAGTAGTAAGACGAACCATTGGAAAGGTGGTTTTCTTTTTAATAACGATTGTAAATTAATATAATAGATAGATACAATATTATTTAACCAAGTGGTTGTAAGCAATTGAGCCCAAGTTTGTTCATATATATAGGGGTGAAACCAAATTTCACGAGGTAACAAAAGCCAAAAGGTAAAATAATAAAAATAATGTAACAAGTTGAACTAAAAAACATATAGGGTTCTCGAGGCAAAATCAAATTTAGTGCAATGAGATACCATCAAAATGGGGGTTTTTCGGCTACAATAAAGAGTATAGGTTGATTTCCATCCCCAAAATCGTTTATACCAGTAACATTGAACATTACAACCATACTGTGGCAAAAAAAGTGAAAACTTCTTGCATGCATGGATCTTAAGTGTTAACATTGGCAGTGTTTATGTTTACCAAGAACTAAAAACAGCATGTTTGAGAACCGCTAATGTCAATCATTCAGATAGATGACTAATGTTACTGAAGGGATCGACTTACCTTTCAAGAACTCGCCAAGGACGGCCAATGTTCACATCGAAGTCATCCATTTCTTTTTCAAGGTTTTGTAGCATACCATCAGCCTGCAAGTGTGACAAAAAATAGTTTAAATGAATATCACAACAAGTCCACATACAACGTACCAAATCGAAGTACAGCTTTTATTGAGTTGTTATTCGATCAAGTGAAAGATTTCATATGTATACCCTATTTATCAGTTCTGATGAAACCTTATCCCCAGTATTTAATTTAGCATCTTTGTCATTCTCCTCCGGGGCAGCTTTAAATGCCTTCAAGGCTTCTTTTTCACCATCTAGACCTTTTATGTCCTGAACTCCATTGTAAAGATTCATCTAGTAAAAAACAGATTGTCATGAGTAATACATCTAGGATCTACACATAAGGGTGACTTGAAATAGCTCAGGATTTATAGATGTAAAATCTACAATTATACAATAGTGTTCAGAAATCACTTTAAAGTTTAAGCACAACGCGGAATGAAAAGATAACGGTGAAAGAATTTATAAATAAGATTTAAACCTCTTTGTTGACAAGCCTCATAATCTTTGAACACTCCGTACTCACATTCTACACATATCAGCAGAAGAAAATATTAGTACGGTGGTGGGAAGGAGATATTGGTCGTAGGGTAAAAGTAAGTTTATGTAATCTTGATGCTTACTAATGTACAAGCTAAAACAGCTATTGCATCGCTAATGAGTTCAGGAAGCTTCTCCTGTTTGTGCACAGCTATTGCTTGAGCTTGTTCTGACATTAAAAGGGTCATCTCTTTTAGGCCCACATCATCTTGGTTTGGATTAGATTGCTCCCTTTTTGATAGCTCTTCTTCCTTTGGGAAAATAATATCAAATTGCAACAATAGGAATGTTAAGTAATGTGCGAGAATAGCAAAGAGCAGTTGCAAATCAACAATTAGGTGCTTACATATTTTTTTGTTGTTTATCCTCTTATTCCTTGGATGGCCTCATTTTAATTTACATGGGACCTCAATGTCTATGTAAAATGAAATACATGCCTAATGGATGCTGTCTCCCTGAGCCACAAATATATCCACCTCTGGGAAAAGGTATTTCACCGTAGCTAGAGCCATATAGGTTCAGTCTTTTAAGAAAACAATTTAACTCCTGGATGACTTTATCAAATCACAATTTACCTAGTTATATAGTTGTTTTTCCGTTTACGTAAATATGATAGCCGTAGTTTGCACTTGCATCAAAGAGTGATGGTGACCGGCTGAAAATGGCCGGGTGGTTAACTACATACAATAATGTAAATATGCTATGAACATGGAGACCAGAAAAAAAATACCTTGATGAGTTTCTCTTGCACATCAAGAGACTCCAGTTTTATAATTTTTCCTATTCTAGTATCTTTCCAAGGTATGGATGAGACAAGAGTGTAATTCAATTCATATGGAAGTGAAATAAGTGTAGCTGAAACAGCTTCTTCAGGCTTCGAATTTCCTGTCACAGTAGAGGCTCTGCAAATTTACAATACAAATTTAGGACAAAAGTAAAAGATCATATGTCAAACCAAAAAGGAAATAGTAGGATCGGAGCTTATATTAAAAGCACAATTAAAAAATGAATTGAATTTAGTAGTACCTGGATAGCATGAGAAGTGAAGATGGTAGAGAATGATTAAGTGACAGATCCAACCAATCACAAAGCTGCACCAAAAAAAATTCCCTTTGTAAGTGAAACATAATATCCAGGCTTGCTGTTGGGATTGACTGATGATGTTCACCACATCCAGTTGACACTCTACTGATGAGGAACCTCATCTAAATAACATGGAATAAGGTTTGATTCTCTTTTAAAGCTCTGCATCATGTAATCTATTATGCAGATCAAGGCTTTTTCAGTAATATATCTCAAAATTCCAAACTTGATGTTCGATGAATTCTTCACTGCAAAGGATACATCTCAGTGATAAATGGATTTGCTACTTCATATGTTTTTCTTGTTACAGACTTAGATTAGAAGATTAGAAGATTAACAAACTAAATATGGAATGCAACATAACAATCATTATAATGTAATGTAACGCACTAGAAAACAATCTCCTAAAGAGCATAAAAAACAGTATGCCGGAGAGTAGATGCTCGAAGTACAATCTGATGCCCACGCAACCCACTCCTAGAAAACACTATTAACAAGATTGGTGATTTCCTATATCCTTCCCCCATCCTATATCCCAAAGTCCAGAACCCCACCCATATCTGCCATGACTCGCAAACCATACAAGATATGTGATGCCCTCATCTGGTGTTTACAGAAACTCCTGCCAGAAGTCATTATATGGAGAGCTTAAAGGCTAACAGGTTTAAGGTCACCAGGTCCACTGGGAAGCTAAGGTCACCATGTCAAGTCACTGTTATTTCACTACGTTATGATCGTTATCCGTGTTCGGCCTCTCCTCTTCGCTCCCTCTACTGGTCTACAGATCCATTCCCCACCCTTCACATTAGTGCTGCATCTATCTCTTATTTAAGTGGACAAACCTTCCCAAATCTCTCTCCGTTACTATTAGGCATGACTCCTGACTACCGCTAAACCACATGTCCGCAACATTCTCATTCACAACTGTCATATGATACACTAACATAGGTTTTTCCAGATAGTACACCACTTGGTACACTAACATATATTTCACCAGGTCAATGAGCATCGCATGCATGCCCTAACTAGGCTCAGTACGTACATATATAGATCTTGGAACCAGGAAGAACATTTTAGACAATTTTTTAACCTACTGCAAGAGTGTACTCGCTTATCAAAACATGGAACAATTAACAAGGCTCGCAAGCCTGACAGGCAATGCATCGAATAAAATTTTCTTAAATAGCACCAAAGGTATAATTTGATTGTTTCAATCAACACAGAAAACCTTGTCACTTTACAACCATAATATAATGGTTAATGAAACCAACTGTTATTCTATGAAATTCGCAAACAATAATTAGGAAGTTTCAAGATAGTAAATATAAGCAAATGAAAATTTCATGTGTAGTTTTGAATTGAGAACTGGGACATGTCCAAGTCAAGTTCCAAATATTATCCTTCTTTTCTAAAGATTGGCTAATTAAAGAAAAATACGGCTTTAACATTGATCAAAAACCTGTTGAGACATATCTTCCGCCACATGAATCCCCCGTGCTCTACAAGCTTTGTGAAGGTCAGCTTCTGTGAGAGATTCCACGCCCTTCGCCTGGATTAATTTATCATCTTCTTTGATCCTAAAATCAAGAGATATAATTAGCAATATAGAGATATGTGTATTATCACAATGGCTAATTAAGTTTTTAGATATTATAAATAAAAGTGAAAGTCCATTGTTACAGTAATTAGAGTACCAAACAGATTTAAATTGTGCTTCTTACAAAGGACTGCAAAAACAATATTCACTAAGATCATAAATTCATTATTTGGATGGTAAGATAATTCAAAGATATAACAGAGTGATTTATAGCATTTTTAGTGGTTAAAATGAGTCCCCGTAGGGAACGGTTGGTTAGGTGAGACATTTTTATCGAACACGTGGACACTTTGATATAGAACTCAATGTTTAGATGGTTACGGAGTGGGGTTGGGTTTGTAAGGAAATCAGTAATTTTTATTGAATTTTCTGCCTTCCTCTTATTTAGCCTTCCAAATAAAATTCAGGCCACTTTCTGTCAATTTTTCAGCAAAACTCCTCTCAGATTGTTGTGCTCGACCTGGGTGTTTTCGAGAAGTAAGTTTCTAAAAATAGAGAACGAAAACTCATTCAGACCTGGTTCTTAGACAATCTCAGGAAATTTAGTCAACCAAAACCTACCTTTTTTCAGGGGCACTCGATTCATGGACTGATTGATATCAGCACCAACCTTTTTCAGTGGCATCCATCATGGTGTTTACATCATCACATTTTGCATGACACAGCTCATAAGCACCACGACATTATTAGTTTACTATAGCAAACATAGGGAGCAAGTATTGCATGTCCATATAGAAGGCAGTGCCTCCTTGTAATTGTTGTAGCTGTTAACATATATTTTCTCTGTAATATATCGCTGATTTGACCCTTGTTATAACAATATCATTACAGTAACAGTCACGATTTCAAATATTAATGATATGTCAGGAACTAGCTTCCCAAACAGAAACAATGAGATATTAGAAGTTTGAGACAGAAACATTGAGCAAATAGAAACTAGACAGTAGAATTAGAGGATTAGAGGTAGAATCCACACAGAAAGTAAGATCCTAGAGAAATTTAGAGTAAAGACAGAGAGAAGCACTTCTAGAGAAAGAGAGGGCAAACCTTTTCCGGAATATACTTGAAGTTCAACACGGTAAAATAAGCAGAAGATACTATTTAAGCAACTCAGTATTCTACAGATTACTGAGTTTAACTTAATCAGACTTTAACTTCTACCAAGCTTGAGTTCTCAATCAGGCCTTCAGTACAACAAAGGAAACGCACTGGTAATAATCACTAGTAGTAATTTCACTATTCTTATCTGTTGGTTAATCCAAGACATAAACATATAACTGGAATTTTAGCATTTCAAGATTTCATCCTTAAAAAATGAAGCACCTGTCTGGATTATCTTAATCACTTCCAAACAACAACTACAAAGTACCTGCCTTATATTCTTCGAGTAGCCTTTAAAGAAAAACACATTTCAGTACACCTCTATTAACATATTCCTTAATATCTGTACAATCATAAATGTATAAGTACATTTATGAGATTTGGAAGAAATCGAGTCCAGGGGTTTGTTGATTTTTTCAAGTACTAACTGGGTAATGATGCAGGTCATATCTATCTTAAAGGACCTAGCTGGTCAGGGTTTAACAGTCTTTGATGCAGGAACAGTAAGGAAAACATGAGAGTCCCTCATTGTAAGCAATATCTTAGCCACCACTATTAATGCAGGAAGAAGCATATGTTCTTCCCTTGATAAATCATCATTCAACCCCGAAAGCAAGAACTTTAATTGTAAAAGCATTTCTGATTAGGCAAATGATGCAAGACAAATTTATGAAAGAACGGTTTATGACAAAAAAGATAAAAAATAAACTAGAGTGATTTAATAGCAGTGGAATCACTACCTCTTAGAGTTCCCGAACAGCAGAGAGAGAAAAAAATTTAAGGATGGAAACTCATACCAATAAGCAGAGATTCAAAGAGATTCATTTCAATATCTCAATAATAGACTGTTAATAATATGTGGGTATTACATTAATTATATAGTGATTAGAAACTCTAATAACATAACCCAATACACTACTGCCCAAAACTTGGGTTTATTATAAATAGCCTACATACTTTATAACTCCTAGCCCCACAAGTAGAACATACAAGTACTCCAAGCCTCTATCCTAATAAAAAATAAAAGTTCCCTTCTATTTAGTATAGTTGTAAATTTTTACTTGCAGAACAGTAAAATAAATTCACCCCTCAAACTTTACAAGTCAATGTCTGCAAGTATTAAACTACAACTTCAAATATAATTACCAGTAGCTACTTTTAACTAACTACCTATTCAAGAGTAAAGGGTATGGAAACATAGACAATTCTTCTATATAAATCGAAAGAATGCTGCTATGAAGAGGTTATTAGATTTTATTGTTTAACACCTGTGCCATAAAGCCACATTTTGGCTCAAGCAACTCGATTAAGCTTGTAGTCGAAATCCTCAAAAGAATCTTGTTCTAGAAATTTTACTGAGGCCACAACAATCAGCTGCTTGTTAAGCTATTATCCTACAGTTTTTCATGAAATTCAATGACTTTTCTTTCAAAAAATAACTAATTCGACTTACGATCCCAATGTTTCCCAAAGAACGAATCGCAAATAATCGTCTGTTCCAAATGGAGTGATTCCCATATCCTCACACATATTCACCAACAGGGGCCTGGTAAACAAACAAAAGGTAAAAACGATCACTCATTAAGCAAATGATATGAAATTGAATTGCAAGAAGACATTCTTTTAGAAATAGTACAGTTTGTACCTGCTAATATTATCTAATATAAGCTCATCAGTAAACAACTTGGCATAGCCGAAAATTTCCTCACGGGAGCTACGTTTACCTCTTAATAAAGTCTGCAAGAGAATAACAAACGGTTGTTAAAATACAGAACTAAAAATATGAAGCTTATATGTAATGAAGCTTAAACTGCAAACTCACAGAGAGTCTGAATTCAATGAAATCTTCACCCGTTGGTTGGATGTCTCCGTTCTGCATGTTTTGAGCTTCCTTGGCCATTACTCTGGATGTGTCCTGAAGAAATTTTGCATATTCAATTTTTGCCACTAGCTTCCTTCTGGCCTGTTCCTGCAAGCATGGAATTACATTGGATCAACAATAATGCACAGAAAAGAGGCTTACTGGTGACTGAGTGAAAGGGTAGTCAATTAAAAAAGGCTAAAAGATTTCAAGGTAGCGAGCCAACTGATAATCGATATTACAAATTGGAAACAAGATGGCTAGAAAGAAATGAGAAAGAGAACCTGTTTCTTCATCTTTGCTTGAAAGGCTGACGGTGAAATGTTGGGGAATAACTTAAGGAATGTTGGCAACAGAAATTCAATGAAGGGAACAATCATGAACATTATACGAGGGAAACGCCTGAATAAATCAGCTGTGGTCATGGTAAGTAGCTGTCTCTCCTTCCGAGTTAGAATTTTCCCACGAAAAACCTTTAGCAGCAATCTCTGAGTAATTTTCACATCACGGCGCAGAAGCTCTTGGCCTAACGTGAATTGTGACAATATTGTGTAAAATGCGATTTTCCATTTACGTTTTTTAGTAGCCCAATAATATCTAGGACAAAAAAAAAGGGAATAGTTAAATATGATCAAACTTAATATAAAATATTTAAAACAAACAAAAACCACAATGAAAATCTCTAACCTGCTCCATATTGTATGTACATTTTGTTTTCCTTGGCTACTCAAGGCTTCAACAGCTAGTGTTTTAGAGAAACGTTCATCATCAGCTGGCGTTGATGTGAAAAAATAACGAACAAAATCTGGGTTTCCATGTCCATGTCCAGATGATACGTTAATATTGTAGTAGCTTGTCTTGGATAGGCCTCCCAGTGTAAACGGCTCCCGATTTACCATGAGTTGAGAAGTGTTGATAATCGAATGAATGTGAGGCCAAGTGGTAAATGCGCGAGATTCCAAAAGCTGAGTGGACGGGACAGGATGACCAAGATTAAGTCCCCTTAAAATGTAGGGAGGAGCAGAGATTGAGAATTTCAGGGGATCCGAGATAAACTTCCTCCTCAAAATAGCTCCGGAAGCCATTGTCTAAACAAGTACCTAGAGAATTAAGCTACACATCAAATATAAAATCAATTTAAAATATGTGCCTATCAAGCAAACATATATACATATATAATCCCATATTATACACTTAATAACACACCACAAGAATCATTTTATTTTTAATTTCAAAAGAGTCTGACTCTATATTGCTAAATTCAGACAAAATATATAATCCATATTACACTAGATAAACAAGAATCCATATTACACTAGAAAAACAAGAATTATATTTAATCTAATTTCAAAAGAGCCTGACTATATTATAGCAATGTATCTCTAGAGATTACCACAGCAGAGTGCAATGGAATGATTCTTGCCGGAACACTCCACTTTCCTTGTAAACCCTATTTTCCAAACCCCCTCTTTTAGGGCACAAACAAAACAAACCCTCTCTATCACCACGACGTATCAGATATTCTTTGCCAAGTTGTCTTTTCTTCTAAGTGGAGCCCGCCAAATAATTGGAGTTTGAGAATGTTGATCGTTTACTACCACAAAATTTCTTGAATTTCCCCAAACAAATTTATATTTCATAGCTCATATTTTATATTTCTTGAATTTTACTTTTTTTTATTGAAAAATTACAAAAATGTCATCCTTTACAATTTATGCGATAAAATTAAAGTTTAGTTGCTTTAAGAAATCCAACCTCTATATAACCTCATCTTTGAAAATTTATGTCATAGCCGTTTGTGCTACGTTGATTATTGAGTTTACATAAAAAAAAATTCTTATTACATTACCCACATTTTCAGTTATTATCCTATTTTTTTAACTTTTGAGTAAATAAAATGTGGATTTATATTATTTATATAACACTATTTTTTTGGTTTTATGTATAATTACATATTCAATCAACTTTCTTAAAATTATTGATTAAACATAGATCAATTATATTGTTAGTTGTTACAATGTATATTTCTATATAATACAATATATCGTATCATACGTAATCATATACAGTGACGACCTTCAAAATATTCAAACAACATGTGAACTACTAATCTGTAATTTAACAAAATCAAGTCACTTGATTCGATTTTAGTCGATTAAGATTAGCACATTTTGACAAGCCAAAAGGTGTGTGTGGATGAGCAAGAATGGAGATGAAAAACAAGCCAAAAGGGAGTAGATGTAAGAAAGAACTATGGCTTTACACAAAGAAACGTTTTTGCAAGTTTGGCTACTGATTGTAGAGTGTTTCTAAGTGTTTTTCATCAGCATAAGTTTGGCTCAAAATGGCTTGAAAAGAGAGTGGGGGTAAAGGGCTTTTTATAGCCAAAAATTAAGCATTTTTTACTTAAATTAAAAGCAGCCTTATCTTTTAGGATAAGGGGAAAGTACATTGTACTTCTAGATATTCAAAATCTGCTGGAGAAATTCAAAATTGCATGGAAAGGTGTTCCCGCACGTTTTTAATAGGTTAGCAGAAGTTAAAACACGAAAACGTCCTTACCGACAAACAATAAATGCGATTTATGAAATAAATCGAAAAATGCTTCAAAAATTATGAAATTTTGGTTAGACTCTTGAAATAATAAATATATATGGTGGTAAAAATTTCATCAAGAAATTAAATTCCCATCAAAGACTTTGAAGCGACAGTCAAATCAATTATGTATCGATTTTAGGGGTCTCGGAACAAAGTCAACCAAATTTAATGAAACTAATACCATTTGAAATTATAGAGATACTAATGACAAATCTCAAGTTTCAAGTCAAAAAGATGTGTGGAAGTATTTTTACGGATTTTTCGAACCTTAAAACAGCCTTCCGGGACGACCAAAAAATTCATTTGACTTCGGCAAATGTTTTGACATGACACATATTCAAACATAATATTCCATGAATAATAATGACTATGAAGTCCAAGGAATAAATAAGTCTGAATTAAAAATGATTTTATCCGAAAAATAAGGATTTATGGGTATTTTGGAATAAAATATATTTTGGGCAAGTGGGCATGACTTTAGCTAAGGGATAAATATCAAACGCATCATTCTCTAGATTCAAATGTATCAAAATAATCCCTCATTAAAAAAATGACTCATTTTAATCATTAATTTAAAAATATATATCAATTTAGTCATTAAAAAGTTATAAATTTGTATCAGTTAAGTCATTCCTAGGTGATTTCTTTGATATATATTTTTTAATTAATTACTATAATGAGTCATTTTTTTAATGAGTGGTTATTTTGATACACTTGAATCTAGAGAATGATGTCTTTGATATTTATCCCGTTTAGCTAAGGCGATTTGATATAAATGTTTAAATAAATATATCAAATATATTTGAGGCTAAAACATTTAAGAACAACACTCTTTTAAATAAATTGAACGGTTTTGACTCGTAAAAGTAGTTTTGAAATATCTTGATTTTCGTGGCTTTAGCCAATGCCTATTTTTCTTTGACAGAAAATAACTTAGTATAGGAAACATCATTAGCATGATATTTCTATCCAAGTCGACGTCAAATAAAATATGTCGAAAAACGTTTTGGTTTGGGTTACCAGTTTGACTAGATTCCCGATAAATGTCAGAAAGAAACCTTAAGGGAGGATTTACTAAATGACTTAGTAACTTCCTAAATCTAATTTAATTTTCAATTTTATTTTGACAAATTCCAAAACCTAAAGAAAAAGGCTGATTCTCACAAAAGCAGTTAATGTGAATGAAGTTGTTCGGATCCAGTTGACCCAGGGCGATGCCCATTTCTTTGAATAATTTCCTCACTAAAGAAAGAACAGGTACCCTGAACCCGCATTTAAAGGCAGGTTCGGACACACCTGCGGCGGCTTCTTCGTAGCTTTCGGGGACCGAAGGCGTTTGCCAAATTCGGTCATGTCTCTTTGCCGGGTAAACGTGCCATGCCCCGGAAGGTATGGCATACTCCCCGACAAACCTTGCCACCTCCTTTTTAGTGAGTAATGTGGGGAGATTAGCCGTAGGGTAATTTTTCATGCTACCGAAGACTGATTGCTCCCAAGAAGGTCATGCTTTCGGAGTTGATGGATCCATAATCCCGACATTCGGAGATGAAGAGATGTTAGCCATGTACTCGGGAAAGGGGTCAAAGGAAGAATACAAATTAAAAGGCTGAGTACAGAGGGCTAGGATCGGTCAAGGGAACCTAACGGCTTAAAGTATGGGCAACTAAAAGCCGAAGAGTGATTCTACGAGCTTTAAAGATGGTCGGAGATTGTTCTATGGATAGGATCAATCCGAAGATTGTTCTTGTCTGGTAAAGGTCGTGGTAAGTTGATTATCTTTTAAACTTACCATTACATTTTACATGCCCAGATAGTGGGAACAGATAACCTTATAACAAACAAGGCAGACATCTATGAACATGCATGTACGTCAGAGATTGTCAAGAAAACCCCCTACACATGCATTTCTACCCCGTGGACGCGAAATTTAAACCATATACAACCCTTAAATCTAGTAAAACTCATACACACCCATACAAGCATTCCTATCTACAAACATTATAATACCATCTACATTACGAAACAGTAATGAAGATACATGCAATTGAAGATGCGAAAAATAAGCATGAAGAAAACTTACTAGTAATGGAAGGATTGAAGCGGAAGAGTAGAGTGTTGAATTGCTCTTGGGGACCGCTTGAAATTGAATCTACTTCACAGTGTTCTGAGGAGATTTTGGTTATAATACGAGAGCGTAAAAATGAGAAGTAGGGGGAAGTTAAGCTTTTATAGAATTTAAACTAACATTTGGAAATCAATGACTAGGATGGAGACGTTTCAGATTCGACGGTTGGGATGAGGCGCGAATCTCGAGATTTGACAGGTGTCATCATTAAAGTAGCACGTTTTCCCACCTGACGTGTCAGTTTCGTCTCTTGCTTGATATTGCCGAAGTACGAAACTTGTAGGATATATCCAGAAGAAGAGTTGATTTTTGGACTTCGCCCGGATGGGACAGCCGATCGAAGTCCGGGGACATGTTAGAGGCCCAAAGATAGTTCAGTCGAATGTTAAGAAAGTCCGCTTAGGTGATCCGAAGGAAGCCCAACATTAGGGCCCGATTATGGTCAGGTGACCGTTAGTCCACCAAGACTGGGTATAACCATCGTGTAGAGACGTGGGGAAACACGTCTGTCATGATCGGGAAGGTCCCGGAGAGTTAGCAACCGTATGATCCCAAAGGGATATATGGCTTATTCAGGTTAGAGTAATTCATTCATTATTCAATACTTACATTATAATACAAACTCTTGTACGTTCGAATTACTTACCTGGGGCCGATTAACTGATTCTCACACCAGAGGTGAATTGAGGGGAACATCCCTCGCATTCTTCTCTGTGCAGGTTGATCCGAAAAACCTTACGAGAGTCCTACCCGACAGAAATTTGATTCCAACACCTACATTTTATATTGTTTCAAAAAAAGGACTACATTTTACATATTAAGCCTTCAAAAGGTTCGAAGGTTCAAGACTTTCTTCTTCATATGAAAGGTAAATTCCAAAATATTTTTACTATATTTCACATGCTAATTATATATCATTGTCTACACATTGCGGTCCTAGTAAAATACATCCTCACGTATGGTTCGGGCCTTCGGTTTGTTATTTTATGTTTATAAATGTTTATAATGAGTCATTAATATCATTATTCGTTCAATAATTGTACGACGTCCTACTTACATATAAGTTGTTCACTACACCATAGATTGCCTATTGCAACCACATTTTTAAAAATTTGACAAAAAACGTTGCTATTGAGAAAGCAAATCACATAAATTGCAATGATTTTGAAAAGCATTGCGGTTGCATTCAAAAAATTTGAAAGAGTAAAAAACATGCATTCTATTGCAATAGTTTTTTAAAATCGTTACAGTATAAATTAGTTTTGGGCCCAAAAGTTGGCGGGCTTCTAAAATGCGTGAGCGGGACTTCTAAATTATTTTTGCCGGGCTTAAACAAAAGAAAAAAGAGAAAATACATCCAGACACAAACACACCTAGACAAACACATCCACCCAGACACAAACACACCCAGACACAAACACACAGACATCAAGCTCAAGCTCGAATACTCAAGCTAGAATAGGAGAAATCAAGCTCGAATATTCAAGCTCGAAGAAGATTAAAGCTCGATTAAGGTATAATTCTCCCAAATTGATTATAAAGCTCGAATGTTTAAAGCTCTAATGTTCCTCATAATTCCCCCAAATCGATTATAATCCTTTAGTTTTGAATGTTTAAAGTTTCATGTTCTTGAATTGCTCTTTTTTTTTGTTCTTAATTCGGGTTTTTTTTGTAAATTCGAATTGTGTAATTGGGGGTTTATGTTTGTACATTTTGTAATTGAGGGTTTTGTTTGTTCTTGAAGTGTTTATGTTTGTTCTTGAGTTTTTTTGGGTTTTTTTTGTTAATTTGGGGGTTTTTTAAAAGGGATTATGAAACCCCCTTTTCGGGATTATAATTTGGGGGTTTATGAAGGAATTCAAGTGGGGATTTTTGAGATGTCACTTGTCTTCTAAACATCTCTCTCAGTGTGTGTTAATGTGTAGCAGTGTGTGTTAGTGTGTGAGGTTTTCTATTTTGGGGGAAATGGAAAGGGATTGGGAGAGAGACACTGTTTGAGCTCACTGTTTATTTGAGCTCACTGTTTAATTTTTGTATTGTGCACTTTATGTAGATGTATGCAAGATTGAGTCTTAAGTCAGGTTTTATTAGTCCTCATTTTATATTCATGTTCTGTTCATGCTTATATATAGATGAAACTGTCCTGTTTTTATATTCATGCTTTGTTCATGCTTATATATAAAGTTTGTAGATGCCCTGTTAAACTGGATGTATGCTTATGATTGTTCTGTTTTGCCCTTATTTGTTGTAGTGAAAGGAGACTACATTAAAAAAAAATCATAGAAATTTGATAAACTAATTGTTATGTTTCCAGAATTGGCATCCTATATATATTGAATAAAGAAAAATGAAATTTATGTGGTCTATTTATATTTTGTCCTCTTTATATATTTGTAACAATTTATAATAGAAATTTAAAAATAGGAAAGAAATGAGGACGAAGGAATATAGGGGGATGAAAGGATAATAAATACAGAATAAAGAAGAGAAGGGAGTGGCAAAAAGGACAATAATTGAGGTGATACAAGAAGTTTTAGGGTTTAAGAAAGGAGAGAAATGGCTGGAAGATTGTCCAGGGTTTTGACCCGGTCAAACCTCGCTGTATCAATGAAATTAGCTTCATCGTCTCGTGTCTCTACTGTCCGTGGTCTGGGCCCAATCGCCACCTTACCTACACAGGCCCAAACAATCTCCGTACGCGGTTTGAGCAGCAGCGGTGAATCGCTGACAGGGATGGACAGAAAACACTGGCTTATTAGAATCAACGAACCTGAGGGTGATCTCACCAGAGATGAAATTATCAATATCTACATCAAAATGCTTGCTTCTGTTCTTGGCAGGTGTACTTTTTTTTATTTTTCCTTTTTCTGCTACTCCCTCCGTTCCAAAATAAGTGTCGATTTGACTTTCTGCACGTATTTTAAGGTGCAAAATAGAGCGACTTCCACATATTATTTTAAAAATTTTCTTTTTCTGAATAAAAGTATAGCATTTTCGTACCTGAAAATACGTGCAGAAAGTCAAAGCGACACTTATGGGCCGAAGGAAGTATGTTATTATGTGTTGTAAATTTATAATCAATGTCATATCCCATGTTGTATATTTATCGATAACAACATTTTTATTAATTTCTGCTGAAATCACTCTTTTTCATTATGCTATTTTCTGATGCCAGTGCTAGATGTTTTGATTAGTGCTACATGTTATCGAAAACAACATTTTCAATTATGTTGTTAATATTTTCCTTTCCTATGTTGCAATGTTTCGCATTCCATTTAATTAATCTTTTAATATGATATGCACTGTGTTTTGTAGCGAGGAAGAAGCTCGAAAGAAGCTATACTCAGTCTCTACTCGGTTTTATTTTGGTTTTGGTGCTCTTATCTCTCAAGAACTTTCTTCTAAGTTCAAAGGTGTATATATGTGTTCTTCTTTTCTTTTCTTTTCTTTTTGCCCTGTTCCTATTTTGCATTTCTCATTAGATTTTCTCTTTCTCAGAATATCCCAATGTCGTTGAAGTGCTTCCTGACTGCTACGTTAACAGTTATGAGAAGGATTATGGAGGTATCAAGTTGCTTTTGCCCATTCCCTTTATTAAAAGATATTTCGTCTTTTATAATATAGGATAGATTAAATCTAGGCTGAGTTATTTGAACTAATCAGCCGCAACCCCTCTTAAAAGCCTTTTATTAACAATTCCCACCCACATTTTTAAACTCGAATGACCAGGCTACTTAAAGCCTCCTGAACAAGAAAATTTTATCTGCTATATGATTTTACCCTTTATCCAGTAGCCTGTAGTGACCTGCGATGCTCTCAACAGCTTATCTATATGAATCGAGTGTAGTGGTGCTCTCTACTTTTTGGATGTGAGACGTATTGCATTGTAAGTCAGATTCATGAAAGCACATCACTTAACAACAAGATGAAATGCTATGAGTATGAAGAATGTGTCTAGAGTCTATCTACTCCTAGAAGCAGGGGTAAGGTCCGTGTACATGTTACCCTCACGGCCTCGCCTATACTACTACTTACAAACAAATCTTTACTTATTATTGGGTTAGCTGCACTACTACACATGCATGAAGCTTATCAAAAATTAGCTTTTGCTTTGCTGTCACATGTATATCAGCTTTTATTCGAAGTTTCTTCTGATGTTTCATATGTGGGTTATATTCCTATATCGGAGAGGCTTTTGTATGTTGAAAGCCCCAAAACTATTGTGTGCATCTTAATTAGTAAAGAAAAAGGTCAGGTAAATTTGCCTTCATTATTATATTACATTCACCTAATTAATCTCACTTTTTTGGTAGGGGAACCATTCATTGATGGGAAGGCAGTACCGTACGATCCCAAGTACCATAGCTCATGGATCACGATTCAGAACCACTGGCAAGGCATTGGCATAGACTCAGATGACGACACAGAGGAGATCTCAGATACCGATGCGGAGATCCCACACACTGATGCGGCTGCTATTGCTGATGAGGTCCCTACTGCTGCTGCTGATGAGATCCCAGACACGGGTGCTGCTGATGAGATCCCAGACACGGGGTGCTGCTGATAAGATCCCGAACACGGGTGCTGCTGCTGAGATCCCGAATACGGGTGCTAAGTGGTAGTACTATCCAAGAGATTGGTTATCCAAGGTTCGTGCATGGTGGAAGGTGTGAAGCATGTGTTGACTACTCATGGTGTACTCTACTAAATTTGATGGGTGTATAAAGATATTACTATTGGTTATCCAAGTATTATTATGATTATTAGTAAGGGAAATATTGTTATTATGTCAAAGGATTCTATCGTCATCTGTCTATTTTAGCTTTTGGTGTATTGGACGGACTATATATTGTAATAATCCCTAACTGGTTTCTAATTAAACACTATGACGTTCTTGCCATTAATCGGAGCACTATGAAATATTTTAGAGCATATTGTTATAATTAATCTATAAATGATGCTATCCTATTATTTATTTGAGTAATGCTACGGGTATCGAATCCGTTCCCAAATTAAGATACCGAATGATGTGGCACTATTTATGTGACGGACAAGTCAATAATTATAAATAAAATTATAAATAAAATAAAATTAGAAAAGAAAGAAAAAGAAAAAGAAAATCGGTATTCTCCATCTTTCCGCTGTGTCATTCATCGGACTTTATCAGATTTTTCTTTTCTTCTTTTCTCCGGGACAAAGATGCACACAGTAACTAATCAACTGCTATATCTTGCGATCCCTTCTCCAAAACTTCCACTGCTTCCAAAACTTTTGCCTTTAACAAGTCTGGTGACTCGAGTATATGTAGAACTTCAGCCTTGTCCATTTTCAAAAGCATATTTGTGACTTCTGTGGCTTGGTCATGCTCCAGCTTCTTCACAAGTAGGTAAAGATTTTCAACCATCTGCAACCAAATATGATGTTAAAATTGAATATAAGGACATGTACATTTAAATTAAATCATGATAAAAGGCTTATGACCGTTTGTTCATCAGCTGGAACAGTTTGTAACAGAGGAATATGTTGTCGATTCTGTTGTGGGGGACCTGTTCCGTGCCTCGCCATATTACCAGCAACATTTTTTATTTTATCAATCGTTGAATCCTGCATATAAATAGAGTATAAACTAATCTCTTACAATTACACGTCAAATCAAATTTTATCTCATCAAGTCCAACTTCAAAACTTAAACACCTTCGCTTTTCTTCAATCATATGATCTTCACTAACCTCATACTTTGAACCATCAGTTTGATTCAGAGACACTTCACAATAAATTTTTCCTTTTACTTCAAGCTGAAATTCTTTGAATTTTGAGTTTGTATAGATACTTTGAAGTTGTTTCTCCATTTCGTAATTAGTAATACAAGGATACATTGAGTTATAAGAATTGAAATCTTCTTGATTCTCCTTTGCCACTTTACTTTCAAGTGCATTGTCATATTGTTCTACGAATTGCTTCAATGTAGTTTTGGAGTTAACATATCCATCAAAGAAAGAATTCATACTCTCGCATACCTGCCCAAAAAACATCTTAAAAACATCTTTTACATAAACTGGCACCCAATGCTCCCTTTCATCGTATAGTTCATGTAGCCACTCGTTACTTTCAAGCTTAAAATTTTCAATCATTCCATTCCAACTTTCTTCAAATTCAGCTCGACTAAGAGAATTATAAACTGAATTTTTCAAGGCAAATTTAATCGAATCATACTCTTTATGCGCTTTAAGTTTTTCTGGAAGCTTCTTCAGTATATGCCACAAGCACCAGCGATGACGAGCGTGTGGAAACACATCTTTGATTGCATTTTGCATTGCCCTATTTTGATCGGTTATTATCGCATTTGGAGCACGTCCATCCATACATGTCAACCAAGATCTGAATAACCATTTAAAAGTTTCAGTATCCTCTTTCGAAATCAAGCCACAACCAAGTAAAATTGATTGTCCATGATGATTGACTGCAACAAAGGGTGCAAAAGGCATGTCATACTTATTTGTCAAGTATGTCGTATCAAAAGTAATGACATTGTTAAACTCTTCGTAGGCAGCTCTACTTCTTGCATCAGCCCAAAATACATTTTTAAGACGACCTTTTTCATCTAAATCCATTACATAAAAAAACTTAGCATTGTCAGCTTGCATTTTCAAAAAATATGCGTTGATTGCCATTGCATCTCCTTCACCAAGTCGTAAACGCCTTACTTTATCCAAAAAAATTCTACAATCTTTCTCCAAAAATGGAACATTTTCTGGTCCACCGGCTTCAACTACCAGAGAACGATAACTCTTATTTGCCCGAATTCCTGCTATATCATTTAATTCAAGCTTCCTTTTGACATGTGGGTTTAACGAGCGATTTAAACGAAAATATCGTGTTTTATTTGGACTCAAAGAGTGATTATGTTCTAAAACCAAAGAATTCAAAACACACCTCGTGTCAGGTCCGATGATGATGTTAAGTCTTGCCTTGCAATTTGTTCCCGCTGTTGGCTTCGATTTAAATTCATTTTTGGACCTTAATGCTCTCTGCCCACCTCTACAACAAGTTATGGTCTTGTATATTTTCTCTCCATCGTCAGATTTTGATGTTGTTCTTAGTACAACTGCAAATCCTTTTTGTTTCGCGTAACGTTCATAATATCGAAGGAGATCTTCATATGAATAAAAAATCATACCAATATGTGGCTCTTCTACGTCTGTAATTTGTTGTTCAGTACTCTCCACTTCAATATCAAATGGTTTCATACTCGATTTCTCTTTTTCGTTGTGATCTTGCATTCCTATAAATAGGATTAAATGTATATATAACTATGTATATTGTATGATAAAAGAGAAGACATATATCGGAGCAGAGATGAAGAATGAGATCGCCTGTATATGCTAGGGTTTTGCTTTGATTTTATTCCCTTACTAAATTAATAAAAAGATTGATTGATATAAAGTAAAATAAATTAATTATTGACTTGTCCGCCACATAAGCAGTGCCACATCATTCGGTACCTCAATTTGGGAACGGATAAATATTTTCTTAAAAAAGTTCGTGTTTTTGAATCCTAAGTAAAGTATAATTGAAAGAGTTTGTAGTTATGTTATATATGTGAGAAAATCGAAAATCAAAACTTTCAATATTTCGGCTATTATATAATAGTGCAGATAGATAGATTAAATAAAATAAATTACCGAAAATCGAAATCAAAATTTTCAATGTTTCGGCTATTATATAATAGTATAGTATAGATATATGTCGTGTGCGAAAATTTTAAAAAAGAAGAAATTTTAGTTAAAAAATATAAAAAAAATATACGCTTTGGCTAACAAAGATAATCGGTTAATTATTAGTATTTATAATATTACTATTTTATGTTACTAAATGGAATTGCATGTGATTTTTTTGAAAAATGTAAGGTTTTACTTAGGAAAAAATTTAGTTAGCAAATATAAAATAGAATATACGTTTTGGCAAAAAAAACTAATCAATTAGTTATTAGTAATTATAAATATTATTTTATTTCATTAGTAATATTTTTGAAAAATTAGAGATTTTAGTTAGAAAAAATAGAAAAATAAAAATTAATTAGAAAATATAAAAAAGAATATACACTTTGGCTAAAACCAGTAATTGCTTAGTTATTAACAATTATAATTTTATTATTTTATTTTAATAAATGAAACTATCTATGATATTTTTGGAAAAGACGAGGTTTTAGTAAAAAAAATAAAAATTTTATATGTTTTAGTTAAAAAATGTAATTGTCCGTGATATTTTTGGAAAAGTAAGGGAATTTTTCAGAAAAAATAAAAAAAGTAATATATTTTAAGTGAAAAAGGTAATTGGTTATAAATAGGTAATATTATTATTTAATAATATTTTTTATAAATAAGTAAGGGTAATTAAGTAAAACACAAAATACAGTTAAGTTAAGTAAGGGCAATTAGGTAAAATCACAACATACCTAAAACTTTCAATGTTTCATATTTAATATAATAGTATAGATAGATAGAGGTAAGAACTTGACATGAAAAAAGTTTTACAATTTTCTACATTTCAAAATTTCTCCGAAAAATTAAAATTTTATAATATAAAAATTAAGGCTTCGTTTGTTTCGCAGAAAACATTTTCCTGGAAAATATTTTCCGAATTTTCCGATGTTTGTTTGACTAATTAGAAAAGAAAACATTTTCTTGGGGAAAATTACTACTCGGAAAATGTTCTATTTTTTTGGAAAATAACTTCCTCATCTAGACTACGGAAAACATTTTCTTTTTTCATTTGCGTCGCCCCCGTCCTCTTCCATCGATCTATTTCCCCCTTTCCCTCACTACCTCCCTCTTTCTCCTCTACTAACATCTCCATCGATATCCAAACTCTCTTTCTCTCTCTCTCTCACTGTGCTACACCCGCAAGCGATTACGGCAGGTACCTCTATCTCTCTCTCTCGATTTAATCTACTGCATATAGATAAATTAAATACCAGTTAGTATGCGACTTGCTCCGATTTTTGATTATTATGCAATTTTCTACATTCATCTGCTTCAATTTGTTCTCTCACCATTGTCTCCACATCTCTCTCAATTAAAAAGGATTTGAGTTTTTAGATGTTTATGATAAATACATTTATGTGTTAATTTTGTTCTTAAGATCTGGTTAATGTATAATGTGTTAGTAATTGATATCTCAGATTTTGGGTTTCTTGAGTTTTTAAATTAGAAGGTTAGATTTTGAATTAGTCATATAAAAAAAGTATACGATAGATGTGCTTGTATTGTGGATGTTGTAAATTTGTGTGTGCTGCACCATTGTCGTATGGTTTCATTCGAAGGGTTGTAGCGAACAAAACATGATCGACTTTGTCAATCGACTTTTTATGTATTTTATGTGATCCTCGGTGAAGTTTTGATCGTTTGCCTGCTACATATTGAATTTGGGTGTTGTTATTGGATTTCGTTAACATTAGCCACATATACATGCTGATGTAGAAAGACAGTAACAGAGTTCAATGTTTTTTGTATTTTTAGTAAGCTTGTTAGTCACAAAGTATCTAAAAAGATTACTCATCTTTAATTAGATGTAGATAAACTGATCAAAAATGAGCAAGACTGAGAGTGATAAGAGTAAGGGCAAACAATTCCGGTGATCCAAGCCAATGTCGTATTTACTACTTGAAATTTTAACCGAGAAGGCTCTAAAGGGAAATAAACCTTTGTCAACCTTCAAATTTGAGTGTTTTGTACGAGCTGCAAAAGAAATCAGCCAAAAATATGTCGTTGATTGTCTTCCCGGACATGTTGACAATCATCTTAAAACGGTGAAAAAGGAATGGACATTGATAACAACCATCCGAGCCAAAAGTGGATTTGGTTGGGATGATAATCTGAAAATGATCACTGCTCAAAAGAATGTCTACGATGAGGAAGTCTTGGTAAAATTCTCTATTAATCTAATTATAGCTTTACTGTAATAACCAGGAAAATTACGTGTAAACATTTAGTTGTTTAATGAAATTTTCTTTCGTATCTATTTTTATTTAAATGTTTTATCTATTTAAATGTTGAAATTTTCGTTAAATGGTCAAATATGTGTCATTTAGATGATATGTGAATATTTGTGGTAATTAGAATTTATTTTAAGAGGATGTTATTTTATTTCGTTTTATTTTAATTATCGAAAAGAAAATTTAGTTCGTTTTATAATCATTCGGGGAATTGGTATATCATTTGTACCAATATTTTATTCGTTGAAGTGGGAAATATTCTGGAACATTCGTGATAGAGATATTTTGGTTCGTATATCTATTATTAAACAATTCTTGTAATTATCCATATATTCTTGATAATTATTGTCTCGTAAAACGTGTATTCTATTTATTCGTATTAAAAATCGATCCAATGGATCAATGTTGAACCAAAAATATCGTTTGGGGTATTATTTTCGGTTTAATATAAATAGGTGTATCACAAATTATTTTACGTATAATAAAGTTAATATATCGATAAATATCTAAAAATCCTCGAACCGTGTTCTTCGTAATCAAATCCAAATTCGAAGGCGTTACCGGAGTCCGATTTCAACGCTCTTATAGTCGAATCGAAGGTCTTGCAGTTTCATAATCTACCATCGGATTTCGTGTGGGGTAAAATTCTGGATTTCTATTATTTTTATTAAATTCGATTTTATATATATTAAAATTCTGAATTTTTGTAAACGTGATTGGTTGTTGATTTTGATATTACCATCGTGTAGAGTATGTTTTTATGGTCAATTTCATATATTATATGTTGAATTTAGAGTTCAGTAACGTATAGAAATTGAGATTTGATTGTCGTGTTCTTCGTGTTCTTGAGAATCAAAACTAATTTTGAAGGTGTTATTGATATCGTATTTTGGAGTTCAAGTAGTCGAATCGAAGCTCACATGATCTAGTTTCGGAATATGCAATCATTTTCATCATAGGATAAAGTTTCAATTTTATATAAATGTTTCTTTAATTCTGGATAAATAAATAAATTAGGGTTCATATTCAAAAATGGGGTCTTTTTGATTCTGAGTTCGTTCACTTGTTTTGATGGCTGAGATAGCTTTATATGATTGTGCATAATCGATTTGCATGCTGAATTGAGTTGTTTTAACCCATTTTTATCAAGTTCAATTTTTAAAGTTTACTTTTCAAATTTTGATTGATTCGTACGTAAAATCTGTTGATTGTTCGTGTATGTGGATATGGGGGTTAGATTGTACGTGTTCGAATCTTTGTTTTGGTATATATAACATTGAGTTTGGTAAAGGATTTGTGTTAGTTGAATTTTTGGCCGGATTTTGGTACCGCCGGCGACTTCACCAGCCGGTGGTAGCCATTAAAGCTGGCAACAGAGCTTTTTTACAGTTTAGTACCTCAAGTTTTGAAGATGATGAAGTTTGGTCCCTGAAGTTTTACAAAATTGCAAATTGGTCCCCTGACCAAATTATTTTCTAAATTATTTATTTTTAATTTATAAAAATCTATTTTGTTTATGTAAATTTTGAAAAATTGTTTTAAAAATGATTTTTAAATTCTAAAATTTTCTTTTAAATTCTAAAAAATTTTATTTAATGGAAATTTTGGATTCTTGTTTCTAGCACTATAACCTAAAAGATCTTGGTATAGTTGGGGTCGCAGATGCTACATTTCAGTGGTTTAACAATTTCAGGTGAAAGTTTAAGATTAAACAGGTGATCGATTTAATATTGAGATTTTATTGTGACGACCAAATCTTCTGACCCCGGATTTGGGGGCGTTACATTTACCATTTCTGTTTGAATTATAGTAATAGTTGGGTTCATAATCAGACTCTACTTAACTAGCATCTGGATAGTAGTAGTTGATATAGGCTTTAATCGCTTTTTTGATGATCATTCATTCAACCAAAGATCAAAGATCTGTATGCAACATGTGTTACATATGTAAGGTGTGTCTCGTATTTGTTCCTGAATATTTGTCCAATTTGTGCCTCTAAAACTTAATGTTAATTGAGTTATGAGCAGAGCTCTCTCTCTTTCATTCCCAAATTTGGTTCAAAGTAAAATGCCTAACATGAATAAGGCCAGGACACACTTTTGGACATAAATTCTAGGTTACTGAATGAGTCAGTCTGTTACTGAATGGATTAATCTTAGTACTAATTTCTAATCTCTGGTGCTTAATAATTAGCACCAATAATATACAGTAGTTGGCAAAGGAATGATACAAAGCTTATATTAAATAGCTTACTGTCTGTTTATTTTCTTGTAGTGCAATTCTTTGTCTATTTTCTGTTGAGCTCTATTATTTCTCATATACAGTATAATAATATACTTTGCGCTTCATTTTACATATAGACACATCCTACGCATGAAAAATATTTGAACAAGAAGATCGAGATGTATGATGAAATGCAGCTCGTTGTTGGTAAAGATATAGCAACTGGATTACATGCTAAATCGTTTATTGACGTAGACTCCGCAAGTACTGAAATGGACTCTCATCCGGTGGATGATATAGCCGAAAAGGAAACATCCAAATCTAGTGCTCCTTCAAAACGAAAAAGGTCTCATCAAAAGAAAAAAGAAAGATCCTCTGATGCGAATGTGGATGATGATGATAATGGAATTAAAGAATTAGCAATCCAAGTGAGGGAAATAGCAAAGGCTATGAAGGATATGAGCAAACAACAACTCAATGTCGGAACTTTAGGAAGAAGTTATGAAAATGGAAGGTTTCAGTGAGATTATTTTGGGTAAAGCTTTTGATCATTCGGTCCAGCAAAAAATGATTGCAGAAGCATTGATGGTTAAGAGCAAAAATCTTAAAACAATTTGGATAGAAGATTTTGTAAAGCAATGTAAATGATGAAATACTTTATATATTATCTTATGACATTAGTGTTAGCAACTTTGTTTCATCATATTGTTACTTGGGTTATGTTGGCTACTAGGCTCTATCGGTTAAAATGCAATATCTGTATTGTTTATTTTTGACCGGTAGTTTGTTATAATTTAAGGATTTTTTTCCCATGTTTTTAAATATTTTGTTTATGGTAGTACATTAGTTTGGCTTTTAAATTCTATTTTTTGTAATAATTAATTAAGTTACTATAATTAATAATGCTAATGGGTTTAAAATTATTAGGTAATATCTTTTAGCTTTTAGGTAACGTTATGTATTCAACTCATGAATTTGATAATATTCGTATTAAAAAAAATAAGTTTTTTACATGAAAAGAAAAAATAACAATTTGGAAAATATTTTTCAAAGTGTCAAATAAACACGGGAAAATATTTTCTGCTAATATCGTCAAACACAGGAAAATAACTTAATTTTCAGGAAAATATTCTCCAGAATCAAGTTATTTTCCAATAAACAAACGGAGTCCAAGTCTACGAATACTTTCCTTCCCCATAATTATTTGATACATTAAAATATTAAATCGGTCCACGAGTCCAAACCGGAAAGGACGGAGAGAGTAAAGACAACCCAAAAAATAAACCGGACAAACAAAATCCAGAAGCGGACCATACAAATTACAAATGTACATTAGATAGAGACATAGAGTAGTTTGCTTTGGCGGTTTGACTTTGCCGGCAAACACATTTAATAACTCTAAACATCCGTATCTCTCTGTATCCATTTACCATACTATGTTATTACATCAAAGCTTCAGCTCCCCCGGAGCTCTTACGCTTCCTCGATTCTCACGCCGCCGTAATTCTCTCCTCTCTCGCCGGAAAATTAAAAAACCTCTGACGTCATCATCAATATCTCCCTGTGTCTGTCTCCATGTCAGCACCGACACTGTCGCTGAAATTGCACAAAACAAGGTAACTTATTAAACTTATTAATTTAATGATTTGTTATTGATTTTTTTTAGTTGTTTTGAAGATTATTTGTGTTTGTATTTATATAGGTTTTAGTTGGAGCATTTTTATCTGCTGTGATTGGACAAGTTTCGAAGCCTTTTACTTCTGTTTTGTTGTATGGTAATAAATTTGAGTTTGATTTTAGTTGGATTACTCGTTCCGGTGGCTTCCCCTCAGCTCATTCCTCTGTAAGTTCTATACCATTGAATTTTAGTTTTCGGATTAAGATGATTTAGGCTTAGCATTGATAAGTTGATCGTAATTTTGTAATGGATGTAAGTTCCTGTGCCAATTAAAGTTATATTTTGGATGAACCATTGTTTTTAAGTTTTAACCTAATTTTTGCTTAGTATTGAGAAACTTATCGTGATTCTGTAATGGATTTATTGGCAGGCTGTTGTGGCCACTGCAACATCCCTTGGCCTTGAAAGGTGTGTGTATATGTATTCTCGGAATTTGTATTTTTATTGATCATGAATATAATGTGCATGTTTAGTGAATCCTGTACTTGTAAATAAGTAAATAATGTTATGTTTTACGGATTTTTGTGATGAATCTTATATGTTACGAACATATATATGTTCGTGACCGAGGAAATATGTCCGATTCATTTGCAAGTGACCAGTCATTTTGTGTTTGTTTTGGAATTAAGGAAGAATTATGGTTACTAAGTTCATTCGATTAAATTGCAGGGGCTTTGCAGATTCAATTTTTGGTTTGGCAGTTGTGTATGCTGGCATTGTTATGTATGATGCTCAGGTTTGCATATTTTATCTCGATTTCTATATATAAAAGCAGATATGTTTGTCAGTTTTTGTGTGTGTTTATAACAGATTTGATCTTTACTTTTTTGGATGTCTAATGTGTTTATGTATTTTGGGTTTTTGTAAGATTTTCAAGCGTCTTGGATGAGTTCATAGCTATATTTTTGTAGGAAACATCTATATGTAAGCATGTTATGAGCATAGTTATGTAATAGATGCCTTGATAATTCAAATAAACTAACAATTCATTGCAAGTCAGGGATATGATCATTTTTTTTCCAAGGTAACTTTAACGGTATTGTAAAACATATAGCTTGAAGGGAGCTAATAGACAAGAACATATACTTATCCATCGAGGTTGTACAATTGTACTCCATTAACAAGGGAAAAAACACAATATATGTGGTTAGTTTATTTCTGATTAGGTTGCTGAAGGTAGATAGTTTATATTATTGAAGTTCAGCTTTAGTTTGGGCCTCTATCGATTTTGCATAGGCGATGAGCTTTGCGTAATGTAATCCAACTGATTATAACTAAGGTCTAAGAACAAAGGCCATAAAAAAGGTTTTGCTTAAATGGTGATTTATTTGTTACTCTTCATTCTTTAATTTTTTTTACAAAAATGATCATGTACCTGTCCCATGCAGTATTGGGGACCTTCTTTGTTATAAATTTCAGTAATGGTATGTTCTGAAAGTGGAGAACACTAACTTTTCTGGGTAAACCAGAATACTTCTGAAGCTTGAATAAAGATACGATATCTAATATTGCATTCAACAGTTGAGAATAATAGTGAAATAAATACGGGAAAAAATAAATTATCCTAATGTATAAATTAACTAATAGGCTGTTCGCTACAATAAGAATATAAATCTGCCTTGTTGATATGATATAAATTTTTATCTTCCGACTCAGAAAACAAATAATCTAACTGAGTATCTAAATGAAAGTGACTCAGATTATGATATCATTGACCCAAAACAAATAGCTGCCAAGAAACTGTAAATTTACATCTTAGGTCCATGTTCGTTGAATGAAGAGCCACTTTCATGATACAATTTCTTGTCTATTCTGTCAATTAAAAACTATATGCATTTCTGTAAAGTCCTCATACAAAGGCCTTTGGTCGAACATGGATAATTTGGCTAATCAGAATCATAAAAGAATCATGACAATGAGAGTGTTGACATTTTTCGTGGGGATACAAAAATAAGATAGAAAATTCATATTGATAAAAAATGAAGAAATGTCGTATTGATGTTATGTTCTTTTGAACTGTTTTAGCTAGGATTTGACATTCGTTGGAACTAAAAGAGGCCTGACTAGGTACTTACGACCCCAGGGAAATAAAATGGGCCTTCTCAAAGCAGAGGGGTCTTCCTTCTGTTTTTATCGAATTAGGAGGCAACCATCTAAAGATTTCGTTCAACTTAGTTGTGATAAATTTACCTGTTTATGTTTGAAGTACACTGTCTGCTTTACTTGGACCTCGTACATATTGCTAGCCAATAGGCAGTTATACTAGAATGGGGTAAAGAGGATTTTTAGAAAACAAATATATGAGGGTCGTAATATGTTTTTTAGCCTCAAGGCAAAAAATCTCATGTTCTTAAATCTTTTATTGCTGCAGGGAGTCAGGAGGGAAGTGGGAAATCAAGCAAAAGTAATTAACAAGCTGTCGCTGAAGACACGGGGTAACACATGTCCCTCAAATGATGCTTACCATATGTCTGAATCTTCATCAGGAAAACAGTCTTTAAGTTTGGAGAGACCTGACGCTCTTCTACAAGAACCAAGTCCCACAAAGCCGAGAAATAACACTTCTCTGCTAAGTAGAATAGATGACAGAACGAATCAAACTATGTCAACCAAGACACCATCTGACTTGGCAACTGATGTTAAAGAAGGATCGGGAGATTTTGTCCATTATTATGCTCCACTTAAAGAGTCAGTTGGCCACTCAGAGATAGAAGTCCTAGCAGGTGCTATTCTGGGTTTCTTAGTTAGCTTAATCATTCATACAACATGAGTTTTTATTAAAAGTTTATATATAGTGTTATACAGCGGGTGTCTGTTTGTAATTTACAAGTTCCAACCTTTAAAAAGCAAAGGTTTACAGATTGTATTGGTACTCTCTGCAAACTGCACACACACACTTAATTCTTAATATCAGACAAAGTTTTATCGATTGTTGCCTTTGATCACTTAATTGATCCCAAACTTGTGGTTGAATATACATTAGCCACGCATTGCATTGTTGATGGCTACGCTACCCTCAAGCTTCCGTTGGAGATGGTACTCTCCGGCCTGTCGTCAACTGCAGTACTTTTGTTTACAAGCATTATAGTTTTACCATTCTTCGACAGCAAAATTGATTTCGTGCAGTTGTCTTTGATTTTCATTAGTGTGGAGATTTCAGTAACATCCATGTTTAGCACCCCTTCTTTTGAACACTGTTGATTGCTTGAAAGAAAAATAAAATGATCGAACTAAAAATTTTGGACCAAAATAAATAAATAACATAAGAAGTTGACCCAAGATATGAATACACATGCAAATTAAGAATAACCGGTACAAAAATAGGGACACTTTCCGCTCTTTTTTAATTTTCAGAACTATTTGCAGCGTAAGATAATATGCGACAGTTTGTGAATGACATATGTAACATATATTGCTCTGTAAGTTAAAAAACGGCTCTGAAAATAGCATTTTCTCAAAAATAATTCAAGAGGGGTCATGATAGCAAATACTCCAAAACTTACCTAACAATAGTTTTGTTTTTAAAGTTTTAAAATAATCAAAACATAAACAAAAAAAATAGTTATTAAAATGCAACATTTTCTCCGAATTTTACTTCGATTATATATGAATGAAAAATAAAAATTGCAGTTATTTTTAAAACATTTAAAATAAAATAATTCCAATTCCAATATAATTACACATCGACCTACAACACTTTATATCTATCGCATACACACCCAGAACTGCTTATTATATTTCTAGGGTTTCACCTTTTTCTTATCCTCAATTAGATTCAATTCAATTCAATGGCGAACCCTCTCTTCGGCGGTTACAACGCAACCAGCTACGGAGGCGCCGGATCTAATCTCTCCAGTCTCTACTCCTCCGCCGCCGATCAATATCATCCCGGCGATTCAACGTCTCTTCTCGGCGCTACGACGGCGAGGTACTTGCCTTCCGATCCGTACTCGTCGGCGTTCTCTTCGTCGTTCTCGTCTCTCGCTGATAGGACTTCGTTGTACTCTGATTATCTCTCCGGCGGTTATTCTGCGGCGGCGAGGGCGGCGTGGCCTGGTCCGCCTGGTGTTGAGGCTGGATCGTCTTTTCCGTCGGTTGATGGTTTTGCGGGGTATAAGCGTCCCTCTGCGGCTGAAGGTACGGTGTTTTGTCTTTGATTTTTCGTGTTTTATCGATATCGATGTGGATTGTAATTTGTGCTTATGATTGATATTTTGTTAGATTTAATTTGTTCTTTATTAGTCAATTTACTGATAATTCTTTATTAGTCAATTTACTGATAATTAGATTGACAGACGGAAGTATAATTATGCCTAGAATTTAACTTTTTGAGGTTCAAAACTTAAATGAATAAAATTGGAATCAACAGAGGATATGATATATGATCTAAAGTGAGAATTTTTGTGAAAAATTAGCTCCTTGTAAGTGTAGTTGTAAGATGTAAGTGTAGTTGTAAGAGAATAGCTACACCAGTGCCTATTGGCCGGCACCGAGTAATCTCTGTTGAGTGAGGCAAATTTTCTCGAGACGTGCGAGAAACATTTAAGCTTGGGTCCCTTTGTACGTTTGAGGTTTATTTCATATATTTTAGAGTATGTTTGCTTGATGAATGATAGAGGAGGGTTTTTAACTCTGTTTGGTATTATTTTAATTAAGGATCAGTCTTTCCATTACGACAGAGGAGTGTCTCTTGTTCTTATATGTCTAGACTATGTACTTGGCTTTAAAATATTAAGTATAGACGTGATAGAAAATTGGTACTTACTTTTATTAACCAACAATATACTTTTGCTGCTACTTGTTACCTAATAGTTCACCTTTAAACTTCTATTGAAGTTGGATATAAAAGTGTAGCAAATTATTACTTATCTATAAATGTCTAGCCGTTTAGTTTGATATCTGCAAGTTTTACATATTTTTTATTTTTACAACAGCATGTACTATATATATATATATACCTGTTGGATGTTAATTCTGAAAGTATTTTCAAGCATGTTAGAGTCTCCTTACATGGGGGGTGGTATAAAAACTTACATGATTTGAGCTATTTTCAGTAGGAAGTTATTCCAGTTGTTATATAAGAACGCATTATCTATATATTGTAGTGTACAGAATAGTCTAATAAATTTCTGCCCTTTTACTTGTTTTGTATATATCTAATTGGGTATATGTATGGACTAATATTTTCTCCACTTCCTACTACTAATTTTTTATTGCTAAATATTAATATCAGCAAGTCCTACATAATAATAACGTTTATTTTCCTGTGGTTGCTATATGCGTCTACTATCTATCGTAGCACTTTACCGTCAGACTCTTCTGGGTACCAATAGTACACTCGGTCAAAGTGACCCTTGGTATGCTACCAATGCTTTGGCCAAGCGTCCTAGATTTGAATTTGGAAGCAATTTGCCTATTTATCCACAGAGGCCAGGGGAGAAGGATTGTGCCCATTATATGCTCACAAGAACCTGTAAGTTTGGAGAGAGCTGCAAGTTTGACCATCCTATTTGGGTTCCGGAGGGTGGAATTCCAGATTGGAAAGAGGTGATCATTGCTATCTTGTCATATTATAGTATATATTTATGAAATCATTTTCCAACAATGATAAACTTACTAATACAGTATCTTTACTTCCATATTTTGCTGGTATACACACTCTATTTGTTTACATGTATTAATTTACGATATGATGGAGCTATGTTTGTTCTGTCTCAGCCTTAATTTTAAATACATTTTCTTGCAAGTATTATTTCATATATTTAATAAGTAATTTTTAGGGCACTATTTGGATTTGTTAATAAATGACAAACAGAGCCTTCAACGTTTGTAACAACGTGAAAGACTTTGGAAACCAAATAATTGAGAATATATAAAAAAATTATTTAAGAAAGAATCCTTAATAATATCTGATTTGTTAATTGAATTGGTAATTGTCTCCTGGACTTTGATTTGGATAGAATTGATTATCATCTACTGACTTTAATTTGGATTAGAGACCAGGTTAGTTTTATTATAAAAGAGGTTTCAAGTTTTGTAATAATTTAGAGTTATGTTACCGAGGTTATATATATATTGAGTAAGTTTTCTATTGCGTGAGGCTTTTACAGGATTAGCTTAACCCCTTGCCAGTTATATTCAATGTTTCTACAAAAATGTTAGGCGGTTACATAGTTCATGAAATTTTTAAGGGGATGGATAGTTAGGATTGAATCTATGGCCTTGTTGGGGAAAGGGAGGGGATAAGCCTTGGCCTCTAGATCCATGATTCCAAATTATTGATATGCTATTCTTATATACAGCATAACAAATATATTTAAGTTAACTTTTTGACTTGTAGTAGAGCAAAAATATTGCATCTTGCTTGGGAAGATAAGCTAATGCTCTGGTACAGGCGATAAGTATAATATGAGCACATAGTAAGAAAATATAGTATTGGATTAGGTCTGTATGTAATTGTACTAAGCCTAATTCTGCTATGCACCGACTTGAGCAATTAAGCGGACAACCTCTCATTGGCTTTGGTAAAAAAAAAATATCATTTCTCACTTTCCTTCATCTCTTGATTATTTGTCCACACTTATCCGTACATTTTCTTGACCTTTCAGCCTTTTCAAAGTTCTAATAATGCTACTCAACATCTCTAACTCTTTGCTATTGCAAGCAGAAACAATCAATCACGTGCGATACTTGAGACGTTTAATTTTATTAATTCGTCTCCTAATATCTTTTATATTATTTGTTTAGCTCTAAATTTCCTTCAAAATAAGATTATATAAATAAAAAATATTGACTTTACCTAGGCTGCTGAATCACAGTACCATGTTTTAAATTTTTGATGGTTCTATGCTGTACTTGTTGAACTCTAATCTACTTGAATATATTATGTATACTAGTGTGGTATTTTATATAATCTTAAAGTTGAATTAACTTATGTATACAAGTTTGGTATTTATAGTCTTATAGGTTACTACACCATGTTCTATACTTGAAATGGGTCGTCAAAGTAGTAACAATTTTTATTTTTTTTTCATTATCAAGTATCAACCTTACCCAATTTTTTTTTATTTTTTTCTGCTAAATGAACCTTACTCAATGTCATATTCTGTAGGCAATACATGATATGTAATGCAATGTTAGTATCACATAAGAAGTCTTGTGAAATACAATCTGTGATTGGAGTTTGAAATATATATATATATATATATATTATATATGTATGTATTGTCTAGGTAGAGTTATTAGGATATTGAGAACTAGTATGTACTCGATCCAACCGGGATGTTCACTTGGAAGGTTCCATGAAAAAATAAATTGTGATCCGAATATGGAAATCATACATGTTTTGTCACGGGTACCTATATGGATAATAAATGGTCTCCTTAGAACAATTTTTATATCAGAAAACTTACGGTCTCTTTGTACTCAATTTTCCAGGTATTAGGTTCTTACTAAACTTGGTATTGATAGCATCGTTGCTACTGTAATATTACCATATACATTTGTAAAGCTGTCTTTGTTATTATCTGTATATGTCTTGAATTTAATGTTAGATTATCAATCGGTGATAAGTAGATATCTAGAGATGGAGCAACCTGTCGACAAGTTAATTAGACAAACTTATCTAAATTATTTGAACTTTGGGTGTTTGGCTTGTTTTTTTGCATCTTAATAACACCTTTCTTGCCTTCAGTGGCTGCTATAACCCTATTGTACCCAATGCATCTATAACTTCTGTTTTATTACTCATTATGTATTGTAGGTACCGCTTGCTGTTACTAGTGAAGCGCCTCCTGAGAGACCAGGAGAACCAGATTGTCCTGTAAGCGAAGTTCTGAATGAATTGGTTTTTGTATTGCACGTCTTCTTGTTTTTCACTGACATTTAATGTGCCGCAGTACTTCGTAAAGACTCAGAAATGCAAGTTTGGTCCGAGATGTAAATTCAATCACCCGAAAGAAAGGATAGCTCCCTTGGTAGGAACATTGTCAATTGGGATCAAATCATATACTATTATTTACATCCACAGAAAACCGAGCCTGTTTGATACTTGTACGACACTAATAGTTTACTCGACTTGATTTAGGGTGTCACAGAGAATGCTGATCCTTCACAATTACCTCAGAGGCCATCTGAACCCCCATGCGCTGTATGAAATGTTTAATTATATCTTCTCTATTCTTAGAAGTACTAATAGGATGACCTTTTGTTTTTAGTTTACTGATCCTTGATTAAATAATGTTTGTGCAGTTCTATACAAAGACTGGAAATTGTAAATTTGGTGCAAGCTGCAAATTTCATCACCCAAAAGACATTGTGATTCCTGTATCAGGTCAAGTAAATGGCACGGGAAATGAAGAAGCTTTGAAGAATGGAAGTGTGATGCCCGTGCAGCCAATAGCAGCCCCTGCATCATTGCACAACTCCAAGGGTCTTCCTGTCAGACCGGTAATGCATATGAATAAATAATATAAACATAAAATGAAACATATTTTCTTTTGTGTTATTCTATTAGAATATGTAGGTAACCATGCTGCCACTTGCTTGCATTGCCTTCCTTATTAGACCATGCTAGTTATGCATATATATTGAGCCAACTTGTCCAGATTTTCATTGTTTTTCATTTTAAGAGTCCACCTTAGGTATGATAAATATTTGACTCGATTAGAACTTGTTCGCATAACATCTATAGAGGGAATTTTTGAATTTTCTTATAAAGATGTGTATTAAGTCAATTAATGTGGCTGTGTGTGACATCTTTGATTTGGACTAGATCGCATGTATCAAATTCTGTTGTTTTCCCATCTCAATGGGATTATACATGTAATCATGTTTACACTTCTCTTTTTTGATTTTTTTTTTTAGTTTGGGTAGAATCTTATGCTGTTCATTTAACATAATGTTTGGTTATGATTTACCCTGCCATTGTTTATCTAAAATTTCCTTGCAACAGGGTGAGGTGGATTGCCCATTCTACTTGAAAACTGGAAGGTCAGTACCTCACATTTTAAGAAGATTTGGAAGTATATCACTGTTTCTTTTTATTTAGATGATGAGTAACTGCATTAACACAATTTGCTTTTGTAAAATTTGTATTTTAGTTGCAAGTATGGTGCCACTTGTCGCTATAATCATCCGGACATATATGGTAAGTATATATATAATATAACTGGCAGTTTACATATCATTCTTCATCTGGTTTCTTACTTTGAAGCTCCCTTGTGATGTCTTTGCAGCCACCAATCCACCTGCCGGTGCTGCAACTTTTGCAACCACTCCTACTGCTCATTTAAACTTTGGTGTTGTCAACCCAGCGGCGTCTATGATTCAAAGTATTGACCCTAGGTTGAATCAGTCAACGGTAACTTGAAACAGCTCCTGCATACATTTATTAATATTTTAAAATTATTTCCGAGCTTTGTTTACATTGGATGTATGTGATTCAAAATTCTGGCGTGCATTGTTTTCAATGTAAACCTAGTGATTTGAACTGGTGTAGCAACTTATTTCGAGGAATAATGTTTTGAGATTATTTTATTAATAACTTTCTGCCCTCGGAGCATATCTGTTAAATTTTTCAGAAGGATTCTCTAAATAGCTTAATGAAGCTTTATTTTTTCACAAAAGATTAGATGATTAATTACATAAGGTTTAACCTTTTAGTGTATTATATGTAATTGTAAATATTTAAATTGTTTAATTATTTAAACCTAAAAGTGTTAATCTATGTATGTATGTAACGCTTGGGGAGTACAAGCTAACATGAAAAGACGAAGTTGATCGAGGTTCAGATATGATATGTTTAACAGGCATTTCGATATACTGACAAGACAGATGTTTTGTAATCCATGCAGCTAACATAACAGACGAATTGTATGTTATTTAGTATTTACTTGGAAGTTATAATTGACAAATCATTTATTTTGTTCTTTGATGCAGCTAGGTTTGGGCCCAGCTATCTATCCTCAACGGCCTGGACAGATTGAATGTGATGTATGTTGCTTGTTTTCATGTACATCTCTATAAATTTGTCACTTTCTAAACCTTCATTAATCAGTATGCAATGTTCTCTGTCAGTTCTATATGAAAAGTGGAGAATGCAAGTTTGGAGAGAGGTGCAAATTCCATCATCCCATCAATCGATTTGCTCACACACAGTTGGTGAAGGAATCCCAACAAGAAAATGTGAAGCTCACTCTTGCAGGTCTCCCTAGGAGGGAGGTATGTTCTTTTGAGTTCTATCCTTGGAGTTACTAAATAGAACTGTACATACACACAAGCATTTCTTGTAACAGTTGAAGACAAACTAAACAATGAATATTTCTTATTACGACAATGAAGCATGTTCAGTTCTAATTAACCGAGGACCTAAATGTTATTTCCTGAATTTTTGGTTGGGCTTTTAATGTTGTGTATGATCTCACTTCTGCTGACTACGAATGTATTGGATGATGTTGGCAGGGTGCTGTTCACTGCCCCTATTACATGAAGACTGGTGCATGCAAATATGGTGCTACATGCAAATTTGATCACCCACCACCTGGTGAGGTCATGAGCTCAGCAGTAACAACAGGAGCATCTGCTGCAGTGGTTCAAGGGAAAGAGGCTGAAGCTACTCAAGAACAACAATCGTAGATGGTCTCAGGAGGTATCTTGGTAGTCATAAAAAGGATTTATGTCAAGCTTTTAAAGCTTGTTGCTTATTGTAATCCAGTTCGATAAACTTAGCTTAGTTTGCTTCACGATTGTAAACTTGTGGGAGCTTAGCATTTTGAAGGACCTAAAGCTGTATATGGTGTGCAGCTGTGTGTTTTTTTTTTTTTTTTTCTAGTTATATCCTTGTTTGAGTTTCAAAGTAGGATCTCTTTTCAAATCTGTGCTCCGTTTTTGTCGAAATCTTCCTGTCCATGTTATGTTGGAGGTGTTTTGTTTGTAATTTGAGATTTTTATTGTAAAAATCAGTACACTACAATAATAACATAGGCTAGTGTTTTGTAGCCAGAAATACCATCTTCTCAACATGTTAAACGAAATGAGCCCAAAAAATCTATCGAATTCAATTAAGTTCAATTTTAAATTTGAATATTTCCAATATTAACTGTACCTGCAATTTAAACTTGGGCTGGACGTGTAGATGTTCCAGAATTTCAAAGCTCGACCCGGTTCAGAAAAAGGTCCGGCCCACAGGTTTCAAACAGATCTAAATACTTAAATAATTTCTTTCTCAATTTTAATTTTCCCAAAATCCATTAGAAAAACAATTCTTCTCTCACTAAATTTTGATTTTCCTAAAATCCAAAAGAAGCTAGAACAATCATTTGTAATTTTTTTTTTTAAGCTCATTTGTAAAAACTTCTGTACAATACGATAGAATAAAAGATAAGCATGTAGCTCGAAAAACGAGCCCTCGTGGCTTTGCCAATACATACAAAACACATTCACTTACGTTAACACATACTACTATTTTATACTCCTCCGCAAGTCAGTGTCATCATCCACTCTAGTCTGTCACAAGTCAAACTCACCGGAAAATCAAGATTCACGACGACCCTTCAAATGGGTGCTATAAAGCTGGCGATTGGAGATGCAATATTAACTTTCATGTGGGTGTTTCTTGCTTCAACGTTTGGAGCAGCCACGTTCATAATTGGCACTTATTTACAAGTACAAGGCCTGTTTTTTGATCTCTTTTGTATGGCCTTTCTTGTAACTATTATGTTGTTTTTTTTTGGATTCTTGGCTGAGGCTTTGGGTGGTGCCAGCTTTAATCCTACTGATTTTGCTGTTTTTTATGCTGCTGGAGTTAA
The DNA here is from genome assembly GCA_030848705.1 of Heracleum sosnowskyi. Lineage (NCBI taxonomy): Eukaryota > Viridiplantae > Streptophyta > Magnoliopsida > Apiales > Apiaceae > Heracleum > Heracleum sosnowskyi. The sequence goes on from CM061243.1 coordinate 124,561,091, forward strand.
GAGTGAGTCCTTGTTCTCTGCTTCTCTCCGTCTTCCTGCTCAGGTATGTGCTTTAAATATGTACATGTAGTAGAATTCCGATAAATGAATAATCTCGTCAAGTGAATAATTTTTTCGGTCTTTTTAATCAAGAGTATTTATTTATCAAGGTTGAACTTTATATTTATGTGTCTGCCAATAAGATTTCTGTCTTGGAGTTCATTAATGGAGTGTTGTATGTATTTTCTTGCTGGGATCTTGATTTGGATCAAGAATGTAGAATTATGATCAAGATGGAAGATTTTATTACTTGATCCAGTACACTAATTTAATTGTGTTAGATATTATAAGAAAGTCGTGTTTGTTGTGATGATCAAGTGTTTACTTGCTAGCCGTTAGGTAATGGAATTGGGATCACCGTCTTTATGAATAATCATAAGGGTAAAGCTGTGAACTTTACAGTGATTAATGTAATGTTAATTGGTTCAGTTAGATTGAATCTCTGTAAAGCTTGTTAATTGGTAATTTAATTGTGTTAGATATTATAAGAAAGTCGTCAAAGATTGTGATGTATTGTTGCTTTTGCAAGTTGAAAATGGGGACCAGTGTCTTTTTTCATGGGATCTGCGGTTGTTGAATATACTCTCTTGCTTGATTTTATGGCTTTAATTATTGGTCCCTTATTTCACTTTTGTAAGTAGTAAGCCAGAAGACTAGCCATGTCATGTACCTTCTTGCAAACAACTTCAGTAATTAGAAAATATTCTGTTATGTTTATTGGATTAGGGCCTTTTCTCTATTGGTAAAGCATAGCGGTCGATTGCAGATACATAGAACATCCGAACTCTTGTTACCGAGAGAATATGGGTGTGCACTAAGCTACAATGAGAGGGGAACAAAGCTTTCTTATATTTCAAATCTTAATCCGCTAGTCACCATCCTTTTTCACAAATCATGTATTTGTTTTTTCATTTTCTTGTTATTGACTTGAAGCTAATTAGCCTAAACTGATAAGTGCTTTCCTTTCAGGTTATGTTTAATTATGTCTATGATATCGAAGATATTATCATCTTAAGTCCATAATATTAATCATCCCCGGTTATATTCTTAATATTACATACTGATTCTGATTCATAACTAAAATAAACTACTCCGTTTGAATGTCAAATCATATACAGATCAAAGAATTTAATCAATAACTTGTTGAATTTTCCTTCACAGGCAGCCGGTGCTGCTGGCGGTGCATTGGCAATCATGGAGCTGATGCCAGTGCAGTATAAGCACATGGTAATGGGGCCTTCTTTGAAAGTTGACCTGCACACTGGAGCAATTGCTGAGGGGGTGTTGACCTTCGTAATTACCTTTCTCGTGCTCTGTATTATCCTTAGGGGTCCTAAAAATGCACTTTTGAAGAATTGGTTGCTTGCCATGACAACTGTGGTGCTCGTTTTTGCCGGTGCCGGTTATACCGGCCCTTCCATGAATCCTGCCATCGTACGTACCAAATGCTATTTTCTGTTTTTATGTTAATGCAGTATGTGGATTTTTTTTTAACTCAATTATATTGCGCACATGAGATATAATGTTCCTAGTGTTTTATGGTAATAATCAATATGATTGATCTGTTTCAAACTTCTAAATAGAACAGGGAAAATATTAATTACTGCATGCTAAATTGCAATTTTTTTTCTTTTCTGGTTTTCCGAATCTCTCGGAGATCTCATTCCGCTTTTGATTTCGTATATAACGTTTCTCGAGCCTTAGCTGAACATTAATCAAGAAGCCCTGCTTCAAATAGACATCTTGTCACGCTGTTTGTAGCTGAGCTCTGTAAACATCTGGCCACTAGAAATTTAAGATATATCCCAAGTCCCAATACAGCATTGCTTGACAGACACTCTTAATTTAGAATTCCCTTGATCATAGTTATCTGCTGCTTCAAATTCTACTTGCCCCCTTCAGGTACAAAGATGAAATGTTAGATATTTTAAATCTGGATTTGGCATTTGCCGGGCTTTTCATATGCTCCAAAATTTTGTCTTGATGTTTAAGAATCTGCTAAGTATCCTTTCGAGGAGCCTCTTATTTGATTCAATCTTATGTAACCAATTCTCTCACCAAAAAAGTCATTTGCCTATTCTGAAAACATGTTGTATTAAACAAGCACTACGTAAATTCTTCAACTATCTTTATTTTGTTCTTCCTCAATCCTCATCCTAAGTATACTAAATTTTGTTCTCTTAAAAGAAATGATTCTGCTTTTCGGCTTTTGTCTTTTAGGTATTGTTAGCTTTATATTATTTATCGCATACTGTGATTGCTCACTTCCTTCATTTGTCTGTTCAGGCCTTTGGTTGGGCATATGCAGATAATCGACACAATACATGGGAGCAGTTTTACGTTTACTGGATATGTCCATTTGTTGGGGCTATATTATCAGCTTCGCTATTCGGTGTTATATTCCCACCTCAAGTAGTAAAGCAGAAGAAAGCTTGAAGAAGAGGCAACATCTGTTCATCTTTACATTTTAGAGATTCTGTTCTGTTTATCAGCCACACTTTTCATTTCTTTCTAGATATATTATTAGTTGTAGAATATAGATATTGTAAGTTTTTGTGTCTTAAAGCAATGAACTTTTCCAACCTAGTGCCTCTTTGCCAACTTTTTATCTCTTTTTTTTTTTCTTTGTTATGTGCACAGTGCAATGATGGCGAAGGAACTTGTATGAAACTAATTTCATCTTTTTTAAAAAAACTAAATTTACTGAATATGATGTGTGTATTAGAAAAGTGTTTAGAAAATAAATACACTTTTAAAGATAAAAACAAAAATATACATATTATTTCATACAAGGAGGATTCGACGTCGATAAAACAATCCAGGAAGTCTAAAATCCATCTATATTCAAATCACTTTTTAACATGCTATATATGTAAAGAACTAGAAATAGTAAATATCATGGTAATTCATCATGTACATTGGTAACTTCTTTTAAAAAAAGTGATTTTAGAATAATTCTTAAATAATATATATTATAAACTGATTGTAATAATAATTTGAAATTAATGGAAAGTTGTATTAAAGTTATATTACTAGTCAAATTTTTAAATATACAGTTTTATTATAATTTGATAAGGAAACTACTATAAATTAATGTGGGGAAATCCGGTTCCTATTCAATATGGAATTTTAAATGGAAAGAAAATATACTCCTAATCTTTATCAAAAACTAAAAACCCTACTCATGTGTATATATATAACATAATACGTACCAGGTTTTACTCCTAGTACGAGAAGTAGAAGAACAGGTTTAACTCTTAGGTCACACCGGAGTCCGAATATTTACAAACTATTCCTATGTCGTTCATGACTTATAAAAAGCAAAGATCAACCGGCGTGCAACGAGTACCACTGGGTATTAGATTTTGTCCAACTGATTTAGAGGCTTTCGCTTACTTATTCAGCAAGATCCACGTGAAGCACTTGAAACTTTTACCATTGGACTTAGTTCAAGAGTTGGATGTTTACCAATTTGAACCATGCAAGCTTCCACGTAAAGAAGAAGATGAGTTTGCGTATTACTTTACACGAAGGGCTCATAAGAGTAAGAAAAAGATTCATAGGTATACCAGAGACGACAAGGGTTATTGGAGAATGAGTGGCTCCACGTCGAAAACCAATGCTGGGAAGAAGAACACGCTTGTTTATTATCTGAAATCTGAAAAAGAGAAAGGTACTAAAGGTCATAAAACCAATTGGATTATGCACGAATATGAATTAGCCGATGAGAATATAATTAGTGATAGATCTTCGAGATCTTCAAGCAGGAGTATTGTGTTGTGTAGAATTTATGAAAGAAAAGAACAAGAAGAAAAAAGTAGCAAAGAAAAAGAAGGCGGAGAAAAAGAGATCGGAGACAAGGAAGATTTAAATAATGGAATGGATTTGCCGGGGCTGCTGCGGATGCTGGGTGAAGCAGATTCTGAAGTTCTAAATAGAGTTGAGGAAGAGGCTTTACCAAATTCGCCTACAGATGACAGGGGAGATACTGCTGCTAGTGCTGATTCGCGGATGAATAACACTCAACTAACCCATACTCGTAATTTGATCCAAAGTATCGATGGACCGAGGAACAATGTGATGAGTATGGTGGAAGAGAATGATATAGACTTAAGCTTGCGGCTGTAATAGACCATATACAACGTTGTAACAATACTCTTAATTCAGTGCATACAATGTTAATTAAAGAGCATTGTATGAAGAAAGATACAACCTCTAATTCTTTTTTTCCACATATTATTAGATAAATAATCTAGCTCAGAGCTAGTCTTTCAGTATACAGGTATAATTCAAAATTTTCATTGTCAGAGGTTTCTTCATATATACTTATCATCCATATTGTAACTTTTATTTAAAACATTTATGTAAATTTTATTTTTTCCTTCCTGGTTCAACTTTATCAATCTAAATTGTGTTATGTCAAAAATATCTTTGGCTATGTTTGTTTCAGGATAATTATCTCCAAGCTTTGTTTATATTTGATGATGTGACTCTAAATTCTGGTGTGCATAGTTTTCACTGTAAACCTAGTCATTTGAACTGGGCTAGCTACTTATCTCAAGGGACAATGTCTTGAGGTTATTTTATAACTAACTTTCTGCCTTCGGAGCATGTCTGTTAGAATTTTTACAAAAGATTGGATGGCTAATCACATAAGGATTAACCTTTTAGTGTATTATATGTAATTGTAACCATATAAATTGTATAATTATGTAAACCTAAAATTGTCAATCGATGTATGTATGCAACGCTTGGGGACAGGTAGCCATCATGAAAAGACGAAGTTGATTGGGGTTCAGATATGATATGTTTAGAAGGCATTTGGATATATACTGACAACAAGTCAGATGTGTGTTGTAATCCATGCAGCTAACATAAGATACGAATTGTATCTTATTAAATATTTACTTGGAAGATATATTTGACAAATCATCTAGTCTGTTCTTTGATGCAGCTAGGTTTGGGCCCAGTTATCTATCCTCAGCAGCCTGGACAGATTGAATGCGATGTATGTTGCTTGTTTTCACGTATATCTCTATTAATATGTCACTTTCTAAACCTTCATTAATCAGTCCGCAATGTTCTGTGTCAGTTCTCTATATGAAAAGTGGAGAATGCAAGTTTGGAGAGAGGTGCAAATTCCATCATCCCATCAATCGATTTGCTCACACAGTTGGCGAAGGAATCCCAACAAGAAAATGTGAAGCTCACTCTTACAGGTCTCCCTAGGAGGGAGGTATGTTGTTTCGAGTTTTATCCTTCGAGCAACTAAATAAAAGACTGTACAAACACACAAACCTTTCTTGTAGCAGTTTAAGACAAACCAAACAATATTGAATATTGATAATCGTTCTGATAAATTTTGGTCATGAATCATGATAGAATAAAAGATATGAGTATAGCTCGAGAAACGTGCCCTCGTGACAATCCTACTGATTTTGCTGTTTTTTATGCTGTTGATAGTTAAGAGTGAGTCCTTGTTCTCTGCTCCTCTCCGTCTTCCTGTTCAGTTATATGTTATTACTTCTTTTGTATGCACGTCTATATTCTTTATTAATAAACAAAACTATACATAAATAGCGCGCGGTATTAAAGTATCAAATTTGGTTATCATTAGATTCAGGTTTGATTCCTTGCAACTACATAATTATACCAGATTTATTACTTTAAATTCTTTAGCTTCACCCCGGATTCGATTCCTAACAATTACGTAATTATACAAGATTTGTTTATTTACTTTGATTTCATTAACTTATTTACTTTATTAATCTATACTCTTTATTAATAAGCAAAACAATGTGTAAATAACGCGCGATACTAAAGTACCAAAAGTATCAAATTTGGTTATCACTAGATCCGGGATCGATTTCTCACAACTACATAATTATACAAGATTTATTACTTTAATTTTTTTAGCTTCACCCAGGGTTTGATTCCTTACAACTACGTAATTATACAAAATTTATTTATTTACTTTAATTTCATTAACTTATTTACTTTATTAAAAAAGAATACTAAAGTACCAAATTTAGTTATCACTAAATTCGGGTTTGATTTCTCGCAACTACGTAATTATACAAGATTTATTTAGCTTCATACTAGTTTGATTCCTTACAACTACGTGAAAAATTTATTTACTTACCCATCAACTCTTAGTGTAGTCGTATCTTCCTCGCTCCCTTTACGGGATGTCGAGGGTTCGAACCTTGTCAAAGACAAGGTGTGTGTGCGTGTGTGTTGATTTAGCAAAAAAAAAAAGATTTATTTATTTATTTTAAATTCATTACATTCATCGAGCATGATCCGTATAGTAAAGCTTCTTTTTAATTTCTCCCATACTAGATCCGTGTTTGGCTTATCAGCTAGTATAGTAGAAACTCGATAAATGAATAACTTCGTTAATTGAATAATTTTTTCTGGTCCCAACGTCAACGTAGTAGGTACGGTGTATTTTTCAACTCGATAAATGAATCAAGAGTATTTATTTATGTATATGTCAATAAGGTTTAGGGCCGGCCCTAAGACCACGCAGGTGATGCTACCGAATCGGGGTACCACTAAAAACGAAATTTTAGGGACATAAAAATACAAAAATTAGGGGCACAAGTCTTAACAATTTGTGTATGTTATAAGAGAGATTGAACAAATTATCGATGATATACATTGAAAAAATATATGTTTTCAAATCTTAATTACGAGCTACTCATGAATAGTTTTGCTAGCAAAATTTCTAAAAAAATAAGTTTTTAGAAATAATAATTGTATAAGTTTGATTTGTATTATTGATGAACACACCATTTTGATTTGCTTGGGGCCTGAAAATTGTCAGGCCGGCCCGGCCCTGATAAGGTTTCTGTCTTGAAGTTCATTCCGCCGGCCCTGATAAGGTTTCTGTCTTGAAGTTCATTCTTGGAGTGTTGTATGTTATTTATGATATGAAAGTCGTGTTTGTTGTGATGATCAAGTATACTTGCTAGTTAGGTAATGGAATTGGGATCACCGTCTTTATGATTAATCGTAAGGGTAAAGCTGTGACCTTTACGATTGATTAATGTAATGTTATAAATTGGTTTAGTTAGATTGAATCTGTGTGTAAATCTAGTTAGGCATGCATCTTTTAAAAAGGCTGTGATGTAAGTAGACCGGCAATTCGTCGTGTACTTTCGTGTTTCGTGTACTTAAATGTTAAACCCAAAACTACCTGTTTAGGGTTTGTGTAATTTCGTGTTCGTGTACTTTCGTTTCGTGTACTTTTCGTGTGATGTTTTCGTGTAATTTAAATTAATAATAAAAATAAAAATAAATAAGTAAATATATTGAAATATTAAAATTTAGGTAATATTTTTACAAATGTGTATTAAAAATATATATTTACATAATATTTACAAATGATATTATAAATTTATGTATAATCACATAAATAAATGTTAAATATCTAATAAAAAAGTTAAAATATCTAATATAAATATTAATTTATAAATATTTATTTATTTATTTAGTGTATTTCGTGTCTTGTAAACAGTATGTATGCTACTTTTGTAAGTTGAAAATGGGAACCAGTATCTCTTTTTCATGGGATATGCGGTTGCTGAATATACTCTCTTGCTTGAGTTTTTATGGCTTTAATTATTGGTCCCTTATTTCACTTTTATGTATTTGTCTTTTCGTTTTCTTGTTATTGACTTGAAGCTAATTAGCCTAAACTGACAAGTGCTTTCCTTTCAGGTTATGTTTAATTATGTCTATGATATCGAAGATATTATCATCTTAAGTCCATAATATTAATCATCCCCGGTTATATTCTTAATATTACATACTGATCATTCTGATTCATAACTAAAATAAACTACACAGTTTGAATGTCAAATCATATACAGATCAAAGAATTTAATAAATAACTTGTTGAATGTTCCTTCACAGGCAGCCGGTGCATTGGCAATCATGGAGCTGATGCCAGTGCAGTATAAGCACATGGCCACTAGACATTTCTCGAGCCTTAGCTGAACATTAATCAAGAAGCCCTGCTTCAATAATCCCCTGGTGTCTGCGATTATGAAAGCTAGGTATTATCCTAACACAAACTTGTTGAATGCGGAGTCTGGTACTAACCCAAGTTATGCTTGGCGTAGTATCGTGGCTGCTCTACCGGGTCTTACAGCAGGAGTTCGAAGAAAGATTGGTAATGGGTTAAATACGAAAGTTTGGGGAATGCCATGGTTGCCAAATGAAGAGAATGGACATGTTAATACACCTATGCCAGAGCAACTCAGGGGTATAACAGTGAATAGTCTGATGATCATAGGTGAGAAACGGTGGGATATGGATACTGTGAATGATATATGCGAGCCCAGAGATGCAGGCCTAATAAAGCGTATTCCGATTCCAGCTGAGGATGTCGAGGATTCATGGTTTTGGATCCTTGAGGACGGAGGGAAATTCACTGTGAAAAGTTGTTATAGGAGCTTACAAGGGCAATGTCATAATGATGATAAAGCGTTCTGGAAAAGGGTATGGTCATTGAAGATACCTGGGAAAGTATCACATTTTCTTTGGCGTGTCTGTAAAAAGTGTTAATATAAATATGCGATGCCCTTGGTGTTATTGTTGGAAAATTAATCTAAACTTATTTTATTGTTTTATGTGATTTGTTTTATCGGTAAGACTAGGTCTTAGGAAGTTGAGGGTTAGTAGGAATTCAGAGAAATAAGGAAACGTGGTTTACTGGATGGGTCGTTCCTATTTTTCAGTCACCACCTCCTGGTAGTTAGTTTATCATTTGTTATATTAACGTTGCTTGTATTAGTTCAAATGTGGACAACAGAATGTAGTTTTCTATCACTTTCATATATACAAAACGAGCTTGCTCATTCTTTGTGTTCTGTTACATTCATATATATCAGTGTATCCAGTTTTTATTCCAACACTTGGTATCAGAGCTCGCATGATCTAGGGCTTGTGAGTTGATATTTTATACATACACCTATATATATTAAGTATTTATCTTTCATGTCCAATGGCAACAAACAGTTTCTCACTCTCTATTCCCGAGGGAAATTCTAAATGGTTCAAAAGTCAGAAGTTTGGGCATATTTCTAAGAATTGCAGGTTTGAAGATGATGAGAAAGAAATCATGGCACAAGTGGCCGTGGAAGAAACTTTATTTTAGAAGTTGGAGTGTGGGTGATTATGTGCACCATGGAGAGAAGTGCTCCAATGAATTTGGTGTTGATGAGAAGTGCATCAACAAATTGGTGTTGATGAGAAGTGCATCAACAAAATGGTGTTGATGAGAAGTGCATCAACAAATTGCTGGTGGTGAGAAGTGCATCACAAAATGAAGAGAAGTACTTCATAAATTTTGTTAGTAAGTTTAGATTAAGGGGGAGATTGTTGGAAAATTAATCTAAACTTATTTTATTGTTTTATGTGATTTGTTTTATCGGTAAGACTAGGTCTTAGGAAGTTGAGGGTTAGTAGGAATTCAGAGAAATAAGGAAACGTGGTTTACTGGATGGGTCGTTCCTATTTTTCAGTCACCACCTCCTGGTAGTTAGTTTATCATTTGTTATATTAACGTTGCTTGTATTAGTTCAAATGTGGACAACAGAATGTAGTTTTCTATCACTTTCATATATACAAAACGAGCTTGCTCATTCTTTGTGTTCTGTTACATTCATATATATCAGTGTATCCAGTTTTTATTCCAACAGGTGTCATAGTGGTGGTGAAACTGATACTCATGTTTTGTTCGAATGTGGTTTTGCACGTACAGTCTGGGCACATGCAGGGATGCAAGGGCTGATTCAAGTTTTAGTACAGGATACAGCGTTCTCGGTGATCTGTAGGATGTTTGAAGGCTGTTACAAGGACCAGTGTGTGTTTATTGTAATGCTGTGTTGGAGTATCTGGAATAGACGGAATAAATGGGTCTGGGAGAAATCCAATGGGTCGGTATTTGGGGTGAAGGCTGCAGCAACTAGCTTGCTTAAGGAGTGGCAGCAAGCACAGCATCAAAGAAATGCAGAGAGCTCACAGGTAATGTTAGGGGCTCGAATATGGACGAAACCAGATACTGGGTGGATGAAAGTTAATATAGATGCTGCGGTGTTCCAAGATGGGAGTATTGGTGTTGGTAGTATTATTCGTGATTCACAGGGAAGGTTTATAGGGGCAAGGTCTCGAAGAATGGAGGGTGCATGGCAGCCAAGAGAGGCGGAAGCGATCAGTCTTAAAGAAGCATTATCGTGGGTTAAAACAAAGGGATATGATCATAATTGTGTTTTTGAAACGGATTCAAAATCTCTGGTTATGGCTTGTTATGGAGATCCAGGAGAGTCGCTATTTGGGACCATTGTAGGTAATTGTGTCTAGTTATTAAAGCACATAAGTCCAGTGCTAGTTGAGTTCATTTACGCGAATAATATGGCGCATGCATTAGCAAAAGCTACTTATTCTATGCCAGATGTAGCATAGTGGTATGATAATCCACCTGCGTTTCTCAATCATGTTTTAGATTCTGATATGATTTAATATATGCAAGTACATTTTGGTTCAAAAAAAAAAAATAGACATCTTGTCACGCTGTTTGTATCTGAGCTCTATAAACATCTGGCCATCAGAACTTTAAGATATATCCCAAGTACCCAATACAGCATTGCTTGACAGACGCTCTTAATTTAGAATTCCCTTGATCATAGTTATCTGCTGCTTCAAATTCTACTTACCCCCTTCAGGTACAAAGATGAAATGTTAGATATTTTAAATCTGGATTTGGCATTTGCCGGGCTTTTCATATTTTAAGAATCTGCCAAGTATCCTTTCGAGGAGCCTCTTATGTAACCAATTCTCTCACCAAAAAAGTCATTTGCCTATTCTGAAAACATGTTGTATTAAACAAGCACCAAGTAAATTCTTCAACTATCTTTATTTTGTTCTTCCTCAATCCTCATCCTAAGTATACTAAATTTTGTTCTCTTAAAAGAAATGATTCTGCTTTTCGGCTTTTGTCTTTTAGGTATTGTTAGCTTTATATTATTTATCGCATACTGTGATTACTCACTTTCTTTTTTTGTCTGTTCAGGCCTTTGGTTGGGCATATGCAGATAATCGACACAATACATGGGAGCAGTTTTACGTTTACTGGATATGTCCATTTGTTGGGGCTGTATTATCAGCTTCGCTATTCGGTGTTATATTCCCACCTCAAGTAGTAAAGCAGAAGAAAGCCTGAAGAAGAGGCAACATCTGTTCATCTTTACATTTTAGAGATTCTGTTCTGTTTATTAGCCACACTTTTCATTTCTTTCTAGATATATTATGGGTCGTTCGGTTCGTAAAGTGGTATGGGGTTGAAATCATAAATCAGGTTAATGTGGTATGGGGTTGAGGTATATATCATGTGTTTGGTTCGTGCTGGAATGAATATAATTTATTTATGATATATTTAATTGACTTGTGGTATGGGGTTGAGGTATATATCATGTGTTTGGTTCGTGCTGGAATGAATATAATTTATTTATGATATATTTAATTGACTTGTGGTATGGGGTTGAGGTATATATCATGTGTTTGGTTCGTGCTGGAATGAATATAATTTATTTATGATATATTTAATTGACTAATTTATTTATTTCTTGATATATTATTAGTTAGAGAATATAGATATTGTAAGTTTTTGTGTCTTTAAGCAATGAACTTTTCCAACCCAGTGCCTTTGCCAACTTTTCCTCTCTTTTTTTTTCTTTGTTTTGTGCACAGTGCAATGTTAAATTTTTTTATTTTAGATTCTTCCTCAAATTGAGATTTTACCTTGAAAAATGGTATATTTGAGATGTACTCATGTGTATAAAACACCTAAAACCATTATGTATCATTTGAATCAAATTCGTTTTCACGGGCAATTCATGAGAATAATTAGGATTAGATTAAAAATGCAATTTAATAATTAGGAAAATACTTTTAAAAACACTATTTTGAATATTTTAAACTTGACATTGATGACTGATTCAGTTATGCTAGAAATAATAAAACTATAAATATTCAAATAGATGAGGACCGTTAGATATAATATTAAAAATTGTATTTGATTAATAATAGGATAGTATTTAAATACTAAAAGGTATATTTTGATAATTTAAACCAATTATAAATAGGTTTTCTATATTGAATAGAAATCTTTATGTAAAAAATCGTAATTATCTTTTTTGTTTAGCTTATGGATAGTTCCAGTTAGATAATAATTATTAAACCATCATTAAATTAAAGATAATTTTGTTAGCTTCGCGTGGGCTGTAAAATTGTTAAAATCTGTTGTCTAAAACTCAAGATAGAGCCCAAATAGTAAGTGATTATCTAAATTTTAATAAATTTTTTTTAATTTAAAAAATATTTTATTGAAATAAACAAAGAATTTATAAATTTAAAAGAATTAGAAAAAAAATTAAATTGGTGCTATAATAATAATAAAAAATTTATTAAAATTTAGATAATCACTTTACTGTTTGGGCTCTATCTTGAGTTTTAGACAACAGATTTTAACGATTTTACAGCCCACACGAAACTAACAAAATTATCTTTAATTTAATTTTGGTTTAATAATTATTATCTAACCGGAACTATCCATAAACTAAAAAGAAAAGATAATTTAGATAATAATTCTTAAACCATTATTAAATTAAAGATAATTTTGTTAGCTTGGTGCTGTAAAATCGTTAAAATCTGTTGTCTAAAACTCAATATAGAGCCCAAACAGTATAGTGATTATCTAAATTTTAATAAATATTTTTTTTATTATTGTAGCACCAATTTAATTTTTTCCTTATTTCTTTTAAATTTATAAATTCTATGTTTATTTCAATAAAATATTAAAACCAATTTAAGAAAAAATTAAAATCGATCTGGTCCGTGTACTATCACTATACGACCAAATTAATAATTATAATTAGATCTTAAATAGATCGATGAGAATTGTTAGATCTAATATTTAAAAGTGTATATGATTAATAATAGAATTATATTTTAAATACTAAAAAATGTATTTTGATAATTTAAATGTTTTCTATGTAAAAATTCTTAAATATCTTTTCTCTTGAATTTATGTATAGTTCCAGTTAGATAATAATTGTTAAACCAAATATCAAGATAACAATTTATATCGATTACAATATTAAAAATTATCAATATAATGCTCATGTGTATATACTAACAATGATACACGTGGACCGTACATTATAATAGACTTACGAGACTCCTATACATGAATAAATTTAAACACTTTTTTTTCTGAACTAACATAACAATTTGATTAATCCAAATTATAATTATATTATTTTACATATAACAAACATAAAATAATAATATCAAAATATTATTAAAATATTGAGGGCTTCATATTCATAAACGATAATTTTGAATATAATACTTATATTAAAATGTGTATTTGATTAAAGGTATGATTATATTTAAATACTAGGAAGTGTGCTTTGATAATTTAAACCAATTATAAATTAGTTTTCTATATTGAATTGAATTCTTTATGTAAAAATTCTTAACCATCTTTTCTTTTCGGTTTATGGGTAGGTCAATTGGTAAAGTTAGATAATAATTATTAAACTATCATTAAATTAAAGATAATTTCGTTAGTTTCGCATGAGTTGTAAAATCGTCAAAATTCAATTTCTAAAACTCAGGATAGAACTCAAATAGTAAAGTGAGTATCTAAATTTTAATAAATATTTTTTTATTATTGTAGCACCAATTTATTTATTTTTCAAATAATTCTTTTAAATATAGAAATTTTATGTTTTTTTCAATAAAGTATTAAAATTAATTAACAACAAATTCAAATCGATAAAGAATATAAAAATATGAGAATAAAATTTTTTATAATCATTACATAATTTTTATTCTGTTTAATAATTTTTAAGTAATAATGTATTTTAATATTTTATATACACTGTAAATAAAACTGAAATATTAAAAGTAAAAGCAGTTAATAAGATACTTATATCAGTATATACTTGATATTCTTATTATATTAAATCCTTATATATAATAAGTATAATAGAGATCCTATCCAAAATTTTGGTCGTACGGTCCTTGGACAACCAAATTAATAAGGATCATTAAATCTTAACTAGATAAATGTAAATCGTTAGATTAAATATTAAAAAAGTGTATTTTATTAATAATAGGATTATATTTAAATTCTAAAAAGTGTATTTTGATAATTTAAACCAAATATACCAAATATAAATAAGTTTTCTATATTGAATAGAATTCACCATATAAAAAATTCGTGACTTTCTTTTTCTTCCATGGACAATTCTGGTTAGATAAAAATTGTTAAACCATCTTTTAATTAAAGATAATTTATTTATCTTTATGTGGGGTGTAAAATCGTCAAAATCTGATTTTTAAAACACAAGATAAAACCAATTAGTAAAGTGAGTATTTAAATTCTAATAATAATTATTATGTCATCATTATTTTAACGCCAATTTAAATATTTTTTTCTAACTATTTTAAATTTAGAAATCTATGTTCAAAAATTAAAATCAATGTAAGAAAAATTCAAATTAACAAAGAATATAATAATACGAGGATAAAATTTTATAAAACTGTGCATATTTTTTTATCCTATTTTATTAATTTTTAGATCATAACCAATCAAATATTATTTATTATTAAATAATAAATTATACGCAAATGGTGATTTTGTTTCATTCTACATGATAATTTTACTGTTATATCTAACGTTTCTCAACAATTTAATTTGAAAGATCCAACGATTATGGATTGAGTGATCAAACAAAGCGATCAGACTGATACAAGCTTTCATTATTTAGTCTTTAATGTAATAACATAGATATTTACGAGATATATTATTAAAAAAATGAATTTTATACAGAATTTTGATCGTCACTGTGTACTACTTTAAAAGAAGAACTATTACAAAACAAATTATATTTTAATTGATAATTTATTTTCTCAAAAGTTCAAAGTTCACGCATCATTAACATATTACAAAAAAGAGTACAGTATATTATATTTTATCAATAAATATTTAAAAAAATTAAAAATTAAAAAAAATTATAAATATTAAGGAAAATTAATGATGTTATCCTGGTAGTTTGATCGCCAAAATATTCTCAACCGTAAGATCCAATACATTTAAAAATAGATCATCAAGATTATATCATATAAAAAGAAGTTATTATCTAAAACTGATCTAAGTTAAAATATATTATATTAGGATTGGATTTTCTAAAAAGTGAAAACATACAAATAGTTGTAATTAAATAAGGAAATTCATTTAATAACAAAATAATAAAAATCGTTTAATCTTAAATAGATAGGTGAAAACCGTTAGATTTAACATAAAAAACTGTATTTGGTTAATAAAGGGTATTATAATAATCTAAACTACATATAAGTAGATTTCCTAAATCGAATATAATTCTCAATATTAAATTTCGTCACTTTATTCTCTTTTTAGTTTAGAATAGTTTTTAATTGAAAAAAAAAACTATTAAACCACAACTAAATTAAAGATTATTTTGTGAATTTCATGTGGACTATAAAATTGGCTAAATCTAACTTTTATAACTCAATATAAACAAATATTAAATTGAGCGTGTAAAATATAATAAATATCAAATTTTTAACTACAATTTTTTTGGCTAAATCTTTTTTAACAATAATTTAATCATGTAAACTAATAACTTTTCAATATTAAAATATTCATAAATAAATATAATTATAAATATTAAAAAAACAATCGTGTGTTGCATGGGTAATAAAAATATAATTATAAACAGAATAATTATAAATAAAATTTAAGTAACCGTGCATCGCACTGGCTATAAGCTAGTATATATAACATAATACGTACCCCAGGTTATAAAAACTTTACAAACTATTCATATGTCGTTCATTAGTTATAAAAAACAAAGATCAACAGGCATGCAACGAGTACCACTGGGTATTAGATTTTGTCCAACTGATTTAGAGGCTTTCGCTTACTTATTCAGCAAGATCCACGTGAAGCACTTGAAACTTTTACCATTGGACTTAGTTCAAGAGTTGGATGTTTACCAATTTGAACCATGCAAGCTTCCACGTAAAGAAGAAGATGAGTTTGCGTATTACTTTACACGAAGGGCTCATAAGAGTAAGAAAAAGATTCATAGGTATACCAGAGACGACAAGGGTTATTGGAGAATGAGTGGCTCCACGTCGAAAACCAATGCTGGGAAGAAGAACACGCTTGTTTATTATCTGAAATCTGAAAAAGAGAAAGGTACTAAAGGTCATAAAACCAATTGGATTATGCACGAATATGAATTAGCCGATGAGAATATAATTAGTGATAGATCTTCGAGATCTTCAAGCAGGAGTATTGTGTTGTGTAGAATTTATGAAAGAAAAGAACAAGAAGAAAAAAGTAGCAAAGAAAAAGAAGGCCAAGAAAAAGAGATCGGAGAGAAGGAAGATTTAAATAATGGAATGGATTTGCCGGGGCTGCTGCGGATGCTGGGTGAAGCAGATTCTGAAGTTCTAAATAGAGTTGAGGAAGAGGGGGGTTTATATTGTGATTTCGACAACAATGCTACTTTACCAAATTCGCCTACAGATGGCAGGGGAGATGCTGCTGCTAGTGCTGATTCGCGGATGAATAACACTCAACTCACCCGTACTCGTAATTTGATCCAAAGTATCGATGGACCGAGGAACAATGTGATGAGTATGGTGGAAGAGAATGATATAGACTTAAGCTTGCGGCTGTAATAGACCATACACAACGTTGTAACAATACTCTTCTGTGCATACAACGTTAAAGAGCATTGTGTGAAGAAAGATACAACCTCTAATTCCTTTTTTGCCACATATTATTAGATAAATAATCTAGCTCAGAGCTAGTCTTTTATTATTGTAACTTTTATTAGAAACATTTATGTTTATTTTATTTTTTATGTTTATTTTTTCCTTTCTGGTTCAACTTTATCAATCAAAGTTGTGTTATGTCAGAAATAGCTTTGGCTCTGTTTGTTCCTTCACAGGCAGCCGGTGCTGCTGGCGGTGCATTGGCAATCATAGAGCTGATGCCAGTGCAGTATAAGCACACGTTAATGGGGCCTTTTTTGAAAGTAGACCTGCACACCGTAGCAATTGCTGAGGGGGTGTTGACCTTCGTAATTACCTTTCTTGTGCTCTGTAATATCCTTAGGGGTCCTAAAAATGCACTTTTGAAGAATTGGTTGCTTGCCATGACAACTGTGGTGATCGGTTTTGCCCGTGCAAGTTATGCCGGTCCTTCCATGAATCCTGCCATCGTACGTACCAAATGTTATTTTCTTATTTTCATGTTAGTACAGTATGTGGACTTTCGAGCAGAAGCCTTTCGTTTGATTCAATATAATGTTACCAATTTCTCTTACCAAAAGAGTAATTCACATATTGTTTAGAAAGAAGCTGAATCAAACAAGCACCATGTAAATTCTCTAACTATTTTTATTTTGTTATTCCTAAATCCTCATCCTACGTATCCTAAATTTTGTTCTCTTAAAAACAAGGGTTCTACTTTTCCGGTTTTGTCTTCAAGTGTTGTTAGCTTTATATTATGTATGTATCGCATACTGTGATTGCTGATCACTTTCTTCTTACGTCTCTGCAGGCCTTTGGTTGGGCTTATGCAGATAATCGACATAATACCTGGGAACAATTTTACGTTTACTGGGTAAGTCCGTTCGTTGGGGGCCATATTATCAGCTTCGCTATTCGGTGTTATATTCCCAGAAAGCCTGAAGAAGAGGCAACATCATTTCATATTTAAATTTTGGAGATTCTGTTCTGCTTACCAGAAGCAGTTTTCATTTCTTTAAATATATGGTCAGTTATAGATTACAGATACTGTATGGTCATGTGGTTTAAAGCAATGAACTTTCCCAACCTAGTGCCTTCTGCAACTTTTCGTCTCATACTTTGTTATGTGCACTGATGGCCAAGGAACTTGCGACTTCAAAGTGGCATATTTGCCAATACTAATATA
This sequence comes from Heracleum sosnowskyi, assembly GCA_030848705.1. NCBI lineage: Eukaryota > Viridiplantae > Streptophyta > Magnoliopsida > Apiales > Apiaceae > Heracleum > Heracleum sosnowskyi. Next base: position 124,579,179 of record CM061243.1, read on the forward strand.
TATAATTGTATTTTCTTTTTGAACTGAAAAGTTTTCATTTCATTAGACCACCTCAGTCTGAACAATAGATAATTTATCAGCTGGCACATCCTGTCACAGAAAAGTACAATCAGCATTTAATCGCGAAGCTCTAGCAAATGTAATGAGCAACGCAATTAGCAGATCGTCTAACAAAATGTAAAGAGACGTTACTTAACAAATTCAAAAGCTATCTGCAATCTTCAACGACTCCTACTCGAGTTAATAACAGTCCTGCTCCTAATAGCTTGCACCAGTTCTGCTCACAATAGCTTGCACCAAAACTAAACTTTCAGTCTGCACTTAGCTTGCACCAGTCCTGCTCCCAATAGCTTGCACCAGAACTAAACTTTCAGTCTGCACTTGCTTAACATTGATAACATCTCTTTTTAAAAAACTATAATAATACTACCATAAACGACTAGTATTTTATAGAACAGAAGTGCACATACTCGTGCAACATACGAAACAATAAGTGGATGCCACAAGGAACTTAGGCCAACAAAGTTTCATATCTTTCGGCAGTATAATCCCATGAAGAATCACGGTCCATTCCTCTCTTCATCAAACCGTACCAAGACTCTGTGTCGCCCCTGCGATTATAGACAGCGATTATAGACTGTAAGAGCTGTGGTAAAGTTTATTTTTGTTTTACAATTGTACTGAATTTAAGTTGATAATTGCCGTTAATTTGCAAGCGTTGACCACAGCTCTTATAGTCTATAGGGGGCGCAGGGGCGACACAAATTCTTGGTACGGTTTGATGAAGAGAGAAATGGAGCGTGATTCTTCATGAGATTATACTGCTGAAAAAGATATGAAACTTTGTTGGCACAAGTTCCTTGTGGCATCCACTTATTGTTTCGTATGTTGCACCAGTATGTGCACTTCTGTTCTATAAAATACTAGTCGTTTATAGTAGTATTATTATAATTTTTTAAAAAGAAATGTTATCAATGTTAAACAAGTGAAGACTGAAAGTTTAGTTCTGATGCAAGCTATTGGGAGCAGGACTGTTATGAACTCGAGTTTTGGAGGAGTCGTTGAAGACTGCAGACAGCCCACCTGGTATAATAAAAGTCAACAACATTAATTAAGAGCAAGATACTGTTCTCAACCAGCATCTTTGAATATATCTTAACGCAAAAAGCTAAAATAGTAGATTGACCAATATAGTACATTAAACAAAAATGCTAAAGACCCCAAAAAATTATTCCAAATTTGTTACCAAATGCTTGTACAACTCGTAACTTTCTTAACAATAATATGGGACCCGTGTGCATACATATGCGCCCACAAATCAAAAATCAACACTTGTCCCATGTCATTTGGTAACAATTCTGAGAATTGTTTTGGGGTACCTAGCATTACTCTACATTAAAATAATATGGAATTCTACAATTCAAAGCAGATGCAATTAACTGAAAAATGCAACCCAAAAACTGTTCAACTATTAGAAAAAACCTACATATATACATACCCAGTGCCTTCTCCTCTGCCTCCTAAACCAATACTAAAATTCTGCACTGTATCCTGCAAGACAATAATTCAGGAATAATTAGATAATAAGTTTCAGGGGTGATTTCAATAATGAAAACTTCTAAAATGGTCAACTTACTTTAAATCCTCCGATGGCATGTACTACTGGGACAGTTCCGTACCTCATTGCATACAGTGAATTCGAACCACATCGCTCGACTCTTGATGGCATAACGAGTATGTCACAGCTGCACATAGCAAATATATGAGGTCGTAAAGATGGCTCTAAATAAATAAGAACTTCACATTTTATTTACCCTGCTATTATACGATGAGTGATGGGACTACTGAATCCTTCTTCAAAGGATGGCTCGGCATGAGCAATCAATTCTTCGTGTTCTTCCTCCCCAAATCCAAGCAATACCTAATAAAATCGATGAAGTTCACTCCGATTAGAAAATAATAATACAACTAAAACAAGTCACTCTTATACGATGAGAAATAGGAACATTGAATCTAACCTGTCCCTTAAACTTGTGTGGAAAGGATGACTCCAGCCAGACCCAAGGATTACCTGATTTTAGTTCATCGTGATTAAAACATAATAGAAACATAAAATTTATGGTAACTCAGATTATGCATAACTTAACTCTGGTTTAGAGAGCTACTATTGTATTTTAAATAAAGGGGGATGTATTTCAAATTTATGTAAACAATGAATATAACTTGTTACCAAGCTATTATTGTGTCCAACGGCATTTGTTGCACATGAACATATAGATTGGGTAGTGTAAGTCTCTCTGTCCGTCAAAGTTTGAGAGGGCATGTACTTGGTCAAGATGTCCATTGATAGTGACATAGTGTCAACAAGTGAATCCATCAATCCCTGGCGTGACTTGTAATAAGGCCCCAAGGATAGATGGACAACGGGACGTGAAGATAATTTATGATAATTAAAATTACTGAGGAATCTACATCTTTGACCCTTCTGTAAGGTCAAATGAAAAGCCCAAAATTAGATAAATTAAATATGTTTTTAGATAGTGGCCAGTGGGTATGCCTTGTGCTTTTGTATACCTGATTTAATCTTAAATACAGCTGATGATTTTAGCAAAGGGAATTACACGATTTTTTTAGGCAATCAAAATGTTACATAAATACACTTTAAGCTTGCACTCGAAAGAACAAGATACGACTCATTGCCCAAAAAAAAAGAGAAGAAAACTTACGTATTGGATATCATTTTGTAAGAGGTCTGGAATTGCTGTCAGTAGTATATCAACACCTTTTGGGTGTCCAGCCTCCCAATAAAACCAATCTACAAAACTTAAAGCTAAGTTAATACTTAATATCATGCTGTCATAATCTATATCTTGTGTAAAATTACATTTGCTCTCACCAATGGACATTCAGGCCTATGTGGCAGAAATAATTCATGTTGTAATGCCACCTTACAATGAACCTATATTTCATAAAAACAAATCTGTTCGTAAGAATAGCACGCATAAAACTTATAATATTTTAGAAGAAACCAGTAAGCTACATTTACAAGTTCAAAATTGAAAAACAAATCCATGCTCCCCAATCATTTAAGTCACTCTAGAACTATAAACTCAAAATGAGAAACATGAGACTTAACTACCTTGCCAATGAGATCCTCAATGGAATAATGTGAAGTGATATGCTCATCAGTAGATGGATTCCATCCAGTTCATCGATGCCACTAGTAACACCTAAGAAAGAAAGAGTCAGATGATCAGCTTACTGCATAAAAAAAACATGGGCATCATAAGGATTACTTTCACAATCTTTCCTTAGGAAACCATGAACCAGGAAACACTAAGTGAAGTAGACAATACATAATGAACATAACTTATTCTGAAAAGTGTATTCTCAACAGTAAAAATGCAAGGTTGTATTAAGATGGATATATGGCATTGGCAAATGACATCACAAAAATACTTGGGGTACAAAGTATAGTATGTCTCAGACAAAGATAATAAACACAAATACCTACATATGGAATGGATGAAATAAAATTTGCGAACAGAAATTTAAAAAGAAAGAATGGCTTGACTGCAAATGTCTTACCATGTACATATTGAAACCATAAGACCTCATGTAGACCATTGCCACCTTCAGCACTTTGTATTTCTGATGCGTAGCCCAGTTTCAGAAACAAAATACAACAAATTTGTTTTATCACCAAAAAACACTATAGTGGAAAACATTTGAATAGGTGAAAACTCTTGCTATTGTTTCTAATCAAATGAGACAATTCTTCCATAAACTATGAATCAGAGTATGCAGCATACCTCACCAACTGTTGATATCAGGTCCGAGGTCAAAATAGCACCTTTCAAGACATTTACAGAATCCTTTGTGCCTGGTGGATAAATTCCTCGTGGTTTCCATTGCACTGATCCATAATATTGAGGAAATCCCCATGCACCATAATTTGATGCAGGCCCCACTCCCTTTCATGCATAAAAGTAAATCTAATATTATCGTTGGATTTCTATGCGTGAAACATTTAAAGTCTAATGATTACCAACTACAGTAAGAGTTTTATAAGTTGCAACAAGTTATTGAAACATTCACAATGCATGTTTACACAGAGAGTAGAAGCATACAAACTACCTTACTTATGCAACTAAGGAATCGGGATTCTTTGCACTGGATTAAAACGGTACAGTATTGTCTATTTCTAATTTTAAATGCTAATAGCTCTATATTACACTAAGCGGTTTCTAGCGCACTTTCATCGTACATTTCATGTTAATGGTTCTAAAAAACTAATGATCATCTACCTGGAGGGCAAGATTATGTATGACAAGAATAGTACGAGCATCTGTGTAGATTCCTTTTGGTCGATAATTTGCTTCCAAAAGCCTGAAACATAAAAAATAAAAAAATAAAAAGGTCACACAAAGTAATTTTTAACCAAAAAAAAGAAGTCCACCTGATGTAACCCGTGGAAGGAGCTTGCGTACATAAGTAGAAGATACTAGATTTGTCCATTGCTGAAATATTTTGAAAGGAATCTACTGTTATAATAACTTAATAGTGTATCTAAACACACAATTTTTGACAACATTTTTGCACAAAAATCCATATTTTAAGATTTAATTGCTATTCATGATGTGTCAATGACTATATAATCACTTCTCATTTGAGTCAATAACATGTGAGATAAAGAATGAGTAAGAAAAAATAAATTCAACGAAATTGGACATAAGAGGATAAGATTTCACGAGAAATTACATACATTGGCACCAAACCAGCATGATGGTCAATAGCAAAAAACGAACATCTATCCCCGAAAGTAACCCCACGCAAATAAAGCACCAAGAGAGCCTCATATGCAGCGTGACAGAGTAGTGTCGAGCTCAACTGTTTGATGCGAAAGACACAAAGACAGTGAGGAAACAATAAGTAAGAAAAACATAATCACTTTTAAAAGAACACCCACCTTAGAAAAAAATCATACCTGATAATCCAGAAAATCACGAGGGTTTCGAGGTCGGTGGTAAAACGGGTGGTCAACAAAAACCTGAACATTGAAATAATTTAGAAACTTTTCAGTTGTAATAATTAGAAACTCTACTCTTCATTTACACTTACGTAACACTATTTTAGGGGTTTGTTTCACTACCGTTACTTTTTTGGTAGGTTTTAATTAATTACCAAACTTCCCTATTGCATAATAATTATATGTATGTGTTGTTATATTCATAAAATGTAGTATATGAGCTTACCATCAATATATTATTAACAAGCTACTTAGTTAGAAATAAAAGGCCAGGGCGGCCTTGGATAAAAAGGCCAGAGAGTTCTTAAACTGTACCGCAAACTTCTACTTAAAATAAAACTTTAAACTAACCCGAATCAACTCTTATACTATATCTATATATAAGATAATCAAAAAATTCAAATACCCAAATTTCAAAGTTAAAACCTTGATGTTCATTAAGGGCATCGAACAAATTACCTCTGTAATTAGAGTAAATTTGTGCATCTCATTCCTAGGTCGTGTAAACCATTTCATTTTTTCCTTCAATTCAATATTCTGATGTAGCCGCGATCGAACTTGTTTTTGTAATTAGGGTTTTCAGTGGGTTTTACTTGAAAAGTGAATCAATTAGTGAGATGTTATAATGCAGTGGTACTTCTTTTCATTTTTTAATATGTATCTTAAGTTACTTTTCCTGAAATACCCTTACGAATTACATATTTTTTAGAGTTAACGGTGCATACTTAATGGAATTTGATAGACGCCACTTTTTTGAAAGGCGGAATATAACACCAGCCAACATTCTGAGAATTTGAAAAATTGGCCAATATTTTGAAAATGGAGGCAAAATTTGGCCACCTCCCTGTAATTTACTCATCTATATAAGATAATCAAAAAATTCAAATACCCAAATAAGTACCGGAAACAATTTAAGATATAAGCAAATGTATAGCATTAAGTTCATACCCAATCAACTCCATCTCTGAATTCGCGAAACACAGAAACCTCATACAAATGTTCATTAAAATAAGGATTTACTTGGCACTGATATCAAGTGTTGAATCATATCTTTGGTCACAAGCATCACCATACCTAGGAGTCACCACCATCACACGATGACCTAGTTTTGCTAGTGATATTGGCAAAAATCCCCCCGGCTTCCTGACTTCGAGTATGGAGCAACATCAGAGGTAACGAAAACAAAATTAGACCTCTGCGCAAAGACATGATCATATAAGACTACAATCGAGCATATATGACATTATTTGCAAAAATGGAAATCAACTTTTAAAAACATCCAAATATCTTACCATCCAAGTCGAGCCTAAACAAGTGAGGAACATCATTCCTCGAGGATAAAAGTATTCCTTACTTGTTTGAAATATCTACCCTTGTAACTCATGCCAAAAATCACATCAACAACCACACCATAATATGAATTAAGAAAATTATGAAATTTTCTACAATCATACTGTTTCCCGAATTCAAATCTTCCCCCGAGTGCCCTCATCAAAATTAATATATTTTTTTTGACCAGATTTTGATTTTAATTTAGGTAATGAAACCTAACATGCTTGTAATAGCAATAATCAAGGGACTCTAACTGTGTCACATCTTCAGACAAAGGAATCCCCTGTGCTTAGAGAAGCTTGTTGATGGGGGAAAATATACAAGTGAACTTTTATTTTTTATTAGGATAAGAGGCTTGGAGTACTTGTATAATTCTACTTGTGGGGCTAGGAGCTATAAAGTAATGACCCAGTTAGTACTTGAAAAAATCAACAAACCCCTGGGCTCGATTTCTTCCAAATCTCATAAATGTACTTATACATTTATGTTTGTATAGATATTAAGGAATATGTTAAAGAGGTGTACTGAAATGTGAATTCAAGAAAGTTCCTCAAAGATGAATGATGCTTGGGAAAATATGGAGAAACACTGGATTCCTTTGTCTGAAGATGTGACACAGTTAGAGTCCCTTGATTATTGCTATTACAAGCATGTTAGGTTTCATTACCTAAATCAAAATCAAAATCTGGTCAAAAAAAATATCTTAATTTTGATGAGGGCACTCAAGGAAAGATTTGAATTCGGGAAAGAGTATGATTGTAGAAAATTTCATAATTTTCTTAATTCATATTATGGTGTGGTTGTTGATGTGATTTTTGGCATGAGTTACAAGGGTAGATATTTCAAACAAGTAAGGAATACTTTTATCCTCGAGGAATGATGTTCCTCACTTGTTTAGGCTTGACTCGGATGGTAAGATATTTGGATGTTTTTAGAAGTTGATTTCCATTTTTGCAAATAATGTCATATATGCTCGATTGTAGTCTTTTTCCCGCTTTGCGAATCTTCCCCACTAATGCGGGCCGGATGTCATTCTTGCATCATGATGCCAAGAACCGTCTGGCTACTTTCTGACTTCTACTAGGTGCCCTTTGTGCCAAATAGAGTGACTGAAAAGCTCCCAATTGGGTCAGTAGCTGGCTGAGATTCTATGATTGAATAGCATAAGTGCTACTTAGTAGTATAAACTCGAAGAGACAAAGAGGTCAAGTAAGAGCCCTACTTCCCTCTTTGCGACCTCATCACTTAAATTCAAGTGCAAACCCATTTCTTAGTCACCGGGTTGAGCGCACCTTTGGTACTTCGGAGCTCTACGTGGATGTCGTAGTCGCAGAAGCCGGATCAACATCATGACAACGGCATTCTGGAAACTGTTGGGCCAGCCACCCCCATCAAAGACTGAACTTTGACTCCAGTTTCAATTCGCCGCCTACCTACCGTTTAGGTGGCACCAGAGAGATCCAGTTAAGGTAAAGAACTTCGTGTCACGGCTGCTCCACTCCGCTGCGGTCTCATGAACTGAACTTCGTTGCTTTCCCGCGTGCGAAGCGAATGGGCGCTGTGCTGTTTTTCGAGGCGGGGGGCGAAAAGAGACCAGAAGAATGATTCATTTGGATTGACGAGCTTTTTCAGCCCAAAAACTAAGAATCAATGATGGTGGTGACTCCTAGGTATGGTGATGCTTGTGACCAAAGATATGATTCAACACTTGATACCGGGTGCCAAGTAAATCCTTATTTTAATGGACATTTGTATGAGGTTTCTCTGTTTCGCGAATTCAGAGATGGAGTTGATTGGGTATGAACTTAATGTTATACATTTGCTTATATCTTAAATTGTTTCCGATACTTATTTGGGTATTTGAATTTTTTGATTATCTTTTATAGATGAGTAAATTACAGGGAGGTGGCCAAATTTTGCCTCCATTTTCAAAATATTGGCCAATTTTTCAAATTCTCAGAATGTTAGCTAGTGTTATATTCTACCTTTCAAAAAAGTGGCATATATCAAATTCCATTAAGTATGCACCGTTAACTCTAAAAAATATATAATTCGTAAGGGTATTTCAGGAAAAGTAACTTAAGATACATATTAAAAAATGAAAAAAAGTACCACTGCATTATAACATCTCACTAATTGATTCACTTTTCAAGTAAAACCCACTGAAAATCCTAATTACAAAAACAAGTTCGATCGCGGCTACATCAGAATATTGAATTGAAGGAAAAAATGAAATGGTTTACACGACCTAGGAATGAGATGCACAAATTTATCCTAATTACACAGGTAATTTGTTCGATGCCCCTAATGAATATCAAGGTTTTAACTTTGAAATTTGGGTATTTGAATTTTTTGATTATCTTATATAGATATAGACATATAGTATAATAGTTGATTCGGGTTAGTTTAAAATTTTATTTTAAGTAGAAGTTTGCGGTACAGTTTAAGAACTCTCTGGCCTTTTTATCCAAGGCCCTGGCCTTTTATTTCTATTATTTCTAACTAAGTAGCTTGTTAATAGTATATTGATGGTAAGCTCATATACTACATTTATGAATATAACAACACATACCTATAATTATTATGCAATAAGTAAGTTTGATAATTAGTTAAAACCTACCAAAAAAGTAACGGTAGTGAAACAAACCCTTAAAATAGTGTTACGTAAGTGTAAATGAAGAGTAGAGTTTCCAATTATTACATCTGAAAAGTTTCCAAATTATTTCAATGTTCAGGTTTTTGTTGACCACCCGTTTTACCACCGACCTCGAAACCCTTGTGATTTTCTGGATTAGGTATAATTTTTTTCCAAGGTACTAGGGTGTTATTTTAAAAGTGATTATGTTTTTCTTACTTATTGTTTTTATTGTCTTTGTGTCTTTCACATCAAGCAGTTGAGCTCGACACTACTCTGTCACGCTGCATATGAGGCTCCCTTGGTGCTTTCTTTGCGTGGGGTTACTTTCGGGGATAGATGTTTGTTTTTTGCTATTGACCATCATGTTGGTCACTAAAATAAAAATAAAATGATTTTTGTGGTTGTTATTAAGTGTATGATATGGATTATATATATAGTGGTTGTTAGTAGATAGTTGAGTATGGTTCTTTTCCCTGTGCTTAGAGAAGCTTGCCGATGGGGGGGGGGAATACAAGTGAACTTTTATTTTTTATTAGGATAAGAGGCTTGGAGTACTTGTATAATTCTACTTGTGGGGCTAGGAGCTATAAAGTAATGACCCAGTTAGTACTTGAAAAAATCAACAAACCCCTAGGCTCGATTTCTTCCAAATCTCATAAATGTACTTATACATTTATGTTGGTATAGATATTAAGGAATATGTTAATAGAGAGAGAGAGACCTCGAGTCACCAACAAAATCACTTGAGACAACATTGTTACCAGTGTGCCCAAGAATTCCATGGAGTGGTCCCTCAGATGCGTACCTTTAGCCCAAAATAAAATTGTAAATATTAAAAATGTGCCAGAATGAGTTCTAATTAAGACAATCATACATGAAGGATGTAATAGGAAAAGCAGAAAAAAAAAAAAAAAAAAAAAGACACTACTTTATGGCCGCTTTTACATCTTCGTATGAAGCACTTTCTCAAGTCGACAAGTCAAATCTACAACAGAAACATTGGGTATTGGAACGCGTTCCAGTGAGATTTCCATTGATTTCTGGAAGCACTTTTCCAACAGCCTACAAATCATTCGAATATTAAGCAAAATCATGCACAAGGTTTTGAGAGCTTATCAATATAACTCCATCTCATACCTTTGCAGCACCTCTAGACTAGGGATAATATTTTGCCCAGCACCACGTCCCCCACCCCAATCTTTCATGGAAGGGCCATCAATTGCACAGCTGAACGTTCAATATGAAAATAACAAATTATAATAATGCAAAGTGACCTGTTGTTGCATGCACAGTAGTCATCAACCCTCTAGAATGCTAAACTCCTCGTGAACCACCCCCATGAATTGTTTTGTAATTAAGCATTTACAAACTCCACAATTGCTCTAAACATGATAAACTATGACTTTGTTCATTTCAACTACTTTATATTATTTTTTTCCCTCTGTTATACTTTCGAAGAAGCTCACTTGGTTGTGTGGCTGAGAGCAATTAAAGTCATGATATAGGTTGAACAAGGACCTTTCACAGCCTAACAGTACATAAAATAGCATTTATACAAAGTTGCAAACCAAACTTCGCAAGAGGAGCAAGGCAATTGGTAGTGCAGCTTGCATTGTATACGATATCCATGTTAGGTTTGTATGTTTTCTCATTAATGCCCACAACATAGGAGCATCAGCTGAGGGAGCTGAAATTACAACTTTCTGTGCCCATCCTGCAGATTAATGTTTTAATTACTTGTATTGAAGTGCTAAAGACAGTTTGAGAGAGATTAGAGAAAGGCGTTTGTGCGCGTGAGAGAGATAGCAAAAGATCAAGAGAGATTGCACCCACCTTTTTGTGTTCTAAAGCCTTCGCAATTGTTGTGAAAATCCCAGAAGATCCAACAACAAAGTCTGCCTCATATTCACCCCCACGGGATCTCTGCAGGGTTCCTGGTAGAGTTGAGTAGCACATTCAAGTTTTACAATAAAATAAATTAAATACATAAACATTTGACTAGCAAGTACAGGACAACTATATATAATTGCGAAATGGACAGCTGTACAACCTTTTGCTAGTAACCTCGATGTTCTTTCAATTAATTTCTAAAGTGGTTGCATCCAATACTTTAATGGATTAAGTGTATACACCATGAATAAATTTATTTTTAAACATGTACGCCTGTATTGTAAATAATAAAATCCATATGAGCTCTTTAGAAAAAGCTTATTGCAATCATCTTTAAAGTACATAAATTTTACACTAACAGAAAAGTTAGCATATAAAATGCTCCATTCATCAGCCCTACTAGTCACAGTATGAAAGAAATATTACCGAGCTATTATGTTTATGGCATTCATTTGTATGTATGATTATAACTCATCAGCGCTGACAATTAGTTGATATAAGAAATTATCATTTTTTTTAAATTTTTTTACACACAACAATTTTAGTTAGAATTACATAGTATAAATCAGAAGGCGTTCACCTACATCTGTTAAAAATTACAAGATACATAATTTAATGACTCAAGATTAGATAGACTCGATGATACGTAGATGATACGTAGAAAACTCTTCCATAATACGTAATTTATAATACATTGTAAATTTTAGTGTAAACCAACATAATAGATTTCATAGAAACGACAGGGATGATATATATCCAGCAGAAAATCCAAATTACCCGACATATGGAAAGCCAACAAGGTACAGAAGCTACTACGACATAGCTGTCACGGATATCGTAAAAGTTCCCAGTAAAAGGGGTGTTTTAACTCAGTCAAGGAAATTTATATCCCCATCGTCCCACTTGAACCTGTTTATAAGGTCGATGCGCACCTCCTCTTCAATGGAACCAGCATAAAAAGGGAAATTCTCAGTTAGAAATCTAGGTTTGGATGTTGCCCTGACAACCTTTCCATCACAATCGAATGCCAAAATTCCATAGCCATAATGAAAAATACGGGATAATGCTTCTACGGCACTAGATGGACCAAAATAGGTAGGCGGCCTCAACCATGGAACATCTTCTCCATCCCTAACTCCTATGTGGATCACCTCAAACTCGTCACCAGTACCCTTGGTTTCCATGTATCTTTGAAGGAGCTTCATTTTGAACTTCCCGTAAAACTGGTTGAAATTGGAGTCACAAAACACCATAATTCTTTTACCTACAATCTCAGAAAATCCAACCGAAACCTCCTACAAGTAGAGTGTAATAGAAAGTTAGTATCCGTTGAAATCAAAAATATAATAACATCACAACACAAGACCAGGACAGATATTGGTACAACAGCTGAAATTAAAAACATAAAAACCAGAAAATATGCTAGTTCTCACTTAGCAAAAAAAAGAGAATATGCTAGTTGTCTACTTATACTTTCCCTCCGGCCAAAAGAAACTTGAAAACAATATGATCAGCACAAAAAACATGTAGCAGAGCATAAAACATCTTGCCTTGGACAAAAGTTTACCCATGAAGACAGTTTTCGGCCTCCACAGCATTTCAAGCTTCATGTCCTTTACTCGTTCAGCCTGCAACTCGTAAGAAATTTCACGGGTAAAAGGGAAAGCCGGGACACCAAAATTCTTCAAGATGGCAGCAGCTCCAAAAGGTTCAACGAATTGTCCCCGAGGTCCGATAACCACAAGCGAACAATCTGGATGCCATTCATCCAACTCAAAGGGATATCGGAAAAAGAGCGGTAACTTGCAAGAGTTTATGTCTTTATACGGGAGGGCTAACCATGGCATTGTCGAAAATGTTTTCGAAAATGTTCCTTCATTGGTACGTTTATGAGTATCCCAAGAGTCACACATGTAGACGAGCACAACTTCAAACATCCTGTTTTGCACACGCACCAACTCTTCATAGGCAATTTTAAGAGTTTTTGTTAACTCATCTGTTGATCCTTCTTCATAGAGATACAAGGCAACCACCTTATCTTTGAGGTCAGCAACATTAATCTAACAAGTAAAATTAAAAAAATCAAAATCAGTACATAATATCTCCATAATTAACGAAGGGAGGATACGAAGAAAAGAAGTAATGACCTTGTAGCCTTTGTTGTTGATGAGATAATCTCTGTTTTGGTTGCAAAGAAGATCCCTCAAATCAACTCGATCTCCTATTTTGTATGGAATCACTTTCCTCAGATCCATCTTCTCCTTCTTTCTCTTCTCCCTCTTCCGATCAATTCTCCCTAGCTCAGCAAGTGACGCATTAACCACTTGTTGTTCATCAATCGCCGGCATGATTTCTTCTTCTTCTTGTTGTTCATCAATCGCCGGCATGATTTCTTCTTCTTCATCATCAATCGCCGGCATGATTTCTTCATCTTCTTGTTGTTGTTCATCAATCGCCGGCATGATTTCTTCTTCTTCTTCTTCAACAATCTGTAACCAGCAGGAGAGATTGGACCAATTAATCTTTTATTTTGAGCTGGGCCACCGAGCTAGTCTGGTACTAACCAGCCCAATTGCACTTACAGGCCCATTTGAGCCCAAGTAACATCTACGCTATGGAGGAAGGAAGAAGAAATTATCGTTTTTATGTTTTCACTAGTATTTTACCCTTCGCACCGAGATTTTTTCTCTCTCATTTAGTTCTATATTTTTCTTATATAAATTACATTATTAGTAATTTACAATAATATTTATTTTAATATACAATATTTGTTTGGCACATAAACTGAAAATTGTTATCGAGATGTGTAATGTCATCACTTATCATAGAATAATGTACTTGAAAAATTATGTCGACAAAATTTTATGGAAATACAGAATTAAAGAAATACAATTTAAATAGATGACAATGTAATAAAAGTAGTCCAACATCTGAACATAACACCAATAAAAATAAAAATTAAAAATGCATAACATTTTTAATCATCCTAAAATTCACAATATCATTTCATATCAGGCATCATTGTTAGGACCATCATATCCAGTAACTTCAAGCCTAAAAAATATATAGAATATGAATAAGTCAAAATAAAAACTTAATATTGAAATTTGAAGTTATAGAATATTTTTACCAATATCTCATAGAGAAAACTCATACAAATTAGGATTAACGTATATTTTTAATGATGGTAGATTGATAATTGAAATTGATCCTGAAAAAAATATAGGAAGATAATATTTTGTTTGATTGATTTTTTTTGTCAGGTGTGTGATTGATTTATTGATTGACTTAAGAATATGTTTTTCTTATAAAAAGATGATAAATATGTTATTTACTATTGTAGGTGGTTATTTTACATCCGGTAATAATAATGATTGGAGGGTGACCTTATAAGTTCTCTAGATCAAGACGTAACTTATCTGCAAGCTTGTCCCATATAGTAAACCTAGCCCTCAAGCTACAAATTTGAAAAATAATTAGAAATACGTCATCAATATGTTATGTCAAAAAATTCAACAATGTGCAAGTATCTCCCACCAACGATGTCAAACATATATATTTTTTGAACCATATTGAGTGTTGTGTGACGTTGTTGTACCCGGACTCTCATAAACTCCAATAACATCTGCAATGTAGTAAGATGAGAGAGATATTTGAAATAGTACCAATATAGATATAGGTTTGTGAATAAAAAAATGTGTAAAACTATAAGAACTTTTGATTCACCAACTCTTGCATGTAAACATCCAAGAGAAACCAAGTCAAACTTGTGGCGTGGTATCATCTCATCCTCAACTGTTATTGGTTTCATCTTAGTATATTTTTGAAAAAAATATACACTTCTTGTTGCTAACATGAGAATTGTTAAGCTTTGAGTTCGCAATTTTGAAATTTGAAATTGCATAAAGACGTCCTTCTACATGTTCGAATCTTGTCCGTTACAAAATTCAGGTCCAGCGTATGCATGAATGTGAGTTTTCTGCATTGGACAAACACAAAATAATTATATCGAACAAAGTTGTATAAATCTATGTGTGTTACTAAATTTGTGTATGAGTAAAAAGAGTACTTACGACATCGTCAAGTAAGATTAGATTGAGCCCTTTAAAGTCACCCGTAGCGCTGTTGATCCCATGCCACATCCTGGTCACTCGTATTTTGATTCGCCAGTTTGTCTTCTCACATGTCAAGGAAGCAATTGATCCCATGCCACATCCTGGTCAAGCGTATTTTGATTCGCCAGTTTGTCTTCACACATGTCAAGGAAGCAATATGATTAAAGCGAGCTCCTTGCATTTTCAGCTGTATATATGTAGAAATGATTGATGTGTAACTGGGGATTGGTAGTTATCTACCAAATACACATGGACCTATTTATAGGCATAAGATTATATAACCATTACTTAATTTTGGCTCAAATCAATCAATCCCCAATTATGATTATTACATTAATACACATAAAACATTTATATTAATTATCATTAAAACATATCTTGCATTTTAATTTTTTGATAACTATAAATCAATCTCAAATCAATTATCATTAAAAAATATATTGCAGGATCTTAATTTTTTTTTAATAAGTATAAATCAATTTAAAATCAATTATAATAAAAAAAATATGTTGTAAGATATGATTTAATTGTTGATAATTATAAATCATTCTCAAATCAATTATCATTCAAAAATATCTTACATGATCTTTCTTAATTTTTGATAAGTATAAATCAATTTAAAATTAATTTTAATTCAAAAATATGTTGTAAGATATGCTTTAATTGTTGATAACTATAAATAAATCTCAAATAAATTAATGGTTCAAAAATATCTTACAGGATTTTTTTTATAAATCAATCTAAAATTAATTATAATTGAAAAATATCTTATAAGATCTGCTTTAATTGTTGATAACTATAAATCAATCTAAAATCAATTATCATTAAAAAAAACTATCTTGTAGGATCTATTTTAATTTTTGATAACTGTAAATCAATCTCAAATAATTGACGTTTATTTTAAAAAATTAGTAACATATACATTAATTTGAATTTTATTATTATTATTTGAGAAATTACCAAAAATACTAAATTTTCTAAGTTTTTTTTGTGGCTCTAGTAATTTTTAAATTTTTTTGCGAAAATACGGTTTTCAATTAGAAGCAACCAAATGCAACTTTTTTTTTACGACTTACAATGCAAAAAAATTTGAAAACTCGTAATTTTGCAAAAAAAAATATATTAAAAAAAAACCTATTTTTGCAAAAAAAAATAAAATAAAATATCGTATTTATGAAAAAACCTCTGAATAGTATTACATTAATTTAATTTAAATTTTATTCATATTAACTATGATTCAAGATTACCATACTTGATTGTGGTTAAGATTTTAACTACAACAGTTAAGATTTTAGTTAAAAACATAAAAATGGAAATATTGTTGTGAATTTTGATTGGTTGAATTTTAAAAATTCGCATGTGATTGGTTGATCTATTTATAGGTATAAATACACGTAGATCTATTTATAGGTATAAATACATATATTTTGGAAGATCTTAAATAATCAATTATCATTAAAAAAGATCTTGCGTTTTAATTTTTTGATAACTATAAATCAGTCTCAAATCAAATATCATTCAGAAATATCTTACCAGATATTTTTTATTTTCTGATAAACATAAATCAATCTAAAATTAATTATCATTGAGAAATATCTTACCGGATCTTTTTTATTTTATTTTTGATAAACATAAATCAATCTAAAATCAATTATCATTGAGAAATATCTTACCAGATCTTTTTTATTTTTTTTGATAAACATAAATCAATCTAAAATCATGTATAATTGAAAAAGATTTTGTAAGATATGCAGGATATTGTAAAATTAAATAGTTGTCATTTTTTGGATGCAAATACAATTCAATTATATTTTTAATAAATCTAATAAATTAAACGATTTGATTAGTAACACATATATTAATTTTAATTTTATTCATATTATAGCATTTACCAAAAATACTATCTTTCAAAAATATTTACGAAAATTTGGTTTAAAACGAAAAGATATTTTTTTTACGATGTACAACGCAAAAATATTGTACATGATGATTATTATTATTATTATTATTATTATTATTATTATTACTACTATTATTATTATTATTATTACTATTGTTATTATTATTATTATTATTATTACTATTATTATACCAGATTGTGTTTTCTTGATAATTGATCACACTTTTCTTTTGCCTGTAAAATTTCAAAGTACACAATTGGTAATGCTCATAGTCGTCGACACCATCAATTAACAATCTTTTTATTTGATAAATATATTAACTACCATATATAGAAAACAATAGTTAATGACTAACCTAGATTAGTTAACATCCTAGTAAATCAATCTAAAATCAATTATCATTGAGAAATATCTTACCAGATCTTTTTTATTTTTTTTAATAAACATAAATCAATCTAAAATCAATTATCATTGAGAAATATCTTACCGGATTTTTTTTATTTTTTTTGATAAACCTAAATCAATCTAAAATCATGTATAATTGAAAAAGATTTTGTAAGATATGCAGGATATTGTAAAATTAAATAGCTGTCATTTTTTGGATGCAAATACAATTCAATTATATTTTTAATAAATCTAATAAATTAAACGATTTGATTAGTAAGACATATATTAATTTGAATTTTATTCATATTAGAGCATTTACCAAAAATACTATCTTTCAAAAATATTTACGAAAATTTGGTTTGAAACGAAAAAATATTTACGAAAATTTGGTTTAAAACGAAAAGATATTTTTTTTACGATGTACAACGCAAAAATATTGTACATGATTATTATTATTATTATTATTATTATTACTATTACTATTATTATTATTATTATTATTATTATTATTACTATTACTATTATTATTATTATTATTATTATTATTATTATTATTATTATTATTATACTATCATTATATATGGTAATGCTCATAATTGTCGACAACATCAATCAAGAATCTTTTTATTTGGTAAATATATTAACTACCATATATAAAAAAATAGTAGTTAATGACTAACCCAGCTTAGTTAACATTCTAGTTAAAAATTTATAAAAGGAAATGTTTTTGTGAATTCTGATTGGTTGAATTTGAAATACACGCTTCTGATTGGCTGAAAATTATGAGAAATTCTCTGATTGGTTAACCACATGGTGTGGTAGACTGAACTTTTATAAAGAAAGATTTCATTTCTGCTTGTATTTCATTTCTTTTAATTTCAGTTCTTGTCTTGTTTAATTTCATCTACGCTAGCTGAAAAGGTATTTTGTATAAATAATGTTATTATTTAATAATATTTTTTTTAAATAAGTAAGGGTATTTAAATAAAATTACAAGTACCGACCGTCCGTCGTCCGACTACCAAACTTTTAATATTTCATCTTTTTTTTTTGCTAATTTTTTCATCTTTAATAATACTAGCTTAAAACCCGTGCGATACACGGATTGTTAATTGTTATTTTATTATTATATTTTTATTATTTTATTATTAAAATAGCTAAATACTTTTAATTAATTAAAAACATTAAAACAGATTTTAAAATAAATAAGTAAGGGTTTGCCCGTTATATTTTTGGAAAATGAGGGGTTTTAGTAAGAAAAAATAAAAAATGTAACATATATTTAGTTTAAAAAGGTAAATGCCCGTGATATTTTTGGAAAATGAGGTTTTAAAATTTAATAATTAAAAGTATTTAAATTCGTTTTAAAATAAATAAGTAAAAGGTTTCCTATGATATTTTTGGAAAAAAATGATTTTTAGTGAAAAAGACAATTTTCCGTGATATATTTAGAAAAGAAGGGATTTTGTTTGAAAAAATCTATAATGTGTTTTAGAGTAATTGATTATAAATAGGTATTTGATTATTTATATTTTAATATTCTTAGTGATTGTATTTGTTAAGAAAAATAAGTAGACACGTTAAAATAGGTAAACTTTTAAAAAATAATTATAATATTATAGGTTTAAAAATAAATAACTAAATGTTTGTCCGTGATATTTTTGGAAAATGAGTGGTTTAGTAAAGAAAGATAGAAAAACTAACATGTTTTAGTTAAAAAAGGTAATTACTATGTTTGAAAAAATAGGGAAATTTGTTAGAAAAAATAATGTATTTTAGGGGAAAAAAGGTAATTGTTTATAAATAGGTAATATTATTATTTAATAATATATTTCTATAAATAAGTAAGGTTAATTAAGTAAAAACAAGAAATACAGTTAAGGGCAATTAAGTAAAATCACAATGTACCATACGACCAACCAAACTTTTAATGTTTCGTCTATTATATAATAGTATTGATTAGTCAATAACTCGTGCAAAGCACGGAGAATTTTAACATTAATTTTGAAATTTATTTTTAAAAGTTTTGAGATTTTATTATTTCTGAAAATGCTACCTTTTTAAAAAGAATTAAAAATACTACTTAATGCTTCAAAACTACAAAAAAAACTTATAAATTTTGTAAAAGTTTATTAGCTTAGTAAGCATGTAATTGTCCAAATTATCAATATATTTTGTTGTAATAATATAAATAAAAATAAAAATATTTTTTTTAAAAGTCGTGTTTTTGAATTCTAGTTAAAGTATAACTGAAAGAGTTTGCAGTTATGTAATATATGTGATTTTTGATTGAATTATATGATTTTTTAATTATGTTTAATATTTATTAATTATATTTGTTAAAAAAATAAATAAACATATTAAAATAATTAAAATATTTTAAATAATTAAACATCATATTTGTCCGTAATATTTTTCGGAAATAGGGAAAGAAATCTTGGTCCAGTATATCGTATTCTTATGTTTTAAAAAGGAGAAGAAATATCATATTATGTGATCAATCAGATTCCATAAAAAATACAAAACAATCCAAATTTGGATTTCCAATATTTACAAAATTTGTAAATATTATTATATGTTTAATAGTAGTATACTGTCAAACAGATATATATTTATAACTAGTTGACAAAGTCGGGATTCGCGGCGGGATTATAATTTTTTTTTTAAAATTCTATCTATAAAATTACAACAATTATTCATTTTTCCTTAATAAGTCGTCCTCCCGTTAAACATATTTTTAATGTTAAGATTGAAATCCTAATTTTTATACCGTCAATACTTATCTTACTTATTAATTTTCATGTTAACATACTCCTTTCGAATAAGGCGCTCTCTCGTTAAAAAAAACCTATATAAATTCGCACTCTTATTTTACTTTCAATAAAAAATTTAATAATATATGTCTTACAAACACCTATTCTACTTTTGATATAATTTGTTTTATATGTATTTCTTAAAATTTCAAACTCTTTTATTATACAAATTCGAAAATCTTTTCTACTTCTCATGAAACTTTTAATTATATGTATAACCTATAAAATTCTTATAAATTTGAACTTTTCTACTCTATAAATTTGAACACATATTCTACTTCCAATATAATTTTTAACTATGTCTTACAAACGTCTATTCTATTTCCAATAGAGTTTTTAATTGCAATTATTTTTATATATTCGAACTCTTTTCCTCTGTAAATTCGAAGACCTATTCTACTTTGAATAGAACTTTTAATTATATATCTTACCTACAAATTCGAACTTTTCTCCTCAATAAATTCAAACACCTATTATACTTTTAATATATTATAGGATTTTATTTATTTATTAGTATTTAAAATTCAAAAATTCAAGAAAATTAGAAAAATAAATTTAGACAATCTTAGAGGCGCCACATAATCTCCCGCGTATCATCCTTTATATATATAAGTGACAAAGCTGCGCTTCGCGGCAGCGTTATAATCTTATTTTTAAAAAAAACTTTATCTATAAAATTACAACAATTACTCATTTCTCACTAATAAGTCGTCCTGCCGTTACATTTCTCTTATTAAGATCGAAATCCCAAATTTTATACATTGATTACTTGTCTTACATATTAATTTTCATGTTAACATACTACCTCCTAATGATTCGACCTTTTGTTGAAACAACACCTATATAAATTTGCAATCCTATTTTACTTTCAATAAAACTTTTAAATATATATGCCTTACAAACATCTATTCTACTTTTGATATAACTTTTTTTGTTACATGTATTTCTTATAAATTCGAACTCTTCTACTCTATAAATTCAAAAACCTATTTTTCAATAGAACTTTTAATTGTATATTTAACCTAGAAATTGACAAAGCCGCACTACGCGGCGGTAGAGATGTTCAAAAAGCTTGAAGCCCGAAATCCGACCCGATCCGATCCGGAAAAAAACCCGAAAAGCCCGGCCCGATTTGGCCCGACCCGAAGCCCGAAAAACCCGGTTAAAATCCCGGATAAAGCCCGGTTCGGCCCGGATAAAAGCCCGGGTTTTTTGAGAGATATGAATAAAAACCCAATTTTTTATAGATAAAATCTGAAAATTTATAATATTTTAAATAAATTTCAAGAATATTAAACTTAGTAATTGACGGAATGTAAAGAATCACGAGCCTAAGAAGAATCAACAATATGTTGGACAAACCATTCTTTACAGAAGATTTATTGAGTGTAGTGTATGTGATTCTTGAAATGGTCATGTACGAGAAGATTTATATATCTCACGGTCAGGTTAAGTTCAATAACCCACATTATGAGTAGAAAGTTCTTGAGTTGCACTGATGTGATAAAAAAATTAGGCTAATAGTTTTTTAGTATTAGATATCGTGGTGTCTTTTATTATATATTTTGAATTCTAATAGTTGAGGGGTGTAACTCTTTAGGGTTGTTTTTTTTGTAAAACTTTGTTTTTTATGTATACTAATATATTAACTTTGCAAAAAAAAAATTATATAAATAAAAAAAACCCGGATAAAAGCCCGGTTCAGCCCGGCCCGATGGCCTAAAACGGGCCTAGTATTTTAGAGGAAGCTCGGTCCGGCCCGACCCGATTTTTGAAAAAGCCCGGCCCCGCCCGATTTTTAAAAAGCCCGGGCTTTTTAAAGCCCGGATAAAGCCCGGCCCGAAGGGCTTTTTGTGCATCTCTACGCGGCGGCGTTATAATTTTAAAAAAAAACTCTATCTATAAAATTACAACAATCACTCATTTCTCCATAATAGATCGTCATCTAAACACGCTTTCCTTGTTAAGATCGAAATCACAAACTTTATGCATTGAATGCTTGTCTTATATGTTAATTTTCTTGTTAACATACTCCTTTCTAATGAGTCGCTCTCTCGTTGAAAAAACATTTATATAAATCTGTAATCCTATTTTACTTTCAATAAAACTTTTAATTATATATGTCTTACAAACAACTATTCTACTTCCAATAGAATTTTTTTTTAATATGTATTTTTTATAAATTCGAATTCTTCTACTCTATAAATTTGAAAACTTATTCTACTTTCCATAGAATTTTTAATTATATGTCTAACCTTTAAAGTCTCTATAAATTCGAACTCTTCTATTCTATAAATTCGAACACCTATTCTAGGTCCAAAAGAATTTTTAATTATGTCTTACAAACGTCTATTCTACTTTTAGTACAACTTTTACTCCAGTAGAACTTTTAATTGCAAGTATTTCTTATATATTCGAACATTTCTCCTCTATAAATTCGAACACCTATTCTACTTCAAATCAAACTTTTTTTTATACGTCTTCCCTGTAAATTTGAACTCTTCTCCTCAATAAATTCGAATACCTATTATACTTCTAATAGGTTAAATGATATTTTTTTGATTTATTAGTATTTAAAATTCAAAAAATTTAGAAAATTAAAAAAAATAGATTGAGACAATCTTAGAGGCGTCACCTCACCTCCCGCGTATCCTCCTTTATATATCTATACTATACTATTATAAGCAAACTACTCTCTCTTTGGTTGGTTGGTAGTTTGTTACTCTAAATAACATCCGTTAGATCTAAAGATAGATAAAGGAGAAACGTTAGATATAATGTTAAGTACTCCCACGGGTTCAAGGTTCGAATCCCGTCAACAATGACATATTATTAAATATTTATATTATCTATTTTTCTAAAGTACGTTCACAAGTTCAAGATTTTATTCCCATTAAAAACATATTAATAATTTTTATTATCAAAATACAAACAAATGCTTAGAATAACATCGTGTATATATTATTATATTTTATTATTTATATTTCTACTGATAAAATCATATAAATCAATATATATAGATAATAAGATTAAAACAAACTAAAATTCATCCCGCACAAGTTACATGCTACTATATATTGATGATCGATTATATTCGATCACCATCATATGTACATATCGGGTCACCGTTGTAATCTACTTCTTCATTTTGCATTCTCCTCCTAGTTGATGATGCATACAACATAGATATATTTTTATATTATCAACATTGTATAATGCATATATACATATAGAGGATAGCGTTTCAGAGATAACTATTACATAAATATTTATAATACATATTTTTATCACATTTTTTATTAGATATGATTACAAATTTCAATTATTAAATCAAAAAAAGAAATTAAACTCCTTTTTTTTTTAAAATAATTGAAAATTAGTCAAATAGTCCAAAGTGATTATACAACAGAATCAAATTTATACAAATACTCCAACAGGTTCAAGGTTCGAATCACGACAACAACATATTATTATTAAATATTTATATTATCTATTTTTCTAAAGTACGTTCACAAGTTCAAGATTGTATTCCCATTAAAAACATATTAATAATTTTTATTATCAAAATACAAACAAATGCTTAAAATAACATCGTGCATATATTATTATATTTTATTATTTTATATTTATACTGATAAAATCACATAAATCAATATATCTATACTATATTATTAATACAAACTAAAATTCACACGATCATAGATTAGTATATATTGATGATCGATTATATTCGATCACCATCATATATACATATCGTGTCACCGTTCCGATCTACTTCTTCATTTTGCATTCTCCTCCCGGTCAATGATGCATACAACATAGATATATTTTTATATTATCAACATTGTATAATGCATATAGTGAAGTGAAAAAGTAGTCCAAAATAATTCTACAATTTCGAATCAAATTTTTGTGTAAGTTTTACGTGTTAAACATTTGTGAATTTGCGTATAGTCTATATTTCACGTTAGAATAAAATTAGAATTAAATCAATTTTTTTTATATATTTCACATTAGAATTAAATTAGAATTAAATCAATTTTTTATAAACAGGTTAAGTTTCCAATATGATTTTAGAGCATAACTAAATTCAAAATTAATTTTTTTTTACTTAACTGTTCTGTTGAAAGATTTGATTGTCTAATAATATTTGATTTCTTTCTGGCAAAAAAAAAAAAAAAAACTTTAAGTAACTAATTAAAATTTTAATTAGTAATAATTAAAAGGTGAGTTGTCATCTTTTGAGAAATTATTTTGTAAATTTTTTTTTGGACTCTTAGAATTACTTTGATTACAATTATATATGATATTGAGGTACAAAATTTTTATTCAACTAATCTATATATTCTTAAAGTATAATGAGGAATTTACCCAATGGGTAAATTTTTTTACCCATGGATCCTATTTGTACTATATTTTTATTATATTTGGCAAGATCCATGGACTATCCATACAGTTACCCATATTCTATGATAAAGTCAGCACAATCAATCCAATTTGCTGTCATAATTTTGAATTTCAAAATACTTATTTATAGTTACATATCTTCCTGATTATCTTGCTTGATTTTCTCTTTTATTTTCAAATTTTAAATGCATAATTAATTATGTATCTAATCTTCTTTGATTATATCACACGATTTCAGTTTCTTTTCTCATTGTGTCTCTCATCTTTTTTTATTCATCTTCGTCTTTTATTTTCTCTCCTTCTCCATAGCTTTTCATTATATGTGTGTGTATAATATATTTTGTGACTAATGTCTATTTGTTTGAATTTACAGGATATGAAACACCGAAATACATAATGATTTTGTGATGGAGACAATTTACAAGATACAAATTCAACTAAAAATATGATTAATTAGGCGTATATTCCACTTTTACTTAACCTTGATTCGAATGAATATTTTATGTTTTTGTTGATTTTGTGTTTGCGTGTTTGTATATGTGTATGTGTATTTATAATTATAATATATTTTTTGCTTACGTTTATCTGTTTGAATTTGCAGGATATGTACCAAAGAATCATAATAGAGTTGCTTCAGAAGTAGATTTTTGTATGTATGATTTTGGTCAACATCTTAATCAAGTGTTAATGCATGAATATATCATTCTTTTTCTTTATATTGATTTGTTATAGTTTACAGGCTATGTATGCATCAATTATAGTTTATTAATTTTTGTTTGATTTGTGCAGAATAAGTATTGATGAAAGGTTTATACAGTTATGAAGTGCCACTGAGCAAACAAAATCATGTTTATTTGGTAATATGTTTATTTGGTTTTGAGGTACCACATATTTTAGCCGATGTATGATACTTCCATTCTCTTTTTGTAGATAGTACGAGATCACAAGATTCAGATACGAATTATGTGTCAGAGTACCAAGATTCAGAGTTTGACCACAAATTTGGCTGAAAATTCTACTTAAGAAGGATTTACATCTATTCGTATATTTGTATTTTCAGTGGAACTTGGATGTGATTAAAAGTACACATATTAGTATTACTCTCATGTTTCACTTTTATTTTTGTTTCCTGGGTTATTCGAAGTATGTTAAAATAATGAAATTGAGTACTATCTAATAGTTTTCATGTTGTACAATTATATATTAGTTTCTTTGATTTAAAGTTGATGACAATTGAGTTATGGAGTGTTTATGCATTTGGTGTCTTTGTTGTCCAGGTACAAATTTTGGTGATTTAAAGTACAGAGATTTCCGACTACCTTCAATTTTGTATGTTAAATTTGGATTATATAATGATATATTTGAGCTCATGTGTTCCTTGGAGAGACTATCACTTTGTATTTTATTATTGATTTGTTAAATTCTTATAATCGGTCTATCTCTTTTTCATTGATCATAATTTTGTTTTAATGTTTAATGAACATGATACTAATAGACAATTATGTTTTTTAAGTGATTGCAGTGCCTGGTCCTAAAATTTGTGCCTCTCAATATTTACGACGGATATCATACTTGGTAATCTTCTTTATTCTCTTCCACACTAACAAAATTTAAAGTTTTATTATTTGGGCTTTTTCTCTATTGATTTAAATACTGATTATAAGTTGATGAGATTCACATGATATTGTTACCTATTTTTTTGCTGATGAGAAGCTATGCTCTTAAACTGAAGGCTCTTGGCCTCCTGAGATCAGAAGCTATTTTATTGACATTGATGTATTAAAAAAGAAGTTTGAATCACCAAGTCTAGAAACCCTACTGAAAAATCATATCTTCCTGGTGTAGACATATCTATTAATTTCTCCTGCTAATCCGTCAAAAGAGCCACCATTCTTTGGATTTTGGCTGTTATGTTCCCGATTATGGTGAGTCTCTTTTAACCTTTGAAGCCATGTCAAAAATCGCAGATTTTGCCGATTTATGGATTTCTGAATGTGATTTGAATAATGAATTCAAAATAGATAAAGTTTTGGAATTAAGGGAATCCTTGGTGAGAACTTAATTACAGTATCCTGATATTATGTTTCTTTTTCGGCATTGATCATATGTTTAACGGCTCGCCTATATAGGAAAATAAGTAAAAATTTCAACTTAAATAATAAACATGTATCATTGTGGATATGACGCATTTAACTTGCATTTTGCTGACACATGGTGTGGGGAAGTACATTGCACAGGTGATGACTTTTTTACATTTATTTTACAAATAAATTTGCCTTAAATCCTTCAGGTAACTTTTTTTTTTGTTTTTGATAATTCCAAATGCAATTACGGCCGAACTTAAAAGTTTACACACAAATATACTTATCTTTTTCATGTGCAAATATGTAGGAGGAACGGGACAAGAGGATTGCCATTGGTGCTCCCTAAACATCAAATTCATAACTTTCAGATGAGTTGTTTAGTCAATGATACATGTCTTGATAATTGTGCATCAATGTCGTAACACAAAGAAATTTTGATGGTGCTGATCCAGTACCAGGTGTGCATGATCTCTTTGGAATTTTTATGTCTTAATAATTTATGTGTGCTTTTTGTTTATAATGTCTATAACCTGATCAAAGAAAGTTGTGGACCAGTAAACTAGCATTTGTATTGGAGATGTAGAAGATTGATGTTGCTGTGTTTTTTTTTTGGTCTCAAAGAGGTCACGAAAACAAAAAGTGATAAAAGAGAAGATCCAAAGGTATTTACCTCAAGTGTTTTAGTGAACTTATATTGATATTATTGAATTACAATTTGTTGAACAAGATCAAAGTAATAAAAATTAAATTTCAAGCAATTATGTGAAACAAGAGATAATTTCAAGGTTCTGGAAATTCATAAGTTCTACCAAATCAAGTTGCATCCCTCTCTCAAGTTCTAATTAGAAGTGTGTCAGCTATTCAGTAGACCCATTGAGTCACTCTTTTGTAGATAGATTTTCAGTTACGATTACAATGACAAGTAAGTCAATAAGATGTGCTTAAGTTACATACATTTTCTATAGCACCATAACCATGCTAAGTTTCTAAAAAGGTTGTAGTTTCATCCATGATTATAGTCATTATTCATTCATTTGTGCTTACACGATTTGTATAAAAATCACTACAACGTTAAACTATGTATATGATGCAAGAATTGCTTATACTTTATCCATGTTGCTGGTAATAATTCAGATGGTAATCTCATGGTAACTCCTTTATATACAGTGAACTTAACATTTTCGCATTCGTTATCCATATTAATCCATTACTCCACAAAATATGACATGACAATTAAAGATGACCCCTAAATAAATCTGCATTGCAACAACTTTTTCCCCTGAACATGACATATATTTTGGATTTTTCTCCCTTATTATCATTTTAAGTGAACACGGTGCATATAACTCATTAATTGATCCTGCGATACAAGCACACATTTTAATACAAGCACAACTGATCCTGCAAAAGTGGCTTCTCATCCCAGGAAATTCTCTATTTGGACCAGTTTGGCATAGCGTCAGAAAATTCTCATCTGCATAGCAGAGTGTTCTGAATGTGATCCAAGTGAAGCCATCGTAGGACAAACAACCAGTTGATGAGTATTTTTCTCTTTAGTATAAATATATCAAAAAAGCAAATTGATATGAACACCTCTTAGATTAGGTTATGTATGGTGATTGTTTATATATGTAGGAACAATAAATTTGCTTTACTCAATAAATGAGAATTTGTGTATAGGGTGATAGCCTGACAAGAAATAAGAGAGCATGCACCTCATTAATGGCAGGCTGGCACAGGACTGGCAGAGGACTTTCTGAATATGCACCTCATTAATGATCCGCAGGCTTGACATAATATATAGGTTGTTGAATGCGTACATAAGCTCTTCTTTAATCTGACAAGATTAATCATGCATTCATGGAACTAATTGATTGTGATGAAGTTACATAGTAGGGTGCCAGAAAGAAGTCTTCAGGAATGCATGACAGATTTTTCAAATGAAGCTGAGTGGCATAATTGATGAAGTGTTCTTCCTTCTATCTCTACTTTGCATCATTTGTGTCATAGACTTCTGTCCTCTCTTTTTTTAACATGAAAGTACAAGAAAGTTTAAATTTGGCATATGTATCTGGCACATAAAACTTTAAAAGGTTTTGAGATTGTAAATTTGTCATTTAATTTTATCCGTGGACCAAATGAAGGAAATTTTATATTATATTGATTTCATTTAATTTATGTGTGTGTATATATATATATATTGTAAAGGAAAAATACAAAATTTTAGTTTTTGATAAATGCTAATATATTTTTGAAAAAGTAAAATATCTATTATTAAATTTAAAAACTACTAATATTTTTCAATAAACACTGCTAATTTGTAATTATCGGGTGAATAATAATATTAGGATGTTTCCACATTTTATGTCCAAAGAATTTATCATGTGTTTTTATTTTGTTTTAAAGTCACTCACATTTAATAATTTTATGGCATTAAAAAGAAATCAAGATTCCCTTCTTAATTTATAAATTTAGGTAGGTTGATAAATAAATACTTCACTTTAATTCACAATTTATTTAATATTATAATATTTCAATAAATATTCTAAAAAGTGTCCCACACAAAAAAATTGTAAAATTGTGATAGTAAGTAAGCCTGTGATATTTGAAAACAACAATGAATTAAAATGGGAGCATAAACTACATAAGATCTATATTCTTGGGACTGTTCCATTTTGGGACAAAAAGTTAAAACATAACAATATTAATTATTGTCATTATTTCAATAATAATGATATTAGTAATTATTATTATTAAAATTTTATTTTTTAGTTTAATTGCGCATATAATAAAAAATATTATTTGATCAAATATATTTATTTGTTACTATAAAAACCCATGCATATTGGAAACAAAATTTGAAAGTATACTATACAATTCACATTATTTGTCATAACTTTTTTTTTTGCTATTAGATAAAATTTAACTTTAAAAAAATTTAAATATTTGAGTTTCGAATGTCAAATTTTGCTACTTAGTTAATAGTTAAGTAGTCCATACATAAGCATCTTTTATCTAAACTATATGCAAAATAATATATACATTTACCAAGATATTTGATATTCAAAATAAAATAGAATTCTCTAACAATCACATTTCAACATGAAAACTAAGAGCTTAAAAGCAAATAATATGAGTTACAAAAAAAATTCTTCTATAGGTTGATTTTGTGTGAATTTCATAATAAAATAATAATTTAAATTTGAGTGGTTTAATTTTTAAGATAATAGTGTTTACAAAACCAATTCCGTCATATATTATATAGGATGTGAAGTTTTGTATGATATATTAATGTTTATCTCATTTTTTTAAATATAAAATATTTAAACATTGAAAATTTTCAAAATTTAATGTGTTTTTCTCATGTTTACTCATTGTTGATGTTTTTAATAAATTTAATGTATTTTTATTAAGATTTTTGTGGGACGAAAAGTTAGACCTTTGTTTGTGTTAATACATGTTTGTAATTCTGAATGGTATTCTTTATATGGCATGGCTATGTGAACTTTGAGTTTTTTGACAAAAATCTTTTAGTTTAATTATATATATACAAACTCATAATTAAAATTCCTTTTATGTTTTTATAATTATGAAAGATAAGATATAAAAATTGAATTACAAAAATATTTTACTAAATATTTTAAAATTTAACGTATTCTTAAAATATGTTTTTGTTTTAAATATAAAATCAAATGGAATAATAGCAAATTTTTTATATAAATAAGTGATTGTTATAAATCAAATTTGTATTTTCTCTTATAAATCACTATTTGTTCATATTATATTATTAGATGTATATAACTTTAATACAAATAAAAAAATATTACTCATTTCAGTAAAATCTTACATTACAAAATTTAAGATATTAGCACGTCAACTCACATTTATTTTATATAAGTTTTAGATTCTAGGATATAAGTTAATTAATATAAAAAATAAAACATAATTATAAAAATACTGATTTTGTATATTTCTTTTTCTTAGGTAAGATATGCATAATTTCTCTTTTCTAATTCTAAAAAAATTACATACTTTTTAGGGAGGGTGATAAATCATCATATGATATTAAGAAATTTTTTGAAGTAAGTATTAGGTCAAATATAAATTAACACATCAATTTTGTGTGCACGTGTATTTTTTAGGTTTTAGTGGGAGTTATTACAATGTTATAAAATTAATATTTCATAACAATTTTCTGAATCTAATTTAAAAAGGATGAAAATTGATATGTTATTTTAGATTTTATACTTGACAAAACAATTAGTTATAATTTTAAAAATTCTATCTCAAAATTCTATCTTAAAAATTCTACTTTTTTTCATTTTATAGTTCCTCTCTAATATTTATAATATTTTTAAATATATAATCAATTGTAAGATTATGTGATCAACGAGTTAATATATTTTTAAATAGGGTAAACAAAGTAAAATTTTGCATATTCTAAATATGATCATTTATTAGGACTTTTTAGTTCACATTTCATTCAAAATTTAAATAACAAAATCAAGTACACATAATTTTATATGTAATGTATTTCATTAAAATTATTTTAATTATTTTAAGGATTTATTCTAGGATATGGTCATAATATTTTTTTTTAAGAAAAAAAGGTCTTAACGCTAAAAGGATTTTCAGTAGTAATGATAATTTTTGTAATACCAAAACATAATAGAAGAAATATCTCCTAGAATTGTAACTAAGAATGATCTCAACTCAAAATTTTCTTTATATGTTTATCATAGAATACTATGTATTTTAGTTTCATTGAAAGCTGAAATCCAGCTAAAGAGTGTGTTTGATATAGTGTTACTTAATTGGGAGTTAATTAGGATAGATACACCATCTCCAAATTTTACTAATTTTCAATATTTTAAATTATGAAAATTATTTTAATTATTTAAAAAACCTTTTTACCAAATAAGTATATTTAGATTTTGATTGTAAATAATAATTTAATTATGTTTATTAAGTAATTGTAGTTTATCTCTTCCCAAATACTAATAATGACAAAAGAAATTTAAAAATACTAATAAAACTTATGAAATTACGTTACAATTCGCAATTTTTTAATTAATATTTACAAGTAAATCACATTTTACCTTTGTATTATTAGAAATTTAAATAAATATTTCAAAGTACAAATTAATTTTATTAAGTTCATAATAAAAAGACATATGTGTTGACAATTATCATAAAAATAATTATTTTAAATATCGTTAACTCTATTGTTAAAAGTGCAATATTTTATGTGCACCGACTTTTTATAAATAAAAACTTTCCTTTAGTAAAAAAAATATCCGCTTTGACAATTTTCGAAAATATAGCCAAACTCATTGTCAAAAGCACGAAAACTTATAAACACAATTCTTAACATTTATAAATAAAATCTTTTTACTAACAAATTTTTTTTTAAGTAACTGTAAAAAAATTTAAAAAAAAAATCTTAGAGCGCGTAGCGCGGGCAAAAATTCCCTAGTATATTTAAAATCTATTATTAATCTGGTTATTCGATAAACAATCGTGGGCAAGTAACTCTAGCAAAATTTGAAAAATAGTACGCTACTTCAAAAGTTATTTCTCGGCTATAGCAAAAACAAGATTTGAGGTTCCATTTCTCGCTTCTCAGACATTTTTTTTATTGTTTCTTAGGAACGTTATAGGCTGGATTTTGCCCATGTTCGAATATATGTTACAACTTACAAAACCTTATAGACCGTACTAACCAGCATATAAGAATTAAGAAAGATGTCTGTTACAAAATGTAAATATTTACACCAAAAGATGTATGTTACACAAATCATATATTAAGATTCTTGCATATAATAAATGAGATTTGGTCTCAACCACCAATGAATGCTAACCACCTCTGTTTCATAGTGACTACAACTATGTTCGTGGTTGGTATCCCGCGATGACGGTGGAAGAACACCCAGAATAAATTATCTGAAATATTCTCTTTTTTTTCCTATAGCAAAAAGAAAAGAAGAGAACGTTTAGCATATTCTTCACAGAGTATCAGATTTCTTGCATAACCTGCATTGCAATGGTTCTAAGCTATTTAGCTCAAAGAGAGAAATAAATCTTGGTCTAGTATATCGTATTCTTACGTTTTAAAAAAGAAAAGAGATATCATATTCTGTGATCAATCAGATTCCATAAAAAACACACAACAATCCAAATCTGGATATCGAAATGTGAAAGTTTTGAGTCAAGAAACGCGCCCTGACAATATATAAATCAGTGTCATTAGTCGATCTCTCATCTTGTCTTTCATTGTCGGAAAACAGTCTCACTTTCTTGGAGAATTATGGATGCGATAAAATCAGCCATTGGTGATGGAATTATAACCTTTATGTGGGTTTTATCCGCTTCGACGTTAGGACCAATCACCTCTATCATTGGGAGTAGCTTTGGAGTAGAAAGCGTAATCTTCAACCTCTTTATCACAGTCTCTCTTGTAGCAGTTATGTTATTCATTTTCAATTTCATCTCTGAGGCACTTGGTGGTGCGAGCTTCAACCCTACATTATTCGCGGCATTTTATGCAGCTGGAATCCGTAAAGAGTCCTTGTTCTCTGTTTCTCTCCGTCTTCCTGCTCAGGTATACATCTTAATATCTTAATTCCTGAATTTTGTACTTGTTTTTTATTTCTTGCTATTGACTTAAAAATTTCATTTAATTTGCAAGTCGAGATTCAGTCGTGCAACTAGTGAAAGTAGTAAAAAGATTGTTTGTCTTTCATCGTTGCTTATGTTATTTTTTTTGCAATTATTATTCTAGGGTAATTCTGATTGTTTTTGAATACGAGCTAGCGTCAAAATCAATCCAAATGTTAAATTAAATATAAGGAAAGAAGCGAAAAATGACTTGTTGTATGATTTTTTACAGGCAGCTGGAGCTGCAGCCGGTGCATTGACAATCAAGGAGCTAATGCCGTTGCAGTATAAACACATGCTAGGGGGGCCTTCTTTGAAAGTTGACATGCACACCGGAGCTATTGCTGAGGGGGTGTTGACCTTTGCAATCACCTTTGTTGCGCTCTTTATCATCCTTAGGGGTCCAAAAAGCTCATTTCTGAAGAATTGGTTGCTTGCCATGTCAACTATGATGCTTCTCATTGCAGGTTCCAGTTATACCGGCCCTTCTATGAATCCTGTCATTGTAAGTACTGCATTTTATCTTTTGTTGTGTTAGTGTCTAGATATCTTTACTCACTTATAAGACGTGCGAAGAGATTATGCATTTCAAGTGTTCTGTAGTAATGTATATGATAGTTGTGTTTCTGACTTCTAAATGTGACGCCTCTTTTTAATGAGAAATGACGATAAAATTACTTTCTCTTTTGCTGGTCTAGTTAGCCTCCAGAGTTTTCGTTTTATTTATAAATAGCATTTCTTGAATCTTGATTCAGAACTAATGCATCTTCACTTTAATAAGAGAGTTTAGTACCACGTAAAACATGAGTCCTGTTGTCTGCATCTCAACTCAGTAGACACCTTGCTGCTAGATCTTCATAATAGAACCTTGCTTGACATTTCCACTTCCTTGAAAGTGTCCATGTCTTCGACTTCACATATATAATTAATCGATTTAATATATCAGTACTTAGTTTAATTACTGAAATACTTTATCACCGTCGGTATTTAATGTGTTGTGAGACTGCAGTGATCTCACGGTTCTGGTTTTTGTCCTGCTTCAAGCATTTGATAGGTTGCTTGCTTCAAATAATCAAAATTAATTATTTCAAACTATAGAGCCTGTAATTAGCTCTACATTGTATGATTTATCCTCTTCTCGACTGTCTTGGTATTTGTTTGCAGGCCTTCGGTTGGGCATATCTGAATAATCGACACAATACTTGGGAGCATTTTTATGTTTACTGGATTTCTCCCTTTGTTGGGACAATATTATCTGCTTCGCTATACGGTGTTATTTTCCCACCCCCTGTCAAGCAGAAGAAACCCTGAAGAGGCGAGGGCCGAGGGCTGCTGTAATTCACCTTCAAGGGATTCTATTCTGCTCATCAGATACATATTTTGTTTTTTAATCTTCATTGTGATAGATCTTAGACATGCTATCGTGCTTTAAATCAGGAACTCTTCCAGCTAAATGCTACTTTAAAATTTGTCCCGTGTTATTTTTGTTATGCATTCACTGATGAGCTCCTGGTTTGCTCAAATGCTATTGATATAAACTTTTGCTGAATCGTATGTTCTGGGGTTGAGCAGATCGCTGCTTGCCCATGCTTAAGTCATTCCGACAACAATGGTATGCTTATGAACTATGATTTCATCATGCTCAATTGCAGCATTATTAGTCACTCAAGTATTTGAAAACTTGAATACTATTCGATTATACTTTTCAACTTGTATAGATGTTCGAGTTGGTAATAGGTAAATAGCTAAACGGGTCTTGAGTTATTCGAACTCGATTAATAAAATATTTGTAATCATTCGAGTTTGAGGTATGTTAATAATTTACGGGTTTTGTTTAAATTTCAAATTACTTGATTCATAACCGGTTAAGCTTGTGTTTTTATTTTTATTTATTCCACCTCTTTTGTACAAGTCTTCAAATGATAAAATTTAAAATTCATATCTATAAAAGAATATTTATTGTATTTCAAAAATAAAAATAAAAACGAAAAATTCAGGATCCGTAAACAAATCTGTACTCTGTACACTTTTCGTACAAAACACACACACATCAACTGACCAACCGTTCAATTCATCTCCCAAACACCTTCCCTCCATCTCTCTCCTCCCCTCTCTCTCTCTCGATCTCTCTGGATCTCTCTCTGTCACTCCCCCACTAAAATCACACAAACACACACTTGGACAGATTCGAGTTGCGAAACTAACACACATCTATACAAATCACAAATTGAAGCGCTGGAGTCCGTACAAGACACACAGATACCTACCGTTACCGGCAACGGAAAAATACGTTACCGATCACCGTCGGCCGCCGAACTTCTCGAAGTCCAATTCCAATTGCCCTCCGATCAATCAACCGATAAAACAATGAAGCAACGTAATCGACAGAACGACACTTTCTCTGATCAGATTCATAGATACCGGAGCATTATTCTCGTGATCTCGGTACCTTTACTTCTAATTTCGTTTGTTTTGTTTGTTATGACTACGCGGTCCGATACGATTGATGATTCCATCCTTTCGCATCGAAAATTTGCTAATGGTGGTGGTAGTGTGGGTAATAAGTATGCGGTTATATTTGATGCTGGTAGTTCGGGGAGTAGAGTTCATGTTTTTTGTTTCGATAGGAATTTGGATCTCGTTCCTATCGGAAATGAGCTCGAGCTTTTCGAACAGGTAATATTCCTAATCTCGTGTGATAATTAAGTTGGATCTAATTTTGTAGCGAATGCAATGTCTGCTCTTTTAGTTATTAGTAACTGCATTTTAACTTAGGCAATTGGAAAATAGATTATGAATTTTGTTTTAGATCGTGTTATGCTATGATGTTTAAACTGAGCTTATAATTATATGGTGGATGGACACTATATTAGTATTCAGTTGGACAATGTTATGATGCTATGATGTTTACGATTGATGATTCCATGCTTTCGCATCGAAAATTTGCTAATGGTGGTGGTAGTGTGGGTAATACATATGCAGTTATATGGTGGTCGGACACTATATTAGTATTTAGTTGGACAATGTATACTAATGATCTCGAATTTTTTGAACAGGTAATATGCCTGATCTTGTTTCGTAATTAAGATAAACTTAGTTTTACAACGAATGCAATGTATACTATGCATTGTCACTAATTTAGGTTTTAGGCAACTGGGAAATGATAATAATGAATTTTGTGTGAGATCATAATTAATGATGCTACAATGTTTACTAAAATTGAGCTTTTTATTATGTGGTGACAATATATCAGTATTTAGTTGGCTATTTCTTTTACTATTGTAATATAGTGGAATTGAAAAAGCAGTTTGATGTATAAAATTTTGTGTTTTAGGTATAAAATGTGTAACTATCTTAGTACGTTGCAATTTGCTATCCACTTTAATCTTCCTGGTTTTCAAATTTAGGTTGTAGTTATCGTTGTTATGCAATGCATTATAGAAAAGTCTGAATTTCTTTAAAAAGAATAATATCCGTTTTGAAAACTTGACAATTTTGTATCATGATAAATGTATATCAAGAATTCTCCAACTGCAATGGAATCTTAGCATTTTTTTTCCTTGCAATAGAACTATTTCGATTCTATGTTTATTGATAGTTTTCTTCAGTTGGACCATCATTTAGTCATTGTTGTATGGACCACTGTCTTAATCTTTGTTTTCTCTCATTTTACCTTTCCTGTAGTTGAAACCAGGTTTGAGTGCATATGCAAAGGATCCTAAGGCCGCAGCAAATTCTTTACAGCCACTTCTTGAGAAAGCTGAGGCTGTAGTTCCACAAGAGCTTCGTGGAAAGACTGTTGTCAGAGTTGGGGTGAGTAATTTGTATGGCAACACTCAACAGTAATTACATTTGCTAGTATCTAATTACTACTTGGTGTTTAATACAACCATGTCAATATAATATGGTTTTCCAATCCACCATTCAGGCAACTGCAGGTCTAAGGCAATTAGAAGGTGATGCATCCGACAGAATTTTGCAAGCAGTAAGCCTAGTAGTTATATTTTCTTTTGGGTGGGGCTGATATTTTACTCTATATTATTTTATAGCCTTAGTGTCATGCTTATTAATGCTTACATTCTCCTACTAAAAGGTTAGAGACTACCTCAAGGATAATAGTAGGCTCAAATCAAAGTCTGATTCAGTGACTGTTCTTGATGGATCTCAGGAGGGTGCCTATGAATGGGTATGTTTCCTTACTTTTTTAAATTTAATTGTGCCATAAGAATGATATCTATGCATACTTGTTAAGTTTATCTGAAAGGAAAAGGAGGATAATCCTTCTCGAGAATGTGAATGATTTGACTAAACTAAACATAAAAAGTATGGGGAACTGGAGGAAAGTTTAATGTAAATAATGGCACGAGTCTCGGAAATGTACTCATGTTAGCAACATCCTATATGCAGTCAAAGGTTGGGGATATAACTTGAGGATCTCTATATCTTCAATGCTGAACTTCTTCTTTAGATATTTTTTGATAGTTGTTGGGTCATTTGTTATGGTGTGTGATGTTTAATGGTTTTAAAAATTGGGAGGCTACTCTTATTATAAGTTTTCTTGTTTTCTTCTCTTTAGTACATGCACAGGTTTCCTAATTTGAACCCTGCATATTAATTATGTTTTGGAAATGGTGTAAGCAATGTTTCATGTTTTATTTAGAGTTCTTATTTATATTTGTGTAGGTCACTATAAACCATTTACTAGGGCGCCTAGGGAAAACATATGCAGATACTGTTGGAGTAGTTGATCTTGGTGGGGGATCTGTACAAATGGCATATGCCATTTCAGAGAATGATGCTGCCAAGGCTCCAAGAGTAACAGAAGGACAAGATTCATATGTAAAGGAAATGTATCTTAAGGGAACAAAATACTACCTTTATGTTCACAGGTTCATTTCTCCTCTTTTGAGACTTGTTGACCTGGTTATTTCTTTGATACCTAGTCTACACTATATATTTTAATGTTAAATGTTGAATATATATTGCTTCAGCTGTGGTCTTTGCAGAAGTATAATGAACTATTTTTTTTGGATCCCCCTGCAAAATTTGAAATAATACTTCCATTTTTGGATTTCCAAATTTGTAAACAGTTACTTGCGCTATGGGCTATTGGCAGCTAGAGCTGAGATTTTGCAAATCACCGGGGACTCTGGAAGCCCATGCATTGTGCCTGACTTTTCTGGTAGGTTCAAAATTATGATTTCCATCATAGGTTGATGTTGTCTCTTGATTAGTAGTATTCTGGTAATTCTTTTGTCATATTATAAAACTGTAACTTGGCAATTGTCTGTCTACTTGAACGTAATCATATACTCCGTAGATCATACCTTTCTCCTTATACCTAATAAAAGATGAGCCACATATGCCTGTCCCAAATTTGTAGTTTATACACATTTTGAAGGCCTGGTCTGGGTAAAAAGGCCTGGTCTGGGTAAAAAGGCCCATTGCATGCCAACTTTAGCTCTGGGGAGACCCGTTAAATTAGCAGAAGTCTCAGTTTGACAGGTGGGAGGTCCTTTTCTTTATTATGCTGTCTTTTTCCTCTGAATGCTCTGCTTCAAAATAAAAAATAAAGAATTATTCAAATAATATATCAGCTCTGTACAAATTTATTTACTAGAGGTTTTGAAAAAATTCTGTTATATTTATAATCTTCTGCAACTTTGAACATTGATATATTTTTTATTATTGATGGTCATGTCGTGTGTAGTGTTTTTTATATGAGATATATGTTTGAGTTTTTCTTATCTATAATAAATTCTACCAATATATTATTAAGGAAATCTTTACTTTAATGAGGCAAACGTCTTACCCTGAGCTAGGTCCTGGGGGAGACACTTGACCCTCCATGAGCCTCACACCTAGGTTCCGGAGGAGACTTTTGACCCTCCATGCGCCTTATTCCTTAAATAGAAATAGCTATAAGAAAGACTATGACAGGCACTGAGGCAGACAGATACTAAACTTGGCGAGTAAACTGAGTGAATCTCTGTTTGTGGATGAAGGTACTAGTTTGAAATCATTTAACAAGATACCCATAATTGGTTTATAAGATTGAGATTGAGCCTGTCTCAAGCTGCCATTGAATCAAAGCACTACTTGCTGCAGTAAATGGGCCAGACTGAAATCTTCATTCAAAATTAAAAGCCTTCTGAGCTATATAATTATTCAAGTCTTTGCACAATGCACGTAAGACTGGGAGAGCATTAACCATCTTTACCTGGCTTCAAGAAGGAACATGACTTCTTTTTTATGTAATTCGATAGTTTGTCTATTTAAGACTAAAACCCTTGTAGCTAAACTAAGGGTGCCTCTTGGATTGACATCGCCCTAAGCCGGAGTAGTGATTGTAATTCTATAACTACTTAAAAATGGAAGAGCTACAAACTTGAGTTCTCTATGGTCTATATTTGTGTCCTTAAAATGTTCTTTTTCTTTCTGGCTTAGGATCTTACAAATATGGAGGGACAGCTTATAAAGCTGCACATGCTCCTTCTGGTTCGAGCTTGCAAAAATGCAGGGAAGTAGCTACAAAGGCTCTGAAGGTAAACGAGTCAACATGCACCCACATGAAATGTACATTTGGTGGGGTATGGAATGGTGGAGGTGGTGATGGACAGAAAAATCTATTTGTTGCATCATTTTTCTTTGACAGGGCTGCTGAGGTATATCTCGTATTCTTGATTTGATGTTGGGAGACAACTGTTGACAATTATAAACTCGTTATGGTTGGTAACATTTGTTGATCACATTACTTATGCAGGCTGGTTTTGTCGATCCAAAGAAGCCTGTTGCTAAAGTTCGGCCAGTAGATTTTGAAGATGCTGCCAAGCGTGCTTGTCAAACAAACCTTGAGGAAGCCAAAGCTACATACCCTCGGGTGGAGCCAGATAACCTGCCATACTTATGTATGGACCTTGTATATCAATTCACATTGCTTGTTGATGGGTTTGGTAAGTTTCTCCTCATTTTAATCTCTTATAGATTGACATCTAAATGAGATCAAAAATTTTAACTGGTTGTTTGTGCATTTCTTGAATCAGCCCTTGATCCTTGGCAAGAAATTACATTGGTGAAAAAAGTTGAATACCAAAATTCTTTAGTTGAAGCTGCATGGCCGCTAGGCAGTGCAATTGAGGCTGTTTCCTCCTGATGATTATATATCCGCATAGTTGAATGAGACTTGTGGTCTGTATACATTGGCAGATTACAAGAGCAGCTAGCCACTGCAATAACACTCCGAAGATCTGCCAGAAAGTCGTCTCAGCCTTATATAGTGGAAGAGGAAATCGATTTTTGTTTGTTAATTAATAGAAAATAATGAAAAATCATTATTCCATTTATCTTCATTACATTCTTAGATAGCAATTGCCTGATTCAAGATTTTTGAGAGAAACGATAGAAAGAAATTTGTTCATATACTTTACCCGGCCCTTATGTTTTTATCATATTGTATGGATATTGTTCTTGTCTCATGACATTGGAATGTATGAAGGCTATATTCTTTATGTAACATAAATTTTCATTGCATTTCTTCGTGCAAATAAATAGATGTTTATAAATTACCATTGTGAACTTGATGGTAATTTACCAACTTCTTTGTACGCAATCTAATTCGTGTTTACTGTAATCATATTTTTTTTTCCTTTTTACTATTTTTGTATTGAAATAAAATATGATTATAATAAATATATGTATATAATTGGAGTTTAGTTAAGCAATTAAAATCAACCAAATTCCTTTAGTAATATATGAGAAATCTTTATTACTCCATCTGTTTCATAAAAATTGACGATTTATAAAATTTTCAATAATTTGACTTGTGATTAATAAATTTCGTTATACACAAAA
Source organism: Heracleum sosnowskyi (assembly GCA_030848705.1). NCBI lineage: Eukaryota > Viridiplantae > Streptophyta > Magnoliopsida > Apiales > Apiaceae > Heracleum > Heracleum sosnowskyi. The sequence goes on from CM061243.1 coordinate 124,620,283, forward strand.
ATTATGAAAAATATATCATTAAAAAGTATATTTGATTTACTATCATATTTAATTTTTAAATTTACAAGATTATGAACTAATAATGTGTAATTTGTGATCAAACTTATAGATTTAACTTTCAAAAATTATATACCGTCATTTATTTAGGAACCGAGATAATTAAAAATAACATATTTCTTTGTAGTACTTTTCATCGGAGTAATATTATTCTTAATTGCAGTAACATTATTACTTTAAAAAATTGCAAAACATGATAGAACATGTTGCAAAATCGGATTCATTTTGTTTTGTACAATTAAGCTCGAAAATTAAAAAATAAAATTAATTATATTTTTAAAATTTTATACTTTTTCGTATTTTTCTGCCAAAATCTAAAATTCGCAATTCTTAATTATTTATTTATTTATTTACAAGTTTACCTTTTCAACTATATAGTTGAAACAAAAGCAAGTGCAGTGTTAAATTAACGTTAACGAAACAAGCTGCTCCCATCTGTTTATCATTTTCTTCATAACTTTTGATTTCCGAAGTAAAAATGCAAGACTGGCTGAGTTATACAAGCTTCATATAGGTAATATGTGTGTATGTCACTGTAATAGAGTAAAATATAGTTTAGTCTCAGTCAGACATTTCGTCGAACAGTTTGTGCACAATAGTTTTTGTAACCAACCCATGATTGATTAAGCTTGAAACTTGTAATATTTTTGTTATAATTTGCTGTTTTAAGTTGAATCTTGATAATGTGGAGTGTTAGAAGAAAATTTACGCTATCTTTACTCTCTGTTGCAACTAGTAATCACCTTAGTTCAGGGAATTATGTTATTAGGCCAAGTAGGTTATTGTCTCCATGTTCTTATTTGGTTAATGAATCTGAAATGAGGGGTTTTATCCGTAATGTGGAATCGAGTAGCTTTCGGGTGTTGGTTTCTCGTTTTTCTTCACTTACTGAAAGAAATCAAAATGGGATTATGTTAGATAAGGGTGGTGATGGAGTTAGTGATGATGATGAAAATGGCGGTGAAGATGATGGTGGTAATGATGAAAGAAAGGGTGGGTGGTTGGGTTCGAGGGATGAGGATTTTATGCGGAATGTAGGAGTTGTGATGGATATTTTGTTGGCACGAGGAAGCAGTTGTATGGTTGTGAAGGATAAGCTTGAGAAGTGTAGTGTTATTGTTTCGGCGGATTTGGTTGTGGAGGTTCTTTCTCGTATACGTAATGATTGGGAAGTGGCGTTTACTTTCTTTACATGGGCTGGTAGGCAACCAGGTTTTGCACATTCTTTACGTGCGTACCATTCTATGATTTCTATTTTGGGGAAAATGAGAAGGTTTGATACAGCGTGGGCGTTGATTGAGGAGATGAAAGGTGGGGCTACTGGACCATCTTTAGTGACTCCGCATACGTTGTTGATAATGATTAGAAGGTATTGTGCTGTGCATGATGTTGGAAAAGCTATTAATACTTTTTATGCTCATAAGCGGTTTAAGTTTGAAATAGGGATGGAGGAGTTTCAAAACCTTTTATCTGCTCTTTGTCGGTATAAGAATGTGAAAGATGCTGAACACTTGCTCTTTTGCAATAAAGATGTTTTCCGACTCAATACGAAGAGTTTTAATATTATTCTTAATGGATGGTGTAACATTATGGGGAATTCAAAGGAAGCAAAGAGAATATGGTGGGAGATGCATGAGAGAAAGGTCTTTAAAGACGTTGTCTCGTATGCAAGTATGATGTCATGCTATTCAAAAGTTGGCAGACTCAATGATGTGCTCAGGCTCTTTAACCAGATGAAAGCATTGGAAATTGTTCCAGATAGAAAAGTTTACAATGCTGTCATTCACGCCCTTGCAAAAGGCAAGCTTGTTAAGGAAGCTTGCAATCAATTGAAAACAATGGAAGAAGCAGGTTTTGCTCCAAATGTTGTTACTTATAACTCTCTTATAATGCCTTTATGTAAAGCCCGTAAATTAGATGAAGCGCGGGAAGTTTTTAATGAGATGTTACAGCGGCGTCTTGCACCTACTATTCGAACCTACCATGCTTTCTTTCGCATTTTGAGGACTGCTGAAGATGTGTTTGACCTCTTTGAAAACATGAACAAGGTAGGGTGCCGTCCTGCTCATGACACTTTTATAATGTTAATTAGAAAGTTTTGCCGTTGGCGCCAGCTTGACAATGTCCACAAGCTGTGGAATCAGATGAGTGATTATGGACTTGATCCTGATCGCAGCTCATATATTGTTCTAATCCATGGGCTATTTTTGAATGGAATGTTGGAGGAATCATACAAATATTATCAAGAGATGAAGGAAAAGCACTTAGTGCCAGAGCCAAAGATAGATGAGATGCTTCAAACTTGGGTAGCAGGAAAACGAAATGCCGATAATCACATGGTGGAGTCAAAACATGGTCAAGTTCGTAGTCAGACATCAAAGGAGACAAAAGTTCCCTCGGAGAAGGTTGAACGGAATGTAGATTTTCGACGACAACCTGAAACTAGAAAAGTTGTCAGGGAAAGAGGATATTCATTTTGGGATGATTGATAACTGATGTTCTCCTATGTTGCTATATGTTCTTGACAGGATCCCATGATTACATATGAGCGAAGGAAAAAAGGTTGGTCTGACTCCCTGTAGCCTGTTTCGTCTTTCTTAATTATCGTTATCAAGTGTGGAAATGGATTTCGTAGGTTCATGGCATTTCCTTTATATGTATTACTATCTGAAGCCACATTTCATACTTACTAGTCTTATATATTTTGCATTGAAGGCAACAAGTTAGTCTAGTTTTGCATATCGCTCCTAAAGTGCTTGATCTCATGCTAAACTTGTGATGACCATCGGTTTCCAGTAACCTCTTCATCAAACATTCATCCGCCTAAAATATGTTTCTCTAGTTGGAAACTTAATACCGGTAAGCCTATGTACTTGGTTGTGATTGAATGGACAAGTGTCATCATGTTTTACCTTTTGGATTCTACTATCATATATTGGTAAAGAGAATCTATATGGGATGGACCTGAATAACATTTTTATTCCAACTAGCCAAACGTGGATGAAAACAAAAGTGAGCAAGTACACAAAATTTGCTACTAGTAAAGGGTATCATTCTTATAACATTGCACATTATATATCTTTTACCATAGGTTTACTGGTTCAGATTTTATATCCTAATAATAATAAAAAAAATAATATGCATACACTTATACTTTTATTTAGTACAAAATAAAATGAAAATACAACTAACCAGAATATAGTCATTAACAATAATTTTATGCATAAGCATGAGTTTTGAATCAAAAACACAAATATCCATTTAATGTAATTAACAATATAGAAATATTTTTACCCGTGTTATTAAATAAAATTGAAAAAATTGGTAAAAGAATAAATCTATTGATAAATTAAAATTATTAATTATAAAAAAGAAAAAGAAAAAAAACTCATGCGTCAGAACTCAGAAGTATATTTTGAAATGGGTGCATAAAAAAGAAAAGGTTAATCGTTTAAAATGGGAGGGAGGGAGTGAGTTTCTAACAGCAGTACGTTATATAGTAAAGGTCTCTCTTCATTGACATTTTCATTGTACATCTGTCTTTACATCTGCATGCATATTTATTTACCAATATATACACACGTACCAAAATTCTTAAAATCTCCGCTCAGCTGCCGGAAAATATAATTGATCATGCTTGTTTACGATCAAGTAGATTCCCCTCACCAGAACAACAATGCTCCTGCGCCACCCAATGCCCGACCATATTCTTCGACTCCTGATCAGACTCAGGATTACCTGAGCTGCAAGCCTTCTTTTAGGGTTTATACAAAGGCCGAGGCTGATTGCTCCCTTGCTATCCGTGATGGCCAAGTCGTCCTTGCCCGGTTTGACCCGTCTGATCCGTTTCAGGTAAATCCCATGTTCCATAACTTTTATTGTGTTTTTTTGATGAATTATGGGCCTTTATAAATTTATGCTATATGGTATTTATTGTGTTTGAAAAGTGTGTTAATTTTGAGTTGTTTTCAAATTTGTTGTGTTCGTAAACGTGTCAATTGAGTTGTTTTGAAATTTATTGACCGAGGACAAAATTGTATGTATGAGCTAAAAATGAATGCATTTTTAAAATAGAATTTATTTAAAGTTACATTTGAATTAATTGAGTTGTTATCATTTCTGGATTGTGTCACATAATGGTTTCACCACTTTCAGCCTAGTTGGTATTTGTTTTTGATGGATTGTGTGGGATGTGGATTTTGAGGTTGCAGTATGTGTAATTTATTATCAAATATTTGTGGTGTTTTTTATTGTAGCATTGGGTGAAAGATGAAAGATATAGCTCAGAGGTTAAAGATGAATATGGATTCCCTAGCTTTTCCATGGTTAATAAAGCTACTGGTCAGGCATTGAAGCATTCTGTTGGAGCCCATCATCCTGTATGTTCATTTATTTGTTCGTGTTTTGTTTTATCTTTTCTTATATTAAGGAGAATATGATATAATAAAGTGATGGATTTTTTAATGTTCATTAATAGAGATAAGTTTTAGTTTTCTAAAGATGCTTAGCTTTCGAAATGAATTCTTGATGTTCTTATGTGAAATAAATTTTAAGATGCCACAGTGTTAGTTAGTAGTTGTAGTTTGTGGCATGCAAGGTCAGTAGGTAGATAGAAGGGGATGGAAACTCATTTCTATCTTTTTTAATGTTATGAATAGTTAGATTCTCTGTGTTTCTTGTATGGAAATAAGAGGCAGAATTGAATGATTAAATAAGCATCTTGTTTTTGAAACTAATTCTCTCATTTCCCTGCTGGTTCATCAAGCTCGCTCTGTTACTCTCTTTAGTTCTTGGTCCATCAACCAAGTCTGCTGCTAGCTCTGTGAGTTGATAGGTGCCCCTCTCTCCCTTTCTCTCTCTTGGTCCTTCTCGCTCTCGTTCTTTTCTCCCTCTCTTCCTTTCTCTCTCCCTCTCTCTTCCTCCTCCCTCCCTCTCTCTCTACTTTAAAGTTCTGACGTCTTTTAGCAAATATTAACTATTTAGTGTGCCTGAATAACATGTTTTTACATAGCTTCAACGAATATATTTCCTACCAAAGCTGAAACTGATTCAGGTTAGAGGAACTAGTTTATGGATTGTATTTTCTTTATCACAACACTGCATCACAACTAGTTTCCCTGCATTTAATTTTAATTCTACTGCGATTGTGATTGGTGGCACCATTTGTTTTCCTAATTGTGAATCAGTAGCTTACTTTAACAATGCTGAATACTCATTTGTACTTGTTTCACAGCTCTCAAGATGGTAATATACAAGTACTTTAAGAAATCACGAAATTATCAAAAACAATAAATTCACAAAATTGTTTTTGCTTCAACAGTTTCTGCTATGAAGTTTAATGTTTACCACTGTAGAATCTCTGTCCAGACCTGTATACTTGATTATCCTTATAACAGCAATCTTCAAAAAGGGAATGTGGCAAGAACGCAAAAGAAAGATCCTTAAATTGGTACAGTTCTGTCTAGGAGAAGAAAATAAGAGAAAGGAGCCACCTCTGACGATAGGAAAAGTTAAAGTTGAAACATGTTTCGAATTATTTAAGCCATTCACCATTTGCTGTAGTCCTGACTTTTGTTGAGATCGAGCACAGAGTAGGACGAGGTTTGAGTGATATCTTGTGAGTTGTGAGGTAGAATTAAGAGTGTAGTAAAATAGGTCAGTGTTTTGGAGTAGTCAGAATAACATTGGTTTGCTGGCCTTTCTTGAGATGGACGCGAGATTAGGGCGAGGCGTCAAAAATGCTTGACAGGATGTAGTTGGGACTTGGGAGATCATTAAGTGCTCTCTTATTTTCAAGCCACTTTCACCAGCCTCAGTTCTGCAATACTGGCAAATGTTTTATCTTTTTCTCTTTTTTTTTTTTTGGGGGGGGGGGGGGGGGGGGTGGGGTGTTAACAAAACTGGTTACCAGTTGACAATTTTATAATTTTGACAGACTAATCTGGTTTTCTTAAAATTGTCTCGATTTCATTATCTCTAAACAGTTGCTTAAGTGTACTCTCTCTCTTGGATGAGCTTCTAAGTGTCTTGCTGTATATTGTAGCCTTGTTATTGGTTTTTGGTGAAATCATATTTGCATTTCATTTTTTTGGATGCTCTACAATTGATAATATGCAGTTAAAAATATCTTTTACAGGTGCAGCTTATTCCTTATGTTCCAGACATACTCGATGAGTCTGTCCTTTGGACTCTCAGCGAGGACTTGGGTGATGGATACAGAGCATTGAGAATGGCCACTAACGCTCACCTCAATGTAGATGCTTTTCAAGATAGTAATGGATGCGTTCATGATGGTTCTATCATTGGCCTGTGGGAGTGGTTGCAAGATGAAAATCAACGATGGAAGATCGTACCACATCAGGTTGAGCCTTCTTCTATTTATAATCAGACGGAACAAGTTTGGGATTATTTGGGCCTGATGCCATCTGTTAGGGTTTACACAAAGGCTGAGACTAATTTTTCCCTTGCTATCCGTCATGGTAAGGTCATTCTTGCCCGGGCTGACCCGTCTGACCCGTCACAGGTATTTCCCTGTTTCCTAATATGTTTTGTGTTTATTCCGAGAATTATGAGGAATACTACAGTAATTGTAGTTAAAAAAATTAAATATATTATATTCTATTTTACTCTTTTGCTAGTAAAAACCACCATGAGCAGTGTAGTATTATAGGTCCCTATGTATATAGGACCATGGATTTTGTTATAAATATGCTCAATCTAAATACAAGTTTAACAATTTTGTATAATAGGTTAAAGTTTTTACTATTTTTTTTTTCATTTTTCCAAATGTATTTAAAATAGTTATAAATAGAAGTTATTATAAACAAAAATAAAACTTTAAGTTTAAAGATATGAGCCAAGATCTATATAGCTCTTTTTAAAATACAAAAACAGAGTGTCAAAATTTTAAGCTAAATTATTCTAGTTGGAAAGCAATTGTTTCGTTCATGGTAATTTGTATAATAAATATCTATAATGTATAAATCATTCAATTCAAGACTTCAAGTAAAACCAAAACTGAAATACATTTGTAGTTATATCTTAATATCTTTGAATATTTATAAATTCAATGTTTTTATTTAAATTCTTTTTCTTTAGTCAATAAAAGCTATAAAATTAAATCTTATATCTTGAATTTTAATTTGCAGAATTATATTATTAATTAATATTGTAAAGTGCTTCCTTCTCTCTCTCTCTCTCTCTCTCTCTCTCACACACACACACACACACACACACACACACACACTTCAATTCCACCCACTTTTAAAATGTTTTTAAAATTGTGAATATATTGGTTTCAAATAAAAGATGACACTGATAAATAACCCTTTGCTATGATACTTTATCATGTCTGGAACTATTTGATACTACGATATATTTGATGTGCATAATTTTTTTTTTTTTGATTTACTGTTATTTTTGTGGTGTTTGTGATTGTAGCATTGGGTTAAAGATGAGAAATATAGCACAGAGGTTAAAGATCAACATGGCTTCCCTAGCTTTGCTCTGGTTAACAAAGCTACTTTACAGGGAATGAAGCATTCTATTGGATCCCATCATCCTGTATGTTTATCTATTGATTTATGTTCTATTTATTTATTTTATTCTCTACGATGGAATTTGTATATGCAATGATGGATTTTTTATCCAGTACTAGAGAGTAGTTTCAATGTCTCATTTTACAGGGATTAGCAGCTCAGTAAATGGATACTTTATGTTTGTTATAATATGAACTAAAATTTAATGTCACTATATTTTGTAGTTGAAGTTTGTGGCTTGTGGTCAGTAGTCAGTACTCATAGTTAAATGGGAGGGAATATGTAGTCATTGCTATGTCTTCTTAATGCTATAAATGGGCAAGCACTTTGCAAGTCTTGTTTTGCAATACCAGGCTGGACAGAATGCTGGAGAAAACTTCTCATTTCTCAAATTTTCTGTTACTTGCCTTCTTGACAATCAAGCTAGCTCTGTTACTCCCATTCCTTTAGTCATGGGTCCAACTCCATTGATGGAGTCTGATGCTTGAAATTGGTGTCAGAGTAACCGTGACCTGATTGCTTCTCCTCCCTCCCTCCCTCCCTCTCTCTGTTCTTCAAAGTTCTGACTTTGTCTCCTAGCAAAAATCTCTTCTGACTAAGCTACTGGTTTTTCCAGAGCTTCAATGATTCCTTTTCTACTAAAGCTGAAACTGATTCAGGTTAAAAAAAATCAGCTTCTGTTCTTCACTCTGTTGCATCGCAGTTAATGGCAACTAACAAATCTGATTTGTTATGAAAAGTCAATCTCTGTGTGCTTGATTTATTCTAGTTGCCAATATTTATCTCAATTGCTGTCTAATATGGTACAAATTCCCCCACATACAATTTTATTTTTACTGGAATTTTATTTGGTACTGCCATTTTCTCCTCAAATTGTGATAAGTAGCGTACTTAACAACGTTAAATATTAATTTGTGTTTGTTTTGTTCCCGTCGAGATGGTAATATATGAATACATTAGAAACTTACAAAAATATCCTTGTTTTAACAGTTTCTGCTATGAAATTCAGCATTTGCGGTTTGCCAGTCTAATCTCTGTCTAGACTTGTATACTTGTTGTTAGCTGATTGTCTAAACCTGTATACTTGATGATCCTTGTGTTTTTTTCTTTTCTGCTAAAATTATTTGATTTTTGTGTTTCTGGATGCTCTTTAATTTCTTATATATGCAGTAAAATATCTTCTACAGGTGCAGCTTATGCCTTATGTTCCAGGAATACTTGATGAATCCGTCCTTTGGACTCTCAGCGAGGACCTGGGTGATGGTTATAAAGCAATGAGGATGGCCAGTAACACTCGCCTCTGTGTAGATGCATTTAAGAATAGTAAAGGACACATTCATGATGGTACTGTCATTGGGCTGTGGGAGTGGTTGAAAGGTGCAAATCAACGATGGAAGATTGTGCAACATGAGTACGTGCCTTCTTCGATTCATAATCATACTCACCAGGTTTGGGATTGTTTGAGCAGCATGCCATCTGTTAGGGTTTGCACAAAGGCTGAGACAAATTGCTCACTTGCTGTCCGTCATGGTAAGGTCATTCTTGCACGAGCTGACCCATCCGACCTGTCTCAGGTATTTCCTTGTATCCGAATATGTTTTGTGTTCATTCCAAGAATTATGAGCAAATACCAATAAGCGATGTAGTAGTATACAGTAGTTTGTTATATTATATTACCTTATATATAGTTAGGGGCTTGAGTTTGTTAAATAATTGCTCATTTAGATACAAGTCTAACAACATAGATATAATAAGATAGGTTCAAATTTTAAAAAGGATTAGACGTAGTTTAAAGTCTTTATAATCTATTCCTATCTACGAAGCCGATCAGAAAAGATAAGCTTGATGTGAGAAAAGGTAAATTCATAAACTTGAGCCAAGTTTTTTTTATAAGATTCAAAAACAGATTGTTAAACTTTTGAAGTAATTTTTTAGTTTGAAATATATTGAGTGAAGTAATCTCCTCCCTCTTCTCTCTAACACTTCAACTCAACTCACTTTGAAACAGTTTTTAACCAGTGATCCTCTTCTATATTGGGTTCCAGCGATTCGCTGACACTGATGATTAGCCTTTTATTATAATGATGACTCTGGGTGTTTATAACTATCTAACATTATGAGATCATTGTGGTGTTTTTTATTATAGCATTGGGTGAAAGATGAAAAATTTAGCACAGAGGTTAAAGATCAAAATGGCTTCCCAAGCTTTTCACTGGTTAATAAAGCTACTGGTCAGATTATGAAGCATTCCATTGGAGCCACTCATCCAGTATGTTAATCTATTAATATATCTGTTCTATTGAGTTATTTTATTTTAAGCGTGGAAGAAGTTTATGATGGAATGATGGATATTCATGCCCAATACTAGAGATAAGTTTCAATGTTTAAGTTTTAAAGGATAATTTACTTTCTAAATAGATATTTGATGTTTGTTGTAATAATAAATAATGTTTAATGAGTGCAATGAGATAGCCCAAGTGGTGAGGGCTTATCTCTTGTCGTTTAGGTGAACCTGGGTTCTATTCTCACTCACCCCCAAGATATATGAGAAGAGATACTCATTTGTAAGGCATATAAGCCTAAATATTCAAAGAAAAAAAAATAATGTTTAATATATCACAATATGTTTGTACTAATGGCTTTTGTGATCAGTACTCAGTAGATGTTTTATGTTTCCTTATTATTATAAATAGTTTGCGAATCTTTTATGGATACGAGGCCGGACAGAATTATGGAATAAACTTCTCCTGCATTAAAAAAAGTTCTACTATTATTTACCCGCTTGTTTATCACGCTAGCTCCGTTACTCCTCTTCCTTTATTCCTAGGTCCAACTCCGTGGACTGAGTTTGATGCTTGAAATGTTAGAGTAACTGTGAGCTTATAAATATCTCTCACCCTCCCTCCCCTTTGTTCTGACTTCGGCTCGTAGCAAAAATCTCTTCTGACTAAGTTTTACTGAGTTACTGGTTTTAACAGAGCTTCAGTACTATAGTAATGGATATTTCTACCAATGCTGAAACTGCTTGTGGGTAGAGAATATCAGTTTCTATATACCCAGATCTCTGTTGCAGCAGCATCACAGCTAAATAGCTAATTGCAAAATATGTCTGCTTCATTGGTTCTTATTGTCAATACTGATTTCAGCTGCTGTCTGAGATCATACTGATTCCCCTGCATTAAATGTTAGTTTCACTGCTTTTCTTTTTGGTAACACCATTTTGTCTTCAAATTGTAAATAGCTTTAACATTGTTGAATATTCATTTGTGCTTTTATGGATTTTTTTTGACAGTGTTTACCAATCTAATCTCAGTCTAGATAATGATCCTTGTAGCCTTGTTTCTGGTCTCTAGCGGAATTCAATTAATTTTTGTTTCTATGGATGTTCTACAATTGCTAATATGCGGTAAAATATCTTTTACAGGTGCAGCTTATCCCTTATGATCTAGACATACATGATGAGTCTGTCCTTTGGACACTCGGTGCGGACTTGGGTGATGGCTATAGAGCAATGAGGATGGTTAATAACACTCGCCTGAATTTAGATGCATTTCTCAATAGCGATGGACGCATTGATGATGGTACTATCATTGGCCTGTGGGAATGGGTAAAAGGTGAAAATCAGCAATGGAAGATTATTCCCTACTAATACTATGTCATATTGATCATACTTTGGGTGTGTTTGATTGGATTCTAGAGGGATTTTCTAGTTTTATATTCAGATATGTTTATGGGTATTTGACTGAGATTTTAAAGATATTATTATCCTATTAATAATTTATTGAATTAAAAAATAATACTCCAATTATGCGAAATTCTGATCGACTTGAACTTAGATTAGAATTTAAAATGTATATTAAACATTAGCAAATCTATTATGGTTTATGATGTACTGTTGTCAGAAGATTTATCTATTTTCTAGTACAACCCGATTTAGCGATTCTTCTACATTCAAGACAAATGCCATCTTAAATTTTTATTGATAATAATCGTATTTTCATTTTATAAACTTTAAATTGGATACATCTACATTTATAAATTAGTAAGAGCATCTCCAATGCATACATAACTCTAGCTATATCCTAAGTGACAATGAATATAGCTAACCAATATGCATAATGATCAACTCCAATGATAAACTCTTAGCAAATTTTTTTATGCATAATGATCAACTCCAATGATAAACTCTTAGCAAATTTTTTTTTACCTAACCTAGCTTGGTTGGCTATATTTGTTGAATGACTATAATTCTCTATAATTTTTCACCTCATCCTCTTTTCATTTTTAATTAATATTTTAGACTTATTTTATTTCCATATCAAAAGTTGCCTTTTGTTGATAATAATTAAATATTATTTTTGAAATATAGCTAACCAATATACTCCGTAGATGATACCATTGGAGACAAAACCACTTTTCATTATCTATAATATAGCCAACTATTATTTTATATTATTTTAGCCAATCATTATACATAATATGGTTGAAGATGCTCTAAGTATCTTTCAAAATCTAAATTTAATTTGGATTGTACAAAATTGATTAGATTTAATTATATTGAATAAGGATTTCAAAAAAATCTTGGAAGATTTGTGTATTCAATTAAAACTAGTTGAAAAAGTCGCGCTTTGCGGCGGTGTAGTAATTGTTTTAAAAAATTCTATCAATTAAATTACGAAAATTACTTGGTCCTTGCTAATAAATCGTCCTTTCGGGAAACACTCTTTCCTTTTTAATATCAAAATTTCAAATTAAATATATTGAATATATCCTTGTCTTATATATTAATTTGTATGTTACTATACTCCTTTCTAATGAGGCAATCTTTCGTTCAAAAAACATCTATATAACTTTACATATTCTATTTCAAATATAAATTTTAGTAATGTATTACAAAATCTTATTTTACTTTCAATACAACTTTTAATTGCAAGTACATCTTTTATATCCGAACTCTTCTCCTCTATAATTTGAAACACAAATTCTACTTTAAATAGAAATTTGCAATTATTTCTTTTATATTTGAATTCTCCTCCTCTACAAATTCAAACACCTATTCGAACTCTTAATTATATGTCTTCGCTATAGATTCGAACTCTTCTCCTCAATAAATTCGAACACATATTCTACTTTTAATATGTTAAAAGATATTTTTTGATTTATTAGTATCTAAAATACAAAAATTCTAAAAAATTAAAAAAATAGAGTGAGACAATTTTAGGGATGCACCTAACGTCCCACATATCCTCCTTTATATATATATATCGATGATTGTAGATTTTTGTTATATATTTTACATTAAGTAATGAACTCAACAAATTTTTCAAAAACTTGTATAATTATGTGGCAACATTTTTTTTTTTTTTTTAATAATTGTTCATTGAAATTCTAAAAAAATCTTTAATATTTTTAAGAATTTGTCATAGAATATACTTGTCGACGTACATGTACTTATGTAGTTATATGATAATCTATATAAAATATCTAAAAATAATTTTTTCAAAATTCACAAATTAATATTTATATCTTAATTATATCTAAAACTAAATATTTTAATAAAAACATTTTCATTTTTTTAATACTAAATTTTCATTTCTAATCAGTTTATTAAATACAAAGTCTCCCTTCTTTTAAAGATACATTAATTAATTGCACAAAGATCAATCAAACAAATACATAATCCAAAAAAAAAGATATCTAGAAAAAAAAAAAGATATTCCGAAAAAAAAATGATCAATTTTATCTTTTTGGGATACTACACTGGTAGTTGAGTATCCTAATTTATATAAGATACTCATTGGTAGTTGGGTAGGTATCCCATACACAATACTCCACAATTGAGTATTCAATAGTTGAGTGTTCCATCCGTTAAAATTGACCAAATTTTTTTATTAATTTTATATGAATAAACAAATAAAGTTGTCTTCCGGCTAGGAAATATCAAAACATCCTTTTTTTTTTTTTTTTTGAAAATATCAAAACATTCTTTTAAAAAACAATCCAAAACTTAAGATTTTGGGTCACCCAAAGAATAATTACATGACACGTTTGTACATCTGGCCCCACACAATTACATTTTGGAAGGTGATGAGTTTCAAGTCTAGAGGTGGCCACCCGGGCGGGTTCGACCGGGCACGGCACGCCGTTTTAACTCGGTGAAACCGGATCGGTAACGGGGCGAGGCGAACCGGCACGAACCGCAGAAAAAACCGGGGCGTTTACGGGTTGGGGAAACGAAAACCGCGCCCGGCACGGCACGGACCGGCGGCACGGCACGGCACGGCGGCACGGCACGGCCCGCCTGCCTGCCTGCCCCGGCACGTCCCTATTTCATGCATTCAACAGAATATAATATATATATATGCATGCAACGTAATATAATATATATATATATGTAAATGTAATGTAATGTAAATATGTAATACTGTAAACTTTGCAATTGCATGTGATGTACTGATGTCTGTCAGTCTGTGTCTCTGCTGTGACTGTGTCCTGTCCTGTCCAGTCGTCCACTACTCCATTATAATTATTAACGGCTACATTTTTCCGACCTCCTTTTTCTGCAACGGCACGTACAACGGCTACATTTAACGGCTACATTTGTTATTATAAATATCTTCACAATCCTCCCATTTTTCTCCACCCCACTCTATCTCTCTGCTCTATCTCTCTGCTCATTCTGAATTTAATCTCTAACATTCCGAAGAATTTAAATATTTCCGGCCAAATTCCGACGAAGCTTTAAAAAAAAATGGAAGAAGGAAGAGGCACCGTATCATCTCAAGGTTCAACCCAAGCAACATCGATGCCACCTCCTCGATCCGAAACTGGTATTTAATTTTTTTTATTATTTTTTATTTATTCAGTTTTTATATTCGGGAATTTTTTTTTTATATTAGTTTTTTTTATATTTGTTATCTATAAAATGTTTTTAAAAAGATATGTTTTTATGCTTAAAAAATTATTTGGTTTTTATGTTTTGAAATTAATCAGATTTTATTTGATTTTGTAGGTGGTTCTTCTAGTGTTACGAGACATTCGTCACATGTTTGGAATTATTTTTCGAAAGATCCAACGGAAGTTCCGGACCGATTTAAAGTTTGTTGTTTGATTTGTATTCAAAATAATCGAAAACAAGATCCTTTTGTTCACACTAAAGGGGGCGGTACGGGTACACTTGATCGACACTTGAAAAATCACCATGGAATAACAAAGCAAAGTCATGAAAGTGGAGCGGCACGTGGAGGTTCACAACAAACACAAATTGGTGGTTTCGTGACTTCGTCTCCCGGTGGAGGTATGCCTTTTGCCTATAATAGAGATAGAATGATAGAAGATTTTGCTACTTATATTACTTTAGACGAGTTACCTTTCTCCCACGGTGAGAGTCCGAATTTAGAGCACATGGTTAAACATTCACTAAACCCGGCATTTAGAAGAATTCCTAGGAACACACTTAAACGTCACACACAAAAACAGTATTATGCTCAACGTGCACAATTAATTGAAAGTTTCGATAATTTTGATGGTATGGTTTCTTTAACTAGTGATTGTTGGAGTTCGGGTCAAGGCGAGCCTTATATTTGTGTTACGATTCATTGGATTAGTGATTGGCATATAGAAAAACGAATTATTGCTTTTGATATTATGGATGAGTCACACACCGGTTATAACATAAAACAAAGAATTTTAGATACAATAAAGGAATTTAATCTGTTTAACAAGGTATTTACGATATCTTTAGATAATGCCGCTTCTAATAACAAAGCCATGGATTATGTTAAGAACGACATTCCTTTACTTTTAGATGGAGTATTTTTACACGTTAGATGTTGTGCTCACATAATTAACTTGTCGGCCCAAAAGGGAATTGCACAAATAACGAGTTTATTAGAACCTATTAGGAAAGTAGTTAAGTATCTACGTTATGCGGGTACATATAGGTCTAAGTATAAAAAATTATGTAGAGAAAATGGATTTAGGCCGAAGAAGTGGGGTATCGATTGTTCTACGAGATGGAATTCGACTTTTAAATTATTAAATGATGCAATTCAATATAAGATCATTATCACCGAATTATATAATGAAGACCCTAGAAACCAATACGAAGGTGGACCTATTACCGAATTTGATTGGGAATTGGCATCTAGAGTACGTAACATACTTGATTGTTTTGCACATGCTACTAAGGTTTTTTCTTATGTTTATGAACCAAATGTACATCATGTTATTATTGAGTGTGTTAATATAGTTACTACTTTAAAAGAATATGAAAAAGATCCATATTTTAGTGATATTATTGTTGACATGAAAATTAAGTGGATCGAATACTTTACGGAATTTCCTTATATTTATGGTGTTGCATGTCTTCTTGATCCCGGTGTTAGAAATGAAGGTTTAGAAGGAATTTTAGGGCATTATTATGAAGTTTTAAACGTTTCATATGATCATGTTGTATATGTTACTCAATGTTTAAACTTGTTGTATCGTCTTGTAGATATTTATGCTCCACAAGTTCAAACTTCTATACAACCTAGTAGTACTGGTAGTAGTGGTGGTCGTAGTAGGTTTAATACTACAATTTCTTCTATATTGAGTAAAAAACAAAAATGTAGAATTTCCACTTCATCTCCCGTACCCGCTTCTTCTTATGGTATGGTTAGGGAATTTTTTTCTTATCATTATGAATTAAATGAAGATTTTGAAATACTAACATGGTGGAAGAATCATGAGTTACAATTTCCGATTTTAGCAAAAATTGTAAGGGATATTTTTGCCGTACCCGCTTCTACGATTACGTCCGAGTCCGCTTTTAGTGCAGGTAGAAGAGTGTTAGACGAGAAGAGAACGAGTTTAGCGCCGGACGTAGTAAAGATTTGTGTTTGTAAAAAAGATTGGGATCAAGCCGCAAAAAGACAACAAGGAAGAAAAGAAGATGACTCGGACGGCGAAAACGATCCGTGGATGACAATGGATACTTCGGATTCCGATGCCGGATAGCATTTTTTTTGTTTTGTATTTTTATAATTTGTTTGGTTTGTAATTGTTTTAATATGTTAATGCGGTTTGTTCCGTTTTTTTAGAGAGGAGTCCTCTCAAATTAATTGTAACATTTTTTTTAATTAATAAAATTTATAGAGGTACCGTCCTCTTTTCTTCCAAATTTTTTTTATTGTTTCAAACAATTATTTGTATTAAAATTAAAATAAAAAAATTAAACCGCCCCGACCCGCAACCCGTCCGCCAACCCGGCGGAACCGTGCACGTGCCAATCATTCTCAGCACGGCACGGAACCGCCCCGCCCCGCCTTCAGTTACGTGCCGTCCGCGGTTCAGCCAATACACGGGACGGCCCGCCCGTGAACCGCCCCGGCACGGGACGGACCGCCCGTTTGGCCAGCTCTTTCAACATTCATAACTGCATACACTTCCTATGTATGTATAAAAACACACACAACAGACAACACAACACACAGTTTCAAACAATTCAAGCCTCTTCACTTTCCCAGCTGCCGCAAAATATAATTCATCATGCTTGTTTACGATCAAGTAGATTCCCCTCACCAGAACAACAATGCCCGACCAGTATCCGACCCACATTCTTCGACTCCTCATCAGACTCAGGATTACCTGAGCTGCAAGCCTTCTTTTAGGGTTTATACAAAGGCCGAGGCTGATTGCTCCCTTGCTATCCGTGATGGCCAAGTCGTCCTTGCCCGGTCTGACCCGTCTGATCCGTTTCAGGTAAATCCCATGTTTCATAACTTTTATTGTGTTTTTTCGATGAATTATGGGCTTTTATAAATTTATGCTATATATGGTATTTATTGTGTTTGAAAAGTGTGTTAATTTTGAGTTGTTTTCAAATTTGTTGTGTTCATAAACGTGTCAATTGAGTTGTTTTGAAATTTATTGACCGAGGACAAAATTGTATGTATGAGCTAAAAATGAATGCATTTTTAAAATAGAATTTGTTTAAAGTTACATTTGAATTAATTGAGTTGTTATCATTTCTGGATTGTGTCACATAATGGTTTCACCACTTTCAGCCTAGTTGGTATTTTGTTTTTAATGGATTGTGCGGGATGTGGATTTTGAGGGGTGAAGGCCAAGTATGGCCGATTTTCTTAACGCCTGAACAAAAATAACCATTTTATAAAAGTTGAGCAAAAATAGCCGATGAATACGCATTCAAGAATGGAGTATCGCAGAATACGCATTTCGAGCTGGAGTATCTAATGAATACACATATCTCACTGGAGTATCATGAACTTAATAAGTATTTAGCATATGCGTATTACTGTAATGATTTATCAATTTTTTATTCATTTTGCAAGTGACGGTGGTCAGCAAACTTCAACCAACAATAACAAATGATTTTAAGTTGATTTTAATTATTCGTATAAAATCACATGTACAAAATCACAAAATACGAAATGTGATTTTAAGTTAATTTTCTTACACAGATCGGCAGCCTGATTTTAGGGTTGTAAACAACCCTAAAATCAGGTTAGGTTACTAAACCCTAAACCCTAAGTCCGTATACGAATTCGTCATTCCGAATATTTCTAAAACCCAAAATGGAACCATTGAACCCCAAATGTTAACTGTTGAACCCCAAAGGGAACGGCTAAACTAAGAACACACGTTTATCTGACATTTTATACAAAAACTTAAATTAATATTAAATTGGTAATTTATTATCAAATATTTGTGGTGTTTTTTATTGTAGCATTGGGTGAGAGATGAAAGATATAGCACAGAGGTTAAAGATGAATATGGATTCCCTAGCTTTTCCATGGTTAATAAAGCTACTGGTCAGGCATTGAAGCATTCTGTTGGAGCCCATCATCCTGTATGTTCATTTATTTGTTCGTGTTTTGTTTTATCTTTTCTTATATCAAGGAGAATATGATATAATAAAGTGATGGATTTTTTAATGTTCATTAATAGAGATAAGTTTTAGTTTTCTAAAGATGCTTAGCTTTCGAAATGAATTCTTGATGTTCTTGTGTGAAATAAATTTTAAGATGCCACAGTGTTAGTTAGTAGTTGTAGTTTGTGGCATGCAAGGTCAGTGGGTAGATAGAAGGGGATGGAAACTCATTTCTATCTTTTTTGATATTATGAATAGTTAGATTCTCTGTGTTTCTTGTATGGAAATAAGAGGCCGAATTGAATAATTAAATAAGCATCTTGCTTTTTAAACTAATTCTCTCATTTCCCTGCTGGTTCATCAAGCTCGCTCTGTTACTCCTCTTTAGTTCTTGGTCCATCAACTAAGTCTGCTGCTAGCTCTGGGAGTTGATAGGTGCTCCTCTCTCTTTCTCCCTCTCTCCCTTTCTTTCTCTTGCTCCTCCCTCGCTCTCGTTCTTTTCTCCCTTTCTCTCCCTCCCTCCTCTCTCTCCCTCTCTCTTGCTCCTCCCTCCCCCTCTCTCTACTTCAAAGTTCTGACGTCTTTTAGCAAATATTAACTATTTAGTGTGCCTGAATAACTTGTTTTTACATTGCTTCAACGAATATATTTCCTACCAAAGCTGAAACTGATTCAGGTTAGAGGAACTAGTTTATGGATTGTATTTTCTTTATCACAACATTGCATCACATGATCACAACTAGTTTCCCTGTATTTAATTTTAATTCTAGTGCGACTGTGATTGGTGGCACCATTTGTTTTCCGAATTGTGAATCAGTAGCTTACTTTAACAATGCTGAATACTCATTTGTACTTGTTTCACAGCTCTCAAGATGGTAATATACAAGTACTTTAAGAAATCATGAAATTATCAAAAACAATAAATTCACAAAGTTGTTTTTGCTTCAACAGTTTCTGCTATGAAGTTTAATGTTTACCACTGTAGATTCTCTGTCCAGACCTGTATACTTGATGATCCTTATAACAGCAATCTTCAAAAAGGGAATGTGGCAAGAACGCAAAAGAAAGATCCTTAAATTGGTACAGTTCTGTCTAGGAGAAGAAAATAAGAGAAAGGAGCCACCTCTAAAGATAGGAAAAGTTAAAGTTGAAACATGTGTCGAATTATTTAAGCCATTCACCATTTGCTGTAGTCCTGACTTTTGTTGAGATCAAGCTCAGAGTAGGATGAGGTTTGAGTGATATCTTGTGAGTTGTGAGGTAGAATTAAGAGGGTAGTAAAATAGGTCAGTGTTTTGGAGTAGTCAGAATAACATTGGTTTGCTGGCCTCTCTTGAGATGGACGCGAGATTAGGGCGAGGCGTCAAAAATGCTTGACAGGATGTAGTTGGGACTTGGGAGATCATTAAGTGCTCTCTTCTTTTCAAGCCACTTTCACCAGCCTCAGTTCTGTAATACTGGCAAATGTTTTATCTTTTTCTCTTTTATTTTTTTATTTTTTTGGGGGGGTTGACAAAACTGGTTACCAGTTGACAATTTTATAATTTTGACAGACTAATCTGGTTTTCTTAAAATTGTCTCGATTTCATTATCTCTAGACAGTTGCTTAAGTGTACTCTCTCTCTTGGACGAGCTTCTAAGTGTCTTGTTGTATATTGTAGCCTTGTTATTGGTTTTTGGGAAATCATATTTGCATTTCATTTTTTTGGATGCTCTACAATTGAAAATATGCTTACAATTGATAATATGCAGTTAAAACTATCTTTTACAGGTGCAGCTTATTCCTTATGTTCCAGACCTACTTGATGAGTCTGTCCTTTGGACTCTCGGCGAGGACTTGGGTGATGGATACAGAGCAATGAGAATGGCCACTAACGCTCACCTCAATGTAGATGCGTTTCAAGATAGTAACGGATGCGTTCATGATGGTTCTATCATTGGCCTGTGGGAGTGGTTGCAAGGTGAAAATCAACGATGGAAGATCGTACCACATCAGGTTGAGCCTTCTTCTATTTATAATCAACGATGTTAGTAGTACTTTGCTAGTCTTGTATAGAAGTACGAGGCAGAACAGAGTGTGGAATTAGTATCTTGTTTTTTGAAAATGCATGTTGGCTTTTCTGGTTGTTTATCAAGCTACCTTTGTTCTTTCTCTTCTTAATAGTCGTAGGTCAGTTCAGACTTGAGGGAGTCTAATGATAAATTTGGGGCAAGAGTAACTGTAATCTGATTTCTTCGTAGTACCTGTTATGAAGTTCAATGTTTACCAGTCTATACTCTCTGCTTAGACCTGTTACTTGATGATCCATGTATACTTGCTTTTTAATTCTCTTGCAATTTTCTTTCTGGATTCTGTACAATTACTAATATAAGTAAAAAATTATCTTCTACAGGTGCAGCTTAACCCTTATGTTCCAGATAAGCTTGACGAGTCTATCCTTTGGACTCTCAGCCTAGACGCTGGTGATGGTTACAGAACAATCAGGATGGTCAATAACATCCGCCTTAATGTAGATGCATTTAAGGATCACAACAATAGTGAGTTTCTAACAACAGTACGTTATATATATTAAAGGACTCTCTTCATTGACATTTTCATTGTACATCTGTCTTTACCTCTGCATGCATATTTATTTACCAATATATACACATGTACCAAAATTCTTAAAATCTCCGCTCAGCTACCGGAAAATATAATTGATCATGCTTGTTTACGATCAAGTAGATTCTCCTCACCAGAACAACAATGCTCCTGCGCCACCCATTGTCCGACCAGTATCCGACCCATATTCTTCGACTCCTGATCAGACTCAGGATTACCTGAGCTGCAAGCCTTCTTTTAGGGTTTATACAAAGGCCGAGGCTGATTGCTCCCTTGCTATCCGTGATGGCCAAGTCGTCCTTGCCCGGTTTGACCCGTCTGATCCGTTTCAGGTAAATCCCATGTTTCATAACTTTTATTGTGTTTTTTCGATGAATTATGGGCCTTTATAAATTTATGCTATATGGTATTTATTGTGTTTGAAAAGTGTTAATTTTTAGTTGTTTTCAAATTTGTTGTGTTCGTAAACGTGTCAATTGAGTTGTTTTGAAATTTATTGACCGAGGACAAAATTGTATGTATGAGCTAAAAATGAATGCATTTTTAAAATAGAATTTATTTAAAGTTACATTTGAATTAATTGAGTTGTTATCATTTCTGGATTGTGTCACATAATGGTTTCACCACTTTCAGCCTAGTTGGTATTTGTTTTTAATGGATTGTGCGGGATGTGGATTTTGGGGTTGCAGTATGTGTAATTTATTATCAAATATTTGTGGTGTTTTTTATTGTAGCATTGGGTGAAAGATGAAAGATATAGCACAGAGGTTAAAGATGAATATGGATTCCCTAGCTTTTCCATGGTTAATAAAGCTACTGGTCAGGCATTGAAGCATTCTGTTGGAGCCCATCATCCTGTATGTTCATTTATTTGTTCGTGTTTTGTTTTATCTTTTCTTATATCAAGGAGAATATGATATAATAAAGTGATGGATTTTTTAATGTTCATTAATAGAGATAAGTTTTAGTTTTCTAAAGATGCTTAGCTTTCGAAATGAATTCTTGATGTTCTTGTGTGAAATAAATTTTAAGATGCCACAGTGTTAGTTAGTAGTTGTAGTTTGTGGCATGCAAGGTCAGTGGGTAGATAGAAGGGGATGGAAACTCATTTCTATCTTTTTTGATATTATGAATAGTTAGATTCTCTGTGTTTCTTGTATGGAAATAAGAGGCCGAATTGAATAATTAAATAAGCATCTTGCTTTTTAAACTAATTCTCTCATTTCCCTGCTGGTTCATCAAGCTCGCTCTGTTACTCCTCTTTAGTTCTTGGTCCATCAACTAAGTCTGCTGCTAGCTCTGGGAGTTGATAGGTGCTCCTCTCTCTTTCTCCCTCTCTCCCTTTCTTTCTCTTGCTCCTCCCTCGCTCTCGTTCTTTTCTCCCTTTCTCTCCCTCCCTCCTCTCTCTCACTCTCTCTTGCTCCTCCCTCCCCCTCTCTCTACTTCAAAGTTCTGACATCTTTTAGCAAATATTAACTATTTAGTGTGCCTGAATAACTTGTTTTTACATTGCTTTAACGAATATATTTCCTACCAAAGCTGAAACTGATTCAGGTTAGAGGAACTAGTTTATGGATTGTATTTTCTTTATCACAACATTGCATCACATGATCACAACTAGTTTCCCTGTATTTAATTTTAATTCTAGTGCGACTGTGATTGGTGGCACCATTTGTTTTCCGAATTGTGAATCAGTAGCTTACTTTAACAATGCTGAATACTCATTTGTACTTGTTTCACAGCTCTCAAGATGGTAATATACAAGTACTTTAAGAAATCATGAAATTATCAAAAACAATAAATTCACAAAGTTGTTTTTGCTTCAACAGTTTCTGCTATGAAGTTTAATGTTTACCACTGTAGATTCTCTGTCCAGACCTGTATACTTGATGATCCTTATAACAGCAATCTTCAAAAAGGGAATGTGGCAAGAACGCAAAAGAAAGATCCTTAAATTGGTACAGTTCTGTCTAGGAGAAGAAAATAAGAGAAAGGAGCCACCTCTAAAGATAGGAAAAGTTAAAGTTGAAACATGTGTCGAATTATTTAAGCCATTCACCATTTGCTGTAGTCCTGACTTTTGTTGAGATCAAGCTCAGAGTAGGATGAGGTTTGAGTGATATCTTGTGAGTTGTGAGGTAGAATTAAGAGGGTAGTAAAATAGGTCAGTGTTTTGGAGTAGTCAGAATAACATTGGTTTGCTGGCCTCTCTTGAGATGGACGCGAGATTAGGGCGAGGCGTCAAAAATGCTTGACAGGATGTAGTTGGGACTTGGGAGATCATTAAGTGCTCTCTTCTTTTCAAGCCACTTTCACCAGCCTCAGTTCTGTAATACTGGCAAATGTTTTATCTTTTTCTCTTTTATTTTTTTATTTTTTTGGGGGGGTTGACAAAACTGGTTACCAGTTGACAATTTTATAATTTTGACAGACTAATCTGGTTTTCTTAAAATTGTCTCGATTTCATTATCTCTAGACAGTTGCTTAAGTGTACTCTCTCTCTTGGACGAGCTTCTAAGTGTCTTGTTGTATATTGTAGCCTTGTTATTGGTTTTTGGGAAATCATATTTGCATTTCATTTTTTTGGATGCTCTACAATTGAAAATATGCTTACAATTGATAATATGCAGTTAAAACTATCTTTTACAGGTGCAGCTTATTCCTTATGTTCCAGACCTACTTGATGAGTCTGTCCTTTGGACTCTCGGCGAGGACTTGGGTGATGGATACAGAGCAATGAGAATGGCCACTAACGCTCACCTCAATGTAGATGCGTTTCAAGATAGTAACGGATGCGTTCATGATGGTTCTATCATTGGCCTGTGGGAGTGGTTGCAAGGTGAAAATCAACGATGGAAGATCGTACCACATCAGGTTGAGCCTTCTTCTATTTATAATCAACGATGTTAGTAGTACTTTGCTAGTCTTGTATAGAAGTACGAGGCAGAACAGAGTGTGGAATTAGTATCTTGTTTTTTGAAAATGCATGTTGGCTTTTCTGGTTGTTTATCAAGCTACCTTTGTTCTTTCTCTTCTTAATAGTCGTAGGTCAGTTCAGACTTGAGGGAGTCTAATGATAAATTTGGGGCAAGAGTAACTGTAATCTGATTTCTTCGTAGTACCTGTTATGAAGTTCAATGTTTACCAGTCTATACTCTCTGCTTAGACCTGTTACTTGATGATCCATGTATACTTGCTTTTTAATTCTCTTGCAATTTTCTTTCTGGATTCTGTACAATTACTAATATAAGTAAAAAATTATCTTCTACAGGTGCAGCTTAACCCTTATGTTCCAGATAAGCTTGACGAGTCTATCCTTTGGACTCTCAGCCTAGACGCTGGTGATGGTTACAGAACAATCAGGATGGTCAATAACATCCGCCTTAATGTAGATGCATTTAAGGATCACAACAATAGTGAGTTTCTAACAACAGTACGTTATATATATTAAAGGACTCTCTTCATTGACATTTTCATTGTACATCTGTCTTTACCTCTGCATGCATATTTATTTACCAATATATACACATGTACCAAAATTCTTAAAATCTCCGCTCAGCTACCGGAAAATATAATTGATCATGCTTGTTTACGATCAAGTAGATTCTCCTCACCAGAACAACAATGCTCCTGCGCCACCCATTGTCCGACCAGTATCCGACCCATATTCTTCGACTCCTGATCAGACTCAGGATTACCTGAGCTGCAAGCCTTCTTTTAGGGTTTATACAAAGGCCGAGGCTGATTGCTCCCTTGCTATCCGTGATGGCCAAGTCGTCCTTGCCCGGTTTGACCCGTCTGATCCGTTTCAGGTAAATCCCATGTTTCATAACTTTTATTGTGTTTTTTCGATGAAATATGGGCCTTTATAAATTTATGCTATATGGTATTTATTGTGTTTGAAAAGTGTTAATTTTTAGTTGTTTTCAAATTTGTTGTGTTCGTAAACGTGTCAATTGAGTTGTTTTGAAATTTATTGACCGAGGACAAAATTGTATGTATGAGCTAAAAATGAATGCATTTTTAAAATAGAATTTATTTAAAGTTACATTTGAATTAATTGAGTTGTTATCATTTCTGGATTGTGTCACATAATGGTTTCACCACTTTCAGCCTAGTTGGTATTTGTTTTTAATGGATTGTGCGGGATGTGGATTTTGGGGTTGCAGTATGTGTAATTTATTATCAAATATTTGTGGTGTTTTTTATTGTAGCATTGGGTGAAAGATGAAAGATATAGCACAAAGGTTAAAGATGAATATGGATTCCCTAGCTTTTCCATGGTTAATAAAGCTACTGGTCAGGCATTGAAGCATTCTGTTGGAGCCCATCATCCTGTATGTTCATTTATTTGTTCGTGTTTTGTTTTATCTTTTCTTATATCAAGGAGAATATGATATAATAAAGTGATGGATATTTTAATGTTCATTAATAGAGATAAGTTTTAGTTTTCTAAAGATGCTTAGCTTTCGAAATGAATTCTTGATGTTCTTGTGTGAAATAAATTTTAAGATGCCACAGTGTTAGTTAGTAGTTGTAGTTTGTGGCATGCAAGGTCAGTGGGTAGATAGAAGGGGATGGAAACTCATTTCTATCTTTTTTGATGTTATGAATAGTTAGATTCTCTGTGTTTCTTGTATGGAAATAAGAGGCCGAATTGAATAATTAAATAAGCATCTTGCTTTTTAAACTAATTCTCTCATTTCCCTGCTGGTTCATCAAGCTCGCTCTGTTACTCCTCTTTAGTTCTTGGTCCATCAACTAAGTCTGCTGCTAGCTCTGGGAGTTGATAGGTGCTCCTCTCTCTTTCTCCCTCTCTCCCTTTCTTTCTCTTGCTCCTCCCTCGCTCTCGTTCTTTTCTCCCTTTCTCTCCCTCCCTCCTCTCTCTCCCTCTCTCTTGCTCCTCCCTCCCCCTCTCTCTACTTCAAAGTTCTGACGTCTTTTAGCAAATATTAACTATTTAGTGTGCCTGAATAACTTGTTTTTACATTGCTTCAACGAATATATTTCCTACCAAAGCTGAAACTGATTCAGGTTAGAGGAACTAGTTTATGGATTGTATTTTCTTTATCACAACATTGCATCACATGATCACAACTAGTTTCCCTGCATTTAATTTTAATTCTAGTGCGACTGTGATTGGTGGCACCATTTGTTTTCCGAATTTTGAATCAGTAGCTTACTTTAACAATGCTGAATACTCATTTGTACTTGTTTCACAGCTCTCAAGATGGTAATATACAAGTACTTTAAGAAATCATGAAATTATCAAAAACAATAAATTCAAAAAATTGTTTTTGCTTCAACAGTTTCTGCTATGAAGTTTAATGTTTACCACTGTAGATTCTCTGTCCAGACCTGTATACTTGATGATCCTTATAACAGCAATCTTCAAAAAGGGAATGTGGCAAGAACGCAAAAGAAAGATCCTTAAATTGGTACAGTTCTGTCTAGGAGAAGAAAATAAGAGAAAGGAGCCACCTCTAAAGATAGGAAAAGTTAAAGTTGAAACATGTGTCGAATTATTTAAGCCATTCACCATTTGCTGTAGTCCTGACTTTTGGTGAGATCAAGCTCAGAGTAGGATGAGGTTTGAGTGATATCTTGTGAGTTGTGAGGTAGAATTAAGAGGGTAGTAAAATAGGTCAGTGTTTTGGAGTAGTCAGAATAACAATGGTTTGCTGGCCTGTCTTGAGATGGACGCGAGATTAGGGCGAGGCGTCAAAAATGCTTGACAGGATGTAGTTGGGACTTGGGAGATCATTAAGTGCTCTCTTCTTTTCAAGCCACTTTCACCAGCCTCAGTTCTGTAATACTGGCAAATGTTTTATCTTTTTCTCTTTTATTTTTTTATTTTTTTGGGGGGGTTAACAAAACTGGTTACCAGTTGACAATTTTATAATTTTGACAGACTAATCTGGTTTTCTTAAAATTGTCTCGATTTCATTATCTCTAGACAGTTGCTTAAGTGTACTCTCTCTCTTGGACGAGCTTCTAAGTGTCTTGTTGTATATTGTAGCCTTGTTATTGGTTTTTGGGAAATCATATTTGCATTTCATTTTTTTGGATGCTCTACAATTGAAAATATGCTTACAATTGATAATATGCAGTTAAAACTATCTTTTACAGGTGCAGCTTATTCCTTATGTTCCAGACCTACTTGATGAGTCTGTCCTTTGGACTCTCGGCGAGGACTTGGGTGATGGATACAGAGCAATGAGAATGGCCACTAACGCTCACCTCAATGTAGATGCGTTTCAAGATAGTAACGGATGCGTTCATGATGGTTCTATCATTGGCCTGTGGGAGTGGTTGCAAGGTGAAAATCAACGATGGAAGATCGTACCACATCAGGTTGAGCCTTCTTCTATTTATAATCAACGATGTTAGTAGTACTTTGCTAGTCTTGTATAGAAGTACGAGGCAGAACAGAGTGTGGAATTAGTATCTTGTTTTTTGAAAATGCATGTTGGCTTTTCTGGTTGTTTATCAAGCTACCTTTGTTCTTTCTCTTCTTAATAGTCCTAGGTCAGTTCAGACTTGAGGGAGTCTAATGATAAATTTGGGGCAAGAGTAACTGTAATCTGATTTCTTCGTAGTACCTGTTATGAAGTTCAATGTTTACCAGTCTATACTCTCTGCTTAGACCTGTTACTTGATGATCCATGTATACTTGCTTTTTAATTCTCTTGCAATTTTCTTTCTGGATTCTGTACAATTACTAATATAAGTAAAAAATTATCTTCTACAGGTGCAGCTTAACCCTTATGTTCCAGATAAGCTTGACGAGTCTATCCTTTGGACTCTCAGCCTAGACGCTGGTGATGGTTACAGAACAATCGGGATGGTCAATAACATCCGCCTTAATGTAGATGCATTTAAGGATCACAACAATAGTGAGTTTCTAACAGCAGTACGTTATATATATTAAAGGCCTCTCTTCATTGACATTTTCATTGTACATCTGTCTTTACCTCTGCATGCATATTTATTTACCAATATATACACATGTACCAAAATTCTTAAAATCTCCGCTCAGCTACCGGAAAATATAATTGATCATGCTTGTTTACGATCAAGTAGATTCTCCTCACCAGAACAACAATGCTCCTGCGCCACCCATTGTCCGACCAGTATCCGACCCATATTCTTCGACTCCTGATCAGACTCAGGATTACCTGAGCTGCAAGCCTTCTTTTAGGGTTTATACAAAGGCCGAGGCTGATTGCTCCCTTGCTATCCGTGATGGCCAAGTCGTCCTTGCCCGGTTTGACCCGTCTGATCCGTTTCAGGTAAATCCCATGTTTCATAACTTTTATTGTGTTTTTTCGATGAATTATGGGCCTTTATAAATTTATGCTATATGGTATTTATTGTGTTTGAAAAGTGTTAATTTTTAGTTGTTTTCAAATTTGTTGTGTTCGTAAACGTGTCAATTGAGTTGTTTTGAAATTTATTGACCGAGGACAAAATTGTATGTATGAGCTAAAAATGAATGCATTTTTAAAATAGAATTTATTTAAAGTTACATTTGAATTAATTGAGTTGTTATCATTTCTGGATTGTGTCACATAATGGTTTCACCACTTTCAGCCTAGTTGGTATTTGTTTTTAATGGATTGTGCGGGATGTGGATTTTGGGGTTGCAGTATGTCTAATTTATTATCAAATATTTGTGGTGTTTTTTATTGTAGCATTGGGTGAAAGATGAAAGATATAGCACAGAGGTTAAAGATGAATATGGATTCCCTAGCTTTTCCATGGTTAATAAAGCTACTGGTCAGGCATTGAAGCATTCTGTTGGAGCCCATCATCCGGTATGTTCATTTATTTGTTCGTGTTTTGTTTTATCTTTTCTTATATCAAGGAGAATATGATATAATAAAGTGATGGATTTTTTAATGTTCATTAATAGAGATAAGTTTTAGTTTTCTAAAGATGCTTAGCTTTCGAAATGAATTCTTGATGTTCTTGTGTGAAATAAATTTTAAGATGCCACAGTGTTAGTTAGTAGTTGTAGTTTGTGGCATGCAAGGTCAGTGGGTAGATAGAAGGGGATGGAAACTCATTTCTATCTTTTTTGATGTTATGAATAGTTAGATTCTCTGTGTTTCTTGTATGGAAATAAGAGGCCGAATTGAATAATTAAATAAGCATCTTGCTTTTTAAACTAATTCTCTCATTTCCCTGCTGGTTCATCAAGCTCGCTCTGTTACTCCTCTTTAGTTCTTGGTCCATCAACTAAGTCTGCTGCTAGCTCTGGGAGTTGATAGGTGCTCCTCTCTCTTTCTCCCTCTCTCCCTTTCTTTCTCTTGCTCCTCCCTCGCTCTCGTTCTTTTCTCCCTTTCTCTCCCTCCCTCCTCTCTCTCCCTCTCTCTTGCTCCTCCCTCCCCCTCTCTCTACTTCAAAGTTCTGACGTCTTTTAGCAAATATTAACTATTTAGTGTGCCTGAATAACTTGTTTTTACATTGCTTCAACGAATATATTTCCTACCAAAGCTGAAACTGATTCAGGTTAGAGGAACTAGTTTATGGATTGTATTTTCTTTATCACAACATTGCATCACATGATCACAACTAGTTTCCCTGCATTTAATTTTAATTCTAGTGCGACTGTGATTGGTGGCACCATTTGTTTTCCGAATTGTGAATCAGTAGCTTACTTTAACAATGCTGAATACTCATTTGTACTTGTTTCACAGCTCTCAAGATGGTAATATACAAGTACTTTAAGAAATCATGAAATTATCAAAAACAATAAATTCAAAAAATTGTTTTTGCTTCAACAGTTTCTGCTATGAAGTTTAATGTTTACCACTGTAGATTCTCTGTCCAGACCTGTATACTTGATGATCCTTATAACAGCAATCTTCAAAAAGGGAATGTGGCAAGAACGCAAAAGAAAGATCCTTAAATTGGTACAGTTCTGTCTAGGAGAAGAAAATAAGAGAAAGGAGCCACCTCTAAAGATAGGAAAAGTTAAAGTTGAAACATGTGTCAAATTATTTAAGCCATTCACCATTTGCTGTAGTCCTGACTTTTGTTGAGATCAAGCTCAGAGTAGGATGAGGTTTGAGTGATATCTTGTGAGTTGTGAGGTAGAATTAAGAGGGTAGTAAAATAGGTCAGTGTTTTGGAGTAGTCAGAATAACAATGGTTTGCTGGCCTGTCTTGAGATGGACGCGAGATTAGGGCGAGGCGTCAAAAATGCTTGACAGGATGTAATTGGGACTTGGGAGATCATTAAGTGCTCTCTTCTTTTCAAGCCACTTTCACCAGCCTCAGTTCTGTAATACTGGCAAATGTTTTATCTTTTTCTCTTTTATTTTTTTATTTTTTTGGGGGGGTTGACAAAACTGGTTACCAGTTGACAATTTTATAATTTTGACAGACTAATCTGGTTTTCTTAAAATTGTCTCGATTTCATTATCTCTAGACAGTTGCTTAAGTGTACTCTCTCTCTTGGACGAGCTTCTAAGTGTCTTGTTGTATATTGTAGCCTTGTTATTGGTTTTTGGGAAATCATATTTGCATTTCATTTTTTTGGATGCTCTACAATTGAAAATATGCTTACAATTGATAATATGCAGTTAAAACTATCTTTTACAGGTGCAGCTTATTCCTTATGTTCCAGACCTACTTGATGAGTCTGTCCTTTGGACTCTCGGCGAGGACTTGGGTGATGGATACAGAGCAATGAGAATGGCCACTAACGCTCACCTCAATGTAGATGCGTTTCAAGATAGTAACGGATGCGTTCATGATGGTTCTATCATTGGCCT
The DNA here is from genome assembly GCA_030848705.1 of Heracleum sosnowskyi. Classification (NCBI taxonomy): domain Eukaryota; kingdom Viridiplantae; phylum Streptophyta; class Magnoliopsida; order Apiales; family Apiaceae; genus Heracleum; species Heracleum sosnowskyi. Next base: position 124,651,138 of record CM061243.1, read on the forward strand.
GTGGGAGTGGTTGCAAGGTGAAAATCAACGATGGAAGATCGTACCACATCAGGTTGAGCCTTCTTCTATTTATAATCAACGATGTTAGTAGTACTTTGCTAGTCTTGTATAGAAGTACGAGGCAGAACAGAGTGTGGAATTAGTATCTTGTTTTTTGAAAATGCATGTTGGCTTTTCTGGTTGTTTATCAAGCTATCTTTGTTCTTTCTCTTCTTAATAGTCGTAGGTCAGTTCAGACTTGAGGGAGTCTAATGATAAATTTGGGGCAAGAGTAACTGTAATCTGATTTCTTCGTAGTACCTGTTATGAAGTTCAATGTTTACCAGTCTATACTCTCTGCTTAGACCTGTTACTTGATGATCCATGTATACTTGCTTTTTAATTCTCTTGCAATTTTCTTTCTGGATTCTGTACAATTACTAATATAAGTAAAAAATTATCTTCTACAGGTGCAGCTTAACCCTTATGTTCCAGATAAGCTTGACGAGTCTATCCTTTGGACTCTCAGCCTAGACGCTGGTGATGGTTACAGAACAATCGGGATGGTCAATAACATCCGCCTTAATGTAGATGCATTTAAGGATCACAACAATAGTGAGTTTCTAACAGCAGTACGTTATATATATTAAAGGCCTCTCTTCATTGACATTTTCATTGTACATCTGTCTTTACCTCTGCATGCATATTTATTTACCAATATATACACATGTACCAAAATTCTTAAAATCTCCGCTCAGCTACCGGAAAATATAATTGATCATGCTTGTTTACGATCAAGTAGATTCTCCTCACCAGAACAACAATGCTCCTGCGCCACCCATTGTCCGACCAGTATCCGACCCATATTCTTCGACTCCTGATCAGACTCAGGATTACCTGAGCTGCAAGCCTTCTTTTAGGGTTTATACAAAGGCCGAGGCTGATTGCTCCCTTGCTATCCGTGATGGCCAAGTCGTCCTTGCCCGGTTTGACCCGTCTGATCCGTTTCAGGTAAATCCCATGTTTCATAAATTTTATTGTGTTTTTTCGATGAATTATGGGCCTTTATAAATTTATGCTATATGGTATTTATTGTGTTTGAAAAGTGTTAATTTTTAGTTGTTTTCAAATTTGTTGTGTTCGTAAACGTGTCAATTGAGTTGTTTTGAAATTTATTGACCGACGACAAAATTGTATGTATGAGCTAAAAATGAATGCATTTTTAAAATAGAATTTATTTAAAGTTACATTTGAATTAATTGAGTTATCATTTCTGGATTGTGTCACATAATGGTTTCACCACTTTCAGCCTAGTTGGAATTTGTTTTTAATGGATTGTGCGGGATGTGGATTTTGAGGTTGCAGTATGTGTAATTTATTATCAAATATTTGTGGTGTTTTTTATTGTAGCATTGGGTGAAAGATGAAAGATATAGCACACAGGTTAAAGATGAATATGGATTCCCTAGCTTTTCCATGGTTAATAAAGCTACTGGTCAGGCACTGAAGCATTCTGTTGGAGCCCATCGTCCTGTATGTTCATTTATTTATTTGTTCGTGTTTTGTTTTATCTTTTCTTATATCAAGGAGAATATGATATAATAAAGTGATGGATTTTTTAATGTTAATTAATAGAGGTAAGTTTTAGTTTTCTAAAGATGCTTAGCTTTCGAAATGAATTCTTGATGTTCTCATGTGAAATAAATTTTAAAATGCCACAGTGTTAGTTAGTAGTTGTAGTTGCCTAAGTGTACTCTCTCTCTTGGTCGAGCTTCTAAGTGTCTTGATGTATATTGTAGCCTTGTTATTGGTTTTTGGTGAAATCATATTTGCATTTCATTTTTTTGGATGCTCTACAATTGGAAATATGCTTACAATTGATAATATGCAGTTAAAAATATCTTTTACAGGTGCAGCTTATTCCTTATGTTCCAGACATACTTGATGAGTCTGTCCTTTGGACTCTCAGCGAGGACTTGGGTGATGGATACAGAGCAATGAGAATGGCCACTAACGCTCACCTCAATGTAGATGCTTTTCAAGATAGTAACGGATGCGTTCATGATGGTTCTATCATTGGCCTGTGGGAGTGGTTGCAAGGTGAAAATCAACGATGGAAGATCGTACCACATCAGGTTGAGCCTTCTTCTATTTATAATCAGACGGAACAGGTTTGGGATTATTTGGGCCGGATGCCATCTGTTAGGGTTTACACAAAGGCTGAGACTAATTTTTCCCTTGCTATCCGTCATGGTAAGGTCATTCTTGCCCGGGCTGACCCGTCTGACCCGTCACAGGTATTTCCCTGTTTCCTAATATGTTTTGTGTTTACGGTGAATATCTCTCTCTCTCTCACACACACTCACTCTCGCACACACACACTTCAATTCCACCCACTTTTAAAATGTTTTTAAAATTGTGAATATATTGGTTTCAAATAAAAGATGACACTGATAAATAACCCTTTACTATGATACTTTATCATGTCTGGAACTATTCGATACTATGATATATTTGATGTGCATAATTTATTTTTTGATTTACTGTCATTTTTGTGGTGTTTGTGATTGTAGCATTGGGTTAAAGATGAGAAATATAGCACAGAGGTTAAAGATCAACATGGCTTCCCTAGCTTTGCTCTGGTTAACAAAGCTACTTTACAGGGAATGAAGCATTCTATTGGATCCCATCATCCTGTATGTTTATCTATTGATTTATGTTCTATTTATTTATTTTATTCTCTACGATGGAATTTGTATATGCAATGATGGATTTTTTATCCAGTACTAGAGAGTAGTTTCAATGTCTCATTTTACAGGGATTAGCAGCTCAGTAAATGGATACTTTATGTTTGTTATAATATGAACTAAAATTTAATGTCACTATATTTTGTAGTTAAAGTTTGTGGCTTGTGGTCAGTAGTCAGTACTCATAGTTAAATGGGAGGGAATATGTAGTCATTGCTATGTCTTCTTAATGCTATAAATGGGCAAGCACTTTGCAAGTCTTGTTTTGCAATACCAGGCTGGACAGAATGCTGGAGAAAACTTCTCATTTCTCAAATTTTCTGTTACTTGCCTTCTTGACAATCAAGCTAGCTCTGTTACTCCCATTCCTTTAGTCATGGGTCCAACTCCATTGATGGAGTCTGATGCTTGAAATTGGTGTCAGAGTAACCGTGACCTGATTGCTTCTCCTCCCTCCCTCCCTCTCTCTGTTCTTCAAAGTTCTGACTTTGTCTCCTAGCAAAAATCTCTTACTGGTTCTTCCAGAGCTTCAATGATTCCTTTTCTACTAAAGCTGAAACTGATTCAGGTTAAAAAAAATCAGCTTCTGTTCTTCACTCTGTTGCATCGCAGTTAATGGCAACTAACAAATCGATGAAAAGTCAATCTCTGTGTGCTTGATTTATTCTAGTTTCCAATACTTATCTCAATTGCTGTCTAATATGGTACAAATTCCCCCACATACAATTTTATTTTTACTGGAATTTTATTTGGTAGTGCCATTTTCTCCTTAAATTGTAGTAGCGTACTTAACAACGTTAAATATTAATTTGTGTTTGTTTTGTTCCCGTCGAGATGGTAACATATGAATACATTAGAAACTTACAAAAATATCCTTGTTTTAACAGTTTCTGCTATGAAATTCAGCATTTGCGGTTTGCCAGTCTAATCTCTGTCTAGACTTGTATACTTGTTGTTAGCTGATTGTCTAGACCTGTATACTTGATGATCCTTGTGTTTTTTTCTTTTCTGCTAAAATTATTTGATTTTTGTGTTTCTGGATGCTCTTTAATTGCTTATATATGCAGTAAAATATCTTCTACAGGTGCAGCTTATGCCTTATGTTCCAGGAATACTTGATGAATCCGTCCTTTGGACTCTCAGTGAGGACCTGGGTGATGGTTATAAAGCAATGAGGATGGCCAGTAACACTCGCCTCTGTGTAGATGCATTTAAGAATAGTAAAGGACACATTCATGATGGTACTGTCATTGGGCTGTGGGAGTGGTTGAAAGGTGCAAATCAACGATGGAAGATTGTGCAACATGAGTATGTGCCTTCTTCGATTCATAATCATCCTCACCAGGTTTGGGATTGTTTGAGCAGGATGCCATCTGTTAGGGTTTGCACAAAGGCTGAGACAAATTGCTCACTTGCTGTCCGTCATGGTAAGGTCATTCTTGCACGAGCTGACCCATCCGACCTGTCTCAGGTATTTCCTTGTATCCGAACTTTGAAAAGTGTGTTAATTTTGAGTTGTTTTCAAATTTGTTGTGTTCGTAAACGTGTCAATTGAGTTGTTTTGAAATTTATTGACCGAGGACAAAATTGTATGTATGAGCTAAAAATGAATGCATTTTTAAAATAGAATTTATTTAAAGTTACATTTGAATTAATTGAGTTGTTATCATTTCTGGATTGTGTCACATAATGGTTTCACCACTTTCAGCCTAGTTGGTATTTGTTTTTAATGGATTGTGCGGGATGTGGATTTTGAGGTTGCAGTATGTGTAATTTATTATCAAATATTTGTGGTGTTTTTTATTGTAGCATTGGGTGAAAGATGAAAGATATAGCACAGAGGTTAAAGATGAATATGGATTCCCTAGCTTTTCCATGGTTAATAAAGCTACTGGTCAGGCATTGAAGCATTCTGTTGGAGCCCATCCTGTATGTTCATTTATTTGTTCGTGTTTTTTAATGGCTTGTGTGATCAGTACTCAGTAGATGTTTTATGTTTCCTTATTATTATAAATAGTTTGCGAGTCTTTTATGGAAATACGAGGCCGGACAGAATTATGGAATAAACTTCTCCTGCATTAAAAAAAGTTCTACTATTATTTACCCGCTTGTTTATCACGCTAGCTCCGTTACTCCTCTTCCTTTATTCCTAGGTCCAACTCCGTGGACTGAGTTTGATGCTTGAAGTGTTAGAGTAACTGTGAGCTTATAAATATCTCTCACCCTCCCTTCCCTTTGTTCTGACTTCGGCTCGTAGCAAAAATCTCTTCTGACTAAGTTTTACTGAGTTACTGGTTTTAACAGAGCTTCAGTACTATAGTAATGGATATTTCTACCAATGCTGAAACTGCTTGTGGGTAGAGAATATCAGTTTCTATTTACCCAGATCTCTGTTGCAGCAGCATCACAGCTAAATAGCTAATTGCAAAATATGTCTGCTTCGTTGGTTCTTATTGTCAATACCAATACTGATTAAATGTTAGTTCCACTGCTTTTCTTTTTGGTAGCACCATTTTGTCCTCGAATTGTAAATAGCTTTAACATTGTTGAATATTCATTTGTGCTTTTATGGATTTTTTTGACAGTGTTTACCAATCTAATCTCGGTCTAGATAATGATCCTTGTATCCTTGTTTCTGGTTTCTAGCGGAATTCAATTAATTTTTGTTTCTATGGATGTTCTACAATTGCTAATATGCTGTAAAATATCTTTTACAGGTGCAGCTTATCCCTTATGATCTAGACATACATGATGAGTCTGTCCTTTGGACACTCGGTGCGGACTTGGGTGATGGCTATAGAGCAATGAGGATGGTTAATAACACTCGCCTGAATTTAGATGCATTTCTCAATAGCGATGGACGCATTGATGATGGTACTGTCATTGGCCTGTGGGAATGGGTAAAAGGTGAAAATCAGCAATGGAAGATTATTCCCTACTAATACTAAGAGCATGTTTGGGAATGGCTTTAAGCATGGTGCTTAAAGTCATTTTCGCAAGTTAAAAAATTTCTCGTGGATTGTGTAATAAGTCAAAAAATGACTTTAAAAAAACAGTTTAAATATGTCTCAAACATATTTAAGGTTCTTGAAATGACATGGTAATCTAGTTAACAAAATTTACATTTTTTTTAATATGCGTAATTTTTGTTTTGGAATTGTAATAAAGTAGGACCTGCATATTTTGAGGTGAATGCACAAATTCAGGTGGACGTATAAAAAAACAAGGATTAGAATAAAGGCTTATCTTACTCCCGAATATTGAAAAAAAAAATGATGTCCAATCTTTATTGGCGTCGATATTACGCACAGGGAGAAAATCATGATCATACTTTGGGTGTGTTTGATTGGATTCTAGAGGGATTTTCTAGTTTTATATTCAGATATGTTTTTGGGTATTTGACTGAGATTTTAAAGATATTATCATCCTATTAATAATTTATCGAATTAAAAAATAATATTTATGCGAAATTCTGATCGACTTGAACTTAGATTAGAATTTCAAATGTATATTAAACATTAGCAAATCTATTATGATGTACTGTTGTCAGAAGATTTATCGAGGAAAAAATAAAAAAGATAGAGCTGATATATTGATTGTGCATTTCATTGACGAAATGTGAAACTTGATTACAGAGCTAGATTATAATGCTTAATAGTCGAATAAACCTTTTGACAACATTTTCTTGTAGATAACTTTTAAGTTGTCTAAGTTGATTGCAAGTTCAAGTCCAACATTTCTTGTAGATGGTATGTAGAGGTAGTTGCCTGTTATAGAGTTTTAAAAAATGTTAATATGCATGTTTGCTATTAATTTTAAAAAACAATAATAACTTTACTTACTTGTGATTTGGAAGATTGGGTATCACAAATTTCTTCATCTCTGGACATGTCTGGTTTGATGAAATTTGGGCAGATGTTTGTGGCCCAGAAAACATTGATTTTATCAACCACGTTCATTTGTTTACTGTGTAATCCTTCATTCCAATGTTCTTCAAGCATATTGGGAATGTATCTTCCTCCTCCTTCTTTTTTTGCTTCATTTTGAATATTAGAGTTAGTTTGAAAAATTAATATGTAAATTGAATCATAGAATTCAACATACCTGATTGAAAAGGTTTCTTGCTCGTAGTCCAATCAAATTTCTCACTTCTCTATCCTCCATTACAATTTCAATTCCACCAGTTGTATCTGAAGCTAATGCCTTTATTTTGTACCTTCGCGAATATAATATTTACTTTTTATATTAGAAGATATAGAATAAGATAACTCCGAATTTGCAAAAATGTACAAAACCTCTTGTTAGGATGCGGTACTATTCTTTTGCAGTCATCGCATACAAAGAACCCATTATCGAATCTACATTCAAGCTCGCATGTTGTGCATATGTTGTAATACCATTTGTCGTTGTTCTTAACAGAAACGATTTTGACATGTGTGAGGACCTGATTCTAAATGCCATAAAGGTAGATATGAAGCTACAATTATATTTTCACATGTGTTAATTTTGTCTTATTTAAAAGAAAGAATATTGACCTCAATGTATTCACTTCCAAGATTCTTGATTTTAGCAATTTTTAGCAGTTCAATTTTTTTCTTTGGTTGGCTTTTCATTATTTTGGCAGCAATTTCTGGAATTTTCAACCTGCAAACATAAAAATATAGTCATAGGACCATTGAAAAGATGACATAATCAGATTTTTTTTAATTCAAAGTTTTAAGTTACATTTTTCTCGGTTAAATCACGCTATGTTATAAAGTAGGATACGCTAAAGGTTATATAACTAAAAGTTCTATTTGAAGTAAAAAATGTACAATATGTGAAGTTATATATATGTTTTTTCAACGAAAGAGTGGTTATGATAACATAAAAATTAATATATAAGACAAATATATATTCAATATATTAAATTTGAGATTTTGATATTAAAAATGAAAACGTGTTTCACGGGAGGACGCCTTATTAACGAGAACCGAGTAATTTTCGTAATTTAATTGATTGAGTTTTAAAAAAAATATTACGCCGCCGCGAAGCGCAGATTTTTCAACTAGTATCATCAATATATATAAAGGAGAATACACGGGAGGTGAGGTGGCGCCCCTAAAATTGTCTCAGTTTATTTTTCTCATTTTCTAGAATTTTTGAATTTTAGATACTAGTAAATCAAAAAATATCCTTTAACCTATTAGAAGTATAATGGGTGTTCGAATTTATTGAGAAGAAGAATACAAATTTCTAACGAAGACATGTAATTAAAAGTTTTATTTGAAGTAGAATATGTGTTTGAATTTGTAGAGGGGCAGAGTTCAAATATAAAAGAAGTACATGCAAAGTTCTATTTGAAGAAAAATAGGTGTTTCAATTTATAGATGAGAAGAGTTCGGATATAAAAGAAGTACTTGCAATTAAAAGTTCTATTGGAAGTAGAATAAACGTTTTTAATACATAACTAAAAGTTTTATTTGAAGTAGAATATGTAAAGTTATATAGATGTTTTTTCAACGAAAGAGTGACTCATTACAAAGGAGTATGTTAACATAAAAATTAATATATAAGACAAATATATATTCAATATATTAAATTTGAAATTTTGATAATAAAAAGGAAAGCGTGTTTCACGGGAGGATGACTTATTAGCGAACACCGAGTAATTTTTGTAATTTAATTAATAAATATTTAAAAAAAATATTATAACGCTTCCGCGAATTGCGATTTTTTCAACTAGATTTCTGGTACAACCAGATTTAGCGATTCTTCTATATTCAAGACAAATGCCATCTTAAATTTTTATTGATAATAATCATATTTTCATTTATAGACTTTAAATTGGATACATCTAAATTTATAAATTAGTAAGTATCTTTCGAAATCTAGATTTAATTTGGATTGTACAAAATTGATTAGATTTAATTATATTGAATAAGGATTTCAAAAAAAAATCTTGGAAGATTTGTGTATTCAATTAAAACTAGTTGAAAAAGCCACGCTTTGCGGCGGTGTAGTAATTGTTTAAAAAAATTATATCAATTAAATTACGAAAATTACTTGGTCCTCGCTAACTAAATTATACTTTTAGAATGCTCAAATGACTTTAAGATACTTTATCATAAAACTATTGTAAACGATTTTTAGACGCTAGTATTGTAAGAACAAAAGATAAAATGAAAAATGTAAAAGTAAATTCTTGGGTCACGTTTCTAATTTGAATATCTCTAATAATTTATATATATATTTCTTTAATTATTTTTTACATCTTAGTATCTCTAATTTTTTTTAGATTTTAGCGTAATTTTAAACGTAATCTGAATTAAAAACATTGTTAAAAAAGTCATGTGCTAAGTTATAAAAACTATGCCTTTAATTTATATTATGTTAAAGATTTACTAATGTTTGCATCACATTTTTCAAATATGTTAAAATTTTAATTTGATTTTTGATTATTCACTAATAAAAAATATCATAATTAGTTTAAAAAAAAACATTTGAACATCACTCAAATGTTAGATAATTGTAAAAGATCGAAAAATGTAGGATTAATTAATTTATGTCGGAAGCAACACGAGTTTACTTTCTGATGATTGATGACAAAATCGTTCGATTTTTACATTTTTCAGTTTATCTTATTTTTCTAGTACTATTGTCTAAAAATCATGTAGAATAATTTCACAATAAAGAATCTTAAGGTCAGTTGAGCATTTTAAAAGTATAATTTAGTTAAATTATTTTTAAATAAAAAATTTGGTTAAAAAAGTCAAAAATATATAAAAAAAAGTCAATTTTGTGCAAAACAATAATACTTGAGGCATCAAAGTGCAATTACAGAAATTAAAAAATGAAACCATTAAGGTTTTTAAAAAAATTCGATGGAATGCAATCATCTGTTAAATAAATAATAATTTAGTCTATAAAATGACAACAATTATAAAAGAATCATTTTTGTGTAAAAAGATAATAGTTCAGGTCATCTAACTGCAATTAAATATTAATTAATTGCTCAAAGATCAATCTAACAAATACATAATCCAAAAAAAGAAGATATCTAGAAATATTGGCCGACTAGAAAATATCAAAACATTCTTTTTAAAAACAATCCAAAATTTAAGATTTTGGGTCACCCAAAGAATTATTACATGACACGTTTGTACAGCTGGCCCCACACAATTAGAGTTTGGTGGGTGATCAGTTTCATCATTCATCATAAAAACACACACACAACACAACACACAGTTTCAAACAATTCAAGCCTCTTCACTTTCCAACAGTTTCAAACAGTTTAAAAAGGAAAGCCGTGATTACAGGAAAGACAACTTATCAGAGAATTGAGTAATTTTTATAATTTAATTAATAATTTTTTTTAAAATTATTATGCCGTCACGAAACGTAGTTTTTTTGACTAGTTTTCTAGTACAACCCGATTTAGCGATTCTTCTACATTCAAGACAAATACCATCTTAAATTTTTATTGATAATAATCATATTTTCATTTATAGACTTTAAATTGGACACATCTACATTTATAAATTAGTAAGTATCTTTCAAAATCTAGATTTAATTTGGATCGTTCAAAATTGATTAGATTTAATTATATTGAATAAGGATTTCAAAAAAATCTTGGAAGATTTGTGTATTCAATTAAAATTGTAGATTTATATATATTTTACATTAAGTAATGAACTCAACAAATTCTTCAAAATTTTATATAATTATGTGGCAGCATTTTTTTATTTTTAATACTTGTTTATTGAAATTCTAAAAAAATCTTTAAAATTTTCAAGAATTTGTCATAGAATATACTTGTCGACGTACATGTACTATTATGTAGTTATAAGATAATCTATATATCTAAAAAATACCTTTTTTCAAAATTTACAAATTAATATTAATTCATTAATATTTATATCTTAATTTTATCTAAAACTTAATATTTTAATAAAAACATTTTCATTTCTTTTTTTAGTACTAAATTTTAATTTCTAATCAGTTTATTAAAGACAAATTCTCCCTTATTTTAAAGATACATTAATTAATTGCTCAAAGATCAATCAAACAAATACATAATCCAAAAAAAAGAAGATATCTAGAAATATTGGCTGACTAAAAAATATCAAAACATTCTTTTAAGAGCAACTCCAACCCAACATTAAATCATTATAATAGTGATTGGTATAATGTAAAAACAATTGGGATAATCAATTTGGTACCATTGTACAATTGGCTTTTTCATTTGGTACCACACAAAGTTTTTGACTTCCTAGTGACGCCATCATACTTTTGGCTTCATCCACGTGATACCACTTCGTTAACCAAATGTTAGTCGGCCGTTATAAAATTATGAGATTGTCCATTTGGTACAATTCTACTTTTGGCTTCAATTCCAAAATACAACTTTTTAATGAATCTGATGAATCTATTCAAATTCCTTGATTTTTTGGCCCTAAAAAAAATTGTTTCGCATCCCTTTGCCCACCAAAAGTCAGGGAGTTTGATGAGAATGATCAGATTCATCGAATTTATTAACATAGTGGTATTTTGGAGTTGAAACACAAAGTAGAAGGGTACTACTTGAAAGTCGAAAACTTTGAGTGGTACTAAATAGATAATCTCATAATTTTGTAACGGTCGATTAACATTTGGTTAACAGAGTGGTATCATGTGGGTGAAACCAAAAGTATGATGGCTCCACTTGGAAGCCAAAAACTTCGAGTGGTATCAAATGGAAAAACAAATTATAGCACCAAATGGAATATCCCAAAACAATTTCAATGTAACACTAAAATGGTGACCCAAATACACCAAATGAGTTTTGGATCACCAAATTTAGTGACAAAAGTATCATTTGACACTAAATTTGGTGACTTTCAAAATTTCTGCTATACCCTTATGTTTGTTAATAAAACAAATTTTTTCTTGTTCTATTTAACTTTTTTCTTTTGTACTTTCCAACTTTAGATTTATTAAGAACATAAAAATAAGAAAAAGTTAGAATATTCTATGTTTTGTGTAAAAGATTCTTTTTAGTGTTAAATATAGTATCAATTGAGTTGGAGTATATTTTATGAATAATTTTATTTTGACATCAAAATAGTGTTATAGTATCGCTATTGTGATGTCGTGGATAGAAGATGTCTAAGAAAAAAATCCAAAATTTAAGATTTTGGGTCACCTAAAGAATTATTAGATGACATGTTTTTTGCACAGCCGGCCCCACACAATTAGACTTTGGTAGGTCATCAGTTTCATCTTTCATCACTACATACACTTCATTCATCACTACATACACTTCCTAGTAAGTATAACAACGTGTTAAATATTAAAGTTATCATTGAAGTGAAGATCGGATATCACTTTCACTGATTTCAATGAAGTATTATTTTAATCATTAAAATCATCATAAATATCAAACGAATACCTCTATATATGTGTTCAAAAAGTAAAAATAATTTATATCGAGTTCTACACAAATTTCTTGAATGCTACCACAACCAAATGAAAAGTTATGAACTATAATATTTATGATATTATATTTAGATTTTCAAAAAATTATTTACTATTTATTTTTAATTTTATAGTTAATAATTTTTCATTTGATTGCATTAGTATTGAACAAATATGTGTAAAACTCAAAAAAAGTTATTTTTGAATACATATTTAAAGGTATATATTTGATATTTATGATGACTTTAATAATTGAAACGATAGATCAATAATAAAAATAATATATGGTCTTCCCTTCAACGCTTTGATATTTATCCCGTATAAAAACACACACACTGAAACACATACAACACAACACACAGTTTCAAACAATTCAAGCCTCTTCACTCTCTCAACTCTTCTTCTCCGATGGATTTCCCGTACGGCCACCCAAACCACAACCGCCACGACAACAACCAATACCCACCACCACCAAACACTTACCCACCGCAGGACCCGTTTACCCGACCCGGATTCGACCCGTTTTACAACCAACCACCCACACCCCAAGTCCACCACACTTCTCACCAACCCGGGTTTGATCCTTACCATAATTCTCACCGACCCGGATCCGACCCGTACCCGGCTTACCCACCTCCACCACAAGTCCACCACGGTGGGGGCGATCCGTATTCGAGTCACCCACCACCACCAGTAGTGGAAATGATTTATCCGCCGGGTCCGGGTCGGAATGACCCGTATTCTTCCGGGTCGAATTTTCACCATGCTTCTCATGAGAGTAGGCCACATGGGTATGGGCCGGGTTCGGTTCCTAATCAGGCCCATCATGTTTCGGATTATTTGAACAGGAAGCCTACTGTGAGAGTTTATACTAAGGCTGATACTAATCACTCTCTTACTATCCATGATGGTAAGGTCACTCTTGCCCGAACCGACCCGAATGACCCGTATCAGGTATCCCTTTGTTCCCCTTTTGATATTTTGTTTTTTGGATACCACAATTTTAATTATTTATTGATTGTTTTAATTTATATTTTACAAGTGATTTTATCTACTATGTCCAATGTTTTATGAATAAGTTAATGATCATATTGGAATGGTTGTTTTATATTTGATTTCTAGATATTAAATTTTAATTATTCTGAGAGTTATGATTATGACATGATAAAAAAAAATTATTAATGATTTTTAATTATTTTTTTATGTTGATGGTGGTTGTGAGTGTAGCAATGGGTGAAAGATGAGAAATATAGCACAAAGGTTAAAGATGAACAGGGATTCCCTTGCTTTTCTCTGGTTAATAAAGCTACTGGTCAGGCTATGAAGCATTCTGTTGGAGCTGCTCATCCTGTATGTTTACTTTTTTGTTCGTGTTTTATGTTTTCGTATATTACATGGAATATGTTTGTGTTGGAGTATTGGATGGATTTTCATTTTCATTTGTATAGATAGGTTTTAATTTTTGGGTTCTATAATGTTAAGTAGAAACAGAAAGTGTCTTTTGGATGGAAGGGAATGACAAGTCATTTAAATGTTAGTAGTACTTTGCTAGTCTTGTATAGAAGTACGAGGCAGAACAGAGTGTGGAATTAGTATCTTGTTTTTTGAAAATGCATGTTGGCTTTTCTGCTCGTTTATCAAGCTACCGTTGTTCTTTCTCTTCTTAATAGTCCTAGCGTCCTAGGTCAGTTCAGACTTGAGGGAGTCTAATGATAAATTTGGGGCAAGAGTAACTGTAATCTGATTTCTGCTCAGTACCTGTTATGAAGTTCAATGTTTACCATTCTATACTCTCTGCTTAGACCTGTATACTTGCTTTTAATTTTCTTGCAATAATCTTTCTGGATTCTGTACAATTACTAATATAAGTAAAAAATTATCTTCTACAGGTGCAGCTTATCCCTTATGTTCCAGATAAGCTTGACGAGTCTATCCTTTGGACTCTCAGCCTAGACACTGGTGAGGGTTACAGAACCATCAGGATGGTCAATAACATCCGCCTTAATGTGGATGCATTTAAGGATCACAACAATAGCGTCCATGATGGTACTACCATTGGCCTGTGGGAGTGGATTAAAGGGGATAATCAACGATGGAAGATCGTACCCTACTAACTGTAAGTCTCAAACTTCTTAAACATCTGGTTGGTAAATGTCTTCCTAGTCCAGGGCATGCTACTATGAGTATTATGTAGGATTGTACTTTGTAGACTGATGTTTGACGTTCTAGGTTTTTGGGTCACAGTTATTTGTTCAGTTCTTTTTTAGCTGATAGTGGTGATGCGTTGCTGGATATGCCACCAATGTTTTCATTTACTAATTAATGAGGTACAGCTGGTGTAACATGAGAAAAAAAAATTAAAAATAAAAAGTAATTGGTAAGGGCGTAGTTAGTTAAGAGCTCCACACTGTCAACAAATCAAGTCAACAGGACAGTGTTCTGATATTCTATGATGAGCTGAAATCACATTCCCCGACAAACTATCTTTGTTCCATCTGTCTTAATAAAAATGAACACTCATTTGGCTGCTGTAGATATTGTTAAAGTTGACACGTGTTAAATTATTTTTGTTGTTCACCATTTGTTATTGTTGCGATATAAGTTTTGTTGAGACAGAAGTGGGACTCTGGGAGTAGGACGAGGTTTAAAAGATATCTAGAGATGTTTGACTCAAGAGATTAGTATAGCTGGTTTTTTCTCTTGCACCCAGGTGTTTTGGTGTAGTCAGTTGTTGCTGTTTTGTAGCCCTTCTAAAATAGAGGTGAGACCAGGGTGGGGCGTGAGAAATGGCTTGAAAAGAAGCAGTTGAGAAATCATTGAATTTCTCTTTTTTTCGAGCTAACTTTAGCAGAACCTCAAGTATTAACGATTTTAAGTGTGACAGTACTGTTTTTTGCGTTGGTCACTACGTACCATTTTAATTATATTGGCTGACTGGTCTGTGCTTTGGTTTGGTTTTCTTAGCACTGGCTCTGATTGGGCTTCATCATTTATCTTAATATTTCTAAATAAATGCTCCCTTTTGAATTTTAGGAACTCCACTAGGATATCACTCAAATGTCTATCTCTCATGCACGAGTTTCTTGTTTTGGGCTCGATTGTTTCTTGATTATAATTTATCTCATTGATTTATGCAGGATATCTCTGGAGCTGTCTTGAAGATTTGCGTATGTATTGGGAGGTTATTTGATATATGCATTACCCTTTATGTCTTGTTTGTGATTTGAAAATTATGTTATATGGTGTGGTAATGACTTTGTTCTTGCTACTTATTTATGCTATATATGTGCTGGATGAGTTATACCCAGCCTGACAGTTTGAATATGATATGATCACACAATAAATGTGCTGGATGAGTTTTACCCAGTTTGACAGTTTGAAAATGAGGTGATCACAAGTATTATATATTGGCTCCTTTCATATTACTCTATAAGTTAGTAGTTTATAGTTCTCTATTTCGGAAGAGAAGAGAAGGCAACCTGTTCAACTATATCCGGAGATGTTACTAATGGCACAAGTAATAGATACGGGGTTAAATGGTTGATTTCACATTGTACTTTGAACACGCCCATGAAATGAGGCTCTACTAAGATGATATGAGCGGCAAAGGAAGAGAGGAAACTCGTATATCATCCGTTCCCAGAATGTAGCGTCATAAGACAGTATCTAGGAAATAGGATACAGTTTTTCGCTTTCCCTATGGTTTTTTCTATTGGAAAATACCTTCATCTTGTTCCTGTTTATGGTATTTTAAAATGAGCTTGTATGGGGTGATTATTACTTGGATATTGCTACGTTTGTTTGTTAACTGTATTGTTAATTTACCCCTCGAGGAGTTTCTCCAGCTTGCCAGTTCAAAATATTGCGAAAATGAACGTCATTTCTTGTTTACCTTTTCGTATTGACGTGGTAGTTATTGCAATTCCGATATGATTTGAACATAAAAACAGCAAACAGCAAACAGCAAATCGCAAATTTTTCGACACAAATTTTGTTGTCAATGTCACTTGAACCCAGGACTAGAATGTACACTACAAGAATATTTAGTTTTAACAACAGAAAATTCCGTTGGTAGATTAGGGAAATCCGTTACTAAGACACTGTGCCAACGGAATGGCCACCGAAACGGTCGGTTACAGTAAACGTCGTTGGAAAGTCTCTATCAACGGAATTTTCTTCGTCACTAAATTTTACAACGGAATATCAACGAACTAACAACAAAGTTTTTGTTTTTAGAAATAACAGTATCCCAACAAACTTAGTAACGGAATATTCTGTTAGTATTATTAGCAACTACATGGTAACGAAATTCTCCTGGTTAGATATAGCAACAATTTCCCAACGGAGAATCTATTGGCATTACTCTATCTTTGACTTTTTAATAATGTGAAATGTGTTAGCAATCCGTTACTAATTAGCAGTAGACATATTTTCGTTGGTAAATTCTATTGTTAAAACTGAATATTCTTGTAGTGGTATCCATCGACCCAAAGACAGGACTGAATATAGATAAACTCAGAGTGGTTCTCCAAATGCATCTCCTGTTGACCAAAGTCACCAGACTAAACCAGGGGAACTAGAATTATTAAGATTAGTACTACAAATATTAAATAAGTAAGATTAGTTCTACAAATACATCTATTGACTAAACTAGGGGGCACTACATAATTAGTAAGATTAGTTTTACAAATGCCTCTTCTGTTGACTAAACCGTGGATACCTGATATAGAACCACTAATATTAGTAGTATAAATGTGTACACAATTTTTAAAATGTTACAGGGACAATCATCCCCGCTGCCACTTGATTTGAGGTCTAGGTCCGTTTGACATTGCAAATAATAGTTTTTTTCTGAAAAATAGTTAAAATATTGTTTGATAAATATCAAAATCAACTTTTTCGAAAATCGTTTTTGCATGTCCCCATGTTTTTGAAAAAAGCTGTTTTTCAGCTGTTGCTGATTTTAACATCAAACCTCATCAACAACATTAATTTTTTATATTATATCTCAAAACATGCACATATCACAAATATTATCAAAGAATTATCTGATTTTCGTAACAGCACTTATTTTAACAATAATTTTTTCAAAAACACAGCAATTCCAAACAGAGTCTTAATATGTAACCGAATTGAAAATAATCGAACCGATCGAAATCGAAATCAAATCACTAAATGAATTATGATTATAATTTTTGATTTTAAAAAAGTGGAAGCAACTCACGACTATATTATTAACTGCTAAAAATCCAATGAATACAGTGATTTGATTTGTGTATTTTCCAGTCATAAGATGGTTGTTAGCGAACATGATCCGCACACAATTAAAATAATCGAATGTGTAAATCTGGATACATAAAATTCTCCTCTTTTTTGTCCATATTCTAAAATCCAACACAATTTAAAATAAAAAATCGTACGCCCAGTTGTGTATAGTCAAACTAAAGAATTGTAGTAGCCTAGTAGGTTAACCTTTCTCAATTTATTTAACTAAAATCTATGGTCAAGTGAGATAATATCACAATACAATAATATTACAGAATATTTTCTGCATAAAATAATAAATTACCAAATAAACTAATCAATATGCAATAATTAAAAATAAACTGTGGATCAACACAAAAAAGATGCGTATTTTGTTGGTGTGATCTTTCAAAGTGCGAAGGGCTGAGGTGGTATGACGTCATATAAATCGTCCCTTAAGAATGAGGGTGCATGGTGAACTTCTAAGCTCTGCAAACTACACACATTTGGATACGATCTCTCTCATTTATTTACAGATTTTTTACGCTACTTAACACATATTTTAAGATTTCTATAAAATATAGTTTTGCAACTTATTTTTAAAATTTTCTTTTTCTAAATAAATATTTAAACATTATATTTTTATTCAGAAAAAGAAAAAATTAAAATAATTTATCAAAATATATATTAAAAAAGTTTTAAAATATGTGTCGAACCCGATATATAAAGAATCGAGGAGACGGAGGGAGTACAACATATAAACACACATAAACGATGGAATGTGATGTGATCCTATAAGAAAGTCCACACGCTTGATAATTAAGTTTAGTGACTTTCTTTCATTCCAATCTCATCCTCCTCCTCCCCGGTGCTGAGTAATATACAAGCACACTTGCTCTCCAATCTTTCCTACTATATGTTTAATTCTTCCATAATATAATACAACTAGCATTTTTTTTAATTAAATTGAATGTAGTTCAAGTCTAACACTACAGAAAACACAGAGCTAGCTTTTATTGACAGCAGAATAGGTCAGTATAAATCAGAAATCGGTAGCTATTATATTGAATAATAACGGCCAAAGACGATCGTTACTTTTTCCCAATGTGACAGGTCCCTGATGTGTCTGATGACTGATCCCACTATCTGAAGCCTGGAAGATACGTGTGTGGGACGGATTTCAGAAATTTACAATCTATTTCTGTATTATTTACAGGTTTCGATAATCCTGATAAAATCTCGAGCCTTAAATTTGTCCATCCTATATATATATCGCTGGCGGAACCAGAATTTTGTTATAGCCGGGGCTAAAACAAGATTTAGTTAAGTTTTAAATGTTAGCCGGGGCTTAAATCAAAATTTTTACTGAATTTTACTTAAAAATCAAGATTTGAGAAAAAATCCTATGCCAAAATTTTCGATCCAGCCGCCGTCGGGGCTGAAGTATGGGTTAGCTTCTACCTAGTTCCGCCCCATATATACCGAATTACCCAATATATATACAAACAATAATTCAAACTGTTGCAGGTAATTCCTAACACGCGAATACGCAGATGATCGAGCAAGCCCAGAGAAATTTCTTGTAATTTACTACAACTACTATACATGACCTATCATCAGCATGACTTCGTCAACTACTAAACACGTCAAAATTTCTAGGTATAGACTCGTATATTTGTTTCTAGACCCTTTTTATCTGGTTTAGGTTTTGCTTCCCCCACAATTGTGACCACTCCCTCGATCTACATGTATAAGCTTTCAATGCACCTTTTTGTTAAGATTCAAGCTAACTGAAATACTTTAGCCAGATCAACCAGTGCAATAGCATTTTTTTTTTATTTTTTTGTTTCAAAATTTTACGTGCCAATACATGCACTTGATTAAATGTTGAAAATACGATCCAACTCCAGACTTTTAGAACTCAGTGTCAGTTTTCACATCCACCTCAATCTCAATCAAAGAGATGAAGCCAACATTAATAGTCAAGAGAGGACAACCAGATCAGATAAAAAGACTAGAACTGGGACATCTATGAAGAAAAACCAGTCATTTTGAAGAAAGCGCACAGTCATCCCTACAACTTTAGTCCTCACTATTTATTCAGTGCAGGGTGGTTCATCCCATTCTAAAATTTATTAATTTTAAAAAAGGAAATGTTAGAGTTCGCGAAATCATTTGCAAATACTGAATTGTCATCATATAATTGATTATCTTTTTATAAATTAGATTTGCCCCTCCTATAATCCCACAAATAAAACGATATCACGTGTCATTTAAGAATAGAGTAGTGTCAGGGTACAAAATTAAGTAAAAAAAATAGTTACAAAATGATACTCTCTCGGTCCTCGTTTAATTGTCCACTTTACTTTTTGCACGCATTTTAAGGTGCAAAAAAAGTAAAGCTCCGCAAATATTTTTTAAAATTTTCTTTTTCTAAAAATAAAACTTCAGAATCTAAACTTTTATTCAAAAAAAGAAAATTTTTAAAAATAATTTATGGAACTATGTTTTATTTGCACTTCAAAATACGTGCAAAAAGTAAAGTGGTCAATTAAACCAGAACGGAGGGAGTATATGACATTAGTGATGTGATATACTAAAATATTTTTATCGATTGATATCGGTATTAATGCACATGGATCCACTATCACTAATTGAATTATAACAAATCACAAAGTGATACATGTCATTTTGTACTAAATTTTATATTCAATTTTGTAACTCTAGTATTTTCGTTAAGAATATTTTAAAATTATTTTTAAGGTACAAGCATTAATGCCTCTTTTAAAAAATCTATCCCGCGTACAAGGTGATTGATTAGGTGACGATGCGTATGTTTATGATGCTACTACCGAAGTTCTGGTTGGAACCCTCTTTGTGAACTTAACAAGATAAACCTTCCAGCGTAGATTCTGTTTCTTTTCGATAAAAAGACGTGTACTTGAGTAATTTAATTGAAAAATCCTGGTGTTAACGCGCTAGTAACAGTTCTTGTAATCTTCATCTTAAATTCTTAATTATATGGATCATCAAGGGTTTGATAGTTAATTAAGACTCCACACCATGCACGCGCCTTTCATATCCGAAAGTATGTCAACTTTTATGCTTAAATTTAGAACTAACTAAAGTATACTTACTACTATTAATACACACCAATTAATTTAAGTAAAAATACATCAATCCGAAAGAGTAGAATGTCTCATTTATAATGTCATTCGTGTCGCAAATGAGCGTCGGGGTGGGTAAGAATCGAAATAAGAAATAAACTCTTTCATCCCTAAACTTATAAATTTCTGTTTTCTTAGAGCGTCTTCAATTGGGTTGTTTAAAATGGTTGGATAAAATACTATAAAATAGTGATTAGCTAAAATTTGCCGAACCTGTTCATATTTTATACAAATTATGTATAAATTATGCCATGTAGGATTTTTTGGCTAAGGGGTTGTACAATTGGAGATGCTCTTATGAATGTTCTATATTAATTTATTAATTATATTGAAACTAGTGAACAAAAATTTTAACATATAAATTTCAAGAACTAATAATAATATATAATTCACCAACAAAAATCAAATATATTAATGAAAAATTGGACAAAGGAGGCTGTAATGGCCTCTCACAGTCAATTGCTAGTTTTCAAACAGTTGAAGTTAGTATAAGAAGATTAAAATAGAAAGATGAAGAAAAGAAAAAAGAAAGACAAGTGGATAAATGGAGACCAGGACAACAGAGAATTAAGCTTGAAATAAACCTTATTGTAGAAGTTTCCTTGGAGCCTACGTTTGAACTCTCATCTCTTTGCTGTCCTGTCCTATATTTATCTAACAACGAACCTTAAATCTCTTTTTTTTATCCCGGCCTTCTCCCTATATAAACACCTTTCCCTTCCCCTTTTCCTCTTTCTAAATCCAGATCTCATCATTCCTTCCTTTTCATAACTGTACATATTTCTCTCAACCTCCACACTTCTTCTGTTTTTTTTTTCGAAAATTAGTGATATAGAGTATATCGAGTTATCTGAGATGGAAGGTAGCTTTGTGGTGGTTAATCAAGGCGATGGTAATAATAATATTAATACTACTACTACTAATAGTCAAGCTATGGAGCAGATGGATTTGCCTCCGGGATTTAGATTTCATCCAACAGATGAAGAAATTGTTAATCATTATCTGATTCCGAAAGTCCTCAACTCTAACTTCACTGCAACTGCCATGGCTGAGGTCGATCTCAATCGCAACGAACCATGGGATCTGCCGAGTAAGCAATATTTGACCTCTTAATTAAATTTATTACATCATGTTTTTTTTTTTTTTGGATTGAAGTATTTGGATTATGTATGATTTTAAGAAATGGTCAATATTCGATAATCAAGGACTGAATAATTTAGAAATGGTTAATATTAATTTGATTAATTTATCAGTAGATGCTAATGTCTGTTTTTGCAGAAAAAGCAAAGATGGGAGAAAAGGAGTGGTACTTTTTTTGCCAGAAAGACAGAAAGTATCCAACGGGGATGAGAACGAACAGGGCGACTGAATCAGGTTACTGGAAAGCCACGGGAAAGGATAAGGAGATTTACAACAAGTCGAGAAAAGGCGGTGGCCCTGGCAGCAGCAAGCAACTGGTTGGAATGAAAAAAACACTGGTTTTTTACAAAGGAAGAGCTCCTAAAGGAGAAAAGTTAGATTGGGTCATGCATGAATTCAGACTCGAAGGCAACTTATCTTCTTACAACTTTTCTAAGTCCGCTAAGGTAAATTTCATTTTTTTTAACAATTATATGCTCTTTATAAGACTGAAGTCTTGTGTACGATAAGTTACATGTTCGATTCTTCCCTCTTCTCAGTAATTTGTATTTGGATCAAAAAATATGCTCTTTACATATCTCAAATTTGTTGTTATAAGTTCACTGAATATGCATCTTCTTGTTTAAAACTTTAGATTTACTTTTACTTTGATGATTACTTCTATTTTGGTATCTCATACCTTTTCACACTTAACCACTTTTTCTGTTATATGAGGAGGTTCTAACTTTTCCGTAATAACAAATTCAGTTTCAGTTACGTGTAGTGACGGTAACAACTTCAAATGGCTACATGTATATCCAAATTCTAGATTCAAGATGTTAACATATCTAGATTCAATGGAAGCTTTGGTATCACACTTGTAATAGGAATCGTATAAAATTAAGCAATATTTAGAGTAATTGTGTACGTAGTTTCCCAACCTAGCCTGCTGATACATAGTCTTGTGCAGTGAGTACATACGTACGTAGTATAACTTGTGTAAGGTCCGCGTCTTTCACAAGTAGCTAGGACTACTGCTAGCTACTAATTAAACAAACATTAGTTAACAATGTAAATTAACATAATTATTGATGATTATATTTTTCGCCATTGCAGGATGAATGGGTTGTATGTAGGGTTATCCACAGGAACACAGCAGCAATAGTGAAGCCAAGTTCAATGCTCGACCTCGCAAGGATGAACTCTTTCGTCGAAAGTCTATTGGATTCGCCTTCGTCATTGCCACCTCTTATAGATTCTACTTTCTATGAGGAAAAACCTAATGCTTTAAACTTCATGACCAACATCAATGGTACTACTTCTAGCAGTGTGCAACATTATATCGGAACATCTCTAGCCCATTATCCAAAAAACACAACTATATCTTACGATAAAAACACAATCTACTACCATCAACCTCAAATGCATCCACAAAACTACAATCCTACTAGTTTCAATCCCAGCAATACTCCGATTAGTATTAATTACCAAATGCCAAACTCTATAGTCTACTCACAAAATCCATACTTATTGCACCAGAAAAGGTTTGAAAATTCGATACCAAACTATTCGGGATCAGACAGTCTCAAGCAGCTTACTAATCAACTTCCCGAGTGGCAAATGAAGGTGGAGCAATTCTCGACTAACCAATCGATGGTCAGCCAATCTCAAGACACTGGCCTCAGCACTGACATTATGACTGACATATCATCATCAAAACAAGAGGAGAATAGAGGCAACATTATACGAAATTTCGATGACACTGAGGATCATTCTGTCATTTGTCCACTTCCAGATTTGGATTCATTCTGGGATTACTGATGAAGAATTAAAGACTAGGAAGAAACCAAAGTACTTGTAGCATCAAATTGTCCTTAATTTTTAGTTGAGGATTATTAGTCCAAATGGGAAGTTTCATTGTACTTTCATAAATTATTGTTAAGTGTAGTTTGACTAATTTGTTACTAGTGATGCAGTTAAAACTTAATTTTCAGTTTTTCGTTTTCAGATAATAGGTACAACAGAGAGAATAATACTGATTTGATATATGTAAATTGACTAAATTATATATACTTTATCTTTGTAATATTAAATTTCTATACTTGTTCTTTTCGGTTATTAATTCATCAATGGTACTAGCTATCTCACCTACCTTGCTATATTTTCAACTTATTACAGTAAAGTCAATTCAACTTATTACAGCAAAGTCAATTCAGGAAATTTACGGAAAATAAAATTAACATTTCATCTTATAATTAATAATCCTTTCTCCTTGCAATAGTTTGTTTCTTGTTCTTTTCAGAAAATATGATCAGAGGAATTTAAACAATCACAGTGTCACACAGCTCATAAGTTTATGACCTACCAAATGATTACACCAGGGGTATAGTTTCATAGAATTCTTCTGTAATCTTGTATCTATATGAAGAAATCAGATAGCAATGATATTAGCAGTTGATGTAATTTGATTATATATAATCCTAAAATTCTGTCTTAATCCCAAGCAATTGAATGAGCTAACTGTATTCTCATGAAAAAATAGTTTGCCGTACTTATTATCGTGAATATTACATACACTAAAATAATATGTTACAACAATCATTTGTCCAAATTTACAAATTACGTGTATATAAAGGTGGTTGATGCATAAAGTCTTTAGATATTTGCGCCTTAAATTCATGCAACTGCAAAACAAAGAGAGCAGGTAGCTAGCATATACTGTATTTGAGCGCAAGTTGAGGTATCTTGAGGAAGACTTGATCTTTCTGTCATGTCAGAGTGTCTTGGTGTCTGACTGAACAATCATGCTACAGTGACACCCGCACATTTACATGGAGGGATTAAGGAAAGGTTAATTGCATTATAAACATGATCTTATAAGATAGATGCTTAAATTTGTACTTTAAGGGAAATATACAGGGAGTAATGCTTAGTGACATTGCGAATGTATCATGCATGTCATCCAACTATTATACTACCTCATTCCCTAATTATATGTTAATTTTGTTTTTTTAGTAATCAAATTGATTAATTTTTGGCCAAATATTACAAATAATCTATTTATTATTTTTAAAAAATGAAAGTTACATTTGAAAATAGATCAAATGTACTTTTTAAAGATATAATTTTTTTCAATTATCTAATACCTGTAAAATTCAGTCAAAGTTGATTAATTTGACTGATCAAAAGTCAAAATGAACATGTAATTAGGGACGGAGGGAGTATAATATTATTAACATCCAAATATTATAATTTATATTTTTGAATGGTCAATTGTTGATTTAGAATAATATAAAATTTAACTGATGTTTATTTTTTGGACCGGATTAAATTTATAGTAACCCATATATGAAGCTTTTAAGTAAAATATTCGATAATTTTAATACAAAAATATAATTTTTGGTTGGAAACTTTAATATTAGAGTGGCAGTGGACTTCTTAATAAAGTGTTTGGTATGGCTTCTTATAACAACCATTTTGCTTTCTATTTTCTAACAACCATTTTTCACTTGTTATTCTACACAAGGGTATTTAAAATCAGCAGGAATTTTTAAATTCACACCAAGTAATTTAATTTGAAGCATATTAAAAAGAATTAAAAAATGAATAATGCTTGCAGATGCATCAAAATAAAAGAATAGATGTATATTATTATAAGTTGCTCTATGTATATATGTTATAATAATGTAAACATAAATATTGAATAAAATATTTCTAATTTAATTTAAAAATTAATGATTTCAGGAAACCTCGTGAAACTCGCGTGGTCTTTAGTCCACCTTCTATAATTGTTCTTCGCCTACTGAGCAGTCACTATCCATTTCGTTCGGAAAATTGGAGTGAGAGAGAGCAGTAACATTAGAATTGTGAATAAAATTTAAAAAATGCATATATTATTACTTTTTAGATTTTACTGTAATTGTTTAGACTTAAATTTGTGAAAGGGGGTATATATGCATTTTTGTGACAGTGTTCCCCATCTTGTGTCTGATATGATTTGAATCCTCGATTTCTCATAAAAAAAACGAGTAAAATATCATCAAATTAAATCAAGAAATTATCAATAAAAGTTCACTTATATGACTTAAATTTGCATGATCTCCAAACTAACAGATAATTTATCTAATACTCCCTATGTTCCAAAATAAATGTCGATTTGACTTTCTGCACGTATTGTAAGGTGCAAAATAGAGCGACTTCCATATATTAGTTTCAAAATTTTCTTTTTCTGAATAAAAATATATCATTTCAACTTTTATTCAGAAAAAAAAAATCAAAAAAATAATTAACGCAAATCACTTTTTTCGAATCTTAAAATACGCGCAGAAAGTCAAAACGACGCTTATTTTGAAACGGATAAAGTAAGTAAATTCGAGATGAAACCTGAGAAGTAAGAAACCTCGCATTATTTGAGTAATTAGGCATGGAGATGGGGACATGCATTAATGTGGTTTGAGAAGAAATCGTGGGGGGCAGTTGTTTTATATTCTTTCCGTAGAAAAACACCATCATATTATTCCGGACACTTAATTGCTGCATTATTAAATGTATTGTATTATTATTAATTATTATTATCCCTTGGGCTGATCAGTTTTAAGCATTCATTCGAAAGTGACATTACGAGTCTATTTTTGCCATGTATTTTGCGCGTAATTCGGTATCGTCTTGAAGCAAGTGTATGCATACGAATGGGTTGTTTTTTACTTTTGTCAAACTTAATGTCCTTCTAACATTGGTTGTCACACGTATATATTATTGCTCGATTGATTGATCTTTGTGCAATTTATCGATCGAATTATGACTATAAGAATTGAATGTTTGCTATTGTCGGTACTATAGATTAGAGTGTACAAGGAGTTCTACGGCTCCAATTTGAGATTTCTCAAAATTATTTAGTGGTTTAATATATTATAATTGTGGAGCATTTTTAACATACTATGACATGAGATTTCGGCATGATTTTTAAGCTGTGTTGAAATTAATTTCGCTGATAAAAAATTTCATGTATAATATACTTTGTATATGTGTTTTTTTGACATCTAAAAAATATTAATTTTATAGTTAGTTCAGGCCCTCAAAATAGTTAAGACGACTTAGGGGCTGTTATGCCATATTTCGGCATAGTTCAAATTTCTCTGTTTAATAATTATTAATTCAGATTAATAATTAATTGCTTTATCACTAAGTAATATCCTCTCCCTGAAACGAGGAAAGAATCAATCTCAATCGACGAATAACGGAAAATATCTTCAAACGATATTCTTCAAATCATGGAAAGAAATGCGGAGATGCCGCGAGATTGTAGGAAAACGTGTGAAGACCGGACTATTTATGGGAACTTGAAGTGGATTGATAATCCTTGGACTATTTATGGGAACTTGAGGTGGATTGATAATCCTTGAGTTGTTTATGGGAACATAAATCTTGACTATCTTATGGGATTGGACTGAATGAACTTATCCAATGACTTGTTTTCCAAGAACTACGTGAGGCTTGATCCCTATATAAATGGGTACGTAGGCACCTTGTATGGTACAGTGATACAGTGGTACACGACAATTGACACTCGGGAAAGAGGTAGAGAAAGAACTCATTCTCTATTCAATTTCTGAGGAGTCATCATACGAGCTCAGCCCCAAACATTCAAAAATCTCAAATCCCCCTATTTTCATAATTCGTTATTTCAGCAATCTCCGATTTGGGTTGTTACGAAATTCCTCCAACAACAATTGGCGCTAGAAGGAGGAGATTATTTTTTGATTATGGAGGACAATCAAATCATCTACATCATGCACAAAGGGGGTTTTATCGTATTTGGAGCGGCTTTAATGGAGGAGCAGAATGGTGGAAACGGTGGTTCATCGTTCCATTCAAAATTAAGATAAGTTTTCTTATGATCTTATTAAATTCGTAGTAAATTTAATACATGTCAGATTTTAATGATTTTTTATGATCCGGAAATCTTTCGTGATTTCCTGTAACTTTCGTTCTTGGTGTTTTCTGAGATTATGTTCAGGTCTATTTTTGAAATCACAAAACATAATCTGATCCCGTTTTTCAGTATTCAGAAGTTAATCAGCAGACGTTTTATTTGATTCCTGATTCGTTATAAGTCTGTTTCTGACGAGCCATATATCATCGGAAAGATCTTTTCGTTTTATACATCTTTCATGTTTTGTGTTTTGTAAGAAAACATCGTTTACAGGGGCAAAAAGGTGAAAAACAGATCTGGACAGAATCTGAATCATGGAGATGTTAAAGAATTTTGATGCAATATTCGTAGCGTGTGATTTGATTACTTTAATAGCTCGTGCATGGACAAAAATAAGTGTGGAAGGTCCTTATCTGATAAGGGTAATGTTTTCGAAAACTCTCTTTTTCAAGGAGGATTAATATTGAAGACCCTACTCTCAGAGGAGAGTCCATGAATAAAATTACATTATTGAAGGTCCATTGGTAGATGGATATTTCTTGGTTGTCACAAAACATTCCTACAATCACGGGAAGAAATGCGGAGATGCCGCGAGATTGTAGGAAAACATGTGGGACTGGACGTGATATGGGCTGAAAGCCTGACATTTGAAATTGGGTATCTTATTAAAGCCTCAGCTCGGGGGCTCGTGGACAATGACACTTGAAAAGCGTAGACCGAAGAAATTTGGAAGCTCGAAGATTTTTAGTTCTCCACTGCAGCAAGCTACACTGAAGAACTGGGGGCTTGTTGTTATGCCATATTTCGGCATAGTCCAAATTTCTCTGTTTAATAATTATTAATTCAGATTAATAATTAATTGCTTTATCACTAAGTAATATCCTCTCCCTGAAACGAGGAAAGAATCAATCTCAATCGACGAATAACGGAAAATATCTTCAAACGATATTCTTCAAATCATGGAAAGAAATGCGGAGATGCCGCGAGATTGTAGGAAAACGTGTGAAGACCGGACTATTTATGGGAACTTGAAGTGGATTGATAATCCTTGGACTATTTATGGGAACTTGAGGTGGATTGATAATCCTTGAGTTGTTTATGGGAACATAAATCTTGACTATCTTATGGGATTGGACTGAATGAACTTATCCAATGACTTGTTTTCCAAGAACTACGTGAGGCTTGATCCCTATATAAATGGGTACGTAGGCACCTTGTATGGTACAGTGATACAGTGGTACACGACAATTGACACTCGGGAAAGAGGTAGAGAAAGAACTCATTCTCTATTCAATTTCTGAGGAGTCATCATACGAGCTCAGCCCCAAACATTCAAAAATCTCAAATCCCCCTATTTTCATAATTCGTTATTTCAGCAATCTCCGATTTGGGTTGTTACGAAATTCCTCCAACAACAGGGGCTGTTTGATAACTCTTAATAATCTTTTAGTGAACAAGTTTTGCTCTCCGTCAGATGTTACTTATTTATCAAATGAACTTATTGAATCAGAAATCACCGGATGGCCGCTAAATCGGTAAGTGCTATAACCCTAGCTTTTTGAATAAGCACAACCACTTAATCAATTGTCAACAACGTGAAGTCTCATGTTTTGTGCTAATTTTTTTTTTATATTCAAACTATATTTTTCTTCCAAATTAAAAATAATTTTGTTTCATTTAAAATAATAGTTATAAATCACTTTCAAACACTTGAATTTTCTTGTGATTATTCTCTCCATATCAAAATAAAAGTTGGAAAAAGTCATTTTTTTCGTTTTGTTTTATTCATTTTTTAAATAACAGATTTACATGAAATATTTTATTCAAAAAATAACTAAAGAATAATATGGGATAGTAACTTTCTTTATACCTGTAAAATATTAAAATAACACTTATTTTGTAACATGGGGAGACCAAATTTAAATTTTATTTGAAAGAAAATTAGATTAAAGGATAAATTTACAAAATTTTAATTATTCAAATAGTTTAACACTTTCATTATCAAACGTCATTTATCATTCAGTAAAATTTCGTTCAGAAATTATTTCATTCAGTTAATTTAATCATTCGGTACTTTTTAATCAGTTTTATCAAACAATTTACTATTATAATTATAAGGATTTTTGTGAGGGAGAGTGATGAACAATTTGTTTCTTAATCGCAACATGTAATAAATCACTAATTTGTATTCTTCTCATCTAACTAAAAATATTGTAATCCAAACTCGAGTGATAATATCAATTGATAATTTATTTCTTATTCGCAACATAGATTAAACAGGGTTGATATTTAAAACTTTCCAACAAAGAAATGCTTATATTTTATCTTACCGAGCACATATCTATTTTTATATCATACTTCTTTTAAAATTTGAAAAAAAGTAGAAGAGAAAAAGATAATTTTAAAATTTATTAACCGCTCATCCGACTATTTTATTATACTAGCTTATATCATGCGAAAAGTACAAATTATTTTATTTATATTTTTCAACAATTTCCAATTATTCGGGTCACTACAAAAAACAATAAAACATGGGCAAGCCCAGAAGATTTCAAAACAAAGCCCATCAAGTGTAAAACCACTCTGTACAGTCCACTAGTCTAAAACAAAAAGAAAACTCTTGACAAATTGGGCTTCCAACGACCCGATCCACTTTACAACTTCTCCTCCCGCTTCACTACCGGAGCCCCATCACACCTGCCTGAATCATCTCCTATATCACCCTGTTAATTTATCGTAAGCTAATTGCTGGTTTTTTTTATCAAATTTCATTATGCACTCAAGGTGTTTGATGTAATGCCTGAAAGAATTAGTCTTGAAATTGCTTTTAAAGTTTCTATCTTTAGCATGCCCATTAAGTGTTTAACTCTAATTTGTGTTTTGTTTGATAAATTAGTTTGTTCTGAGTATGTTGATATTTTCTTTATTATTTTATGATACTATAATTGCTGCTTCTTGGTAGTGTTTATGTTTTGATAGTTTGATTTTTTGGTTATGGTACAAGTAGGTTGAGGGAATTGGTGTTGGTGCATAATGTCTGGTGTTCCTCCTGCTCAATTTTTTATTCCGCAAGCGCCACAGCATTATGGGTATCAAGGGGTGGCGGAAGTGCAGCCAATGCAGAAGGCTGCGGAGGAGGGAGTAGCTACTCTTTTGATACGTCACCTCCCGGAAGCTATTCCTAATGAGACCTTGCATAGGCTCTTTTCGTATTATGGTGCTTCTTCTGTGCGTGCGTGCACTAGTGGGAGGTATTGTAGGTGGTGCAAATTACTGTTATCTAGTTTGGTCTTAATGACGTTGTTGATATGATACTTATATTTGTTTTGTTCGATGATCAGCCAAATTTTCTTACTGTTGTTATCATGTGTGTTCACACATGGGCGTGCAAGTCCATGAAATTTTGCCATGTTTGCTAGACGCTTTTGTCATTGTTCCTTTTATATTGAGTCTCCTAGATAGCAGGGATACCCCGCTTAATTTCCTGTATTATTTGATGTATTTAGAAATTATGCCTGCCTGTGTTCAAGTCCAAGGTATGGGACATTGCGGTAGCTTAGCTTGATAAGTTACTTACGACTTACGAGATGTATTGTTTGTGTTTCTTTATAGTTAATATGCATTTGAAAACGTCAAAATTTTCAGATTAAGGAACTGTGCTTTTGTGGATTTCACAAATGAGGGTCTGGCACTTCAAGCGCTACGCCAATTGAATGGGTACATCCTCCCTCCAAATCTGTTTAAGATGAATATCAATATCCTTTGCTTAATCTATAGATATCTGATATCTCTATCGCTTTTTAATCGTCAGTCGTGTTCCTTTTTGTAACATTTGGTTGGGTGAATGAATTCGGGAAGGAATGAAATGCGTACTACATTATGGGTCAATTTTTATAATTTCAGTCCTTCATCCAATCTGTTCTTAAAAATCTAAACTAGATCTTATATTCCACAATTTTGGAAGAAATGCTCTATTCTCCTTCCTACTCAATTCCCTTGCAAGCGGTATCATAGATAATTTGCAGTCTCTCATTTTTTTCACACTCTCCTCTTACCTCCTTTGTTCCCCCTTCAATTTTGTTCACAATTTTTCATTACATTACTACCCCATTCCATTCTTTCTAACCAAATGGAGAATTTTTGGTTTACATGGCTGTTGATCATAACATAAATTTTATTGTTTGTCACTAGTGTTTTTCAAACTAATTTCTGGTAATTTTTTGGTCAGATTGCGGTTTCTTGGTAAAGTGTTGTCAGTGGAGAGAGCTAGCAGACCAACAGAGAATAGTAAAAACCAACGTGAAGCTCAGCCAAAGGAGTCCACATCTTCAACGAATGATGCTCCCCTTGGGAGAGGTCTGAGTTCAGAAGCCAAGATAGGTTCTTTACTTTGTAGTGAACCCATAGCTGAAAGACTTGGCGTTGACTACCCATTTCCTCCCCACCTTGAGTATGTTCTTATTTGCACTACAACTTGTACTTTTTAGGTTTTTTGTTAATTTACATGGTGGGGAAATGACTCCCTCAAATGTTGGAATACGTTTAATCAGTCTACTCAATCATAACTAGGCAGACTTGTTATTATGATAAATTGATATTTACAATTCATTAAGATAGTTTTTAATAATCATTTCATAAAACCAGTTGATCTCGCAGTACTAGCAGACTGGAAGAGGTCGTAACAAATAATTTTAAAAAAGAGGCCTTGATATGAATCGATCCCAAATTTCAATTGTACTTGTATTTCGTATAAAGCCATTAAATATTTGTAACAACTTCCGATGGTGTTATTTCCAGTGGGCATGTTAATAGGCGTGATAACTAAAGAGCAAAGTCCAAAGAGGCATTACTAAATTAAATAGTTAGCTTCTACCTTCATAGGTTGGGAATTTCATCTGAACCATAAATGTATGAAACTGAGGATTGATCATTGTGACATATCTGATGTTGGTATTGTTAAAATTAAAGGCTCCTATAGTAGTTGTTAGTTGTGCAGCGGAATTTTGGGCTTTGAATAGTAGCGGAAATGAAGAAACTATTAGAGAAACTACACAACGACTTTGCTGATGCAATATGAAATTAAATGCATAATCAAATATTAAAGACGTTCTACCTCTTAAAGTAAGTAAGGTACGTGCACTGTGGACATGCACAATTAAGATACATGTGGCTAGTCATTATTACTTTGTCCGCTTGCTTTTCTGATTTCAATATGATTCTTAAATGAAAGGTCTGCGTTTAGCTTGCTAATGTAGGTTTGCTGCAGGTATGCATACCCTCCACCAGATGGAAACATACTTACTAACATTCTTAATGCGCTTATTGCTGTTCCTCGATTCTACACGCAGGTAAACTGTATATTCATAGTCTCTTGTGGAAGTGATTAGAAATTTCATCGACTTATCTCTTCTTGCCAATCTGCTGCAACCATGGATTGTTAATCATTTAGTAAATTAGCAGTCTAGCGGTATTCATCAGTGTGTTTTCTGTGAACCACTCATATTTTGTAGGTGTTGCACTTGATGAACAAAATGAATATTCCAGCTCCATTTCGCATGGCATTGCCCACTCCACCTCTTCCACCTTCAGTACCTGAGCCTCTCCCACCACCACCACCTCCACTACCACCAGCGATACCCGAGAATACAAACTTCTCATATCTGTCAAGTGGTGAATCAGAGATGGAGTCTTCAGAAGAGGTACTACTTTGCTTTTATATCCCTCATGCATTGTTATATACCCATATTTTCATGCTCTGTTTATTCTCAAAATATTAGACTTCCAGTATAAATTCCTGTAGTTCTTTAATCAGGTTCTAATTCTATGAATAATGATGGGATCCCTAATGGTATTTAACATTGACTTGCGTAATTGTGTAAGATATTGTAATGTGACCTGTTAAAGCTATATATTCTTGTTTCTCAGTTAAGATGGCTGTTTTAATTAAATTTTGATTATTTTGAATAATTCACCACGTATAAAATTTGCAGGAGGCTGGCGATACAGAACGCTATAAAGGAGTGCTAAAAACAGTGAGACGTAAGCGCAAGCGCAACAAGAGAGAAGATATTGTTGGCCCTGCAGTTGACAAGGATGTGGATCATGAGGCTGTTGGGTTGAAACAGGCTACCCTGACTGCGAAAGAGATCCCAATGATAAAAAAGAACAACCCTGTCCTACAGGTCATAGTTTATTCTTTAGAAACTTATTGTGGGATTATTTTTCCTTATATTGTTTTCTGATGCTGTTCGACTAATTTGCAGATCAAAATAACTCCTAGACAAGTTCATAATGACGAAAAAGATGATAGTGCATCAAAAGTAGAGTCTGAAGAAAATTTTAATCCCAAACTATGTGCAACTTTAGAAGAACTGGAAAAAGGAAAGTTGCCTCCTGAAGAAATCCTTTCACTTCCAATGTTCAAGGTACTATGATCAACTATATATAACCGCGAAAAATATACTTTAGCATTGATTCTATTTCTCTTAGGAAACAAGTGAAAGTAATACCAATACGGTAGTTTCTTATAGCTAGAACCTTGAACACCTTAATTGCTCTGAAGTACCCAGATACTCGCTTCGTTTCACTCGGCCTTTTCTTACATGCCCAAATTATGACCAGTTTCGGTCTGTTGAAGGGGTATGTAACTTAGGGTCCTTTAATTTCCCTTCATTATTTTTAAACTACCACAATGTTGTCCTAACTGGGCAGTTTGTAGGATTCAACAGTTGAGATGCACCGAAGATATCTGAATCATATAACTGGAAAGGAAAATGTGTAGGTTTTTTTTAAAAATTTATTTTTTACCAAGTAATGCTGAAATTCTTATTAACTAGGCATTTCTTGAATAAGTATAAGTATTTAATTAATGTAGGGTCTTCTTTTCTGAAAGATTCTTTTAGTAAGGGTCGTTGTTTCTAATACATTTTATAGTTTGTTTAGCCTGCTCTCACAGATAATAGTTTCCCTTCGAGTTCTTTAAATAATGAAGACCACATAATATCATAAGAAACAAATTTGGTTGATAGCAGAAGCTTATGTTGGTTATGTGTGACTTGTTATGCGGCAGCTATCTGGGTTTTTTTGCAGAACTATAAAGCTGGGAACCCGACTAATGTGTTATACATAAAGAACTTGTCAAAAGATGTGGTTGCTGATGACTTTTACTTCATATTCGGTAAGCTCATTATTATGTTTGTTCCATTAAGTGGCTTATCTTTAGTCATAGTTAAAACACGTCTTAATTGTGCTGTGCTGCAGGAGCTTTTTTTGAGAGCATTGCTGGAGCTAAATCAAATCTGAGCATCAAATTAATGCAGGTTATCTTGATTTAGTTTCAATTTTGATGTATATATAATATATCTTGCTAAGTTTTGCATAAGCAGCGTAACAAAGCAATGATTTCGCTAGGTAAATTGAAAGGTAGGAGATGAAAAGACAACTCTCATATGACTAATAAATAGGATTTTGGCTGGTCTTCTAGACATTAGATTCTGAGTACCTTCCTCCAAAACCCCTGTCATGGTGGTGGGAATGTTGACAGTAAAATTTTGGGTACTAGGTGCAAAAGGAGGAGGTGTCTCATTTAAGTGAGGCACGTGACATGTAAAAGTTACAAATTTTGTGGCTGTCTGGTTCTTCGTTTTCTTTAAGTACCAGAATTTTAATTTTCTTAAAATATAAGTACTTATAATTTAACAAAATGCTGAGACAAACACCCATTATATATCTGATCGAACAAGGTAATTTTAACAACTTTAATAACCAGACAAGTTAAAAAAACTGTAAAGAGTTGAAAGCAAATCAGGTTTTCCTTAACAGCCACAGAAGATCAACAATAGCCAAATTTTACCAACGTTTAGAATAATTATCATCAATGAGCAATGCAGCAAGTCCAGTAACCAATTACTGAGAATTGTATTCAAATCTTTTGCAAACCCTCAAATCTTATCTGGAAGCTGACCAGGCTACACCGCAGCCGTCCAGTAGCAACTCTAAGTGTATCAAAGGCTTTCCAAAAAAATCAGGAAATATAGGCACATCCCAAAATTGCCTCTATTATAGGCCACGTATATCCCCTAAACACTTCATTTTCCATTTGCTAGCTCCAACACAAATAATCTACTCGAGAGGGCATCCTTGCCCCCCCCCCCCCCCCCCCCCCTCTCCCACTATAATAAGACTTATTTATTGGCACAGTTCAATTAGTAATGTTGCCAGCCTAGTTGAGCAATTCAATTAAATTCTGAGGGCCCCTTCAGAATACTCCACTGAATGAATTTTATTATATAATAATATTAGAATCACTGGTTCTATTTTACTGCAAGGCAAGTCGTCCAGTGAAACACATCACACATATTTTATTTGGAATTCCAGACTAAAGTTACCTAGTTGCTCACTGATACAGATATGATTCTGTTTCCTTCTTAATTTTCAGGAGGGAAGAATGAGGGGTCAAGCTTTTTTAACATTCCCTTCTATTGAAATTGCTCATCATGCACTGGTATGCATCTCGTCAATTTTTGGAATTAAACCTATTATGCCTGCTATATCTAATATTCATAGTTTATCTTTTACTTTCATCTTTCTTTGTTTTTCCAGCTTGTAGTAAGTATAGTATGTCATATATTATGTAATAGATCCTTGGTCGTTTTAGCCAAACAATGCAAGCTTATGAAAAGGAAACAAAAAATAGTTGATAGCAGTGCTGGAACAAAAGTGGAAAATAAGAAACTTTCAAGTCTTCTGATCAGTGTCAGGATATCTGATATTCATGTACAAGTCCATTAGTTACACCTTTATAAACTATGGAGACATAGCAAATATATGTGTCGACGAAGTAGTAAAAAAATATGCATACACGAAAGTAATTATTAATTCATGAACTGTAGATATAGCGAACTTGGTAGTCTGCCAAACAACTAAAATTAGGGATGAGACTTGTCCTGAGTTAATGAAGGAATAGACATGTTTTACATGGTGAAGACCGTAAAGACATGAGAACTTAATGTTCAATTATATGACAGTTGCATTTTCAACCTTTTACTTGTAGTTCAATGATATGATCCTATTCTTTTAATGATTGTGACATGCCTGCTGCTTATAATTGGCAAATCATCTGAAACTATTGAATAATATATGGAGAAGATTTTGTGATAAATCACATATCATACACAACATTGTCAGTGATAGGTGAAAGTTCGACTGATCCAGTTCTTTTCTTATAAAGGTTTTATATGTCCATTGTGCCATGTACTTGTAGGTTTATACCAGATTAAAGCCTATTCCTCAAAGGTGATGCAAACGGAAATTCTGAATAAGCAATTGGTCATTACTCTAAAATGTTACATGATCTGATTGATTGCGTACTCTAATTACATTAATATAGATGCTTTGGTATATTATATATCTTTATCTTTGATTGGATTAAAAATGATTCTCCTTGGGAGATGATAGATTGTATTACCTCTTTATTCTGCATAAGTTTCTGTCACCTCTTATTTTATTTTTTCATTAATTTTCTACATTTTAGCGGAGATTGTGTATCTCATCTTCTGCAGCATATTGTACCGCAGTTTCGAATTTTTATATCTCACTCTTAGGGAAACGTTACCTTTTCATTTAAAAGTGCATTATTAGTTTATATGAAGTTGCATATTCTTGGACAGTTCAACAATCAAGATGAACATCACAAGTTCTTCATATTCGTCATCTTGTATTACATGAACCTGTGTTCTAAGTTCTACTTTTGGTTGCAGAATGTGGTAAATGGATATGTGTTCAAAGGCAAGCCAATGATTATTCAGTTTGGCCGGAATGCTTCAGCTGCCAAATAAAAAAGTATCCAGTGCTTTTACAAAGTTCACAAGCGAAACAATGATGGGAACTTGAGAGAGATTATAGTCTTGTGCCAAGGTTCAGAAGTCTGATTCTGTCTGGATTTTGCTACTTCATGAAGCAAATGCCATGATACAAGCGGCATTTTCCTTTGAATTCACGACCAAATTGGAAACCTAGATTTCGTAGTACTACCATTTTGGATGATGAACACATTCTTCCAGAGCTCAAGAGTTTGAAGTAATATCATGGCTGATAGTTTAACTAACATAACCAGAGAGTGTATCCATTAGTTTCAAGTATACTTTCCTATACTTGCTGACAGTACACAAAAGCTATTTTCTGAGCCTCGACTGATGTACTAATACTTGACGCATTATAGCTTTAGTGAATGCAAAATTGTACAAAGTTTATATAGCTGCTAAACCATCGAGTTTTTGTACAGTTCTGCTTATTCTCTCGAGTTTTTGTGTGGTTTGCTAGCATATTGTACATTGTTTGAATCATCTGACTCTTCACCTACCAGTCTATATGTGCTCTCACCCAACTCAATTTACTATTACACATTGTAATTTTGTACACAACAACATGAACATTTGTATGTGCAGAAACGATCATCTACAAGGTTCTAAATTCTACCTGAGAGCATAGCATATGTGAGTTTTCAGAGCTAATAAACATCTCAGCTCTAGCACTGCTTTTAGAATGCTCAACGGATTCAAGGGCTCTTCAAATTCATTTCCAAGAAATTGAAGGCCGGAGATTCAATGGCCGAAATGTGGTAACGGAAGGATATCAGTTCACAACTATACATCGTTAGACGGATAATACATATAAAACTACACATTCCGACCTCTGCCTCTAACAGGAGTGGAAAAGAGTGTTGTACTGCGGCACTGGCCCTTGTTCTTTGTTGGTCTTTAATGCCATATACCCAGTACAGTGGCAATGCATACAAGAGCTAGAAGTGTGATATCTCCTCCAAATAAATTGGATAATGGCCTGTAAAGAAAAAAAAGAATTTTAAACATTAATTTTAGGCTTTATGACATTTTAACCCTTAAACTTTTACAATTTATTCCCATCAACCATAAAACTTTGAAATTGTACCTTTTAGCCCTTTAGGTATCCATTAAAGTCCAATTAGCCCTTTTACCGATACCTCAGGGGCTAAAAGATACTATTTCAAAATTTTAGGGCTGATGAGTATAAATCGTCAAAGTTTAAGGGATAAAAGGTCATAAAGTCATAATTTTATTTAATTATTCACCGGTTATCTTTATCATTAGGGTATTGTAAACATACCTGTGTTTTCTGCTGGTTTTATAGATGTAAGCCATTACCGGTGGAAGAATGCCAAACAAGAAACAGTTTGCATAGATACCAGCAAAGTCGAGGGCAGCTGAAAAGGTGGAGTGGAAGAAAGATGCAACTAGAACTGGACTGCCTAATGCAAGAGGCACAACAATGCTCTGTAACAAGCTTGAACCAGGACCCTGTTTAGCATCTAATGATATATCACTGTAAGAAATCCTCCCCACATCTCCATTGCACATTTGTGAATAGGTGACAAAACCAACTTTTCCACCTCCATTCTCAACAGAACCTCTATGAGATTGGGAGTTAGCTTCTTGTATTCTGTTTGATCCGAGAAAAATCATATCTATGGTATCGATCACCTGCTTTGGAAAGCTTATAGCGTATGCTATAAAGCTGGTTGCCAATGCTGAAAATGCAAAACCTTGAACGGCTGTCAAAGCAGACGGGTTAACTGAAAGCAGGAGTGATATAGGGTCTTTATGTATTAAGGCATGATTAGGCCCGACAAGGCCTAAGACAATCAGATTCCATGACAGAACCATGACTAATGGAACAAATCCACCAATCAGAATTGCTTTCCGAGCTTCGTGGACAGTGTTCCCTGCAATCTTACAAATGAAAGGGGTGATTACATGGAATCCCAATGTAAGTACAGTTACAGGAATAGCAGGCAAGATTGAAGTGACACTCCATGAAGCGTGTAGAAAGGAACCAACTAAACTGCTTCTCCCAACTGATAGTCCAATAGCTACTAGTGAGGTAATGGAAAATAGCATGATGAAGCATAGCAATCTATTGGAAATATCTGTGACCTTAAATGGCAACAAACAGATCATCGCTCCAGCCACAAAAGGAAACAAGGCATGAGCAATCACAGGATTTAACCAAGGTATCAACTGAGAGATAATTGAGCCTATACCCGAAACACAGGCCACCAACAAAGAAAAAATAAAGGATACATAAACTAAAGCAACAAAAGAACCAAAGTGACTTCCTAACGTCTTCGTTGCAAGAGCAGTGAAGCTCACCTCAGCAAGATTATCTTCCTCCATCACTGCAAAACTGAGCTCAGCAACAATTAAAGTCGAGGAAATGACATAAATCCATGAGAGAATAATAGCCAATGTTGATGGTAGGGGGCCTGATTTTATAGTTGCTGCAGGTAATCCCAACATTCCAGGGCCTACAGCAGTGCCAATGATCAAACTAACAGCACCCCAGAAACTCTACATTATTGTAACTAAACAGTTTCAGGATTGCCCAAATGAGCATTATGCACATTGATCAATATTTCTGAATTCTTGTATTAATATTAACAAGATTATACACAAATCTTACATATGTTCACATGTACAATGATGCTGAAAAAGAAACATAAGCAGAATGCATAACTGACAAACCTGAATCTTGGATATTCAGCGGCGGAGCTGGAACTGAAGTGTGATTGTGAAACTGTAACAACTGTTCGATTGATTTGTCTATCTTTTTTTTTTACATAGCAATGAACGAGGAGAGTCCCTGGTTGGTCAACCCAGAAGTTGGTATAGGCCTGCTGGGTTGCAATATTTTACTACATAGTTGTAGTTTTTTCTCCAATAAAAATCACAGATTAAACAGTGTATTCCATTGGAACTTAATATCATCTGTTTGGTTCTCAAATTTACTAGTTTATATCTCAAAACATGAATTATTTTATACGATTCAGTAGTAGAATCATAATTTTTTAGTAATTATATAGTTCTGGTAATTTTCTATTGGTTCTTTGTATGGCATTCCTGCAAAGTTCACGCTGTTTTTAGTAATCTCAACCAAGTTAAAATACAAGGACGACCTGTAATTTTACATGTATAACAAATACGGATTTACTTTAGTTTCATAGGAACCAAAAGCCAAAAAAAAAAATATTGGTACAGCTGACAGGGTAGCAAATGAAGAATAGAAAGAACTATTGCTACTTTTACTTTGTAAGAGTTGCGATTTTCGGGTAGATATCCTTACTGGCCCTTAATGCCATATACCTAAGACAACGGCAATGCATACAAGAGCTAGAAGTGTAATATCTCCTCCAGGCAAAATGGAGAATGACCTGCAAACACACAACATTTAAATTTAGAAACTGATATCAATTCCAATATGTACTGGTTTCTTTATTATTAGCAACTAACAATTAGTGCAAGTAGATTTAGTTGAACAAAAATTGAACATGCCTGCGATTTTTGCTGGTTTTATAGATGTAAGCCATTACTGGAGGAAGAATGCCAAACAGAAAACAATTTGCGTAGACACCAGCAAAGTCGAGTGCAGCTGAAAAGGTTGAGCGAAAGAATGATGCCACAAGAATTGGACAGCCAAGTACAAGCGGCACTACAATGCTCTGTAACAAGATCAAATTATGTCGTGGTTGAACATCTAATGAAACATCGCTGTACATAATCCTCCCCACATCCCGGCTGCACATTTGGGAATAGGTAACAAAACCAACTTTACCATCTCCGTTCTCAATAGAACCTTTAAAAGATTGAGAGTTCCCTACTTGTCTGTTTGATCCAAAAAAAATCAACTCTATGGTATCAATCACCTGCTTTGGAAAGCTGACAGCATATCCTATATAGCTGGTTGCCAAAGCTGAAAATGCAAAACCTTGAACTGCTGTCAATGCAGACGGGTTAACTGAGAGCAGCAGTGATATAGGGTCTTTAGATATTGAAGCTTGACTAGGCCCGGTAAGGCCTAGAACAATCAGATTCCATGACAGAACCATGACCAGTGGAACAAATCCACCAAAAAGAATAGCTTTTCGAGCTTCCTGGACTGTGTTCCCCGCAATCTTACAAATAAAAGGGGTGATTACATGAAATCCCAATGTAAGTACAGTTACGGGAATAGCAGGCAAGATTGAAGAGACACTCCACGATGAGTGTAGAAAGGAACCAAGTAAGCTGCTTCTCCCAACAGATAAGCCGATAGCTACTAGTGAAGTTATGGAAAATAGCATGATGAAGCATAACAATCTATTGGAAATATCAGTGGCCTTGAATGGTAGAAAACAGATTACAGATCCAGCCGCAGATGGAAACAAGGCATGAGCAATTACAGGATTTAACCAAGGCAACATTTGAGAGATAATTGATCCTATACCCGAAACACAGGCCACTAACAAAGAAAAACTCAAAGATGCATACACCAAAGCAACAAAAGAACCAATGTGACTTCCTAACGTCTTAGTTGCAAGAGCAGTAAAGCTCACCTCAGCAAGATTATCTTCTTCCATCACTGCAAAACTGAGCTCTGCCACAAGTAATATCGAGGAAATGACATAAATCCAGGAGAGAATAATGGCAACTGTTGATGGAAGAGGGCCTGATTTTATAGTTGCTGCAGGTAATCCCAACATTCCAGGGCCTACAGCAGTGCCAATGATCAAACTAACCGCACCCCAGAAGCTCTTCTCATTTGTCTCTTCTTGAATTGGTTGATTTTTTCGATTATCATACTCTGAACTCATGGAAATGGCTGGTCTAGTTTGGGCACTACACCTAGTTATTTTATCAAAATTTGTCCATACATTGGGCCTATTTAGGGGTGCATTACGGGAAAGCGAATGATATCGAAACGGGACAGTGTGAAAATTTAAAGGTCTGATTCCAATTCTAGAACAACTTGATACTTTAGACATGCATCTATCGGACTGGTAATAAGCAAACTGAAGCTCACAACTGCTCATACTTCAAATATCAAATTTATATTTTTCCACCTCAAGAAAAAAAAACTTCCTCTGCATAAACAATAACAAAGAGGAATCCATAAACACATACACATAAA
Organism: Heracleum sosnowskyi; assembly: GCA_030848705.1. Lineage (NCBI taxonomy): Eukaryota > Viridiplantae > Streptophyta > Magnoliopsida > Apiales > Apiaceae > Heracleum > Heracleum sosnowskyi. Next base: position 124,693,740 of record CM061243.1, read on the forward strand.
GAGAGGGAGAGACTGGGAGAGAGGGCGAGAGAGAGTGAGAGAGAGAGAGACAGAGAGAGAGAGAGAGAGAGAGAGAGGGAGAGAGAGAGAGAGAGACCTGGCTGTGTGCTTTTAAATCTTGGATTTTCAGCGGCGGAGGCTGGAAGTGAAATGATAGATTTGTCCTTTTTACTTTTCACAGAAATGAGGAGAGTCACTGATGAGTCAACCTAAGTAGTAGATGTATACTTGTCAGTACGTACGGGGCCTGGTCTGGATTTAATTTTTTTCTACTTTTTTTGTTGTAACGCAAATTTTTTCTACTTTTTCCACGCACCAGTTTTGTTTGTTTTTTTATTTCTTCGAGAAAATTAAATCCAGGCAATATGTGGTTTGATGACACTAAAACTACACTAAAGCCGACTTGCTGCTCATTAACTAATAACCACGATCATTACTTGCCTTAGTTTCATTGTTGTGGCTACGGCTACGGCCTAATGATATTCACTTATAATGATATTCACTTAAGGAAACAACCCTCCCGTAGCTGTTACATGACTACTAAAACACGTGTCAAGCAGTAAAGACCCAAGTCATCCCTTTATTTCCGGATATCCGGTCACCTCATCTTCTTATCATATGACTCAACCAAGTTAGTGATATATAGAGGAGGAGGGAGACAACCAAAAGGAGGGGGAACCCACACATGATAGCTATGTGAGGGATGAGAAAGGTGAATTCTATCACTTAAGGGGAGAAAAACAAAAACACGAATACAAGAGCTTAAAGATCTTCTGATAATGGTCGTATGATCTTTACGGCTTCTTCGGAGAAACCTACGGCCATCATTTGGCGCCGCTGCCGGGGAGCAAATACATACCTTCCTGCAACGATATTCTTTAAGAAGTTGAATATGTGAAGTACCTATCATCGAATTAATTTGACACATATGAAAGCTACGCATACTAGCCCCGATTCAGAATTTGTTATGGTTGAGATCGTCATACTAGTTGAAGCTGTCTTTGGACTCCTATATGATTCTCTCTCAGGTTAGGTTGTGAAAAACTATATCTAAATACTTAACAGATGCCTCGAATTTGATCGAAATGATAAATTAAGGATAAGATTGTGAGACCAGTATTCGATTGAAGTCGTTTCTTTCATCTGTTAGTTGAGTTATGTGATTTATTCTCCAACTAAATCACTTTCTTTGGAGAGGAATCGATAATTGTTGCAAAGGTTCAATAGTTGGTGGAGTCTGCGAACAATATTAGTTTGCACGGGCCAGTACGAACTTTTTAAGTCTAGTCGAGTTTACCGTGACTGGTAACTTGTGTCTTGGACTAGAGAAATAAAGTGAGACTTCGAACATGATTTTGAAACTATCATGTTATAGTTTCCGGTATAGGTTCCCAGGAGTCATGGTAATTCTGAGAAAAATTCATCAGAAGGGTTGAAAAGAGCTTCAGGTGATTATCTACAATAGGGATAAATTTGAGACTAAGGTGGTGTAGCTAATGGGATGCCATATATTTTACCGGAGAAGTTTTTTCATGGGTTGAAAAAAAAAAGTGAATTAGAGGCTATGTACGACTTGGATGATAATGGGGTTATCAGTTTCATTCAAAATATTGATGCAATGAAAGTTCACATAGCGAATTGCAGCTCCTGCACGAATGTTAACAGATAAGGAATATCATCAACATAGAGATTATTGGAATCTAAATGATGCAGAGTTAATTGGAGGGTGAAGAACCTGAAGCAATCTTGAAACTGCCAGGAAAACTTGTTTGTTAATATTTTCTTTACAGTGCAGAGGTATCGTGCTCTACTTCCGTTTAAAGGAGATTAGTTCCACGTATTGCATAAAGGTTGTCTCGCTCTTTAAAGCAGCTGACGGCATAATTGATGGGAATATTGCATAATTCAGACTGATATGCGAACTTCACGTTCGGAGTTGTGAATCATCTACCTTCGGTCTTCGCATTTACAACAACAGTTCTAAATAATTGTGATCATTGGAAACAACAAATCTGATACTATTTGTTCGACGTCCTTGTTCCATAAGTACGCTGGACTTAATAAGCACGTGCGAGATGCTTTTCTAGAAGGGTGTGAGCTTTTTCTTTAAAGTCCGAGTAAGGTGCTAAATAAAAGGTCGAGTATGACGCAAAAGAAAATAAAAGAAGTTTCAGACTTATTTTTGGGGGACTGTAGAAATAGAAGTGCCATATATAGATGGAGGACTTGAAGCAAAACACTGTTGTACCCTCTTCCTTGTTCCAGTGGTGTGGTCTCACAATCCTGTCAGCGAGAGTCATAGTCGTTGGGAAGCAGAAAAGGATTGCTTTTCACACATGCCAGCAGATGTGGTCACCATCATAGGTACTCAAGATATTGTGTCTGGAGAGGTGGATAGATAGGACTACTAGTTGCTCGATCAGGACCTTGACTTGGACCTCGAATGGCTGGCAAAGCCACTCGACTGTAAGGAGAGGGATACGATCGATAGGGATCAGTCCTACAGACTTGTATTCTTTATTAGCAGTTTCTGCTTTAGATGCCTTATTAGTTCAAGATGCTATAGTCTCGCAATAAAGCCAGATCGTTCGTATACCATATATAGGTCTACTCACTCGCTTTCTTTAATAGCACTTCTTCGCCCAATACTACTTCTGAGAACCATTCTTCAACTAGCTCTGGTGACAATGATAGCTGCTCTAGCAACAACAATGATACAAGTGCGCGGGAAAGCCCCCACCATTTCCGTGAGAGATCCGATCTCAGTTGTTTTAAACTTGATCTCCTTCTTAATGAGAACACTTTATTATTTCCACTGAAGCTACTATACGAGAGTGAGGAAAAAAACCAACAAGAAACTTCCCACTTTTGATGTTCCACGATTCTGCTAGTTTAGAAACTAAGGAGAAGCAGCACTTGCATTTTGGTGCATTCTTCTTTCTTTCCTTGGTCTTTCGTTCCGTCATATTCCTAATAACTTATACAATTACCTGAACTGGCGAACCGAAGTAACTTTCGGAACCGTACTTCCTACAGCTAACATGTGTCTACCTTCTCTTCTAAGATTGAGAATACCCTGCAATAAGACTTGTTTGGCATCCCGGGCTAGGCCTCCTCGCACATAGAATGGAAGAATCCCCTGTTGACGGAATAAGAGATGTTATAGAATGCGCCTTACCTTCGGACTTTACTATTGATTAAGGGCTTTGATGGGCAAATGCCAATAGTACAGATATCCACGAACACAGAATAGGAGATGTTTTTTGAGGATGCCCGGGAACCACTCCTAGGTAAATTAAGGAAAAAATGTTGGAACCTCATGGGTAAGGATAAGGTAATGGAATTGTTAATCCTCTCAATGATCCGAGAAGGAAAGTCATGGTACATCCGACATCAATGAAGTCTTGTTCTCAAGGCATACACCTTATCGGGGCTTCAAGAGTTGTTATGCGGGATAGAGTGTTCAATCCTTTTATTGAAAGACAAGCAACAATTTGAGCTTATAGGCTCTGCCAGAAAAGGAAATCATGCACACTTCCACTTTGACGTGGAAGAAACAGAAAAAGAAGAGAGAGAGAGAGAGGAATGAACGAATCTCCTTTTATGAATGGAACTCCCAATTCCAAAAAATCCTGCCAGATCGCTTTACTTCATCTGATGCTTGTATTCTTGTTCGTGCTCATCCTGGCAAAGAGGCGTGTATTACGCCTAAAGAGAATCATGGTGCAAAGAAACATAGACACTGCTTCCGCTCTCAACACTCTGACATTCAACACTTTCGCATATTTCCAGGTACTACTCTTATCAACCAGCCTTATAATACATTTGAGAATACATATGTATCATGTTTGCAAAAGGAAAAATAAACAAAACAATACAGGACTAGAGTACATTCTATTGATAAAGCCTTCGTATAAAGGCCACACCTTGCTATATATAAGGATTTCTTTATACCCGTCATTCAAAAACCTGCAAATCTAGCTCTATTCTAGCTACGGGCATGGTCGGGTAATCTTTCCATTCAAAAGTCAACATATGTAGTACTATCTAGACTACGACATAATTATCCTGTGTGTTTGTTCAAGCTTTGTAAATGGAAGCCGCGGTACCATGTAAGTTATAAATATTGTGTCTTGCTTATTTGTGTGCAACCCGCACCATAGCCTTACAAAGTAAGGTCATGCCTTTCTCATATAAGGATCTCATTAACCCCCACCATTCAAAAGCTCGCAAATCTAGCCTCATGTTGGCTATGAGCATGGTCGGGTAGTCTTTCCATTCAATAGCCAATATGTGTAGCCCGTAAGAAGCTACAACATGGATTGACTTCTAGTAAAACACATGTTCATTAAAAAGCCAGCATATGTAGCTCACATGAAGCTACGGCATGAACCGGTTATAATAAAACACCCATTCATTAAAAAACCAGCATATGTAGCTCGCATGAAGCTACGGCATGAACCGGTTCTAATAAAACACCTATTCATTAAAAAGTCAACATATGTAGCATACAAAAGGCTACGGCATGAATTGGTTCCTATCACCTGTTTAGACTTTAGACAGGAAGCAACTAAATGCTCATATATTTTTGATCCTTTGTATTCAAAGCACATCAAATATAGCCAATATGTATAGCCCGAAAAGTGCTATGGCATAGATGATCGAGAGAAATTACGGCACGGACCGACTCCTAGTGAAATATTTATCCGTTCAAACAGCTGAATACTTATATAACCTGTATAAGGGTACGACATGAGCCGGTTCCGATTACCTGTTCGGACAGGGGGCAATACTCCCGCAAACTCAAGCTCGAAAGCTTTGCCTGCGCCTTGCAACCTAAAGATTGCACTTAGTTTTTGGGGCAATACTCCCGCAAACTCAAGCTCGAAAGCTTTGCCTGCAGCCTGCGCCTTGGTAAGCACTTTGAGCTACTTAAATGCTTTAAATTATTTAAGTTATTATTTACAACTCATGAGTTGCATCATTATAATGAATTTACTCATCTCATAGCAACCTAAAGATTGCACTTAGTATAATTATAGTCACTAGTATCATACACAATTCCAAATCTATAGCTTGTCGTATTTTCATCATCACCTCAGAGCCTGAAGTTTCTACGAATACTGCAAAGTCGTAATTTTACAAAGCCTTTCAGCTTTGGAACCTTGAGTGACGGTCTATAACCAAAACCTTTAGCCCTAGACCCTTCAAGTCTTTCACCCACCAGTCACCTCTCCGTGATAATTATTAAAATTTACTACATATGTTTATTGGCCTCACTCCCCTACATTAATCAAGTATCGCTGCGGGTCTAGTTGGTTTTTTCTGCTTACATATCAGTTGTGTGTAGCTACGGCTCCGACTTGTTGCTCTTTTTAGTCCATCTTTGTTATTTTGTGTATGACTACGTGTGAACTATGACTAACAAATTCTCAGTCCGTAAATGAACAGGAGCCGTAATTAAATAATAATAACTCGTGACTCTAATTCAAGAAGAACAAATAGAGAACCCACAAGTTATAAGCGATGGTTGCTTATCTGATCCCTAATCTAGAAGGCGTAAACCGAGGTTAGTTTAATACCCTTCTCATGACCCAAGTGCATAATTCATTTATGAAGGGCATTCAAGAAACCTGAACTTGATATAGATAAAGGTTTAAGTGATCAATATGTAAAGAGGCAACCCAATACACATCAGAAAACACTTCATTCAGAGATTTCTAAGCTTTAAGTAACTATATTTTGTACGAATAATAATTGATGTCTTGGACTCTAACATATTCGGTACACCATGCAGTGATATTAAATTAAAATTACTTCTTCAGTTGCAACCTAAAGATTGCACTTGATTTTGGGGGGCAAATGATGGCACTAAAACTACACTAAAGCCGACTTGCTGCTCATTTAACTGATAACCACGATCATTACTTGCCTTAGTTTCATTGTTGTGGCTACGGCTACGGCCTAATGACATTCACTTAAGGAAACAACCCTCCCGTAGCTGAAGTCATTTACATGACTACTAAAACACGTGTCAAGCAGCAAAGACCCAAGTCATCCCTTTATTTCCGGATATCCGGCCACCTCATCTTCTTATCATATGACTCAACCAAGTTAGTGATATATAGAGGAGGAGGGAGACAACCAGAAGGAGGGGAACCCACACATGATAGCTACGTGAGGGATGAGAAAGGTGAATTCTATCACTTAAGGGGAGAAAAACAAAAACACGAATACAAGAGCTTAAAGATCTTCTGATAATGGTCGTATGATCTCTACGGCTTCTTCAGAGAAACCTACGGCCATCATGGTTAAACATTGGTAATGATGATATCAAAATTGCATATATACGGAATTTAGGAATTAATTCCAAACAACTAAGCATAAACATTATGCTTAAACATCATTATTTCCAACAAAAAAAAAAACTCCATCGGTCCTAAATGGGATGCCTTATGTTGAGTTTAGTGGTGAGGAAGTTTATGGTAGGTATCTTGATTTGCATAATGCTTATGTAAATTTGGAGAGCCGGTTGAGTACTTTACTTATCATTGGGGCAGCTCGTTCGCTCGGTTGAGTACTTTACTTATTTTCATGTGTTTTCACAAGTGTTATGATTGAGAGATGAAAGAAATAAAATTGATTCATTGAATTGAAAGATAAAAGTTGTTACAATATGTACAAGCTCAGTATTTATATATTGCACTACTTGAACTCTACTAAGGCGGGAAAAATTGTTATATCTCTAACTACTTTGTTGACTAGACTAATGTTGAGCTGTAAAATAATTTACAATTATTGAATCAAGTAATCCCAAAACCCCCCTCAAGTTGGAGGGTAACTTAGTAACACCCAACTCGGAAAGAATGGTCCGATGCTGTAAGCAGGTTTGGTTAAAACATCAGCCAACTGTAGTGTGGTAGGTATATAGGTCAGAGTAATCAAGCCTGAGCACAACTTTTCTCGAACAAAATGACAGTCAAGCTCGATGTGCTTTGTACGCTCATGATAGACTGGATTCTTTGCTATATATATGGCAGCCTGATTGTCACACTTCACTGGAATGGGAGTAATATCAAGAACCATAAAATCTGCTAATAAGCGAGATAACCAAGCAAATTCAGTAGTCAAACGTCTCAAAGATCTGTATTCTGCCTCTGCAGAAGATAATGAAACCATGTGTTGCTTCTTAGACTTCCAAGATATAAGACTATCACCCAAAAATACCACAAAACCACTAACAAACTTCCTTGAATTAGGACATGCATCCCAATCTGCATCATAATATGCAGAAAACTGAAAATCTGGAACAGAACTGTGAATAGACCTTGATCAGGATTGCTCTTTAGATATCTTAAGACATGAATAGCAACATCCCAATGTGGTTGTCTAGGTGAGGACATAAACTGACTTAGATGTTGTACACTGAAAGAAATGTCAGGTCTTGTGTGTGTAAGAAAATTCAACTTCCCAACTAATTTTCTGTAAACGAAAAAATCACTAAGTAACTCTCCTTGATCAAACTGTAGCTTGTGATTGACATCCAATGGACTGACAACAGTAGTGAGATCAGAAGAAAGGAACTCTTTAAGCAAATCAAGAGTGAATTTCCTTTGTGAAATGGCCATACCAGTGGAAGATTTGTTAAACTCAAGCCCCAGCAAATAATGAAGAGATCCAAGGTCCTTGATTTTGAAAGTTGAATCAAGAAACTGTTTAACTAACTTGATTTCAGTGGTGTCATCACCAGTAACTAAAATATCATCAACATATACAGCTAGAAAAGCCAATCCTGTAGAAGACTGTTTATAAAACAAACAGCAATCATTTTTGGATGTTTTGTAACCTCTAGAAAGTAATGCTACACTGAGTTTGGAATGCCATTGTCTGGAGGCCTGTTTGAGACCATACAATGACTTTTCTAGCTTGCAGACAAAACCAGAAGGAACAACAAGACCAAGAGGAGGTTTCATGTAGACATCTTCATGAAGATCTCCATGTAAGAATGCATTGTTTACATCTAACTGTGTTAGATCCCAATTCTGTTTAACAGCAATAGCTACTAATGTTCTAATGGTTGTCATTTTGACCACGGGTGAGAAAGTTTCAGTATAGTCAATCCCCTCCTTTTGTGTAAAACCTTTAACTACCAATCTTGCTTTATGTCTTTCAATAGAGCCATCAGCATGGTGTTTAGTCTTAAACACCCATTTGCATGAAATAGCTTTCTTATTATGAGGTAATGGGACCAAGGACCAGGTTTTGTTGGCTTCTAATGCTGAGAATTCTATGGCTATAGCTTGCTGCCACTCAGGATGAATGACTGCTTCCTCATAAGTTTGAGGATCATGAGGAACATGTAAAGAGGATGTAGCAACATGACAACATAGAGATGAAGATTGTATGACTGGAAAAGACTGTGATGTTGTACAATAAGAAGTTAAAGTACAAGAACAAACAGAATCTGAACAAGTTGTTTGGTAAGGATGGACAAATTGATCAAGATAAGTAGGAAGTTTGACTTGTCTAGAAGATCTTCTAGGTTGTGGAGGAGGAATGACTACATGTGAATTATTATGTGACTGATTTGAAGGGCCATCAGTGGACTGAAAACCATCAGTAGAGGATGATGAAAAAGTATGTTCAGAATTGTGTATATTAGAATGTGGGATAGTTTCGGAGAGAATATGATCAAAAGATGTGTTGGGATGAGTTACTATTTCTGGTAAATCAGGACAGGATAATGGAAGAAATTGTGAAGAGGACAAAGTCACAAAAGGAAAAATATGCTCATGAAATACTGCATCTCTAGAAATAAGTATTTGTTTAGTTTCAAGATCTAAAAATTTATAGGCCTTTTTTTACCAAAATGATAGCCTATAAAAACACAAGGTGTAGCTCTAGAGGAGAACGTGTCTCTATGAATTTTAGTAGTTGAGACATAACTAAGACAACCAAAAGGTTTGAGATGAGAAAAATTAGGTAAACTGCCAAATAAGAGTTCATAAGGGGATTTGTGATTAAGAACTTTAGATGGAAACCTATTGATAAGGTATGTTACGGTAAGAACACAATCTCCCCAGAATTTCTTTGGAAGATTTGACTGAAATAAGAAAGCTCTTGATGTTTCTAGAAGGTGTTTATGTTTTCTCTCCACAACACCATTTTGTTATGGAGTGTAAGCACATGATGTCTGATGAGTAATGCCCTTTGATGAAAAAAAATCTGTGCAGAATGACTAGAACCTAGTTCAAGTGCATTATTTGTTCTAACAATATGAACACTGCACTTAAATTGGTTTTCAACAGTAGCTATGAATGACTGAAGAATTGTAAAAGCATTGCTTTTGTGAGTTAACAAGTGAGTCCAAGTAGTTCTAGTGAAATCATCAACAATAGTTAAAAAATATTTGGAGTTATTGTAAGTAGGAGTAGAATAAGGACCCCACACATCAACATGGAGTAGCTAAAATTTACAAGAACTTTCAATTTTACTACGAGGAAAAGGCAATCTATGATGCCTTGCCTTAGCACAAACATGACAGGATAAATCTGGTGCATTACCAGTACATAGTTGTAAAGACTTGAGTTTAGAGAAAGGCAAATGCCCTAGTTTGGCATGCCATAACAGTACTGAACTATTACAATTTGAAAAAGAATTGAAAGAAACGGGAGAAGACACTTCTGAAATGTGTTGATTAGGAGGAGATTGAAGATATAATCCTCTTTGTGCTTTACCAAGAACCAGTGGCTTCTTCAGAGAAGAGCCATGCAAACAACAAGTTTCATCAAAAAAATGAATTATACATTTTAACTGAGAAGCCAGCTTGCTTACAGATAGGAGATTAAAAGTGAAATTAGGAACATATAGAACATTGTCCAAGGTAATGTTGTTTGGAAGCAAAACTGAACCTATAACAGTGACAGATATAATATTTCCATTAGGAAGAGAAATGTTGAGAGGATGAGGCAATGTAGTAAAAGTTGTGAACAGAAGCTTATTGTAGCACATATGATCATTGGCACCACTATCAATGATCCAAATACTTTCATTGAATGCAGAAAAACAAGTGATATGGGAAGAAAGATCAATAGAGTTACCAACAAAGTTTGCTGAAGAAGATGTGGTACTTTTTGTAGGTTGTGCAGTCTTGAGTAATGCAACAAGCTGATTGTACATTTCAGGTGTTAAACCTGTAGATGAACTAACAAAAGATGGTAAAGTGTTAGTGGCAACATGTATTGGAGAATCAGAAATACTGGAAACCTCTACAGTAGCAGCAAACTTCTTTGGTTTGTTGAACTTAAAGTCATTTGGGAAACCATGTAATCTGTAACACTTATCAATCAAATGTCATGGTTTCTTGCAGTAGTTACAATGAAGAGAAGATCTAGGCTTATCAGCAAAAGTCCTAGGCTTGAATTGTGAAGGTGAAGTAACCTTAGCATGCAAAGATGTTGCATCTGTCATAAAGTGTCCAGAAGAAGAGTGAATATCTCTTTGTGCTTCTTCTTGAAGCAAGATACTGTAAACTTGACTGAGAGAAGGCAAAGGAGTAGTCATAATGATGGAGCCTCTCATAACACTATATGAATCATTCAATCCTATAAGAAACTGTATAACTCTCTGACTCTGTTGAAACAACACATTCTTCTTAGCAGCTTCACAAGTACATCCACAAGTACAAGCAGGCACAAAACACAATGCATCTATATCACCCCACAACATTTTTAGCTTAGTGAAATATTCAGCAATCTTAGTATTTCCCTGACTAACTTCACTAAGATCCTTATGAAGTCCAAACAATTGAGCACCACTTGAAACACCATATCGTTCTTCTAATTCTTTTCACATTTCATATGCTGAACTAGAGTAAATCACACTCCTACCAATCTGTTTAGATAGAGCACCAAGTATCCAAGAAATGACCATGTCATTGCATCTAGACCAACTTTTAAACATAGGGGAATTAGATTCTGGTTTTGGTATTGATCCATCAATAAAACCTAGTTTATTACGAGCTGAAAGTGCAATGGTCATGGATCTTTTCCAATTGCCAAAACCAATTCCATCAAAACAGTTACTTATTAGTTTCATACTAGGACTATCCGAGTTTTGAAGATGTAAAGGATTGTCTTGATCGAAACGAGCAGTTTGATCAAGATTAGTAGTGTGATGAGTAGATGATTCAGCCATACTTAGGAGAAAGAAAGCTCAAGAAACACAGATGACTAAGAATTTTTGATAAATGTAACCGTATTGAACTATATGAATTGATGATTGTTTAGGAGAATGTAGTCAAGTTGAATGGAAAGTAAAGCTAGACTGAATCTGAATTGATATAACAATTGAGAAGAATGATCGAATTAAGCATATCAATTTGCAGACTAATTTTTATAGAAAGAATACAGAAAACTGTAAGAAATGATGCGGTGATAAAGAAGTCACCGGAAATTTGACCGGAGAAGACGACAGTATAGACGGAACAATTGGAGATGTCAATGAAATGTCTTAAACTTCAATCGAAACCGCGAAAATTTCATATCTTCAACGATGATCACCAAGTGTTTGTTGAATTGCTCGATCGAAAACAAAAACGAAAACACATACGGGATCGCAATTACTTGTTTTGATACCATGTTATGATTGAGAGATGAAAGAAATAAAACCGATTCATTGAATTAAAAGATAAAGACTAATTTGCAAAATGAACCCCTTTGATTCGGCCCAAAATCACTATAGTATACATACTTTTGGTAATTGCATATTGCATCCCTACACATGTTTTGGCACTGCACTATGCACCCCTTTCATCAATTTTTACTGTTACTTTAAATGACTCCATGGGTAATTTAGTAAATTTACAATGACTTAATTATATTTTGACACTTAAAGTATGACATATCGTACACATGAACCCTTAAAGAAAAAGATCACACATTTTTGCCTCATAACTATAAAAATTATACAATTTAATCCTTTTATTTAAAGTCATACAATTATTTAAATTTTTTGACCCTTTATACGATATTTGTTGGGAAAATTTTAAGAACGAAAGTTATACTAAAACATGTGTAGGGATGCAATTTGTAATTACCAAAAGTATATATACTAAAGTGATTTTTGGCCGAATCAAAGGGGTGCATTTTGCGGATTAGTCAAAGATAAAAGTTGTTCCAATATGTACAAGCTCAGTGTTTATATACTGCACTTCTTGAACTCTACTAAGGTGGAAAAAACTGTTATATCTGCTGAGCTGTAAAATAATTTACGATTATTGAATCAAGTAATCCCAACATAAGTGCTGAAGATACCTCTCAAATCGAAGCTGAAAAGGGGATACAAGGAGTATTTGAGCAAATTGGTGGACTATCTCATAACTTTTGTCAAATAAACAGAACCGTTGCAAGACCTGGAAAGAATATTCTCGAGAGTAAAAACTGAATTTGATGAGCAATGGGAACGTGGACACGACCCATCTCAACATACTGTAATTGATCTTGATTACTACAGCACAGTTGAAGAGGTTATGGGACCTGAGCGGTTGAAGGAGGCTTTGGCAGCAGTAGGGCTAAAGACTTGTGGTACTATTCGTCAGCGTGCTGAGAGGCTTTTTCTTACATAGGACACGCCTGTTAAAAATTATCAGAACAAAAAGGTGATGCCTCAGCTTCACAAGAAATTAATGACTGGAAAGAGATTTCTTTGATGGAAGCGAAGCTGAAGAAGATTTGTGACATGTAGTACATAAGAAAATGTTAAGAAGAAAAAGGCTCTTACATACGAACACCACAAGAAAAACTGGAATTTGTGACGGCCAAATCCGTCACAAACAGGCTGAAAATCCGTCACAAATGGCTTTGTGACGGATTTGTGACGGAATTTTTCCGTCACAGAAACCATTGTCACAAATCGATTTTGTGACAAAAAAATCCGTCACAAATGTTTTGTGACGGAATTTGTGACGGTTTTTTTCCGTCACATATTCTGTGACGGATATATTCCGTCACAAATCCGTCACGAAACGTATACTTTTTTTCGTCACACGGGACATATTTGTGACGGATTTGTGACAAAATTTTCCGTTACAAAATTTCGTGACAGAATTTTCTGTCACAAAATCCGTCACAAACTATTGGCACAAATCAAATATTTGTGACGGATTTGTGACAAAATTTTCCATCACAAAATTTCGTAACGGAATTATTTGTCACAAAATCCGTCACAAACTGTTGGCACAAATCAATTTTGTGACGGATTTGTGACGGCTTTTTTATGTTACAAGTTTCGTGACAGCCTGTTTCCGTCACAAATCCGTCACTGATTACTAAATTTTTGAAAATAATTTTTTTCTTTTATACATTTCCCTGTACTGTACCAAAACAGTAATAACAATACACAAAAATGCATTCTGAACCTGTACCATTGCCAAATTATGACAAATCAATGAAATTCAATTCACTACTAAATTACCAAATTAAATTACCAAATTATAGTAATAAATCCACACAAACATCATTTTTACCAATTCAACAAATCCAACAGTCAAAATACAATACCAATATACAACAATCAACATTCATTAGTTCCATCAAGCCTTCGGAACACCTCAGCAAGTTTTTCATTGAACTGCTCCTTCATGGATTCTTGTTCCTCCTTCAATCGCCGAATCTCCTCGTCCTTAATATTAAGATTTTCCTTCAATTGTTGGATCTCCTCAGTCACTTGCCTGGTGCTTTGCCCTGATGATTCACCACTAGGACCACTAGGAGCAATGCAGAAAGAGGATGCTGCGCTGCCTAAGCCAACGACCCGCTGTTTCTTGGTTTTGGCATTGACTTCACCAAAAACTTCATTTATATCATAAGCAACACCTTCATCCGTCAATTGTTTAATCCTTGCATCCATTCGGTCCTGCAAAAATTTATAAAGTCAATGATACAAAATTCATTAAGGAATAAAATGAGCAACCTTAACAAATAGTAGTTTGGTTTGGTTTTCAAATAAATTGCAAAAATGTAACAATCTTCCATATTATATGTCATGTAAGGGAAACAATCAGTTAAACAATTCGTATATTTATGTTAATGCAAAAAAAAAAAACAGATATTACATTTTGTCTTTTCAACGACAATTTTAAATATTATTTATTTTTCATATACTTTTATTATTCAATTCTATACAAGTTTTTATGTAAATAATACTTATTAATTATATTCATATAAGTTTTGATGGGCTGGCTTGTTTAAAAAGGAGGAAAAACAAATATAATATACCACATCAGAAGTGTAGGCCTGTAGTTGTGAAAAAATAAAATCTACGAAGATTTTTTCCAAGTCCTCGTTGTAACAACCCATTTTTTTCTCATTTCCAAAACTAAGGAAAATTTAAAAAATTACTCCTAAAAGGATTTTAATTAAAGATGTACGCAACCACTACTACCAGATTTAAGATCTTACAACTAAAACCTGGAAGTTTAAACTAAATGTTCAGTTGATTCAGTTGGTCTAAAAGTGAAAAAGATGAACCAGCATTTTAAGAATTTTTCTACTTAATTATCTAGTCATCAGGTTTTAAGAATTTTAAGAATTTTTCTACTTAATTATCCAAGCCAGCATAACAAGTGCCTCATTTATTTCTACTTAATTATCTAGTCATCAGGCCTCCAAAATGTTAAAAGAATTTTTCGGTACATCCATAATTGTTCTCTCATATGAACTTCTGACTATAAAATCTACAAGCATTCTCAGGTTTCATTATCATTAGCAAAATGTTATCCACGTAATCTGACTCTACATAGCCAAATTAAACCTTAGTGTTCAAGGGATCTTCACTATCACTTATTTAGTAGTTGAATGACAAATTAACTACCAATTACCTAATTCGGACACAAGATTTCCCCTCTACCTTAATTATTTAATACAATTTTAATCGTTCAAGTACATAATCCTGCCTAGAGTTGTTTCCTAGCATCAATAACATTTAACCAAAGTATCTTTAACAAACCCATTTACGAGATTTACAAATATATCAAATCCATCAACCCAGCAACATCTTGTCCCAGTTTTTAGATTTTAGTAGCCAGGGAAAGTTGAAAGTCTATCACCAAATTTGTTTCCAACGGACAAGATCATTGACAAACTCAGATTTGCTTAAGCCCTGAAATATGTACCTTGATTTGCTTTGATTGTTCGTCCACGGGTACTCCATTCCGACATTTTATCTTCTGAAAAACTTCCCAGGCATTTGGTGACTCACCGGATGCTTTCTTCCGCTACATTCAAAAAAACATTCTCATTAGGCAATTTATCAACCAGTTTACGTGACCATTAACAGGACCTCTGTTCTTTTAACTTTTAATTTCTGAATCCAATTAGTTAATTCAGATGGTGAATATCTTAAGGTGAAAGCATCAGTGCAAACAATAGGAACGTGTTTCGAGTAAATAAGCTTACCATATTATCCATGTGTTTGAGCACTGGAATAGATCCCCCAAGATGTCGCGACATCCCCGTTCCTTGGCCACAGACCTCGCTGTGTCTGTTATCCCTTTTAATAGAGCTGATCTTCTGAAAATCTGGATCACTCCAGTGAACACACCATTGCTGATATTGAGCGTCACTTAATGCTGGATGCTTCATAGCCTTCTTCTTGTACGTGTCATGAAATCTGTTCATCAAGACCGCATACATCCTTGCAGCATGTTGCTTCCATGCTGTGTAATATGCAGCATCATCTGCTTCATCCCATGAAAAGTATCTCTGAAAACAAAAATGGAAACAGTAGTAAACAAAATATCTCTAGAAACAAAAATGGAAACAGTGGTAAACAAAAATAGAGAAACAAGCTGAGGGGAGAGTGATTTGATGTGAATTGAGCAGCCTTCGATTTGGGGAAATAGAGGGTGACTTGAGCACAGAGAAACGAGCTGAGGGGAGAGTGATTTGAGCACAGAGAAACGAGCTGAGGAGAGAGTGATTCGAGCACAGAGACACGAGCTGAGAGAGACAATGATTTGAGCAGAGACACGAGCTGAGCTGAGTGATGAAACGAGTAAGTGATTTAGGTTAGATTTAGGGACTTATGTTCTTTTTTTTGACTAAATGTGATCAGTGACGGATTTGTGACGGATGTTTTTAATAGTAAAATATTATTTTTAATAATTTTAAAATAAGAAATAAATTTTAAAAACTCACAAAATATTAAATATTAAATTAAAAAAATTAAATATTAAATATTTTTAATATCTAATGATTTTAGTGAGAAAAAAAATTAAAATAATAAAAACTTATCTTGTATGATTTTATAATATAAATTTCCAAAAAACATCACAATAACTACTATCGTCCGATTACATAAAACGATATTTTTAAAATCTTTTTTTGACTTAATATCATATCATTTTAGTGATATACAAAAAAAATCAAAAAATTACAAGCTCATCTTATATGATTTCATAATATAAATCTCCAAGAAACAATACTCGCGATACCTAGTATCGTCCCAATTACATAAAACGATATTTTTAAAATCTTTTTTTGACGATCCAACCGTACGGATGTTAATATCATATCATTTTAGTGATATACAAAAAAAATCAAAAAATTACAAGCTCATCTTGTATGATTTCATAATATATATCTCCAAAAAATAATACTCGCGATAACTAGTATCGTCCCAATTACATAAAACGATATTTTTAAAATCTTTTTTTGACGATCCAACCGTACGGATGTTAATATCATATCATTTTAATGATATACAAAAAAAATAAAAAATCACAAGCTCATCTTGTATGATTTCATAATGTATATCTCCAAAAAATAATACTCGCGATACCTAGTATCGTCCCAATTACATAAAACGATATTTTTAAAATCTTTTTTTGACGATCCAACCGTACGGATGTTAATATCATATCATTTTAGTGATATACAAAAAAAATCAAAAAATTACAAGCTCATCTTGTATGATTTCATAATGTAAATTTCCAAAACACAATACTCGCGATACCTAGTATCGTCCCAATTACACAAAATGATATTTTAAATTATTTTTTTCGACGATCCAACCGTACGGATGTTAATACCATATCATTTTACTGATACACAAAAAAAAAACAAAAAATTACAAGCTTATTTGATGTCTTTTTTTAACGGTCAAAGTAGTTTTTTTTTCATTATTGACCTTTTGTGACGGAATATTCCGTCACAAATGCGTCACAAAATCCGTCAAAAGCTCAAATCCGTCACAAATCCGTCACTGAATCAAAATAGCTTTGTTTTGTTTTTAATTAATTTTTGCAACAAACAAATATCCGTCACAAAATCCGTCACAAATAAAAAATATTTTCGAATTTTTTTATTAACATATTTTGTGACGGATTTTTTCCGTCACTACTGTTGTGACTGACTTCTTCCATCACAAATCCGTTACAAATTTGCATGTTTTTTTATTTATACATTTTGTGACGGATTTTTCAGTCACAAATCCGTCACAAACTTGTGACGGTATAATCCGTCACAAATCCGTCACAAATATAGTTTTTTGACGGATTTGTGACAGTTTTGTGACGGAAATTTGTGACGGATTTTTTCCGTCACAAAACCATCACAAAACTCTGTGACGGAAAAATTCGTCCCAAATCCGTCACTATTTGTGACGGAAAAAATCCGTCACAAATGTCCGTCACAAATGCCAGTTTTTTTTGTAGTGGAAGAAATGGAGGTAGAAAGAGAAGAGGAAGAGGTCGAAGCTGACACGTAAAGTGATGATGATGAGCAGCAGATCTATAATCCTTTGAACTTAAGGATGGGTCATAGGGATTATGAGCGCCATTTGAAGGAACGGAGGCATCGGTATGGGATGCATTGCCTTGGTATTCCAAATAACAAGAGCTTTTATGAAATCACATCAGTTGAGGAAGCTAGAGAATTGTGGAATAGAGTACAAGAACGCCAAGGTATGAACAATTGGCAGCCAGACCTTGTAGAAGAATCTGAAGACCAAGAAGGTATGTTTGAGTCTCTATATCTGTATTTTTTGAGTTCAGTAGAGTTTAACTAGTTGTTAGCAGTGTTCTAAAAATCGTCCGATTTTTCAAAAATCACCGATAAATCGCCGATTTATCGTTTAAAAATATTTGACCGATTCGATTTTTGAAATCCGATATATCGTTATGAATTATTTTTAAATGGTTTATTATATTATATATAAGGCTAATATATTAAATATATTTAAAATATTACAATTTATCCGATTTTTGTTCCGATTTATCATTCCGATAAATCCCCGATTTGCCGATAAATCGCTATACGGTACCTCAACCGATTTGTTCCGATTTCCGAAATCTACAACCATGGTTGTTAGGTGTAATATAAGTTATTTTTTTTATAATAATAATAATAATAATAATAATAATAATAATAATAATAATAATAAGATTTGAAAGAGAATTAGAATTAGAATAAGAATAAGTGATTAAATATATCGATTAATTAGAAAAGAAAAAGAATTGTTATTAAGTGTTTAGATAATTATTAAAAGTCTAAAAGTCGTAGGATATTTAGTGCACTATATATTAACACCTACGTATTGATTAGAATAAAAGAGCACACACAGACCAATATTAATGTCTATATATGTTTAATTAATTGATTAATTATATTCAAGTTTCATACTCGCCTGATAGAGTACATAATCTAACTTTAATTTATACTATCATTTTTATTGTTAATTATTTTGGTATTGTGAGGACTACAGGGTATAAGTGGTTGTGGTTTGTTGATGACTCCCGATTACTTAACTTCGGTGTACTCATGTAGGTTAAGTATTAAGAATTTATGACCTTAGATACATTAGTAAATACATTAGTACATGTCATGCAGATGTTAATATTCAATTTGTGTGGCAGTGGGGGTCAAAACAATTGTTTTATATGTTAAGTTAATTTTAGTTTATTTAATTAGCATGCCATGGCCTAGGGGTTTAATATTAATAGTTACGAAAGAAAATGTCAGGGGCTATACGAATTTGATGTAAACGGTTGTATTGGTTTTGCATTTTAAATTAAAAAAATATTTAAAAACACAAAGGTAAAAATATAAAGTATTAAAAAAATAAAGAAATCAAAGAATAAGTTGATAAGTTAAGTAAAATGGTGGTGATTTCTAACATTCAACTTATCAATTTATAAGTTATAAGTTATCAAATAAGTTGAGTACACAAACATCCATCATAAGCTGAAATGAGTTTATAAGTCAGTTTATGACTTTGAAAATATGCATATGACTTTGAAAATAAACCTTTAGCCAAACAGGCCCTAAATTAGGTAGCATGTATGCTGGAGAAATGCAAGTCAAGACTAACGTAATTTGTATTTTTTATTTACTGTTAATTTACTTTAAAAATATGCATATGTATAATTTGTATTAATACTGGATTGTGATTTTGTAAATAGACTGGGGGCCGGGATTTTAGTGAGTCGTTTCGAATTTTCTTAGTATCTAAGTTTGTAATTTTCGAGGTACGGATTCTCTACTCTTTTATTCAGCGCTATTTCTTTTAGAAATATTTAAATTAAATTCATTTTGACCTCAAATCTGTTCATTTGATTTTTATCATTTTGATTCTGAAAATTTGTTATGACTCTGAAAAATATTTTTATATCTGTTTCGAAATATTTAAATATTTGTTTCTGCGATTTTCTGATATTGCGTATATTTTATATCTGTTGGAAATATTGAGAATATTTGTTATGTGAGATTTTAAAATGTTTTGCGAAATATTATATTTGAACCATTAGTGATATAGGGTATACCGAGTTAACCAGCTGTAGGGGTACTACAGCCATGTCATTGCGGCACCAGTGACATGACACTTCCATGGCAGTGTGATTGGTCATGGCGTATCCTTCTGTTCTGATAGCTCAGGAGGCGAGCTTTTGCGCATTTGATATTTGTTTTAGGATACGTGGGCGCACCCAGAGTTTGTGATTTGTGATTTGATTTGACGGTGACGTTGTATATGCCTTACACGTTATCCGATTTGTTGCACACATTAGGTACCCTATGATGTGTGTATTTGTATCTGTTCTGTTCTGATCTCGGTATGAAATATCCTAACCCCTCGTTGCTTCAGCCATAATTTTTTTTTTAAATAAATGTTTTATTATAAACTGTCAAATATGAATATTTGTTTTCTGTTTTATAAACTGTATTCCAAATCTGTACTGGGCAATTGGCTCATGTCGTATTCTTTTTCTGACAGGTGCTTAGGGGGGTCTGAGACTGTGTGATGGAGAGCACCCTTTATTCCATTTATTAGGATTTGCTTATTTCTAGAATTATTAGAATTTACTGTTCATTCGAGATTTTGGATTTTTCGTATTTATCGGTTTGAACTGTTTTGGAGGATAAATATCATTTTGGAGATTATTAGATTTATTTAAGCATTATTTAAAAATTATTTAGTGCTCTGTTTGCATATTTATGATTTAATAAGTAGTCATCATTTAAATATAGATGGGGTGTTGCATTAGGTAAAACTTTCTGGATGCTTTTTTGCATCTCTACAGACATAACAGTGATTTGTGTGTCGTATATACTATTTTAGCTATAGTCAGCTTGTTATTTTTGCTAGTTAGTCTGAAATTTGTGCTTATGTACATAAATTTTAAATCTATAGCCGACCAAGAAATTTAAGGGAGCATTTGCACTTGCTTCCAAAAGGCATCTCCTTTTCATAAAACAATCATGACCCAAACAATCCAAGCCTATTCATATCCCCTTCTTCTTCTTCCCCGTCCTCTGTGAAAACAGGGTCTAAACAAGATGATAAAGAATATCCGTATGCAGTTTGCTTCCTGTACAGGTTAAGTTAAGTGAGAAACTAAGTGGGCAATGTTTTAAATGAGTTGCAGGCTTCGGAATGTCTCGGTTTCTTGTCATTTAGATCCGGTGCAGCAAGCACTAGAAACAGATTAGTCTACTTGTTGATTTGTCTTCGAGAATCTGTCTTCAGTGGTGTATTAGTCTTATTTAACAACAGAAGGAATCTCCTCGACTCCTTTCACTAATAATAACTATTTCGTTGTTCACAAGTCCAAGGGTTTTTATTAGAGGCGCATATGAACAAGCTTTTCCTTATAATAACAAACGACCTCTTTAGCCGTAAATGGTAATCAATTTACTTGATCTGGTTTTCATCCTGCACATAAACATAAGAAATAAAATACCTGCATTAGGGAGGTGGAGAACTGAACCAGGTCTTCTTTGTAATGAGAAATCTTGCGGACACAGGATTGGAGTTTAGACATAGTTATCACCAGAAGCGTAACATGAGGAGTAGAAAGGAAAATGTAGCCAAAGACAACTTGCCGAGACTGATATTCAGATTCATTGTCATAAAGGTAAATCTATATGATGATGTACGTGCATTTTTCTGTATTTGTATGAGCAATGCTACTGGTTTCAAATTGACCTGAGTGAGCTCCCAAATGCAATTATAAGTGAAGCATTATGCATATAGTGAGTTTTGCCTCCTCATAATTGCATTCGGGATCTTATTCATATTCGGGATCCAATTTGGGACACGTAGCATTACTATTATATGGTTCATACTTTTCTGTTAATAAGAAAGATATGAACACAACTTATATGTGTGCTGTATACATATGATAGTATTAAGGCTAGCTAGCTCAAAATGAATGTCATCAAGAAGCAAACGTTCGGCAAGTCATCCTTGGCTGCAATCTACTTTCTGTTCCGACATGCAAGGCAACTGGTGAGCTTGATGATCATGTAAAATGTACATATACACAGCTCTAAAGAGCTCAACTTATAGTATTAAGCATATATATAAATGAACTTAAAGATGTAGAATAAAGAAAGAATATGAAATGAAAAGGAAGTATCAGCATATCTTATATAGATAAGATTGCAGGGTATTTGCGGAAAGAAAGGATGAGGGTTATGATTTTTAATCCATTAAAATAACAAAAAATTGGCAGAATTATATATCTTGAATCGAGGAGGTGCAATAGATTATTGATGGGGATGAGGACATGTTCTGAGGGATCTTTAATGTATATTTCATATATATTTGGTGCCCATTTGGATCATGGGATTTCAACCCGGTTAACGGGAATAAGAATGAGATTTCAATACAAAAATGTATTAGAACTTCATTCTCATTCCCGTTAACCGGGTTGAAATCCAATGATCCAAACGACTTGGTTAGATAACATTTCTAAACTTTATTTTACCAAGTACTGTGTAGTTATTTACCATCAGAGCAAACCATTTGGGAGTGGAAGAACGTCCTAGAAGATATCTTGATTCTTAACTGCAGAGTTGAATCTATGGAAGTGGAGTGTGGCCGGAAATAAGTATGAGATGCTGTAGCTAACGTCATTTCAAGATCGTTTCGCCTAACAAAATCGTAACAGTTAGAGACATCAAGATGCAGAGATAAAATTTCAGAGGGTGCGCAGCAACAGAGACTATCATCAACGAACCAATGTGAGTAACCAGGTTTATTAGAAATAAATTACAATTTCAGTTAAAAAATTTTATTTTACAATACAAAATTTTTACGCTTACTTGAACTTTTGACTTCTTCTAACAAAGACGAGAGATATCCGCTACGATAAAGTAAAGATAACTTGTCGACCTATTTTTCTACAGATCTATAATTTTTGGCATACTCTTAATTTGGAAGGAGGAGACAACATTGGCCCCTTGCTTTTTGCCTTCTTTTGGAAAGGCCCCGTGTTTCTTGATTTGCCCAAAACAGATTATTGTCTCCCCCCTTCTTATCTCCACAGAGAACTCATTTTTTTCCCAGCTAATTATCTCCAGAGATAACTTAATCAATGTAATCTCAGTATTCACTCACATAACACATTTACAGTCGTATGCATATAAGCTTCAAACAAAAATTTAACATTTCACATACATTGGTTAGACCGATAAATATCGATAAGGTAAAAACTTTAGAGTAAATTTTAAAGTGGTTGCCGAACTTTACACCAATTTTCAAAATAGTGCTGAACTTTCAAATTCTCAATTTAATGGTCAAACTTTTATTCGGCTTTTTAAAAAGATGGCTCCCGTTAAAAATCTTGGTCCTCCTATCCAGGTAACATGAGAACCTACTGCTTTTGTAATTGTCGTGTCACACAATATCATCAAACAAACATAACAAACCACTTTGACAACAATTGAGAATTAGTTTTGCCATCTTTTTAAAAGGCAGAATGGAAGTCTGGCCATGAGATTGAGAATATAAAAGTCCGGCCATCATTTTGAAAATTGGTGTAAAGTTTGGCCATCATTTTGAAGTTTACTCAAAACTTTACACTGATCATCCGAACTCAAAAAGTTTTATAATGTAAATTAATTTCGCAAAAGTTAACGTATGTAAATTTTTTAAGTGTAATGAAAAATGAAATCGCTCTAGTACTGTGCTCAACCTGAGATCTGAACCGTACCTTATCTTGACGTGGGTCACTTTCGATATCAGAACTCTGTAAAAAAATTTAATGTTAATATTGTTTTAAAATTATTTTCTTGAAATTTTGTTTCTTAAGCGATCCTGCGTCAAGATCATAGATAGAAATTGATGACTGTGTGTACATTTATGATGTAGCAGAACTTGAGCTGGTAAAGATTAATGACATATTTGTATTCTTACTGGAAAAAACAAGAGATTTGGTAATGTGTTACTTTCAAGAGTTGCACACTGAGAATTTCACAGCACAGTTACTCACTTAGTTACCTCCTGAGGAATCCTAGGGGCATCATGAATAAACCTGATGAATAAACCTGACAATTTGATACACGACACATGACACAGATAGTTAGTGTTTGGGTGAAAAAATTTGGTACACGAACACGAAAGTACACGAACACGAAAAAACACGAATATAATTAGTGTCGGGTTTGGGTTTTCACAATAGCTACACAACACGGAACGAAAGTACATGAATTAATGAAGTAAATAAATAATTTTAAAATATATATATATTATTTATAGTATTGCATATTTAGAAAATATATAAGCAATCAATATACTTATATAAAGAAAGAAGAAGACGGGGGCGGTGAGTTGGCGCCTCTAGAATCGCTCTGTTCTATTTTTCTAATTTTCTCAATTTTTGACGGGGGCGGTGAGGTGGCGCCTTTAGAATCGCTCCGTTCTATTTTTCTAATTTTCTCAATTTTTCACAATTTTTAATTTTAATAATTACAACTTCCTTTATTATTTTCGATTTTGTAGGAAGGAATCAATATACTTATATAAAGTAGAAGACGGGGGCGGTGAGGTGGCGCCTCTAGAATCGCTCCGTTCTATTTTTCTAATTTTCTCAATTTTTGACGGGGGCGGTGAGGTGGCGCCTCTAGAATCGCTCCGTTCTATTTTTCTAATTTTCTCAATTTTTCACAATTTTTAATTTTAATAATTACAACTTCCTTTATTATTTTCGATTTTGTAGGAAGGAAATTGAAAATTACACTTTTATTATTTACTCTCAGTTCATATCACTGCATGGATTTCAGTTCATATGTCCGGATATGATTGATGCACGTATTAATGACACCAACATACTCTCAGGTTTTTGATGCAGTAATATATTAGAGTAATATATAAGTTATAATTCAAACTAACATGTTCTAATATTATTTTTTTCTATGTTGATTTAGATGTTGTGGGCTGCTTGACCTACTTGGATGGCATTGAAGTTGTCAAAGGCGATTGGAAAAAAAGAGATCTCAAAATTGTCACAAATTAGTAAGTTATGCATTATATTAATTTTAATATAACTGTTAATTGTTTTTTATTGTTCTTGTAATTTTATATTACTTCTTTGGTTACCCCAATTTATTTGTTTTACTTATTTAATTTGTTCTAATTTTTTTCTTAAACAGCTCCATCACCATTACCATAACTTTGTGGGAAAAGTTGGTCGAGATGGTTGATACAAATTTATACAAGGAGGATGGTGGACCTTATATAATAATTGTCGCATCTACCGGAAATATAAATCAATATAAATTTAGTATTTTATAAATTTAGTAATTTAGTATTTTTTTTTTTATCAATATAAATTTCCTTTTATATATATATGGCAATGGTATCGGTCCAAGAAAATAAAAAATCAAACTATATAAACAAAAGGAATATGTAAATACTTTATAATATTATCTACCCAAATACAAATTTTATAGAATATATTTTATTTGATAATTTAAATAATTTTGTAGATATTTATTTCACAATTTTTATTCTAATATTCTTTTTTTTAACAAATATATTCTAATGCAGCTGCGAAGCGCGGCTTAGTAACCTAGTTACATATGAACAATAAATAAAAGTTGCACGACTAATTGACAATAAGTTATACATTTATATATAAGAAGTATACATTTATATATATATAAGTTATATTTACAAATTTTTGTAAAATTGTATGTAATATGTTGGTCCTTGACTATTGCAGAAGGGGGGTTGAATGCAATAGTGATAAAACTCAATCTACGTTTCAACAACAAAAACTAAGATTAAAGTTTATCACTTAATCGATTGCAAACAGAAGTAGACACACAAACAATTCTCACAAAATAAATGTTTTATTTATTTTGCAATGGGTTGCTACAACCTCAAGAAAATGTATGTTT
Source organism: Heracleum sosnowskyi (assembly GCA_030848705.1). Taxonomy (NCBI): domain Eukaryota; kingdom Viridiplantae; phylum Streptophyta; class Magnoliopsida; order Apiales; family Apiaceae; genus Heracleum; species Heracleum sosnowskyi. The sequence goes on from CM061243.1 coordinate 124,719,419, forward strand.
TCTTGAGCTTCGGTTTCTCGAGTGATTGATCTCACGTTGTTACAAAGAATGGAATGATAGATAGTTTTTGTAAAAACTAAACCTATCACTATCAACACGGGTCTAGTGAAGCTGTTGTCATTTTCAAGTGACAGCTTCTTACAATTTGCCTACCCGTGAATCTTTCCTAAATTGCTATACAAACAACTTATCAATACATTACAAAGCAATCTAGAAACTTTCCATATCAAGCTAACACAATTCAGTAGATGTAGATATGTCATACACTGGAATTGGTGAGCTTTGTCATGTGATCTCTTCGAGCTTCGGTCGTAGTCTTGCAGACCTGTTGCGGTGTTGGGATACTACAACACGTCTGTTTCTTGAACATCTAAACTGTCACATGTTTGACTGGGTTGATCCCCAATACAAATGATATCCCTTCATGACAGTATCCTGATGGCTAAGCTTGCTGTCACAGGAGTGTGCTTTTGGTGACAGTAAGAAATCCCCGCAAAAGGTGCTGTCAGGTTAAGATAAAGTTGCTGTCAGAGGGCTTCCACCAATGTTGCTGTCAGAGTGAATGTACTGTCGTGACTTGCAACATGCTGTCTTCAAGTAACCCTACTGTCAATGTTGTGACAGTAGTATTTATTCTTGCTGTCCATCTTGAGCACTTCTTGAGGCTTGAACAAACTAATGAACTTCTACCAAGATGTACTAGAATCTTATTCAAAGCAAACAAAAACGGTTACATAGACATACTTTGGCTGTGACAGTATGTTCATACTTAATAAAATTAAGTATATGAAATATCTAATTAAGTTGTCTCATAGCTATCACCCATAAATCCTAACATAATACATTTTTAATACACATTTCATAAAAATTTACATAATTAAAATAGTTTTATAATATATAAATTTTAATTAAATTAAATTTATATTTTTGTTTAATGTACACGAATATGACACGTAAAGTACACGACACGTTTTAAATTGGATATGTGTTTCAAATTTAGTACAGGAATTCAAAACGGATCAGATATAAATTTTATATTCAAATACACGAAAGTACACGACACGATCCATTGTCAGTCTAATCATGAATGTGCCACCCTTGTGCAAAACTCTGCGGTGTGCATGAGTGAGTGAGGAGGCTGAACTGAACCTCACATGCAACTATAAATGATATGAATAATAATTCTTGGTTTAAAAAAAAAAATGCACCCCTTGTACGTATAAGTAGAGCCTATCGTCTATCAATATAGACTCCGAGAACATACTTGCAGCACTTAATAAGCGCGATTAAGTATAATACTCCCTCTGTCTCTTTCATTTTTTTACACTTTCCTTTTTATTACGTCCCTCTCATTTTTTTACATACCAAAAATAGTAACATTTTATAATATAAAATCCAATCACATCCACTATTTTCCTACACTATACCTACTTTATACCCAATTTATACATTAAATATTGATTGGTCCCACCACTTTACTCATTTTTCTTACTTTTTCTTATTAATTTACACTTTTTCTTAAGCTATGTGCCGTACCCCCAATATAAAGAATTGAGGGGGACGGAGGGAGTACTTGATTTAGATATAGGATGAAGTTATTTATGCAGTAAACTATATTAGATTATACTGATTTTGGCACATTTTCCTCGCATTCTTTACGTAGAGTTTGAATGACAAAGAAAATTACTATCTGGTAGATCAATATTTTACTTACAGTTTAAATGACTAGAAAATTACAATCTAGTAAAAATAGCTTACTATCTAGGATTGAAGTTCACTAGCCTGGATTGGACCTCACTGGTGGCTGGTGTGGGTGAGCTTTATTTCATGCTGGGCTGATTTTGTATTGGACCGCAATCCAGCTCTACTTGATTTGTGTTTTGTGATAAATCAGTGTAGTAGACTTCCAACCCATCACAAGCCACCACCGGCCCAACCCACTCTGAATTATACTCACCGGCCCACCAGCACACTAGATGATTTCTTTAATATCTTGTTTTGTTTTGTTGTCAAAAGAATATCTGAATTAAAAGCGAAAGAATATCTTGTTTTGTTTTGTTGTCAAAAGAAAACAAAGTGCTAATTTATAATTTAGTGGGCTAAAAGATCAACTAGAGATTTTCCATGTGATAAGCAATTTGGACATTACACACCTTTGCCTTGTGTATTTGGTTCATGTCCTGATGTACATTTCATCTTCTATTTGTTTCTACGAAGTTCAAATATCTACTTGTTATCCGTTACGTTTTTCTTCATACGAAATATTTTGTCCATATATCGGGTACTCCGTACACCTATATATTTTGCAAGTTGTTGAACATGGAATGTGTGTAGTAAGAGAAATCTCAGTTCTGGAAGAGTAACATGCCTACTTGGTACCAAGTGGGGAACTTTTTAGCATTGGCTTTGCTTCTTAAATTAGCATACTAATCAAGAAAAATTATTAGTGATCAAGTTAATTACATATTTCAGCATTGTTTCACCAGAAAGTCAAAGGGTCTTTTAAGAAAAATAATGAGCTAAAACTGGACTTAATTAATTAGGGCACATGCATTTCAATAATTTCATCCACCATCCCACATGACCTATTGGTACAGGGCATCAAATTCCCTTGAAAACGGAGAGATTATAAATTATCTGAGTTCAATCATGTGAGTTGTGTTCTTTAATTCTGACTCTCCACTGATTGCTTATAATGAGCTACCCATACGGAACAAGTATTAGTTTGTACCTTAATCAATCTCATTGCCTTAAGTTGACATAACCACTTGTTAATGATGATTATTGGACACTTGACACTTCAAATTAACAATCAAATGTGTTTCTTACATGTTAAGTTTCTACCATATGATCCTTACATTTCGGACTCATATTTTTACCCAACACAAAAATTTTAAATTTCCATAGATGTTCCTGAGCCTGTTGTAACTTCCCTTTCGGGAGTGTATTCAGTTCAGATTTTAATGGATTATAGTAATTGAAATATCCGTATTCCGTAAATTTTCAATTTCAGAATACTTTTCTGATGCTTAAAAGACTGTTGAACTAATAATTTATGATCTGGGCACATGTATGTGAAGTGTGTGCTGCCTCTGCAATTTGTTTCCTGGGAATGTGCAAAAGAAAATGGTGATGGTGTGGATTAAATAATTAGAAAGAATCACTAGCCCATTGCTTCAGAAATATGGAAATATAATTATGTTTTCATATGCATTTGGTACTATTATTATTAAATCTCCATGCACTTCCTCTCTCCTTTCATATCTATAAATAGAGTTTGATTTTCTAGCAGTTTCCTCAACTTTTTCTTCCTTAGTTCTTCCTCATTGACTTTCTAATCAGGTTCCCAGTCATCTGTAAGCACACTTTTCTTTTTTTTTTCTTTTATATTCTATACCAACTTCACATCTTGATTTCTGATTATAGGAAGAAAAAAAAAACTAAAGTTCATCTCTTGTGCAGGCAATGGAGCATTTTAATGGACTAGTTTTACTTATAATATTATCGGTAGCAATGTCGAAATGTGTTAATGGACAGTGGTCTAGTGCTCATGCAACCTTCTATGGAGAAGCTGATGCTTCTGGTACAATGGGTAAGAACCAAATCCCCTGCATTAGTTTTTTTCTTGGTTAATGCTTCGTAAATTGTAATTTTGTAGGCTCATGTAGACTTCGATATATAATGTAGGAGGAGCTTGTGGATATGGAAATCTTTATAGTCAGGGTTATGGTACAAGCACAGCTGCACTGAGTACTGCACTATTCAATACTGGCCTCACTTGTGGAGCTTGTTTTGAGATCAAATGTGTAAATGTCAAGTGGTGTCTCCCTGGATCCATCACTGTCACTGCAACAAACTTTTGCCCTCCAAACAGTGCTCTTCCGAACGATGCTGGAGGATGGTGTAATCCTCCGTTGAAACACTTTGATCTTGCAGAACCTATTTTTTTACGCATGGCTCAGTACAAAGCAGGAATAGTCCCTGTCCAATACAGAAGGTATATTTGAATACATGTCGCTTATGTTTCTACAAGCGAATGTAAATAAAATGAAAATCAAGACTAATGTGTTGTTATATTTTTTACAGGGTTGCTTGCAGAAAGAGGGGTGGGATCAGATTTACTATTAATGGACACTCTTACTTCAACCTCGTACTAGTAACCAATGTCGGTGGGGCTGGTGATGTTGTGTCTGTCGCCATCAAAGGATCCAGAACTAGATGGCAACCATTGTCCCGCAATTGGGGTCAAAACTGGCAGAGCAATTCTTTCCTGGATGGTCAAGCTCTGTCTTTCAAGGTCCGGACAAGTGATGGACGCACTGTTGTTTCCAGGAATGTGGCTCCTGCTAACTGGGGCTTTGGCCAAACTTACACTGGCAAACAGTTCAGAGTGCTCTAAACTCAGTTCTCTCGTTGGAATAACTGAAAACCACCGGCATGAAGTTTTCACTTCACTAGTTTATACACTAATTGGATATGTTTTATAGCAAATACTTCATAGTTTGTAAAAGTGAGAATCACTTTGATCGAGGGCACTTTTTAGAACGGCCCTGATCAAATGATTGTGTTTTTCTTTACCCATGGAGTGCTGATTGTTAGCAGCCCCATTTTGCACACACTGATCTAATGGATTGAGTGTTGATGTTTTGCACTTGGTTTCAGTCACTTAGTAGTAAATTGTATGTTCTTGGTCATGTAGTTGAACTTTGTAACCATCTTTAGTGGTATAAACTGCGCCACCATATTTCTGTGCTCTCTCTCTCTCTCCCTCCCTCTCTCTCCCTCCCTCCCTCCCTCTCTCTCCCTCTCCCTCTCCCCCTCTCCCCCTCCCTCTCCCTCTCTCTCTCTCAAATATCAAACACCTTCTTCATGGCTCAGCCCACAACCCTCCTCAGGACACTTGTACTTTCTAGTTTCTGTATGCTTCTCCATAGCCAAATCAAACTACTGTATAATCCAAACACTCACAACCCATCTTCTTTCCAAGATTACCAGACAACGTTGACAAAACTGCTACAATTTATATCCATGTTTTAAGCTCTGTTCTCACTTGCTTATTAGAAGACTCAACTAATTCAATCTGAAAGATTAACTATTCGTTCTTCATTTTCAAGCTTTTTGAATGGAACAACAAGATTATATTGACATCGTACAGAACTAATAAGATCACTGTGATTCATTGCAGAAAATTAACGTTGAGGTAAAAAAAAATCGTTTACTGAACAAGAAATTGATCCAATTACAGAACATATAAATACTAAATCAAGATTTATAGACAGAACAAAAGTACGGTTAAATAAAAACTGCTATGATATAACAAGCTAAGTTTGCATACAATGATCAAACAAGCACATGGAGAATACTACATCCCCATCCAACATCCATGGACAAAAGATCATCGGCACTTTGCAAGACATAGCACCATCCACAGCTCTAAACCAAGGAAGTAGTTCGAAACAGCACTTGGCACTTTGCAACAGCATTATGTGACTCCGTTAAAATACTACACCCCGACAACAAATTCCCCAACTTTAGCCTGCAACAACAAACATTTGCTAGAATAATTCTATTAGGCAAACAAAATTAAGACTTCTCTTACCTAGCTTAAGCTAAATACACATATTTATCATTAAAAACCAATGTTATTTTTTCACACTCTAAATCTTTCTTTGCAAAAAACAAATATTTGCAGGCTATGCTATGCAACTTAATCAACAGAGAAATTTGTCCGAATTATGACACCAACCAAAATTACGAATCATATGTAATGTTTCTACTACTAAACATGCATATCACAGTACAAACAATTAATATACACAAATAAACACAATTTCATAGTAAATTAGAGTAACCAATCTCTAACTGAAGATATCAGACCCATTAAACAACATCGAAGTCTATGACTCTATGGAACAACAAGCTCATTCAATCAAATTTCAACCGATACACACATATGCATAAACACACAAGCACAAACCACAAGAATACTTATACGTGCAATTAAACTCTCTTCGTAAACATAGCAAACATACATTACAAGGATCACATAACAGAACAGAATTAATAATTAACCAATATAACTGCTTAAATCATGTTAAACTCTTCGTAAACATACATTACAAGGATCACATAACAGAATTAATAATTAACTCAATATAACTACTTAAATCATGTTAAACTCTTCGTAAACATAGCAAACATACATTACAAGGATCACATAACAGAACAGAATTAATAATTAACTCAATATAACTGCTTAAATCATGTTAAACTCTTCGTAAACATACATTACAAGGATAACATTACAGAATTAATAATTAACTCAATATAACTACTTAAATCATGTTAAACTCTTCGTAAACATACATTACAAGGATCACATAACAGAATTAATAATTAACTCAATATAACTACTTAAATCATGTTAAACTCTTCGTAAACATACATTACAAGGATCACATAACAGAACAGAATTAATAATTAACTCAATATAACTACTTAAATCATGTTAAACTCTTCGTAAACATAGCAAACATACATTACACGGATCACATAACAGAACATACTTAAATCATGTAGAATTTACAGCTAACACATTACTAAGATCAAATATAAATTCTCATCAATTAATACAAAACAAGTAATAAACAACTACTAAAATCACACAAATTCTCAAGCACAAATCTAAATAGACTTAATAATTAAAAATTAACAACAAAATAGGTATAAAAACATAATTAATTATGATTATTTTTGGGGAATAGTCCGCTGGAACCATCATCGCCGATCAATTAAAATCAATCGGAACATTCTCCGGATGCGGACAGTCTTCATCGCGGAGATGAAAAGATTAAGTACGACGATACGAGGATGTAAGAATCGCCGGCAGTCAAGACTGGGCAAGTCATAAACAAACATTAAGATCGCCGGAAATCAATCTCGTCATCGCCGCTCGGATAAGATCAAGTAGTGTTAATTTTTTGTTTAGGGTTTTGTTGTGGTTTTATAGACCTATTTTCACCGACTTATCTGAGTGGGCTGACCTTGTAGGGGCTTGGTAATTGGGCTTTAACCCAAACTTAAATCGATATCCGTGTAGATACCTCTCATATTAATTTATTTTATACCTCAATTATTTAAAAAATGAATAATTTATTATTTATTAATATATACATATTAACTAAAATAATGTGTATATATCAATATCTTCCTAATTATGAAGACATATTTGAGACAATTTTTTGGAAAAAAATTTGAAGCACGTCAAAACGGCAGTTAAAGGAAACGTGCTACATAACCCGATAAATTTTCTATAAAAGTTTCTCAAATATTTATCTAGTTTGTAAATTTTTTTTAAAAAAATTTACAGATATATAGGCCACCAAATTAAAGCATCATATGATTACGGATACCAACTCAACGATAATGCATTTAAAAAAATGTTTTGAATTTTTTCTGCAACATATGTCATTACTCCACTTAGGCTCCGTTTGACATTGCTGTTGCAGACAGCAACAACAGTTTTTTTTTCTGAAAATCAGCTAAAAAAGTGTTTGGTAAAATTTAAAAACTGTTTTTCTGAAAAGCGCTTTTGGCTGAAAAACTGCTTTTAGAGAAAGCAGGTCCCCCATGCTTTTGAAAAGAGCTGTTTTCAGCTTTTGCGAGAAGCATCTACTGGTTTCAATATCAAAACTCACAAAAAATATTAATTTTTTATATTATACACCAAAACATGCACATATCAAAAATATTACCAAATAGTTATCTGATTTTCACAACAGCACTTATTTTAACAGCACAGCAATTTTTAACAACAATCCCAAACAGAGCCTTAATATCGTGAAGAACCGCTTTTTCAAGTTTTTTTTTTTTTGCTAAATCGCTTTTTCAAGTAACTGACGATAACTTTGACATTGCAACCCAATTTGGGATCTTTATCAAAAGTAAGGTCTAATCCTCTATTTAAACTACAAATGTAGCTTGGGTTCATACGAGTGATGGTATCTACACTGCTAAGTCAGGGTATAAGATGTGGTGGGATCAGAATACACCTCCACATGGGGTGTTGCAGTCTGTAGGTTGAAAGAAGCTTTGGTCGTTGAGGGTTCCCCATAAAATTCGTATGTTTTTATGGAGATTTTGTAGGAACAATATACCTGTGAGGGATATGATTAGAGGAAAGGGGGTTAATGTTACAATACTTTGTCTGATGTGTAACGTGGATGTGGAACATTTGCTCCATGTTTTTTCGATTGCAGGTATGCCTCTGAGTGTTGGAGAATTATGAGCACAGTGTATGATATGAGGGAGGTAGAGTTCGGTCCTAGTTGGTTACTTCAGAAGCTTGATGCTCTTACGAATGATGAGGCTACTAATATTGCCACTGTGTTATGGGGAGTCTGGTATGCTCGTAATCAGAAAGTGTGGGAAGGTAAGGTTCTGAGCCCTGCTTTGGCCATAGAAGGGAGTAAGAAGCAAATCTCGGAGTGGAAAGAAGTAATGGCAAGAAAACATAATCCTCAGTCCAACATTGAGGGTGTTCAGACGAGGCAAAACCAGAAATGGGTGCCCCCTGTGGAGGATACTCTTAAACTCAATGTGGATGCTTCTGTTATCCAAGGGAGTAGCTCGTTTCGAATAGGTATGGTGTTGCGTGATTCTTGTGGTCAGTTTATTCAAGGTATGTGCATGCATTTGTCTGGAGAAGTCTCTGCTCTTGATGCAGAAGCCATTGGTATAAGTGAAGCCCTCTTGTGGATGCTCTCACGGTGTGGTCAGGTGATTCAAATTGAGAGTGATTCTCTGGGTGTAGTCAATGCCATTTGTAAGGATAAAGTTAATCAGCTTGTGATTGGGAATCTGTTTGAGTTTTGTCGAGATATCTTACGCCTTACACCGGATTTGTCTCTATGTTATGTTAGAAAGCAAACGAACGAGACGGCGCATTTGATGGCGCGTGTCCCTTGTGAGCTAGATAGCTACAATTTGTTCTCGTCTCCTCCATTGTCTGTGTTGGAGACCATTATTTCTGATTGTTCATTATTTTAATGAAAGTTCTACCTTTGGTTTAAAAAAAAACTACAAATATTGTGTTTTTTCTTGTGTTACAAATCCAACACATATGCACATGTTCAATGCGAATTAAGTTTCTTTATATTTGAATTTTGTTTGCTTGTTACCAAAAAGTAAAATCTTTTATCTCTAACATTTAAAACAATTCAAAAACTGAAGCTAAAAAATTCCCCTATATATCTAACTTCAAGGAAACTTTTGATTGTAAGTATTATGTATTCGTACACAAGTCACAAAAATTTATATGCATCAACCACAAGACCATTCTTGCTCAAAACTCTTCAATTTGAAAATCTAATTTCAAATATAATGGCTGTGAAGAGCATCCCCGTGTTGTCAAATAATATCGTACATATATTTTGATTGGCCCTAACGATACTTGTCAAATTTTCATAATAGATGAGCGTTAAACAAAAAAATTTAAGCACGAGTAAAATAACGTAATTTTTTCATTCACATTCATTTTCAATATTAAATTTATTCGCAAATTTTTATAAAAAATAATTAGTAATAACTATCGATTGTTAGGAAGTCAGATCTGTAAAAAATTTCAACTTCGACATTTTTACGATTGGAAGAAATATTTTATGTAACGGACATTTGTTTGTGGCACTGGACTTGTATCAGCTCAACAACCACCCTGGGTTATGGAAGTGGGACCATGTTCAAAGTATGGAGGACCACAAGGTTGTCTTCGGCATTGCACAAGCTTGAAACTTTCTCTGGGTGGAAATTGTAAACTAGTTGGTTCTGAATTTGATTGTCTCTGCATAATGTTGGCCACGTAGCTCTGAAAAAAGAGTTATTATTGATGACAACTTCATAATTTAATGGAATTCCTGTATGCATTTATGCACCATGAATTAAAATTTATCGTGTATTGTTTGAAAACAAATTTGAAAAAACCTTAAATTACTCATTTGAATAAGTACATGGTTTCGTCACATCTATTCTATTTTATATATAATAGTACAACATGTCATATTTTATTCCATGTAATTTTACAGAAATGTCCCTAGAAGTCAAGTGAAATTTTAAAATATCATGATGTAGAGGAGAATGGAACCTTTGACATATCAATACTAATCACTGTGAATTCTAAATCACCTTTATGACCATTGAGCTACATGTATAATTTGATTAAGTTTTACGCTTCATTAGATAAATTCACTGATACATTTGTTTCCTCTATTATTTACCTATAAATCATGTCTCTTTTTATCATTATTTGATACTTTACATGTTATTATTTATATACATATACATAAATATTTGTATCTACTTCATTAGTAAAACTTGTATATTATTTCATGCAGAATCTTTGAAGGAAAAGTTGTGGTACGGAAAACAATCCTCATCATTCTAATTGTATATGAAGTCGTTTATAAAGCATTTCCTATACATGCACTTATATTTGAATAAATTTATATTTATTTGAAAAAAATAGTGATCAAATTAAATATAAAATATATGTTTTTAAAACTCAATTTAACTCAATCTGTAGTTACTTTAAAACTTAAAATCCTCATAACATTATAATTTTAAATTTACAGTCGAATATGAAAGATTAGTTGTATTTGAGTCACATTTTGAAAACATATATAACATGCATTACCAAAATGATTAATATTTAAAATGAAAGAATTATGAAAGTGGGGGTAAAAAGTATTAAAAATATTATATATTTATAATACCCTGAATGAAACATAATAATTAATTTTTTGTACTCCTTGAACTTCTGGATGATCTTCTGTTAGGAATATGTTGATTCTTGATGATAACTAAACTACTCAGCAAATTTATATAAAAAATGTATCTGTCAACGGATAGCATGTATATACAGTATTCAGGGTCGGTCCTGAGTATTACGAGGCCCGGTGTAAAAATATATTTGAGGGCCCTTCTTAATGTGATTGTCAAAATAACTAATGGAAAATTACCAGTTTTTGTGGTTGAGATATTAGCGAAGAACAAGTAATTTGACTGCTCAGTATTACAAAATCATGAAGTAAATATAACAAACTTTACACTCTTAAAACAATAAGATTAAAGATATTTATGAAGTCTATAAACTCTTAAAATTATTAAATTTTAGCTAGTTAACCCTTAAAAGACTATAAACTTAATAATGATATTAAACTCAAAAGAAAAAAGGTACACATAATCCAGTTAAACTCAAAGTATATGTTTGTTAATGAGATAAACAAAATTTAGAAGGTAAGAGTCTCAAATCAGTTAAAATCTTAGTATCAAACAACTTTAATAGTCAACGTTAATAAAACAATATAATTCTCAAATTACTATAAATGGAATGATTTGATATAAAAAACCAATTCATCCTCTAGAAAGTATACAAAACCAAGAAACTACAGTTAGGCCTTATTCAAACCAGACTAAAGTCTAAAATTTTCCCAAACATTTAAGAGTTTAAATTCTGGACCTTAACCAAGCAAACTACATTAAAATCTAAATTTTTTGTCTATCCTCGTCACTAGTCAAAATGAAGTCACATAAATCTTAAACAAGCGATATACGTATATGACAGTATCCGTTGACCTAATGGGCCCAGTGAAGCTACACGGCCTGAACTGGGTCAGGATCGCCCATGACAGTATCCGTTAACAGATAGCTTATCAACGGATAAAACTTATGTAACATGTTTAATTTTGTTCCTGATATCATAGTTGTTAAATTTGAATAAGTCATGTTGACTATAAATGGATATGTAGAATATGTTGGTCAATTGTAAATACTTTCTGCAAGCGTACAATGTAAATAAAATGTTGCTAATATGTTATATTTTTTATAATATTGCTTGCAGAAAGAGGGGTGGGATCAGATTCACTATTAATGAACACTCTTACTTCAACCTCGTACTAGTAACCAACGTCGGTGGGACTGGTGATGTTGTGTCTGTCGCCATCAAAGGATCCAGAACTAGATGGCAACCATTGTCTTGCAATTAGGGCCTGATAATGCTCCTTTCTCCACTCTATCGTACTTGTCCCTCTTCCGGCAATGCTTGGTCGGGAATGTGGTATGCTGTCGGTCGGGACTCTGCAAAACAATGCCTGACCGGGGGTGGTGGCCGTCAAACACCTCCGGCGTGAGAGTAAGTAACTTGGTGGTGGAGAATAACAAGAAACAATATCGGAAAATGTATTACCAGTGACTGAATTTAGAGAGTGTTTTGTGAAATGTGAGAGTGAATGTGAAAATATTAGAACTTGTGCATATGTGAGGCTGCTTGAGTATTTATAAGGTTTAGTGTTACCTTCCTTTGTCCCCTGGTCCGGAAGGATGCTCCCTTCCTTGTGACAGGTGTGAGTTGATGTAAGAGTGTTGGAGAAGGGAACAACTTTTGCCCAAGATGTGGAAGGTGTTGGAGGAAGGAACTATCTTTGGTCCAGAAGAGAAAGTATTGCCTTCACTTATTTTCCTTAGTCCACTTTGGTGTGACAAGTTGTCCATTGAATATTTCCGGGACGTAGTCGTACCTGGCAGGGAAAGAGACTTCTTCCGGGCAGAGAGACTTTTTCCGGGCTAAGAGACTTCTTCCGGGCGATGAGACTTCTTCCAGGCCAATGAGACTTCTTCCGGGCAAAGAGACTACTTCCGGGCCAAGAGACTTCTTCCGGGCCAAGAGACTTCTTCCGGGCCAAGAGACTTCTTCCGGGCAAAGAGACTTCTTCCGGGTCAAGAGACTTCTTCCGGGCAAAGAGACTACTTCCGGGCTAAGAGACTTCTTCCGAGCGATTTGACTTCTTCCGGGCCAATGAGACTTCTTCCGGGCAAAGAGACTACTTCCGGGCTAAGAGACTTCTTCCGGGCAAAGAGACTTCTTCCGGGCGATGAGACTTCTTCCAGGCCAATGAGACTTCTTCCGGGCAAAGTGACTACTTCCGGGCTAAGAGACTTCTTCCGGGCAAATAGACTTCTTCCGGGAGGGTATTAACATTGCCCCCCACTTCTTCGACTTACTTTAGTGGGTTGGAGGAGTAAATGCATACCATTGATGGGATTCTTGAGATTAATGACTTCAACGACTCTTTTACAACAGCTAGCTGGTGAGGCCCTATAAATACATGTGTTGTATCCAAGTGTTTGATTGTCTTGCTTTCTTGAAATCTTTTATCTCTTCTCTCCTTTGTGCAGGTCTTGAAAAGCTCCCTCATGGAAGGTAGGAGAATTACTTGTTACTACGACATGCCAGTGGTCATGAAGACCGTATGGGCTGGGAACAATGCTGGTCGGAGATTTGAGCGTTGTGCGACTAGGGAATGTCACTATGACATTTGGATAGACGAACCTCTTGGTGCTCGGGCTTGTGATGCTATTGAAGAGCTAGTCCGTGAGAAAAACCAGCTGCATCGCTTCTACATGAACAAGATTGACTGCTTGAGGGATTGGGAGATGGCCAAGCGTGAAGTTTTTGTGCCCCCTGAAATTTTTACCAAGGAATCTTTGGTGGAAATTTGTATAAGTAGTTGGAGGAGGGCAAAATACTGTCTGGGGAGGAAGGAATTTTTTGTGCCCCCTGAAATTTTTACAAAGGAATTTTTGGTGGAAATTTGTATAAGTGGCTGGAGGAGGGCAAAATATTGTCTGGGGAGGAAGAAATTTTTTGTGCCCCCCTGAAATTTTTACCAAGGAATTTTTGGTGGAAATTTGTATAAGTAGCTGGAGGAGGGCAAAATACTGTCTGAGGAGGAAGGAAATTTTTGTGCCCCCTGAAATTTACCAAAGAATTTTTGGTGGAAATTGGTATAAGTAGTTGGAGGAGGGCAAAATACTGTATGGGGAGGAAGGAATTTTTTGTGCCCCTGAAATTTTTACCAAGGAATTTTTGGTGGAAATTTGTATAAGTAGTTGGAGGAGGGCAAAATACTGTCTAGGGAGGAAGAAATTTTTTGTGCCCCCCTGAAATTTTTACCAAGGAATTTTTGTTGGAAATTTGTATAAGTAGTTGGAGGAGGGAAAAATACTGTCTGGGGAGGAAGGAATTTTTTGTGCCCCCTGAAATTTTTACCAAGGAATTTTTGGTGAAAATTTGTATAAGTAGCTGGAGGAGGGCAAAATACTGTCTGGGGAGGAAGGAAATTTTTGTGCCCCCTGAAATTTACCAAAAATATTTTGGTGGAAATTGGTATAAGTAGTTGGAGGAGGGTAAAATACTGTCTGGGGAGGAAGGGATTTTTTGTGCCCCCCTGAAATTTTGCTAAGGAATTTTTGGTGCCCCCAGGGATTGGTAGTGAGTAGCAATAATTTTAAGAATAGAATTTGAGATTTTAGTAAGGTGTTTAAAAAATAAAGAATCAGAAAAATAATGTGGCACATAATTTATTGAGCCAGTATTTTTTATTTAATTATTGAGCTCGTGTGCACCACAATTTGCCAAATATATTGGAATAAATACGGCAAGAGAGAATAATTATTTGACTGCATCTGATTATAACTGCACGTGAATGTTGGTAAGCAGAAAGGATTGGGGAAGCGGGACTGGGGATCTTCAAGTTAGTAAATTTTGGGGTGTCTTTATTGTTCCGGAGGCGGGAACAATATATTAGAGTTGTGAGCGTTTCATTTAGGTGTATATATAGGTTTTTGTATGTACATCTGATATGTACTTGCGTTTTGAAAGGAAAGCGGGAAACATGTAAGACTGTAAGAGTATATTGGGTGTATATTATGTGGGACGAAAGCGGGATTGGGTGTGGCTGCCTTCGCTTTATTTTATTGTATATGTTTGTTCGACAAGCGGGACTGGAGTAGTTAACATACATGTACTGTGTCTCCCGTGTTTCGATAAATATGGTATATATATGTAATAGTAAAAAGCATGCAAGGACTCTTGAAAGTAGGCATGTGTAGTGAGAAGGCGGGACTGACAATCTTTAAGTTAGTAGGTTTTTTGGTGTTTTTGTTGTTCCGGAAGCGGGAACGTAGGAATGGAACAAACTAAATCCATTATATGCTACTCATGCACATCCGGGAAACAGTGGCAGCTTTTACAGCATCAACCTGTCATACAAACATCCAAATCCAAAAGCTACCATAAGGTGATGGAGCTAAAGACAGTCTTGGTTTCTTGTACGTACACTAGCAGCAACATGAAGTTGCAACAACAAGGAGAGGAACTTTTCTTTCGACTGCTGCACTAGGCCTTTCACTCATGTCCAAGTCCTCCCTGTTTCTGCCATCAGGCAACTTCCAGTCAAATTTCTGCATTGGTGGCCATGGCGGACACAATTCCAGGGCAGCCTCTTCTGCCAGCTCCAAAGGGAATTAATTGAAAATTCTTTCCTCTGAAATCAATATAGGAATTGAAGAACCTTGGTGGCTGAAATTCCTCTGGTTGGTTTCATGTTATAGGGTCTCATCCTATAGCCCAAACATTAGTTGTAACAATTGTTCCGGCAGCAATGTCGTAGCCGTTTACTTTTACATCTTCGCGTGCTTATCTTGGAATCAGCAACAACATTGGTGCGGCATGACAGTGACATAATACTACAGTGCATGTGTATGCAAGTGTTTGAGTACTGAAAATGGGACTAGAAGTTTATTGCCTTGGTTGATTTTGGTGGGTCTGTTATGTTCGGGAAGCGGGAACAGGTAGAGTAAAATCTATTATAGTCCGTAGGTATGTGTAGCAGCATGGGAGAAGGGGGAAGGCGGGACCAGGATTATATATGAAGTAGTATTTCACTCATTACAGTTGTTTGTACTAGTAAAGTTGGTATTCTTTTGACTTGGTGAGGTCTTTGGTATTTTACTTGCTCCGGAAGCAGGACTAGGAATTTGTTTACTTATTTAGAAAATGGGAACAGATTTGCTCACTATATTTTTTGTTGACCAAATTTTTGTGCGAGAGAGCGGGAATCGTGTAAGCTTTTGTTGTGCATGTGTATATTTTTGACTGCATGCCTTGTTGCACCACTTTGCCTTAGAATTAATAGTTAATTTATTTTTTGGTATATTGAGAAAGTTTCTGACTTGTTTCTGTTGTGTGTTGATAGATGGAGGGAGCTAGTACTTCTCACGAGCAAAGCAATATGAGGATTGTAACGAGTTTGTTACACCAAAATGAGACTTGGCCAAATGTTACTTCTCTCATTCCCCACGTCCCTATGAGAATTGATAAAGAGGCCTTGTTATAAAGATAGTGCGCTTAATTGTTGTTGAGATGTTACTTGTGATTGAGGTGATGTCATTTGTGTCTAAATCGGTTTTACCCGCCTTGTGTCTATATAAAACTCATGAGGTAGTACCATATATACAATTGTGCCTAAGATAATGTTACTTGTGTCTGATATAATATAACTTCTGTCTGAGATGGTGTTACTTGCCTTGTGTCTGTATGAAACTCATAAGATAATATAATTCGCTTAATTTTGTCTGATATAGTTGTGTCTGAGGTGTTGCAATTGTGTCTGAGGTACTTTTCCCGCTTTGTGTCTGTTTGGTGTCTGTATGAGGCTCATGAGATAATATAATTCACTTAATTTTTTCTGAGATATTGTACTTGTGTTTGTTATTGGGTGTAGGAAGGCTCATAGAAGTAGGCCTTCAACCCTTTGATGTAGCATAATGTTGCACAAACTTCCACTTAGTGTATAGTTTCACAATTTTATTCCCCATGTCAAGTGTTGTTGACCTCTTTTCCATCTAATCTTTCCAACTTGTATGAGCACCGGTGTAACATTTTCTTGACCTTGTGTAGATACCTTTCCATTTAAGCGGATTTTACCCGTATAACGCAGGTTGGAGGTGACTCTTCCTCCTTGCCAAGGAGGAGACAAGGGTGAGAAAAGGAGTTAGCAAATTTTTTGAGATAGTAAATTTTTTTTGTTTGGAGGTGACTCTTCCTCCCCGCCAAGGAGGAGACAAGGGTGAGAAAAGGAGTTAGCAAATTTTAGAGCTAATTATTTTTTTTCTTTGAGATGACACTTCCTCGCCCGCCAAGGAGACGACAAGGGTAGAAAGGAGTTAGAAATTGTTTGAGAGTAAATATTTTTGTTTGGAGGTGACTCTTCCTCCCCGCCAAGGAGGAGACAAGGGTGAGAAAAGGAGTTAGCAAATTTTTTGAAATGGTAAATTTTTTTGTTTTTGCATGACGCCACCCTTGCTCACCTAGAAAGGTGGTTACTCATAAGAGGAAAGGAGTTGATTTTTTTTTTGAAATTGTGAAATTTATGATGTTGTCATGGGTATGTTTCTTGAGTAAATACATGTCAATTAATTTATGACTTCAGTTGAGGTTGATTCACTAAAATTCATCCTCAATTTTGCTCAAATGTGACGTTGAACTGGTGGAGGCTTTTCTTAAGGAAGAATCCCCTCCTTCTAGCGCCAAATGATAATGCTCCTTGCTCCACTCTATCGTACTTGTCCCTCTTCCGGCAATGCTTGGTCGGGAATGTGGTATGCTGTCGGTCGGGACTCTGCAAAACAATGCCTGACCGGGGGTGGTGGCCGTCAAGCACCTCCGGCGTGAGAGTAAGTAACTTGGTGGTGGAGAATAACAAGAAACAATATCGGAAAGTGTATTACCGGTGACTGAATTTAGAGAGTGTTTTGTGAAATGTGAGAGTGAATGTGAAAATATTAGAACCTGTGCATATGTGAGGCTGCTTGAGTGTTTATAAGGTTTAGTGTTACCTTCCTTTGTCCCCTGGTCCGGAAGGATGCTCCCTTCCTTGTGACAGGTGTGAGTTGATGTAAGAGTGTTGGAGAAGGGAACAGCTTTTGCCCAAGAGGTAGTAGGTGCTGGAGGAAGGAACTATCTTTGGTCCAGAAGAGAAAGTATTGCATTCACTTATTTTCCGTAGTCCACTTTGGTGTGACAAGTTGTCCATTGAATAATTCCGGGACGTAGTCGTACCTGGCAGGCAAAGAGACTTCTTCTGGGCAAAGAGACTTCTTCCTGGCAGAGAGACTTCTTCTGGGCTAAGAGACTTCTTCCGGGCGATGAGGGTTCTTCCAGGCCAATGAGACTTCTTTTGGGCAAAGAGACTACTTCCGGGCTAAGAGACTTCTTCCGGGCAAAGAGACTTCTTCCGAGCCAAGAGACTTCTTCCGGGCAAAGAGACTTCTTCCGGGCCAAGAGACTTCTTCCGGGCAAAGAGACTACTTTCGGGCTAAGAGACTTCTTCCGGGCGATGAGACTTCTTCCGGGCCAATGAGACTTCTTCCGGGAAAAGAGACTACTTCCGGGCTAAGAGACTTCTTCTGGGCAAAGAGACTTCTTCCAGGCCAATGAGACTTCTTCCGGGCAAAGAGACTACTTCCGGGCTAAGAGACTTCTTCCGGGAGGGTATTAACAGGGCCAAAACTGGCCGGACAATTCTTTCTTGGATGGTCAAGCTCTCTCTTTCAAGGTCCGAACAAGTTATGGACGCTCCGTTGTTTCCAGGAATGTGGCTCATGCTAACTGGGGCTTTGGCCAAACTTAGACTGGCAAACAGTTCAGAGTGCTCTAAACTCATTTCTCTGGCTGGAATAACTGAAAACCACCGGCATTTGAAGTTTTGACTTCACTGTACACTAATTGGATATGTTTTATAGCAAATACTTAATAGTTTGTAAAAGCGAGAATCACTTTGATTGTGGGCACTTTTTAGAACGGCCCTGATCAAATGATTTTATTTTTCTTTACCAATGGAGTGCTGATTGTTAACAGCCCCATTTTGCACACGCGGATCTAAGGGATTGTGTGTTGATGTTTTACACTTGCTTTCTGTCACTTAGTGGTAAATTTTATATTCGTGGTCATGTAGTTGAACTTTGTAACTAGAGGTGACCAAACGAGCGGGTTTGCACGGATGAACCGAACCCGGCTCGTCAAAAACCGTCACTCATATCGGGTCGGTTCAAACTCGGCTCAAACCGCTGTAATTAACGGGGACTGTACGAGTTTGTATTTATAGAACCGGCACGGCTCAGCACTGAAACTCCCCAACTCGCCAACCCGTAGGAAGCTCGACACGACACGTTCACCAACTCGGCTCGCCTCGCACATCTCCAACGTGTTTGTATTTTTGATTTGTATTTTTAAAATTTGTTTGGTTTGTATTTTTTTAAATATGTTAATGCGGTTTGTTCCGTTTTTTTATAGAGGACTCAAATTATTTGTAAAATATTTTTTTTAATTAATAAAATTTATAGAGGTATCGTCCTATTTTTTTCCAAAACAATTCGTTTAATTTTAAATAAAATATTTAATCAAATAAAAAGTTTTAAAAAAATAATATTTACACCGCCCGTCTGCCAAATCGCTCACAACGCGCCTGTAGTATGCAACAGCAGATATAGCAGATCCCTTAGAGAATCAGATGTACCTGGTAAAGAACTCCATGAATGGTCAAGTTAAATGGTTAAAGTTATTGAGAAATACAGATTCTCCCAGGCCTAACCAAAGCATCGCGTCAACTTATCAGAAAAATTGACATCAAACAATTAGTAAGTTGCATTAATAGATACTGCAATTAATTCTGTGGCTAGCCCCATGCATCCAGAACTCAGCGAGCTTCAACACTACAGACCAGAAACCTCTTATGGGTTGCCTACAAACCAAAAGCTGTATGATGTCTTACATTCGTTACTGAGCAAAGGTTTAGCCAACGTTCGGAACCATTTCTATAATTCTACCCATGTTTTTAGCTCCGTTCTCACTTAAAATTTCAAACTGATAGCCTAACTATCAGTTATTTTTTTACAGCCTTCGGAATGAAACAACAAAAACTAAATTAACATATTGTACAGAATTAATAGGATTACTGTGGTTTACAGAAAGTTGAGTTAAAAAAACGTTTACTGAACAAGAAATTGATCCGATTACAGAACATATAAACACTAAATCAATATGAATACTACTGAAAAAAAATGCTATGAATATAGCCATCTTGTTTCTTCACAATTCAAACACTAGTAGAGTACATTGATCAAACAAGCACAAGGTGCATAATCTATTAAAAATATAAGCTTCCAAGGATCGAAAATTATCTGCACTCCACACAAGATTTTAAGATGTAGCTCCATTCTCAGCTCCAAGCATTGGAAGTAGTTCAAAACAGCACTTTCCAAGGGAATTTCATCTTACAGCATTCTGTGATTTCATCAAAAAAAATATTCCCTATCCCGACAACAAATTCGCCATCTTTAGCCTGCAAACATATTTGGCATCTCTAATTTGCTTCCTGGAAGTCTATCCATCCCAAGTTCCCCACCCGGCTTTTTTCTTTGTATTCCCAACACCAACACAACTACCCTTTCTGGAACCCCCTTTTTCCCGGTTGATATCGAAACTTTTTACAATTTTGAAAATACAAACATGCACCTTTCAGTGTGTTTAAGATGAGGAGAGCTAGTGTGTTTAAGATGAGTGTGTTTAAGATGAGGAGAGCTGAACCAAGATGGATCATCTTTGGGAAAAATCAGTCATGCACCTTTCAGTGTGTGTGTTTAAGAAGTGTGTGTGTTTAAGATGAGAAGAGATGAACCAAGATGGATCATCTTTGGGAAAAATCAACCCGGGGTTAGAACAAGCACCAATTACAATTACAAGGATATTGTTTCTCCACAACCAAGAGCTTCAAAAAATCATCAATCAATTCTGCATCAAATTTCTGCATCAAATGAGTGAAACCGAAATCCTTTCGACGTACTTGTTTCCAGAGTTTGAGTTTCGATGGAAACAAGTACGTCGAAAGGACATTTGATGCAGAATTGATTGATGATTTTTTGAAGCTCTTGGTTGTGGAGAAACAATATCCTTGCAATTTTATTGAGTTAGATGATCCATCTTGGTTAGCTCTCCTCATCTTAAACAGACTCAAAGGTGCATGTTTGTATTTTCAAAGTTGTCAAAAGTTTCGATATCAACGGGGAAAAAGAAGGGTCCCAGAAAAGGTGGTTGTGTTGGTGTTGGGAATACAAAGAAAAAAGCCGGGTGAGGAACTTGGGATGGACAGACTTCCAAAAAGCAAATTAGAGATGCAGAGGGTAATTTGATTGAGGAGCATAGGTATCTCGTGTTCGAATTCAATGAGATTGATTCGGAGGTTATTGGTTGTTGGAGGTTTCTCTTACCTACCTAAGCTAAATATACATATTTGTCATTATAAAACGACTTTCTTCAAAGAAAACAAATAATTGCTGGCAATGCAACTTAATCAACAGAAAAATTTGTCTCAATTCACAACACTAACCAAAATTGTGAATTATATATGCAATGTTCCCGACTCCTATATATGTGGTAACTACAAATCACAGTAGAAACAATTAATAAACATAAATAAACACAATTTCATATTAAACATCTCTAATTGCATGATATTACACCAATTAAACAATTTCGAAGCTTGCGATTCTATGGCCAACAACAAGCTCATTCAATCCAATTTTAAACACACGAGCACAGGCATACGTATACGTGTAATAAAACTCTTAGGAAACATAGAAAACATGGATCATAAAATCATAACAGAATCGATAACGAAATCAAGTAAACTACTATAATCATGTAAATAAAAAATCAAATTTGATTCACAACATATAATACAAAACAAGAATAAACCACTAAAATCATATAAATTCACAAGCATACATATAAGCCTCTTTAATCACAAAACTAAACAGATAAATAATTAAAAAATTAACAACAAAACATATTAAATTATGATTAATTTTGGGGGGAATAGTCCGCTGGAACCATCATCGCCGATCAATCAAAATCAGTCGGAACATTCTCCGGTTGCGGACAGTCTTCATCGCGACGATGAAAAGATTAAGTACGACGATACGAGGATGTAAGAATCGCCGGCAGTCAAGACTGGGCAAGTCATAAACAAACATTAAGATCGCCGGAAATCAATCTCGTCATCGCCGCTCGGATAAGATCAAGTAGTGTTAATTTTTTGTTTAGGGTTTTGTTGTGGTTTTATAGACCTATTTTGACCGACTTATCTGAGTGGGCTTGGTAATTGGGCTTTAACTCTGAATAATTATTTAAAAATAATGTTAGAAATATCAACATTTTATTTAAAAACTTTTTTATTATTAGTTATATATGGTCTACTTTAATACAAACCACTCTTAGACTACAAACTACAAATTAAATATATTTTTGTTCGTTAAAACATAGCACATATGGTATGCAAATTGATCGTTGGGAGATGAAGAAAAATACGGTGAAGTCGGATTTCAAAAAAAACTCTCCGATTGACGGGAAAAGTCAAATTAAAAATGAAGGGAAATATGTGTGATTGAGTGTGGGAGGGTGTATTTTAGTTGTGTTTTGTGCATATAGGGACCATTAGATTAGATTAATCTAAGATCTTACATTGGTTCTTAGTTTGTATTTTAAAAAAAGTTTGTATTTGATCACTAGCCTATATATATATAGGCCATTGTTCCAGAGAGAACCATCTTATATAGAGAATCGGGGAGAACCATATATTCTATTATAGAATCTCATAAATAATTTTAAATTTTTTTACATAAAATATATAATCTGATTCTAATGTAGAATATTAGCATATACAAACTTTATAAAAAATTTAACATTTAAAATTTGAATAAAAACATTGATTTTAAATTTGATTCCGCTGCAGAATCATTTTGGGTAGATTTGATTCTGCTGTAGAATCACTTTGGACTATTTGACTAATTTTCAATTTTTTTATAAAAAAAGTAGTTTAATTTCGGTTTTTGATTTAATAATTGAAATTTATAATCATATCTAATAAAAAATATGTATTATGAATATTTATATAATGATTCTCTTCGGGACTCTGTATAAGAAGTTCTCTCTTGATTGCCACCCTATATATATATATATATACTAACTTATATCCCGTGCGATGCACGATTTTATTTAATATTTTATTATTTTTATTTAGATTTTTGTAATTATTAACAGTGTTGTAAAAAGCGGGAATCAGAGTTAATCGCTGAAGGCATCGTCCAGAGATTAATCGGGTAATCGGGAATTAATCGGAATGATTAATCGGGTCATTAATCGGAATAAATTTAATAATATTATATATATAATTATATTCATATATGTAATTGTTTCGTTATTTCAACTAGACATATGTTATTATCATATATTTATGCAAATATGTTAAAAATATTATATAATTTTAATAAATAAAATTTTGAATGTTTCACTTTTTAATTAGAAATCAATTTAAGAGGAAAAATTAAGAAAATTTACGATTTTTACATCTAAAATTATAATTACATGTACAAAAATAATGTTTTTTCCTATCATTTAATCAAAATTCTACATTTTAAATTTTCTAATTATTTTTTTAAGTTTTAAATATTTTTTAATAATTAGCCCGATTTTTAACCGATTAATCCGATTTTTGACCGTTTTTCTGAAAAAACGATTAATTGACCGACTTTTGCTTAATCAGTTCGGTGGTCCGCCGTCTAGCGATTAATCCCGATTAATCACCGACTTTTAGAACACTGATTATTAGTTTTATATATATACACGTACTAGCTTAAAATTCGTGCAATGCACGGATTGTTATTAATAATTGTTATTTTTATTATTTTTATTTTAATATTTTATTAATTGCATTTACTAAAAAATAAGCAGGCGTGTTAATTTTTTTTAAATAATTAAAAATATTAAAATAGATTTTAAAATAAATAAGTAATTATTTTCTCGTGATATTTTTGGAAAAGGAGGGGTTTTAGTAAAGAAAAATAGAAAAAATAAATGTTTTAGCTGAAAAGGTAATTGTCCGTAATTAAAAGTATTAAAATAGGTTTAAAAATAAATAAGTAAGGGTTTTCCCGTGATATTTTTGAAAAGTGATGGATTTTAGTAAAGAAAAATAGAAACAGTGACATGTTTTAGTTAAAAAAATGTAATTATCCGTAATGTTTTTAGAAAAAGAGAGAATTTTGTTAGAAAAATCGAAAAGATAATCTATTTTAGCTGAAAAGCTAATTGGTTGTAATTAAGTTATTATTTAATAATAGTTTTAAAAAAAATGAGTAAGGGTAATTAAGTAATATCACTAAGTACCGGCTGTCCGTCCGACTACCAAACTTTTAATGTTTCGTCTATTAGATACTAGCTTAAAACCCGTGCGATGCACAGATTGTTAATTGTTATTTTATTATTATTTTTTAATATTTTATTAATTGTAATTGTGCAAAAAATAAGTAGGCATGTTAAAATAGCTAAGCACTTTTAATTAATTAAAAATATTAAAACGGATTTTAAAATAAATAAGTATGGGTTTGTCCGTTATATTTTTGGAAAATGAGAGGTTTTACTAAGAAAAAATAAAAAATGTAACATATATTTAGTTTAAAAAGGTAAATGCCCGTGATATTTTTGGAAAATGAATTTTTAAAATTTAATAATTAAAATTATTTAAATACATTTGAAAATAAATAAGTAAAGGGGTTCCTGTGATATTTTTGGAAAAAGAATGGATTTTAGTGGAAAAAATAGAAAAAGTAAATTGTAAAAGACAATTTCTGGTGATATATTTAGAAAAGGAAGGACTTTGTTAGAAAAAATATAAAATGTGTTTTAGTTGAAAAGATAATTGGTTATAAATATGTATTTGATTATTTATATTTTAATATTTTTAGTAATTGCATTTGTTAAGAAAAATAAGTAGACATGTTAAAATATGTAAACTTTTAAAAAAATAATTATAATATTAAAATAGGTTTAAAAATAAATAACTAAAAGTTTGTCCGTGATATTTTTGGAAAAGGAGGGGTTTTAGTAAAGAAAAATAGAAAAACGAACATGTTTTAGTTAAAAAAAGGTAATTGCCCGTGATATATTTGAAAAAGTAGGGGAATTTGTTAGGAAAATAGAAAAAATAATGTATTTTAGGTGAAAAAGGTAATTGGTTATAAATAGATAATATTATTATTTAATAATATATTTCTATAAATAAGTAAGGTTAATTAAGAAAAAATACGAAGTGGGCAATTATGTAAAATCACAACGTACCATACCGACCAACCAAACTTTTAATGTTTCGTCTATTATATAATAGTATTGATTATTTTTAAAAAAAAATGAGTAAATTTAATTAAGTAACATCACTAAGTATCGACTGTCTGTCCGACTAACAAACTTTTAATGTTTCGTCAATTATAAGATATCATAAAAGTATAGATTTAATAAAAAATGGTTCGTTTATATTGTTTATAACATCAAAATGATACTTAAAGCAATCATAGAAGTCAACAATAATCTCAAAAAAAATCCAAATACTTAGATAATTGATCTTTAATATATGTACACGTTAAGGAATTAAAACATGTCAACTGTATGTTCACTTCATGTCAACCGAATGATATCTTATTTGATAAGAATTTTTGGAATTTTCCTCAAATGTCAACTTCTATTTGAATGATACATTACCCCGCTTAAAGTTGAATAAAAATATTTGAACGTGAATAAACCTCGATTCAAATTAGATATATTGTGTTTTTTCTTATCTAAAATTTATGTACATGTTCAATGCGAATTAAATATCTTGTGCTTGAATTTTGTTTGTTTGTCACAAAAAAGTAAGATTTTCTATCTCTAAAAATTTCAAAATTTTCAAAAGCTGAATCTAAAAGATTCTCTGTTATATCCAACTTCTAGAAAAATCTAGATTATTCCTAACTTTTGACTATAAATTTTATGTCAAACCAGAAGATAATTCTTGCTCAAAACTCCATATTTGAAAGTCTAATTTCAAATACAATGGCCAGAAAGAGCGTCTCCGTATTTTCAAATAACTTTCTTTTAACTTTCTTTTGTATCGCTTTGATTTTAAATACAGGTATTCTTTCATCTTCAAGTTCAAATTTTAATGTCATATATTTATTTTGATTGGTCCTCACGTGTGTTACTTGTCAAATTTTCGTGAAAAATGTTTGTTAAAAAAAAATAAATTAAGTACGAAAGAAATATAATTCCGCATTCACATTAATTTTCAATATTAAATCTATTTACAAATTTTTTATTAAACGAACATATTTTTTTGATACAGGACTTGTATCGGCTCAACAATCACCCTGGGTTATGGATGTTGGACCATGTTCAAAGTATGGAGGACCTCAAGGTTGTCTTCAGCATTGCACAAGCTTGAAATATTCTCTGGGTGGAAATTGTAAACCAGTTGGTTCTGGATCTGACTGTCTCTGCGTAATGTTAGCAGTGTAGCTCTCAAAATAATAAAATTTTAAAAAAAATTCAGAGAATTTTTACTGATTACTCCTTCATAAATTAATGGACTTCCTGTATGGATTTAGAGTAGTGTTAGAACTACCGAATTACGTGGCAATGTTGATGCGACATTTAGAAATGTTTTTATTGGTGCTATTAATACTAGTATTTTTTGCCCGCGCTCTGCGAGCGGGTGTTGAATTTTTTTTAAAGTCTATAATCGTCTTGGTTTGAAATTTACAGTTGAGCAATTTTTTTCTGAAAGGTTAATATCGTATAGGCTTGTTTTTTGTAAGAATTAGAAAGCAATATAATGAAAGGATGGGCGGGTAACTTAGTACATATACAAATTTTACATTGTAAATAAACATCTTCCTTTTGGTTTTTTCAATATTTATAAGTCACATTTTAGTCAACTATATTGTAAATATAAATCTATCTTTATCTCTTTACAGAAAATCTGTTGACTTCTTTTCTATAACGAATATGTATGCGTTGGAGAATAGAATTATTTAGTTTAAGTGTATCCTAAATTCAATGAACAATATCGATGTTCTTTATGCAGAAAAATTTTGTTTATGTAGTCAATATATAGTGAAATTCTTTTCAGAGGAACACCTCCAATAAAGTCCAACAAATATTTGCAAACTTTTTATTGATTCATGTAAGTATTAAGTGATAGAATACTTATATTTGTTAAAAAAAATTCATCCATGTTAGTGTATGGTCCTGCCGAGTTGTGTTTATGAGATAAGCTTCCATACTAATATGATTTGATCATATTTATGAGACAATTTCAAGTTTATTTTCAATATAGAAAATTAATTTAAAGAGGCATGTTAGATGAAAAATAAGTGATATTTTAAAATATATCAACTGTATAATGTTTTTTTTAGAAAATAGTAAAAATGATGAAACAAATATGCGACTTTTTCATTTAAATGGTATGGACTTTCGTTACAAAGACAAACGTTTGTGTATGTTTTTAAAAAATTATATTTGATATATTAGTAAAAGAGTATATCAGCTATTACTTTTTGTAATTACGTCTATATTTTAAAATATTTTAGACATATGTACACAATTATATTTTTCTATAATATTAAATCAAGAGTTTTTTCAGTTATGATCTTGATGAGTTAATAATTATACAAAATACCATGATATAATAAAATAATAAAATTACAATAAACAGAGAAATTAACGTGTATATTGTTTCAAGGTTGTCTACATTATAAGATTTCCATCAAAAATCCACAGGTAAAGAATATCATTCCACAGGTAAAAGAATATCTATGCTTGTTTTATAGGAGTTCTGTTTGGTTATTATACTCTTTTTTTTTTTAATTTTGTATGTCAAAAAATGTGTTGTTTAACATAAAATTATAGTTTACATCGATTAGATATCTAAATTATGTATGAATGGATAAAGATACTTTAAATTTTTAAATGTAAATTTATATTTTAAATATGCCTTTTTTGTGTTGACATTAAGTTTGATGTCTCAACCATATACATTAAATATGCTTTAATTTGTATTAGTATTTGTCCTAAATTGAAACCCTTGAACTCCTACGGAAAAATCATCTCACCTAATTTGTCTACTACTACTATTCCATTGAGAATTAAGTTTCACAGATGGAGGTATGCATTCAGTTAACTTTGATCTTATATAGCTTCTTCGATCATATCATAATTAAGGTTTTACAGTCTCCATTCTTATCATCGTTTATTTCTTCACTCTGTGTTTCAGAAGCAGGACAATGATCATGTTCAACATAGTTCAAACGCAAATCAATGTAAGAGTGATTCAGTTTTTTGTATCTTTCATGATATTAACTTTTTAATTATATGAATTTCTTTTAGAACATATATAATGTATTGTGCTACTTGCATGTATAGGTGAGACTAAGAACAAAGTAAACATTGTTGTCTTGGAGGACTTTAAAAAAGGATCAATTGTAAGTTTTTTATGTTTATGGTAATTACATGATCTGTAAATTGTTTGCATGTATGTTCGATTTTTAAATAATTTTTTTTTTATGATATTACAGTGACTTCCATATGCTTTCAATCAGATGCACAAAGACAATATATGCAGTTGTGTCACATTGAAAGTAGAAGGGGATGTTGAATTTAGAGCAAAATATGACAAAGAATCTGGTAGACTTCATGAACTGGATAATTTCATTTCTAAATTGAATATAGAATGGTTCAATCCTGTTATCTTAACCCATTTTGGTGGTAGTCATTTCTTCTTGAAAGTATTTATGATAAGTGGGATCGGAATTTCATTGTCATCTAAGTGCGGAGATTTTTTATATGACATGAATCGTCTTTCCTTGAGTAAGATTAGGAATGTGATTGAAGGTTCACTTACGTGGGAAGAGAAATTGAGATTTGATCATATGTCATTGGCAATTTCTAGATTCAATCTATACTCTTATTCAGTAAAGCCTATAATTATCACGATAGAGGAATCTCATGTGTGTTCAGAAAGTATCTCTATGGTTAGTTCCCTACTACTTTTTTTATTATATTTTTTTAGTTTCCTTACTAAAAATTGTTTTTTTACAATTTGTAATTGTATTTTTGCACAATTTAAATCTTTTTGCTAGGTTGGCAATGAAGGTTTCAATAATATGATTAAGCATTCAACTAATGAAAACCTTTTTGGAGTTATGCTTGGACAAATTGAGTTCTGTTGTAAAATTACCTATAATGATGGTCACATAGTTTTTGGTCGAGGATGGAAAAACTTTGTTGAAGGTTCTGGTATTGAAATTGGTGATGTTCTTTTTTTACAACCGGACATGGAAATATTTAAGATTCGAGCTTGTTTGGTATCTTATTTGGAAACAAACCAAATTAGAAGCGTTAAAGGTATATATAAATTAATTGTATATATAGGTTAATTATTTTACGGGCTACTTAGTTCTTCGCTGGATGATCATATGTTATGGAATGATTTGAATTTGTTTTTTGCAGAGGACTTACCTGAATTCAGTTTTCTCTCAATCGCTAATATGCATAGCGTAGAGAAAGGAATTATAGTAAGTTATTAGAACTATGTCACCAGACTTTCTTATATGAATTTGTAAGTTAAATTTAAGGAAGAATTGAAAACAATTTGGTATTTTTAACAGGGAGTACCTGGATTCCTAAATTTTTTTGTTGGTCATTTAATCGATGAAGAGAATCGATGTATTTTGCCTGATGGTGTCACTGTTGAAATGACTTATGTGAGAGATGAAAATTGTTTTCATGGATTCAAAGGTTATTTCCAGCAATCTGCAATAGAGGAGGAAGATTTCTTTGTTTTATATTACAGAGGTAAAGCTGAGTGGTTTTTGGAGTTGATCAGGTCGAATGGAATTGGTATTCTTAATTCGCAGAATATTTTATCTGAGATGGAATTTGGTATGACACGAAAAACGTATGAGCTTAGATCAATGTACAGAACTGTACTGAATACAGATAGCCATGCTCTACATGGTACGGAGGACAACAAAGGTAAATTTTTAACTACTTAAACACTCTATTATCAGATTGTATAATACAAATTCTTATTATAATTCATATAACATTGTTGTACAGAGTGTTTTGTAGGATCTAAGTTTAGTAGTTGTCCAGCAATGTTTGAGGATATGAGAAGTAATGCTGAAACATCAACAAAAAACCAGGTTAACATACCACTGGATGTTGCAGGTAGTATTTTTTTTAATCAAGTCTATATCATGTTTTTCTTTAGCTATACCATTATATTTAAGTACCAATGTGTTTGTATTCTTTTGTGTAATGTTATTACTTGCAAAATTTTATTTACATGATGCTTTTATCTGTATTAAAGCAGGCGGAAATAATGCATCACCTAATAGCGTGGAAGAGAATAGAGAAGAAGATGCAGACTATTTTGAATTCAGGGAAACTCTGACCTCAACTCATGTGGACAGAAATAGTCATGGAGTGGTAAGAATCGTTATTATATTAAGCTATTTTATCTTATTTTAAATTAAGGGAGATAATACTTGCTAAATTAATTTTTTTTAGTACATTCCAAAGTGGATAAAACCTCGAAATCGCGTGTGGATAGCAGGTGAAAGACTTATTTTGAATACAGGAACATGTACTTGCACTGTTGGAATAGTTCTGAGTAATGGGAATGCCAGATTCTCGGCAAAATGGAATGAATTCATTAGGATCAATCAGTTGGGAAAAAATGATAAGTTAGTTTTTACTTTGTTTGAGGGGGGCGATAACATTGGTTTTTTGGTCGACATTACACGTAACCGTGTTCCCTTATTTTCTTAACTGTAATTATAACTGTTATATGACTTCTGTATTTTGCAAAACTTGTTTGCATAGCTATCTTCTTCTGTATTGATGTGGATATCTTCTTTATAATTGATTTGGATAGCTTCTATATTGTTCTTTAAATATCTTCTTTATAATTTCTTTGGATATTTATTTTTGTGTTTTAGAAAGTGAGATATTTTCTCTCTGATAAGAGGGAAAGATCATTTTTAGTTCAAATTGAAACGTAGATTATTGACTTTTATTGTAAAAATATTTTGTTGAAACTAAAGCCATTATAATTGTACACAATTGGAATTTTCTAATTTTAATTTTGTTCTGTTGTTTTCAATTTCTTGACTATAAAGTCTTGCTTACTTTTGTCCTCCTTTGAATTCTAATATGTATTCAAAATTTAAACATTTTAATTTTAAAACAATGTGTTTAACTGAAGATTGTGTTCAATATTTTCTCCCTGTGATTGAATCTTGTAGATTATATGTCCATAACTTTTATTTATTATGGAATCATGGACAATATAGTCTTTGTTTATGCATATAAATTTGATTTTGTTTTCACTATAGAGATTACACATTTCATTATGTTTTGCAGCGTAAAATGCAAGAATTATTGCTAGATTCGTAGTTTTAAATATGTATGCTATATGGCAACGTCATAGTAGTACTACTTTCAGTACATGAACATATAGCTTGAATACTTGCACAGTTATGTTTAACTACTTTCTTTGTGATATTGATTGAAAAATAGTAGGATTATTATGAGTTTCGATATACCCAATTACGAAAATATAAGGTAGAATCGATGAAATTATCATATGCCATTGTATGGACATTCTGCACATTTTATGTTGCTAACTATGATTAACTTTAAATATATAACAAAAAAATGATATTAATTGAATTAAAACGTTAACATCACAGAAGCAAGCAACTTTAAAATATCCCGTAAAATATGCTGGAAATGAAATCAGGGCATCACAAAGCCTGAGAAAAACAAATGTTCAAAAGAAAAAGATTTATTCATAATGCGAAAAACAATAATTGAAGCTGCATAAGTACGCCATTCATGCATTTGCAATCTGGTTCAAACCTGTAGAGAATAATTAAAGATATATCATTTTAACAATGTAACCTCAGAATATTCAACCTTTTGACATAAGTGAATCTTAAAATTAATAATTTTGATTACCTTTTCCTTTTTAATATGCTTGAGTGTGATAGGTTTTGGTTGTTTCTCATTGTCATCTACATGAGAGTGTTCATCCAGATCAGTTATTGAAATGACTGTTCCATCATTCAGTCTTTTGAGACGATTGCTAGTTGTAGATTTTCCGGTATCAGGTGTTTTTGATTCACATATTTGCACTGAAGGAGTTATTGATTCAGATTTGGGCATGGAGTATGTTGAGGAGTACTGTGTGAAAAGTAAACAAAAACCAAAGCGAAAATAAGTATCATCTAAAATTAAAAGGGTGCAGAAACATGAACATGTATACCTGTGAAATATTAGGACCACCACTGAAATCACCATCATCTGAGTTATTGTTTTCATTGATTTCAAAACCCTGATAGATATCAACAACTGTGTACGTGTGTGAATTTTTCTTCACATTTTCCTCATTGATACGAATTGTGAGTGTATAAGCATTTCCTTCAAAAACCTTTAGGATATTTGGGAAGTCTTCTGGTTTTCCTGCCTGATGCATCAAATTAAATGCGAAACTTCAATGTTGAACACTATTATAAATTTAGATAATGTAGGTTTACGCAAATATTAACAATTAAATGGATATATTCTGTCAATTGATCATACCATTTCTTGATCAGCAATAACATCAAACACAGTTTTACCAATTACAGTCTCAACCTCTCTATCACACAGAATGAATGCAGCAACACCAGTCACATCTTCGGCCATCAAACATATTCTAAACCTTTCAATAAATTGAAGCAAATATTTTGTAAAAATTTTGGACCAAATAAAGCATAAACTTCAAAACTAATGTAAATAAAACATTCTTCATTACCTTTTCTCAGGGAATGGAATATTTCTTTTACATTTTTCACATCTGAATTTACCCTCAATCATTTCAATTTCCTTTTGACACCTGCTGCAAGCATCGTAATTCCAATCTTTTGTTTCTTTGACTGACCTAACTGTCACTTGGCACATCACTGCTTTCTACAATCAGTAAGAATTCAATTAATTAAAGCTAATTCAATAGTCATAAAACAGAGCAACATAAATATCCAAATGAGAAATAAAAAAAAAACCATAATGTAAGACTCCTCCAATGTTCGAAGCTGAGCAATTGTAAAAATTGTTGTTCTTTCTGCTGGTTCTCTCATAATCGGATGATCCATGTTGAAATCCGGTAAAATGCCTCTATAGAGTAAAATGTTAGTTGAATATTAGATGATCTATTTTGTTGTAACTACTTTCATCATCTAAATTTATATATGTACATACCTTTTTTTCATTTCGTCAACACTACGGTGATTGTAGTTCAGAAAGAACCTTGTAGCTCCAACATTAGACACATATGGTTCAGCTGAACATAGCAAGAAGTAAAATTGACAAATTATATCTTTGAAGATCACTTTGATTATTTTCGGAGAAGTAATATAAGTCAATACGAAACTGATACTTTAACAACAATTTCTAACACACATTTTAATCAATCTGAAATACCTTTGTACTCATTAACTCTGCAGCTGGAGACAATAACAACTACTGGTGTATCAGTAGTCTTCATTAATTCAGACAGAAAAGATTCTCCCAAATTGTCCCAAAAACATGTTTTGATAGATGCACTATACTCAAAATAATAAAGAATCCAATAAAAAACTGATAAACACAAGGACAATTTAGTGTATTATAAACGATGTACGTGAAGATGTTTAATTGATATTACCTGCCATCAGTTAGAGTAAATCTGATGCAACGCTGCTCCACATCTTTGTGAAATGTTCTTTGCCTAAGTAAATCCTCGTCTTTGAGGACACCAATGATGTCTACAAAAAATTATAAAATTGATAATAGATTATTTTGCATGAAAGAGAAAGTAAGGCATACAGAAATAAAATCATTAAAATACTCCCATACCAATGAGACAATTATTATCAGATTGCTTGCTGATCATTTCGCGAATATCAGCAATGTCAAAGAAATCAAACTCAATGGTACGTATCATCCTGTCCATCCCTTTTGATTCATCGAATTTCACAACTTTAGTATATTTGGATAACCAAATCTGTTTGTCATATTTTGTGCATCGAAGAGTTTCCTTGCGGTATGTTTTGACAGAAAAGTTCCTGATAGAATATATCTTCCCTTCTTCAAATGTGTTTTCAAACGTATCAATATAGCTTGGCCATATGAAAGCATGCATTCTATCATGCTGTTAAAAGAGAGTTAAACAAAAAACACTGTCAAAGAATATATAAATTTGTTTATTATGCTCGAAGAAATAGGATTACAGATTTGTATACCGACCTTATCATCGAGCAACAACATGTTACGACCTTTGAACTCTTTATCTCCTCTTGTACTGTAGGTATCCCAGATTCTAATGACCCTAACCTTGATCGTCCACTCATACTTACTATCGTCGAGCGAATCCAAACTATCAAACTTCACATTGGTCATCATGTTTATTTGCAAAATGAGGAAGTAGAAGATAACCAAACAATATAAGTTCAAGTTTGACTAAGTTCGTGTGTAAGTTGTTGTAAGTTCATAGATGATATATACACGACATCAGACGGTTATTTCTCATCCAAATACGGCTTAATATTTGCCACTAAGGACGTGAGTCCGATAATAACTGAAACAACATAATTTTAGGCTGCATTTTTGGGATTGTTATTGAGATAAATCTTTGAAATTAGTATGCAAATCCGTACCTATAAGATATATTATATAACAAAAAATTAGATAAGCAAAATGAAAATAGGCTATATTATCAGATCAATATCTATCTTTTAACGATGGTGTATATCTTAACTAACATTCTCATAAGATACTTTGGTATCAATCTATTTAATTCTGATTATCTCATGCTTCTCTAATTTGATTTCGTTATTTTAGGTAATTTGTAACAAATTCTACTTAATTCTTGATTTTTTAAACGAATATGCTATTTAATGAAACATATTTTCCGTTATATTTAAAATTGAAGATAAAAAAAAATATACATTTTTTATATGTGATATTTGTTGTGGTTTAAAATGTTATCTATTAAAACCAAAAAAATTTCAATATGTCAAAACATCTCAAAATATTATATTATAATTTAATAGTATTTTTCGGAATTTTCCACATATGGCAAACTTTCAAAATTTAAAAAGTTATAACTCCTTTTATATTTCACACCTGCTAGAATAACTATAATGGTTGTCTATTGTGTCAATATTCTAGATTACTGAGAATGCAGATAAAAATAATTTAACTAATAACTGGCATACATGATTTATGATTTTAAATGACACTACTTAAGTTATTGTAGGTAATGCATTTTGACATATTATGTCATTGCTGGTTTATTTTAGATTATTGTATTAAAAATCCATTTCTTTCCTCACAACTATGAGCATACATTCGAGAAAGAGATTCTCTTTGAACTTATTAACACGTTATAAATAAAAAATAATTGTTGTGTGCTGTTTATCAACATACTTCTCTTGTCAAATATATGTAACCTTAAAACTTATCGGTAAAAATATTATACAGAGATTCCATCAATGAAAAGAGTTCATACTTCATTACGTTATAGGAATGTGTGTCAAAAAGATTGCCAACATATATCATTATAAGTTCTTACAAATCATAAAATATTTCTTCGTAAACAATGTTACTGGTAGAACAACATGTGGTTCCCTCTGGATTTTCTATAAAGAATGTAAGACCTTGTGGAGATGTAACACGGCTTACAGCCACATACAATTGGCCATGACAGAAAACTGGTTCTGGCAAATATATCCCAACTCTATCAAGTGACTGTCCCTGTGCTTTATTTATTGTCATAGCAAAACAAACCTGAAGTGGAAATTGCAATCGAATTAAATCAAAAGGAAGATTTGTATCAGATGGGCATAACTCAATCCTGGGAATAAGGTGTCTTGCTCCTGCATGACTTCCACCTATGATCTCACATACAATGGTATGTTTCATACATTTCCTTACAATCATCCGGGTTCCGTTACAAAGCCCAACAGTCTGATTAAGGTTCCTTAACAACATTACAACGACACCCTCTTTCAAAATTAATTTGTGAGCAGGCATTCCAGGAACCTTAATAGAATTAAGGTACTCAACTGGGAATGCCGAAGTTAGATTCTCATGACATCCAACTGAGCATTGAACGAAATCAGAAGAACTATATGTAAATGACTCACCTTCTATTTTCTCAAGTATAATATCATTAACATGATCAACAACCTTATTAGTAGGTGTCAATATAGCTCGTTCACGTAAGTAGCTGACTTCAGTGAAGCGACTGTGCAAATCAGGGAAGACAGAATTTATGAGCTGGTTTACATCAGAGGTATCAGATTGTATGCAAAATCCACTTGGTATACAGATAGTTTTGAATATCTCCAGCTCGCAGCTACTATCAATATGTGGTATTTTTCCATCACCAACATCGAGTACCCACTGACTAAATTCTTTAATCCTTCGTCTTTCTGTCTCCGAGTTTCCTCGACGTAATCTCATGTTATCTTTAAGAATAAAGAAATGACATTCAGACCATAAATGAGACCGTGAAATAGAGGCGGAGACTATATCTGCTCGTGAACCTTTACTTATAACCGGCAAGATTTGTCGAAAATCACCACCAAGTAATACAGTAATTCCACCAAAAAGTTTCTCAGCTCTATCGGCACTAACAGATTTCATGATATCACGAAGGGAGCGATCCAAACATTCAAATGCAAGCTTGTTCTGCATTGGAGCCTCATCCCATATAATAAGATTTGTTTTCTTAATGAGCTCTGCTATATCTGAATAATGAGGAATAGAACATGATGATTCGTCATCCAATTTCAATGGTATTTTAAATCTTGAATGTGCTGTCCGGCCTCCGGGTAATAAAGTTGCTGCAATTCCGGAAGATGCAACTGGCAAAACAATTTTTTTTTCAGACCTGAGTTTAGTAATGATAGTGTTCCAAAGATAAGTCTTTCCACAACCTCCACTACCATAAACAAAAAATAATCCTCCATCATTCTTGTCAACTTTACTCAGAACATCGTCATATACTCTTTTCTGTTCATAATTCAAATTCTGAACTAAGCGTTGGTGTTCTTCTGTCATTTCTTTTTCACAATAAGTTGTCTCTTCCAAAACCAACTTATTCTTACAATTATCCAGGTATCTTGCTGGAGGCATTGACAATGTTGGATAATTCTTTAATGATCGTCCAATCGAATTTAGTAAATGCTCAATCTCTGTATAGTGTATACAAAAAACAATGAGTAGGACATTAGTATTATAACCAATGTAATTCAAAAATTAATACATAAAGCTTCATATATTACCTCCAAGTGTGTAATTTTCTAATTCTTTATCACTTAATGAGAGATTATGTTTCCCTGTCAATTTCCGTCGCTTTGATAGTATATCATCCGACATTGACCTCCAGTTAGAAGTCCATAATCTCAGAATGTCGCTGACCTGACAATTGACAATTATATGAACAAAAAGGGATCTTAACTGGCTTGGCATAGCAGTGTCAACATTTTCTTGTATTGCATCATGCCACTCATTGTCATCTTTAAGTAATCCCATTGCCCAACATGCTTCTTGAAAAGTATTATACGTCTTACCTTCAAAAGTCCGTAGATCTCTAAAGCATCTAGGACCTTTTACTCGACATAGTAGCATACGCAAGTACCACAACTCTCCAGATGAATAATGTGATGAATTTAATCTTCCGACTTTTTGTCCTTTTTTCCTTGAATTCCATTCAGATTGTCCAGCATCCCAAACAAAATGCTCTGGAATTTCTTGGTAGGTGTATTGTCTTGCTTCTCGATTTTCTTGGCAAAGTTTGAAAAATGCTTCTAACTTGCTATTTTTATAAGATGCTCTTCTACAAACATTGGCGAGATTATCATTATTGTTAAATGTAACATACTTTTCATTTGGCAAATGAAATGACAATCTTTCAACCGATATACTACGATGATGTATATCAAAACCAAACATTCGATGAGTTGCCTCAGCACCGCAAACATACCTGCAAAATTCAAAATGAAAAATATTGAAATAATGTAAATGATAAATTATATACAAAGCTTTCGACTTTTTTGTACATACCTCCCATCCAAATACATTTTAATTTCATTCCTTGTTTTGTTATTTTCTGTTCCACAATCTGTTGAACCTTGTACCATAACGGTAGCACGGTCTGGACCTTTTAAACAATACTTAAAAAGGTACTTGATACAACGTCCATGATTGCAAACTTCAAGATTAATATGACATTGGTACTGAACAATTAAATCCCTGTTGTAAGGAACAACCCATCGGTTATCCAAAATTGCTTTCCTGACTTCTATAATGTGGTTTGTTTTTCTCCGTTTATAAGCAGGAAAACCATATTCGTCAAACATCGTGGATGAACAATACCTAAAAGGAATAATATAAAATAATATAGACTAATTTATGAAATTATCAAAAATTAAATATAGGATATTAAAAAGGTATGTATGAAGTTATGTAATCTTACTGTTTAGGAAAACCTCTGGTACATTTATTATTTTTCATACACGGTGAATAAATATATTGAGCACCGCAAGGACCATGCATCATATATTGTTTGACAGCAGCATAACCATTAGGATCCGCTAATTCATCGGGTATTTCAGCGGAAACAAATCTGTCAATGTCTTTATTTAATCTTGATTTTGCAACAGGATCCAACCAGATTAACATATGAGCATGAGGCAATCCTCTCTTCTGATATTCCACAACATACATCACTACATTATCAGATTATAAATAATTAATATTAACGGTAGAATATCATAATTTGAAACACCTAGAATATTAAAATTTTAAAAAGAATGAATAAGGAATATAATAATACCTGAAAGACATTTTCCAAACCTATTTTTATTCTTTATATCATCATACAACTGGTCAAGTTTTAACTTGAAAACATGAGCAATTATATCCGGACAGTCCTCAGAATTGCAATATGGAAGAAGTGACATCATCTGCAAGATCTCATCCCAATACGGATTGCAGGTCATGGTTAAAAAAAGGTCTGGATAACCAATTTTTCGACATACAGCAAGGGAGTCTTGGAAATTTTGTTGCATATATCTAGCAGATCCGACAAAAGTAGATGGTAATATATATCCTTGTCCTACATTTCCTGCATCAATAGTATCAGTACTATAAACCACATCACAGAGGTTACAGTACAATTCTGCTCGTAATTTCTTCTGATTTTTTCTTATATACCATAACCTGGATTGTTCTACAGCAGAAAATGCATCCACTATAAACTGATGGTATAGTCTCCCACCAAGTCTAAGAGTATGACCTGCTTACAGAAATTACAAACAATATTTAGATTAAATTTTCTACTCAAAACTTAATAAATCATTTTAAGGAATTAGTCAGTACCTTGGTCCAACCTAACCATGAAAGTGTAAGAATAGTACTCTCTCATTGTAACATTCTCTCTTTTCTTTTGACGATCATCTGAACTAACAGAATACTTCAAACCCTTTTGGAAACCGTCTTCACCTCGTGGAAAAAGAATAGGATATTGGAGTGCCATCATCAAGGGATGCAAAGTAGTAATACGCTTTAAACCTTCGGTCTTGCTTGAAACAACAATATCTCGGTCTTCACATTGGGGATCGTCATCCCCAACCATAATTACCGCAATTTCATTTGAAGGCATTATGTGCTTTTCACGACCACTGGTAGACCTTGAGATTTTCATAACTATCTTTAGATCAACTACATTATCATTCTTAAAACGATCTCTGGCCATTCGAAATTCTTGTACCAAATGATTATTTTCTTCAAGCATCTTGATCAATCCTTCAACAATTTCTGGATCTATTTTGCTCGAATGTTGTACATTTATAGACTTCATTCTATTCTCAACTTCATTCTCCGTATCATAAATATACAATTGGCAAAATTTTGGTGTCTCTCCATCCTTTGGTAACAGGTTACCCATTTTATGGTGATTAATTCCGGTCATTCTGAATACATTTGGTCCTCTACCTTTATTTATTCCATGATCTATTTTACCACCAATGGATGAAAAATTAAACATGGCGTTGTACGACCTAATATTTCGCTTGAAATTTGGTCCTTTTTTTTTGTCCATGTACAGATCTAGCAAATATTTAGGAGTATGACTTACCTTAGGGAGCTTAATTTGTCCTCTAGCACAACACAAAGAGAATACTGGTGCTTTATTTCGATTCCCTTTATTGACTCGCTCCCTTTCCCACATTTGAGCATTGCAATGAGTACATTTATATGTTGGACCACCAAGGCTACGGTATTCAGAACATATGGGTAAATGTCTTCTTCCAACATTCAACTCAACAAATGGATCTTTGCTTCCAAAAGAATCAGTGCCAAATGACTGTTCTCCAAATGTGGTAAAATGTTGCTCATTTGGCTCTGTATTTCCATTTCTATCATCTTCATGGTGATTATCAGAATGATTATCACTATCAGAATCACCAGAAAATACATTTTCAGATTGGCCTTCACTGCTGAAGTCATCACCATCGGCCTCCTCATTTGGATTATCAAAATGGTATTCTTCTGCAATACAAATTAAGGATGTAAGTAATTGATTATTTACAGAAATATGTAAATTTAAACCAAAGATTTTTGTGACATACCAAACATTGATGAAACTGGCGGCTTGTTTATAAACTCTGAAAACTGATTTCCTGACGAATAGTGAGTTTCATTATGTTGATTTTGAGCAGGAATATATGTATCCGAATCAGAACCCAAATCATTATCTGAGCGTAACAAATAATGGAAATCGTCATCAAAATCACTGTCAACATGTGGATTTGTCACAGGGATTCCATCTGAAAATTCAACAGTTCAAATAATTTAGTACAATAATAGCAACTTGGAAGATTACATGGTACTTATGTCGAGCCAAATTATATTAGTATAGAATACTATACCATAATTCTCAAAATCTTGATCTCTTGAGTAATATGTTTCAGTCTCATTGCGTGAAAACGACTCATCCAAATTTTTGGATATAATATGGATTCCACCTGGATGGGCTATGTTCGTATTTGAATCACTCAAACAATATAGCTTTTACAGTAACTATGAATATTAACTTCAAATGTTTATTTAATAAAATCAAACATACCAGGGATATTGATTTTTTTCTTACAAACATTATATTTTCTTTCATCCACTTTCTCCTTCCCTTTGTATTTAGCATAATGCAGAATATCTGGAGTTTGTATTGTGTTCGCTGATATATGTGTAAAAAAAATAATATTAACCGATCATTTTAACTAAAAAACCTGAAATGCAATTTTAATTTGTGTGCAAGTTGAAATCTTACCTTTTTTAGATGTTGTCTTAGATGGAGTCCTTGATAGAGTGTTGGATAAGACAATGAGACTTCGATCATTATATTGTGAATTCATTACAGGTCCTCTAATGGTTGAAATTTGTGTCTCACGACTGTCCAAAATCGTAGTCTTGTGTGATTTACCTGTGAAAGCATATAACAAATCATTTAAATAAAAAAAAGGTTAGAACAAAGAAAATATATATTATAAACATTTTTTTACATTAAAGTTTAGAGTTGTTGATTTAACATTAAAGTTTAGAGTGAACAATACTCTTACTTGTTTTAGGTGTATTATATCATATAAAGGATAATTGCTCTAACATTAAAGTTTAGAGTAAAAATTAAACTTACGTTTCAGGTTTGTTATATCATTTAAAGGACCTGACTGCTCCTGGGACTGCAACATCTGAATTGGTTGACTATTTTGCATTTTTGCTATATGTTCTCCAAGTGCTGGCATTTGTGCACAATGCTTAGCATGGTCGGTCAAAAGATTTGGTAAACCTGAAAACATAGTAACTGAGTACTGATTTTCACAATTGAATCAACATTTACAATGTTTTTCAAACATATTCATATATAAAATAAAAAACATTGATGTAGAATTCAAAATTTGAAAATGACCTGCAATAAGTTCTGGTTGACAATTTAGCTGAACATTCATATTGTTCTGCTTCTTTGGCCTTCCTCGTTTTTTCAAAGATTGGACATCTTGATTAATTAAGATAGGAGCCGATGAATTAAGTTTCTTAGGCCTTCCTCGTTTTTTTGCAGATGGCTCATCCATATTTTTTTTATCCTCATGAGGCAATGTATTTTCTGTTAACATGTATTGACCTCCAGAATCTAAATAACAAACATTAATATGAATTAATTACTACTTTATGCATACATGTTCTTATTAAAATTCATGAATTCAAAAAAATTTCATAAAAATGATAGTGCATTTATCAAAGGAATAAATAAGAGTAAAACATCACTTAACTCTGGTATGTTCTTGTGGACATTGGGTTCACATTCTCTTTATTTTCGGTGAATTGAGATAATTTGGTAGCCATAACATCAGGAGAACATCGTTTTCCTATATGTATACGATCTCTTTGCATAGAAGAAAGTGCAATGTCTGTAAATTAAAACGAATGAAGCAAATATAGGCATGATTCAAAGAGAAAGTCCAAATTCAAATAAAAAATCCCATATGCTTACATTGACGAAAAGATAAAAAAACATACCGGTTGTAGATTCCCTGCAGAAAAAACTCATTGATTTGTAATGTGTTCTTGACGTTGAAAAGGTAGATGCACGATGGTGATTTGTACTATGCATAGTGTCAGGCAAGAGTGCAGTTCGTTTTTGGAGAACATCTGGCATCTGGAACATAGTACTATGGACAGTTCCTACTTCCGTTAGAGGTGGTTGAACAATTGATGGGTCCTCGATGTCGACTTCAATAACATCATCAATCTTTCGTTCACGTTTCTTGATTACAGGAGTACAAATAGATTTGTCATGTTCAGTACCACCAGTAGATTGAATCACTTTTCTAGGTCTACCTCTTTTCCTCGGAATGAAATCAATATTGGAGGAAACACTATATGCATAGCCTGGGTACGTATGCTTAAAACCTGAGTTCGTAACATTATCAAAAGTTTGTGATTTCTCCGATTGTTCATTCATTTTGATTATCATCTCTTTGTCATTGTTGATTGATAGGGTAAAGGAGGTTCAAATTTCAAATAAGGAAAAACACAATAGTAGGCTGAAACAACGGAATATCGGTTATGATTTAAATGTTAGTAGTGATCATCTGACGTGGCTTTTTTTTTTCTCATGATTTTTTATGTAAAGTTACACTTATGCCCAAGACAAATGAATTAAAAGATACATAGATGCAGAGGGTAGAATTGTAAGAATGAAGCAAAAAGTATTCAGGATTTATAAGATACATAGATGAATGCATGTGGGTTCATTAATTTAGAGCCAATCAAATTATAACACATGTAATTCGGTACATCTTTTTGTATCAAATTCGGTACCCCTAGCAGTATTCATGGATTTATACACCATGAATTACAATTTATTGCATATTGTTTGAAAATAAATTTGAAAAAAACTTAAATTAATTTGAGTAAAGTACATGATTTCGTTACATGCTTGTACATGCGGTAAGATATCGGGGAAATACAACTCTATGAATTTGAATTTTGGGTTCGGTTGGATATTATACAATTCAATTTATCGATTTCAGTCTCGATTTTATTCGATTCTTTACTAAGCTTTACAAAAATGAATTCATACGATACTTAATTCAAGAATCACAATATTATGAACCAACATTCAATCTTGATGGGAACAAGAACGATACAAGTGGGTACAAACGAACACTTAAGATCAACCTTTTTCCAAAATAAACAAATATTTTAAATTTTATCCTCGTTAATTAAAGAAAAATAAATTTATAAAATCAAAAGAGGATTGATCATCAAAAACAACCACCGCGCCCGACCCGATCTCTTTATTATTTATACATTCATATACACAATTTTGTATGTATATATCGCTGATTTCTTCATCAAGTCTTTAGCATTTCTTGGTAAGAAGCAAATTACTCTAATTCGATTTTGTTTATTTTGGGTTAATTATTGTAACGTTTGTAACTTTATTTTATTTATTCACGTTTAAATTGTTTTTTTCAATTAAAATTAAGTTTATAACTCAATCTATCTATCTATTACTATATATTAAACCACAACAAAAAACAAAAAATATGACTTTAATGTCTGTGAAATGTCTCGCACGGGCTTTTACGCTAGTTATTATAATTTATGATCCCTGGTAAC
This sequence comes from Heracleum sosnowskyi, assembly GCA_030848705.1. Classification (NCBI taxonomy): domain Eukaryota; kingdom Viridiplantae; phylum Streptophyta; class Magnoliopsida; order Apiales; family Apiaceae; genus Heracleum; species Heracleum sosnowskyi. The sequence continues at coordinate 124,763,448 of CM061243.1, forward strand.
TTAATTCAGCTCTTGTTTTAGATTTACGATTAAAGTGTACTTTTTGTTTGATTATGTACATGTATGTTTATGTATTTTATGTGAGATACTGCTGTAATTTATCGAAAAGATAACTGAATTAGAATCTTGATTTTACAGAACTAAAGTTAATATATTTTTGGGTTGGGGTTAGTGTGTACTTTTTGTTTGATTATATTTATAACTAGTCAACAAAGCGTCGCTCCGTAACGGCCTTATAATTTTTTTAAAACAATTTTAATACTAAAATTACAATAATTACTCAATTCTTCATGATAAGTCATTCTCCCATTAAACACGTTTTCTTGTTAGGATCGAATCTCAAATTTAATATATTGAATATTTGTCTTATTTATTAATTTTTATTTTAACATACTCTTTTTTAATGATCCGTTCTCTCATTAAAAAAACATTATATAAATCCGCACTCTTATTTTACTTATAATAAAACTTTTAATTATGTCTTGCAAATAGCTATTATATTTTCAATAGTAATTTTAATTATATGTATTTTAAAAAAACTTTAATATTAAAATTACAATAATTACTCAATCCTTCCTAATAAGTCATCCTTCCGTTAAACACGTTTTTTTGTTAGGATCGAATCTCAAATTTAATATATTGAATATTTATATTATTTGTTAATTTTCATGTTAACATACTCTTTTTAATGAGCTGCTCTCTCATTAAAAAAATATTATATAAATTCGCACTCTTATTTTACTTATAATAGAACTTTTAATTATCTCTTGCAAATAGCTACTCCGACCCTCCTTCCCATTCATTTCTATACACTTTCCATTTTGGGATGTCCCATTCATTTCTATACATTCCAAAAATAGTAACTTTTAATAATATAAACACTATTACACCTACTACTTTCTCCACTATCTCTATTCTATAACAATATAAATAACTATTACACCCAATACTTCCTCCACTATCTCAAATCTATTATTAAATATTGATAGGTCCCACCACTTTACTCACTCTTCATCTAATTTTACTCATTTTTTATATCTTTTCTTAGTCTACGTGCCCAATCCCAGTGTATACAATTCACTGGGACGTAGGGAGTATTTCATTTTCAATAGTAATTTTAATTATATGTATTTTTTGTAAACTCGAATTCTTCTACTCCATAAATTCAAAAATATATTTTACTTCCGATAGAACTATAAATTTGAACTATCTCCTTTATGAATTCGAACACCAATTATACATCAAATATAACTTTTATTTATGTGTTTTCCGGTTTTCCTTATAAATTCGAATTGTTCTCCTATATAAATTCGAACACCTTTTGTGCTTCTAATATGTTAAAATATACTCCCTCCGTCCATCTCAAATTTTTTACAATTTTTTACACTGTTTGACACACATTTTAAGGCTCCTATAAAGTATAGCTCTATAACTTATTTTTAAAACTTTCTTTTTCTAAATAAAAATATAAAAATTATATTTTTATTCAGAAAAAGAAAAAATTTAAAATAATTTATCAAAATATATATTAAAGGAGTCTTAAAATGTGTGCCGAAGTTTTGTCCTAATGTAACAAAGGTAAAGAATTGAGGTGGACGAATGAGTATCTTTTTTAGTTACAACAATTACCCATTTTACCCTAATAAATCGTCCTCCCGTTAAACGTACTTTTCTTGTTAAGATCTTAAATCCCAATTTTAAGATATACGAATAAAAAGACAATTATTTCCCTTAATTTTATATGAATATATAGGTGTTCGTTAATATCCCTTTAAGATATTTAATATACTAGCTTATAGCCCGTGCGATGCACGGTTACTTAAATTTTATTTATAATTATTCTGTTTATAATTATATATTTATTATCCATGCAACACACGATTGTTTTTTAAATATTTATAATTATATTTATTTATGAATATTTTAATATTTAAAAGTTATTAGTTTACATGATTAAATTATTGTTAAAAAAGATTTAGCCAAAAAAATTATAGTTAAAAATTTGATATTTATTATATTTTACACGCTAAACTATTCTAAAACTAAAAAGAGAATAAAGTGACGAAATTTAATGTTGAGAATTCTATTCGATTTAGGAAATCTACTTATGTAGTTTAGATTATTAGAATACCCTTTATTAACCAAATACAGTTTTTAATGTTAAATCTAACGGTTTTCACCTATGTATTTAACATTAAACGATTTTGATTATTTTGGTATTAATTACAACTATTTTTATGTTTTGACATTTTAGAAAATCCAATCCTATTATAATATCTTTTAACTTATATCATTTTTAGACAATAACTTCTTTTTATATGATATAATCTTGATCATCTATTTTTAAAAGTATTGGATCTAACGGTTGAGAATGTTTTGGCGGTATTTAGAAACAAACTACCATGATAACATCATTAATTTTTCTTAATATTTATAATTTTTTTAAATATTTATTGCTAAAATATAATGTACTCTTTTTTGTAATATGTTAAAGATGCGGGAACTTTGAACTTTTGAGAAAATAAATTATCAATAAAAATATAATTTTTTTTGTAATAGTCTTCTTTTAAAGTAGTACACGGTAACGATCAAAATTCTGTATAAAATTCATTTTTTATAGTATATCCTATAAATATGTATGTTATTATATTAAAGACTAAATAATGAAAGCTTACTTATAAGTTTGGTCGCTTTGTTTGATCACTCAATCCATAATCGTTGGATGTTTCAAATTAAATTGTTGAAAAACGTTAGATATAACAGTAAAATTATCATGTAGAATGATCTAAGGTTTGAATCTACCAACAACATATTAAAATTTATAGTTTTTTTTTAAAAAAATAAAGAATTTTTTCATTTTTTTTTCTTGTAGACATAGGTTATTTGATAATATTTTTTGTAAAGTACGATTTTTCAGAAAAGTACTATACTAATTGATTAAGAAACTTTTAAAGTTTCGAATTTAATAATTTACAAATGTATATATGTTAAAAAAGTTTGGCCTCTATAGCTGAATCTAAAATTTCAAAATACGATTTTTTTTAATATGAATATAGTACTGCTAACAATGAAATTAGGTATCTATGAGTTCTTATAAAACAAAATCACCATTTACGTATAATTTATTATTTAATAATAATTAATATTTGATTAGTTATGATCTAAAACTTAATAAAATAGGATTAAAAATATGCACAATTTTATAAAATTTTATCCTCGTATTATTATATTCTTTGTTGATTTGAATTTTTCTTAGATTGATTTTAATTTTTAAACATAGATTTCTTAATTTAAAATAGTTAGAAAAAAGTAATTAAATTGGTATTAAAATAATGATGACATAATAATTATTATTAGAATTTAAATATTCAATTTACTAATTTGGGCTTTATCTTGTGTTTTAAAAATAAGATTTTGACGATTTTATACCCCACATGAAGATAACTAAATTATATTTAATTAAAAGATGGTTTAACAATTTTTATCTAACTGGAATTATCCATGGAAGAGAAAAGAAAATCACGAATTTTTTACATGGATAATTCTATTCAATATAGAAAACTTATTTATATTTGGTATATTTGGTTTAAATTATCAAAATACACCTTTTAGAATTTAAATATAATCCTATTATTAATAAAATACACTTTTTAAATATTTGATCTAACGATTTTCATTTATCTAGTTAAGATCGGTCCTTATTAATTTGGTTATCTACGACCCAAATTTTGGATAAGATCACTATTATGATTATTATATATAAGGATTTAATATAATAAGGATATCAAGTATATAATGATATAAGTATCTTACTAACTACTTTTATTTTTAATGTTTCGGTTTTATTTACAGTGTATAAAAAATTTTAAAATACATTATTACTTAAAAATTATTAAACAGAATAAAAATTATGTTATGATTATATAAAATTTTATTCTGATATTATTATATTCTTTATCGATTTGAATTTGTTCTTAATTAATTTTGATACTTTTTTGAAAGAAACATAAAATTTCTCTATATTTAAAAGAATTAGTGGAAAAATAAATAAATTGGTGCTACAATAATAAAAAAATATTTATTAAAATTTAGATACAAACTTTACTATTTGGGCTATATCCTGAGTTTTAGAAATTGAATTTTGACGATTTTACAATCCATGCGAAACTAACGAAATTATCTTTAATTTAATGATGGTTTAATAATTATTATCTAACTTGACCAGTTGATCTACTCATAAAATAAACTCAAAAGAAAAGATGGTTAAGAAGTTTTACATAAAGAATTCAATTCAATATAGAAAATCAATTAATAATTGGTTTAAATTATCAAAGCACACTTCTTAGTATTTAAATATAATCCTAACTTTAATCAAATACACATTTTAATATAAGTTTTATATTCAAAATTATCGTTTATGAATATGAAACCCTTAATATTTTAATAATATTTTGATATTATCCTTTTATGTTTGTTATATGTAAAATAATATAATTATAATTTGTATTAATCAAATTGTTATGTTACTTCAGAAAAAAAAGTGTTTAAATTTATTCATGTACATGAGTTCTCCACGTAGGGTACACGCGTATCATTGTAATCGATATGAATTGTTATCTTCATATTTGGTTTAATAATTATTATCTAACTGGAACTATACATAAATTCAAGAGAAAATATATTTAAGAATTTCTACATAGAAAAATTTTAAATTATCAAAATATACTTTTTAGTATTTAAATATAATTCTATTATTAATCAGATACACTTTTTAATATTAGATCTAACAATTCTCATCGATCTATTTAAGATCTAACTATAATTATTAATTTGGTCGTAATCGTACACGGACGAACGATTTTAATTTTTTCTTAAATTGGTTTTAATATTTTATTGAAATAAACATAGAATTTATAAATTTAAAAGAATTAGGAAAACAAATTAAATTGGTGCTACAATAATAAAAATATATTTATTAAAATTTAGATAATAACTTTATTGTTTGGGCTCTATCTTGAGTTTTAGACACCAGATTTTAACGATTTTACAGCCCACACGAAGCTTACAAATTTATCTTTAATTTAATGATGGTTTAATAATTATTATCTAACTGGAACTATCCATAAACTGAAGAGAAAAGATAATTACGAATTTTTACATAAAGATTTCTATTCAATATAGAAAACCTATTTATAATTGGTTTAAATTATCAAAATACATCTTTTAATATTTAAATACTATCCTATTAATAATCAAATACAATTTTTTAATATTATATCTGACGGTCCTCATTGATTTGAAGATTTATAGTTTAATAATCCAACGGATCGTATACTTTTGGTAGTACAGTGACCAACCAAAGTTTTGGATAAGATCTCCCTTACGCTTATTATATATAAGGAGTTAATGAATAGGTGTTTGTTAATTTTTTCTATTTTTAATACATTGAATAATATTTTTTTCCTTTATAAATTTGAATATCTTTTCTGCTTTTAATATGTTAGATAATATTTTTCGTTATTACCATTTGAAATTGTAAAACTCTAAAAAAGATTTACAAAAATGTTTGAACACCGGCTTCAATCAATTACTTAAACTCACTTTGTCCGGTCCTCACCTATCTCACCACAAAACTATTGATTTGACAAAAAACATTATAAAATTTAAAGGAGAAAAATTAATAAACCTACATAATAAATTCAAGTTGTACCTACCCGATTATAATATGGATCAACTTTTATCAACGTTAAATCAACCAAGTTCCGGAAGAAGCAACCGTGCGCTGCGCATTGCTATTTTCGAGAGAGTTTTACGTTGTTAGATCGTTGAACAAATAAAATAAAAATTAATAAATTTTATACTTTTTGTAATTTCGAATTCTTCCCTTTTATAAATACGTAATACATTTTCTATTTCTATTACGTTAAATAATTTAGATGTATTCTCTATCAAATCGAATTTTTCTCCCTTATAAATTCGAACTCCTATTCGGCTTTTACTTCTCTATAAAATCGAATTTTTCTTCTCTATAAATTCGAACACCTATTCTACTTCTACTATGTTAAAGGATATTTTTTATTAGTATTTAAAAATCTAAAATTCTAGAAAATTAGAAATATAGATTGAGACGATTTTAGAGACGCCATCTTTTTTATTAGTATTAAAAATTCTAAAATTCTTTGAAATTAGAAAAATAGATTGAGACGATCTTAGAGACGCCACCTAACCTCCCGCGCATCCTTCTTTATATATAAAGATATTGATTATAAAATATAATAGTATAATTGTGATTAATTTTAAATAAAATAGTGATTTATTAACAAATGTTTTTTGACTAAAACAACTATGTAATATAGTGATATTTTAAATCAAATATTTATTGTATTAAAATTATAATTGTCAACTAATCATGATTGTTAAAGTAGGATGCGAATGATAAATAATTTTTTTTATTTTAATATGATTGATCTAAAATTTAGTAGTGGTATATGATTGGTCATAAAATAATTATTATTTTATGATTGATATATATGTACACTCAAGTATTATAATAAAGGGTAATTATTTTTATACACAAAAGATCCACAAAATAAAATCAACCCTTTCAAATATCAATTAATATATTAAGTAATATTTTCTTTCAATTTTTTTAATATATTCAATTAACCTCGGATTTGTTTAATTATAATAAAAATATTAATATGGATTATTACCCTCATATCTCTATGTAAAAATCTTAAATTACAATCTTAACAATTAAATAATCAAAAATAAAAATTATTAACTGAAATCGAAAATTTAATGCTTCCTTATTAAATGTGCTATATCATGGAGTGGTATTAAAAGTTTAAGCATAAAATAGACGATTCTATATTAAACACATAGTACAATTGTTGATTAAAAATCTCGAAGTATATAATCTAATAGAGAATATAAATTATAATTAAAAATGAGTGAATTTTAATTAATAACCAAATTCTTGAAATATGAAAATTATTTAATTAAATATTGTTTATATCTTTATTATAATATTCGAGTCTACCACAACATCTAGTTAACCAATAAAAAAAATTATGAATAATTTTAGAAACAATCAGAAACTATCCCATAATTTTAGACCAATCAAATTAAATCTAATATCCTTCCTAATATAATTCAATTACCTATATTTTTTAATCATGATTAAACCATACAACATACTCAAATTCTATATAAAATAGAAATTGCATCACGAAAAGGCAAATTAAACTTAATATCGTTCGTAATATAATGAAAGAATTACAAAAATGACTCATTTTTAACAATTTTTTATTAAAATAATAATTTTTGAATAGCTGGCCAATTATGTCCATTCTAATACCGAGCTCTCAAATATCCGGTGTTTATTTGGACAGAAGCATTGAGATTAGGAAATAATGGTGGCACTGGTACTTCAAAGCAAGGGAACATGTGTCTTTTCATTAGCGGACCCCACGTTGCTATAAACTAAGAGCAACTCCCATGCAACATTATAACGTTATTATAGTGTAACTTATAGTGTAAAAGTCACTCCAATGCAACACTATAATGGTGTAAAAATTACATCAAATGAATAGCGTGACACCAAATTTTGTGTCAAAAGTACATTTGGGATAACTTTTATATCAAATTTGGCGTCTTTCATAATTCCTATATTGTCCTTGTGTTTGTTAACAAAAATAAATTTATTTCTTTCATGTCCTATCTATTTCTTGTTTTATCTCAACAAAGTACTTGTTCTTGGAAAAGTGAAAATATCATATCTTTTTTTAGACATTTAGTGCAAGATATAATGTAAATGGATTGAAGTTGTTTTTGTGGATAGTGTAATTTTCACATTAAAATAATATAAAAGTTACACTATTATAGGGTTATGAATTGGAGATGGTCTAAATATATCAAGCAATACACATTCTTGGAATGCATATCCTTATTTGATTACCTTGTTATGAAATGCGTATACCAAATTTAAAAATAAAAAATTATACAATAAATCATTACAAAATGCGTATTCAGTATCAAAATGTTATGACAAGACACTATTAAATGCGTATTCAACTTTACCCCACTGCCTAATGCGTATTTCACCCCTATTGTTGGCCAAAAAACTGAAATAAGATATTTTCATTATTTTTGTTTAAAAAATCGACTAAAATTGATATTCACCCTAATATAATTCATCCAACAATCTTTTAACCACGTAGACGAGAAAGACAGAAACGAGACATCTTGAAACCTCTTACACCATCGCCATGAGGTCTACAACATCTCCAGTTCTCCACAATTCATCAACTCCTCCCCCAGTTCAATTTGATTAAGTGTCAACTTCGGTTAAGGTATTACTTTGAATTAAGTCGCCCCACTCGCACACCGGCTCTGTATATTCTAGTTAATTTATTTGCAGACAAAAAACATGTCAGCTTGCTACCCCGTAAAACTTAAACGTTAATATGTTTTTTAGGGGTTAAATATCAAATACGTCATTTATTCTGTCAAAATGTATCAAACTAATCACTCATTGCAAAAATGTCTCAATTAAATTACTGATTTAAGATTTCGTATCAAAGACATCACCTGAGAATGATTAAATTAATACAGAATTTCAACATTTTAATGACTAAGTTGATACAAAATTTTAAATTAGTGACTAAATTGAGTAACTTTTTGCAATGAATGATTAATTTGATACATTTGAACATAATGAGTGATATATTTGATATTTAACCCGTTTTTTTTTTTTTAGGTTGTGGTTGTCTTCATTACAGGGTTAAGCAATGGATGATATTTTACGACTTCTACTCAGAGAGAAAGAACGTAGTGAGTTAAGGCAATGGATGATATTTTACGACTTGCTACTTAAACGTTAATATGTTTTTTAGGGGGTTAAATATCAAATACGTCATTTATTATGTCAAAATGTATCAAACTAATCACTCATTGCAAAAAAGTCTCAATTAAATCACAATTAAATCACTGATTTAAGATTTCGTATCAAAGACATCACCTGGGAATGACTAAATTAATACAGAATTTCAACATTTTAATGACTAAGTTGATACAAAATTTTAAATTAGTGACTAAATTGAGTAATTTTGACAATGAAAGATTAATTTGATACATTTGAACATAATGAGTGATATATTTGATATTTAACCCGTTTTCCGTTTTTTAGGTTGTGGTTGTCTTCATTACAGGGTTAAGCAATGTATGATATTTTACGACTTCTACTCAACTCAGAGAGAAAGAACGTAGTGAGTTAAGCAATGGATGATATTTTACGACTTGCTACCCCGTAAAACTTAAACGTTAATATGTTTTTTAGGGGGTTAAATATCAAATACGTCATTTATTATGTCAAAATGTATCAAACTAATCACTCATTGCAAAAAAGTCTCAATTAAATCACTGATTTAAGATTTCGTATCAAAGACATCACCTGGCAATGACTAAATTAATACAGAATTTCAACATTTTAATGACTAAGTTGATACAAAATTTTAAATTAGTGACTAAATTGAGTAATTTTGGCAATGAATGATTAATTTGATACATTTGAACATAATGAGTAATATATTTGATATTTAACCCGTTTTCTGTTTTTTAGGTTGTGGTTGTCTTTATTACAGGGTTAAGCAATGGATGATATTTTACGACTTCTACTTAGAGAGAAAGAACGTAGTGAGTTAAGACCCCCCCAAATGTTATGTTTAACATTTTAATAAACCGGGATTGTTTTATTTATTGCTTTTAAGCTTTGATGATCTTGCATACAACAAGTGCTAATGTTTAGTTGATTTTTTATTGCAGTGCCGTCGGTTTGAATTTGAAAACCAGAGGAGAATTTCACTTACTCGTGTTTCATCTTTGCTGAGACAAATTATGTTTTCCTATCCTCATTGTATGGGGTCGTTAGTTGAAGTGATGATTGCAGGTTGAGATGAGAAGGTAATGATGAATATTATAACGTGGGTGGTAACTAACTGCGTCATATTTGTTGGTGTTTAGGGCCCTGGCCTTTATTGGGTGCACTCTGATGTAGGATTGTTTACTCTTAATATAGTGTATTCTGGACCCCGTTTACATGACCAAATATGACATGATACCTTAGTTCTTATTATTGTTGTTGATGATGTGTTTGGGTAAGAAGTTACCCTCACTTTTCTTAGTCTCTAGTTGAGCTGCCGTTTTCGCTATTGTTTTTAATGTTTGGAACTGCCGGTTCTATTTCATATACAACAATTTTATGTTATCTTGCAATATCTTACGTTCTTCTTGGTAATCACTTTGGTAGGTACCTCTATGACATGACAGTAGAGGAGGCTGTAGAATTGGCTCAACGATCCATATTCATGCAACATTTCTTGATGGAGCTGGTAGTGGTACTGCTAGTGGTATACTCTCATGACAGTGAGATGCACCCTTAAATCTCAAGCATGCTGAAAACATTGGATGTTGGCCAAGAGGATTCCAGGTACGAGATAGTTGAAATCTGTTTCCAGTTAGATGTACTCAGAAAGAGTTCCCTAATGAGGTCTTGTTTAATCATGTTACATGCAACATATCACTAAATGAGGTCCCCAATGCTGCAGGTATTGCTCGGGATGTGATTGAGCAGCAGGTATATCAGGCTCCCAACCTTGTAGAATTGGGTTTCAGACTTTCAGAAGAATAATAGGGCAGTTGAATGATTGTTTTAGTGTTTTTCAGACTAGTGAGGAAGTTCAAGAACTGCATCAACATAAAGCTAGCAGAATGAAGAAATTGCAAGCTGAATTTGAAGAAACATATGCTCTTACTCATGTAGAGAATGATGCTGAGGCTGCTCATGTGAAAATTTAGTCCTCGGGTCTGTGAATGTTGAGCCGTCCCAGACAGTAGCTAAACACCGTGGTGGTCATGGAGGATTTGTACCTTCTGTACCTTCTGCTGGTGCTAGGCCATCACTACCCGAGCCGCACCAAGCTTCCCAGGCTCTACCTCAAGCAGGGGTATTGACTCATCCCATGCCTCGCGTGATACCGGCTGAAGTGACTCAGTCGGAAGGTAGTTCTTCAGTCAAGCGCTGAACCATCATCTTCTCAATTGACACCGGAGTAAGTCTCTCTGTACTATTCAGCAAGTCTCTCTGAAGTCTAGGGTCCGTTTGGTATTGCTGTTGCAGATAGCAACAACAGTTTTTTTCTGAAAAGCAGGTAAAAAGTGTTTGGTAAAATTTAAAAGCGGCTTTTCTGAAAAGCGCTTTTGGCTAAAAAGCTGCTTTTAGAGAAAACAGGTGAGCGAAAGCTGCTTTTCAGCTTTTGCGGGAGCAGCTACTGCTACTGGTTTCAACATGAAAACTCACCAAAAACATTAATTTTTTATATTATACACCAAAACATGCACATATCAAAAATATTACCAAACAGTTATCTGATTTTCACAACAACACTTATTTTAACAGCACAACAATTTTTAACAGCAATCCCAAACAGAACCTAAATCCTCATCTATTGAGCTGCTCAGCCTAATCCCTTCTCTAGCAAGGCACTTGGATTATAATTCTTGATTTAGTAATTCATATCAACCGCTTATTTATTCATTTTAGTTTTAATTTCCTGTATTTAGATTAAAATTTGATTTTTATATGAATTTGGTTTAATTTACCATATTAAGTATTACTTGGTTTCGTTTTTTAAATCTGTAATTAGATAATTGCATGTTAAATAGGACAGTAACTCTATTAAGTACCATCATAATTTCACTGTAATTTATATAAGAATTTCTAACTGAATACAAAATCATTTTTAAATGATGTTTGAAATTTTAATTACATATGCTTCAATTTCAATAAACCTCCTTCAAATTCACCGCATATTCATGTAATCGATGCGAAAAAATTTAAGATTTTATGATAAACCTGCTCAATAAAAGTGGTATCTGAATGCTGGTGGTTGTGATCAGTGTACCAGTAGAGATTGTTTGCAACACATTCAGACGATATAATTTGAGTGTTAAATTTGAAATAAGGGAAAATAGATTTTTTTATCACTCAACTATTGGCTCTTTTAGAAAGTAACCACTCAACTATCAAATAATTAATTATAACCATCAACGTTACATTCGTTTTTGTTTTTAGACATTCCGTTAATTGTGTCGTTAAAATAATATTAATGTGCTTAATAGATCGATAATGTTTCAAAATTAATGGAAATTAGCCACTAAACATTGTACAACGTTAAAATATATCAGCATTATAATTTTTTTCATAATTTTTATTATCTTTTCATAAATTAACTCATTATTATTGAAATCATTTACTATCTTGTTAACAATAGTTTTTTAAAATAAACAAATGATTAATGAAATTATATATTTTTAATAAAAACATATTATATATATATAAATTTTTTAGATTCGCTTCGTTGATTTTTTAAATTTCATGAACCAAATTTAATCATAAAAATAAGATCAGATATCTATATTACTTTTTTTGGTTCAATATCTAGAATTTTGGATTAAAAAATTAGATTCTAATCAAAATTTAATATATTTGAAATTTTGCAATATTAAATCGGGGAAAAAAATTACTTTGAAGATATTGTTGAATTATTTTTTAAATAAAATGACTAGTTGCATGAAAAACAATGACAGTATTGTACTTAAAATATTTTTTATTTATCATGTTACATTAGATGATTAAGTCCACATTAACATTATTTTAACTGATATTTCATTTATACTTAACGGAATGATTAAAAACAAAAAATCATGTAACGTTAGTGACTATTTTTAATTATTTGAATGTTCAGTGACTATTTTTTAATAGAAACAAAAATTAAGTGATAAAAAAATCTATTTTCCCTTGAAATAACTATTCAAAAAGAAATTCAAGCCTATACCTTCGCAAACAAATACATTTTGCATATCATGAACAGAGTTGACAGATGAAAATAACTAATTCAACATGACAGCAATGTAAATTTCGAAAAATTTCAGAGAGTAATCGGTTTGAACTTTGATTCGTGCTTGTAACAAACTAAAATTAAAACCGTGTATAACAGATGATTACAATTCAAGTCAAATATCAGCCTCAAAACTTCTGCAGCTACACATATAAGTCTATAACCTCAGATATGCTGGTATCTAGCAAAATTTACTAGAGAAGAGATGTTGATGCCGTTAATTCACAAACAAGATCTGGAGCATACCAAATGTTCCATCATATTGCAACACCACAATCGCGTCTCCCTGCTTGCAAAGGTTTCTAGACTTTGCATATTCGATGGAATACTTCAACACATTTTCTGTGGAACTTGTAGGAGGAGTTATTGTCCACCCTGGGGTCAATAGAGGCACAATCCCACTGTATATAAGACCATGTCTTGCTGGAGCCTGATGAGTGCTTGACCAATCCATAGAATCACTTGTTGCATCCGGTAAAATTACGGACAATATTGGCATTTTTGGTCTGTATTTAGAGACCAGTTTAGCAGTAGTTCCACCTCTAGTTAAGACCACAACTAGAACTGCCTGTGAGGAAGTAGCAGTGTGCACAGCAGAACTAGCCAAACTCTCTAATGGAGTCATGGGTTTTGGTGCAGTTTCCATTATCCTTTTAAAGATGTCACTGTAATCCAGAGAATTCTCAGCCTCTAAGCAGATATTAGCCATTGTTTGAACAGCAAGTTCTGGGTAATCCCCTGCAGCTGTTTCACCGCTAAGCATCACACAATCAGTTCCATCGATAACTGCATTGGCAACATCGGTTGCTTCAGCTCGAGTTGGTCGAGGGGATTTGGTCATTGACTCCAGCATCTGAGTTGCAGTCACCACTGGCTTTCCCGCAACATTGCACTTGAAAATCATCATCTTCTGTGCTAGAAATATCTTCTCAATTGGTATCTCCATGCCCAAATCACCCCGAGCCACCATAAATGCATCCGTATTAGCAAGAATGTCATCAAAGTTGGCCACCCCTTCTTGATTCTCAACCTACAAAATTAGCCAAAACAAATGCCAGTTAGTACTACTCTTTAAATTTAAACATAAAAGAAACGACAGAATCTTAGTCATAAACTTTTGATCATACCTTTGACATCAGAACTATATTCTTGGCATGTTCACCCAGCAGCTTCCTAACCTCTTTAAGGTCCGAACCTTTGCGTACAAATGACAAAGCAATAATGTCAATCTTGTTGGGAACTCCCCAGTTTAAGATATCGTCCTTGTCCTTCTCGGTCAATGTTGGGAGATCAACAATAACTCCAGGTAGATTAACATTCTTCTTTTCACCCAAAGCTGCAGAATTTTCACATCGACATTTAACCATGCCTCTTTCCTTGTCGCAAGATAAAACTCTGAGTGATATACTTCCATCTGCACACAAAATAACACTGTCTGGCTTTACGTCCTCAGCAAGCTTCTTGTAGCTCATCGAGATCATATCCTCATCACCTTGTATTGTGTAATCAGTTGAGATGGTGATCTCTTGACCCTGTTTGAGATTAATTTTTTTACCATCCTTCAAGAGCCCTGTTCGAATTTCTGGACCCTGCAAAGGTAACCTTCAGCATTCAGACACTCCTCAAACTAAAACTGCGCCATGGTCAGAACTTCAACAAATCTTTTTCATATTCAACGAGCAAACATTCTGTATCCACTTTTACAACCTATTTATTCTTATCATCAACTTCAACTAGATAGAGATGTTCAGTTTCTAATTTACCAAAACATATATTGGATTGTAGATGAAATATAATTAATTCCGCAACTTTATAAATACAAATTACGACTGATAGTAGTGCTCCACCTGTAATCAAATCTACCAATTTATACACGGGGAGAGAGAGAGAGAGAGAGAGAGATGGAGAGACGGGGGGAGAGAGAGAGATGGAGAGAGGGCGGGGGAGTGAGAGAGAGGGAGGGAGGGAGAGAGAGAGAGAGATGGAGAGAGGGGGGGAGAGAGAAATGGAGAGAGAGAGATGGAGAGAGAGGGAGAGAGAGAGAGTGAGAGAGAGAGAGAGAGAGAGTGAGAGTGAGAGAGAGAGAGAGAGAGAGAGTGAGAGAGAGAGAGAGAACACCAACCTTAGTATCCAACATGACAGCACAAGGAATAGAGGTATTGACAACAGCAGTTCTCAGATTATCAAGAGTCTCCTTGTGATACTCATGGCTTCCATGTGAAAAGTTGAAACGAGCGACATTCATACCAGCAACAAGCAACTTCTCAATCATCTCAACCGATCTAGAAGACGGTCCTAATGTACACACAATCTTCGTTTTGGGCCTCTTCTCCATCCTCTTAAGCTTCTCTTGAACACAAACATTATCATCGTTGACGTTGTTTGGTTTCGAAGAAAAACTGGAAAAATCAAGAACGGCCATTGTTAAGAATCAAGGGTTTTGTTTGTTCGCAAGGGTTTTAGGTTGTTTTGGGTTTTGTTGTAGACCAAGGGTTTAACATGCCTCCGTTTATATAGGTGTAGATTTTGTGTTTATTTATTCAATTGCGAATAGCAAAAGAATTTTCTGTTTTCTGTTTTTACTTTTTCCTCTTTCCTCTTTCCTTTCCTTTTATTTTAGATTTCGTTTTAATAAGGGAAATTTAAAATTATTTAAAGTTATGGAATGTTAGACGTTTTGCTAAACATAGTTGAGTTTTAATATGTTGTTGTTTAAAAAGAATACGTTTTTATATTTGAGTTAGAATATAAAATTATTTTCAATACATAAAATTTAATAAAATTTAGAATTGTGACCTTTTTTTAATTGTAAAGCCTTTGGCTATATGTAATGTATTTCTAGATCTATATTAAAGTAATTTATTTATTTTAGGCACAAGGAATTTGTTACTATAATTTTAAGCGTAACTAGTTAATTCTTTTGTCGGTATTTGTAATTTTATATGACCATGAATTTATATACACAACTTTCATTAATATACTGATATCTACATTATTTTCTTTTGTATTTTATGAGTTTTATAAAAAAGCGAAACAATTACGATTTTTTTATCAAGATGGACAAAATAATAATAAATCTACAAATAAATTTTGACAGTGGAATATGTTATATTCAATTGGATATTCCATATCTTTTAAACGAGTCTTTGGCTTCATTAAGGAAAGAATGTGGAAACGACTGCAAGGGTGGAAGGCGAAACAAATCTCTCGTGCAGGAAAGACAGTTCTAATCAAGAATGTAGCCACATCGATTCCCTCTTACTGTATGTCGTCTTTTCTTCTCCCAAAATCTATGTGTAATGAGATGGAAGTAATGATGAATAAATACTGGTGGCAATCAGGATCTTCAGACAGGAAAGGTATCAATTGGGTGGGTTGGAATGGCTTGAGGTATGTCAAAGTGTCATGGGGGACTTGCTTTTCGCAGTCTGTATGGCTATAACATTGCTCTTATGGCCAAACATGTTTGGAAGTTTGTGCACAAGTCTCAATCTTTGGTGTCCAGATTCTTTAAAGCTAAATATTTTCCAACCTCTCATGTTTTACAAGCAAAAGCTCTCCCAGGTTCGAGTTTTATTTGGCAAGGAATTGTCACGGCAAAAAATGAAATGATGCAAGGCTATAGGTGGGGTGTTGGGTGGTGGCGAGTCGATAAAATGTACCCAAGATCCTTGGCTTCAAGGAAAGAGCGACTTTAAAGTTGATCAGTCTAGAATGTACGTTGATAACTCCAATATGGTTGTGTCTCAACTATTTTTACAGAATGAAAGAGGATGGGATGCTGCGAAGGTAATGTATTTGTTCTCCAGGGAAGATGCTAATATTATTTTGGCAACTCGCATTCCTGAATATCCGAGTCAGGATCATCTGGATTGGACTAAAACTACAAATGGAAAATATTCGGTTAAAACGGGTTATCAAATGTGGCATGATCGTAATATGGGCATTGGATCTGTTTTGCAGTCGAAAGGGTGGAGCGGATTGTGGAAACTGGATTTGCCGCATAAGATTAAGATATTTTTTTGGCATTTCTGCAGGAACAACATCCCTGTAAAGAGTAGACTGAATTTAAAGGGAGTCCAACTTCCTCTTAACTGCCCTATGTGCAATTCAGATATTGAGGATTTTCTTCATGTCTTTTTCGAGTGTCCTTTTGCATCAGCTTGCTGGACTTTTTCTGGCAAATGTTATGATTTGTCGAATTCAGAGAATGCAATTTCCTGGTTGCTAGCCAATCTGGACACAGGTTCTACGGATGAAATTATGCTAATTGTTAAAGTTTTATGGGGTGTCTGGTGGTTTTTCAGGAATCAAAAGGAATCAAAAGGCCTGGGAGAGTAAAGTGGTGAATGTAGCCGTGGCAATGGGTTAGAGCGCAAAGACTATTTCAGAGTGGATAGAAGCAAGAGATAAGTGTCCCTCCCCATCAATGAATATTTCGACCGCCAAAACCCCTGCTATTATCAAATGGCAGAAGCCAGAAGTAGGTATATTTAAGCTCAATGTTGATGCTGCAGTGAAATTGGGAGATACAACGTTTACGATGGGCTTGGTTTTAAGAGATCATGCTGGTGCTCTCGTGCTTGGTAAAACAGTGTGTAAATCCATGGTATCATCTGTCTTCGAAGCTGAAGCTCTAGCCGTCCTTGAAGGGCTTCAATGGCTCCTTACATTGACGTATGACACAGTAGTTTTTGAGTCCAATTCCTTCCTCACCGTCCGAGCTTTACATTGCCCCGATGATAATATATTGGAAGTTGATAATATTTTGAATGCCTGCCGTACTATATTGGATTCTAAACCGGGCTTCTCAGTTTCTTTTGTTAAAAGATAAGCGAATGGGGTTGCTCACTTGGTAGCTAAATTCCCTTGTTCTCTAAATTGTCAAAATGTGTTTACGTCTCCTTCAAACTTATTGTTGGAGTCTCTCTTGTACGACATTTCTTAGTAATGATATTTGTCTTTTATTCAAAAAAAAAATATGCATATCTTAAAAAAATAGAAAAAGTATTTGTGTCATATTCAATGAATATATTAAAAAGGAATAATTTATTACTCCCCCTGTCTCTAAATACATGTCCATTTTGATTTTTGACTGGTCAAATTGACCAAACATTGACTGAATTTTACATATATTAGATAATTGAAAAATAATTAAAAAATTATATCTTTGAAAAGTACATTTAGTCTATTTTTAAATGTAATTTTTAGGTTTTAAAAATAATAAATGAATTATTTATAATATTTGATCAAAAATTAATCAATTTGACTCCAAGAAAATCGAAATAGACATGTAATTAGGGACAGAGGGAGTATAACATGATAGTCTGAGCACACATATATTTTCAAGATACCTTCCCCCCTTTTTGCGAAAACATAAATTTTACCTTTACTTATTTATAACAAAAAAATACTATTAATAGTAAGATATATTTATAACGAGTTACCTTTTTCGGCTAAAATACATTAGCTTTTCTATTTTTCTAACAAAATCTACTCCCATTCCAAAAATATCACGCGCAATCACCTTTTTAAAATAAGAAATGTTATCTTTTATATTTTTACTTACTAAAACTCATCCTTTTCCAAAAATATCACGGGTAAATCCTTAATTATTTATTTTAAAACCCAATTTAATACTTTTAATTTTTTTAAAAGTATCACGGGAAATTTAAAATTGTTTAAAGTTATGGAATTTTAGACGTTTTGCGAAACATAGTTGAGTTTGAATATGTTGTTGTTTAAAAAGAATAAGTTTTTATAATTGAGTTAGAATATAAAATTATTTTTCAATACATATAATTTAATAAACATGTAATTTTTTAGAATTGTAACCTTTTTTTAATTGTAAAACCTTTGGCTATATGTAGTGTATTTCTAGATCTATATTAAATAGTAATATATTTACTTTAGGCACAAGGAATTTGTTACAATAATTTTAAGCGTAACTAGTTAATTCTTCTGTCGGTATTTATAATTTTATATGACCATGAATTTATACTGATATACACATTTTCTTTTGTATTTTATGAGTTTTATAAAAAAGTGATACGATTACGATTTTTTATCAAGATCGACAAAATAATAATAAATCTACAAATTATAAATTTCGATATTGGAATATGTTATATTCAATTAGATATTTCCATATCTTTTAAGGGTCCTGGTCCCTGACAATCAATTGTCAGGAATCGGTTATATAACAATCAGTTCCTACACCATTGGATCGAACATTGAACGGCTAGGATTAAAAAAAAAATTACACGCTCCTCTATAATTTTTCGCGGAGCTAGGGAGGCTCCTTGATTATTTTCAAGATACATTCCTCCCTATTTTGCGAAAACATAATTTTTTCGTGAAATCTTTTAATGACTAGTAGTTCTTGTTTGTATTATGTTCAAATGTATTTATACTATGTACACTATATTATACTAGTTTATAGTCCGTGCGATGCACGGTTTCTTAAATTTTACTTATAAATTTTTTTGTTAATAATTATTTTTTAATTACCCATGTAACACACGACTCTTTTTTTAATATCTATAATTATGTTTATTTATAAATATTTAAATATTTAAAAGTTATTAGTTTACCTAATCAAATTATTGTTAAAAAAGATTTAGCCATAAAAAAATTATAGTTAAATTTTTTATATTTATTAGATTTTACACGCTCAATTTAATATTTGTTTATATTGAGTTATAAAAGTTAAATTTAGACAATTTTACAGCCCACATGAAACTCACAAAATAATATTTAATTTAGTAATGATTTAACAGTACTTTTTCAGTTAAAAACTACTCTGAAACTATAAAGAGAAGAAAGTGACAAAATTTAATGTTGAGAATTCTATTCGATTTAAGAAATCTACTTATATCTAGTTTAACCAAATACACTTTTTAATTTAAAATGCAACAGTTTTCATCTATCTATTTAAGATCAAACGATCTTTATTATTTTGGTATTTAATGGGTTTCCTTATTTAATTATTTTTGGTGCTCTTTATCAGTTTATTATGTTGGTCCTGATGGATGCAAGAAGTTGTCCTGCGATGATGTTGGAATTTTGAGCTATAAGTACTATCCATAGCTAACTGTTCTTTTTTGAGATTCTTTTTATACTACGGATTCTAACATGTTTTACGCTTCTATTTGTGCACAAGAATAAATAAATCATCTAGAAACGTGGTTGCTAAAGACATGAGTAAGAGGTTTGGATCTCCAAAAGTGCATAGTGTCGGATTCAACATACCAGGTTTATATAATGAGGTGAATTATGCTCCAGCTCTTACTCCGGATCTGATTGAGAAGCAGGTATATCAGGCTCCCAACCTTGTAGAATTGTGTTTCAGAATTTTAGTATATTAGGGCATGCAGTTGAATGATTGTTTTAGTGTTTTTTAGTTTAATTATGAACTACAGATGTTGTATGGAATTAAAGAATTTAGGATAGAGGCATTGCAATCTGAACCTGAAGAAAATATGTTCGTCCTCCTATAAAGAATGAAATGGCTTTCAGCAGGACAGACATAAGGGATCTACCGTGGAAAGCGGGGCACGTGGCTCCCGCCATAAAACAAGTAATGGAAAAAGTGGAGAAACGGATGTCAGCTTTGGAAGAAGAGATTTGGATTGATTACTCTATGAGAGTATATTTTCTATTTGACTCAGCTTGCATCATTTTACATAATTTTAGTGTTATGTGATCATGCAGTCCGTAATTTCCAAAAGTGGCCTAGGATCACAAATATCTAAACCTTGGTCCCGAGGCTGTAAGAGTTTTCCAAACACTCTTTAGCAAGTATTTAGACGATTACACTTATTAATAGTAACTAGCATAATAGCCCGTGCGAGGCACGGACCATATTCTAGCATTGTACAGAAATACAGCGTATTTAGTATTAAAAATTTCTGATTACACATGTGTTGTTACCAAATGAAGTGTATGGGCCGTAGAAGTTTTCTTAAAATGTATGAAAATGTAATTGGAAGCACTCATTCCTCAGTGATTGTTTAGGTTGTTGGGTGGTGACATATTGTGCCATGACCTTTATCAAGAAGTGTGCAAACAACAGATGTAGTAGGTATTTGAAAGTGTCAATCGCGAATCAATATTCGATAATACGCTCGCCAACCTGAAAAACAAAATGTTAGTTTTCGTATCGTGAAGCAAAATATATAGATTCGTTTTAAAAAAATTTAGCCACAAAATAAATCTGAGTATTTTTCTTGTAATGGATTGTAACTGGTAAAATTTTGAAAGATAGACTGCTTTTCACTTGTATATAATCTGTTATTACACCAAAAAATAAAATATACGCGCAACATCTGTTTATGAAGCAATGTTACCCATGAAAATGGTTTCTAACCTTCGAAAACTACATATGAAATGTATAGTTTTGTCATCTAAAATATAATGCATATCATTTTCACCTGATTTTGCACCTTGCGATTAGAAACTAAGATATACACAGAACTGAAAAGATACTACTGTAATAAATGCATAGATAAACACTTAGTGTGTGGAATGGGGAAGAGGCTGTCATATCAAATCAATATTAATTCTTTAATATTTTTGATTTGTTTAAATCAACTCAGTATTAATTTATTAATATTACTGGTTTGTTTTGAACAACCATGAGCGGTCTAAAGTTTTGATAGATATGGAATTATGATTATATGTATAACCCCCTGGATCGTACAAGAATTTCTATTGGCAGTAAAGCGATCAGAAGACTACGTGCATAATTACCATCCGTTTCAGAAACCTAGAAAAGAGTGTGCCGTTATAAAATTCATGAAAAGCCACATGGTTTTACAATATGTGTATTTTCAGCCATATAAGACACTAAATTAACATATTAGCCTTTTAAACAAATAGAAACCATGACTGAGTTTACATGATTTCCTCGTAGAGGCCTACGAGGACACGTGTCCCCGAGAAAAGTTTACAAATAAATTTTATTAGTAATTTATCGTATAAATGTGAACATTTAATCAAGTGCCTTCACTAAAAAAATTTGAGTGACCCTAAACTAATTGTAGAACAAAATATTTAGTTATATATTAAAAATGTAAAAAAGATATTATAAAAGACAAAGAATATTTAATATTATGAACAATCGATCTTATAGATTGTGACAAAAGTATTTTGTATATACTATGCCCCCATCTGAATTTTTATCTACATCCACCACTCACCATGAAATATATAGTATTCTTAGGCGTAAGCTAATGTGGTATTACATCAGTGCGAGGTTAAACATTATAGTTTGCTTATTTCTAAATCAGAAGTTAACTTGGGTATGTGTATAAGGTGTTAAAATATGTAGTGATTTGTGCGCATAACTGAAACTAACAAAAGTATAATTATGTAACATTTGGCATGATATTTGATTCTTGAATATTTTAAGTGTAGCAAACACATATGCAAGACCAAGTAAAAATTGCGGGGCATCACATTATTCCCGTAATGATCTCATGATACACATGTGCAAGATCAAGTAAAAATTGTGGATTTATGCTATTAATCTTTGTGTCGCATTATTATTGTCTCGTGTAATTTGTTAACTTCCAGTTAAATGATAACGGGACTACAATCCAGACCATTCAGACTTTGGACTGGTGAAGGATACGCCAACAGGTGATAAATGCCATGTGTCTACCTGGGTTGTGTAGTACAATGGTTGGAAGTATAAATTGTTTAGATGAGATTAGTTGTTTAATTCACCATAAAAATAAAATTAACTCATGTTTCAATTGAATAAGAGAGTGATAATTTTTTTTGAATTGATTGTGTATATAATCATGTACCATATTTTGAAAACTAAAATAGAAAAAGTTCAAAAATAGTGTGAATCACCATTTTTTTACTCAAAGTTTAAAGTAATAGTAAAAATAAGACAAATGAGATATCGAGTTTATGTAAAATGATTTTTAAACAAAACAAAAAAAAACTATGTAGCACAAATGGTTAGAAGGATGGATTGTATAGAGGAGGTTAGTAGTTCAATTAACCACTAGGACAAAATTAGCTCTATTTTTTTCTCATTAAATAAGAGAGGGGCATATTCATGTCATTTTATAATATGTAAGGGCATAGTTGTAATTTCACGGGGGTTTATTGGCTCAAAATACCCCTAAAATATCCCCTTGTTCTGCTATTATATATAGAATGGATGGATGGATGGAAGGATGGATTGCACTTAAAAATGGTGGAGAAAACATTGTTGGCTTTTAATCTGAAACTTGCATTTTGTTTACGTTAACTGTTTTGATTTCTACAGCTGGGGACTTGGTCCAAAGTTAGTAGAGATTTTGTAGGGATAAAATAAAACGTAGAGCAGTTGTATGACAGTAGTTAAGCCCATTAGCCCATGTTCCTTGTTTTTAGCATCCATTTTCTATCCCGTAGTTTCCTTATATTGTACTGCATTTCCATATATGAAAAGCAAGTCTTTGACGTGCAGGTTTATGTGTGTGTGTTTATTTACTTAGATTATCAAATCAAACAGTTTATAAATATATATATAGATACATAAGCAAGACGGTATTGTTCTAATACAAGAATTGGTATCAGAGCTCTTAGAACACATCAAAGACGATGAGTATGGAAGCTGTTAACGGAGGAATTTGGTATTAACAAAGTTTGAGGTTTATCGCCAGAATCAAGATCTATGACGGTGGTTCTTCGCCGGAAAGTCGTCAGAGTGTGGTGGTTGTGATGAATTGGGGGCTGAGATTGTAAGGGTTTCTTGGTGGTGGCTCGCTGAGCTCTTCGCTTCCAACCCCTTACAATGTACCTACGTACCCCGTATTTATAGGGGATCAAGCCCAACGTAGTTCTTGTAGAGAAAGTTACCTCCATGGGCTTGGTCTCTGATTTCCAAAGCCCATAAGAAGTCTTCCACCGCCTTCCATAATTAGACTCTGACTCGCTTTAGGAATGTCTGACGATGAGGCCTAGTCACAAATGCCCAAGGCTCGTCTATGACGTCAGGACTTCACGAATAAGGAAACTTCCCCCGTCGAGGACTAGTCCCATCCGTTACCAGCTATTTCCTTAATTCATAGACGCATGTATAGCCATGACTTACCCCAAATGCCAGACGCATCCTTGTCCCCCGAATGAGAAGCACCCACCAGATTGCAGGACAAGTGATCCCAAGCGTTTGGGTGCAAAGTGCAGGATTACTCCAAAGTTCCCCAATGAGGACGCGCCCATTGAGTACAGGAACAGAGCTCCCAAAGCACACACCAAGGTTCACCCCACATCCCCAATGAGGACGCGCCCATTGAATACAGGAGGAGGCCTTCAATCATCAGGCAAACCCCTGGAGGCCTTCAACCACGGACATCCCTCCCTTAGGGCACATCCTAAGGGAGAATTCTTCAATATCTTGTTAGTATCAAGCCAAGGGAACCATCCTTCACCACCAAGTAGCTACTTTAAACCAAGAGGACGCACCCTCAAGGGGTGGACGGCCTAAAGGAGCGCGCCCTTACCCCTATGAGGGCAAGCCCTAAGTCTTCTATATGCTAATCCCATGTCAATTTAGCTATTATTCTCTGTCAAGTCATCCATTCATGTCAAGTTGTCGGTCTACATCAAGAGGACGCGTCCTCAAGGGTTGGACGACCAAAGTGGCGCGCCCTCTCCCCTATGAGGACGAGCCCTAAGCTTCCCTTGTACCAATTCAATCCCTAATCTCAACTTGGATATCCCCAATTGATTATTATTTGACCCGAATTTACCCTAAAAACCCAATACCGAATTTTGGCTATAACAACTACCCCCCAATTCCATGTGAAATCAGAGATGAAGCATGGAATTTTCAATCTTCAAAGTGCCAAAATTTCTTTGTAACCTTCTCTTCTTCAGGGCGTGCCTTTATGCTCTTTCCCTGCATAAATATTATATAGAGGGCACGCCCTTCAATTCTTCAACTTGTAAACACCCAAAAAATCATTTATTTTTTATAACTCTAATCTTCATTATTTTAGAAAGGATCAACACTTACACATCCCACCTCTAAGCCTACATGAGCGAACCCGGCGTAGGAAACAAGAGGCATTATGCGCAAGTATAAACCTCTCTCACATACCACATCTTGTGACAAAGTATAATCTCCTAACAATGATGCGTAGATCAACCCATTCTTTCGTATCTTCCGTAACACAAAAATTTTCATCCAAGAATGACTCTCCTTTGGGCGCGCCCTAGACTTTAGGCGCGGCCTCATTCAATAATTCCATTAATAGACTAAGAACACAACAATATGCACATTAGAGATTCACCTTAGACCATCAACATTGTAGGGCGCACCCTGAGAGGGAGGTGCGACCATAGCTTAAGTTAGATCACTGGTCTTCAAGTAATAAAAACCCTTGGAGGCAGGGAGGACGCGTCATGACGATGAAGGTGATCTTTCCACCAGCAACACAATTGCTAACATAAAGGCAATTTCTTCAGCAACTGTCGTGTAACTCTACTCATATTGCTTGTTCATCTTCTCTTTCCAAAAATAAACCGGATTCTGTTTGTAAAATTCGTAATCTGAATTGCAGGCCTGTTTCTGAACTACTCCAGTTGGAATCTTGATTTTGGACCACTTTTAGATTGTATAAATTTCTGTTATTTTCGCATGGGCTATAAGATCGTCCAATTCTGATGTCTAGAACTCAAGTTATGGCTCAAACAGTGATGTATGCGCGTGTATATCAATAAATCCGAATTTCCTTGTATTTTATGTCCAAATAACTCTAATTCCTTCCAAGTTTAGGAATTCTCTATTTCCCTTCCTACCAATCTTGTTATACTTGTATATTCTTCATATTGTCCCATGTCAAGGCATACTTGGAAAAAACACATCAAACAGTGCTGATGGGATCTCATTCTTCGGAGGGCGCGCCCTAAATGGGCTAATATGTCTTCTTCTTTAATTTAACCAATAGAAAAGCAATTTGACAGGACATCTGTCTTTCAAGGAACAGTTGCAGAAAACACTTTTCAACCTTGTATGTATGAGGGTGCGCCCTGATGATAAGGCGCATCCACAAGCTTCAACTTTTTCTTTAAGGCTTTGGGAGTATGTCTTCCATGCCACTGAGTTCACTTCTTCCATTTCAGGGAGAATCCATGCTTCTGTCTTCTTGACCCCTTGAAGATAATGAGGACGTGTCCTCTGAAAACGTGCCTCCTGATGATGAACAAGATATCACTTCTCTTCCCAAGTATCAGGGAAATTAATCTTCTGGGACTGATGTTGTTCCTGAAAAGCCTTTGGACGATGTTGCTAAAACAAGTGATACTACGGATGAAAACATCTCCACTTCTCTTGTTGATGACACTCAGGACGCGTCCTGAGGCTTGATATGACCTTTATTCCTTTTGCTAAGTCTTCTGAACATTATTGAGGTGCAGGTCCTCACTTCTAAGCCTTGTAAGTTGTATTTGATTTGTCTGTGCTTTCGGTAACTCCATGGGATATGTTTCCCGGAATTATATTCTCTTGTTGCATTATCTTGCTTGTCATACTTGCATTTCAACTAGGAAGAGTTTCCTATTTTATCATCTAACTGAGGGCGCGTCGTCCTATAGGACGCGTCACCCTAGAGGGCACACCCTATATAAACAAACCATCCCGAAAGTTTTCAAAATTTCATCACCTCAACTAGAACTAGGGAAAGTGTATATGAACTACCCCCTAGACTAGGAGGTAATTAATTTACCTTGTAGGCTATTATTCAGTCATTTCCCGTCTTCAATCAACTATTAGTAGAATGGTGAACCAAAGCATCACTTTGTTGAAACTACTCCATCAAGCGCTTACATGACTATTCTGGGGTCTCACCCTCAAAAGTTTCATTAAAACTTTAGGGGGCACTCTCCGGTCACAAAATACTTCGAATCTTGACCCACGAAAGGGGCATCTCAATATGAGGCATCTCTGGAAGAGGCATCCTATGAAGGGCATCTCACTAAGAGGCATCTCCCAAGGAGGCATCCGTTGGAGGGGAATATTAATCACTACTATCTTTTATATAATTTATCGTGTAGAAGGCCTTCACCAGACTAGCCTAGGGCCGCACCTCAGCGCCTTTATCCGGCGAAGGGGCACACAAAAGGCGTCAATTGTATCTTCAAACATCGTTTCATGAAGAAGCATCCCCGTAAGGATACTCTGTTATTCATAGGAAGGGTCGGGAGATGCATTATTACTACCCCCCAGTGTCGTGAGAGCGCGCCCTCTTGCGTAGGGCGGCCTATATGGACGAGGGCAATGTCGAAGTCCCTTCTAATCTTCTAATCCATTTGAAAATAGCATTCTTCTGTGGAGGGACTCACTCATGACCTTGGGGCCACATCTTGCTGATCAGGGGGCGCATCCTAAGATCCATGGGGCCTCTACTCCAAATATTCTTCTTCTTGCTGCAACCTGTGGGATTGTACAATCATGCTTAAAGTCGAAGCCTTGGCATATGAGGCTGATACACTTGTGGCGTGCCTTAAAGGGCATGTCTTCTATTATTGAGGATGTGACGACGCGTTCTCTGAAGATAAAAGTCTTGTCTTTTCGGAGGGGCTCACTCATGTCCATGGGGCCTCGACCTGTAGGTAGGGGGCACTCACTGTGGACCAGGGGGCCGCTCTCCTATGTCATCCATTGAATTATCACGTGAAGGGGCTCACTCATATCCATGGGGCCTCGACCTGTAATTAGGGGGCTCTCACTATGGAATACGGGGCCTCTGCTTCCAATAGCTTCCTTTCCTCTAAAATTCAAGTAATGAATTCTTCACGCGGAGGGGCTCGCTCATGTCCACGGGGCCTCAACCTATAATTCTTTCAAGAATCAGGGGGCGCACTATGTGAATCATGGGGCCGCTCTCCGATATTATCAATTGAGTTGTCACATGAGGGGGTTCACTCATGACCATGGGGCCTCAACCTGTAACCAGGGGGCACTCTCTTTGGATCACGGGGCCTTGCCTCCCTATTACCTTCCTCTAAAAATCGTTGGAGTTCATGTTGAGCAGTAACTCTTTTTCCTGAGGGCACGTCACGGAGGAAGGACGCATCCTGAAAGACCAGGAAGCCGTACAAGTCAATCAGCTCTCCATGTACTCGTTGGAATTTGTCTGAACATAGGAGTAGTTTCGGAGTGCGCGCCATGAAGGAAGGACACACTTGAGAGACGACAAAGGGGCTCAAGTATTGGAGCTTGTCTGGTCATTTCTTCATTAGAATTGTTTGTAGACATTTCTCCATTGGACACGTCCTCGGGGAGAAACGATCCTTGGGACCTTAGACATGCTGAGAAGGCATCTTTGAAGTAGAGGACGCGTCCTTTCAGGTTGGGACGTATAGCTTGATAATTCTTGAGATATTCTTCAAAGTAGGAATTTTCCACCTGTCAAAAACTCAATAATCGAAAATTTCACAAAGTACCTAGAGGACGCGTCCTAGAGGCGTGGACGTGAGCAACCGCCGAATCATCATAGAAGTTATTGGAACCATCTGATCCTCGAGCATCATCCTTAGGGCACGCCCTAAGAGTTATTGGGGATTTTCCTTCATCTTCTTCCTGCAACAACTCAAGGAACAAAGAGCAAAACCAAAACTAGTTAGGTGTTACCTTGAGGGCGCGTCCAGAAGATGATGACGTGCTCCCGATAGTTGCGCCTTCTTTTTTGGATCTTGCTCGGAATCACCCCCAGTATACATGAAAACTGTCACCTTCAAGTATACATGGAAATATCCTTCACCATCTTTGGATCTTCCTCCTTGCCGCCAGCATGAAGTAGTACCCATGGCCATCCTCCAAATCTTGGCAGACCTTCTTCTAAGAACTTTCATCATGATGAGATATCTCTTCCTCCAAAGATTATGATCTTGATCAGCGCCCCTCCTTCTAGCGCCAATTTGTTAACGGAGGAATTTGGTATTAACAAAGTTTGAGGTTTATCGCCGGAATCAAGATCTATGACGGTGGTTCTTCGCCGGAAAGTCGTCAGAGTGTGGTGGTTGTGATGAATTGGGGGCTGAGATTGTAAGGGTTTCTTGGTGGTGGCTCGCTGAGCTCTTCGCTTCCAACCCCTTACAATGTACCTACGTACCCCGTATTTATAGGGGATCAAGCCCAACGTAGTTCTTGGAGAGAAAGTTACCTCCATGGGCTTGGTCTCTGATTTCCAAAGCCCATAAGAAGTCTTCCACCGCCTTCCATAATTAGACTCTGACTCGCTTTAGGAATGTCTGACGATGAGGCCTAGTCACAAATGCCCAAGGCTCGTCTATGACGTCAGGACTTCACGAATAAGGAAACTTCCCCCGTCGAGGACTAGTCCCATCCGTTACCAGCTATTTCCTTAATTCATAGACGCAGGTATAGCCATGACTTACCCTAAATGCCAGACGCATCCTTGTCCCCCGAATGAGAAGCACCCACCAGATTGCAGGACAAGTGATCCCAAGCGTTTGGGTGCAAAGTGCAGGATTACTCCAAAGTTCCCCAATGAGGACGCGCCCATTGAGTACAGGAACAGAGCTCCCAAAGCACACACCAAGGTTCACCCCACATCCCCAATGAGGACGCGCCCATTGAATACAGGAGGAGGCCTTCAATCATCAGGCAAACCCCTGGAGGCCTTCAACCACGGACATCCCTCCCTTAGGGCACATCCTAAGGGAGAATTCTTCAATATCTTGTTAGTATCAAGCCAAAGGAACCATCCTTCACCACCAAGTAGCTACTTTAAACCAAGAGGACGCGCCCTCAAGGGGTGGACGACCTAAAGGAGCGCGCCCTTACCCCTATGAGGGCAAGCCCTAAGTCTTCTATATGCTAATCCCATGTCAATTTAGCTGTTATTCTCTGTCAAGTCATCCATTCATGTCAAGTTGTCGGTCTACATCAAGAGGACGCGTCCTCAAGGGTTGGACGGCCAAAGTGGCGCGCCCTCTCCCCTATGAGGACGAGCCCTAAGCTTCCCTTGTACCAATTCAATCCCTAATCTCAACTTGGATATCCCCAATTGATTATTATTTGACCCGAATTTACCCTAAAAACCCAATACCGAATTTTGGCTATAACAGAAGCAAACAAAGGGAAATGAGGAAGTCTTGGTCTGAGTTATCCCATGTTGGCCAGAAGTAATTATACTGCTTGGTCCCTGAAAATGAAGGTGTTCATGCAAGCACACAAATTTTGGGAAGCTGTCGAACCAAGTGATCCTAAGGCAGCGATTGAAGGGAAATGGATAAGGTGGCTTTGGCCATGATTTATCAAGGCATACCGGAGGAGATGTTGTTGTCCATCGTAGATAAGAAAACGGCTAAGGAAGCCTGAGAGGCTCTGAAGACTATGTGTCTTGGAGCAGATCGAGTGAAGAAGGCCAGGGTACAGACCTTGAAAGCAGATTTTGAGTCATTAAATATGGGTGAAACGGAACAACTTGATGATTTCTATCTGAAATTGAATGGAATTGTGTCAACCATTCGATCTCTGGGTGAAGAAATCGGAGAACCTTATGTGGTAAAAAAATTACTCCGGGCAGTCCCGTCAAAATTTTTACAGATTGCCTCGACAATTGAGCAATTTGGAAATTTAGAGACAATATCCGTCGAAGAAGCAATAGGGTCGTTGAAGGCTCATGAAGAATGATTGAAGGGGCAGAGTCAGATGGTTGGAGGGCAACTGATGTTGACACGGGAGGAGTGGTCGAAACGAGAAAGTGATGAGGGAAAAATTCTACTTACTAGAGATGAATGGCTGAAACGAACGAACAGAGGTGGTTCTGATGGAACTTCCAACATGAAAGGTCGAGGAGGAAGAGATAAAAGTAAGATAAAATGTTACAATTATAACGTTTTAGGGCACTACACAGCAGAGTGCAGAAAACCTCAGAGAATCAGGGAGCAAAAGCAAGAAGCGAATTTGGCAAAGATAGAAGATGAGGAACCAGCGTTGCTATTGGCAAAACATGAGAAGGAAGAAAGTAACATGCTTTTACAACATGAGAACAAGGTGATGCCAAAGCTTATTCTAGCTGGGGAGAAGAAAGAAGTGGAGTCTAATGTTTAGTATTTAGACAATGGTGCAAGCAACCACATGACTGGCCAAAGATCAAAATTTAAAGAACTGGATGAAGGGATCACGGGACAAGTTAAGTTTGGAGACGAATCAACTGTAAAGATTGAAGGAAAGGGCTCCATAAGCTATAAATGCAAAAACGGAGAAGATCAAATCTTTAACGAGGTATACTACATTCCAACTCTCTGTAATAATATTATAAGTTTGGGACAACTTACTGAGGAAGGGAACAAGGTGGAAATTAATGGTGAGTTTTTACGAGTCTTTGAAAAATAATACAGATTATTGATGAAAGTCAAGCGAGCCTCTAACAGACTCTATAAACTAATCATTGAGACCTATAGTCCTACGTGTCTTTTCATTAAGTTGGAAGACTCATCTTGGTTATGGCACTCTCGCTTGGGACATGTTAATTTTCAAGCTCTTGCTTTGATGTATAATAATCAGATGGTTCGAGGTTTGCCAAGAATTGTTCAACCAAAGAGAATCTGTCACGGATGCTTGATGTCAAAACAGGCTAGAGGATCGTTTCCAGTCAAGGCTCAGTACAACGCGAAACAGGTGTTGGAGTTAGTTCATGGGGATCTTTGTGGTCCTATACAACCAGAAACACCTGCAGGGAATAAGTATTTTGTCTTGCTCGTGGATGATTTCAGCCGTGTCATGTGGGTGTATCTGTTGAAAAATAAGGGTGAGGCATTTGATGCGTTTAAAAAGTTTCGAGCCAAAGTTGAAGATGGATCAAACAGGAAGGTTAAGGTGTTTAGAACTGACAGGGGTGGGGAGTTTGTATCAAAAGAATTCAACGGCTATTGTGAGGAGGCGGGAATAACTAGACACTACACAGCTCCCTACACGCCTCAACAAAATGGCGTAGTAGAGCGTCGAAACAGGACTGTTGTCGAGATGGCCAGGAGCTATCTAAAGAGAAGCAAGTTCCATCTGTTTTATGGGGAGAAGCAGTTAGGCATACAGTATATGTCCTGAATCGACTTCCCACACGAGCTCTGTCTGGTCAGACACCGTATAAGGCTTGGACTGAGGAGAAACCAAACATTGGGCACATAAGAATATTTGGGTGTTTGGTTCATATGAAGGTTCCTGGCATTCAAACGAAGAAGTTGGATGCTCGAAGTAAACATGTGATCAACTTGGGAAAAGAACCGGGTACTAAAGCATAACGACTATATGATCCAGAAGAAAACCGTGTGTACGTTAGTAGAGATGTCAAGTTTGAAGAGGATAAGTCCTGGAATTTTCAAGATGAAGACAAGAAAGGTCAAACAAATTCATTCTCAATTGTAAGCACGGACTCAACACCAGAAATTGGTTCAGACAGTTCGAGACATTCTCACGCAGAAGAATCAGATGAATTTCAGGCAATGACTCCACAACGTGCACACACATCTCATGTTGACTCCGATAATTATGATGACAGTAATGAACCAAGAAGGTTTAGACAAATTGAAGACATTTACAATGAAATAGAAGAAACCGAAGTGGAGGATGAGCTGCCATTTATGGGAGCAGAAGAACCTGCAAATTATAAATGTGCAGCTAAGGAGCGTGAATGGAGACTGGCTATGGATCGAGAGATTGAATCTATTGAGAAAAATGGCACCCGGAAGTTAACCGAGCTACCTTCAGGACATAAGGTTATTGTTCTGAAGTGGGTGTACAAGCTCAAGAAGGATGCAAACGGAAATGTTGTGAAGCATAAGGCGAGATTGGTGGCAAAAGGGTATATCCAAGAACATGGAATTGACTTCAAGGAGGTATTTGCACCTGTCACACGACTTGAGAAAGTCAGACTACTACTGGCGTTGTCAGCAAAGAACAAATGGGAGGTACATCACATGGACGTAAAGACTGCGTTTCTAAATGGGGAAATACTTGAAGATGTATATGTTGTTCAACCCGAAGGGTACAAAAGGAAGGTTGGGATCATTTAGTTTACAAGTTACTGAAAGCTTTGTATGGGCTTAGACAAGCCCCTCGTGCCTGTTACGCAAAACTTAATAACGGTCTTATAAATCTTGGTTTTGTGCGATGCCCGTATGAACATGCTGTTTACACAAAGAAGATGGGAAGTGAGTGCTTGGTTGTTGGAGTATATGTAGATGATCTCCTAGTCACTGGTTCGAATGTTTCACTCATTGGGGAGTTTAAAAAACAGATGAATTCCAAATTCGAAATGAGCGACTTAGGGAAGTTATCCTACTACTTGGGAATTGAAGTTGAACATGGCAAAGGTTATATAGAGCTAAAATAGACAGGATATGCTCCGAAGATTCTTGAGAAGGCAGGCATGGCCGGTTGTAAATCAACGAAATATCCGATGGATCCAAAGGAGTACATAACGAAGGATAAAGATGGGAAGACTATAGATGAAACTTTGTACAAAAGCATGGTCGGGGGATTACGTTATCTTGTGCACACTAGGCCCGAAAGTAGCCTATGCGGTGGGTGTAGTAAGCCGATATATGGAACGTCCTACAATGGTACATCAGAATGCTGTTAAGAGGATTTTACGTTATATAAAAGGTGTGTTACAATTTGGGTTGGTGTACACAGAGAAGGGTAGCAACAATGTTCTAACTGGGTACTCGGATAGTGATCTAGCTGGGAACCTTGATGATTGAAAGAGCACTGGAGGAATGGTATTTTATTTGAATGATAGCCTTGTGATATGGGTATCCCAGAAGCAACGGTGCGTGGCTGTATCTTCGTGTGAAGCAGAATTTATGGCAGCAACTACAACAGCTTGCCAAGGGATTTGGCTAAGAAATATGATAAACCAGGTATCAAATAAAGTTATAGGTCATGTGGTTATTTATGTCGATAACAAGTCAGCAATAGACTTAGCCAAGAACCCGGTATTTCATGGACGAAGTAAGCATATCGACATTCGATATCACTTCATTCGAGAATGTGTTGAGCGTGGTGAAATAGTGATAGAACATGTTTGTAGTGAGAGCCAACGAGCAGATGTTTTAACTACAGCACTGTCAACCATAAAGTTCGAAAGGATGCGCAGGTTATTGGGTGTCAAGAACCTCATCAAGCAAGTTTAAGATTACAGGGGAGATTGTTGGCATTTAATCTGAAACTTGCATTTTGTTTACGTTAGCTGTTTTGATTTCTACGGCTGGGGACTTGGTCCAAAGTTAGTAGAGATTTTGTAGGGAGAAAATAAAACGTAGAGCAGTTGTAGGACAGTAGTTAAGCCCGTTAGCCCATGTTCCTTGTTTTTAGCTTCCATTTTCTATCCTTTAGTATCCTTATATTGTACTGCATTTCCATATATGAAAAGCAAGTCTTTGACGTGCAAGTTTACGTGTGTGTGTTTATTTACTTAGATTATCAAATCAAACAGTTTATAAATATATATATATATATATATATATATAGATACATAAGCAAGACGGTATTGTTCTAATACAAGAAACATAATCGATTATGCATTTTCCTATTATTTTTTTTATTATTTCTGGGTGCACCAATTATGGACAATGTATGGGCAAAAATTTAGAATGTATAACTGTGTTGGGATCATTATAAGACCATCCCAGCAATTAGGTATTTAAGATGCTGATTGCAATTAATTAAAAAAGGAACAAACAAACCCGGGGACTTGATATTTGTGATCCTTAACCATTTTCAGTTATTAATTATTACCAAACAACATGAGAGTGTTTATGCTGTCTTTTGTATATTTCGTGGGATGAACACCATCTATTTGCTCGTATAATCCTTCGATTTTATTTTTTGAGTCTTGTCAAGTATTATATATATATATATATAGGCAATTGTTCCAGGGAGAACCATCTTAGAGAGAGAATTGGGGAGAACCATCTGCATTAATCTCAACCTTAGGATTAAAATTAATCCAACGGTCAATATAACTTCAGCAATTACAATATTTATAAAATAAACTAGTCGTTGGTATGTTTACGTGGCAGTCGTTGAAATACAATCTGTTACTTCTTCTCTGTCCGACATTCTCTCTGCATCATCAATCTCTCCTGCAATCTCTACCGACCTGATTTCTCTCCGTTAATCTCTTCACTGTATATCTTTCCTTACATCGTCTCTCTCGTTAATTCTTCACTGTGTTTTCACTGTATCTCATCGATTTGTCTTAAAATATCTGCGGTTTTCGACGGAAAAAATGGCGTCTTCTTCAAATCAAGCTCAAAACTTTGATTATACTGTTAATATTGAGTCTTCATCAGGTTTACTTTTTCATCCTTCTTTATTTTATCTTAATTTTTGTTGAATTCTACTTCGTTATAATCTTCACATGTTTTATTTGTAATTGACTTGTCGTTGTAAATTTGTTCTTAAACTTTCGATTCCAGAAGTTATAAGTAAATTCTGCAGTAGAATCGCACAATATGCTTATTAAGTAATTCAGTAATTTCTACATTTTGTGATTCTAGTATAGAAATTTTTACCTGGATTTGAATGTATTTGACTTTTAGTGTTCAAGGTGTAAACTTTTTGTTTTTTAAAATTCTGTCATAGAATTGAACTATCAGTTTAGTGAATAATTTGTGTATTTTTTGTGATTCTGGTATAGAAGTTTTAATTGACTAGAATGTATTTGCCTTGTAGTTTTCAATTTTTATATTGTGTCTCTGTATATTTTTTTTAGGATTCCGGTTCTATAAGTTTTCAGTTTATCTAATTTTTTAAAATTCTGTCAGATAATTGAACTATATGCTTTTGATTATATTCTACAGCTTTTGATTCTAAAATAGAATTAGAATTCTAATTTTTTATTCTACAGTTGAATCATAATAGATGTAGTGTGTTATAAATATTAGTTCTAAAATATTTTGTATTTGGAATTATATGTCGATGCAATTGTTTGTTGATCCAATTGAATGTAATTGGATGTCTATCTATTTGTTTCAGGGAACATTCTGAATAATCAAAACAATGTTTTCATCGAAGGTGTTTGTGATTCAACTGCAACTAGTGTGATTGAAAATTTTGTGGATGTGTTTGATGATTCTTTCAGTAGGACCACTAATCTTTGGAAGCCTAAAGTCTCTGATCCCAATTTAAAACCCTACTCCGGTCAGTGGTTTAAGGATATTGAATCATGTTTTTAGTTCTATACCCAATATGGATTGCAAGGTGGCTTTAATGTTCGTAAGTCAACGCAAAAGGTGAAGAATAAAAAAATAGTCACAAAGTACATTATTTGTTCGCATGGAGGACATCATGAGACTTCAATTTCAAAACTGTCAAAACATTCTGATGATGCTATGTCTGAATCATCACATGCATCTAGTGTTGTTGGTGACCAAGTTAGAAGGAGGAATACCATTACAAAAAAGTGTGAATGCAGTGCAAAAGTAATTCTCAAGTCCTTGGGTCCCTTGGATTCAGATCCATATGTTGTGTCCTGTTTTATAGAGGTTCATAACCATCCATTAGCTTCTGAATCAGGAAAGGAATTCCTCCGTGCAAATCGATCTATGACTGCACTTCAGCGACATTTTCTTTTGGATGCTTCAAAGTCAAACCTCGGCGCTTATAGAGCTCATGGCATTTATAAGTCCTGTTTTGGTTTGTACTCTGATGTCGGTCCCACTGCCGTGGATTTTCAAAATTGGATGAGGGATATCAAGTTATACATAGGAAAGCATGATGCTGATATGGTACTTCAGAAATTCAGAGACAAGAATGAGACATCAGATGGAGGATTTTGTTACGAGTATCAGACAGATTCAGATGGACACCTAACTCGTCTTTTTTGGGCTGATGTTCGAGGTCGAAAAAATTATGATGTTTTTGGTGATGTGGTTTCTTTTGATGCTACTTACCGTACCAACAAGTAAGTTTGTCAAAAGCTTTCATCTTATTATATGTCTTCGTTTTTGCGTTTTTTCCGTTGTAAAAGTTCTAAATTTTCCAAATCATGAAATTTTCTACTTCTAAATCCCTAAAATTTTTAACTTGTTTGTTAATATTGAAGGAATATAAGGATGAGCGGAAGCATGAAATAACATTTTATTTCGTAAAATCCATATATCGCACATATAGAAAACTGTAAAATGATGTGGAATCAAAATCTTACCTTGAAAAATCGAAGCTTTGAATCGAGATGATCGTTAGCAGTAGCTTCTCAGAGTGTGAAGCCCTCTACCGGTATCCACCAAGAATAATTCTTCGATGAAGCTTTTTATAAAACTTGAATCTTTATAAAAATGGAGGTTTTCCTTTTTCTTTTGAGAGAGAGAGAGAGATGAAGAAGAAGGAGATGCAACTAGGTTTTTCACAAAAACAAAAGTGTATCTAACTCATCTCATCTCATCCTTTATATAGGGCTCAAGTAGGGTTAATATATTTAATATATCAATATATATTAATATATAAATCCCTCACTTTCTCTTATAAAATGTTTAAATAATAATTAAAACTATTTTAATCATTATTATTATTCTCTCTCAAAATACCTTCATCAATAAATTAATCTTTTTATGGTGTGACCCTGTAGGTTCAATATTAAGCCGGTAGTAGAAATAAATAATAATAAACTTTTTATTTATTATTTATATGAATTCTAAAATTCATTAAATATAATTAACTGATTAATTATATTTATTCTACATCGTGAGTGATGCTTCTCAACATATCGCGACTATCCGGATAATATGAATTCACTGCTTAGAATACCAAGAACCTGTCAGTGACTAGTTACAGTACAATCAATTCCTTCTACCCTACAATATCCCGATTAAATACAAGGCACAGAACTCGTGTCAAGCCTATCAGATTTAATCATATGATTTCTTATTCATAATGCAAAGTTCATATTAATGCAAATTAGAAACTCCTTTCTAATTTCATTCACTCTGGCCAGAGATTCCAGAACTCGCATACTAAGAATAACATAGGATATTCACTTCCTATACTGGAAGGGGTAGATCCTCTATTGACGTTAACTATCTCCATACACAAATCCCTATGCCCAGAATAGACCTAATGGATGTCCTTGAGACTAAGGACTAAACCAAAGCACAGTTCATTATATACAAGATAACTTTAACGATCTCAAGTCTAAGGACACTTGTACAACTATCACTCAGTGAACAACTATCGACACGTGAGTAATCTCCATTAGTTGTCCAACTACTCGAGTCATGTTCAGTGAACTTATTCCCTAATAAGCACCTACATACTAGCTATAGTGTCACCACACAAATGCCTATGAGAACAGACATCCTCCTGAAGGGAGCAAGCATAGTATGTACCAATCTTTGCGGATTCACTAACTTCCGATTAGTTATCCTATGATCAGGAACTGTTTAAGTCTAGAGTTATCATCTTCTAGATCTCACTATTACAATCTCATTATAATTCTAGAAGCTTTACTCTAAACTATGGAACATCTTATTTAAAAACACTTTAAATAGATAAAGCCCGTAATAAAAACAAAACAAGTCTTTTATTAATATAAACGAAATCAAATAAGAATACAAGAAAGTTCTTCCTAACTCATCATACATGATTGGATTTAGGACAAAACACTTTCAATCTCCCACTTGCACTAAAGCCAATCACCCTGGTATCTAATACCCATCTTCTCTTTATGACGATCAAAGTGAATCTGAGACAATGACTTTGTGAGTGGGTCTGCTACGTTGTTATGTGTGTCAACTCTCTCAATCTTGACATCTCCTCTTTCAATGATTTCCCTAATCAAATGAAAGCGCCGCAAAACATGTTTGGAATTTTTATGAGACCTAGGTTCCTTGGCTTGTGCTATTGCTGCGTTGTTATCACAATACATCACAATAGGCTCCTCAATGCTAGGAACAACTCCCAACTCAGAAACAAATTTCCTCATCCAAACGGCTTCTTTTGCAGCCTCACTTACAGCTATATACTCTGCTTCCGCTGTGGAGTCAGCTGTTGTAGACTATTTGGAACTCTTCCAACTAATCGCTCCACCATTCAGAGTAAACACGTACCCTGACATGGATGTGCTATCATCACTTTCTGATTGAAAACTAGAGTCAGTATAACCCTCTATTTTCAACTCAGATCCACCAAAAACAAGAAAAATATCCTTAGTCCTTCGCAAATACTTAAGGATGTTCTTCACTGCTTTCCAGTGGTCTTCACCTGGATTGGACTGATATCTGCTCGTCACACTAATTGAATGAGCAACATCAGG
The DNA here is from genome assembly GCA_030848705.1 of Heracleum sosnowskyi. NCBI lineage: Eukaryota > Viridiplantae > Streptophyta > Magnoliopsida > Apiales > Apiaceae > Heracleum > Heracleum sosnowskyi. The sequence goes on from CM061243.1 coordinate 124,802,695, forward strand.
CCTAGTACATAACATCGCGTACATGATAGATCCTATTGCCGAAGCATAAGGAATCTTACTCATACGCTCCCTTTCTTCAGGTGTCTTAGGAGACATCTTCTTGGAAAGGGATACTCCATGGCTCATTGGTATGAGACCTCTCTTGGAGTTTTCCATGCTGAACCTTTTAAGCACTTTCTCGATGTATGTACCCTGGGTAAGACCTATCATTCTTCTAGATCTATCTCTATAGATCTTCATACCGAGAATGTAGGATGCTTCTCCCATGTCCTTCATAGTGAAGTTCTTTGATAGCCACACTTTGACTGATTGTAGCATCGGTATATCATTTCCTATAAGAAGTATGTCATCCACATACAATACAAGAAATGTTACCGCGCTCCCATTAACCTTCTTGTAGACACATGGTTCATCTATGTTATTGATAAAACCAAACTCTTTGATTGTCTCATCAAAACGAATGTTCCATCTACGAGAAGCTTGCTTTAACCCATATATGGTTCGTAGCAACTTACACACTAGGTGTTCATTCCCTTTGGAAACAAAACCCTCTGGCTGTGTCATATACACTTCCTCTTCAAGTTTCCCATTGAGGAAGGCCGTTTTCACGTCCATTTGCCAGATCTCATAGTCGTAGTAAGCAGCAATCGCAAGCAAAATCCGAATTGATTTTAACAGGGCTACAGGCGAAAAAGTTTCATCAAAGTCAATCCCTTGCCTTTGTCTGAATCCTTTTGCCACGAGCCTGGCCTTATAGGTCTCCACCTGGCCATCTGCTCCAATCTTTCTCTTGTATACCCATTTGCACCCAATAGGCTTCACATCTTTAGGTGCTTCAACCAAAGTCCAAACTTGGTTGGTATACATAGATTCCATTTCGGATTTCATGGCACTCTGCCATTTCTCTGAGTCAATACTACTCATAGCCTCATTATAGGTCATAGGGTCGTCATCATCAATGATTGACAACTCATTGTCATTCTCAATGACAAGGCCATAATACCTCTCAGGTTGGCGAGACACTCTCTCTGACCTACGAATGGGCTGTTCCACAGAAGGTTGTTCTTTCTGAATAGGTACTTCCTCTTGAACCGTAGTAGTTTGTGCTTCTTGAACTTCATCAAGTTCAATTTTGCTCCCACTGTTTCCTTCAAGGATAAACTGTTTTTCCAAGAAGGTAGCATGTCTGGAGACAAACACCCTATGATCGGTGTAAAAGTAATACCCTAAAGTCTCTTTAGGATATCCCACAAACCTACATTTTACGGATCGAGATTCCAGCTTATCAGGGTCGACTTTCTTGACATAAGCTGGACATCCCCAAATCTTAACGTGTTTAAGACTCGGTTTCCTTTCTTTCCATATCTCATATGGAGTTTGAGGAACAGATTTGGAAGGCACCTTATTCAGTAAATATGCTGAGGTTTCCAATGCATAACCCCAAAGTGATACTGGAAGATCTGCATAGCTCATCATGGATCGAACCATGTCTAACAAAGTTCGATTTCTCCTTTCAGATACCCCATTCAACTGTGGAGTATATGGAGGAGTCCACTGAGAGACTATACCATTTTCTTTGAGATAATCTAGAAACTCTCCACTCAAGTATTCACCACCTCGATCTGATCGAAGAGTTTTAATACTATGTTTGGTTTGTTTCTCCACTTCATTCTTATATTCTTTGAACTTTTCAAAGGCTTCAGACTTGTGTTTCATCAAATACACATATCCGAATCTAGATCGATCATCTGTGAAAGTAATGAAGTACGAAAATCCACCCATGGCTTGCGTAGACATCGGTCCACATACATCTGTGTGTACCAATCCTAGCAAATCTGCAGCCCTCGCTCTCCATGTCCACTAAATGGAGATTTGGTCATTTTACCCAATAGACAAGACTCGCATGTAGGATATGATTCAAAATCAAAGGGGTCAAGTAACCCTTCCTTATGCAATGTCCGAAGTCTATTTTCACTAATATGACCAAGTCTGCAGTGCCACAAATAGGTGAGATTTTCATCATCCCTTTTCCTTTTATTAGTACGTTCAATTTGTAGTAAATTATGCTCTACGTCACATACATACAGACCATTATTTAAAATACCACTACCATAAAGAACATTATCTCTAAGAATTGAACATTTATTATTCTGAATAACAAACGAAAATCCAGCCAAGTCTAACATGGGAATAGAAATAATATTCCTCACAATCGAGGGAACAAAATAACAATTATTTAAAACAATAGTCTTGCCCGTAGGTATATGTAAATCAAATGATCCTACAGCTTCAGCAGCAACTCTTGCTCCATTTCCCATCCATAGAATCACTTCCTCTTCCTCAAGAGTCCTACTTCTCCTTAGTCCCTGCAACGAATTGCAAATGTGAGAACCACAGGCGGTATCTAATACCTAAGTAGAAATTTGATTTAATGACATATTCACTTCAATCATGAACATACCTGAACCAGAAGCGGCAGTCTCACTACCCTTCTTCTTTTTCAACTCTGCAAGGTAAGCCTTGCAGTTCCTCTTCCAGTGCCCCACCTTGTTACAGTGGAAGCAAACAGCTTTGCTCTTGGGGTCTTCAGCTTTTGGTGGAACCGGCTTTTTCTCACCTACTTTCTTCTTCTTGGGAGGGTTCTTCTTCCTTTTCTTAGGATTGGAACCTTCACCAATTAGAAGAACAGAACTCTTCTTAGAGGGAAAATTCGATTCCGCAGTCTTCAACATGTTGTGGAGTTCAGCCAGGCTGACGTCCAGCTTATTCATGTGAAAGTTCACAACAAACTGCGAAAACGAATCTGGGAGCGATTGCAAGACCAAGTCTTGGTTTAGCTCCCCATCCATGACAAAACCAAGTTGTCCAAGACGTTCAATCAAATTGATCATCTTAAGTACATGGTCATTCACAGATGTTCCCTCAGACATCCTACAACGGAACAGCTCCTTCGATATCTCATATCGAGCTGTCCTCCCTGCCACATCATACAACTCTTGTAGATGTGTTAGGATAGTGTGAGCATCCATATGCTCATGCTGCTTCTGTAGCTCAACGTTCATGGAAGCTAGCATGATACATTGAGCAACATTTGCATCATCTATCCACTTACGATACACAACATGTTCATCATCATGTGCATCATCAGCAGGTTCAGTAGGCTTAGGTGAGTTAAGCACATATTCCAGCTTCTCAACCCTGAGAACAATTTTCAGGTTTCGAAGCCAGTCAACAAAATTGGGACCAGTCAATTTGTGAGCATCCAGTATGCTCCGGAGTGATAGTGCGGAAGACATAATGTATATAGTAAATCTGTAAATGATAAACACATAACAACACTTAGCAAATATTCAATTTCATTTTAAAACACTATATGAATCGGGTCTTTATTCATAAGTGGCTCCCACTAGTTTATCTAATTTATACAACCCCCTAAGTGGAAAAATTAAGCATTCATAATGCTAGTGGGTTTAGGGATCCTACATTCCATCACACAACCTCGGCTGTGGCACGAAACGCCATGTGATGTTCAGTAGGCAGACAACTCTTGTCAATTACATCTCATGTTATTCCCTAATAAAACTTTAGCCTCTTGAATAATTGAGTCACGGCTGTAGCACGACAAACTCAATATTCTAAGTCAAGTCTAACCCAACATTTCGTACAATTGAATCAGTCTCCAATAGCCCACGGTTGTGGCACGTAACGACCATTAGATTCTAATTCATTGTACACATCTCTATGTAATAGACAAGTATTTCTTATCTCGAAATCAAAGCCCTCGGCTGTAGCACGAAACGACAATGATTCAAAAATAAGAACTACTCTCTACCATGTTGGAAGGCTATGACCGACACAAGCCCGTTGTGTCATTGGCCAATTACTACTTGATATTATTTAATTTTAGAGGGATTATATTATGTTACAACCATAATCATATTACTAGGAGATTCTTTTTTTCTTGAACAAAATACAATTATGATATTTAAATGAAAAATTCCCAGTGTGTTGGAGGGGTCACATCGGTCCCGCTTAAAACCCAACGGCCTAGACAGAAATTTTCATTTTCAACATCAAAAGAGTATTTCACTCTATGTTTCATAAACATAAGAATCTCATGGTTGTACTCATAATATTATTGTTAAGGCAAGAAACGATTCCTATTCTAGATTTTCTAGAGCACGCCTTATATTGATTTAAGTTCACCTAAATCTATCATCGCATGGTAAATCTAGGCATATATCTCATATATAAAAATCAATAAACAAGTAAGCATGCAAGTAATATCATGTCATACAATGATATAATGATGTATGGATTTATTATAGTATTTAAAAGCAATTAAAACAATTAATACATGCTTTAAAACACATCCGGGAATATAAACAGTTCCAAACTTTTATATAAAAAATATTTGACCACTCCATTAGATCCGTCTCGGAAAAACGAATCCAACGGTATATTGCACGCCCAAAACGGAGTTACCAAACTCCCAAAAAATCAAATTTAATGTGGACAGAGGGGCTGTAACGCATGACGCTCATGCGTTACAACAATTAAAAGCTATTAATTGTGTAACGCATGACGCCCATGCGTTACAAGGTCTGCGGGAATGCGTTACACCCTTCCCAGCGAGTCGCGCGGCCAGCAGCAGTTTTTTTTTTTTTTTTTTTTTAATTTATATTATTGTAACTCCTCTAGCTTTTATTACACTAAAAAAACACAATTAATAAAAAAAACATTTTTTTATTTAATGCTAAGTAAGTTACAACATTTCTATGCTATAAAGCATTTAAAACACACAAAAAAAAACTGCCTAGCCATTAATGCATTTATTGTTATTATTATTTCATTTTAATATTAATAAATTAATTAACAATTAATTAATAAATTAATAAAAAATCAAAATAATATGATTTCTGAAATCAAACAAAAGCAAAAATAAGCAAGTATCTATGGGGTCCATGTGCAAATTTTAATTCATATATTTCAACATGCATAATTATTTTATGAATTTTAATTAAAACAATTTTAAAAAATTCATATCAAATAATCTACACATCACAAAATTATGAAAAAAATACCTAGATGATCCACAACACTTGTAGAACCCAGATCAATGGTCAAAATCTCATGCAAATCATATTTCGAATTAATTCATAATTAAATCTAAATATACTTGCAAAAATCATAATAAATCCATACATGCATCAAAAAATCTAAAATTTTCACATGATTCTCTATATGCAACAACCTGGCTCTGATACCATTGAAGGAATATAAGGATGAGCGGAAGCATGAAATAACATTTTATTTCGTAAAATCCATATATCGCACATATAGAAAACTGTAAAATGATGTGGAATCAAAATCTTACCTTGAAAAATCGAAGCTTTGAATCGAGATGATCGTTAGCAGTAGCTTCTCAGAGTGTGAAGCCCTCTACCGGTATCCACCAAGAATAATTCTTCGATGAAGCTTTTTATAAAACTTGAAGCTTTATAAAAATGGAGGTTTTCCTTTTTCTTTTGAGAGAGAGAGAGAGATGAAGAAGAAGGAGAGGCAACTAGGTTTTTCACAAAAACAAAAGTGTATCTAACTCATCTCATCTCATCCTTTATATAGGGCTCAAGTAGGGTTAATATATTTAATATATCAATATATATTAATATATAAATCCCTCACTTTCTCTTATAAAATGTTTAAATAATAATTAAAACTATTTTAATCATTATTATTATTCTCTCTCAAAATACCTTCATCAATAAATTAATCTTTTTATGGTGTGACCCTGTAGGTTCAATATTAAGCCGGTAGTAGAAATAAATAATAATAAACTTTTTATTTATTATTTATATGAATTCTAAAATTCATTAAATATAATTAACTGATTAATTATATTTATTCTACATCGTGAGTGATGCTTCTCAACATATCGCGACTATCCGGATAATATGAATTCACTGCTTAGAATACCAAGAACCTGTCAGTGACTAGTTACAGTACAATCAATTCCTTCTACCCTACAATATCCCGATTAAATACAAGGCACGGAACTCGTGTCAAGCCTATCAGATTTAATCATATCATTTCTTATTCATAATGCAAAGTTCATATTAATGCAAATTAGAAACTCCTTTCTAATTTCATTCACTCTGGCCAGAGATTCCAGAACTCGCATACTAAGAATAACATAGGATATTCACTTCCTATACTGGAAGGGGTAGATCCTCTATTGACGTTAACTATCTCCATACACAAATCCCTATGCCCAGAATAGACCTAATGGATGTCCTTGAGACTAAGGACTAAACCAAAGCACAGTTCATTATATACAAGATAACTTTAACGATCTCAAGTCTAAGGACACTTGTACAACTATCACTCAGTGAACAACTATCGACACGTGAGTAATCTCCATTAGTTGTCCAACTACTCGAGTCATGTTCAGTGAACTTATTCCCTAATAAGCACCTACATACTAGCTATAGTGTCACCACACAAATGCCTATGAGAACAGACATCCTCCTGAAGGGAGCAAGCATAGTATGTACCAATCTTTGCGGATTCACTAACTTCCGATTAGTTATCCTATGATCAGGAACTGTTTAAGTCTAGAGTTATCATCTTCTAGATCTCACTATTACAATCTCATTATAATTCTAGAAGCTTTACTCTAAACTATGGAACATCTTATTTAAAAACACTTTAAATAGATAAAGCCCGTAATAAAAACAAAACAAGTCTTTTATTAATATAAACGAAATCAAATAAGAATACAAGAAAGTTCTTCCTAACTCATCATACATGATTGGATGTAACGCCTTAGAATTTTTGACGTGTAAATTATTACCAGTATGTGAATACGATTAATTTTTTTTTTTTTTTTTTTATATATGTGCGTGATAATTGTTTAATAGGCTCTTTGTGCTAATTAGAGTAGCCTTAAATTTATTTTGTTAAAAAGAGCTATTTAAAATTATTTTTCATTTATTGCTAGTAATAGCAATTGAGATTTTATTTTTGATATTTTATTTAGCAATGATGATCTTGGTATAATGTGATTTATGTGTAAGCTCATAGTTTAGTTATACTTATTTGAGATAAAAATATTTCTTTGATATAGTCCTATAATTTTGAAATTTCTTTATGTGCCATAATTGTTACGTGCTTAAAATGTGAATTATGTGCGTGGTGAATAATTAGTTAATTGTGAATGTGGTTTCTAAATTTTATTTAAGTGCTCTAAGAATTTACTTGAGTCATAAAATATTTATATTAGATTTGGAGTATGCTTGAATTATTTATTCAACAGCATAAAATATTTCTTAGCATTATTTTATTTTATTTTTAAACTTATGATTTAAATTTATAAATCGTTCATTTATTTTTAATTATTTATTTTGAGAGATGCCGCACCTTTAAAATATTTATTCACGATGAGCATTTTATTTATTCGAGTAAGTTGTTAATTTCTTCTTATAACCATTTTGAGGTAAAAATGCATTTTATTTGATTATTTTCTGTAAAAGCAATTTTATTTATTTAATCTACAAAACTTATTTGTAAAATATTATTTTACTTGGTCTAGAAGTGAGATTATGAATTTACATCACAGCCCTTGTTTTTATTAATTTGGAAATGGAGTTAGTTGGGCAATTTTGTAATTTTATAATTTTTCTAAACTATTTAAGATAACATTACTTCTTTTTCTTTCTACACACTTCTAGTCAATTCTCAAGCCCACCCATTTCTTTTCTCTCATTTCTCTCTCGGCTCTCTCCCCCTCCCCTCTTTTTTTTTTCCATCCCGAGACCATCATCTTCCCCAAACCTCCATTAAAAACTCAAACTTCAACCTCTTATTCCAAGGTAATTTCTTCACCAAATTATGTGTTCTTGTAACTAAAATGACCCTCTTTCAACCCTCTATCTATTCCTACCAATATTTTTGAGTTTTGTTTTCTTTCTCAAAACTGAAATTTTACAAAGATGAGGCTCTTGACTTTTTTTGTTACATGCAATGGTGGATAAGTGTTTAGGGGTTGTTCTTGATGAAGACCCATACGTTTTAGGGCTCATCCAAGACAAACCCATCTATGGGCAATGAACTCAAAGTGAGCTCATGGGTTGTTTTAATGGTTTCTATGTTTATAAATAGGTTCTCTCAATGTTAGAGTATGAATAAAGCATTGCATGTGAGTTTTGGTGTAGTTCTAGTTAAATTCTTGAATAGGTTGTGTATGTACTTTGTTAAATTCGTATCTCATGCCTCGTTTATCATATGATGATGGTTCTGGACTCTCTGGAAAGATAATTTGATTATCTTCAACTCTTATTCTTTAAGTTTGCTGAGATTTTGCTTGCACATATGAGTTTTTCTGCAGTTTATGTAACCAGCTATATTGACTTCGGGATTCTGATCCTTGAACTTGGAAAAATCGTAGTTAATCGAATACGTGTTCAAAAATTATGAGCCTTACCATTCTGGAAAGGTCTCGGAATGGACTATAATTTCTATGTTTTACACTTTTTCATTTGAGTCCATCCTTATACTGAAAATTGGTAATCTTTCGAACTATTCAGGGCTGCGTCAAATCTGTTTTGACAAGTCCGCGTTCTAATTGTTTCTAAATTCATTACTTCATCATTTTGATGTTCTTATCATTTTTTTTTAAAGCTCTCTGATTTGTCTACAAGTTTGAGTTCATGAGTTTTTGGTGTGGTGTAAATGGGTGATTAGCAATATGCTATGTGCAAGTCGAATTATGTCAGGAATTAATGTGAGTATATATTATTTGAAATTTAGAGATAAGCATGCTATAACTTTGATCTTTGCATATTTATATCTATAAGTTGTAAAGAGTGGTAAATACTTTTATTTGAGCAAGTTGTTGTATTAGGACAACTATACATGTTGTAGATGAGATGTGTATAGTATGTATATGTGAAGTTAAGTTATAAGTATGGAAGAATGTGAAATACCCAGAAACTGTCTGTTCTGTTTTGGTTAATTTCGAATGGTTGCTGCCTGTTTTAGACAGAAAGTCTAGGAGGAAATTGTTCTAATCGGAGTCTAGTTTGTGCACGCGCAAACCTTGTATCAATAGAGTTAGCGAATAAAGAGTTATGCATGTTTTACTAAAAGTTGCGCAACAGGAATTTTCTGTGCTTCTAAACATACTTTAACCTGTTCGTTTTTAGTCTAAATGAATTGTTTTGGAGTTGAAACTTTTATGCTAAGTTGTGTTAGTAATCAGGAAGTATCCTGTCAAATGTAGTATTTGTTTGATCATTTTTGGATTTATGATAAATATTTTGGTAGAGTGTGCGTAGCAGAATTTTCAGCTTTTGAGATTGAATGCATTATTTGTGAAGGTGTTAAGGATATGGTTAGCATTGATCAAGTTGATTTAATGTTATACCAAGTGTGGTATGATTTGAAAGTTAAATTATATATATATACGTATTAAAGGAGTATATTATGTGAACTTGAATGGCAATGTGCGCTTATGTGAGTTTTATGCTTATTACATGGATAAGAGTTATAAGTGATATAAATATCATGTGTTATGTGGCAACGCGCTATATTATAATTTGGTATATGCGTGTAAATAAATATCGTTGGGGTAGAATATGGGTTGATAAGCTAATGTAAACAAGCTGAGGTACTAATAGGGTATTATACCTTTATATAGGTACAAGTAGGAGGCCAGGAAAGGAGCCTGTGTACGTAAAGTTGGAGTTGTGAGATACAAGTTATTGAGTTAGTTTATCGGCTTTTGAGGCAAGTGTCTATTCCCTCCACTTATTGTTCAAGTGGAAGTTTCTCTTAAATTATTATACGAATGTTTTCTCTAACCAGAATTCTTTCTTTTACCTTTCTTTTCATATAATACCTTTGAACATTTTGTTCCACCTTGCAACTATATCTTTGTACCTATCCTGCTTTGTCTTAAACCCATCTATTTCCATGCTTACTTATAGCTTGATTATTGTCTAATACCTTTGCTTGACCCTATAGCATGATCTTTCTACTTTTGTTTATCATTTGAATCCCTGAAGCGTTATCATGAATTGAAATCTGTGAAACTGAAACAAGTTGTTCATATAGACTTGATTCATAATTGAAATCTTGACACCCTTATTCATTATGAATAATCTGAAATTTTATTCAACCCTGGAATTGGAAATTTGTTTTTGACCGTTACGCCGGTCTGGTTTATGAATTATTTAAGGCCAATATGTTGCCTATGGATCCAGTGTGTGTTTGGAGTCACATTAAATATGTGGCCCGGAGCTAATGCGTTGGCTGATCACCTAGCTTAGCTCGTAGCGTGTGGTTCCAATTCCAATCCGTTTATTTATTGATTCTTGTTATGAAACCCTGTTTATTTATCAGATATCCTGATTCATTTCTTATATCCTGTTCAATGTTTGTTGGCTACTATTATACACTTGCTGAGCATTGTTGGCTCACTCTTGCTATTTTTCCCTAACCTTTCAGTTAAGAACGAAGTTAGCTATCTTCGAGTAACCGCTAAGGAGACCGTGAGAAGGCCTGATTCAAGATTTTAGGTTCCATGTTGCCAGGCAGATATAATTCATGCTAGTTCTTACCAATGGTTAGATGGTGGCAAATGGTTTGTAATAAAACTGAATTAGATGTTGTAATAAACTTTGATATTTTAGATTCTTGTTTCACACCATAACCTGTGATCGATCCTTAGCTGAGGGGTCGTTTGTTTAATTATGTTTTATTCAGAGTGATAGTGGCACCAAATCCTGACCCCGGATTTGGGGGCGTCACATTGGATTTAGGACAAAACACTTTCAAATATTAGTAATGATCTATCAAGTTTGAAAGTAATTATAAGATCCTTCTTTTAGCTGAGCTTAAGCTAGTCCTCACATCAATTTTTATTTCTACTACAGGTATGGTATGGTTTTTGTGCCATTCATTGGTGTCAACAATCATTGGAAGAGTGTTACGTTCGCTTCAGCCTTGCTTGACCATGAGAATGAAACAAATTTTACATGGGCCTGTGAGATGTTTTTAAAAGTCTTTTGTCGACCTCCAAAATGCATAATAACTGACCAGTGCCTTGCAATGAAAGTTGCAATTCAAAAGACGTTTCCAGATTCCATTCATCGATACTGTATGTGGCATATAATGCAGAAGTTTCCGGCCAAGGTAATTATACTCGATACTGTACTTCAACACATTTTATTGACCTATGATAATTGATTAATAATTTCTCTTTATTTTGATTCCATAGTATAACCAAAATATTTTTCAGATTCTTTCTTTTAATTGTACTGCAAAAAGAAATTTTGATTCTTGAGTAGAATTTTAAATATCTACTTGATTGTAAAAATACCCTTTGACTCTATTTTAGAACATTTGATTCTACTACAGAACTCAGATTATATTAAGTCATTTTCCATAAATCATGGTGCATTGTTCTTATGCTTAAAATTCTATAATTTCTTTTTTTACTGTAAAACAAATTTTAATTTGGTTACATTTTTAAATTTAAATTAAACATCGATCAGGTGTAATTTGTTTTTCCATTTTTCATGTATTCTAACTTTTAATTATGCTTGTTTTATATAGATTGGTCCTGTCTTTTGTGCGGAATCTGGTTTTATGGAAAAACTAAACAAATTTGTTTGGTCATCACATCTGACAGTAGCTGAATTCGAAGAAGGATGGAATGCTATGTTGAATGAATTTGGTTTGAGCAATCATGTATGGTTGAATGAGATCTATGGTATGAGGAAATCATGGATTCCGGCATTTTTCAGAGACAAACCAATGGGAGCGTTACTTAGAACAACATCCAGGTCGGAAAGTAGTAATTTTTACTTTAATCACTTTGTCCAGAAAGGAGACACACTCTCTGAATTCTATATGTGTTATGAGAGTGCCATTGACAAACAAATCCATGAAAACAAGAAACTCACTAATGGAGACACATGTGTACCGCAATCTATAACTGAGAAGGAAATTGAAAAGCATGCAGCTCACCTTTACACTCGTACTATGTTCTATAAGGTTCAGAAACAGATTAAGGTTAGCTGTTTTCACATGAGCTTGGCAAACCAGCCGATTGTTGTTGATGGGGTGAATAAATATGTTGTTCGAGATAGAAGTTTGAATGATAAACTGTTTGAGGTTGAATTTTGTTTCTCGAAAAATGATGTTTGCTGCTCTTGTAAGCTTTTTGTGCGAGTAGGTTATCTTTGTAGACATTGTTTTTATATTCTAGGACTTTGGGGTGTGGAAAGAATTCCAAATCAGTTCTTGTCTAGACGTTGGTTGAGAAATGCGGAGGAGAGATTTTGCACTCTAAAGTTTCCTGATGACTTACAAAGCAGCAATGGCCATATAGTTAAAGATACTTCCAAGAAAATATTGACCGAGTTCCAAAACTGTTATGGCAAGGTTTCAAATCATATCGAGGGATTGAATTTTATGTTGGAGGAGATGAAATGTTTGAACATCAGGATAGAACAAAAATTCCATAAATCTGCTGTAACAAAAGATGATATGCTTGAAGAACATTTTGGTGTTAGGCCTTCAGGTGCAAGTAGTGTTCTTCCGCCTCTACAAAGTAATAACAAAGGAAGCCGAAAAAGGATTCTCGGTCCTGCAGAGATAAGTTGTGATGGAAAAAAGAGAAAAATGAAGAACTGTAGAAATTGTAAGGCATTAGCGTTTCATGATTCACGTAATTGTCCGCAAAAGGGTAAACAGGTTCAACAAAACTCTTTACTTCAGAATGTTCAGAGTACATTAAATCAGGGAATGGAATCTCAAACTGTTCATGGTCAGAATGTTCATGGAAACGGAACCCTCAATTCTAATATTGAAATACAAACAGGTATCTCATCTTATGTTTTGCTCGGTTACTTTCATGTTGCATGGTGTGATAACTGATGGTAGTTATTATTTCTAGCTGCGTTTTTTGATTAGGTAGTTCTAGTCGGACTACTATAGTAGGTGTTTGGGTTGCGGAATTTGATTGAATTGGTTTTGAATATCTGAGTTGCTACGTTATACTTTTATAATCTATGTTGTATAACAAAACACCATTTTATGATTATACTAACTGATGGTATGTTTTCTTGTTTTAAACTTTGTAATCAACTGATTTTTAGCATATAAGTACCAAGTAATTACTGATTTTAATAATTTCTTGAATGAAGTTTTCTTAAAATTGTTCGCTGGTTATATGTCGACTATGGAGTCGAGATTGTGTTCCTTGAAATGATAGGCTTTCATGTTTTAACATGACTGGTGGACTTCTCTTATGCAGTTAGTACGTTCTTTTGGCTGATGAGTATTTTTTATAATAGTGCTCTCTTTTTCTTTGCAGTTCAAGAAGCTTCAAAACCATAAGGAGAAGTCAATGAAAAGATTGGCGAGAAAACTAAAGCAGTAACCATCCGAAAAGAAAGCAGAGGCTAGCACATGAGTATATGCTCACTAACATAATGCACCTTGTTTCTAACATAGTTTTCTTGGTCTAATGATTTGACGTGGGCACTTTTATTGGCAGCGCCCGCTTTCGCCAAGTACTTTAGTTTGTAAAACAATTTTATGCTTTGGAACAATTTTAAAACAATTTTAGATCATATCCCTACCTTGTGAACTTGAGTTTGTGTTTTTCATTATGATTGTAATATGGTTACAGTAGTGCACAGGTTTTTGGATTGATATTATGATAAACTTTTATTGCTATAGTTGAAATTTTATGTTAAATGCTATTCCCACACCATTATGTTTCTATGATTTATGTTTTAGAGCTGCACTGTTTATAGTTTTGAGCTTCTCAGATTTTACAGAAATTATGTATTCATTAAGGAAAATCAAATATAATCTTTGATTCTACTGTAGAACCAGGTGCACCTTTTAGTCATTTTCCCTTGGTGGTTGTTCAACATAATTTTCTATTCTATAGTAGAATATCACTACATAAATTTTGATTCTGTGAGAGAATTTTGTTTTCTTCCTTTTTAGGGTATTTAGCATTTGTATAACATGGTTTTAAACTAAAATTTTGATTCTACTACAGAAATTACACTAAATTGGAAATGCATTTTTTTTCTTTAAATAAAATTGATAATTTGATACTTTGGGTTTTTGTAATTTTTAAGAATACTTTAATTTTTTGTAATTTTTAAGAATACTTTTGATTATTGATTTAGTTGTGTTTTTATTTTCTTTCACTTTTTTATATAAAAAAAAGAAAGAAAAAGGAGAAAATAAAATGAAGATGCAAAAATTTTAAGTTGGTTAAAAGCTTGTAAATTTATATGGATGATTTTGTATTTTGATGAATTTACGAGGTTCATATTTTTAAAAATAAAATTGTAAATGCATTTAAACACATCACTTTATCAACCTTCCGCTGCACACGTTTGACACAGTCATTAAATTCTATCTTGGAAGTATGAAACTAATTATAGTCGTGACTCGTGAGTCGTGACCAATGCATTACATGCATTTGAACTCTTCATTTTTTAATTGTGCCTCCTCAGTTTCCTTTTAGTCTGCCTATATAAACTGAAATTCCTTAAAGTATAATCTCATCACATAATCTCAGTTTTTACTTAAAGTTCTTTTATTCAACACTTTTAAAGAAGAAATGTCAGGAGATAAGATGAGAGTCACGCCCGAGGAAGCCAGAACTTTGTCATGGTATGAGATATGCAATCTTCACTGGCAAAGAGTGGAGGCTGAAACAGAGGAGCAAAAACCAGAGGATGAGAATGCTCATATCTGGGCAAGTATGGATGAGGCTCTTCTTGATCAGCGCAAAGAAGAGGTGAGAAAAGCTTTTGCTGCCAGAGTACGAGCACAAGCAGAGACTGAGAGAAAAGAAGGAAATGAACTATTTTTGCAATGGATAGTGGAGGAAGAGGAGGAGAAGGCCAATGGCAACCCTGCAAGCGCTGCATCAAAAGCAGTTTAGCTTAGGATTAATTTTTTTGTCTTTTCATTTTGGGCTTCAAAAAAAAATGTCCTTTCCTTTTCCATTGTAATGATATTTATGAATGAAATTTGATTTTTCTGCAATATGATTCTTCTTTAATTGTATTTTTCTTTTATGTTTTAATGATATTATCAATCAAGTTCCTTTTTTGTCCAATATGATTTTTGTATTAGAACTGTTAAATTAAACATTTGAACAAGTAAATCACTGATTATCTATTCAAATAAATCGATCAATGATGAATTTTTAAATGTAGTAAAACAATGATAATTTCTTCATAAGTAACAAATATTACTTCTTCGTTTTCATGTTTTAGTCTTTTACTTTGTTTACTCTAATGTCCAATGACTTCCCCCTTCTACTGTAGAAGCAATATAAATTTTATCTAATTTCCTTAATTGTACTCTCCCATACTAATTTGGTTCTACAATGGAATCAAGAGAAATTATTTATCCATTAAATAAAAATGAAGTACATCATTTTCACTTTTCAGCATAATGTTCACCAAGGTCCCCTACTCATTCAACTGTAGAACCAGTTGTACTTTTAGTAAATTCCCCTTTATGATTATTTAATATAATTTTTGATTCTATAAAAGAAATAATTTTTTTTACTCTACTAGAGAACCAAATGAACATCTAGTCATTTCCCCTTGATGGTTGTTTAGCATAATTTTCCATTCTATAGTTGAAATACATAATTTTTTATTCTATAAGTACTATAAGTTGTTTTAATTGTAGAATAAGTTTTTTTAATTTATCCGTTCCCTTTGGGTTCAACAGTTAAGGGTTCAATGTTTCATTTTGGGTTTTAGAAATATTCGAAATGACGAATAAGTCGTATACACACTTAAGGTTTAGGGTTGTAAAAAATTGTAATTTTGATTCTACTGTAGAATTATGTGTACATTTTAGACATTTCCCTTTAATGGTTGTTCAACATAACTTTCCATTCTATAGTTGAACATTAATACTTAATTTTTTATTCTATAGTAGAATGAACATCTTTGTTATCTACCATGGATTCTAATGAATTGTTTTGGTGATCCTGATTCAACAGTATAATCAAATCATATAAAAAGAATATTATAACAGAAAGTACTATTTACATTCATAAAAATGATTCTAAAGTTCAAATGATTCAAGTCAAGAATAATTTTTGAAAACCCTCTTACAAAAGAACATGGCCAGATATATACCACAGCTGACAAGAACAAAGTACCACCCAATATTTAGATCAAGATTGCAAATGTAAGATCAAGAACATCCACTTTCAGATACTGTTTTGTCATTTTTCACATTCAGACTTTATCTCAATCAACATTCTGTCTTTCAAATAATTGATACGGGAGTATATGATCTTTGCAGCATAAATTTGACGGGCTTTCTCTAGTTGCTTTTTCTGCTCGTTACCCTGCACCAACAATAGATGATCTTATTATTAGCAAATGTATTAAATTGATATTACAATATTACATTTAGGTTTGATCCAACAAATTTTAGGCCTAGATTATCATCAAAATGAAGGAGAAATAATATCATAATTTCTTTTTCTAATTAAATACATACATGCTCACCTAACACAGCTCAATTGCAGAAATTTAAATAAAACATCATAACCGGAGGCATTACTAGCATTGTGATGTTGTGCAGTATTGGTTTTAATAATTTTTTACCTATTTTACAACATATTTTACAACATATTTTTACGTTTTTACATTACTACATTTATAGGCATGTTTTTGAAATAACGACACCACTCTAGTATATAGAAATATGTAGCGTGATATGAACCAATGTTTTTTGAGATAAGGCAGAGCATTCATACAGTTTGGTTAATGAAACAAATATTTTAGGTAAATACGAAGAGATGAGGTAGCATGCTGATAAAGCAATGAGATGAAAAGTAGTATTGTTTTTACTTACCTCTTCGCTGGTAAATTTGCAGTCCCAGTTACGAAGACCATTCCCCATATATGTCTCCATATGATTCATAGCAAAAACTCCACAGTCTTTGTTATTTCCATTTGTGCGCCATTTCATTTGCAGACGTACAATTCGTGCATTTCTTAACTGCCTGCTCTTTCTTTCGTTAAATTTTGCCATGTAGTCCACAAAATTGTCTTTCTGCAGTAACATATTGATCGTACTTTTTAAATAACATGAAATATATAGGTTTAAGTATTCATAAAGTAAGTACAGAACATTACCAAACTCTCTGGCACACTATCATAAATTGAAGTACCAGCTTCACCAATTTTGTTATTATCTATAATCTCAACTGCAATATTTTTCAGATTGAAACACACCACGTAGAAGTGTTCTACGTAATGTATTGGAAAAAATATCTACACATAAAACATAGATGTCAAAATAAATATGAAAATGGCACATCAACAAAAAATTGAAATGTAGATGATATATATCATTTACCAGATCAACGTCATTGATATTGACATTATGTCTGTGAAGAACAAAATCCAAATTTGAACAGAATCTTACAAACTTCATGGTCTTGTCCATTGAATCTGATCGGACAGGATTCGTTACCGTTAGAGTTCCCATCTATAACAATACAAGTACAAAATAGTTATTAGTAAAATAATACTTTGTAAAAAAAACTTAATTTTATAACTAAACTTGATTGTAATTTAAAATAAGTTGTAAGAACAAGTATACCGTTGTCATGGTGTTGCAAAAGAATCTATGCGGGGAGTCAGGTGACCTATACATTTCCTCCTCGTTTAAAATAGTTGTAAAAACATCAACAATATTAGTGTATATTTTTTCACCAATCTTCAAACTTTGGATTTGATGTTTCAAGCATATAGAATTATTCCAGAAAAAAATCTCTTCCCTGCAAAAAAATATAATCAACTTAGATTTCATTATAAAACATAAACACACATTGTTCTATAATAAAAGACACACAACAATAAAATACAAATACACTTGTAATTTAAATTATTCTTACATTGGCTTTTCTCGCTTTCCATTAATCCAGATCCAAACTTCCTCTTCCGCCTTTGAAAGTTTCGGCTTGTTGAAATCAATCGCTCGATTAAGGAAAGGTGATTTATGGAATTCCCCCAGCTTCTGCTCCCTCTTTGGTTTGGTGACAACGATGTCTACTCCTGTTATGCTTTTCTCTGAATTTTGTCTTGTAGATCTAAGAAAATCAACAGTTTGCCCACCTATAGTTAGTTCTCCAAGAAAATCGTCAAAATCATGAAGTTTATTGTAAGCTCTGTCCATTTCATTTAGTCCTAAGATATCAATTATTTTCCAGTCCTTGGCTGAAAATTCAGGACATTCAAGCCAGTCCTTGTCCAACGGACATTTGGTCCAGCCTTTGGACAATAATTCTTGACATTCTGGCTGGTCATTGGCTGACAAATCAGGAAATTTTTGACATTCCATGGCCAACAATTCAGGACATTCAGGCCAGTGCAGTTCAATTCTGCTTACGTGAAAAATAAAAACTTTTTGCAATTAAAAAACAATCTACAAAAATGGTCCATCACCACTTGTACTTGTATATGCAATCAAGAATAAAAATACCTTTCTCCTACGCTCTGGCTTGGACTTGATAATTGACATATCTTCACCAATCTTTCTTCCACCTCTTTCAAATTTTCATTGTTTGGGAAAAGCTCATTTGCATGCTTGAAGCTGAATTTCAACTTTTTATGCATGGTCTCCAACTGATTAATTTTAATGTTTAGTTGGGATATCATTTCCTAGTTTCATAAGAGAAAAAAATAAATTAATACAAAATAATGAGAAATAGGCAAGTAGGTATATAAGAAAAGAGCCATGTATATAAGAATATGATTTCACATTTCAATAAAAAACTACAAATAACAAAAGAAATTTAAACAACTCTGTACCTGCTCCGTCATTACATCATCAGTGGAATGGTCCTTTTGTATTTCCCTTGCAATTGATATGATACCACTGCCCACCCCATCTGATTCAGAAACCATTCCATACGATTCTACTCCTTTCAATGTTTCTTCTGGAGTGCTCCAATTGTCATTGAGATGTAATGCCTGTATTGAACAGTTTAAAAAGCAAAATAGAACAGAAAAACAAAAATTATCAATTAAACCACTAATAATCTTGCTCAGGTTCAATTTTATTTGGAAAGCATCTCCTATATAAGACTAAATTTACCTGGTCCACATTTTCTTCATTTTCTTCAGCAACATTGCCATCAACATCTTTGAATACATGACTGAGCTGGATCATCTTCGAAAAATGGGGAGCAATATGATCATGGGGAGCAATATGATCAGTGTCGTTTTCATCATTGACTTGAGCTGGATCTGGATCTGGAATATTATTAATGTTCTTTTCCTCCCCTTTTTTCTGCATCTCTTCCTCTTTTTTTCAGATGTTAAAATTTTTAAGCTGCATTTGTAAAAATGAGTGCAAACAGATATTCATAAGAAACTTATTCACCTAAATATTAAAACTTGCACTATATACAGTGATGATATAGTCTTTTGTAAAGGTTTGAGTCAGCAAAATATTAATATTTTCAACTAGATTATATACACTTACTATTTGCCCTTTCCCAAAACTCTCATCATACATCTCAACTTCACTTCTCTTTGCAATAAGTGATGTCTTCCAAGCATTGTAAACTGGTCTAGTCCTTTCTACTTTGATTTGATCATTTGTAGTTCGATCAAGGTAGAGAAACTGAAATTTAACACAAAAATTAAAACTCATATTAGTGTATCATAGAGGGAAGGATAATTATCTTGAAAATCACAAAATAAAAGGTTTTTTGTTTACTTACAAGTAGAAACACGAGGGAACCAATATAGTATTGCGTAAGTGGATTTTCAAACCAAAGCTCATGTGCCTCCTTCAGATTTTTAAGGACTTCCTTGCACCAGTTGTATTCTTCTGCTTTGTCAAAATCTCCCTTGAAACTCATTGCATACTGATCAACAAAGCTCGATTTATTCGTTCTTACAAACAGATTGGTCATTAGGACCATAAAATTCTGTTTGAAGAATAAATCTGCATCTTTGGATCGTCCAATTGCATCACAGATCATCTTCTCCGTGATTTTTGAATCATCTTTCCTCATTGGAAACCTTTCCCTCCATTCTTGCACTTTTTCATCATCCTTTTTCTTCTCCGTCTTATATTCAACTTCTTTTTTACCTCTTGGTAGACCCAATATATCATTCACATCTTCTTCAGTAATTTTAATTTTTCTGTCGTTACCAAAGCTCATCTCATAATTCAAGTGGTCGAACCACCATACGACATTAATTCCAATTTCATGTGGAATTGCCCTTAAAGAAAAAGACAAGAGAGACCCAAAACCTACTTTACTCACCCACTCTTTTTGAGCATTTGACAACCCATCTATAACCTTTGAGAAAGTTGATGGGTAAGCTCTAATTAGCAATTTTTTTGGCATTCCAGGAACTTTTTCAGATTCATTCTTTGGTTTGTCAATCTTTTGTTTCTTTCCATTTTTCTGTTCAGCCTGAAAGAGGTCAGAAAAAAAAAGATTTATGAAGTAAGATTACAAATTTTTGTTTATGATCCTACTATAGAATTACACGAATGTATAGTTTTAATACCTTGACCGAATTTTTTCTTTTTTTCCCTTGAGATTTTTCTCCCACAGTTGTACCTCTTTTTCTTGGAAGAGTCTCCTCGAAATCGCTGTCACTGTCATCATTTATGGTGAATGAAGCTTTCTTATTCTTTCCTCCATTTGCATTTGTTGTAGTCTGATAGAAACCAAAAAAAAAAAGTTTTTTAGTAGATAAATGATGTATATGTCTAATTACACTGTTACATCAGAAATAACTATTGTGGAACCCCTATTTTTGGTTCCCCAAATTGAAAATGAAGGAACTACTAGATTAATCTATTATTCTATAGCAGAATCAGATATACATGTTATAGCATCTTAAACAATCTGTTTCATGAAAGTAGGTTTTTTACCTCATCATTTGACTTGGCATTCACAGTCATGAGTCTTGGAGATTTTCGTTTTTCCTCCAACTTTTTGTGGTCTCTCTTTTTCTGTCTTCGAACTTCTTGAGCCTGATAGAAGCCGAAAAAGAAAAATATATAACAAGATTTAGTATATAAACAAACAACAGAAACTCGAACACTCATATACATAAAGACAGTCTCCCACGTATTTAAATATGTTTCATTCTATATTTATCAGAAAGTGGACTAGTAGACTAGACCTGTGGTTCAGCATTTGTTCGTTCTTCAACTGCTCTATCATTTGTTTCAATTATGAAAGAACTTTTTTCTTTTCTGACCTTTATTTTCAGTTTCCTTTTCGTTGTCTTTTCCTGGCACTGGAAATCCGATTTGGTAATTACACTCACAGAGTTTTCCTTATCATTTTTCTTTTCAATTGGAATTTCTTCAACTGCTTCAGGGGTGTCATTGTTTGCACCTTTAACATAACAAATTTATAAGAAATAATACTTTCATTTGGTTAAAAATAAGCAAGTTCCATTAATAATAATGTGGTATGAATGCTTACATGAAACTAATGGCAGAACTGTATTTGGTTTCTCTTGGGAGCTGTCTGGGCTGTATAAAACTAGTGCTCGAAGAGCATCAAATGGTTCAAACACTGGTGGAAATTGTAATGAATCATTTTCGCTTTCAACATTTTTGACAAAGCCAGTTTTTTCACCTACAAAATTGCAACAAGTCATTAATATTCCTTTACACAAATCAGTATTGTTGTAAAAGATTGTAAATTAACCAAAACAGAAGATGAGATTAAAAAAGGTTTTGGTGAACAATCAAAGTATAAAAAGTTTTTGGTTTAATCATTCATGTTTTATGCATGAATTAGTCATACCCTTTGCGAATTCTTCTTCATTGTCAACTTCTTTGTCACTTATATATTCTGCTTCTGGAAGCATCTGTGCAACCAAGGATGGTAGACTTTCACAAAATGTTTCAAATTCGCTATCTGTGAACCAATTTTTATCCAGATGTTATGAACAAAATAAGAAACAAAATCAGAATGACATAGAAAAACAATAAAAATAAATGGAAATAATAATCATTTTCAACTTACAAAGCTTGGATAATCTTTATTAACATTGAAGTTCTCTGGACATGACATAATGAATTTGTAGATGTAATATAGAACATAGTGCCCACATCGTACACCATCTTTTTGTTGGGGGACTTTTGGGACCTTGAACGGGAAGTCAGACACTACATCAAATTCTTTTATCTTTTGGCTTTTGTATATATCCTTGACAAAGCTGTAGAACATATAATTTAATTGTCAACTGCCACAAACTGTACCTAACAAACACATAATTACTTTTTAATTATAAAAAAAACATACTCTCTAATTTCTGGTTCAAGTCTTTTAGGGTCTGCTGCATGAAGTGAGTCAAGTAGTAATATACAAGGACTTCTTTCACTTTCCAATTTCTGTCCCAAGTTGCACAATACTAGCAGATTCCAATGGCTCCTATGATTAGACAAAATTCAACTTTTTCAGAATTATGAAATGCAAATAAAATATAATAAAAACAAAATATTCTTAAATGTTAACTTACGATTGACACATTGGAATGAAGAGATATTGGTTTTTAAAAACATTATCACGTGAGATCCATTTCATTGCTGTAGCTTTTGAATTGTTTTTGTAAGCAACGAACCATAAAGGGTCTATACATTCACATCCTTTTGTTTTACCACAGAGTAGTGTTTTCCAGAAGGCCCTAGAAGAAACAAATATATTAGCAATTCAAAATAATTTGTCTAGTAAACCAGTAAATAGCAACTTTATATGGTCTTTTTCCTTTAACCAGCTTTATAGCATTAATAACAACTTTGGACAGTTTCTCCCACAAGGACAACAACTATTTTTCATTTCTAATATATATGTGCTTCTGTTCTAGTAATTGAAGCTTAGTATGAACGAGGACTACATGGTCATGGTTATATTTGTTCTAGTAACATATGCTTTTATAGTAATGAAGCTTCTACAGTGGAATCAAACATACAAATACAAATAGACGTATTTTTCTAGAGTAGAATAAAGAAAATGAAATTAAAAATCTACAACAAAAACTATACAGATAGTGTGTCTACTATAGGATGAAATTATGATTCTAAAGCATAAAATTATTCTTTTAACTCATAAATTTATGTTTCTATAGTAGCATTACATTCTATTGTCGAATCAAAGTTTTTACACATAAAATGTGTGACTAGGCATTTCCTTTAAACGTGTAGGGGGATACTAGTAGTTGAGTATACTGAATTGTGAAGATAAAAGAAAATCAATACTTGCACATAAAAACATCTCACACACGATAACAAATAACAATTCAAGTTTCTATAATGCTTTTAAGTCAAGTTTCTTAAAAGCCATCAGTGAATAAGTAGATTCAATGCAAGTCAGTAATTCAATCACTTATACATATAAAATGACTTTTCTTAAAACAATACATAATTTGTTTTTTAATTACCTCCGATACTCATCAAAATCTTTTGTGGTCAATTGTTCTTCTACATCACAATTCTTGTTTTCTGTTTGTGATTTTTGTCTTCTCCTCACTGTAGAACCTTTTGAAGCAGATGTTTTTGGTCTATTCCTCAATCTATTGCTCGATCGTTTCCCTAAAACATTTTAAAAATACGAAGACCAGTAAAAATACAACATAATGGTAATGCACAGAGCAATCAAGAATACGATGAAAATACTAGCATGCCTTTCGTCAAATATGTCTAATTCTTAATCTTTATTGATCAAAAACAAAAAACAGTTTTGTAGAATCACATAACACAATAGCACATATGAATACATGTTCCAAATTTCACCTTAGTCGTGGCTTATATATTTCACAAACATAAATTTGCTTCTATAGAAGAATTAAAAACACATAAAATTATGCTTCTACTGCAGAACCACAACCTACAGTAGAATCACATACTACAAACAAAAAAACATATAATATTATGCTTCTAACTCATAAATTCATGCTTCTACAGTAGAATCACATACTACAAACAATGAAAACATATAAAATTATGCTTTAAATTCATAAATTCATGTTTCTACAATAGAATCACATACTACAAACAAGGAAAACATATAAAATTATGCTTCTACTGCAGAACCATAACCTGCAAACAAGAAAAACATATAAAATTATGCTTCTAACTCATAAATTCATGCTTCTACAGTAGAATCACATACTACAAACAAAAAAACATATAAAATTATGCTTCTAACTCATAAATTCATGCTTCTACAGTAGAATCACATACTACAAACAAAAAAACATATAATATTATGCTTCTAACTCATAAATTCATGCTTCTACAGTAGAATCACATACTACAAACAATGAAAACATATAAAATTATGCTTTAAATTCATAAATTCATGTTTCTACAATAGAATCACATACTACAAACAAGGAAAACATATAAAATTATGCTTCTACTGCAGAACCATAACCTGCAAACAAGAAAAACATATAAAATTATGCTTCTAACTCATAAATTCATGCTTCCACAGTAGAATGACATACTACAGACAAAAAATCATATAATATTATGCTTCTAACTATTAAAATCATGCTTCTACAGTAGAATCACATACTACAATCAATAAAAACATTTAATATGCTTCTACCGTAGAAGATAAAAACAAAAAGCACAAAAGGAGATCTAGTGAGTATAAAATTTACTAAAAAAACCAAAATATTGCTTACCTATGCGGTGGAACATCGTTAAATGACAAATCAAGCTAAAATTAACCTGAAAAACGAATTGAAGAACGAATCAAAAGCTTATTATGATGAATCAAACAATAAATATACGAATTTAATAGTAGTATCAAATTTGATATAATAACAAAGATTGTTTACCTTTTTCAGATGTAATCGTCGAATCTGAAGCTGTAATCGCAGACAGGAAGCTCGATTTCTGTTTCTCTCTCTACACTTGCTATTTCTGTGCGTAATTGTGTGTGACTGTGTGTATAGGTGGTTCGGTGAGCATTTATGTCCCTAACCGTTCATGTAATGGGGGTGTCATTTTTTTTAATTAAAATTTTGTCATTAAAATTTTAATTAAATCCTGATCGTTAAATATATAAAACTTAAATTAATGGCTTAGATTGTGGTTCTCTCCAATTCTCTCTCTAACTTATTCTCTCTAGAAGGGGACCCTATATATATATAGGTCATTGCTACATGAAAAACACTCTTATATAAAGAACAATAAAGAACACCATAGAATCTTACATAAATTGCATGTTGATTCTAATTTTCTCACCAAAAAAGTTTATTACGAATAAAAATAGAATCTAACAAAAAATTAGAATCAAATAAAACATGATTACATGTAATTTCATTGTGATAAATATATATACAAGATTCTGTACTGGATTCTATACTGGATTATATGTAATGTTTAATTTTTAAATTTAGATGAGATTCTACGTTAAATTCGATATGTTAGGCTTAATTGTTGTTCAATTTTATGATTCTAATTTTAAAAAATCAATTTTTATGAAAAATAAAGTGTTTATGATGGTGTTCTTTATTGTTCTTTATATAAGGTGTTCTTCCTAAAGTGTAACTTATATATATATATATATATAGGGCAGGTCTCTGTGGGGAACTCACTACATGAGTAACTAAGTAACTCTTCATCCTGTTCGTGTTATAGCACACACGTGTACCGCTACATTGCACACCGTTAACACTTGATAAAACACAAACAACACTCAAACAAAAATTATTTTTGGATTGCAAAATATATTTATTTAATGATATTGAAAATAATTTCATGAATAAAAAAATACATTTATGTAATTATGAGAAATGATAGTTTTTTTAATAAAAATTTCTACAAATAAATTATGAAAACTAGACTTTAAAAAATTAAACATTTTTTGTAAAATATTAAAAATTTAAATTAAAAAATATTATTTTGTGATATAAAAATATAAGACACATATAAAGGATTAAAAATAAAAAGTTAAAAAGTACATAACATAATTAAGAAAGAGTGTTCTGTATTAAGTAAAGAAAATAGTGTTCAGTATTATTTTTCTTTCAGAAAATAATAGTGTTCTGTAAATTTAAAAGAATAAAAAATGGGTTCTGTAAAAAATAAAAACTATTATTTATATGTTATGTAAATTTATTGTGTTCCACAAAAATAACACTTTTTAATAGTTTTATGTTACGTAAAGTACAGAACACAGTGCTTTGTATTATTTTTCTTTCAAGAAATAATAGTGTTTTGTAAATTTAAAAGAATAAAAAATGGGTTCTGTAAAAGATAAAACCTATTATTTATATGTCTTGTAAATTTATTGTGTTCCACAAAAATAACATTTTTTTAATAGTTTTATGTTCATAAAATAACAATATTTTTTAAAAATATAATATGATTTAATTAATATTATCTTATGTTTATAATTTGTGGTTATTTATAAATGGAAAAAAGGTGTATATGACAATTATGATAAAACACTATGCATACTAGGTTAAGTTAATCGGACAAGTTGATTAGTTTTTTAAACGGACGTTATGTACATGTGTCACCATGTAGTTGAGTTCCTCAGTTACTCAAGAAAACAAGTTCCTCACTGATCCCTCCTCTATATATATATATATATATATATATATAATTGCATGAACGCGCAAGTTAGTTTAGTAGTTTACCAAATCATCAAGTTTCCGAAACAGATTACAATCATAGCCTTACTATCATTTATCACCTGTCTTTGCTTTGACAGGACGACAACAGGTACAATGTGAGCAGAGATGCACCCTTAAATCTCAAGCATGCTGAAAAAACTTCGATGTTGGCCTAGAGGATTCCAGGTACAAGATAGTTGAAATTTTAATTACATATGCTTCAATTTCAATAAACCTCCTTCAAATTCACCACATATTCATGTAATCGATGCGAAAAAATTTAAGATTTTACTATAAACAGTGACTGCTCAATAAAAGTGGTATCTGGATGCTGGATCAAGTGATCAATATGGAGGACCTGATGGTTGTGATCAGTGTACCAATAAAGATTGTTTGCAGCACATTCAGACGATACAATTTGAGTGTTAAATCTGAAATAACTATTCAAAAAGAAATTCAAGCCTATACCTTCACAAACAAATACATTTAGCATATCATGAACAGATTTGACAGATGAAAATAACTAAGTCAACATGACAGCAATGTAAATTTCGAAAAATTTCAGAGAGTAATCAGTTTGAACTTTGATTCGTGCTTGTAACAAACTAAAATTAAAACCGTGTATAACAGATGATTACAATTCAAGTCAAATATCAACCTCAAAACTTCTGCAGCTACACATATAAGTCTATAACCTCAGATATGCTGGTATCTAGCAAAATTTACTAGAGAAGAGATGTTGATGCCGTTAATTCACAAACAAGATCTGGAGCATACCAAATGTTCCATCATATTGCAACACCACAATCGCGTCTCCCTGCTTGCAAAGGTTTCTAGACTTTGCATATTCGATGGAATACTTCAACACATTTTCTGTGGAACTTGTAGGAGGAGTTATTGTCCACCCTGGGGTCAATAGAGGCACAATCCCACTGTATATAAGACCATGTCTTGCTGGAGCCTGATGAGTGCTTGACCAATCCATAGAATCACTTGTTGCATCCGGTAAAATTACGGACAATATTGGCATTTTTGGTCTGTATTTAGAGACCAGTTTAGCAGTAGTTCCACCTCTAGTTAAGACCACAACTAGAACTGCCTGTGAGGAAGTAGCAGTGTGCACAGCAGAACTAGCCAAACTCTCTAATGGAGTCATGGGTTTTGGTGCAGTTTCCATTATCCTTTTAAAGATGTCACTGTAATCCAGAGAATTCTCAGCCTCTAAGCAGATATTAGCCATTGTTTGAACAGCAAGTTCTGGGTAATCCCCTGCAGCTGTTTCACCGCTAAGCATCACACAATCAGTTCCATCGATAACTGCATTGGCAACATCGGTTGCTTCAGCTCGAGTTGGTCGAGGGGATTTGGTCATTGACTCCAGCATCTGAGTTGCAGTCACCACTGGCTTTCCCGCAACATTGCACTTGAAAATCATCATCTTCTGTGCTAGAAATATCTTCTCAATTGGTATCTCCATGCCCAAATCACCCCGAGCCACCATAAATGCATCCGTATTAGCAAGAATGTCATCAAAGTTGGCCACCCCTTCTTGATTCTCAACCTACAAAATTAGCCAAAACAAATGCCAGTTAGTACTACTCTTTAAATTTAAACATAAAAGAAACGACAGAATCTTAGTCATAAACTTTTGATCATACCTTTGACATCAGAACTATATTCTTGGCATGTTCACCCAGCAGCTTCCTAACCTCTTTAAGGTCCGAACCTTTGCGTACAAATGACAAAGCAATAATGTCAATCTTGTTGGGAACTCCCCAGTTTAAGATATCGTCCTTGTCCTTCTCGGTCAATGTTGGGAGATCAACAATAACTCCAGGTAGATTAACATTCTTCTTTTCACCCAAAGCTGTAGAATTTTCACATCGACATTTAACCATGCCTCTTTCCTTGTCGCAAGATAAAACTCTGAGTGATATACTTCCATCTGCACACAAAATAACACTGTCTGGCTTTACGTCCTCAGTGTTATGCCATATTTTGGCATGGTCCAAATTTCTCCGTTTAATAATTATTAATTCATATTAATAATTAATTGCTTAACCAATAAGAAATATCTTCTCTCTGAAACGAGGAAAGAATCAATCTTAATCAACGAATAACGGAAAATATCTACAAACGATATTCTTCAAATAATAGAAAGAAATGCGGAGATGCCGCGAGATTGTAGGAAAACATGTGAAGACCAGACTAATTATGGGAACGTGAGGTTGATTGATAATCCTTGAACTATTTATGGGAACTTGAAGAGTATTGATAATCCTTGAACTATTTATGGGAACTTGAAGAGGATTGATAATCCTTGGACTATTTATGGGAACTTGAGGTGGATTGATAATCCTTGAGCTGTTTATGGGAACATAAATCTTGACTATCTTATGGGATTGAACTGAATGAACATATCCAATGACTTGTTTTCCAAGAACTACGTGAGGCTTGATCCCTATATAAATGGGTACGTAGGCACCTTGTATGGTACAGTGGTACAGTGGTACACGACAATTGACACTCGGCAAAGAGCAAGAGAAAAAACCTATTCTCTATTCAATTTTCTGAGGAGTCATCATACAAGTCCAGCCACCACTTTCCATAAACCTCCCACACACTGTTGTACGAAATTCCTCTAACAACAATTGGCGCTAGAAGGAGGGGATTATTTTTTGATTATGGAGGACAATCAAATCATCTACATCATATGCAAGGGGGGTTATTATGGATCTGGAGCTGCTTTAATGGAGGAGCAGAACGATGGAGGCGGTGATTCATGATTCTTTTCGAAATTAAGATAAGTTTTCTTATGATTTTGTCTATATACATAAGTTATCTTATAAAATTCGTAGTAAATTGAATACATGTCAGATTTTGATAATTTTTTATGATCCGGAAAGCTTTTGTGATTTCCTACAACTTTCGTTCTTGGTGTTTTCTGAGATTATGTTCAGATATATTTTTGAAATCACAAAACATAATCAGATCCCGTTTTTCAGTATTGAGAAGTTAATCAGCAGATGTTTTATTTGATTCCCGATTCATTATAAGTCTGTTTCTGACAAGCCATATATCATCGGAAAGCTCTTTTCGTTTTCTACAACTTTTATGTTTTGTGTTTTCCAAGAAAACATCATTTACAGGGTCAGAAAGGTAAAAAACAGATCTGGACAGAATCTGAATCATGGAGATGTTAAAGAATTGTGATGCAATATTCGTAGCGCGTGATTTGATTACTTCAATAGCTCGTGCATGGACAAAAATAAGTGTGGAAGGTCCTTATCTGATAAAGGTAATGTTTTCGAAAGCTCTCTTTTCCAAGGAGGATTAATATTGAAGACCCTACTCTCAGAGAAGAGTCCATGAATAAAATTACATTATTGAAGGTCCATTGGTAGATGGATATTTCTTGGTTGTCACGAGACATTCCTACAATCATGGGAAGAAATGCGGAGATGCCGCAAGATTGCAGGAAAACGTGTGGGACCGAACGTGATATGGGCTGAAAGCCTGACTTATTAAAGCCTCAGCTCGGGGGCTCGTGGACAAACGAAAACACATCCTTATGTGGACAATGACACTTGAAAAGCGTCGACTGAAGAAATTTGAAAGCTCAAAGATTTTTAGTTCTCCATTGCAGCAAGTTACACTGAAGAACTGGGGGCTTGTTGTTATGCCATATTTTGGCATGGTCCAAATTTCTCCGTTTAATAATTATTAATTCATATTAATAATTAATTGCTTAACCAATAAGAAATATCTTCTCTCTGAAACGAGGAAAGAATCAATCTTAATCAACGAATAACGGAAAATATCTACAAACGATATTCTTCAAATAATGGAAAGAAATGCGGAGATGCCGCGAGATTGTAGGAAAACATGTGAAGACCAGACTAATTATGGGAACGTGAGGTTGATTGATAATCCTTGAACTATTTATGGGAACTTGAAGAGTATTGATAATCCTTGAACTATTTATGGGAACTTGAAGAGGATTGATAATCCTTGGACTATTTATGGGAACTTGAGGTGGATTGATAATCCTTGAGCTGTTTATGGGAACATAAATTTTGACTATCTTATGGGATTGAACTGAATGAACATATCCAATGACTTGTTTTCCAAGAACTACGTGAGGCTTGATCCCTATATAAATGGGTACGTAGGCACCTTGTATGGTACAGTGGTACAGTGGTACACGACAATTGCCACTCGGCAAAGAGCAAGAGAAAAAACCTATTCTCTATTCAATTTTCTGAGGAGTCATCATACAAGTCCAGCCACCACTTTCCATAAACCTCCCACACACTGTTGTACGAAATTCCTCTAACAACACTCAGCAAGCTTCTTGTAGCTCATCGAGATCATATCCTCATCACCTTGTATTGTGTAATCAGTCGAGATGGTGATCTCTTGACCCTGTTTGAGATTAATTTTTTTACCATCCTTCAAGAGCCCTGTTCGAATTTCTGGACCCTGCAAAGGTAACATTCAGCATTCAGACACTAGCTCCTCAAACTAAAACATGGTCAGAACTTCAACAAATCGTTAAGTACTCTGTAATAGCCACATTAGATTTCAGAATATGGAGGAAATCAATAAGCCTGATAAATATAATTCTCTAAATACAAAACCAATAATTTTACTGATTCTAGAGTTCTTGTATATTGAAAAAACTTATAGCGCTATGTTGGCCAAACTAAACAATAAGCAGAAATACAAAAAATCAACACAAGCATGGCATATACAGTATTTGATAAACATATCAACACCAAACATAGAATACACAAGTAATGCATACACAAGAATTGTTATACACGGGGGGGGGGGGGGAGGGGGGGAGGGGGGGGGGGGCGAGAGAGAGAGAGAGAGATGGAGAGAGAGGGGGAGAGAGAGAGAGATGGAGAGAGAGGGGGAGAGAGAGAGAGAGAGATGGAGAGAGAGAGGGAGAGGGAGAGAGAGAGAGAGAGAGAGAGAGAGAGAGAGAGAGAGAGAACACCAACCTTAGTATCCAACATGACAGCACAAGGAATAGAGGTATTAACAACAGCAGTTCTGAGATTATCAAGAGTCTCCTTATGATACTCATGGCTTCCATGTGAAAAGTTAAAACGAGCGACATTCATACCAGCAACAAGCAACTTCTCAATCATCTCAACCGATCTAGAAGACGGTCCTAATGTACACACAATCTTCGTTTTGGGCCTCTTCTCCATCCTCTTAAGCTTCTCTTGAACACAAACATTATCATCGTTGACGTTGTTTGGTTTCGAAGAAAAACTGGAAAAATCAAGAACGGCCATTGTTAAGAATCAAGGGTTTTGTTTGTTCGCAAGGGTTTTAGGTTGTTTTGGGTTTTGTTGTAGACCAAGGGTTTAACATGCCTCCGTTTATATAGGTGTAGATTTTGTGTTTATTTATTCAATTGCGAATAGAAAAAGAATTTTCTGTTTTTACTTTTTACTTTTTCCTCCTTTCCTTTTATTTTAGATTTCGTTTTAATAAAGGAAATTTAAAATTATTTAAAGTTATGGAATGTTAGACGTTTTGCGCAACATAGTTGAGTTTGAATATGTTGTGTAAAAAGAATAAGTTTTTATAATTGAGTTAGAATATAAAATTATTTTTAAATTTCGTTTTAATAAAGGAAATTTAAATTTTTTTAAAGTTATAGAATGTTTGACGTTTTGGGAAACATAGTTGAGTTTGAATATGTTGTTGTTTAAAAAGAATAATTTTTTATAATTGAGTTAGAATATAAAATTATTTTTCAATACATAAAATTTAATAAACATGTAATTTTTTAGAATTGTAACCTTTCTTTAATTGTAAAGCCTTTGGCTATATCGGTATTTGTAATTTTATATGACCATGAATTTATATACACGTACCATTGTTTTAGAAAGAACCATCTTATACAGAGAATCGAGAAAAACCATATATTCTATTATAGAATCTCATAGATAATTTTAAATATTTTTACATAAAATATGTAATTTGATTCTAATATAGAATATTAGCATCTACAAACTTTATAAAAAAATTAACATTTAAAATTTGAATAAAAATATTGATGCTGCAGAATCATTTTGGATAGATTTGATTCTGCTGTATAATCACTTTGTACTATTGAACTAATTTTCAATTATTTTTTTAGAAAAAGTAGTGTAATTTCATTTTTTTTGATTTAATAATTGAAATTTATAATCATATCTAATAAAAAATGTGATAAAAATATATATTATGAATATTTATATAATGGTTCTCTCCCGGACTCTATATAA
The DNA here is from genome assembly GCA_030848705.1 of Heracleum sosnowskyi. Taxonomy (NCBI): domain Eukaryota; kingdom Viridiplantae; phylum Streptophyta; class Magnoliopsida; order Apiales; family Apiaceae; genus Heracleum; species Heracleum sosnowskyi. The sequence goes on from CM061243.1 coordinate 124,835,681, forward strand.
AAAGTTCTCTCTTGAATGTCATCCTATTAATATACTTGAATGCCACCCTATTAATATACTCATATACACATTTCCTTTTGTATTTATAGTTGAGTTTGAATAAGTTGTTGTTTAAAAAGAATAAGTTTTTATATTTGAGTTAGAATATAAAATTATTTTCAATACATAAAATTTAATAAAATTTAGAATTGTAACCTTTTTTTAATTGTAAAGCCTTTGGCTATATGTAATGTATTTCTAGATCTATATTAAAGTAATTTATTTATTTTAGGCACAAGGAATTTGTTACTATAATTTTAAGCGTAACTAGTTAATTCTTTTGTCGGTATTTGTAATTTTATATGACCATGAATTTATATACACAACTTTCATTAATATACTGATATACACATTATTTTCTTTTGTATTTTATGAGTTTTATAAAAAAGCAAAACAATTACGATTTTTTATCAAGATCGACAAAATAATAATAAATCTATAAATAAATTTTGACAGTGGAATATGTTATATTCAATTGGATATTCCATATCTTTTAAACGAGTCTTTGGCTTCATTAAGGAAAGAATGTGGAAACGACTGTAAGGGTGGAAGGCGAAAAAAATCTCTCGTGCAGGGAAGACAGTTCTAATCAAGAATGTAGCCACAACGATTCCCTCTTATTGTATGTCGTCTTTTCTTCTCCCAAAATCTATGTGTAATGAGATGAAAGTAATGATGAATAAATACCGGTGGCAATCAAGATCTTCAGACAGGAAAGGTATCAATTGGGTGGGTTGGAATGGCTTGAGTATGTCAAAGTGTCATGGGGGACTTGCTTTTCGCAGTCTGTATGGCTATAACATTGCTCTTATGGCCAAGCATGTTTGGAAGTTTGTGCACAAGTCTCAATCTCTGGTGTCCAGATTCTTTAAAGCTAAATATTTTTCATGTTTTACAAGAAAAAGCTCTCCCAGGTTCGAGTTTTATTTGGCAAGGAATTGTCACGGCAAAAAATGAAGTGATGCAAGGCTATAGGTGGGTGTTGGGTGGTGGCGAGTCGATAAAATGTACCCAAGATCCGTGGCTTCAAGGAAAGAGCGACTTTAAAGTTGATCAATCTAGAATGTACGTTGATAACTCCATGGTTGTGTCTCAACTATTTTTACAGAACGAAAGAGGATGGGATGCTGCGAAGGTAATGTATTTGTTCTCTAGGGAAGATGCTGATATTATTTTGGCAACTCGCATTCCTGAATATCCGAGTCAAGATCATCTGGCTTAGACTAAAACTACAAATGGAAAATATTCGGTTAAAACGGGTTATCAAATGTGGCATGATCGTAATGTGGGCATTAGATCTGTTTTGTAGTCGAAAGGGTGGAGCAGATTGTGGAAACTGGATTTGCCGCATAAGATTAAGATATTTCTTTGGCGTTTCTGCAGGAACAACATCCCTGTAAAGAGTAGACTGAATTCAAAGGGAGTCCAACTTCCTCTTAACTGCCCTATGTGCAATTCAGATATTGAGGATTTTCTTCATGTCTTTTTCGAGTGTCCTTTTGCATCATCTTGCTGGACTTTTTCCGGCAAATGTTATGATTTGTCGAATTCAAAGAATGCAACTTCCTGGTTGCTAGCCAAGCTGGACACAGGTTCTACGGATGAAGTTATGCTAATTGTTAAAGTTTTATGGGGTGTCTGGTTTTTCAGGAATCAAAAGGTCTGGGAGAGTAAAGTGGTGAATGCAGCTGTGGCAATGGGTTGGAGCGCAAAGACTATTTCAGAGTGGAGAGAAGCAAGAGATAAGAGTCCCTCCCCATCAACGAATATTTCGACCGCCAAAACCCCTACTATTATCAAATGGCAGAAGCCAGAAGTAGGTATATTTAAGCTCAATGTTGATGCTGTAGTGAAATTGGGAGATACAACGTTTACGATGGGCTTGGTTTTAAGAGATCATGCTGGTGCTCTGGTGCTTGGTAAAACAGTGTGTAAAGCCATGGTATCATCTGTCTTCGAAGCTGAAGCTCTGGCCGTCCTTGAAGGGCTTCAATGGCTCCTTACATTGACGTATGACACAGTAGTTGTTGAGTCCGATTCCTTCCTCACCGTCCGAGCTTTACATTGCCCCGATGATATATAATATATTGGAATTTGGTAATATTTTGAACGCCTGCCGTACTATATTGGATTCTAGACCAGGCTTCTCAGTTTCTTTTGTTGAAAGACAAGCGAATGGGATTGCTCACTTGGTAGCTAAATTCCCCTGTTCTCTAAATTGTCAAAATGTGTTTACGTCTCCTTCAAACCTATTGTCCGAGTCTCTCTTGTACGACATTTCTTAGTAATGATATTTGTCTTTTATTCAAAAAAATAAAATAAAAAATATGCATATCTTAAAAAAATAGAAAAAGTATTTGTGTCATATTCAATGAATATATTAAAAAGGAATAATTTATTACTCACTCTGTCTCTAAATACATGTCCATTTTGATTTTTGACTGGTCAAATTGACCAAACATTGACTGAATTTTACATATATTAGATAATTGAAAAAAATTAAAAAATTATATCTTTGAAAAGTACATTTAGTCTATTTTTAAATGTAATTTTTAGGTTTTAAAAATAATAAATGAATTATTTATAATATTTGATCAAAAATTAATCAATTTGACTCCAAGAAAATCGAAATGGACATGTAATTAGGGACGGAGGGAGTATAACATGATAGTCTGAACACACATATATTTTCAAGATACCTTCCTCCCTTTTTGCGAAAACTTAAATTTTACCTTTACTTATTTATAACAAAAAAATATTATTAATAATAAGATATATTTATAACGAGTTACCTTTTTCGGCTAAAATACATTAGTTTTTCTATTTTTTCTAACAAAATCTACTCTCATTCCAAAAATATCACGCGCAATCACCTTTTTAAAATAAGAAATGTTACCTTTTGTATTTTTACTTACTAAAACTCATCCCTTTCCAAAAATATCACGGGTAAATCCTTAATTATTTATTTTAAAACCTAATTTAATACTTTTACATTTTTTTAAAAGTATCACGGGAAATTTAAAATTGTTTAAAGTTATGGAATTTTAGACGTTTTGCGAAACATAGTTGAGTTTGAATATGTTGTTGTTTAAAAAGAATAAGTTTTTATAATTGAGTTAGAATATAAAATTATTTTTCAATACATATAATTTAATAAACATGTAATTTTTTAGAATTGTAACCTTTTTTTAATTGTAAAACCTTTGGCTATATGTAGTGTATTTCTAGATCTATATTAAATAGTAATATATTTACTTTAGGCACAAGGAATTTGTTACTATAATTTTAAGCGTAACTAGTTAATTCTTCTGTCGGTATTTATAATTTTATATGACCATGAATTTATTTATACACATTTTTTTTTGGGGTTAAATATCAAAGTGGTCACTAAAGTGAACACCATATATCATTTTCATCACTGATCTCAACGGCGTATCGTTTCAATCACTAAACTCATCATAAACATCAAACAGATAATTGTAAATATGTGTTCAAAAAGTAAAAATAACTTTTCTCGAGTTCTACACATATTTCTTCAATACTACTGCAACCAAATGAAAAGTTATGAATTCTAGTATTTCAGATAATTTATTTAGATTTTAAAAAATTCATTTACTATTTATTTTTAATTAAATCAAAGTAAATAACTATAAAATTAAAAATAAATAGTAAATAATTTGTTTTTAAATCTAAATATAATATCATAAATACTAGAGTTCATAACTTTTCATTTGGTTGCGTTAGCATTCAAGAAATACTAGCTTAAAACCCGTGCGATGCACGGATTGATAATTGTTATATTATTATTATTTTTTTACTATTTTATTAATTGTATTTGTTAAAAAAATAAGTTTGCATGTTAAAATAGCTAAACACTTTTAATTAATTAAAAACATTAACATAGATTTTAAAATAAATAAGTAAGGGTTTGCCCGTTATATTTTTGAAAAATGAGGGTTTTAGTAATGAAGGATAAAAAAATGTAACATATATATTTAGTTTAAAAAAGAAAAATGCCCGTGATATTTTTGGAAAATGAGGTTTTAAAATTTAATAATTAAAAGTATGTAAATACGTTTTAAAATAAATAAGTAAAAGGTTTGGCCGTGATATTTTTACAAAAAGAATGGATTTTAGTGAGAAAAATAGAAAAAGTAAGTTGAAAAAGGTAATTTCCCGTGATATATTTAGAAAATGAAGGATTTTGTTTGAAAAAATCTATAATGTATTTTAGCTACAAAGGTAATTTGTTATAAATAAGTATTTGAATATTTATATTTGAATATTTTAAGTAATTGCATTTGTTAAGAAAAATAAGTAGACATGTTAAAATAGGTAAACTTTTAAAAAATAATTATAATATTAAAATAGTTTTAAAAATAAATAACTAAAGGTTTGTCGGTGATATTTTTGGAAAAGAAGGGGTTTTAGTAAAGAAAAGTAGAAAATCTAACATGTTTTAGTTAAAAAAGATAATTGTCCGTGATATATTTGAAAAAGTAGGGGAATTTGTTAGAAAAAATAGAAAAGGTAACGTAATTTATGTGAAAAAGGTAATTGGTTATGATTAGGTAATATTATTATTTAATAATATAGTTCTATAAATAAGTAAGGTTAATTAAATAAAAATACGAAGTACAGTTAAATAAGGGCAATTAAGTAAAATCACAACGTACCATACCGACCGACCAAACTTTCAATGTTAGTTCTATAAATAAGTAAGGTTAATTAAGTAAAAATACGAAGTACAGTTAAATAAGAGCAATTAAGTAAAATCACAACGTACCATACCGACTGACCAAACTTTCAATGTTTTATCTATTATATAATAGTATTGATTAGATTAAAACCCGTGCGATGCACAGATTTTATTAATAATTATTATTTTTATTATTTATGTTTTAATATTCTATTAATTTGCATTTGCTAAAAAAAATAAGTAGGCGTGTTAAACTTTTTTAAATAATTAAAAGTATTAAAATAGATTTTAAAATAAATTAATAACTGTTTACCCGTGATATTTTTAGAAAAAGAGGGGTTTAAGTAAGGAAAAATAGAAAAAATAACATGTTTTAGCTAAAAAGGTAAGTGCCCGTAATTAAAAATATTTAAATAGGTTTCAGAATAAATAAGTAAGGATTTGCCCTAGATATTTTTGGAAAATGAGGGGTTTTAGTAAGCAAATAGAAATAGTAACATGTTTTAGTTGAAAAAGGTAATTGCCCATGATTTTTTTTAGAAAAAGAGAGGATTTTGTTAGAAAAAATAGAAAAGGTAATGTATTTTAGCTGAAAAGGTAGTTGGTTATAAAAATGTTATTATTCAAAAAAAAAAAAAATTCTTTAGAAAATGAAAAAAATAGAAAAAGTAACACGTTTCAGCTGAAAAAGTGCTCATAATTAAAAGTATTAAAATAGATTTTAAAATAAATAAGTAAGGGTTTTAGTAAGGAAAAATGGAAAGAGTAACATATTTTTGTTAAAAAAGATAATCGCCCGTTTTTTTTTTAGAAAAAAGAGAGGATTTTGTTAGAAAAAAATATAAAAAAAGGTAATGTATTTTAGCTGAAAAGGTAATTGGTTATAAATAATGTTATTATTTAGTGATAGTTTTTTAATTAAAATAAGTAATGGTAATTAAGTAAAATCACTAAGTACCGACCGACCGTCCGTCCGACTACCAAACTTTTAATGTTTCATCTTTAATAATATAGCTTAAAACCCGTGCGATACACAGATTATTTTTAATAATTGTTAATTTTATTATTTATATTTTATATTTTATTAATTGCATTTATTAAAAAAATAAGTAGGTGTGTTAAACATTTTTAAATAATTAAAAGTATTAAAATAGATTTTAAAATAAATAAGTAAAGGTTTGGCCGTGATATTTTGGAAAAAGAGGGATTTTAATAAGAAAAATAGAAAGTAATATGTTTTCGTTGAATTTTAAAATATAAAAGTAATGATTTACCCGTGATATTTTTGAAAAAAGAGGGGTTTTAGTAAGAAAAATAGAAAATGTGACATGTTTTAGTTGAAAAATGTAATTGTCAATTAAAATTATTAAAATATATTTTAAAGTAAATAATTAAGGGTTTGCCCGTGATATATCTGGAAAATGGAGGATTTTAGTAAGGAAAATAGAAAATATAACATGTTATGTTTTAGCTGAAAAAGGTAATTGCCCGTGATTTTTCTAGAAAAATAGGGGAAAGGTAATTGCCAATTAAAAGTATTAAAATATATTTTAAAATAAATAAGTAAGGGTTTGCTCGTGATATATTTGAGAAATGAGGGATTTTAGTAAGGGAAATAGAAAAAGTAACATGTTTTAGCTGAAAAGAAAATTGCACGTGATTTTTTTAGAAAAAAATGGTAATGTATTTTAACTTAAAGGGTAACTGATTATAATAATTTTATAATAATTAAATAAACAATTAAATAAGGCAAGTATAGTACCAAAAAATAGATACCAAAACTTTCAATGTTTCGTCTTTAATAATATAGTATAGATAGATAGATAGATTTATAATATTAGTATTTTATGCTACTAAATGGAATAGCCCGTGATATTTTTGAGGTTTTAGTTAGGAGAAATATTAGTTAGAAAATATACAAAAGAATATACGTTTTGGAAAAAAAAAGAGCTAATAACTTAGTCATTTATAATTATAATATTATTATTTTATTTTATTAAATAGAATTGTTCGTGTATTTTTGGAAAATGAGAGGTTTTATTTAGGAAAAATAGAAAAGTAGAAATTTTAGTTAGAAAATATAAAAAAAGAATATACATTTTGGCTAAAAATGGTAATGTGTTAGTTATTTGCAATTATAACCTTATTATGTTATTTTATTAAATTAAACTGTTTGCGATATTTTTGGGAAATGAGATTTTTTAGTTAGAAAAAATAGAAAAGATATTCTATATAATAATTTTAATATTAGTATTTTATGCTACTAAATGGAATAAACCGTGATATTTTTGAGCTTTTAGTTAGGAGAAATATTAGTTAGAAAATATAAAAAAGAATATATGTTTTGGAAAAAAAAACTAATCGGTTAGTCATTTATAATTATAATATTATTATTTTATTTTATTAAATAGAACTGTTCGTGATATTTTTGGAAAATGAGAGGTTTTATTTAGGAAAAATAAAAAAGTAGAAATTTTAGTTAGAAAATATAAAAAAGAATATACGCTTTGGCTAAAAATGGTAATGAGTTAGTTATTAGCAATCATAACCTTATTATGTTATTTTAATTATTAAATGAAACTGTTTGCGAAATTTTTGGAAAATGAGATTTTTTAGTTAGAAAAAATAGAAAAGATATTTTATATAATAATTTTAATATTTTATCTAACGGTTCTCATCGATTTGATCAGAAATATCTAACGGATATGAATGAAGTGACCAGACTACAAAAATTTTGAGGACGACCAAACTACAAAACTTTCAATGTTTCGTCTTTAATATAATACTCTAGATGTGTAGAACTCGATATAAATTATTTTTACTTTTTGAACACATATTTAGAGGTATTCGTTTGATATTTATGACGACTTTAGTGATTAAAGTGATACCTCGTTGAGATCAGTGATGAAAGTGATATCTGGTCTTCACTTCAGTGACCACTTTGATATTAAACCCTTATTTTTTAATTACCTATGTAACACACGACTCTTTTTTTAATATTTATAATTATGTTTATTTATAAATATTTAAATATTTAAAAGTTATTAGTTTACCTGATCAAATTATTGTTAGAAAAGATTTAGCCATAAAAAAATTATAGTTTGTTAGATCAGAATTCAATGATCGTCAGAAGCTAGACTCAACTGATCAGGATTGCTGACGTCATCAGTATTGCATGGTCATCAGTATTTGATCAAGCGTCAGTATCTTATTGATCATCAGGATTCCTACTCAGACTATGATCAGGTTTGATCATCAGGACTTGAAGCTGATCAGGATTCCTACTTCGAGTTATATTTGGAGTCTAGATAAACATGGAAGTTTGTTCCTGGTTTGTAGAATGCAGCTATCGATTAAAGATATGTTTCTATCTTTGTTATGATTAGGACTTATCTTGTTATTGATAGAGAAGCTGTGTGCACTATATAAACACAGTTTTGGTTTCGATTTATGTATTCATTCGAGAGAGAACATAATCGGAGAGAAGCTCTTAAGAACAGAATTTCTTGAGAGAGTTTTTGTAAGCTAGCAGCTCTTAAGAACATCAGAATTTCTTAAGAGAGTTTGTAACAGTTTTATATCAAAGTTAATAAAGCTGTTATTGTTATTGTTATTGATCTTTCATATTTGTGTTATATAAAGTCGAGAATCTTATACAATTGTATTCAACCCCCTTCTACAATTGTTATTTACTGGGCAACAATTGGTATCAGAGCAAACTGATTTAATTCTGAATCAGATACGATCTAAAGATGTCGACAACCAAGTATGAAAGCATGAAGATTCCCATCTTGAAGATATCAGAATATCCTACATGGAAGGTAAAGATGCTGATGTACCTGGAGGCTATGGATCCCGACTACTTGGACAGGATTCGTGATGGACCATATATACCAACAAAGTTCGTAGAACGAACAGATACAGTACCAGAACATTATGTGGTCAAAGCTAAAGCTGAATGGACTCCAGAAGAAAAAGCTCATGTACTCAGGGAACCAAAGATAAAGAATATCTTGCATAATAGCCTTGATGCTGTCATGTCAAACAGAGTGATTGCATGCAAGTCTTCAAAAGAAATCTGGGATACTTTGGAAACTCAGTGCCAGGGATCTGCATCTGTTAAGAAAAACAGAAGGGCTCTATTGATTCAAGAATATGAGCAATTCGATGCAAGACCTGAAGAGAGCCTGACTGATCTATATGATAGATTTCTGACACTATTGAACAGTTTATCCTTAGTTGACAAAGTATATGAAACTGAAGATTCAAACACCAAATTTCTTAGAGCTTTACCTGAAGAATGGGATACTCAGACCTCAATCATTAGACACCAGTATGATCTGAACATTGTGTCTCTTGATGAGATCTATGGGATGCTAAGAACTCATGATCTTGAAGTTCAACAGAGAAAGAACAAGAAAAGCAGCAAGGCAAAGTCAATTGCTTTGAATGTAGAAGCAAAATCAAAAGGGAAAGCTATGGAGGTCTCTAGAAGGAAAGCAAGAGTAGCTGAGTCAGATCCTGACGACTCTTCATCAGATACTGATGGCAATCCTGATGCCAATACTGGTGATGAATCTTCTGATTCAGACATGGAAGAGATGGTTGCTATGATTGTCAGAAACTTCAGAAGGATGAAGTTCAGGAAGAATAGAAGACAAGGCAACTTTCAGAAAAAGACCTTCAAAGCAGACAAAGACAAGTATATCAAAAAGGACAGCAAGGGTAGCAAATTTGACAAGTCAAAGGTTAGATGCTACAAGTGTAATGGTATGGGTCACTTTGCTTCTGAATGCAACAAGACAAAGGCACTCATCACATCAAGCAAGGATTGGATGGACTCTTCCTCAGAATCTGATACTGAGGTAGTCAACTATGCGTTAATGGCCAATGCTGATGTAACTGCTGCTCCTGATGATAAGGTACTAAATACTATCTTTGATTTTGATACTGATAATGCTTCTGAGTTAAGACGTTTTCTAAAGTCATTACATATTAGCTTTAGAAGTCAAACTGCTGAGAATACTAGAATCTTATCTGAGATGTCTGACCTTAGAAAGAGGAATGAGATATTAGAAGCTGAATTTTCTCGTATGCAAGAAGTACAAAAAGAATGTGATAATGCTAAACACATGCACTTAGAGATGACATCTAAATGTACTTCCCTTGAAAAAGAACTTGAATTTGCTAATGAGAAAATCAGAACCTGGACAGACTCTGGTAGGAAATTTCATGAGATTAATACCTCTAAGAATTGGAAAGAGTGTCTAGGATATAAGTCAGATGAAGATAAGAAATTAGCAGAGAAAATTGTCATTGATGAGACAGTCAGTCCAAAGACCTATAGACATGTTATAGACTCAACCAAATCTAAGATTACTCCTGTTAATTTTGTTTTTGGTAAGGATTCCAATTCTACTTTTGAAAAGGGATCTTCTTCTACTCAAGGAATTAAAATTATAAAGTCTAAACCTGTCATGAACAAAGTCACTAAGAATGTAGGTCTATTGTCTCAGAAACAGCTTAAAGATAAAATCTGTGAGGTTACAGATAAGAAAAAGGAAGCTATTGTTAAGAGAAACAGGAATGGTAAAGTTGGGATCAATAAAGAGAATGGTTATAAATATATCCCAAATGCACCTAGAAAGTGTTGTTTTAACTGTGGTAACTCTAATCATCTTGCTATTGATTGTAAAAAGAGTAAGAAGAAAATTGCTGAAATTCCTAAGTCTGATGTTAGGAATAGATCAGTATTTTACAAACCACAGAATTCCTGTTTTCATTGTGGTAGTCTATGGCATTCTATTTATACATGTAAAGAGTATCATGATTTGTACTATAATTTTTATGATCCATTGCCTAAGTTTGAAAGTAGTACAAAGTCTGATAGAACTGAAAATGTCATAATGAAGCATGCTTTTGTTAATACTGATACTGACAAAGCAAATCCTGATGGAGTAAATCCTGTCAGGACTGCTAAAGTCAAAAAGTCTTCTGCTGTTAAATTTAATAAAATGCATGAACAAGGAATCCAACAAGTGTGGGTTCCTAAACATTCTGACTAGTGTTTTACTATTCTGATGCAGGGTAAAAGGAAAAATGTGTTAGTCATGGATAGTGGATGTTCTGTGCACATGACTGGAAACAAAGCCCTGTTATCAGAATATGAGGAAAAAGCTGGCCCAACTGTGTCTTATGGAGATGGCAACATTGGACAAACCTTGGGATATGGCAATATAATCATTGGAAATGTCATCATTGAAAAAGTAGCTCTAGTGAAAGGACTAAAACACAACTTGTTGAGTATTAGTCAAATCACTGACAGAGGTTATCATGTCAATTTCTATTCCACACATTGTGAAGTAGTCAGTAAAGCAACAGGGAAGATAGCACTAACTGGCTACAGGCATGGTAACATATATGAAGCCAACATTCTCTCAGATACTGATGGCTCCCCTACATGTTTCATCAGTAAAGCTTCAGTAGATGAAAGTTGGAATTGGCACAAGAAGCTTTCTCATCTCAACTTCAGCAACATCAATGAGTTGGTTAAGAAAGGGTTAGTAAGAGGATTACCTAATGTCTTATATACACCTGATGGACTCTATGATGCATGCCAAAAAGAAAAACAAAGAAGGACATCATTCCAGAGTAAATCAGAATCCTCTATTGAAGAACCATATCACATGCTACATCTTGATCTGTTTGGTCCAGTCAACATCATGTCCATCAGTAAGAAAAGGTACACTATTGTAATTGTTGATGAATATTCTAGATTCACCTGGGTGTATTTTCTGCATAGAAAAGATGAAACTCCTGAAGTTCTGTTGGATCATGTGAGGATGATTGAGACAACCACAAAGTACAAAGTCAAGATTCTGAGAAGTGATAATGGTACTGAATTTAAGAATTCAAAGATGGAAGAGTTCTGCAAATACAAAGGAATCATTCAACAATTCTCTGCTCCTGGCACACCTCAGCAAAATGGAGTAGTAGAAAGGAAGAATAGAACTCTTATTGAAGCTGGCAGAACTATGTTGGAAGAAGCTAACTTACCTACATATTTCTGGGCAGAAGCAGTCAACACAGCATGCTATACACAAAATCTCACATTGATAAACAGGCATGGTGTCACTCCTTATCAGTCACTCAAAGAGAAGAAACCAAGTCTGAAGCATTTGCATGTGTTTGGCTGTAAATGTTTTGTTCTCAGAACTCATCCTGAACAGCTAGGGAAATTTGAAACAAAGGCTGATGAAGGAATATTCATAGGTTATCCTACATCAAGAGCCTTCAGAGTTTTTAATTTGAGAACAAGAACTGTCATGGAGTCAATACATGTATCCTTTGATGATAAGAAGATAACTGGAATCATTGAAGACTCGCATGATAGATTGTTATTTGAAAATGAAGCTTCCAAGGAACCTGAAGAAATTGAATCAGATCCTGTCCATTCATCCAGTACTGACGGGTCACCAAATCCTGATGACTCACCAGGTACTGATGGTGCTAATACTGATGATGCAAACAACAGTAATACAACTAGTAGTGCTAATGTTGAGGGGGAGCAACGGCATTCAACTACAAGTTCAGAGTCAACTCAATCATCAGGACAGAATTCTTCAGATACTGATTCAAGTGAAGATCCTGATAACACATCAGGAGGGCATAGCAATAATTCAGGGAGAGCTTCAAATCAATCAAATTCTTTCAATCAAGATAACACCAATCCAGGGGGAGCATCTACTTCAAGAAACAATTTGACACCAGCAAGGAAATGGACAAAAGATCATACTCCTGATTTGATAATTGGAGATCCTGATGCAGGTGTTCAAACAAGAAGTGCAACTCAGAATGAATGTTTATATAATAACTTTCTATCCAAGGAGGAGCCTAAGAAAGTTGAAGATGCACTTAAAGATGCTGATTGGGTTACTGCAATGCAAGAAGAACTGAATGAATTTGAAAGGAATGAAGTCTGGAAACTGGTACCAAGACCAAAGAATAGATCAATTGTTGGTACAAAGTGGATTTTCAAGAACAAGACTGATTCTGATGGAGTCATTATCAGAAACAAAGCTAGACTAGTTGCAAAGGGGTATTCCCAACAAGAAGGAATTGACTATGATGAAACTTTTGCTCCTGTTGCAAGACTAGAAGCCATCAGGATATTTCTTGCTTATGCAGCACATAAGAAATTCAAGGTTTTCCAGATGGATGTTAAAAGTGCTTTCTTAAATGGTGAACTGGAGGAAGAAGTTTATGTTGAACAAACTCCTGGTTTCATTGATCCTAAATATCGAGATCATGTCTACAGACTGGATAAGGCACTTTATGGACTAAAGCAAGCTCCAAGAGCATGGTATGAAACCTTAGCTCAATTCTTACTGGAAAGTGGATTCAAAAGAGGTGCAATTGATAAAACTCTATTTTATTTGAATCATGGTAAGGAGTTACTGTTAGTTCAGATTTATGTTGATGATATCATTTTTGGGTCAACAAACAATAAGCTGTGTGAAAAGTTTTCCAAGCTTATGCAGTCAAGATATCAAATGAGCATGATGGGAGAAATGAGTTACTTTCTGGGTCTTCAAGTTAAACAGACTGATGAAGGGATTTTTATTAATCAGTCTAAATACACAAGGAATTTACTGACAAGGTTTAACATGCAAGACAGTACTCCTGCTTCAACTCCCATAGCTACAGCTACCAAACTTGATCCTGATCAAGGTGAAGAGGTAGATGTAACTCACTACAGAGGAATGATTGGCTCTTTATTGTATCTCACTGCCAGTAGACCAGATATCATGTTTGCAACCTGTCTATGTGCAAGATTTCAAGCAAAACCTAGAGAACCACATCTGATTGCAGTCAAAAGAATTTTCAGATATCTCAAAGGCACTCCTTCACTTGGCCTTTGGTATGCAAGGGAATCAGATTTTGGGTTGTGTGGTTATTCAGATGCTGATTTTGCAGGATGCAAAATAGACAGGAAAAGTACTTCGGGAAGTTGTCAGTTTTTGGGTGGAAGACTAGTTTCATGGTTCAGTAAAAAGCAGAAATCTATTTCCATTTCAACTGCAGAAGCTGAGTACATTGCTGCAGGAAGTTGTTGTGCTCAGATAATGTGGATGAGAAATCAGTTGTTAGATTATGGCCTGTCATACTCAAAAATCCCTATTTATTGTGATAACCAAAGTGCTATTGCAATGACAGGAAATCCAGTTCAGCATTCTCTTACTAAACACATAAGTATCAGATATCACTTTATAAGAGAACAAGTTCTGGAAGGAACAATTGAACTTCACTTTGTTCCTACTGATCAACAACTAGCTGATATATTCACCAAGCCACTGCCTGAAGCTACTTTCAATAAGTTGGTGAATGAACTTGGAATGATGAATTTTGAGAATTTCTGAGGGAAAGCTACAGAGAGGAAATCCTGATAACTGTCAAATCCTGATGGTTATTCAGAAAGGTATGTATCTTTGATCAAATCCTGATAGGACTCAATCCTGATAGGAAGTCAACTGGTCAAATCCTGATGCTCAGATGATTGAAGCTGGTATGAAAACCAGAGGTTCTATGCTAATTTGTCATCAACACTCCTGGTAAACTCTGGACAATTAGATTATTACTTAGTCTTTGATTAAGTTTTCAGTCTTAATTATCAATTTCAATTTCATTATTAACAGAGTTTATTATTTATCATCTCTATATCACTTTGAGTGTTACTAACAAATTTTGCAGGCAAGTACAGGAAGCAAACAATTGAGAAAATAGACAAATTTCATTAATACTTGAAGATACATTACACATGAAATATGGAAATTACATATTTGTTTTCCTAGTCTATTTTCTACTCAGGAACTCGTGCTTTACAGATAAGCATGAACACGTGCCCTGCAAATTAGCATGAATGCTCCTGAGCAGCTTCACAGTCCTTCAGAACTGGAAGGTCTCTTGTTCCATCCTTAAGAGACAAGAAGAGGAGCTGATTTACTTGAAGGCGGATCGTCACCGTGACCACCGGGACGCCTCCGTGCCTCCAACTTGCATGACATACAAGCATCACGGATTCTCTTCTTACGTTTCTCAAGCTCTCGGACGAGCTCTTCATCATCTTCATCCTCATCCTCTTCATCATCCCAATCGTCTTCATTGACAACGATGAGATTTTCAAGAGGATTCCAATCAGGATTTGCCTGATGGAAGTTATAAAGAAGCACATCAGCCATTGCATTCACAAAAGCATGATGCTCCTGTGGATCAGGAATAGGCTGAGGTCCCTCTTGCTCTGCAATCTCTGCTAGAGCCTCATCCATTTGTTGCCAAATTCTATCAAGTTCTTCATCGGGTATGTTGTTTTGATTGTTGGCAGCCATTGAAAAACAAAGAAGGTGAAAGGTTTTCGTAAGTTTTTCTCTGGAGAGGGTTTGTGTTTTAATAGATATATGATGATTATGCTTAACAGTTCTCTTTTATAGAGAATGTGTATTAAGGGTGCAGGTCATTTCTACAATCTCGATGAGACGGTTCGGTTTTCCATAAATATTTTTGCCTCGTTTGCTGGTAAGCGTGTTTTAATTCTATGACCATTAATTTGGTTATTTTTCTTAAACCAAAACGCTATTCAGGATTGTTAAAATAAATTTTGTTTTCTTAAATAAAATTTTATTTTAATCTTATTGAATATTTTTTTTTAATCCTGATATGGCAAAATATTTTGTGCGGAAATGCTTTTATTCCTGATGAGGTTAGGTTTTTCTTACATCAGAAAATGCCTACTCGTTATGGACTACTTTCTAATGCTATGGTACAAGGACCAACCCACCTTGTTCCTGACACAAGCATGCAACCTAAACAGTCTAAACAGTTAACAACCACCTCTACTGTCTCTCAACAGACTTTAGTTGTAAAATCAAAGAAATCAGCTAGAACTGATGTGTCTGGAAGGCAATCAGGTTCAAAAGATTTTTCCTCTACACCACTCACTAAAAAGAAGATACAAGGGGGTGTACAAGGGGTCCTGGTCAAGAAAGCTGATAAGGTTGTTAAGAATGTTCCTGTGAAAAGGAAGTTAAGGTTGATTGATGAAAGTGATTCAGAGGATGACTTACCTATATCCTCTGTGATGAATGTGAACAAGGAAGTTGCTGATACTGCTACTAAAGCTGTGGTACCTTCATCAAAACCACAAAAGACAAGGAAATTATCAAAGAGCAGGTATCATATTCCTTTGACAGTGCAAATGAAGGATACTGATATTCAGACATCAAATCCTGAAGAGTCATCTACTCCTGATGCTCTAGCAAATCCTGATGTTAGTATTCCTGATGCAGCAACAAAAGTTGTCTCTATATCAGACTCTCCAGCCTCTCCATCTCAGATTCGAGGACATTCTTGGGAGAAGGTTTCTACAACTGCTTCCTTGGTTGGTCTTACACCTACATCAAAGAAAAAGAGGAATGCAGAAGAGTTAGTCTATCAGAGACATAAGAAGCTGAAAGGATCAAGCCCACAAGAACCTGAATTTCAGAGTAATTCAGCAGCTACTGTTGATCCTGCCACACAAGAACCACTCAATCAAAGTTTGGGTGAAGGCTTAGCTAGTGGAATGGTCACACAAGAACCATTTTCTCAAAGGGAGAATGAAGACATCAACATTCCAGCTACACAAGAACCATCTTCTCAAAGTGAAGATGCAGGCAAAGCTACAGCTTCTGTTGAAAGATTGGTCGAGAACATTGTCAATGAGGGAAGCACACAAGAACCTTTAGCTCAAAGTGTTGAAGCAGCTTCTGAACCTCAAGCTCCACAAGAACCATTGGTAGCAAATACTGATGCAAGCATATCAAATCCTGACGATGTTCATCCTGACGTTAGTGGTGCTCCTGATACTGAGCCTATTTTGATACAGCCACTTCGTTCAAGACCAATGGATCATCCTATCTCAGAATCACAGGATAAAATGAAAGGTATTGCAATTCCTGATCCTGATATATCTCATGGTTCTGATGATGATAATTCTGATGATGATAGTGATGATGATAATGAGAATAGAAAAGAGAAGGAACAGCTTGCTACAGCACTCAAGATTAGTCTTGGAACTAATTTTGGTTCATCAAGTACATATATGGCTAGCAATGCTTTCACTGGGAAAGATCAGAGACAAGATTTTTCTACTCCTTCCCTTGATCCTGCAGAGGCATTTAGATAGAATGAATGGAACAATTCATGGCACAATTCTGATGAATCTATCAGTTTTTCTTCTGCTATTGAACATGCCTATAATGCAGTGAAGTCTATAGAGAATCAAGACTTGAAGAATCATCTGAAGGCTACTACTCTGTTATCCAAAAGCCTGAAAAGTGAGATTGATTCTATCAAGAGTTCAACTGAAAAAGTGAGGACTGATATCTTTAATAATTTTACAAAGGTGCCTACTACTTTACAACTGAGGGTAGTGGAATCCCAAGTGAAATCTGTTGTTTCAGAACAAACCTCCATCAATCAAAGAATTGATTCTCTGGATACTAAGGTAACTGAAATTCAAGCCTCTCTTTCCTTAATTTTGCAATTATTGTCAAATCCTGATGTCAAAAAGGGGGAGAAGGTTATTCAGACAAAATGTACACCTGATCTAGTATTAAGAAATAATGATGATGATACTGGAGATGATGGTGGTGACAAAGTGATACAAGGAGAAACCTCTGATGCTGCGGTTTTGAAGTCTACAATTCAAACTTCTCAAAGTCAGACAACGCAGTCAACTCATGTTTCTGATTCTGGAGTTAAGACAGTAAGAACATTGGTGCAATCTCAGATCCTGACGGAAGATCAAATCCTGACACCTGGTCATGGACACATTCTTGCTACAATTCCTGAAGGTGATGAAGATGTGATTATTGATAATCCTGAAGATGCATCAAATTTATTCCAGAAGTTTTCTACAAAAGACGGCAGAATTGTTACTCTATATCACACTGATAAAAGAGTTCAACAATTATATGCAAGAAAAGCACTCTCTACAGCAAGTGAAGAATATCCAGATCTCTCACATGAAGATTTCTTGAGATTACAAAGAGAGACAATGGAAAGCTATACTGCTTCTGCTAGAGGTAGAGGAAGCAGAGGTAGGAGAGGTGCTAGAAGAAATAGAAGAGGTTCTTCAACTCAAACAGTACCTAGACAGACAAGGTCTAGAGCATTAAGAATTGAAGAAATTCCTGAAGCTTCACAAAATCTAATAGATCCTGTTATCAAGAATATCATGGAGAAAGAAGACAAGGAATTTGTTGAAGAAGAACCTGAATTGAAAAGAAAATCAAGTAAATCAACTCTCAGCAATACAAATCAAATTGAAGATTCTAATCCTGACAATATTCAAGATCCTGACGATTCTGAAATTCTGCAAGAGGTTGATTTGATAATCTTATCTACTGTTGTTGGTTGTCACAACAAAGAAGTAGATGAAGAAGAAGAAGCCAGAAGAAGAGATATTACAAAGAGAACAAATGAAGATTTTAATCTCTATCTACAAAGGCTTAAAGTTTCAAATGAAAGAAAATGGAGAACTTCAAGCAGACAAGAATCTTTACTGGAAAGAAGCTATGTTTTTGAAAAGGAAAAGGATAAGAATTGGAAACATATTAGCACATTAAGTTGTGATACACCTATCAATTTTCAGTCTTGTGGAATTATTACAAGCGCTTCAAGTGTTGTTGATTTATCTGAGATGGTTAGATCAAAAGCACTCTGGTTAAAGATGTTTTCAAATCTGAAGCAATTATCAAGTAATTCAAGAGGAGGTATTGGACACAGAGATGGTGAATATCTGAATATGTCATATGTTGATCCTTACTCCTTGACAGAAATTGGAGGTACTTTAACTTCTGAAAACCTGAACAATTTATTAGCTGTTGATATAGTTATAGATTGTCATGATGGTTTTGAAAAGAAAGAAAAGCTTTTGTACTTCATGAAAGATGGTAGTGTGAAGATTCTATCTATTCAAGATCTGCTGATGAAAACTACACAGGAACTGAAATATGTTCACTATCTGTTAAGATGGAAGAACCAAGTGTACAAAGAATGGAGTGACATGATTTTGTCAACTATAAGAAGAAGACTGGATGGAAACAATAATTTCGATGGTAATTATACTCCCATGTACTTAAATCAAAGAGGTCAGGATGTGGAAATGCAAAGGGGTACTGCTGTTAAAAAAGTAAATTTTGGCATGACTCATCTTTCTCTCAATCCTGATGGGAAGGAAATTGCTTATCTTTTGCTTGAAGAGCACAGTCTACAGAGAAACTCCATACAGAATCTCAGAGCAGCTATCTACCAGATTAATGAGGAAGATGAAGAACTCAGAAATCTTAAGGAAAGACTGATTCAAATTCTTGAAGAAAAAGAAGAAAGTTTATTATCCAATTTCTTGAAGATGAATCTGTTCTATCAAAAAGCTTAAAACAGATAAGTTGTTTCTGAAGATACTTGTACATTTTGATACATGTTTTTGACATCATTGAATATTTGGAATCTATACTTTATTTCACAAAGTATGAGATTGGGGGAGATTGTTAGATCAGAATTCAATGATCGTCAGAAGCTAGACTCAACTGATCAGGATTGCTGACGTCATCAGTATTGCATGGTCATCAGTATTTGATCAAGCGTCAGTATCTTATTGATCATCAGGATTCCTACTCAGACTATGATCAGGTTTGATCATCAGGACTTGAAGTTGATCAGGATTCCTACTTCGAGTTATATTTGGAGTCTAGATAAACATGGAAGTTTGTTCCTGGTTTGTAGAATGCAGCTATCGATTAAAGATATGTTTCTATCTTTGTTATGATTAGGACTTATCTTGTTATTGATAGAGAAGCTGTGTGCACTATATAAACACAGTTTTGGTTTCGATTTATGTATTCATTCGAGAGAGAACATAATCGGAGAGAAGCTCTTAAGAACAGAATTTCTTGAGAGAGTTTTTGTAAGCTAGCAGCTCTTAAGAACATCAGAATTTCTTAAGAGAGTTTGTAACAGTTTTATATCAAAGTTAATAAAGCTGTTATTGTTATTGTTATTGATCTTTCATATTTGTGTTATATAAAGTCGAGAATCTTATACAATTGTATTCAACCCCCTTCTACAATTGTTATTTACTGGGCAACATAGTTAAATTTTTTATATTTATTAGATTTTACACGCTCAATTTAATATTTGTTTATATTGAGTTATAAAAGTTAAATTTGGACAATTTTACAGCCCACATGAAACTCACAAAATAATCTTTAATTTAGTAATGATTTAACAGTACTTTTTCAGTTAAAAACTACTCTGAAACTATAATGAGAAGAAAGTGACGAAATATAATGTTGAGAATTCTATTCGATTTAAGAAATCTACGTATATCTTGTTTAACCAAATACAATTTTTAATTTAAAATGCAACAGTTTTCATCTATCTATTTAAGATCAAACGATCTTTATTATTTTGGTATTTAATGGGTTTCCTTATTTAATGAGTTTCCTTATTTAATTATTTTTGGTGCTCTTTATTAGTTTATTATGTTGGTTCTGATGTATGCAAGAAGTTGTCCTACGATGATGTTGGAATTTTGAGCTATAAGTACTATCCATAGCTAACTGTTCTTTTTGAGATTCTTTTTATACTACGAATTCTAACATGTTTTACGTAGGGCTGACAAAATTTAACACGACCCGAAACCCGACACGAACCCGACACGGAAAAGTACGAATTTGGGTTGAGTATTTTGAGTTTCGGGTCCAGTTCGGGTTGAGTAAAAATTTACATAATTATAGACATATGTGATATATCTTCATAATATTTAAATGATTTTAATTCATATATCATTTAATAAATTTTTTTATTATATATTTTTAATATTTTATAAATAAAATTTAATTTTTTTATATATAAATAATTTTTTTTTATTTTCGGGTTAAACGGGTCATTTTCGGGTTGATCGGGTACTAATAGGTCGGGTTCGGGTTAAGAAAATTTAACCCATTTCGGGTTCGGGTCGGGTTCAGGTTGACTCAAAAATAGAACCGGGTACAGCAAACCCGACACGAACTCGACCCATTACCCGAAATTGCCACCCCTAATTTTACGCTTCTATTTGTGCACAAGAATAAATAAATCATCTAGAAACATGGTTGCTAAAGACATGAGTGAGAGGTTTGGATCTGCAAAAGTGCATAGTGTCGGATTCAACATACCAGGTTTATATAATGAGGTGAATTATGCTCCAGCTCTTACTCCGGATCTGATTGAGGAGCAGGTATATCAGGCTCCCAACCTTGTAGAATTGTGTTTCAGAATTTTAGTATATTAGGGCATGCAGTTGAATGATTGTTTTAGTGTTTTTCAGTTTAATTATGAACTACAGATGTTGTATGGAATTAAAGAATTTAGGATAGAGGCATTGCAAGCTGAACCTGAAGAAAATATGTCCGTCCTCCTATAAAGAATGAAATGGCTTTCAATAGGACAGACATAAGGGATCTACCATGGAAAGCGGGGCACGTGGCTCCCGCCATAAAACAAGTAATGGAAAAAGTGGAGAAACGGATGTCAGCTTTGGAAGAAGAGATTTGGATTGATTACTCTATGAGAGTATATTTTCTATTCGACTCAGCTTGCATCATTTTACATAATTTTAGTGTTATGTGATCATGCAGTCCGTAATTTCCAAAAGTGACCTAGGATCACAAATATCTAAACCTTGGTCCCGAGGTTGTAAGAGTTTTCCAAACACTCTTTAGCAAGTATTTAGACGATTACACCTATTAATAGTAACTAGCATAATAGCATGTGCGAGGCACGGGCCATTTTCTAGCATTGTACAGAAATACGGCGTATTTAGTATTAAAAATTTCTGATTGCACATGTGTTGTTACAAAATGAAGTGTATGGGCCGTAGAAGTTTTCTTAACATGTATGAAAATGTAATTGGAAGCACTCATTCCTCAGTGATTGTTTAGGCTGTTGGGTGGTGACATATTGTGCCATGACCTTTATCAAAAAGTGTGCAAACAGCAGATGTAGTAGGTATTTGAAAGTGTCAATCGCGAATCAATATTCGATAATACGCTCGCCAACCTGAAAAGCAAAATGTCAGTTTTCGTATCTTGAAGCAAAATATATAGATTCATTTTAAAAAAATTGAGCCACAAAATAAATCTGAGTATTTTTCTTGTAATGCATTGTAACTGGTAAATTTTTTGAAAGATAGACTGGTTTTCACTTGTATATTATCCATTATTACACCCCAAAAATAAAATATACGTGCAACATCTGTTTATGAAGCAATGTTACCCATGAAAATGGTTTCTAACCTTCGAAAACTACATCTAAAATGTATAGTTTTGTCATCTAAAATATAATGCATATCATTTTCACCTGATTTTGCACCTTGCGATTAGAAACTAAGATATACACCGAACTGAAAAGATACTACTGTAATGAATGCATAGATAAACACTTAGTGTGCGGAATGGGGAAGAGGCTCTCATATCAAATCAATATTAATTCTTTAATATTTTTGATTTGTTTAAATCAACTCAGTATTAAATTATTAATATTACTGGTTTGTTTTGAACAACCATGAGCGGTCTAAAGTTTTGATATATATGGTATTATGATTATATGTATAACCCCCTGGCTCGTACAAGAATTTCTATTGGCAGCAAAGCGATCAGAAGACTACGTGCACAATTACCATCCGTTTCAGAAACCTAGCAAAGAGTGTGTCGTTATAAAATTCATGAAAAGCCACATGGTTTTACAATATGTGTATTTCCAGCCATATAGGACACTAAATTAACATATTAGCCTTTTAAACAAATAGAAACCATGACTGAGTTTACATGATTTCCTCGTAGAGGCCTACGAGGACACGTGTCCCCGAGAAAAGTTTACAAATAAATTTTATTAGTAATTTATCGTATAAATGTGAACATTTAATCAAGTGCCTTCACTAAAAAAATTTGAGTGACCCTAAACTAATTGTAGAACAAAATATTTAGTTATATATTAAAAATGTAAAAAAGATATTATAAAAGACAAAGAATATTTAATATTATGAACAATCGATCTTATAGATTGTGACAAAAGTATCTTGTATATATTGTGCCCCCATCTGAATTTTTATCTACATTCACCACTCACCATGAAATATATAGTATTCTTAGGCGTAAGCTAATGTGGTATTACATCAGTGCGAGGTTAAACATTATAGTTTGCTTATTTCTAAATCAGAAGTTAACCTGGTTATGTGTATAAGGTGTTAAAATATGCAGTGATTTGTGCGCATAACTGAAACTAACAAAAGTATAATTATGTAACATTTGGCGTGATATTTGATTCTTGAATAATTTAAGTGTAGCAAACACATATGCAAGACCAAGTAAAAATTGTGGGGCATCACATTATTCCCGTAATGATCTCATGATACACATGTGCAAGACCAAGTAAAAATTGTGGATTTATGCTATTAATCTTTGTGTCGCATTATTATTGTCTCGTGTAATTTGTTAGCTTCCAGTTAAATGATAACGGGACTACAATCCAGACCATTCAGACTTTGGACTAGTGAAGGATACGCCAACAGGTGATAAATGCCATGTGTCTACCTGGGTTGTGTAGTACAATGGTTGGAAGTATAAATTGTTTAGATGAGATTAGTTGTTTAATTCACCATAAAAATAAAATTAACTCATGTTTCAATTGAATAAGAGAGTGAGAAATTTTTTTGAATTGATTGTGTATATAATCATGTACCATATTTTGAAAACTAAAATACAAAAGTTCAAAAATAGTGTGAATCACCATTTTTTTAACTCAAAATTTAAAGTAATAGTAAAAATAAGACAAATGAGAGATCGGGTTTATGTAAAATGATTTTTAAACAAAACAAAAAAAACTATTTAGCACAAATGGTTAGAAGGATGGATTGTATAGAGGAGGTTAGTAGTTCAATTAACCACTAGGACAAAATTAGCTCTATTTTTTTCTGATTAAATAAGAGAGGGGCATATTCATGTCATTTTATAACATGTAAGGGCATAATTGTATTTTCACGGGGGTTTATTGGCTCAAAATACCCCTAAAATATCCCCTTGTTCTGCTATTATATATAGAATGGATGGATGGAAGGATGGATTGCACTTAAAAATTGGAGAAAACATTGTTGGCATTTAATCTGAAACTTGCATTTTGTTTACGTTAGCTGTTTTGATTTCTACAGCTGGGGACTTGGTCCAAAGTTAGTAGAGATTTTGTAGGGAGAAAATAAAACGTAGAGCAGTTGTTGGACAGTAGTTAAGCCCATTAGCCCATGTTCCTTGTTTTTAGCATCCATTTTCTATCCTGTAGTTTCCTTATATTGTACTGCATTTCCATATATGAAAAGCAAGTCTTTGACGTGCAAGTTTATGTGTGTGTGTTTATTTACTTAGATTATCAAATCAAACAGTTTATAAATATATATATATATATAAGCAATACAGTATTGTTCTAATACAAGAATTGGTATCAGAGCTCTTAGAACACATCAAAGACGATGAGTATGGAAGCAAACAAAGGGAAATGAGGAAGTCTTGGTCTGAGTTATCCCATGTTGGCCAGAAGTAAATATACTGTTTGGTCCCTGAAAATGAAGGTGTTCATGCAAGCACACGAGTTTTGGGAAGCTGTCGAACCAAGTGATCCTAAGGCAGCGATTGAAGGGAAAAAGGATAAGGTGGCTTTGGCCATGATTTATCAAGGCATACCGGAGGAGATGTTGTTGTCCATCGCAGATAAGAAAACGGCTAACGAAGCCTGGGAGGCTCTGAAGACTATGTGTCTTGGAGCAGATCGAGTGAAGAAGGCCAGGGTACAGACCTTGAAAGCAGATTTCGAGTCACTAAACATGGGTGAAACGGAACAACTTGATGATTTCTATCTGAAATTGAATGGAATTGTGTCAACCATTCGATCTCTGGGTGAAGAAATCGGAGAACCTTATGTGGTAAAAAAATTACTCCGGGCAGTCCCATCAAAATTTTTACAGATTGCCTCGACAATTGAGCAATTTGGAAATTTAGAGACAATGTCCGTCGAAGAAGCAATAGGGTCGTTGAAGGCTCATGAAGAACGATTGAAGGGGCAGAGTCAGATGGTTGGAGGGCAACTGATGTTGACACGGGAGGAGTGGTCGAAACGAGAAAGTGATGAGGGAAAACTTCTACTTACTAGAGATGAATGGCTGAAACGAACGAACAGGGGTGGTTCTGATGGAACTTCCAACATGAAAGGGCGAGGCGGAAGAGATAAAAGTAAGATAAAATGTTACAATTGTAACGTTTTAGGGCACTAAGCAGCAGAGTGCAGAAAACCTCGGAGAATCAGGGAGCAAAAGCAAGAAGCGAATGTGGCAGAGATAGAAGATGAGGAACCATCATTGCTATTGGCAAAACATGAGAAGGAAGAAAGTAACATGCTTTTACAGCATGAGCACAAGGTGATGCCAAAGCTTATGCTAGCTGGGGAGAAGAAACAAGTGGAGTCTAATGTTTGGTATTTAGACAATAGTGCAAGCAACCACATGACTGTCCAAAGATCAAAATTTAAAGAACTGGATGAAGGGATCACGGGACAAGTTAAGTTTGGAGACGGATCAACTGTAAAGATTGAAGGAAAGGGCTCCATAAGCTTTAAATGCAAAAACGGAGAAGAGCAAATCTTTAACGAGGTATACTACATTCCAACTCTCTGTAATAATATTATAAGTTTGGGACAACTTACTGAGGAAGGGAACAAGGTGGAAATTAATGGTGAGTTTTTACGAGTCTTTGAAAAACAAGACAGATTATTGATGAAAGTCAAGCAAGCCTCTAACAGATTCACTAAGTTGGAAGACTCATCTTGGTTATGGCACTCTCGCTTGGGACATGTTAATTTTCAAGCTCTTGCTTTGATGTATAATAATCAGATGGTTCGAGGTTTGCCAAGAATTGTTCAACCAAAGAGAATCTGTCACGAATGCTTGATGTCAAAACAGGCTAGAGGATCATTTCCAGTCAAGGCTCAGTACAACGCGAAACGGGTGTTGGAGTTAGTTCATGGGGATCTTTGTGGTACTATACAACCAGAAACACCTGCAGGCAATAAGTATTTTTTCTTGCTCGTGGATGATTTCAGCCGTGTCATGTGGGTGTATCTGTTGAAAAATAAGAGTGAGGCATTTGATGCGTTTAAAAAGTTTCGAGCCAAAGTTGAAGATGGATCAAACAGGAAGGTTAAGGTGTTTAGAACTGACAAGGGTCGGGAGTTTGTATCAAAAGAATTCAACGCCTATTGTGAGGAGGCGGGAATAACTAGACACTACACAGCTCCCTACACGCCTCAACAAAATGGCATAGTAGAGCGTCGAAACAGGACTGTGGTCGAGATGGCCAGGAGCTATCTAAAGAGAAGCAAGTTCCATCTGTTTTATGAGGAGAAGCAGTTAGGCATACATTATATGTCCTGAATCGACTTCCCACACGAGCTCTGTTTGGTCAGACACCGTATGAGGCGTGGACTGAGGAGAAACCAAACATTGGGCACATAAGAATATTTGGGTGTTTGGTTCATATGAAGGTTCCTGGCATTCAAATGAAGAAGTTGGATGCTCGAAGTAAACATGTGATCAACTTGGGAAAGGAACTGGGTACTAAAGCATACCGGCTATATGATCCAGAAGAAAACCGTGTGTACGTTAGTAGAGATGTCAAGTTTGAAGAGGATAAGTCCTGGAATTTTCAAGATGAAGACAAGAAAGGTCAGACAAATTCATTCTCAATTGTAAGCACGGACTCAACACCAGAAATTGGTTCAGACAGTTTGAGACATTCTTACGCAGAAGAATAAGATGAATTTCAGGCAATGACTCCACAACGTGCACACGCATCTCATGTTGACTCCGATAATTATGATGACAGTAATGAACCAAGAAGGTTTAGACAAATTGAAGACATTTACAATGAAATAGAAGAAACCGAAGTGGAGGATGAGCTGCTATTTATGGGAGCAGAAGAACCTGCAAATTACAAATGTGTAGCTAAGGAGCGTGAATGGAGACTGGCTATGGATCGAGAGATTGAATCTATTGAGAAAAATGGCACCTGGAAGTTAACCGAGCTACCTTCAGGACATAAGGTTATTGGTCTGAAGTGGGTGTACAAGCTCAAGAAGGATGCAAACGGAAATGTTGTGAAGCATAAGGCGAGATTGGTGGCAAAAGGGTATATCCAAGAACAGGGAATTGACTTCAAGGAGGTATTTGCACCTGTCACACGACTTGAGACAGTAAGACTACTACTGGCGTTGTCGGCAAAGAACAAATGGGAGGTACATCACATGGACGTAAAGACTTCGTTTCTAAATGGGGAAATACTTGAAGATGTATATGTTGTTCAACCCGAAGGGTACACAAAGGAAGGTCAGGAGCATTTAGTTTACAAGTTATTGAAAGCTTTGTATGGGCTTAGACAAGCCCCTCGTGCCTGGTACACAAAACTTAATAACAGTCTTATAAATCTTGGTTTTGTGCGATGCCCGTATGAACATGTTGTTTACACAAAGAATATGGGAAGTGAGTGATTGGTTGTTGGAGTATATGTGGATGATCTCCTAGTCACTGGTTCGAATGTTTCACTCATTGGGGAGTTTAAAAAACAGATGAATTCCAAATTCGAAATGAGCGACTTAGGGAAGTTATCCTACTACTTGGGAATTGAAGTTGAACAGGGCAAATGTTATATAGAGCTAAAACAGACAGGATATGCTCGGAAGATTCTTGAGAAGGCAGGCATGGCCGGTTGTAATCCAACGAAATATCTGATGGATCCAAATGAGTACATAACGAAGGATAAAGATGGGAAGACTGTAGATGCAACTCTGTACAAAAGCATGGTCGGGGGACTACGTTATCTTGTGCACACTAGGCTCGATATAGCCTATGCGGTTGGTTTAGTAAGCCGATATATGGAACGTCCTACGATGGTACATCAGAATGCTGTTAAGAGGATTTTACGTTATATAAAAGGTACATTGCAGTTTGGGTTAGTGTACACGGAGAAGGGTGGCAACAATGTTCTAACTGGGTACTCGGATAGTGATCTAGCTGGGAACCTTGATTGTAACAGCCCCAAATCCGGGGTCAGGGATTTAGGGTTGTCACAATCCATGTACTCCTTGCCTTACCTGTATTACTCACACCATTCATAATTCACCTGCTCATGACCCCACAACATATGTCTCACACACACACACAGGTTAGAGTCTCAGAAACGACACAATACAACAACTGCGGAATAAATAATTTTTATTACAATACCCAAATGTCTTTTGAATCTGTTACTGATACAATTTCTAAGTATTGTTACATTACCAACTTAGCCTTCTGATGCTAACAATCCTCTAATACCATTCATGTCTATACATAAGTTGAATACCAAAAGCCGTAGCCTGATTCGATTGGTTCGTACTACTCCCGGGATCACTGCTAGAAGCTGTTTATGGAAACGCCTTGCGAGGTACGTGCCGTCTCATTGGCATCCTGCTTCGCTGCTATATAATATATATAAAATAATAGCAAAAGTGAGCGATAGCTCAGCAAGGTAATGAAAGTATGGCATAATTCTGCCTTTAATTCAACCTAGAAATAAAGCGGGTATAAGACAATAATTTGTCAAAATATCTCGATACTGAATTCATTTCCTTATCGGAATGTATTCCAAAAAAATACCATTGATGTATTTCAAATATCATCTCCATAATATTCTGCAAACTTTCGATATTCATACTATGAACAAAGTTCTAGTATAATATAAAAGATGAAATAACAAGGTAACCCAGTGTATCCTTTCAGTGAAATATCTGCTATATAAATATAAGCAGACTATCAACATATAACTTAAAAGATGAAGTTATAAGGAAAATATAAGGTTTCCGTAACCCAAAATCCACTTGTGCATATATATCCTTAATCAGGTTTTTATCAGAGTCATAACTCATAAGATAAAAGATGAAGTTTTAGGAATTTCCAAATATCATCTTTCATATCAAACATTTATCTCATATCATATTCTGGAAATAAAGACAAGGCAAAATATTTCCAATCCACTTTCTAAACTTGAATAACTGGAATAGCTTGAATAAACTTGAATAACTTTTCTTTTCTGGAAACTTGCTTAAAACTTTCTTTCTCTGATAACTTGCATAAAACTTTTTCTTTCATGGATGATGAACTATAGATGGAGATTCTAGGCGACAGGGATACCCCTGCGATGATCAGTCGCAAGGCGAATCCCCACTGCTGTTTTTCTACGTAGAAGGGAAAATAGACATACGCTAACTGACCTACCTCCCCGCCTTCGGTTGTAGGGGGGAAGAGGAGACCCGTTCATAGACCGCCGGTCTGATACTCTTCTCTGGGTGGGAAAAACAGACCCGATCATAGTCCGTCGGTCTGTCACCCTCCTCTTACCCTACGGTCGGGCACATACTGATAATCTAAGGGAAGAACAGACCCGTTCATAGACCGTCGGTCTACGCGTAGTTCCCTTAGGGGACAGGCGCCACTCAGTCCCTTACATATTCTCCGAAATCCACAACTCTGAAACATGAAGTTCCTTTCCCTTTGTCCCCAAGTATACGACTTCACAAAGTAGTCATATCCGGTTGGAAAGGAAAATTCACCCATATTTCCCCAAGCTGATGCTTGTTCATGGATACAGCTTATTCCACTGATCTTACTCCTCGAGTCTTGAGGAAGTAATCAAAATCATTTTGATGGTAGCATACAAAGCTGTGAAATGAATAGTTTCAAAAAAGATTTAGGACCGGGCAGTCCACTTGAAACAAACATTAAAACTTGATGAGGATCCCCTGAGTCTTTGTAGTTTGAGCGAACATTTAAGTCTTTCAGAATATAGACTTAAAAGGAAAATAGATTTGGGAACCTTCTCTAATTATATTTATGATTGCCTGAATAAAACTTTATTAGTTATCTAGGGTTAAAGAATAGTTTTCACAAAATACTTCCTTAAGAAGTAGGGCTTTAAATAATTAATGAAAACTATATTTAATAAAGAATATTTATTTAGAAGTAGTTCCCAAATACTTTCTTAAGAAAATAATGGATAATAGTATAATAATATAACCCTAGATAACAACTGATAGCATTCCCGGTCCGTAGTATAAATACAGAGTATATACCCCGTACTGAGGGTTTTTCTTGACATATCGACTTATATATATATATATATATATATATATATTACCATAACCATAGCTTATAAGTCCAACTTATACTTAGCATCATAAATATCGATTCGAAATCATGAACACATAGCATATATCTCAATATCTTATTTATCACAACATCAGTTTATAGAGGTATAGGTTTGAAAACTTGCATGCATCTATCATATGCATATATCAGAATATGGTACTTTAAAATACAACATATAATGAGAAAACTTGCATCTATCATATCATATGCATCATCAGTATAATGTAATCTGAAATACAGCATGGGATTTAGAAAACTTGCATCTAGTATATGCATACTTCAAAATATGGTTTTAGAAACTTGCACGATACTTGGAACAAAGAATATATATACATAGATATATTTTTGAATCAACAAGTACTAAACATTCGAAAATATGCCCACTCTAACAATAGAGTAAGGGTTAGTAAACTTGCCTGATGCTCGAGAAGTGATAGGGGTTCGCGACGATGCCGGACAATCTAGACAAAGTCAAACGAAAACACACGGTTAATCCCCTCCATAAACCACTTATAACTCAATGCTTAAACACGTAAGAGAAACACAACCAAGGAATTACTAGCTCTTTATAGGCTCATACTAAGTCCATGTTTAATCGATGATTACTAAAGTCGTAGGCTTAGTCTGAAATCGATCCTCGAATACAAGTTATACTTAACCATTTACAACATTGGTTTCTAAGTCATGTTCTTAGTGGTTTTCACTTGCGCAACCTCGGCTAAGACATTTTTATAAAATCGAAACATAATCTTTTTAATCCGAATCTTTTTCGTGAGCCTTCCTAACTGTCTCCAGTATTATTCCTCAAAGTTTCACATTTTAATATGGCTTCTAAGTGGTCCAAATATAGCCTCAAAGTGACTGACCAGAGATGGGTTGTTCCTCCGAACGGCGTTTACTAAAACTCACTTTTCTCTTAAACCGTAAATCGGATTAACATGATTCTTGCGCTCACGTAAACTAGAAACAAGTCTCTACAGACTCATGTTTATCATTGAACCAAAAGAGGCAGTTAAACTTTCGGATTATAGGCAGTTTACAGAGTTACCGAAAATCGGGCATTACGACGTCTTAAAATCGAATAATCCAATTTTGTCACAACATAACCAAGCCACACCGGGCATACCATACATCCACAACCTCAAAAAACAACCATCATACACCTCTAAGATCAGTGGTGAGGCTCAAATCCAACACCCATCATTTTACATATTTAAACAAAGCCAAACAATCACTAAATCACTTAATCATGATCTTAACTTACATGAACATCAAAACCACTTCAAAACTCATATAAAACTCAAAGGTGGGTTAGGGTTTTACCTTCTTGGAAGCTCTAGCAACACTAACCAGTGCTCACAATTAGTCAACAAGCCTTAGATACTCCTTACAAAGCTTAAACCTTAAGATCCAATCAAGAAAACAAGTTAACAAAATTTCGGAGTTACTATTCATCATCAATTTGTAAACTCCATATAAAATCGAAAAACAAGAGTTTGGTTCTCAAATTTTTACCACACCTTCTACTCTTCAAGGGATTTCGTTTGAGTCCTATCTCATCACCAGAGGATGCTTGAAGCTCGACTTATTGGCTTTCTAAGGTGAGTGGTCGAAACTGGAAAAGGCGGGACAGTTTCGGTTCTCCGACTTGGGGAAAGGATTTGACTAGGCTACACTCTTTTGTTGGCCATGAAATTTTGAAAGAACGTTGACCATGGAGTGGAGAAGGTATGGTTAAAATTTGGTGATTTAAGGATGGATAGAAATGGAGTTATGGATTTTTCTTTGGACTCTGTTTCTGCTGGGCAGAATGGGGGGGGGGAGAGAGTTCTTCTCTCTTTCTTTTTCTTTTCTTGGTTAATAATAATAATGCTGATATTTTGTATAAAAGTGGTGAGTCATCACACTTTGGTGAGTCACCAGGACACGTGTCGCGCATGCATGTGTTTGGTTAAAGTAGTTTTACTGGTTTGCTTTACTGGTTCGTTTCCTTTCACATGGATGATCCAAATGTTGCATTCCTCGAATTAATCTTGTTACATGTTACTTCCATGTCTATATTTAATCCTGTAAATGTTGCCTTGTTCCTCTTGAAACGATTCGAAATATTTCCTAAAGAGCGAATAAAACTCTACGCGATTTTCGCAGTGAATAGTAACTATTCACTATTCACTTCAACAATCGAATCCTTAAATCGACTTTAATAAAATAATAAACTTCCAAAATATTAAATCCTCAAATCCTCAATTTTAATATCTCATTTCTTGAATATAATAATATATAATTCACTGCCCGGTCAAATACTATACCAAAATAAAATTTGGAGTTTCTGAATTCCGATCGTCTTTGCATTCACTTATTTACTCCGTAGATCACTGATATGACTTCGGAATATCCACACTACGTCTCGTACATAGGTGGCATGAAAAATTTTGTTAATCCTCAAAATCACTATTCATCCACCATATCACTATTCACTGCTGCACTTAACCATAATAAGAAAAGTTTTAAATTTTTCCAAAAATTCGGGTTATTATAGTCTCCCCTCCTTAAAAGGATTCCGTCCCGGAATCAACTTAGGAATAACTGGGGGTACTTCTCTTCCATTGCACTTTCTAACTCCCAGGTGGATTCTTCCACTTTTTGATTTTCTACAAACCTCTCACTAGCTGGGTAACCTCGTCACTTAGCACTTGCTCTTTTCTATCCGTGATTTCCACAGGTTGTTCTTTGTATGTCAGACCAGGTTATATATCTACCTGCTCGTACTCTACATATGTCGGGCATCCATAGTATACTGACGTAACATTGACACATGAACCCCGTTATGACCATTCTACAAGTTTGGGGGGTAAGACTGGCTCGTAGGCCACCTTCCTGACGCGTCTTAAAATCTCAGATGGTCCAATCAATCTCGGGCTCACTTCCCTTTCTTTCCAAATCTCATTAATTCCTTCCACGAGGATATCTTTTAGCATCACGAATCTGTAACCTCATATTCTCTATTTTGTTTGTACAGAAAATACACCAACATAAACTTGCTCATTATTTATCAACATGCCATTTAGCTTATCAATAGCAGTACTATCTCTATACTCGTGGGCTTAGTCCGCATACTTTCTCTGTCTGTCTTGGTTGTCACTAGCCGCTTGTTGGTGAAATCTTTTGTCTTTCTAGTTTGTTGGACTAACTTGGGTTTTGTGTAAAATCGCATCCTTTAATTCCCGACCATTCGGAACCATCTATGTCTCATTTTAATTAAGGGTATCGGCCACCACATTGGCCTTCCCCGGAGGGTAGTGTATCTCACAGTCATAATTCTAGGTCAATTCTAGCCATTTCTTCATCTCATGCTATCTACTATATCACGGGTAACTCAAAGCCAATTCATTACATTCCATAAAATTTGTGGGTGCATTAGTCAACGCAAAATAACCTCGCTGAAAACTCAAAGTGTCTATTCCAAGTACGAATCACAGTCTTGGGTATATCCTCGGATTTAACTTCCAACTGGTGATACCCAGTTCTTAAATAAATTGGAAATACACAGCGTTCTTCCGCTGACCAAACAATCATTTACAAGGGTACCTATTCTCCATGTCGAACTCATACAACTCTCGAGGTTCGATATATAATCTTGTGCTAACATCTTTCTTTCTTACAACAACACCGGGCTCTCCACGGTGGTACACTGGGTCTTATCATACCCTTATACAACAACTCTTGCAACTGAGTCACTAACTCTTTTATTCCCACTATACCCTGAATACTCGGTATTCATTCTCATGTCATCCAAATCGATATCTGGTAGCTCATTAAAACCTTGTACAATCTCTCAAAACCATTGTAGTTTCATTTATACTTGGTATCTCTTTTCTTGGCGTCAACCATAAGAGCTAATTAAGCCTCGTATTTCTGACGTAATAGTTTCTTAGTCTGAACTATATTCAAGAATCTCTAAATCTGCCTCCATCCTTTAATTATTACTCTTTTTCTTTGTAATCAATAGGCTCCATTGGGTGTCAACCAACCCCTCCTTATTATCATATCAACTTCTCCCAACTTGAAAGGAATCAGGTCTATCAAAAGTGTCGACCTCATATTTCTTGTTCACAACCTGGATGTACCAGTCTTATGGGAAAATCCCTCGAATGGCTATTTCTACTTGTAATTATTCTCTTTAGCGGCTCGGCCTTAAGGTTTAATTATCATGCAACTTCTTGATATACAACGATACATTAGCTCTGTCTAAATAGTATAGAAGGGCACCTGCTATTTAAAGGTCCTGACAGTGGGCTTCTTGTTGGAGGTAGCCCTGGTTGGAACCTACTGGCTTTCTTTTCTTCTGTGTTCACTAACTCCGGAACAAA
This sequence comes from Heracleum sosnowskyi, assembly GCA_030848705.1. Lineage (NCBI taxonomy): Eukaryota > Viridiplantae > Streptophyta > Magnoliopsida > Apiales > Apiaceae > Heracleum > Heracleum sosnowskyi. Next base: position 124,870,149 of record CM061243.1, read on the forward strand.
CCTCGATAATTCGGAAAACTTGGCCTCATACTCGGTCACAGTTATGGTTTCTTGTTTTAACTCTTTAACGTTCATTTTCATCCGGGTCTCCATATATTTCCGGAAATTATTCCTCTAGAACCACATACACTGCACCTCTCCCAAGTCACAACACCGGCTCCCTCTGACTCCATCGTCAATACTTATCTTGCTAACCCAGAGGTAGTGTTCATTCGTAAACAACTCCTCCAAAATCTCAATCTCACCATAAGGCATCTATCTAACACCGTTGTCACTGGAGTTCACGGCACATCGCTACTCCTTTCACATATATCGATTGACACGCTTTCCATTATCATAATATCCTTGGGAGAATAAACCAATTTCATTGATATGTCACTAACATTCTATTCGTCTTAGGGATTAGCTCCTGTCATAGGCGATTTCGTTGCGAATCTAATTCCTATCAGCGAATTTTGACTTATTTGACCTGGTTGGCCTCCCCTTGAAATTCAATAAGGATAACAAAAATTATGGGGCCTTGAAAGATAGCTCCCATATCACAGAAAATGTCACACACTGGTGATCATAAGGTTATGAGCTTTAAGGTAACCTTATTGGAGGTAAGAGAATTTTACCGAGAGATCAATATGATCATAAGAACTCAACGTTGTGTGCCTCGATTGAGACATTACTAAAGGTAATTAGCCTTCTTGTATTTCACAACTTACAAGTGATGGCGTCCCATCAGATTTCTATCACACAGACAGATAGTCCTTGTAGCCCCTATAAGTATAGGGTTGTTCGTCTCAGTGGAAGTTGAAAAGTATGAAAGCAATTCAAGATCAATTTGATGATTATCGTCTTTCGACAATATTTCTTAAAGGAACACCTTGGATTAAAATTGAACAGATTCCAAAGGTGCGGTTTCCAAAGAAAAGAATAACCAAAAAGATACTAGTACTTAACAAGCAAGGGTTATTCATTATTTGAATAAAAGTGGAAGCTTGAATAACATCATTTGACAGGGCTTTGAAAACCTGAAAGTAGGCATCGTGACAGCCTCTAGCACAATTGAAACTGAATATGGTTTAGCACAAGTGTTATAAAATAACTTCAAAGAGGGAATATACCCTTTATCAGAATTCTTTCCTAGAGAGAGGTCAAGATAGATCATAGATTGGGGAAATATCCCACATAATTTGCAAATGGGGAGGGTACTACCAAAGTCTCTACAGATGCCTTCTATGTCGGCTCCTCTAATGGATAATCGCTCAATTCCAAAGCTTTTCTTCTCCATGCACACCCTAAGGTGCTCGATACTTACGTTATTGCCGACTCATAATAGTCGCTAAGAATTCAACCATCAACATTTGCAATCGCAGGGAGTTTTATTCGACTCGGCGCAAACATCTCAAGTAAGCGTTCTGTTCTATAAGAAGACTTCGATACCGTTGTCGCCCATAGCAATGACAATTCCTCATGTCGACTGGGCGGTACTCCGGAAGATCGTTAGAATCTACAGGCTTAAATTCGGTATCTATTTCAATCATCCGTATACCCAATATTCCTTCTCCCATATCAATCCCGTGCGCTACATAAGCTTAACACTTTTGGCACAATAGCCTTTTCATTTAAGTCAATCCCGGAATTTCTCAGTCCGTCTTGGTCCTTAAATATATTTCGCCTTTTCCGTCCAATCTCAACTTCATCATTTTATCTCTACAACCAATTATAGCAATCAGGGTCTGTCCACCAGCCCATATAACGGCTATCTTACCCAATCCACAGGGTTCGCTCTAATTTCCACTCTCTTTGGTGACATCCTCTGGTAATCAGAAAGACAAGGTTTGCCAAAAATTTGTTTTTTTTTTTTTTTCCAAAATCAGGGAAATTTGATCAATCTATTTACCTACTAGTAATGCTCGGATCTGATTTCCGACCTTTCTGTTCTATCCTCATAATTCCTTCCTGGTTTCCTGAGGGTGGTAAATCTCGTTCTCGATTCCGTCTTAGCGTGCTTGTCTTACAATAACATTTGCATGGTACATATACCCAAAATTTTCCTTGAGATAATAAAATCCCTCAATGATGTAATTGACACTATTTCCAGTGGAATCGCTGGTTGTGGGGGATTGAAACCCCGTAGCCAAAGCAATTCCTTTCACTATTCTAGGCAACTAAGTGCCCTTAATCGTTCGTGAAAATCTGGACATCTTGGTTCTTACGTATGCCGCCTCCTTATGGCAACTATAACCGACTACGAGTAACAGGTTTCGTTCAAGTCGAATCAATCCACTGATACTGGCTATACTGCCTCTACCTCTTCTGCTTTGGAGACTCTACTCCATTTTCTTTGTCATATCTCTTGATGAATCATGAACGATCCTTAAACTCTCGTCTCGTCACTTATTTATCCCTCGAAGGTTCGTCCGGTCCTATTGTACGACCTCAAGTAACATACTAAATCTTTATCAATCAACACGTCCTTTACAAGATTCTTTCCTTGACCCACTATGGGGTCTTCTTCTAGATCCTCCTTTATCGGGTCTTCGTCCATCTCAAGGAGCGCATCATCAAATGCCTACTCGAAGGCCTCAGGATCTGGTATCTCAGAATCCCATCCATCTATAACTCATACGAATCGAGGTGACTAACCATGAAGTCCTAAGTACGGTTTCCCAGAAGAAATCCCCTCTCGGGCTTCATCTTAAACAGTCAGGGTCATGTCTTCTAACTCGACTACGAACTCAATTTGAGCTCTAGATGTTCTTATCATTATTAAGGGTATTGTAAGACTCGATCTCCTATCGTTTCTGAGGACTGTAACCTAATGCTCTGATACCATCTCTGTAACAGCCCCAAATCCGGGGTCAGGGATTTAGGGTTGTCACAATCCATGTACTCCTTGCCTTACCTGTATTACTCACACCATTCATAATTCACCTGCTCATGACCCCACAACATATGTCTCTCACACACACACACAGGTTAGAGTCTCAGAAACGACACAATACAACAACTGCGGAATAAATAATTTTTATTACAATACCCAAATGTCTTTTGAATCTGTTACTGATACAATTTCTAAGTATTGTTACATTACCAACTTAGCCTTCTGATGCTCACAATCCTCTAATACCATTCATGTCTATACATAAGTTGAATACCAAAAGCCGTAGCCTGATTCGATTGGTTCGTACTACTCCCGGGATCACTGCTAGAAGCTGTTTATGGAAATGCCTTGCGAGGTATGTGCCGTCCCATTGGCATCCTGCTTCACTGCTATATAATATATATAAAATAATAGCAAGAGTGAGCGATAGCTCAGCAAGGTAATGAAAGTATGGCATAATTCTGCCTTTAATTCAACCCAGAAATAAAGCGGGTATAAGACAATAATTTGTCAAAATATCTCGATACTGAATTCATTTCCTTATCGGAATGTATTCCAAAAAAATACCATTGATGTATTTCAAATATCATCTCCATAATATTCTGCAAACTTTCGATATTCATACTATGAACAAAGTTCTAGTATAATATAAAAGATGAAATAACAAGGTAACCCAGTGTATCCTTTCCGTGAAATATCTGCTATATAAATATAAGCAGACTATCAACATATAACTTAAAAGATGAAGTTATAAGGAAAATATAAGGTTTCCGTAACCCAAAATCCACTTGTGCATATATATCCTTAATCAGGTTTTTATCAGAGTCATAACTCATAAGATAAAAGATGAAGTTGTAGGAATTTCCAAATATCATCTTTCATATCATATTCTGGAAATAAAGACAAGGCAAAATATTTCCAATCCATTTTCTAAACTTGAATAACTGGAATAGCTTGAATAAACTTGAATAACTTTTCTTTTCTGGAAACTTGCTTAAAACTTTCTTTCTCTGATAACTTGCATAAAACTTTTTCTTTCATGGATGATGAACTATAGATGGAGATTCGAGGCGACAGGGATACCCCTGCGATGATCAGTCGCAAGGCGAATCCCCACTGCTGTTTTTCTACGTAGAAGGGAAAATAGACATACGCTAACTGGCCTACCTCCCCGCCTTCGGTTGTAGGGGGGAAGAGCAGACCCGTTCATAGACCGCCGGTCTGATACTCTTCTCTGGGTGGGAAAAACAGACCCGATCATAGTCCGTCGGTCTGTCACCCTCCTCTTACCCTACGGTCGGGCACATACTGATAATCTAAGGGAAGAACAAACCGTTCATAGACCGTCGGTCTACGCGTAGTTCCCTTAGGGGACATGCGCCACTCAGTCCCTTACATATTCTCCGAAATCCACAACTCTGAAACATGAAGTTCCTTTCCCTTTGTCCCCAAGTATACGACTCCACAAAGTAGTCATATCCGGTTGGAAAGGAAAATTCACCCATATTTCCCCAAGCTGATGCTTGTTCATGGATACAGCTTATTCCACTGATCTTACTCCTCGAGTCTTGAGGAAGTAATCAAAATCATTTTGATGGTAGCATACAAAGCTGTTAAATGAATAGTTTCAAAAAAGATTTAGGACCGGGCAGTCCACTTGAAACAAACATTAAAACTTGAGGAGGATCCCCTGAGTCTTTGTAGTTTGAGTGAACATTTAAGTCTTTCAGAATATAGACTTAAAAGGAAAATAGATTTGGGAACCTTCTCTAATTATATTTATGATTGCCTGAATAAAACTTTATTAGTTATCTAGGGTTAAAGAATAGTTTTCACAAAATACTTCCTTAAGAAGTAGGGCTTTAAATAATTAATGAAAACTATATTTAATAAAGAATATTTATTTAGAAGTAGTTCCCAAATACTTTCTTAAGAAAATAATGGATAATAGTATAATAATATAACCCTAGATAACAACTGATAGCATTCCCGGTCCGTAGTATAAATACAGAGTATATACCCCGTACTGAGGGTTTTTCTTGACATATCGACTTATATATATATATATTACCATAACCATAGCTTATAAGTCCAACTTATACTTAGCATCATAAATATCGATTCGAAATCATGAACACATAGCATATATCTCAATATCTTATTTATCACAACATCAGTTTATAGAGGTATAGGTTTGAAAACTTGCATGCATCTATCATATGCATATATCAGAATATGGTACTTTAAAATACAACATATAATGAGAAAACTTTCATCTATCATATCATATGCATCATCAGTATAATGTAATCTGAAATACAGCATGGGATTTAGAAAACTTGCATCTAGTATATGCATACTTCAAAATATGGTTTTAGAAACTTGCACGATACTTGGAACAAAGAATATATATACATAGATATATTTTTGAATCAACAAGTACTAAACATTCGAAAATATGCCCACTCTAACAATAGAGTAAGGGTTAGTAAACTTGCCTGATGCTCGAGAAGTGATAGGGGTTCGCGACGATGCCGGACAATCTAGACAAAGTCAAACGAAAACACACGGTTAATCCCCTCCATAAACCACTTATAACTCAATGCTTAAACACGTAAGAGAAACACAACCAAGGAATTACTAGCTCTTTATAGGCTCATACTAAGTCCATGTTTAATCGATGATTACTAAAGTCGTAGGCTTAGTCTGAAATCGATCCTCGAATACAAGTTATACTTAACCATTTAAAACATTGGTTTCTAAGTCATGTTCTTAGTGGTTTTCACTTGCGCAACCTCGGCTAAGACATTTTTATAAAATCGAAAAATAATCTTTTTAATCCGAATCTTTTTCGTGAGCCTTCCTAACTGTCTCCAGTATTATTCCTCAAAGTTTCACATTTTAATATGGCTTCTAAGTGGTCCAAATATAGCCTCAAAGTGACTGACCAGAGATGGGTTGTTCCTCCGAACGGCGTTTACTAAAACTCACTTTTCTCTTAAACCGTAAATCGGATTAACATGATTCTTGCGCTCACGTAAACTAGAAACAAGGATCTACACACTCATATTTATCATTGAACCAAAAGAGGCAGTTAAGCTTTCGGATTATAGACAGTTTACAGAGTTACCGAAAATCGGGCATTACGACGGCTTAAAATCGAATAATCCAATTTTGTCACAACATAACCAAGCCACACCGGGCATACCATACATCCACAACCTCAACAAACAACCATCATACACCTCTAAGATCAGTGGTGAGGCTCAAATCCAACACCCATCATTTTACATATTTAAACAAAGCCAAACAATCACTAAATCACTTAATCATGATCTTAACTTACATGAACATCAAAACCACTTCAAAACTCATATAAAACTCAAAGGTGGGTTAGGGTTTTACCTTCTTGGAAGCTCTAGCAACACTAACCAGTGCTCACAATTAGTCAACAAGCCTTAGATACTCCTTACAAAGCTTAAACCTTAAGATCCAATCAAGAAAACAAGTTAACAAAATTTCGGAGTTACTATTCATCATCACTTTGTAAAATCCAGATAAAATCGAAAAACAAGAGTTTGGTTCTCAGATTTTTACCACACCTTCTACTCTTCGAAGGGCTTTCGTATGAGTCCTATATCATCACCAGGGGATGCTTGAAGCTCAACTTATTGGCTTTCTAAGGTGAGTGGTCGAAACTGGAAATGGCAGGACAGTTTCGGTTCTCCGACTTGGGGAAAGGATTTGACTAGGCTACACTCTTTTGTTGGCCATGAAATTTTGAAAGAACGTTTCCCATGGAGTGGAGAAGCTATGGTTAAAATTTGGTGATTTAAGGATGGATAGAAATGGAGTTATGGATTTTTCTTTGGACTCTGTTTCTGCTGGGCAGAAGGGGGGGGGGGGGAGAGAGAGTTCTTCTCTCTTTCTTTTTCTTTTCTTGGTTAATAATAATAATGCTGATATTTTGTATAAAAGTGGTGAGTCATCACATTTTGGTGAGTCACCAGGACACGTGTCGCTCATGCATGTGTTTGGTTAAAGTAGTTTTACTGGTTTGCTTTACTGGTTCGTTTCCTTTCACATGGATGATCCAAATGTTGCATTCCTCGAATTAATCTTGTTACATGTTACTTCCATGTCTATATTTAATCCTGTAAATGTTGCCTTGTTCCTCTTGAAACGATTCGAAATATTTCCTAAAGAGCGAATAAAACTCTACGCGATTTTCGCATTGAATAGTAACTATTCACTATTCACTTCAACAATCGAATCCTTAAATCGACTTTAATAAAATAATAAACTTCCAAAATATTAAATCCTCAAATCCTCAATTTTAATATCTCATTTCTTGAATATAATAATATATAATTCACTGCCCGGTCAAATACTATACCAAAATAAAATTTGGAGTTTCTGAATTCCGATCGTCTTTGCATTCACTTATTTACTCCGTAGATCACTGATATGACTTCGGAATATCCACACTACGTCTCGTACATAGGTGGCATGAAAAATTTTGTTAATCCTCAAAATCACTATTCATCCACCAAATCACTATTCACTGCTGCACTTAACCATAATAAGAAAAGTTTTAAATTTTTCCAAAAATTCGGGTTATTATATTGATGATCGAAAGAGCACTGGAGGAATGATATTTTATTTGAATGATAGCCTTGTGACATGGGTATCCCAGAAGCAACGGTGCGTGGCTCTATCTTCGTGTGAAGCAGAATTTATAGCAGCAACTACAACAGCTTGCCAATGGATTTGGCTAAGAAATCTGATAAACCAGGTAGCAGATGAAGTTAAGGTCCTGTGGTTATTTGTGTCGATAACAAGTCAGCAATAGACTTAGCCGAGAACCCGGTATTTCATGGACGAAGTAAGCATATCGACATTCGATATCACTTCATTCGAGAATGTGTTGAGCGTGGTGAAATAGTGATAGAACATGTTTGTAGTGAGAGCCAACGAGCAGATGTTTTAAGTAAAGCACTGTCAACCATAAAGTTCGAAAGGATGCGCAAGTTATTGGGTGTCAATAACCTCATCAAGCAAGTTTAAGATTACAGGGGAGATTGTTGGCATTTAATCTGAAACTTGCATTTTGTTTACGTTAGCTGTTTTGATTTCTACAGTTGGGGACTTGGTCCAAAGTTAGTAGAGATTTTGTAAGGAGAAAATAAAACGTAGAGCAGTTGTAGGACAGTAGTTAAGCCCATTAGCCCATGCTCCTTGTTTTTAACATCCATTTTCTATCATGTAGTTTCCTTATATTGTACTGCATTTCCATATATGAAAAGCAAGTCTTTGACGTGCAAGTTTATGTGTGTGTGTTTATTTACTTAGATTATCAAATCAAACAGTTTATAAATATATATATATACACATAAGCAAGACGGTATTGTTCTAATACAAGAAACATAATCGATTATGCCTTTTCCTATTATTTATTTTTTTATTTCTGGGTGCACCAATTATGGATAATGTATGGGCAAAAATTTAGAATGTATAACTGTGTTGGGATCATTATAAGACCATTCCAGCAATTAGGTATTTAAGATGCTGATTGCAATTAATTAAAAAAGGAACAAACAAACCCGGGGACTTGATATTTGTGATCCTTAACCATTTTCAGTTATTAATTATTACCAAACTGCATGAGAGTGTTTATGATGTCTTTTGTATACTAGCTTTATACCCGTGCAATGCACGGGAAGATTTATAAATTATTTATAAAAATATATTTTATAAATTTTATTTATTTTTCCAAATTTTTTGTTTATTTTTAATCATATATTAAAGTAAATATAAGTTGTATACTAATTTTTAATTTTTAAAAATGTTTGTACTCGTCAGGAATCGAACCTTGAACTTATTATTTAATAACACAATTACTTAATTTATACTGTATATTAGTGATGAAATTTTATGTCTTTGTAAATTTTAAATTATTAAAATTAAGAAGTTATATAGTTTTTAGTTTATAATATTCAATTTTTTATTTTTTTAACACTACTATAATATTCGGATACTAACAAATATCTTAATACTGTTTTCTATAAATTTACAACACTTACAAAGGAAAAATAAACACTTGCAACATGTTTCCTCTTTTATCTCCTGAGTGTATACTGTATGTCGCTTTTTTCTTTTTTCTTAATAATAATTATTAATTTACTGATTTAGCCCTGACGACCAAACCACCTAAACTCTCTTATGCCAATTATATATAGGATATAATTTCGTGGGATGAACCCCATCTATTTGCTTGTATAATCCTTCAATTTTATTTTTTGAGTCTTGTCAAGTATTACACATCTCCGATGAATTCCTTATATATATATATATATATATATACAAGCCTATAACCCGTGCGATGCACGGATGAATTTTAGTTTTTTTTTATCTTATTATCTATATCTTGATTTATATGATTTTAAAAAGTAATCAAATATAATAATATATGTATGATGTAATTCTAAGTTTTTTTTTTGTATTTTGATTTTAAAAATTCTTAATATGTTGTCGATGAAATAATATCTTGAACTTTTGAATGTAGCTTAGAAAAATAGATGGTATAAATATTTAATAATAATATGTTGTTGACGGGATTCGAACCTTGAACCCATGAGAGCATTTTATATATATAAAAAAAATATAATTTTAATATTACATCCAACGGTTCTCATTTACCTATAGTTACATCTAACGGTTATTATTTAGAGGACCAAACCAAATGACCAAACTATCAACCAAATAGAGGGTGGTTTGCTTATAATAATATAGTATAGATAGATAGATAGATAGATAGATATATATATATATATATATATATATATATGGTCCTATTCAACTAGAAACCTGCACTAATTAAAAACTAGAATCTGCACCACACACACTTAAATACACCCTCTCACATACAATCCCACCTAATCCCCTCCATTTGTAATTATATTTTTCCCGTTAATTGGTGATCTTTTTTTGAAATCTGACTTCACTGTATTTTTTTTCATCTCGCAACAATTAGTTTGCATACCATATTTGATATATTTCGACGATAAATCACTATTTATGTTTGCGAGAATCACTAAAATGTTGGTGATTCATGCGATCACTATTTATGCTAAAATTTTTGCACTCAAAATTTGCAATCACTATTTTATGCATTGCGAATCACTATTCTTTACGGATAAAATCACTAATCTATATGTTGAAAATCACCAATTACTTCTGGTTCAACAGTAGATCTAATCTTTACAAAATAATACATACAATCATCCTCATCAACATGAAAACATATCTAATCGATCACCGTCATTTCTGATTATCACAGTTTCCAACCAACACTAAGTTCACATACATCTATACATACAAGACATGTATACATATCATCACAACCAAAACATATATTACTTTTGGATCGAATTCTGATTACTTTTAAATTTGATCTACACCAACAACCACCGGTAGCAACCATCACTTTAACAATTCACTGGATTTGAATTTTTAACATGATATATGTACCAGATTGAATGGGGGGAGTGTAGATCTGGACAATTATGATTATCCATTGAGTTGGCTGTGGATTATTTTCAATCAGAAAGAAAAAGATCTTAGATGTGTGTATGTGTAATCGGAGTTTACGAATCCGGTATTGCTATGATGAAGGTTTCTGGTCTTTTTAATCAAAAGAATTTCGATCGGTGAAGATCTTATCGGAGAAGATGACCGGTCATCGGAGAAGGTGAAGGCAGATTTTTTGTGTATTTGTGTATGTATCGATTGAGTAGGGGAGGGATGAATGTTACTGATAGTATAAACGTGGATAACGAGTGCATATATGGTTTTAAAAAATGAATGATTAATTGTACTAAAAAGATCAATGGCTAAGATTAGTTTCTAGTTTTTATTTAAGAAAAGGTTTCTAGTTGAACAAAAGCCTATATATATATAATTGCATGAACGCGCAAGTTAGTTTAGTAGTTTACCAAATCATCAAGTTTCCGAAACAGATTAAAATCATAGCCTTACTATCACTTATCACCTGTCTTTGCTTTGACAGGACGACAACAGGTACAATGCGAGCAGAGATGCACCCTTAAATCTCAAGCATGCTGAAAAAACTTGGATGTTGGCCTAGAGGATTCCAGGTACAAGATAGTTGAAATTTTAATAACATATGCTTCAATTTCAATAAACCTCCTTCAAATTCACCACATATTCATGTAATCGATGCGAAAAAATTTAAGATTTTACGATAAACAGTGACTACTCAATAAAAGTGATATCTGGATGCTGGATCAAGTGATCAATGTGGAGGACCTGATGGTTGTGATCAGTGTACCAGTAAAGATTGTTTGCAGCACATTCAGACGATATAATTTGAGTGTTAAATCTGAAATAACTATTCAAAAAGAAATTCAAGCCTATACCTTCACAAACAAATACATTTTGCATATCATGAACAGATTTGACAGATGAAAATAACTAATTCAACATGACAGCAATGTAAATTTCGAAAAATTTCAGAGAGTAATCAGTTTGAACTTTGATTCGTGCTTGTGACAAACTAAAATTAAAACCGCGTATAACAGATGATTACAATTCAAGTCAAATATCAGCCTCAAAACTTCTGCAGCTACACATATAAGTCTATAACCTCAGATATGCTGGTATCTAGCAAAATTTACTAGAGAAGAGATGTTGATGCCGTTAATTCACAAACAAGATCTGGAGCATACCAAATGTTCCATCATATTGCAACACCACAATCGCGTCTCCCTGCTTGCAAAGGTTTCTAGACTTTGCATATTCGATGGAATACTTCAACACATTTTCTGTGGAACTTGTAGGAGGAGTTATTGTCCACCCTGGGGTCAATAGAGGCACAATCCCACTGTATATAAGACCATGTCTTGCTGGAGCCTGATGAGTGCTTGACCAATCCATAGAATCACTTGTTGCATCCGGTAAAATTACGGACAATATTGGCATTTTTGGTCTGTATTTAGAGACCAGTTTAGCAGTAGTTCCACCTCTAGTTAAGACCACAACTAGAACTGCCTGTGAGGAAGTAGCAGTGTGCACAGCAGAACTAGCCAAACTCTCTAATGGAGTCATGGGTTTTGGTGCAGTTTCCATGATCCTTTTAAAGATGTCACTGTAATCCAGAGAATTCTCAGCCTCTAAGCAGATATTAGCCATTGTTTGAACAGCAAGTTCTGGGTAATCCCCTGCAGCTGTTTCACCGCTAAGCATCACACAATCAGTTCCATCGATAACTGCATTGGCAACATCGGTTGCTTCAGCTCGAGTTGGTCGAGGGGATTTGGTCATTGACTCCAGCATCTGAGTTGCAGTCACCACTGGCTTTCCCGCAACATTGCACTTGAAAATCATCATCTTCTGTGCTAGAAATATCTTCTCAATTGGTATCTCCATGCCCAAATCACCCCGAGCCACCATAAATGCATCCGTATTAGCAAGAATGTCATCAAAGTTGGCCACCCCTTCTTGATTCTCAACCTACAAAATTAGCCAAAACAAATGCCAGTTAGTACTACTCTTTAAATTTAAACATAAAAGAAACGACAGAATCTTAGTCATAAACTTTTGATCATACCTTTGACATCAGAACTATATTCTTGGCATGTTCACCCAGCAGCTTCCTAACCTCTTTAAGGTCCGAACCTTTGCGTACAAATGACAAAGCAATAATGTCAATCTTGTTGGGAACTCCCCAGTTTAAGATATCGTCCTTGTCCTTCTCGGTCAATGTTGGGAGATCAACAATAACTCCAGGTAGATTAACATTCTTCTTTTCACCCAAAGCTGCAGAATTTTCACATCGACATTTAACCATGCCTCTTTCCTTGTCGCAAGATAAAACTCTGAGTGATATACTTCCATCTGCACACAAAATAACACTGTCTGGCTTTACGTCCTCAGCAAGCTTCTTGTAGCTCATCGAGATCATATCCTCATCACCTTGTATTGTGTAATCAGTTGAGATGGTGATCTCTTGACCCTGTTTGAGATTAATTTTTTTACCATCCTTCAAGAGCCCTGTTCGAATTTCTGGACCCTGCAAAGGTAACATTCAGCATTCAGACACTCCTCAAACTAAAACTGCATGGTCAGAACTTCAACAAATCTTTTTCATATTCAACGAGCAAACATTCTGTATCCACTTTTACAACCTATTTATTCTTATCATCAACTTCAACTAGATAGAGATGTTCAGTTTCTAATTTACCAAAACATATATTGGATTGTAGATGAAATATAATTAATTCCGCAACTTTATAAATACAAATTACGACTGATAGTAGTGCTCCACCTGTAATCAAATCTACCAATTTATACACGGGGAGAGAGAGAGAGAGAGAGAGATGGAGAGACGGGGGGAGAGAGATGGAGAGAGGGCGGGGGAGAGAGAGAGAGGGAGGGAGGGAGAGAGAGAGAGGGATGGAGAGAGGGGGGGAGAGAAATGGAGAGAGAGAGAGGGAGAGAGAGAGAGAGAGAGAGAGAGAGAGAGAGAGAGAGAGAGAGAGAGAGAGAGAGAGAGAGAGAGAGAGAGAGAGAGAGAGAGAGAGAGAGTGAGAGAGAGAGAGAACACCAACCTTAGTATCCAACATGACAGCACAAGGAATAGAGGTATTGACAACAGCAGTTCTCAGATTATCAAGAGTCTCCTTGTGATACTCATGGCTTCCATGTGAAAAGTTGAAACGAGCGACATTCATACCAGCAACAAGCAACTTCTCAATCATCTCAACCGATCTAGAAGACGGTCCTAATGTACACACAATCTTCGTTTTGGGCCTCTTCTCCATCCTCTTAAGCTTCTCTTGAACACAAACATTATCATCGTTGACGTTGTTTGGTTTCGAAGAAAAACTGGAAAAATCAAGAACGGCCATTGTTAAGAATCAAGGGTTTTGTTTGTTCGCAAGGGTTTTAGGTTGTTTTGGGTTTTGTTGTAGACCAAGGGTTTAACATGCCTCCGTTTATATAGGTGTAGATTTTGTGTTTATTTATTCAATTGCGAATAGCAAAAGAATTTTCTGTTTTCTGTTTTTACTTTTTCCTCTTTCCTCTTTCCTTTTATTTTAGATTTCGTTTTAATAAAGGAAATTTAAAATTATTTAAAGTTATGGAATGTTAGACGTTTTGCTAAACATAGTTGAGTTTGAATATGTTGTTGTTTAAAAAGAATAAGTTTTTATAATTGAGTTAGAATATAAAATTATTTTTCAATACATAAAATTAATAAAATTTAGAATTGTGACTTTTTTTTTAATTGTAAAGCCTTTGGCTATATGTAATGTATTTCTAGATCTATATTAAAGTAATTTATTTATTTCAGGCACAAGGAATTTGTTACTATAATTCGAATTCGAAGCCCAAAACAATGAGGCCCAATAAGGCCCAAGGTTGGAATAATTTAAGTCCAATTAAAAATTGGGCTAGTTAAGGCCTAAGAAAGAATGAAATTTGGAATGAAACCAAGGCAAAAACCAGGATAAAAGATTTGAGGTCAAAAAGACCCTAAAACAAAATCGTATGACCAAGGTCGAAAATACATGAGAAATCGAGGTCGTATCCATCGACCTCACTCCCAAATAAAAATGAAAAATTGAAGATTTGAGGTCGAAAAAACCTTAGAACGAAGTCGTACGACCGAAGTCGAAAATATACGAGAAATCGAGGTCGTATCCATCGATTTCGCACCAAAATAAGGCACAAAAATTAAAGATCTAAGGTCGAAAAGACCCTGGATCGAGTTCGAAGGCTCGAGGTCGAAAATGGCCCAGAAAATGAGCTCGAGGCATTCGATCTCGCACCAATTTGAGGTCGAAAGTATGAGGAATCGAGGTCGAATGACCCAGGTCGAAAATGACCTGCAAAATGAGGTCGAAAGTATGAGGAATCGAGGTCGAATGACCCAAGTCGAAAATGACCTGTAAATCGAGGTCGAATGACCCAGGTCGAAAATGACCTGCAAAATGAGGTCGAAAGTATAGGGAATCGAGGTCGAATGACCCAAGTCGAAAATGACCTGTAAATCGAGGTCGAAAGTATAAGGGATCGAGGTCGAATGACCGAGGTCGAAAATGACTGGGAAGTCGAGGTCGAAGCCATCGACCTGGGACCAATTTGAGGTCGAAAATCCTGGTCGAAAAAGGCTGGATCGAGGTCGAACGACCGAGGTCGAAAATGACTGGTAAATCGAGGTCGAAACCATCGACCTGGGACCAATCGAGGTCGAAAAAAGGCTGGATCGAGGTCGAAGGCTCGAGGTCGAAAAAGACTTAAAAATCGAGGTCGAAACCTTCGACCTCACTCCAGTCGAGGTCGAAATCCAGGTCGAAAATGACCCGTTTCCTGGTCGAATTTGAGGTCGAAAATGACTTGTTTCCTGGTCGAAAAGGAGGTCGAAAATGACCTAATTTAAGGTCGAAAATGCCCTTAAAAATGGAAAATTTTGAGGAAAAACACGTTATAACTTCTACGAAAACCCCAAGGAGATTTTCCCAGAAGTTGGGGGGCAAATTATATGGATAGAAAAGTAATTATAGAAACAGAATTGTTGATTCTTTGGAAAGGCCAAGTATTTAAGGCCCAAAACCCAGATTATTTATTAATTTCGTAATTAATAAATAGGGAAAATATACAGCTCATAAAAAGAGTCCAAAATATGGTAAATTCATCAAAGAAGAATCTGGAATCACAATTAAAGGCAATTAATGAGTCATAGCCTTTATCAACAAGGAAAAGACTTATCATGCAAGAAATACAATGTTTATCCATTATCAATAAGGAGACTTATTCGCTAAGACTCCTAAACATACCATAAATACTAGGCTCTAGACGCCTATATTAGGACCCTGATCCTACAATCAGAACTACATTTTGGGCACAGCTCCATACGTCACAACGCCCTGAAGGCGCAACAAGCCACAAAGGCACCCCTAGAACTACGTTTTAGACTTCATCCATGAATAAGGACATACAAGTCATCTACAACGTTTTAGACTTCATCCTCGAATAAGGACATACAAGTCACTACGTCCTTGGTGTGCCCCTGCCGCCATAGCCCCGAGGGCAACACCAAGAACTACGTCTTTGGCTTGATTCTCAATAACGAATTGAGATACGTAGGCATCTTGTGAGGACCGATTTAGTCTCAAAACACAAGTGCAACCATTAAAGCTCGAAGCTCATTAAACCTTAGCATTAAATTCATAAGTACGCTTTTTAATCCACAACAGTTATTTTTGGTGTTCTTTATCAGTTTATTATGTTGGTCCTAATGGATGCAAGAAGTTGTCCTGCGATGATGTTGGAATTTTGAGCTATAAGTACTATCCATAACTAACTGTTCTTTTTTGAGATTCTTTTTATACTACGGATTCTAACATGTTTTACGCTTCTATTTGTGCATAAGAATAAATAAATCATCTAGAAACATGGTTGCTAAAGACATGAGTAGGAGGTTTGGATCTGCAAAAGTGCATAGTGTCGGATTCAACATACCAGGTTATATAATGAGGTGAATTATGCTCCAGCTCTTACTCCGGATCTGATTGAGGAGCAGGTATATGAGGCTCCCAACCTTGTAGAATTGTGTTCAGAATTTCAGTATATTAGGGCATGCAGTTGAATGATTGTTTTAGTGTTTTTCAGTTTAATTATGAACTACAGATGTTGTATGGAATTAAAGAATTTAGGATAGAGGCATTGCAAGCTAAACCCGAAGAAAAATATGTTCGTCCTCCTATAAAGAATGAAATGGCTTTCAGCAGGACATACATAAGGGATCTACCGTGGAAAGCGGGGCACGTGGCTCCCGCCATAAAACAAGTAATGGAAAAAGTGGAGAAACAGATGTCAGCTTTGGAAGAGATTTGGATTGATTACTCTATGAGAGTATATTTTCTATTTGACTCGGCTTGCATCATTTTACATAATTTTAGTGTTATGCGATCATGTAGTCCGTAATTTCCAAAAGTGACCTAGGATCACAAATATCTAAACCTTGGTCCCGAGGTTGTAAGAGTTTTCCAAACACTCTTTAGCAAGTATTTAGACGATTACACTTATTAATAGTAATAGCATGTGCGAGGCACGTACCATTTTCTAGCATTGTACATAAATATGACGTATTTAGTATTAAAAATTTCTGATTGCACATGTGTTGTTACAAAATGAAGTGTATGGGCCGTAGAAGTTTTCTTAAAATGTATGAAAATGTAATTGGAAGCACTCATTCCTCAGTGATTGTTTAGGCTGTTGGGTGGTGACATATTGTGCCATGACCTTTATCAAGAAGTGTACAAACAACAGATGTAGTAGGTATTTGAAAGTGTCAATCGCGAATCAATATTCGATAATATGCTCGCCAACCTGAAAAGTAAAATGTCAGTTTTCGTATCTTGAAGCAAAATATATAGATTCGTTTTAAAAAACTTTAGCCACAAAATAAATCTGAGTATTTTTCCTGTAATGCATTGTAACTGGTAATTTTTTTGAAAGATAGACTGGTTTTCACTTGTATATTATCTGTTATTACACCTCAAAAATAAAATATACGTGCAACATCTGTTTATGAAGCAATGTTACCCATGAAAATGGTTTTAACCTTCGAAAACTACATCTGAAATGTATTGTTTTGTCATCTAAAATATTATGCATATCATTTTCACCTGATTTTGCACCTTGCGATTAGAAACTAAGATATACACCGAACTGAAAAGATTCTACTGTAATGAATGCATAGATAAACACTAAGTGTGCGGAATGTGGAAGAGGCTCTTATATCAAATCAATATTAATTCTTTAATATTTTTTATTTGTTTAAATCAACTCAATATTAATTTATTAATATTACTGGTTTGTTTTGAACAACCATGAGCGGTCTAAAGTTTTGATATATATGGTATTATGATTATATGTATAACCCCTGGCTCGTACAAGAATTTCTATTGGCAGTAAAGCGATCAGAAGACTACGTGCATAATTACCATCCGTTTCAAAAACCTAGCAAAGAGTGTGTCGTTATAAAATTCATGAAAAGCCACATGGTTTTACAATATGCGTATTTCCAATTGTTAGGTCCTGATATGTTTGTAGAAGGGGGGTTGAATACAAACTGTACCGATTAATCGAATTTGTATTGATAGAAGATTTAACAATTTCAATAACAAATTATCTGCGGAATAAAATGAAACAAGATTCAAGTTAAATAAAACTCTATTGAACTTGAAGGGTGTTACAAATCTGTGTACAGATTACAGAGTTCTTGTTAAAACAAATCTAGAATAAATTCGACATGAATTTATCTATATTTGTAATAAAGGATCGAATACTAAAAAGTAGTTCGATAGTAATTCTAGGGATTATGATCCGCTAGATTGTCAAAGCAATACAAGTAATTGAATTCTAGTGGATTGGATATAACATTTATGTCTAGAATTTATTACAAGGATTTAAATTGAATGCTTCTGGTTGGTTCGCTTGAAAATGGCAGAAGAAAGAAAAGTTGAATGTTTTGTATGTCTTCTGTCTTGTTAAATGAACTGCTTTTTTTATTACAAATGACTTGTATTAATACAAGTCACAGACATCATTCCTCACGCGCCAGAACCATTCTCTAGATATTAATACTGGCAGTACTATCAACATAGCTGGTAGTACTTTCGGTAGTACTATCAACTTGTATTGGTAGTACTATCGGTAGTACTAACAGTGATAGTACTACTAGTACAAATCAGATAGTACTACTAGTACTAATTAGGATTAGGATAAATCTGTTTTAATAAATTCTACTTTTAATTGATTTAACAAATGAATTAATTCATTTAGAATTAATTCACTGATTAAATAAATTAAATAAATGACTCAAATAATTTCATAAATAAATTAATTCTTGAGAATTAATTTATACATTAAATTACTTAAGATCTAGATTGATTAATTTAATATATGAATTAATTCTGAAAGAATTAATTCATAGATTAAATTAATTATCTTATAGAATAATATTAAAAGAGAATTAAACTAATTCTTAGAACCACTAAAATTGATGAAGAACTTCCACTGGCTGACGTTGACACTCCATGTACTGTCTGGTTCATGAGCGACAAACTTTAATGGTTGTTCTTCATACTTGACTTTAAGCTGTGATTCTTTTCTCCTTCTAATTAAACAAAGGACTGTAACCTGTACTTTTTCCCGTCTCACTTCTGAAATCTCTGTCACTTTAAATAGATCCACTTTCTTGAATACTTCACTGAGGCTTGATCAAATAAATGAACTTCTTCCAGTGTAGAATTACTCCAAGTCAGTAAATGACTTTAAACTTTATTCTCTTGACCGATAAAACCTTCTGAGATTCCTGTGACATCTAATCTAATATTTACTTATTACATTCTTGTTTAAATTGAGTAAAATCCTCGAATTACAAATAGGCTATTGCATATGCCTTTCAATCTCCCCCTATTTGTTTGTTAGAGAATAACAACCAAATACCTAGAGGATCACTCAACTAAAACCAAGAAAAAGATAGGACTCTTAAGCCTAAGTAAATACTAGAAAGTTCTGGATCAAATATGACATTTCCAGATTTCACCAGTAAAGATAAATGCAAGACAGGTGTTCCTTTAGACTGAACATATGATAACATTGAACCTGTCTTGATTTACCTAAGCTCTATACATATAACATTTACAAAACAGAGCTAATTTTCCTTTACTCCCCTGAAACTCCTCATTTTCCTTTTATATCTTTTTCAGCTCCCTCTTCCTAGCTTCTCCAAACTTCTCTATAAACTTCTCTATAAAATTCTCCCCCTTAGTTGAGGAATTCTCTACAGATTTAACTTTATGAGTCTCTGAAGCTAGTAGGAGTTGAGATAGTTGATGGAGTTGATCTTGGGAAGTAACTTTGTCTTCAATATTTCCTTGAGCAGTCCCAGCTGATTGTTGACAGAGGTGGAAGAAGAAGACCGTTCAACCACTTGTGCTTGCAAAAAAATTTTATCAGCCTGGGTTTTGAATAGATGTTCCTGTAGATCAGCTATGTGAGCTAACTACATTGCAGTGTATGTGTCTGTGTGTGCACTCACTTAAATTTCTCTTGTAAGTGTATCACTCATCTCACATGCATGTGTTTCACTCAGTGTTTGACTCTTATCACTCAACATTAGCTGTCTGTTTGCTCCTTTTTGATCATTACCTGCATTGAAAATCACCCTAGCCTCTTCAAGAGAGGTCAGTGGTGGTGCAATGGGAGTTCGCAAATCCCGATCCTCAATCATGTCTATCAAATCACTTGGATTTGAAATCTGAATTGCTTCAGTGATAGACTGACCAAGTTGCCTTCCACTTTCTCCAGATAAATCTGCGAGTGGAAAATCCCTTTGGGAGCCAGAGATGTTCCCTATGGGAGGGGAGAAAATGATTCTATTTGATTTGGCAAAGAATCAAATTTTCCCTCAGATGCCTATGAAGGCACTTCTACCGTAACAATGGTAGGCACTGTAACCAGTTGCAGGTGCTCTGCTTTCACTGTGTCCTGAGTTTTATCTAATGAAATTGTCTTCTCCCATTGTGAGTAATGAGAGTGTGCTTGACTCAGTACAAAGTGCCATGACCCTATGGCGAATTTCAATAGATTCATCCTGTTGAGAGAATGTCTCTAGAAACAGTTCATTGGTCATTTCAAAGTCCATATCCTATTGAGAGGATACAGATGGGCTGACAGATGCCTCGATATATGTTGAATTTCTTTAGAGGAGGCAGAGCTGTGGGATCACTCACTGTTTCAATCAAAATACTTCTTTATTTAACATTTGATTTCTGTTCAGGCTGAGAGGTCAAGTAATTAAGTTGTAGACTCATTGTTTGGCTCTAAGACCTGGGATAGAGATTGTGGATCTACAATCCCTTGGTCAGCCCTAACAACCACTTGAGTTCAGCAACAGTAGAAGAAGTGGATTGAGAGATAGAAAGTAATACCTGAATTGGATTTGACACTGAAGTTCCAGCAAAGCAAGAGCTAGATCAAAAATAATATATACAATATATTTACAAAAACAACTAAGACAAATAGAAAATAAAAGATAATAAATAATAAGCAATAAAAATAAAATAAAATAATATATATACAAACTAAAATAATATATACATAAAATGCCTAGTAGTACTAAGGTAAAATAAACACGGTAGTACTATCCAGAAAAAAAGAGAAAAAGAAAGAAAGAAAAAAATAAAAGGAATACCAAACATACCTAGTAGTACTAACAGACTACGGTAGTACTATGGCAAAAAGACCTAGTAGTACTAAGACTTAAAACGGAAAAACAAAAATAAAATGTTGGTAGTACTTATTAAAAAGAACTGGTAGTACTATCAAGGGATAGTACTACCGATAGTACTACTAGTTCAAAACTAGTAATACTAACGAAAATCACAAATAAATAAAAAGAAAATGCTGAGAATTAATAAACTATACAGAATATGAATAAAAATGCATGAAAAATTTATACAATTCTAGAAAAATTCACAGAAAAATCCATAAATCCTAGAAAAATATGCAGAAAATTATAGAAGTGCATTAAATTAATATAAACTTGCAGAAATATTTAAACAACAATATTTACAATCTGAAAAACACCTAAATAATTCTAAATAAATATATTTTCAATAAAAATACATTTCTCCACTTAAAAAAATATGAGAAAAATATTTTTAAAGAAAATAAATTATTCAGAGCTATTTAAATTTACAAGCATGTATTACTAAATGAGAATTGGTAGTAAGTATCAGTTAAATGACAAGAGAAAATGAATTTTTGAAAGAACAAACATGACAAAGATATTGTTAATCACTAAGACTGTTTAACATACCCAATTTACCAACTAACTTGATAAATGTGGATTCATCAACAGATTTAGTGAATATATCTGCAGTCTGTTCTTCTGTGGGTACAAAGTGTAACTCCACAGTTCCATTCATGACATGCTCTCTAATAAAATGATACCTGATATCAATGTGCTTTGTTCTCGAGTGCTGCACAGGGTTGTTGGAGATTGCTATGGCACTTGTATTGTCACACAAAATGGGAATTTTGTCTAATGCAAAGCCATAGTCCTTTAATTGATTCCTAATCCATAAAATCTGAGCACAACAGCTTCCAGCAGCAATATATTCAGCTTCTGCTGTTGAATTGGAAACTGTTTGCTGTTTCTTGCTATACCAGGAAATCAACCTACCTCCTAGGAATTGACAACTCCCAGAGGTACTCTTCCTATCCATAACACTACTTGCATAATCAGAATCTGTATATCCAACAAGATTAAAACCAGAATCTTTAGGGTACCAGATACCTAGATTAGGTGTACCCTTAAGATATCTCAAGATTCTTTTCACAGCAACGAGATGTACATCTCTAGGGTCCGCTTGGAACCTTGCACACAAGCATGTAGCATACATAATATCTGGTCTACTAGCAGTAAGATAGAGTAAGGAGCCAATCATACCTCTGTAGCTTGTAACATCTACCTTGATAGAATTGTCAGAAGCTCCAAGTTTGATTGCTGTTGAAGATGGAGTTCTTGCTGATGCTGAATCCTCCATGTGATATTTCTTGAGGAGTTCTTTGAGATACTTGGATTGACAAATAAATATAACATTTGACCTTTGACTTACTTGCAATCCAAGAAAGAACTTCAGCTCACCCATCATACTCATTTCAAACTTACTCTGCATTAGCTCAGCAAATCTCTTACAGAGATTATCATTAGTAGACCAAAATATGATGTCATCCACATAGACTTGGACTAATATCATATCACTTTTGTGTTTCTTTGAAAAAAGAGTTTTGTCTATGATACCTCTAACAAAACCATTTTCTAAAAGAAAACCAGAGAGAGTGTCATACCATTTTCTTGGGGCTTGTTTGAGACCATAGATAGCCTTGAAGAGAAAGTACACAAAGTCCAGCAGCTCCTGATTTTCAAAGCCAGGGGGCTGTTCCACATAAACTTCTTCATCAAGATCACCATTCAGGAATGCACTCTTAACATCCATTTGATAAACTTTAAAATTGGAATAAGCAGCAAATGCTAAGAACATCCTGATGGCCTCAAGTCTAGCCACTGGTGCATAGGTTTCATCATAATCAATGCCTTCAGCTTGTGAATACCCTTGTGCAACTAGTCTTGCCTTGTTCCTTGTAACAATGCCATCCTCATCTAGCTTGTTCCTGTATACCCATCTTGTACCAACTACTTTCTTGTTCTTTGGCCTGGGTACCAGTTTCCAAACTTGCTGTTGTTCAAACTGATTGAGTTCATCTTGCATAGCAATCACCCAATCTGGATTAGTAAGTGCTTCCTCAGTTTTCTTTGGCTCCATTTCAGATATAAATGCTGAATAATGACATTCATTCTGAGTTGCACTTCTAGTTTTAACTCCAACACCTGGATCACCAATGATCAGCTCAAAAGGATGAACTCTATTCCATACAGTCTGTCTTGGAAGATTTGATCTTGATGATTCGCCTTGAAATTCACTTTGATGTTGTGAGTGACTAGATGATCCTTCATTTGCTCCCCCTGAGTTGTTGCTTGATTGCCTTGATGATTCTTCTCCAGTATTGGTGGTATCTCCATTGTTACCAGTGTTTCCACCACCACCACCATGATCATTATCATCATTGTTATTATCATTACCAACAATAACTTCAGGTGGGGCTGCATCATCTGATTCTGAGTCTGGCAAGTTATCAAACTTCAGCTTTTCAGATGAGTCTTCTTTTTGGATATTAGGGAACTTAGTGTCATCAAAAGTAACATTGACACTTTCCTTTACCGTGTGACTGCCAACCAAGTAGACCCTGTAAGATCTTCTGTAATAACCAACAAAAATAGCTTCTTGTGCCTTAGCATCAAACTTTCCACGTTTCACATTGTCATCTATAAGCACAAAGCATTTTGCTCCAAATACGTGAAAGTACTTGACAGTTGGTTTCTTGTTGTTCATGATCTCATAAGGAGTCTTCATTAAGTCCTTGTTGATTAAAGTTCGATTCTGAGTATAACAAGCTGTATTCGCTGCTTCAGCCCAAAAGTACGTTGGAAGTTTGGACTCACTTAACATAGTCCTAGCAGCTTCAATCAAAGTACGATTCTTTCTTTCCACTACTCCATTTTGTTGAGGAGTTCTAGGGGCAGAGTACTATCTTGTTATTCCTTTATCAACACAAAAGTCATTTAGAATGGCATTCTTGAATTCAGTACCATTATCTGACCTTATGTCTCTAACAGGGAATCTAGAATCCAGCTCAATCAACTTTATATGGTCAATCACCAGGTGTGGGGTCTCATCCTTGGAATGTAGGAATAAAACCCATGTATATTTTGAATAGTCATCAACAATCACAAGTGCATATTGTTTCCTTGACATGGACATCACATTAACTGGACCAAACAAATCCATGTGCAGTAGCTGAAGTGGTTCAGTTATTGATGATGTGTCAGTGCCCTTGTGAGAAGCTTTCTTTGACTTTCCTTTCTGACATGCCTCACACAGTCCTTCCTGTGTAAATTCCATCTGAGGCAAACCTCTAACCAATTCCCTCTTGACTAAAGAGTTCATGGTTTTGAAGTTAAGGTGAGACATCTTCTTGTGCCATAGCCAACTATCATCTGATGAAGCTTTAGCATAAAAACAATTAACTTCATCTTTGGATCCAGAGTTCAGATCAGCTATGAACAAGTCACCTTTCCTTACTCCTTGAAGAGCAGGCTTTCCATTCTTCTTGTGAAAGATCTGACACTTCTCTCTTTCAAAGGAAACAACATATCCTCTGTCACAAAAATGACTGATGCTGAGAAGATTGAATTTCAGACCTTCCACAAATGATACATCTTCAATGATAACATTTCCGTACTTCAAACAGCCATATCCTTTCGTAATACCCTTGCTGTTATCTCCAAAGGTAACTACTGGGCCAGCTTTCTCAACCAAATCTGATAGCAGGGCTCTATCTCCGGTCATATGCCTTGAACAGCCACTGTCAAGAATCCACATAACACGGTTTACCTATTTAACTCCCTTCAATATCAAATTGATTAGTCCTTCCTCGGAACCCACACTTGATTGGGTCCGGCATACTTAAAGAACTGGCCTTTGTCAGGCAAAACAACATTTTTAACTAAAACTACTTCAACCTCTTTCACAAAAGAGCGTTTCCATTTATAACCAGCCTTAACACATTTCTGAGTAGGCTTAGGGATAAAAGAATCCACTCTAATCTTAGGAGGACTAGTAGTCTTAGCTTTAACATGCTTCTTATTATTAACATGTTGACGTGGAGTAGTCTTATCACTAGATACATGCTTACTATTAAAATAAGCATACATAACATTGAAAGCACAAGACATGCAATTAATCACACCACATGCTTTATGAGAAGAATTAACAGCAGGCATGTTAGTTCTACAGTTGTTTTGATCCAACTTATGGATATCTGATTTAGTCTTTTTAGTTGTAGCAACTTTGACTG
The DNA here is from genome assembly GCA_030848705.1 of Heracleum sosnowskyi. Taxonomy (NCBI): domain Eukaryota; kingdom Viridiplantae; phylum Streptophyta; class Magnoliopsida; order Apiales; family Apiaceae; genus Heracleum; species Heracleum sosnowskyi. The sequence continues at coordinate 124,895,602 of CM061243.1, forward strand.
GAATATCAGATATACATTTTTTGGACTGTGCAACTTCCAAAGCAATATCTTCTTCACGAATCTCCTCAGCAATAATGATAGAGTATTCATTTAGAGGATCTGCCTCGGATTCTTTACAGAAGGGTGTTTCAATACCCTTAAGCACATATGGAATACCCCTTCCTTCAGTATTGACTCTACAAGGGGAATTAATGCCAAGCAATCCAATAGCCTCATTATAATTATAACCTATACTGACATGATTACCAATAGCTTGTTTATTGAGAATCTCTTTAGCCGTCTTACAAGAGTTGTAATAGGCATTAGCTTTAGTCTTAAGCTCACTATTCTATTCCTTGAGAATGGTTTCCAGTTGAATATAACATTTAACCCTATTCTCAAGAAATGCTATTTTTTCAGTAAGTTCATCCTGATTAACATGCACTAGTTTTAATTCTTTTATCTCATTTTCAAGATTTGTGTTTAAAAGAATTATTCTATCATTTTCAATGCGTGCACAATCTAAGGTGCCAACAAGATGACGAATCATTTCAGTGTCAGTGAACTTTACCTCTGACATGTATGCAGATGAAGTGCTTGCCTCTTTAGCCACTAAATCAAGATTCCCAATCTCACCTGCTTCTTCATCACTGTCAGTGTCATCCCAACTCTTACCTTCAGCAACATAAGCTTTCCCAATCTTATTCTTCTTGCTAGAATCAAATGAGTTCCTTGTCACTTGCTTTGGCTTTTTACATTCAGTAGCAAAGTGACCCAACTCATTGCAATTGTAGCATCTGATTGTGCTCCTTTCCACAGTTCCAGTTTTGTAGCCACCCCTTGTGCTACTTGAAGAGGAAGATCCACCTCTCTGAAATCTGGGCCTGAACTTAAGATTGGGATTCCTTTTGAATCTGAACTTCCCAAACTTCCTGACTATCAAAGCCAAATCACCATCCTCCAGCTGATCAAGTTCCTCTAAAGAATAGAAGTCACCACCAGATTGATCAATGGATGTTAATCCATATTCAGCATCAATAACATTCATGTTAGAACTGGAAGGTTGAACAGCCTTCACTTCCAGTTTCCGTGGGACTTCAGCAGCCAATGCAATAGAAGTACTAACTATCCTCCCAGTTCCATATAACTCATCATGTTGAATCTGCTCCAGCTCATAGGTCTTCAGAACACCATACAGTCTTTCCAAAGCAATCTCTCCCAGATCTCTTTCTTCTCTAATGGCAGATATTCTGTGCTCCAAATGACGTGGAAGTGTAAGTAGGAACTTCTTGTTAATTTCCTTGATAGTGTAGCGCTTCCCATTAAGATTCAGATCATTGATTAATTTGTTGTATCTCTCAAAAACCTCAGAGATACCTTCACCAGGGTTTGATCTGAAATGCTCATATTGAGAGGTGAGAATTTCCAGCTTATTCTCTCTAACTTCCTCTGTCCCCTCATTGATTATCTCTATGGTTTCCCAAATGTGTTTGGCAGTATCACAGTTTAGGACATGATTATGCATGATAGGATCAAGACAATCAACAAGGATCAACTGAAGACAGGCATCCAAGGTAACATCCTCTTTTTCACCAGGAGTGAAATCCTTGGGATCCTTAGGGTACATCCTAGCAGCCCTAGTAACAATGTTATTCTCTATAACTTCTCCATCAATAATCATAGGGACTTCGGGACCATTCTTCAACACATCAAAGTATTTAGGATTAGCAACTTTAAGAAATAGGAGCATTTTCTTCTTCCACATAGGATAATGCTCCTTGCTGAACATTGAGATTTTGACTGTACCCACTTTCTGTGTAGTAGACATCTTTTGAGATTTTTAGGAATAATAAAAATTTCAGAGTTTAAGAAAAATCTCAAAACAATTGGATCTTTGATTTGTATATCAATCAAAAGGCTCTGATGCCAATTGTTAGGTCCTGATATGTTTGTAGAAGGGGGGGGTTGAATACAAACAGTACCGATTAATCGAATTTGTATTGATAGAAGATTTAACAATTTCAATAACAAATTATCTGCGAAATAAAATGAAAAAAGATTCAAGTTAAATAAAACTCTATTGAACTTGAAGGGTGTTACAAATCTGTGTACAGATTACAGAGTTCTTGTTAAAACAAATCTAGAATAAATTCGACATGAATTTATCTATATTTGTAATAAAAGGATCGAATACTAAAAAGTAGTTCGATAGTAATTCTAGGGATTATGATCCGCTAGATTGTCAAAGCAATACAAGTAATTGAATTCTAGTGGATTGGATATAACATTTATGTCTAGAATTTATTACAAGGATTTAAATTGAATGCTTCTGGTTGGTTCGCTTGAAAATGGCTGAAGAAATAAAAGTTGAATGTTTTGTATGTCTTCTGTCTTGTTAAATGAACTTCTTGTTTTGATTACAAATGACTTGTATTAATACAAGTCACAGGCATCATTCCTCACGCGCCAGAACCATTCTCTAGATATTAATACTGGCAGTACTATCAACATAGCTGGTAGTACTTTCGGTAGTACTATCAACTTGTAATGGTAGTAATATCGGTAGTACTAACAGTGATAGTACTACTAGTACTAATTAGAATTAGGATAAATCTGTTTTAATAAATTCTACTTTTAATTGATTTAACAAATGAATTAATTCATTTAGAATTAATTCACTGATTAAATAAATTAAATAAATGACTCAAATAATTTCATAAATTAATTAATTCTTGAGAATTAATTTATACATTAAATTACTTAAGATCTAGATTGATTAATTTAATATATGAATTAATTCTGAAAGAATTAATTCATAGATTAAATTAATTATCTTATAGAATAATATTAAAAGAGAATTAAACTAATTCTTAGAACCACTAAAATTGATGAAGAACTTCCACTGGCTGACGTTGACACTCCATGTACTGTCTGGTTCATGAGCGACAAACTTTAATGGTTGTTCTTCATACTTGACTTTAAGCTGTGATTCTTTTCTCCTTCTAATTAAACAAAGGACTGTAACCTGTACTTTTTCCCGTCACACTTCTGAAATCTCTGTCACTTTAAAGAGATCCACTTTCTTGAATACTTCACTGAGGCTTGATCAAATAAATGAACTTCTTCCAGTGTAGAATTACTCCAAGTCAGTAAATGACTTTAAACTTTATTCTCTTGACTGATAAAACCTTCTGAGATTCCTGTGACATCTAATCTAATATTTACTTATTACATTTTTGTTTAAGTTGAGTAAAATCCTCGAATTACAAATAGGCTATTGCATATGCCTTTCACCAGCCATATAAGACACTAAATTAACATATTAGCCTTTTAAACAAATAGAAACCATGACTGAGTTTACATGATTTCCTCGTAGAGGCCTACGAGGACACGTGTCCCCGAGAAAGTTTAAAAATAAATTTTATTAGTAATTTATCGTATAAATGTGAACATTTAATCAAGTGCCTTCACTAAAAAAAATTTGAGTGACCCTAAACTAATTGTAGAACAAAATATTTAGTTATATATTAAAAATGTAAAAAAGATATTATAAAAGACAAAGAATATTTAATATTATGAACAATCGATCTTATAGATTGTGACAAAAGTATCTTGTATATATTGTGCCCCCATATGAATTTTTATCTACATCCACCACTCACCCCATGAAATATATAGTATTTTTAGGCGTAAGCTAATGTGGTATTACATCAGTGCGAGGTTAAACATTATAGTTTGCTTATTTCTAAATCAGAAGTTAACCTGGGTATGTGTATAAGGTGTTAAAATATGAAGTGATTTGTGCGCATAACTGAAACTAACAAAAGTATAACAAAAGTATAATTATATAGTATTTTTAGGCGTAAGCTAATGTGGTATTTCATCAGTGCGAGGTTAAACATTATAGTTTGATTATTTCTAAATCAGAAGTTAACCTGGGTATGTGTATAAGGTGTTAAAATATGCAGTGATTTGTGCGCATAACTGAAACTAACAAAAGTATAATTATGTAACATTTGGCATGATATTTGATTCTTGAATATTTTAAGTGTAGCAAACACATATGCAAGACCAAGTAAAAATTGCGGGGCATCACATTATTCCCGTAATGATCTCATGATACACATGTGCAAGACCAAGTAAAAATTGTGGATTTATGATATTAATCTTTGTGTCGCATTATTATTGTCTCGTGTAATTTGTTAGCTTCCAGATAAATGATAACGGGACTACAATCCAGACCATTCAGACTTTGGATTGGTGAAGGATACGCCAACAGGTGATAAATGCCATGTGTCTACCTGGGTTGTGTAGTACAATGGTTGGAAGTATAAATTGTTTAGATGAGATCAGTTGTTTAATTCACCATAAAAATAAAATTAACTCATGTTTCAATTGAATAAGAGAGTGAGAAATTTTTTTGAATTGATTGTGTATATAATCATGTACCATATTTTGAAAACTAAAATACAAAAGTTCAAAAATAGTGTGAATCGCCATTTTTTTAAATCAAAAATTAAAGTAATAGTAAAAATAAGACAAATGAGAGATCGAGTTTATGTAAAATGATTTTTAAACAAAACAAAAGAAACTATGTAGCACAAATGGTTAGAAGGATGGATTGTATAGAGGAGGTTAGTAGTTCAATTAACAACTAAGACAAAATTAGCTCTATTTTTTTCTCATTAAATAAGAGAGGGGCATATTCATGTCATTTTATAACATGTAAGGGCATACTTATAATTTCACGGGGGTTTATTTGCTCAAAATACCCTAAAATATCCCCTTGTTATGCTATTATATATAGAATGGATGGATGGATGGAAGGATGGATTGCACTTAAAAATGGTGAAGAAAACATTGTTGGCATTTAATCTGAAACTTGCATTTTGTTTACGTTAGCTGTTTTGATGTCTACAGCTGGGGACTTGGTCCAAAGTTAGTAGAGATTTTGTAGGGAGAAAATAAAACATAGAGCAGTTGTAGGACAGTAGTTAAGCCCATTAGCCCATGTTCCTTGTTTTTAGCATCCATTTTCAATCATATAGTTTCCTTATATTGTACTGCATTTCCATATATGAAAAGCAAGTCTTTGACGTGCAAGTTTATGTGTGTGTGTTTATTTACTTAGATTATCAAATCAAACAGTTTATAAATATATATATAGATACATAAGCAAGACGGTATTGTTGTAATACAAGAATTGGTATCAGAGCTCTTAGAACACATCAAAGACGATGAGTATGGAAGCAAACAAAGGGAGAGGAGGAAGTTTTGGTATGAGTTATCCCATGTTGGCCAGAAGTAATTATACTGCTTGGTCCCTGAAAATGAAGGTGTTCATGCAAGCACACGAATTTTGGGAAGCTGTCGAACCAAGTGATCCTAAGGCAGCGATTGAAGGGAAAAAGGATAGGGTGGCTTTGGCCGTGATTTATCAAGACATACCGGAGGAGATGTTGCTGTCCATCGCACATAAAAAAACGGCTAAGGAAGCCTGTGAGGCTCTGAAGACTATGTGTCTTGGAGCAGATCGAGTGAAGAAGGCCAGGGTACAGACCTTGAAAGCAGATTTTGAGTCACTAAACATGGGTGAAACGGAACAACTTGATGATTTCTATCTGAAATTGAATGGAATTGTGTCAACCATTCGATCTCTAGGTGAAGAAATCGGAGAACCTTATGTGGCAAAAAAATTACTCCGGGTAGTCCGGTCAAAATTTTTACAGATTGCCTCGACAATTGAGCAATTTGGAAATTTAGAGACAATGTCCGTCGAAGAAGCAATAGGGTCGTTGAAGGCTCATGAAGAACGATTGAAGGGGAAGAGTCATATGGTTGGAGGGAAACTGATGTTGACACGGGAGGATTGGTCGAAACGAGAAAGTGATGAGGGAAAACTTCTACTTACTAGAGATGAATGGCTGAAACGAACGAACAGGGGTGGTTCTGATGGAACTTCCAACATGAAAGGTCGAGGAAGAAGAGATAAAAGTAAGATAAAATGTTACAATTGTAACATTTTAGGGCACTACGCAACAGAGTGCAGAAAACCTCGGAGAATCAGGGAGCAAAAGCAAGAAGCGAATGTGGCAAAGATAGAAGATGAGGAACCAGCATTGATATTGGCAAAACATGAGAAGGAAGAAAGTAACATGCTTTTACAGAATGAGCCCAAGGTGATGCCAAAGCTTATGCTAGCTGGGGAGAAGAAACAAGTGGAGTCTAATGTTTGGTATTTAGACAATGGTGCAAGCAACCACATGACTGGACAAAGATCAAAATTTAAAGAACTGGATGAAGGGATCACGAGACAAGTTAAGTTCGGAGACGGATCAACTATAAAGATTGAAGGAAAGGGCTCCATAAGCTTTAAATGCAAAAACGGAGAAGAGCAAATCTTTAACGAGGTATACTACATTCCAACTCTCTGTAATAATATTATAAGTTTGGGAAAACTTACTGAGGAAGGGAACAAGGTGGAAATTAATGGTGAGTTTTTACGAGTCTTTGAAAAACAAGACAGATTATTGATGAAAGTCAAGCGAGCCTCTAACAGACTCTATAAACTAATCATTGAGACCTATAGTCCTACGTGTCTTTTCACTAAGTTGGAAGACTCATCTTGGTTATGGCACTCTCGCTTGGGACATGTTAATTTTCAAGCTCTTGCTTTGATGTATAATAATCAGATGGTTCGAGGTTTGCCAAGAATTGTTCAACCAAAGAGAATCTGTCACGGATGCTTGATGTCAAAACAGGCTAGAGGATCATTTCCAGTCAAGGCTCAGTACAACGCGAAACGGGTGTTGGATTTAGTTCATGGGGATCTTTGTGGTCCTATACAACCAGAAACACCTGCAGGGAATAAGTATTTTTTCTTGCTCGTGGATGATTTCAGCCGTGTCATGTGGGTGTATCTGTTGAAAAATAAGAGTGAGGCATTTGATGCGTTTAAAAAGTTTCGAGCCAAAGTTGAAGATGGATCAAACATGAAGGTTAAGGTGTTTAGAAATGACAGGGGTGGGGAGTTTGTATCAAAAGAATTCAACGCCTATTGTGAGGAGGCGGGAATAACTAGACACTACACAGCTCCCTACACGCCTCAACAAAATGGCGTAGTAGAGCGTCGAAACAGGACTGTGGTCGAGATGGCCAGGAGATATCTAAAGAGAAGCAAGTTCCATCTGTTTTATGGGGAGAAGCAGTTAGGCATACAGTATATGTCCTGAATCGACTTCCCACACGAGCTCTGTCTGGTCAGACACCGTATGAGGCGTGGAGTGAGGAGAAACCAAACATTGGGCACATAAGAATATTTGGGTGTTTGGTTCATATGAAGGTTCCTGGCATTCAAACGAAGAAGTTGGATGCTCGAAGTAAACAGGTGATCAACTTGGGAAAGGAACCGGGTACTAAAGCATACCGGCTATATGATCCAGAAGAAAATCATGTGTACGTTAGTAGAGAAGTCAAGTTTGAAGAGGATAAGTCCTGGAATTTTTAAGATGAAGACAAGAAAGGTCAGACAAATTCATTCTCAATTGTAAGCACGGACTCAACACCAGAAATTGGTTCAGACAGTTCGAGACATTCTCACGCAGAAGAATAAGATGAATTTCAGGCAATGACTCCACAACGTGCACACACATCTCATGTTGACTCCGATAATTATGATGACAGTAATGAACCAAGAAGGTTTAGACAAATTGAAGACATTTACAATGAAACAGAAGAAACCGAAGTGGAGGATGAGCTGCTATTTATGGGAGCAGAAGAACCTGCAAATTACAAATGTGTAGCTAAGGAGCGTGAATGGAGACCGGCTATGGATCGAGAGATTGAATCTATTGAGAAAAATGGCACCTGGAAGTTAACCGAGCTACCTTCAGGACATAAGGTTATTGGTCTGAAGTGGGTGTACAAGCTCAAGAAGGATGCAAACGGAAATGTTGTGAAGCATAAGGCGAGATTGGTGGCAAAAGGGTATATCCAAGAATAGGGAATTGACTTCAAGGAGGTATTTGCACCTATCACACGACTTGAGACAGTCAAACTACTACTGGCGTTGTCAACAAAGAACAAATGGGAGGTACATCACATGGACGTAAAGACTGCATTTCTAAATGGGGAAATACTTGAAGATGTATATGTTGTTCAACCCGAAGGGTAAACAAAGGAAGGTCAGGAGCATTTAGTTTACAAGTTACTGAAAGCTTTGTATGGGCTTAGACAAGCCCCTCGTGCCTGGTACGCAAAACTTAATAACGGTCTTATAAATCTTGGTTTTGTGCGATGCCCGTATGAACTTGCTATTTACACAAAGAATATGGGAAGTGAGTGCTTGGTTGTTGGAGTATATGTGGATGATCTCCTAGTCACTGGTTCGAATGTTTCACTCATTGGGGAGTTTAAAAAACAGATGAATTCCAAATTCGAAATGAGCGAATTAGGGAAGTTATCCTACTACTTGGGAATTGAAGTTGAACAGGGCAAATGTTATATAGAGCTAAAACAGACAGGATATGCTCGGAAGATTCTTGAGAAGGCAGGCATGGCCGGTTGTAATCCAACGAAATATCCGATGGATCCAAAGGAGTACATAACGAAAGATAAAGATGGGAAGACTGTAGATGCAACTTTGTACAAAAGCATGGTCGGGGGATTACGTTATCTTGTGCACACTAGGCCCGATATAGCCTATGCGGTGGGTTTAGTAAGCCGATATATGGAACGTCCTACGATGGTACATCAGAATGCTGTTAAGAGGATTTTACGTTATATAAAAGGTACGTTGCAGTTTGGGTTGGTGTACACAGAGAAGAGTGGCAACAATGTTCTAACTGGGTACTCAGATAATGATCTAGCTGGGAACCTTGATGATCGAAAGAGCACTGGAGGAATGGTATTTTATTTGAATGATAGCCTTGTGACATGGGTATCCCAGAAGCAACGGTGTGTGGCTCTATCTTCGTGTGAAGCAGAATTTATGGCAGCAACTACAGCAGCTTGCCATGGGATTTGGCTAAGAAATCTGATAAACCAGGTAGCAGATAAAGTTATAGGTCATGTGGTTATTTATGTCGATAACAAGTCAGCAATAGACTTAGCCAAGAACCCGGTATTTCATGGAAGAAGTAAGCATTTCGACATTCGATATCACTTCATTCGAGAATGTGTTGAGCGTGGTGAAATAGTGATAAAACATGTTTGTAGTGAGAGCCAACGAGTAGATGTTTTAACTAAAGCACTGTCAACCATAAAGTTCGAAAGGATGCGCAGGTTATTGGGTGTCAAGAACCTCATCAAGCAAGTTTAAGATTACAGGGGAGATTGTTGGCATTTAATCTGAAACTTGCATTTTGTTTACGTTAGCTGTTTTGATTTCTATAGCTGGGGACTTGGTCCAAAGTTAGTAGAGATTTTTTAGGGAGAAATAAAACGTAGAGCAGTTGTAGGACACTATTTAAGCCCATTAGCCCATGTTCCTTGTTTTTAGCATCCATTTTCTATCCTGTAGTTTCCTTATATTGTACTGCATTTCCATATATGAAAAGCAAGTCTTTGACGTGCAAGTTTACGTGTGTGTGTTTATTTACTTAGATTATCAAATCAAACAGTTTATAAATATATATATATATATATATATATATATATATATATATATATATATAGATTCATAAGCAAGACGATATTGTTCTAATACAAGAAACATAATCGATTATGCATTTTCCTATTATTTTTTTTAATTTCTGGGTGCACCAATTATGGACAATGTATGGGCAAAAATTTAGAATGTATAACTGTGTTGGGATCATTATAAGACCATTCCAGCAATTAGGTATTTAAGATGCTGATTGCAAATAATTAAAAAAGGAACAAACAAACCAGGGGACTTGATATTTGTGATCCTTAACCATTTTCAGTTATTAATTATTACCAAACTGCATGAGAGTGTTTAGGCTGTCTTTTGTATATTTCGTGGGATGAACCTCATCTATTTGCTTGTATAATCCTTCGATTTTATTTTTTGAGTCTTGTCAAGTATTATATATATATATATATATATATATATATATATATATATATATATATATATATATATATATATATATATATATATATAGGCCATTGCTACATGAAGAACACTCTTATATAAAAAACAATAAAGAACATCATAGAATCTTACACAAATTGCATGTTGATTCTAATTTTCTCACCAAAAAAGGTTTATTACGAATAAAAATAGAATTTAACAAAAAATTAGAATCAAATAAAACATGATTACATGTAATTTCATTGTGATAAATATATATACAAGATTCCGTATTGGATTCTATACTGGATTATATGTAAGTTCTTTATATAATTGCATGAACGCGCAAGTTAGTTTAGTAGTTTACCAAATCATCAAGTTTCCGAAACAGATTACAATCATAGCCTTACTATCACTCATCACCTGTCTTTGCTTTGTCTTTGCTTTGACAGACAACAGGTACAATGCGAGCAGAGATGCACACTTAAATCTCAAGCATGCTGAAAAAACTTGGATGTTGGCCTAGAGGATTCCAGGTACAAGATAGTTAAAATTTTAATTACATATGCTTCAATTTCAATAAACCTCCTTCAAATTCACCACATATTCATGTAATCAATGCGAAAAAATTTAAGATTTTACGATAAACAGTGACTGCTCAATAAAAGTGGTATCTGGATGCTGGATCAAGTGATCAATATGGAGGACCTGATGGTTGTGATCATTGTACCAGTAAAGATTGTTTGCAGCACATTCAGACGATATAATTTGAGTGTTAAATCTGAAATAACTATTCAAAAAGAAATTCAAGCCTATATCTTCACAAACAAATACATTTTGCATATCCTGAACAGATTTGACAGATGAAAATAACTAATTCAACATGACATCAATGTAAATTTCGAAAAATTTCAGAGAGTAATCAGTTTGAACTTTGATTCGTGCTTGTGACAAACTAAAATTAAAACCGCGTATAACAGATGATTACAATTCAAGTCAAATATCAGCCTCAAAACTTCTGCAGCTACACATATAAGTCTATAACCTCAGAGATGCTGGTATCTAGCAAAATTTACTAGAGAAGAGATGTTGATGCCGTTAATTCACAAACAAGATCTGGAGCATACCAAATGTTCCATCATATTGCAACACCACAATCGCGTCTCCCTGCTTGCAAAGGTTTCTAGACTTTGCATATTCGATGGAATACTTCAACACATTTTCTGTGGAACTTGTAGGAGGAGTTATCGTCCACCCTGGGGTCAATAGAGGCACAATCCCACTGTATATAAGACCATGTCTTGCTGGAGCCTGATGAGTGCTTGACCAATCCATAGAATCACTTGTTGCATCCGGTAAAATTACGGACAATATTGGCATTTTTGGTCTGTATTTAGAGACCAGTTTAGCAGTAGTTCCACCTCTAGTTAAGACCACAACTAGAACTGCCTGTGAGGAAGTAGCAGTGTGCACAGCAGAACTAGCCAAACTCTCTAATGGAGTCATGGGTTTTGGTGCAGTTTCCATGATCCTTTTAAAGATGTCACTGTAATCCAGAGAATTCTCAGCCTCTAAGCAGATATTAGCCATTGTTTGAACAGCAAGTTCTGGGTAATCCCCTGCAGCTGTTTCACCGCTAAGCATCACACAATCAGTTCCATCGATAACTGCATTGGCAACATCGGTTGCTTCAGCTCGAGTTGGTCGAGGGGATTTGGTCATTGACTCCAGCATCTGAGTTGCAGTCACCACTGGCTTTCCCGCAACATTGCACTTGAAAATCATCATCTTCTGTGCTAGAAATATCTTCTCAATTGGTATCTCCATGCCCAAATCACCCCGAGCCACCATAAATGCATCCGTATTAGCAAGAATGTCATCAAAGTTGGCCACCCCTTCTTGATTCTCAACCTACAAAATTAGCCAAAACAAATGCCAGTTAGTACTACTCTTTAAATTTAAACATAAAAGAAACAACAGAATCTTAGTCATAAACTTTTGATCATACCTTTGACATCAGAACTATATTTTTGGCATGTTCACCCAGCAGCTTCCTAACCTCTTTAAGGTCCGAACCTTTGCGTACAAATGACAAAGCAATAATGTCAATCTTGTTGGGAACTCCCCAGTTTAAGATATCGTCCTTGTCCTTCTCGGTCAATGTTGGGAGATCAACAATAACTCCAGGTAGATTAACATTCTTCTTTTCACCCAAAGCTGCAGAATTTTCACATCGACATTTAACCATGCCTCTTTCCTTGTCGCAAGATAAAACTCTGAGTGATATACTTCCATCTGCACACAAAATAACACTGTCTGGCTTTACGTCCTCAGCAAGCTTCTTGTAGCTCATCGAGATCATATCCTCATCACCTTGTATTGTGTAATCAGTCGAGATGGTGATCTCTTGACCCTGTTTGAGATTAATTTTTTTACCATCCTTCAAGAGCCCTGTTCGAATTTCTGGACCCTGCAAAGGTAACATTCAGCATTCAGACACTCCTCAAACTAAAACTGCATGGTCAGAACTTCAACAAATCTTTTTCATATTCAACGAGCAAACATTCTGTATCCACTTTTACAACCTATTTATTCTTATCATCAACTTCAACTAGATAGAGATGTTCAGTTTCTAATTTACCAAAACATATATTGGATTGTAGATAAAATATAATTAATTCCGCAACTTTATAAATACAAATTACGACTGATAGTAGTGCTCCACCTGTAATCAAATCTACCAATTTATACACGGGGAGAGAGAGAGGGAGAGAGAGATGGAGAGACGGGGGGAGAGAGATGGAGAGAGGGCGGGGGAGAGAGAGAGAGGGAGGGAGGGAGAGAGAGAGAGGGATGGAGAGAGGGGGGGAGAGAAATGGAGAGAGAGAGAGGGAGAGAGAGAGAGAGAGAGAGAGAGAGAGAGAGAGAGAGAGAGAGAGAGAGAGAGAGAGAGAGAGAGAGAGAGAGAGAGAGAGAGAGAGAGAGAGAGAGAGAGAGAGAGAGTGAGAGAGAGAGAGAACACCAACCTTAGTATCCAACATGACAGCACAAGGAATAGAGGTATTGACAACAGCAGTTCTCAGATTATCAAGAGTCTCCTTGTGATACTCATGGCTTCCATGTGAAAAGTTGAAACGAGCGACATTCATACCAGCAACAAGCAACTTCTCAATCATCTCAACCGATCTAGAAGACGGTCCTAATGTACACACAATCTTCGTTTTGGGCCTCTTCTCCATCCTCTTAAGCTTCTCTTGAACACAAACATTATCATCGTTGACGTTGTTTGGTTTCGAAGAAAAACTGGAAAAATCAAGAACGGCCATTGTTAAGAATCAAGGGTTTTGTTTGTTCGCAAGGGTTTTAGGTTGTTTTGGGTTTTGTTGTAGACCAAGGGTTTAACATGCCTCCGTTTATATAGGTGTAGATTTTGTGTTTATTTATTCAATTGCGAATAGCAAAAGAATTTTCTGTTTTCTGTTTTTACTTTTTCCTCTTTCCTCTTTCCTTTTATTTTAGATTTCGTTTTAATAAAGGAAATTTAAAATTATTTAAAGTTATGGAATGTTAGACGTTTTGCTAAACATAGTTGAGTTTTAATATGTTGTTGTTTAAAAAGAATACGTTTTTATATTTGAGTTAGAATATAAAATTATTTTGCAATACATATAATTTAATAAACATGTAATTTTTTAGAATTGTAACCTTTTTTTAATTGTAAAACCTTTGGCTATATGTAGTGTATTTCTAGATCTATATTAAATAGTAATATATTTACTTTAGGCACAAGGAATTTGTTACTATAATTTTAAGCGTAATTAGTTAATTCTTTTGTCGGTATTTATAATTTTATATGACCATGAATATACACATACCATTGTTCTAAAAATAATCATCTTATATAGAGAATCGAGAATAACCATATATTCTATTATAGAATCTAATAGATAATTTTAAATATTTTTACATAAAATATGTAATTTGATTCTAATATAGAATATTAGCATATACAAACTTTATAAAAAAATTAACATTTAAAATTTGAATAAAAACATTGATTTTAAATTTGATTCTGCTGCAGAATCATTTTGGATAGATTTGATTCTGCTGTAGAATCACTTTGTACTATTGAACTAATTTTCAATTATTTTTTTAGAAAAAGTAGTGTAATTTCATTTTTTTGATTTAATAATTGAAATTTATAATCATATCTAATAAAAAATGTGATAAAAATATATATTATGAATATTTATATAATGGTTCTCTCCCGGACTCTATATAAAAAGTTCTCTCTTGAATGTCACTCTGATATACACATTTTCTTTTGTATTTTATGAGTTTTATAAAAAAAACGATACGATTACTATTTTTTTATCAAGATCGACAAAATAATAATAAATCTACAAATTCTAAATTTTGACATTGGAATATGTTATATTCAATTAGATATTTCCATATCTTTTAAATATGCATATCTTAAAAAAATAGAAAAAAATATTTGTGTCCTATTCAATGAAAATATTAAAAAAGAATAATTTATTCTAACATGATACTCTGAAGTCAAAACACATATATATTTTCAAGATACCTTCCTCCCTATTTTGCGAAAACATATATATTTTCAAGATACCTTCCTCTTTATTTTGCAAAACCATAATTTTTTCGTGAAATCTTTTAATGACTAGTAGTTCTTGTTTGTATTATGTTCAAATGTATTTATACTATGTATATTATATTATACTAGTTTATAGCCCGATGCACGGTACCTTAAATTTTACTTATAAAATTTTTGTTAATAATTATTTTTTAATTACCCATGCAACACACGACTCTTTTTTTAATATCTATAATTATGTTTATTTATAAATATTTAAATATTTAAAAGTTATTAGTTTACCTAATCAAATTATTGTTAAAAAGATTTAGCCATAAAAAAATTATAGTTAAAATTTTATATTTATTAGATTTTACACGCTCAATTTAATATTTGTTTATATTGAGTTATAAAAGTTAAATTTGGACAATTTTACAGCCCACATAAAACTCACAAAATAATCTTTAATTTAGTAATGATTTAACAGTACTTTTTCAGTTAAAAACTACTCTGAAACTATAAAGAGAAGAAAGTAACGAAATTTAATGTTGAGAATTCTATTCGATTTAATAAATCTATTTAACCAAATACAATTTTTAATTTAAAATGCAACAGTTTTCATCATCTATTTAAGATCAAACGATCTTTATTATTTTGGTATTTAATGGGTTTACTTATTTAATAAGTTTCCTTATTTAATTATTTTTGGTGTTCTTTATCAGTTTATTATGTTGGTCCTGATGGATGCAAGAAGTTGTCCTGCGATGATGTTGGAATTTTGAGCTATAAGTACTATCCATAGCTAATTGTTCTTTTTTGAGATTCTTTTTATACTACGGATTCTAACATGTTTTACGCTTCTATTTGTGCATAAGAATAAATAAATCATCTAGAAACATGGTTGCTAAAGACATGAGTAAGAGGTTTGGATCTGCAAAAGTGCATAGTGCCGGATTCAACATACCAGGTTTATATAATGAGGTGAATTATGCTCCAGCTCTTACTCCGGATCTGATTGAGGAGCAGGTATACGAGGCTCCCAACTTTGTAGAATTGTGTTCAGAATTTCAGTATATTATGGCATGAAGTTGAATGATTGTTTTAGTGTTTTTCAGTTTAATTATGAACTACAGATGTTGTATGGAATTAAAGAATTTAGAATAGAGGCATTGCAAGCTGAACCCGAAGAAAAATATGTCCGTCCTCCTATAAAGAATGAAATGGCTTTCAGCAGGACATACATAAGGGATCTACCGTGGAAAGCGGGGCACGTGGCTCCCGCCATAAAACAAGTAATGGAAAAAGTGGAGAAACGGATGTCAGCTTTGGAAGAAGAGATTTGGATTGATTACTCTATGAGAGTATATTTTCTATTTGACTCAGCTTGCATCATTTTACATAATTTTAGTGTTATGTGATCATGCAGTCCGTAATTTCCAAAAGTGACCTAGGATCACAAATATCTAAACCTTGGTCCCGAGGTTGTAAGAGTTTTCCAAACACTCTTTAGCAAGTATTTAGACGATTACACTTATTAATAGTAACTAGCATAATAGCATGTGCGAGGCACGAACCATTTTCTAGCATTGTACAGAGATACGACGTATTTAGTATTAAAAATTTCTGATTGCACTTGTGTTGTTACAAAATGAAGTGTATGGGCCGTAGAAGTTTTCTTAAAATGTATGAAAATGTAATTGAAAGCACTCATTCCTCAGTGATTGTTTAGGCTGTTGGGTGGTGACATATTGTGCCATGACCTTTATCAAGAAGTGTGCAAACAGCAGATGTAGTAGGTATTTGAAAGTGTCAATCGCGAATCAATATTCGATAATATGCTCGCCCACCTGAAAAGCAAAATGTCAGTTTTCGTATCTTGAAGCAAAATATATAGATTCGTTTTAAAAAAATTTAGCCACAAAATAAATCTGAGTATTTTTCTTGTAATGCATTGTAACTGGTAAATTTTTTGAAAGATAGACTGGTTTTCACTTGTATATTATCTGTTATTACACCCCAAAAATAAAATATACGTGCAACATCTGTTTATGAAGCAATGTTACCCATGAAAATGGTTTCTAACCTTCGAAAACTACATCTGAAATGTATAGTTTTGTCATCTAAAATATAATGCATATCTTTTTCACCTGATTTTGCACCTTGCAATTAGAAACTAAGATATACACCGAACTGAAAAGATACTACTGTAATGAATGCATAGATAAACACTTAGTGTGCGGAATGGGGAAAAGGCTCTCATATCAAATCAATATTAATTCTTTAATATTTTTGATTTGTTTAAATCAACTCAGTATTAATTTATTAATATTACTGGTTTGTTTTGAACAACCATGAGCGGTCAATAGTTTTGATATATATGGTATTATGATTATATGTATAACCCTCTGGCTCGTACAAGAATTTCTATTGGCAGTAAAGCGAGCAGAAGACTACGTGCATAATTACCATCCGTTTCAGAAACCTAGCAAAGAGTGTGTCGTTACAAAATTCAAGAAAAGCCACATGGTTTTACAATATGTGTATTTCGAGCCATATAAGACATTAAATTAACATATTAGCCTTTTAAACAAATAGAAACCATGACTGAGTTTACATGATTTCCTCGTAGAGGCCTACGAGGACACGTGTCCCCGAGAAAAGTTTACAAATAAATTTTATTAGTAATTTATCGTATAAATGTGAACATTTAATCAAGTGCCTTCACTAAAAAAATTTGAGCGACCCTAAACTAATTGTAGAACAAAATATTTAGTTATATATTAAAAATGTAAAAAAGATATTATAAAAGACAAAGAATATTTAATATTATGAACAATCGATCTTATAGACTGTGACAAAAGTATCTTGTATATATTGCGCCCCCATCTGAATTTTAATCTACATTCACCACTCACCATGAAATATATAGTATTCTTAGGCGTAAGCTAATGTGGTATTACATCAGTGCGAGGTTAAACATTATAGTTTGCTTATTTCTAAATCAGAAGTTAACCTGTGTATGTGTATAAGGTGTTAAAATATGCAGTGATTTGTGCGCATAACTGAAACTAACAAAAGTATAATTATGTAACATTTGGCATGATATTTGATTCTTGAATATTTTAAGTGTAGCAAACACATATGGAAGACCAAGTAAAAATTACGGGGCATCACATTATTCCCGTAATGATCTCATGATACACATGTACAAGACCAAGTAAAAATTGTGGATTTATGTTATTAATCTTTGTGTCGCATTATTATTGTCTCGTGTAATTTGTTAGCTTCCAGTTAAATGATAACGGGACTTCAATCCAGACCATTCAGACTTTGGACTGGTGAAGGATACGCCAACAGGTGATAAATGCCATGTGTCTACCTGGGTTGTGTAGTACAATGGTTGGAAGTATAAATTGTTTAGATGAGATTAGTTGTTTAATTCACCATAAAAATAAAATTAACTCATGTTTCAATTGAATAAGAGAGTGAGAAATTTTTTTGAATTGATTGTGTATATAATCATGTACCATATTTTGAAAACTAAAATACAAAAGTTCAAAAATAATGTGAATCACCATTTTTTTTACTCAAAATTTAAAGTAATAGTAAAAATAAGACAAATGAGAGATCGGGTTTATGTAAAATGATTTTTAAACAAAACAAAAAAACTATGTAGCACAAATGGTTAGAAGGATGGATTGTATAGAGGAGGTTAGTAGTTCAATTAACTACTAAGACAAAATTAGTTCTATTTTTTTCTCATTAAATAAGAGAGGGGCATATTCATGTCATTTTATAACATGTAAGGGCATAATTGTAATTTCACGGGGGTTTATTGGCTCAAAATACCCCTAAAATATCCCCTTTATTCTGCTATTATATATTGAATGGATGGATGGATGGATGGATGGATGGAAGGATGGATTGCACTTAAAAATGGTGAAGAAAACATTGTTGGCATTTAATCTGAAACTTGCATTTTGTTTACGTTAGCTGTTTTGATTTCTACAGCTGGGGACTTTATAATAACCCGAATTTTTGCTAAAATTTAAAACTTTTCTTATTATGATTAAGTGCATCAGTGAATAGTGAATTTGTGGATGAATAGTGATTTTGAGGGTTAAGAAAATTTTTGATGCCACCTATGTACGAGACGTAGTGTGGATATTCCAAAGTCATATTAGTGATCTACGGAGTAAATAAGTGAATGCAAAGACGATCGGAATTCAGAAATTCCAAATTTTATTTTGGTATAGTATCTGACCGGGCAACGAATTATATATTATTATATTCAAGAAATGAGATATTAAAATTGAGGATTTGAGGATTTAATATTTTGGAATTTTATTATTTTATTAAAGTCGATTTAAGGATTCGATTGTTGAAGTGAATAGTGAATAGTTACTATTCACTGCGAGAATCACGTAGAGTTTTATTCGCTCTCTTAGGAAATATTTCGAATCGTTTCAAGAGGAACAAGGCAACATTTACAGGATTAAATATAGACATGGAAGTAACATGTAACAAGATTAATTCGAGGGATGAAACATTTGGATCATCCATGTGAAAGGAAACGAACCAGTAAAGCTACTTTAGCCAAACACATGCATGCGCGACACGTGTCCTGGTGACTCACCAAAAGGTGATGACTCACCCCCTTTTTAACCACAAAATATCAGCCTTATCATTAATTGGCCAAGAGAAAGAAAAGAAAAAGGAAGAAGAAAACCGAGAGAGAAAAAGGGGAGAAAATGGCGGAGAAAGAATTGATCATAACTCGAGTTTCTCTTGGCGGTTTTTGGCGTTCCACCACTCAAATCGAAGCTCTCGAGAAGCTCTACGCAACCATGGTAAGCGCTCGCCTCACCTCTGTGTTTTACCCATCTGATTTTAGTGATTAAGAACGATGATGAATAGTAACTACTTGTTTTTATTGTTTTGTTTCCATGGGTTCAAGCTATATAAGGATCATCCAAGCACCCCAAGCCTAGATTAGCCATTGTTGATGCTTGGGAAGCTTCAAGGAAGGTATAAAAACCTCTGCCCTTTTTGTTTATACGAGTTTTTGAAGTGGTTTTGATGTTCATGTAAAGTTAAGATCATGATTAAGTGATTTAGTGATTGTTTGGATTTGTTTAAATGTGTAAAATGATGGGTGTTGGATTTGAGCCTCACCACTGATCTTAGAGGTGTAGGTTGGTTGTTTATTGAGGTTGTGGATGTATGGTATGCCCGGTGTGGCTTGGTTATGTTGTGACAAAATTGGATTATTCGATTTTAAGCCGTCGTAATGCCCGATTTTCGGTAACTCTATAAACTGCCTAGAATCCGAAAACTTACCTGCCTCTTTTGGTTCAGTGATGAATATGAGTGTGTAGAGCCTTGTTTCTAGTTTACGTGAGCGCAAGAATCATGTTAATCCGATTTACGGTTTAAGAGAAAAGTGAGTTTTAGTAAACGTCGTTCGGAGGAACAACCCATCTCTAGTCAGTCACTTTGAGGCTATATTTGGACCACTTAGAAGCCATATTAAAATGTGAAACTTTGCGGAATAATACTAGAGACAGTTAGGAAGGCTCACGAAAAAGATTCGGATTAAAAAGATTATTTTTCGATTTTATAAAAATGTTTTAGCCGAGGTTGCGCAAGTGAAAACCACTAAGAACATGACTTGGAAACCAATGTTGTAAATGGTTAAGTATAACTTGTATTCGAGGATCGATTTCGGACTAAACCTACGACTTAAGTAATTTTCGATTAAACATGGACTTAGTATGAGCCTATAACGAGCTAGTAATTCCTTGGTTGTGTTTCGCTTACGTGTTTAAGCATTGATTACAAGTGGATTATCCAGGGGATTAATCGTGCGTTTTCTTTGACTTTGTCTAGATTGTCCGGCATCGTCGCGAACCCCTATCACTTCTCGAGCATCAGGCAAGTTTACTAACCCTTACTATATTGTTAGAGTGGGCATATTTTCGAATGTATAATACTTGTTGATTCAAAAATATATCTATATATATATATATATTCTTTGTTCCAAGTATCGTGCAAGTTTTCTCATTACACGCTGTATTTTAAAGTACCATATTATGATATATGCATATACTAGATGCAAGTTTTCAAACCTATGCCTCTATAAACTGTTGTTCTTCTGATAAATAAAAGATTTTGAGATATATGTTATGTGTTCATGATTTCGAAACGATACCTATGATGCTAAGTATAAGTTGGACTTATAAGCTATGGCTATGGTAATATATATATAAGTCGATAGGTCAAGAAAAACCCTCCGTAGGGGGTATGTACTCTGTATTTATTCTACGGACCGGGAATGGTATCAGTTGTTATCTAGGGTTATATTATTATTATTATTATTTATTATCCCTTCTTTTTTTAAGAAAGTATTTGGGAATTACTCCTAAATAAATATTCTTTATTAAATATAGTTTTCATTAATTATTTAATGTCCTACTTCTTAAGGAAGTATTTTGTGAAAACTATTCTTTAACCCTAGATAACTAATTAAGTTTTATTCAGGCAATCATAAATATAATTAGAGAAGGTTCCCAAATCTATTTTCTTTTTAAGTCTATATTCTGAAAGACTTAAATGTTCGCTCAAACTACAAAGACTCAGGGGATCCTCCTCAAGTTTTAATGTTTGTTTCAAGTGGACTGCCCGGTCCTAAATCTTTTTTTGAAACTATTCATTTAACAGCTTTGTATGCTACCATCAAAATGATTTTGATTACTTCCTCAAGACTCGAGGAGTAAGACCAGTGGAATAAGTTGTATCCATGAACAAGCATCAGCTTGGGAAATATGGGTGAATTTTCCTTTCCAACCAGATATGACTACTCTGTGGAGTCGTATACCAGGGGAAAAAAGGGAAAGGAACTTTATGTTTCAGAATTATGGATTTTCTTGAACTCGGAGAATATGTAAGGGACTGAGTGGCGCCTGTCCCCTAAGGGAACTACGCGTAGACCGACGGTCTATGAACGGGTCTGTTCTTCCCTTAGATTATCAGTATGTGCCCGACCGTAGGGTAAACGGAGGGTGACAGACCGACAGACTATGATCGGGTCTGTTTTTCCCACCCAGAGAAAAGTATCAGACCGGCGGTCTATGAACGGGTCTGCTCTTCCCCCTACAACCGAAGGCGGGGAGGTAGGTCAGTTAGCGTCTGTCTATTCTTCCCTTCTACGTAGAAAAACAGCAGTGGGGATTCGCCTTGCGACTGATCATCGCAGGGGTATCCCTGTCGCCTAGAATCTCCGTCTATAGTTCATCATCCATGAAAGAAAAAGTTTTATGCAAGTTATCAGAGAAAGAAAGTTTTAAGCAAGTTTCCAGAAAAGAAAAGTTATTCAAGTTTATTCAAGCTATTCCAGTTATTCAAGTTTAGAAAGTGGATTGGAAATATTTTGCCTTGTCTTTATTTCCAGAATATGATATGAGATAAATGTTTGATATGAAAGATGATATTTGGAAATTCCTACAACTTCATCTTTTATCTTATGAGTTATGACTCTGATAAAAACCTGATTAAGGATATATATGCACACGTGGATTTTGGGTTACGGAAACCTTATATTTTCCTTATAACTTCATCTTTTAAGTTATATGTTGATAGTCTGCTTATATTTCTATAGCAGATATTTCACGGAAAGGATATACTGGGTTACCTTGTTATTTCATCTTTTATATTATACTAGAACTTTGTTCATAGTATGAATATCGAAAGTTTGCAGAATATTATGGAGATGATATTTGAAATACATCAATGGTATTTTTTTGGAATACATTCCGATAAGGAAATGAATTCAGTATCGAGATATTTTGACAAATTATTGTCTTATACCCGCTTTATTTCTGGGTTGAATTAAAGGCAGAATTATGCCATACTTTCATTACCTTGCTGAGCTATCGCTCACTCTTGCTATTATTTTATATATATTATATAACAGCGAAGCAGGATGCCAATGGGACGACACATACCTCGCAAGGCGTTTCCATAAACAGCTTCTAGCAGTGATCCCGGGAGTAGTACGAACCAATCGAATCAGACTACGGCTTTTGGTATTCAACTTATGTATAGACATGAATGGTATGAGAGGATTGTGAGCATCAGAAGGCTAAGTTGGTAATGTAACAATGCTTAGAAATTGTATCAGTAACAGATTCAAAAGACGGTTAGGTATTGTAATAAAAATTATTTATTCCGCAGTTGTTGTAGTGTGTCGTTTCTGAGACTCTAACCTGTGTGTGTGTGTGTGAGACTTATATTGTGGGGTCATGAGCAGGTGAATTATGAATGGTGTGAGTAATACAGGTAAGGCAAGGAGTACATGGATCGTGACAACCCTAAATCCCTGACCCCGGATTTGGGGCTGTTACAGACTTGGTCCAAAGTTAGTAGAGGTTTTGTAGGGAGAAAATAAAACGTAGAGCAGTTGTAGGACAATAGTTAAGCCCATTAGCCCATGTTCCTTGTTTTTAGCATCCATTTTCTATCCTGTAGTTTCTTTATATTGTACTGCATTTCCATATATGAAAAGCAAGTCTTTGACGTGCAAGTTTATGTGTGTGTGTTTATTTACTTAGATTATCAAATCAAACAGTTTATAAATATATATATAGATACATAAGCAAGACGGTATTGTTCTAATACAAGAATCGGTATCAGAGCTCTTAGAACACATCAAAGACGATGAGTATGGAAACAAACAAAGGGAGAGGAGGAAGTCTTGGTCTGAGTTATCCCATGTTAGCCAGAAGTAATTATACTGTTTGGTCCCTGAAAATGAAGGTGTTCATGCAAGCACACGAATTTTGGGAAGCTGTCGAACCAAGTGATCCTAAAGCATCGATTGAAGGGAAAAAGGATAAGGTGGCTTTGGCCATGATTTATCAAGACATACAGGAGGAGATGTTGCTGTCCATCGCAGATAAGAAAACGGCTAAGGAAGCCTGGGAGGCTCTGAAGACTGTGTGTCTTGGAGCAGATCGAGTGAAGAAGGCCAGGGTACAAACCTTGAAAGCAGATTTTGAGTCATTAAACATGGGTGAAACGGAACAACTTGATGATTTCTATCTGAAATTGAATGGAATTGTGTCAACCATTCGATCTCTGGGTGAAGAAATCGGAGAACCTTATGTGGTAAAAAAAATTACTCCGGGTAGTCCCGTCAAAATTTTTACAGATTGCCTCGACAATTGAGCAATTTGGAAATTCAGAGACAATGTCCGTCGAAGAAGCAATAGGGTCGTTGAAGGCTCATGAAGAACGATTGAAGGGGCAGAGTCATATGGTTGGAGGGCAACTGATGTTGACACGGGAGGATTGGTCAAAACGAGAAAGTGATGAGGGAAAACTTCTACTTACTAGAGATGAATGGATGAAACGAACGAACAGAGGTGGTTCTGATGGAACTTCCAACATGAAAGGTCGAGGAGGAAGAGATAAAAGTAAGATGAAATGTTACAATTGTAACGTTTTAGGGCACTACGCAGCAGAGTGCAGAAAACCTCGGAGAATCAGGGAGCAAAAGCAAGAAGCGAATGTGGCAGAGATAGAAGATGAGGAACCAGCATTGCTATTGGCAAAACATGAGAAGGAAGAAAGTAACATGCTTTTACAGCATGAGCCCAAGGTGATGCCAAAGCTTATGCTAGCTGGGGAGAAGAAACAAGTGGAGTCTAATGTTTGGTATTTAGACAATGGTGCAAGCAACCACATGACTGACCAAAGATCAAAATTTAAAGAACTGGATGAAGGGATCACGGGACAAGTTAAGTTTGGAGACGGATCAACTGTAAAGATTGAAGGAAAGGGCTCCATAAGCTTTAAATGCAAAAACGGAGAAGAGCAAATCTTTAACGAGGTATACTACATTCCAACTCTCTGTAATAATATTATAAGTTTGGGACAACTTACTGAGGAAGGGAACAAGGTGGAAATTAATGGTGAGCTTTTACGAGTCTTTGAAAAACAAGACAGATTATTGATGAAAGTCAAGCGAGCCTCTAACGGACTCTATAAACTAATCATTGAGACCTATAGTCCTACGTGTCTTTTCACTAAGTTGGAAGACACATCTTGGTCATGGCACTCTCGCTTGGGACATGTTAATTTTCAAGCTCTTGCTTTGATGTATAATAATCAGATGGTTCGAGGTTTGCCAAGAATTGTTCAACCAAAGAGAATCTGTCACAGATGCTTGATGTCAAAACAGGCTAGAGGATCATTTCCAATCAAGGCTCAGTACAACGCGAAACGGGTGTTGGAGTTAGTTCATGGGGATCTTTTTGGTCCTATACAACCAGAAACACCTGCAGAGAATAAGTATTTTTTCTTGCTCGTGGATGATTTCAGCCGTGTCATATGGGTGTATCTGTTGAAAAATAAGAGTGAGGCATTTGATGAGTTTAAAAAGTTTCGAGCCAAAGTTGAAGATGGATCAAACAGGAAGGTTAAGGTGTTTAGAACTGACAGGGGTGGGGAGTTTGTATCAAAAGAATTCAACGCCTATTGTGAGGAGGCGGGAATAACTAGACACTACACGGCTCCCTACACGCCTCAACAAAATGGCGTAGTAGAGCGTAATAAATTTCTTGTATATTTTGACTGATTGATAAAGATGTCATTTTCTATCCTGTAGTTTCCTTATATTGTACTGCATTTCCATATATGACACGTGCAAGTTTATGTGTGTGTGTTTATTTACTTAGATTATCAAATCAAACAGTTTATAAATATCTATATATATATATATATAGATATATATATACATAAAGCAAGACGGTATTGTTCTAATACAAGAAACATAATCGATTATGCCTTTTCCTATTATTTATTTTTTTATTTCTGGGTGCACCAATTATGGATAATGTATGGGCAAAAATTTAGAATGTATAACTGTGTTGGGATCATTATAAGACCATTCCAGCAATTAGGTATTTAAGATGCTGATTGCAATTAATTAAAAAAGGAACAAACAAACCCGAGGACTGCATGAGATATTTGTGATCCTTAACTATTTTCAGTTATTAATTATTACCAAACTGCATGAGAGTGTTTATGATGTCTTTTGTATATTTCGTGGGATGAACCCCATCTATTTGCTTGTATAATCCTTCAATTTTATTTTTTGAGTCTTGTCAAGTATTACACATCTCCGATGAATTCCTTAAATATATATATATATATATATATATATATATATATATATATATATATATAGGCAAATGCTCAAATGAGACCCACCCTTAAAATGAGAACTGGGAATCAATCTCAGCCATTAAAAATTTTAAATGTAATGAAATCTTAGCCACAAACACTCTCTCTCTCCCAACTAACACACCCACTTTTAGATCTATCATTTTTTCCTGCTCCATCTTTTTCCTCCACCTCCCACTTTATTTCTCCAGAACCATACACCACTGCCCCCACAATCTTCGTCGATGATTCAAGCAAAATAACAACAATATCATTCATAGATACATATATACACCTTTGTCATTTTTATAATAACAACAACAATATCATGCATAGATACATATATACACCTTTGTCATTTTTTATTATGTTCATCATCTCCGATGATATGTTCTTCGTCTTCGATGATACACACCAAATCTTGTCACCTCTCGTGACGAGGATGAATCAGATCCGCTGATTACTTCATCTCCATCATCATGAAAAAAGCATCTTCACCAAAATCACTCTATAAATGTGTGTTTATCATCATGATGATGTTTGTACAATCACCACCGTTTCAGATCAACCACAACACCATTGCACCCACTATCACACACTCGAATTTGAAGAAATTAGTGGTTTGTGTTTTAAAAATTTAGTGATTCGTGTTCAGATCTTAGTGATTCGTGTTTAGATTTTAGTGATTCACGTTCCAATTTTGGTGATTTGTGCGTTAAATTGGTGATTTGCTCATTTCTGGCGATGGAAGATATATCTGATAAGGTACTTGCTGGTGGTAGATTTGGTGGAGGTGTTGGTGTCGGTAGAGACTATGTACTGGTGGACTTGTTGGTCATGTGGTGATGATGAATTTAGTTGTGATTGTGGATTAAATTTAGTAATTTATGTTCAATCTGATGCTTTTATAAGTGATTGTGGTTGTTATACAACGTTTGCTGATTATGATTTCGGTTTGGAGATTATGATTTTATTTTGGTGATTCTGACTTTAATTTTATTATTTTTGGTGCAAATGGTGGTGATGACATGATTGTAATGGTGGTAGCAGTGGGCTAGATGGTGAAGGTTAATGACGTGTATGATGGTGATGATAGTCAGTGGTATTGATATAAACATGTATGAAATATGTATGTGTATATTAATAAGTTCTCAGTTCTCATTTTAAAGGGGGTCTCATTTGAGTAGCTCCCTAGGGAGCTACTCCAATGAGACCCTACTAAAATGAGAACTGAGTCCCTCGATGGCAATTTTGTAATTAAAGTGAAAAGTGCGGATAAATATAATACTGATAGACATCAACGCCCTCCATATTCTACCTAAACCCCCTTCCATTTTTGCTTCGTTATTACTCACCATTATCGATAAACACACTCTCTGTTGCAAAATTATTCACTATTATCTCTATTGTTCACCATTATCTCTGTTTTTCACCTTCAAATCACCCCCAAATTTGCCCTAATTAAGCCTCTAAACCGTTCGAAATCTTCCTAACACTACAATATCAGTATTATATGCTTCATTATTCTGATAATTACGACTATAAATCACTTTGTTACATTGGGGAAGAAGATGACTCACTTTACAAACTGGTTTCGCTCATATTTTGCTTGAATCACGTTTTATTATACTTGAATCATATATTTTTGTTTTTTTTTGCAGAAATTGAAGGAACGAATTGAGGAAACAAAAATAGAGGTAAATCTCCTTATACAGCGCATAATTGACATTATTTGCATGTTACAACAGAGAATAGTTTTGTTTTTAAGTGATTTTTGATGTTTATGTTTGTTTCATTTGATTTTAAAGTGATTCTAATGTGTGTGTGTATGTTTATTACTATTTTTTGCAGGATCTATTCACTCATAATTTTTTTCGATGGATAATAGTAAAGGAGGTAATATTTTTTTAATTTTTGTAATGAATGTGTATTAGAAAATAGTGATTTTCTATATAAAAGTGATATAGAACAGTGATTTGTGATAATATATTTGTGATTTGTGATATAGAAAAGTGATTTGTGATTTAGAACAATGATTTGTTATTTGTGATTTGTGTGTATGTGTTTGTGATTTATAAAAACAGTGATTTGTTATAATAAAAGGTGACTTCTGAGTTGTGATTATATTGTGCTTTTTTGTATATAGTGTAAGTTATTTGTTCAGAGGTGCTAGTTCTTGTTAAAGTGGTATAAAATAGAGATATGTGATTATAATAAGTGATTTGTGATTTGTAATGTGTGATATGTGATTAAATAGTAATTTTTGATATGTACTGATATAAAAACAGTGATTTGTTATAATAAAAGGTGATTTGCTAGTTTTGATTATATTGTGTTTTTTCTATATAGTGTACTCATTTGTTTAAAGGCTATTTCTTTTTTAAAAGTGATATAAAACAATAATTTGTTATAATAAAAAGTGACTTGTGAGTGGCATGCTACAGTTACTTTATCGGTCCCATTTATTCTGTGTTAATTTGATTTTTAGTATTGGGTGCCCCTAGCGGGGCCCTTTAGAATAGATGAAATATGAGGAGGACTCATCATAAGAGAAAGTCTCATTATAAGAGGGGTCTCATTAACCAAATTTTGTTCTCAAATAATAATTTAATTTCTCATGCTTACATAAATTTGAAAATTTAATCTTATAATACCATATAAAATAATGATTTGTGATATGCAGTGATATAAAACTTGTGTGCTTATGTAATTTATGCTAGTTCTTTTTAAAGTGATATAAAACAGTGATTTGTGATATGCAGTGACTTGTAATTTATGCTTAGATAGTGACTTGTAATCTGTTCTATTTTAAAGTGATATAAAACAGTGATTTATGATTGTGTTAGTATACAGGTTCTAGTGCAAGACAAAGCAGGAGATTGCAACAAATGAAGTTTCCGAAAACATCTTATACTCACCCACAAAATATTGATGATAGTGGAGATATTGATAAGTGCATACTAAACCAAGTGATAAACATGTATTTCCTAACATAATGTACTGAGTCTTGGGCTTTGACAGTTTCTGCAAGGATTAATGATGCTATCTACTAAGTATCACAATTACCAGGGAAGCTATTCCACATTTGTAAGGGATCTCTACTATTTATATTCTTAGCTTGTTATCTTATGACAGATCTGCATCTTATATATATTGCCTTTAAAATGTAATACAGATGCCAATGGGATAATCTCAACAGGTGACAACTACCAAAAAGGTTTTAGGTAGCCAGCATTATGTATGTTCTATTTATGTTTTATCTTTCTGATCCTCATGCTATTGAAAACTTCATTAGTTCATTTAACTTAATCTTGTTAGTATATAATATCACATTACATACTCATTTATATAATGAATCATTGTTTCAGTATCTGCGATCATTCCAATTTCTGTTTCATATACGCCTACCTTTTGTTTAATGTTTGTTATTGCATAAAATGCCAAAATGTCCTTGTATATATCATGCTAATTCTATTCTTATTCATTCATCAATTTTCTTTACTTTCCAACCTTATTACTCTCTGTGACACATTAGTGTTTCTTATGCTAGCCTAGGTCTTTTGCAAAAGTAAGTGCAATGCATCTGGAAAAGAACAAGTATGGTACTCAGAAGATGTTGCTCTCACAGCGCTCCTTGGTTGCTGAAGTTGGAAAAGCTGTTAAAGTAAGGGATTTCTATTCTCAGTCCGGTACCTATGGTGGTGCCAAGCCAGCCAAGTTTGCCCGCTCTTTGAACTACTGACCTTGCCACATAATATGATTCAGTCCTTGGCTCATACTACCACCTCAATTCTCTTCTTTAATCATAATTCCAACTATGAAAACACTGTAGATTTTCTTCTTCCTTAAATTTCTGCCTTTAATATGTTAATATTGTTTTCTTGGCAATGTAATATACAAAACTTTTTATGTCAAAACCTTTAACATTCTGTCATGGTAACTGGCATTTGATACCAGGCCATGTATGCTAATTGTATGAAAGGCTGTTGTCACTCTTGTGTGAATGTTAGGCTTTATCATTATAAGTAATGAATTCATGATGATTAGAATTGCAAAAGAATTGATTCTTTGGAAAATCTTAGTCATTATCTTTTGAAAGCACTTTTATTAATTAAATTGGAAAATGAACATATACTCTTGTTCTACTTAGATTTCTAAATATACATAAGATTGTTACACAGAGTCAACTTTAAAAAAAATGTTAAGTATAAATAACTTTTTTGAATAGAATTTATCAAAAAAATACAAAGAGATCATTTTAAAATTAACAATTTAAATACAAATCAACTTTTTTCTAGAAAATTCTCCAAAAAAAACTTACTTTCAAATTAAACCAACTCATCAACAAAATTACAAACAGATCATCTTCAAATTGTCCATTAAAAAACATAAATCACCTTTAACACTAAATTGAAAATTACACAAAATTATTGTTTACTATTTAAACAGAAATTATTCTAAATTTTAAAAGCAAATCACCTTTTACAATAACAAAGTCACAAAAAAAAACCAATTCAAATTAAACCAAAATCACCAAAATTGGAGCCAATACATTGCCACACACCAGCAGCCCCACGTCGTCATTAAAATTTACCTCAAATCACCAAACTTAAATGCAAAACACTAAAAAAATTTAATTGAAAATCACAAAAGGCAGATTAGAGCATTTCTCCCATTGATCATCTATCTTTAATCAAAATGAAGAATCTTCACCATCACCTAGTATGAAGAATCTTCACCATCACCTAGTCCATTCATTATCATCCATTACACCTCTACGACATCTACGATGACCACTACCACCTCCCTCGTAATCGTCACCATCTCCATAAACATAGCATTGTAAATTAAATAATTTCGCAAAAGCCTATCGATTGGAGACTTCATCATCTTCGGTAATACATAGTTTGAGATTCCAGATCTAGAGGAAAGAAAAAGTCAACATTATCAACAACATCATTGCACAATATCGACCACTCAATTTCAAATCGGGAGAGATATAGAAAGAGAGTCGATGTATGTATGTATATGTATGGGAGGAGTAACGATCGGAATTAAGATCGAAAAGAGTGCAAAGAAAGTAGGGTGAGAGGTGGGGTGAACGAAGGCCGCAGGGAAGAATAATATAAAAGGCCGAGATTAAAAAAATTAATATAAAATACAGGGCTGAGATTTGTTCTCAGTTCTCATTCTAAGAGGGGGTCTCATTTGAGCACCTGCCTATATATAATTGCATGAACGCGCAAGTTAGTTTAGTAGTTTACCAAATCATCAAGTTTCCGAAACAGATTACAATCATAACCTTACTATCACTTATCACCTGTCTTTGCTTTGACAGGACGACAACAGGTACAATGCGAGCAGAGATGCACCCTTAAATCTCAAGCATGCTGAAAAAACTTGGATGTTGGCCTAGAGGATTCCAGGTACAAGATAGTTGAAATTTTAATAACATATGCTTCAATTTCAATAAACCTCCTTCAAATTCACCACATATTCATGAAATCGATGCGAAAAAATTTAAGATTTTACGATAAACAGTGACTGCTCAATAAAAGTGGTATCTGGATGCTGGATCAAGTGATCAATGTGGAGGACCTGATGGTTGTGATCAGTGTACCAGTAAAGATTGTTTGCAGCACATTCAGACGATATAATTTGAGTGTTAAATCTGAAATAACTATTCAAAAAGAAATTCAAGCCTATACCTTCACAAACAAATACATTTTGCATATCATGAACAGATTTGACAGATGAAAATAACTAATTCAACATGACAGCAATGTAAATTTCGAAAAATTTCAGAGAGTAATCAGTTTGAACTTTGATTCGTGCTTGTAACAAACTAAAATTAAAACCGCATATAACAGATGATTACAATTCAAGTCAAATATCAGCCTCAAAACTTCTGCAGCTACACATATAAGTCTATAACCTCAGAGATGCTGGTATCTAGAAAAATTTACTAGAGAAGAGATGTTGATGCCGTTAATTCACAAACAAGATCTGGAGCATACCAAATGTTCCATCATATTGCAACACCACAATCGCGTCTCCCTGCTTGCAAAGGTTTCTAGACTTTGCATATTCGATGGAATACTTCAACACATTTTCTGTGGAACTTGTAGGAGGAGTTATTGTCCACCCTGGGGTCAATAGAGGCACAATCCCACTGTATATAAGACCATGTCTTGCTGGAGCCTGATGAGTGCTTGACCAATCCATAGAATCACTTGTTGCATCCGGTAAAATTACGGACAATATTGGCATTTTTGGTCTGTATTTAGAGACCAGTTTAGCAGTAGTTCCACCTCTAGTTAAGACCACAACTAGAACTGCCTGTGAGGAAGTAGCAGTGTGCACAGCAGAACTAGCCAAACTCTCTAATGGAGTCATGGGTTTTGGTGCAGTTTCCATGATCCTTTTAAAGATGTCACTGTAATCCAGAGAATTCTCAGCCTCTAAGCAGATATTAGCCATTGTTTGAACAGCAAGTTCTGGGTAATCCCCTGCAGCTGTTTCACCGCTAAGCATCACACAATCAGTTCCATCGATAACTGCATTGGCAACATCGGTTGCTTCAGCTCGAGTTGGTCGAGGGGATTTGGTCATTGACTCCAGCATCTGAGTTGCAGTCACCACTGGCTTTCCCGCAACATTGCACTTGAAAATCATCATCTTCTGTGCTAGAAATATCTTCTCAATTGGTATCTCCATGCCCAAATCACCCCGAGCCACCATAAATGCATCCGTATTAGCAAGAATGTCATCAAAGTTGGCCACCCCTTCTTGATTCTCAACCTACAAAATTAGCCAAAACAAATGCCAGTTAGTACTACTCTTTAAATTTAAACATAAAAGAAACAACAGAATCTTAGTCATAAACTTTTGATCATACCTTTGACATCAGAACTATATTTTTGGCATGTTCACCCAGCAGCTTCCTAACCTCTTTAAGGTCCGAACCTTTGCGTACAAATGACAAAGCAATAATGTCAATCTTGTTGGGAACTCCCCAGTTTAAGATATCGTCCTTGTCCTTCTCGGTCAATGTTGGGAGATCAACAATAACTCCAGGTAGATTAACATTCTTCTTTTCACCCAAAGCTGCAGAATTTTCACATCGACATTTAACCATGCCTCTTTCCTTGTCGCTAGATAAAACTCTGAGTGATATACTTCCATCTGCACACAAAATAACACTGTCTGGCTTTACGTCCTCAGCAAGCTTCTTGTAGCTCATCGAGATCATATCCTCATCACCTTGTATTGTGTAATCAGTCGAGATGGTGATCTCTTGACCCTGTTTGAGATTAATTTTTTTACCATCCTTCAAGAGCCCTGTTCGAATTTCTGGACCCTGCAAAGGTAACATTCAGCATTCAGACACTAGCTCCTCAAACTAAAACATGGTCAGAACTTCAACAAATCGTTAAGTACTCTGTAATAGCCACATTAGATTTCAGAATATGGAGGAAATCAATAAGCCTGATAAATATAATTCTCTAAATACAAAACCAATACTTTTACTGATTCTAGAGTTCTTGTATATTGAAAAAACTTATAGCGCTATGTTGGCCAAACTAAACAATAAGCAGAAATACAAAAAATCAACACAAGCATGGCATATACAGTATTTGATAAACATATCAACACCAAACATAGAATACACAAGAATTGTTATACACGGGGGAGAGAGAGAGAGAGAGAGAGAGAGAGAGAGAGATGGAGAGAGAGAGAGATGGAGAGAGGGGGGAGAGAGAAACAGAGGGAGAGAGAGAGAGAGAGAGAGAGAACACCAACCTTAGTATCCAACATGACAGCACAAGGAATAGAGGTATTAACAACAGCAGTTCTGAGATTATCAAGAGTCTCCTTATGATACTCATGGCTTCCATGTGAAAAGTTGAAACGAGCGACATTCATACCAGCAACAAGCAACTTCTCAATCATCTCAACGGATCTAGAAGACGGTCCTAATGTACACACAATCTTCGTTTTGGGCCTCTTCTCCATCCTCTTAAGCTTCTCTTGAACACAAACATTATCATCGTTGACGTTGTTTGGTTTCGAAGAAAAACTGGAAAAATCAAGAACGGCCATTGTTAAGAATCAAGGGTTTTGTTTGTTCGCAAGGGTTTTAGGTTGTTTTGGGTTTTGTTGTAGACCAAGGGTTTAACATGCCTCCGTTTATATAGGTGTAGATTTTGTGTTTATTTATTCAATTGCGAATAGCAAAAGAATTTTCTGTTTTCTGTTTTTACTTTTTCCTCTTTCCTCTTTCCTTTTATTTTAGATTTCGTTTTAATAAAGGAAATTTAAAATTATTTAAAGTTATGGAATGTTAGACGTTTTGCGCAACATAGTTGAGTTTGAATATGCTGTTGTTTAAAAAGAATAAGTTTTTATATTTGAGTTAGAATATAAAATTATTTTCAATACATAAAATTTAATAAAATTTAGAATTGTAACCTTTTTTTAATTGTAAAGCCTTTGGCTATATGTAATGTATTTCTAGATCTATATTAAAGTAATTTATTTATTTTAGGCACAAGGAATTTGTTACTATAATTTTAAGTGTAACTAGTTAATTCTTTTGTCGGTATTTGTAATTTTATATGACCATGAATTTATATACACAACTTTCATTAATATACTGATATACACATTATTTTCTTTTGTATTTTATGAGTTTTATAAAAAAGCGAAACAATTACGATTTTTTATCAAGATCGACAAAATAATAATAAATCTATAAATAAATTTTGACAGTGGAATATGTTATATTCAATTGGATAAAAAATTGGATTTTTTATCAAGATTTTTCTGTTTTTACTTTTTCCTCTTTCCTCTTTCCTTTTATTTTAGATTTCGTTTTAATAAAGGAAATTTAAAATTATTTAAAGTTAGACGTTTTGCTAAACATAGTTGAGTTTGAATATGTTGTTGTTTAAAAAGAATAAGTTTTTACAATTGAGTTAGAATATAAAATTATTTTTAATACATAAAATTTAATAAACATGTAATTTTTTAGAATTGTAACCTTTTTTAATTGTAAAGCCTTTGGCTACGTGTAGGTCTGTAATTCGAGTCGGGGGCTCGCGAGCCCGATCCGATCGGCTCGTTTAGTATGACTCGACTTGATTCGAACTCGTTAACGAGTCGAGCTCGAACATAAGACCGGACTCGTTTAACTAAACGAGCCGGTTCGACTCGACTCGTGAAATTAAACGAGCCGAGTTCGGGTAGAAGATTAGGCTCGTTTAAGAGTAATTTTACACGCCCGGCTCGTTTAAATAGGCTAGTTTAACTAAACGAGCCGGCTTGGCTCATGAAATTAAATGAGCCGGGTTCGGGCAGAAGATTAGGCTCGTTTAATTAAACGAGCCGGCTCGACTCGAATTAATATCCGGCTCGACTAGATATATGTAATGTATTTCTAGATCTATATTAAATAATAATATATTTACTTTAGGCACAAGGAATTTGTTACTATAATTTTAAGCATAACTATTTTTTTTTCTGTCGGTATTTATAATTTTATATGACCATGAATTTATATACCCAACTTTCATTAATATACAGATATACATTTTTTTTTTTTGCATTTTATTAAAGAATTTTCTGTTTTTACTTTTTCCTCTTTCCTTTTATTTTAGATTTCGTTTTAATAAAGGAAATTTAAAATTATTTAAAGTTATGGAATGTTAGACGTTTTGCGAAACATAGTTGAGTTTTTATAATTGAGTTAGAATATATAATTATTTTTCAATACATTAAATTTAATAAACATGTAATTTTATAAAATTGTAACCTTTTTTTAATTGTAAAGCCTTTGGCTATATGTAATGTATTTCTAGATCTATATTAAAGTATTTTATTTATTTTAGGCACAAGGAATTTGTTACTATAATTTTAAGCGTAACTAGTTAATTCTTTTGTCTGTATTTGTAATTTTATATGACCATGAATTATACACAACTTTCATTAATACAATGATATACACATTATTTTCTTTTGTATTTCATGAGTTTTATAAAAAAGCGAAACGATTACGATTTTTTATCAAGATCGACAAAATAATAATAAATCTACAAATAAATTTTTATAGTGGAATATGTTATATTCAATTGGATATTCCATATCTTTTAAATATGCATATCTTAAAAAAATAGAAAAAGTATTTGTGTCGAATTCAATGAAAATATTAAAAAGGAATAATTTATTACTACCTCCGTCTCTAAATACATGTTCATTTTGACTTTTGACCGATCAAATTGACCAAACATTGACTGAATTTTACATATATTAGATAATTGAAAAAACAAATTAATAATATCTTTGAAAAGTACATTTAGTCTATTTTTAAATGTAATTTTTAGTTTTTAAAATTAATAAATGAATTATTTATAATATTTAGTCAAAAATTAATCAATTTAACTCCTAAAAAATCGAAATGTACATGTAATTAGGGATGGAGGGAGTATAACATGATACTCTGAACATATATATTTTCAAGATACCTTCCTCTCTTTTTGCGAAAACATAAATTTTACCTTTACTTATTTATAGCAAAAAAATATTATTAAATAGTAAGATATATTTATAACGAGTTACCTTTTTCAGTTAAAATACATTAGCTTTTCTATTTTTTTCTAACAAAATCTACTCCATTTTCAAAAATATCACGCGCAATTACCTTTTTAAAATAAGAAATGTTACATTTTGTATTTTTACTTACCAAAACTCATTCTTTTCCAAAAATATCACGGATAAATCCTTATTTATTTATTTTAAAACCTAATTTAATGCTTTTAATTTTTATAAAAGTTTACATATTTTAACATGTATACTAATTTTTTTAACAAAAGTAATTAATAAAATCAATACTATTATATAATAGACGAAACATTAAAAGTTTGGTTGGTCGGTTTGGTACGTTGTGATTTTACTTAATTACCCTTAATTAACTGTACTTCGTGTTTTTACTTAATTAAACTTACTTATTTATAGAAATATATTATTAAATAATAATATTACCTATTTATAACCAATTACCTTTTTCACCTAAAATACATTATTTTTTCTATTTTTTCTAACAAATTCTCCTACGTTTTCAAATATAACACGGACAATTACCTTTTTTAACTAAAACATGTTTGTTTTTCTATTTTTCTTTATTAAAACCCATCATTTTCCAAAAATATCACGGACAAACCTTTAGTTATTTATTTTTAAACCTATTTTAATATTATAATTATTTTTTAAAAAGTTTACCTATTTTAACATGTCTACTTATTTATTTTAACAAATACAATTAATGAAAATATTAAAATATAAATAATCAAATACCTATTTATAACCAATTATCTTTTCTGCTAAAACACATTATATATTTTTTCTAACAAAGTCCATCCTTTTCTAAATATATCACGGGAAATTTCTTTTTACAATTTATTTTTTCTATTTTTCTCACTAAAATCCATTCCTTTTCCAAAAATATCACAGAAAACTCTTTACTTATTTATTTTAAAACGTATTTAAATACTTTTAATTATTAAATTTTAAAACCTCATTTTCCAAAAATATCACGGGCATTTACCTTTTTAAACTAAATATATGTTATATTTTTTATTTTTTCTTACTAAAACCCCTCATTTTCCAAAAATATAACGGGCAAACCCATACTTATTTATTTTAAAATCTGCTTTAATGTTTTTAATTAATTAAAAGTGTTTAGCTATTTTAACATGCCTACTTATTTTTTGCAAAATTACAATTAAAAAAATAATAATTAACAATTTGTGCTTCGCACGGGTTTTAAGCTAGTATTATAATATAAGTAATCAAATAAAAACTATTAAAAACAGTCCGTGTATCGCACGGGTTTAACGGTACCTGTTTATTGGTACCTGTTTTTTGATATTTCGTGATTTTACTTGATTATCTTTATTTATCTATAAAATAATATTATTAAATAGTAAGCTAAATTTATAATCAATTACATTTTCAGCTATAACACATTATCTTTTTTCTATTTTCTAACAAAATCTACTATTTTTCCAAAAATATCACGGGCAATTACCATTTTTAACTGAAACATGTTACAATTTCTATTTTACTTAGTAAACTCATTTTTTTTACCAAAAATATCACGGATAAACCCTTAATTATTTATTTTAAAACATACTTTAATGTTTTTAATATTTAAAAAAGTTTACAAATTTTAACATGCATACTGATTTTTTTAATGATACAATTAATAAAATATTATAATATAAACATCAAATAACAACTATTAAAAACAGTTTGTGCATCGCACGGGTTTTAAGCTAGTATATATAATAAGCGTAAAAGTGATTTTATCCAAAACTTTGGTCAAGTACCGCCAAATCAATAAGGACCGTTGATTTTAAAATAGATTAATGAAAACCGTTAAATCTAATATTAAAAAGATTTATTTTAATAATATAAACCAAATATGAGTATATTTTCTAAGTTGACTACAATTCTCAATGTAAAAATTTGTAACGTCAAATTCTAAGTTTAGTAGGTTTATTTGGTTCTTGGTCTTTACTTTAATTCTAAGTTGAGTTGGTTTTCTTTATATTTATTTTACTCCTAATTTGAATAGAACTAATGTAAAAATTCGTCATTTTATTCTTTCTTCAATTTCATGATAGTTTTAATTGGGAAAAAATTGTTAAATTTAATTTTATTGCTAAGTTGAATAGAACTAATGTAAAAATTCGTTAATTTATTCTTTCTTTAATTTCATGGTAGTTTTAATTGGAATTGTTTTGTTAAACTATCACTGAATTAAATATTATTTTGTGAGTTTTATGTGGGGTGTGAATTTGTTTTTAAATCTGAATTTTAGAACTCAAAATACAACATAAATAATGTATTAAGCGTATCAAACGTAATAAATAAAATCTAAAAACTAATAACATAAAATAAATATAATTATAAATATTAAAAAAAGAGTCCTGCATTCCACGGGTTATAAGCTATCTATCTATACTATAATATAATAGCTAAAACATTAAAAGTTTGGTTGGTTGGTACGATACCATTTTTTTGATACAACGTGTTTTTACTTAATTACCCTTATTTATTTATAAAAAAATATTATTAAATAATAACAGTGCATATTTATAACTAATTAATTTTTATAGTTAAAACAAATTACTTTTTCAAATAAAATTTTCTCCTTATTATAATTATTTAAACTATTTAAAATGCATCCAACTATTTAATTAGATACATTTTTAGGCTTATTTATCTTAAAATATGGGATTGACTATTTTAAAATTGATTATAATCAAAATATTTATAACTAAAATTAATCTTAAAAAAATAAAATATACAAAAAATAAAAGAATAATTGTGCCACTTAGCATAACACGTGATATAAGTTAGCAAAAATTTAAGTACTAAA
The DNA here is from genome assembly GCA_030848705.1 of Heracleum sosnowskyi. Taxonomy (NCBI): domain Eukaryota; kingdom Viridiplantae; phylum Streptophyta; class Magnoliopsida; order Apiales; family Apiaceae; genus Heracleum; species Heracleum sosnowskyi. The sequence continues at coordinate 124,934,875 of CM061243.1, forward strand.
ATTTAAATTTTGTATCATATCATTTTTTATATTTTTTATATGAAAATATATTATGGATGTAAAAATAATATGGATATATGTGCTAATTAAATTTTAGTGAACATGAAATTTTGGATTTTAATCTTAATTTAAATTTGAATTTGTGTTCAAAAATCAAAAGAACTGTGTGTTGCACGAGTTATAAGCTAGTATTATTAAATACGAAACATTTAAAGTTGGTAGTCAAACGGACAAACGGTCGGTATTTAGTGATTTTACTTAATTACCCTTACTTATTTTTTTTTTTAAAATTACTAGATATTAACATTATTTATAACCAATTACCTTTTCTATTTTTTATAACAAAATCCTTTTTTTCTAAAAATAACACAGCCAGTTACCTTTTTCAAATAAATATGTTACTCTTTCTATTTGTTCTTAGAGTTAAATGCATTTTGTCCTAAATTATACAACTTCTGCATTTTGTGTACCTAAAATATCAATTATGCATTTTGTGTACTTTGTGTACTTAAAGTATACATAAATAAACAATTTGTGTACCTCCGTTGTTTATATATTCAAATAATGTATTTTATGTATCTTAATTATTAAAATTAAGAAATGTATGTACTTGAAGTTTGCTAATAAGTTTGCTAATATAATTGATAATACAATTTTTTTTTCATATATGTTTCATATATTTGATTATATATGTGTTAAATGCAGGATCAAAAAATAAATACTAAAGAATAATATGAAATAAAAACAACATAACTTGAAATAATAGAAGTAAATAATATTAATTAGTAATTATATTTTGACTTATTAAATATTTCAAAATTTTATATACACAATTTGTACGAAAGTCATTATTATCATTATGTAATTAAAATATATTACCTTTTCTATTTTTCTGACAAAATCATTTTTTTTAAAAGATCTAAAAATATGTTCCTCTTTCTAGTTTTCTATACTAAAACCTTTTTTTTCCAAAAATATCACGGAAAAACCTTACTTATTTATTTTAAAACCTATTTTAATACTTTTAATTACGGGCAATTAACTTTTTAGCTAAAACATGTTACTTTTCTATTTTACCCTCTACTTTTCCAAAAATATCATGGACAAACATTTACTTTGTTATAACGGAAGTAAGAAAGATTATAATAAACGTAAAGAACAAACACAGATAGGCAGAAGAGAAAAATTTTATTGATCTCGAGGATACAGATTACAGTATTCAGATACAGATCTACGTTATGACCTATAGAGTCAGATACATATATGTTATGCCCTAAAAAATTTATATAGCACTCTCTAGGCGGATAAGTATTATCAATTCCTTAGAGGATAAGTCTTATCCTGAGAATAAGTCTTATCCTGAAGATAAGTCTTATCATGAGGATAAGTCTTATCCTTGACGGTGGATAAAGATTAATTTTAGATCCTTTCTTGTAGGAATTATTTCCATATCATAACGGCCAATTACTGATTCAAGGCATATTCTAACAAATCTCCACCTTGACTTGAATCCTCTAACAAAAAACAGATGTACCAGATGCACCATAATAATGCCAGATGTACCAGAAAAAACTCTTCTGCCTCAGATTTTGCCCAAAAGGGCAATCAGCAACTCCGAACATTTAGCAAGTCCAAACAATGTTGAAAATTGCTATGTGGAACCGGCTTGATGAGCATATCAGCTGAGTTATCAGCAGTACCCACTTTACTCACCTTGATTCTCTTCTCACTTCTTAGAAAATGATATCTTACTTCTATGTGCTTAGTCCTCTCATGATGGACTTGATCCTTAGCTAAACAGATTGCACTGAGACTGTCACAATACACTGTAGCCTGATCATGATGTAGACCCAAATCGCTGACCAATCCTTTCAACCAAATTCCTTCTTTTGCTGCTTCTGTCAATGCCATGTACTTTGCTTTTGTAGTAGACAAGTCACCGTAGGTTGCAGAGTAGCTTTCCAACTAACAATTGAGCCACCCAGAGTGAAAGCATAACCAGTCATAGACAGGGGCGTAGCCAGGAATATAAGTTACTGGGGTCAAAAATTTATCAACATAGAAAATAATCAAGAAATTTTGAAGTGCTAAGATAAACTATAAAGATACCTTCATGTCACTTATTACACAATTGTCCTCGACGTTTTTTCATATTCTGAAAGCGTTGTAAGACTGCTTCATTAGCGACCTCATCAAAGACAACCTTCTCAATATAGTGACAAGACAATCATTCAAAAATTGATCTCCCATACGATTCCATAGTCGATTCTTCACAATTTTCATTGCAGAAAAAGCTCTTTCAACACTTGCAGTAATAACAGGTAAGGTCAACGCTAACTTGACAAGTAAATAAACCAAAGGATAGACAATACTTCTTTTGGTTTGAACCAACTTCTCAGCAAGAGAACCAATTCCATTTGATGATGAAAATTTTTTGGTAGAACGCACATCAAGAATATAGGTTTCTAGTTGATTGTCTAATAAAGCAAGGCTTGTCATTGAGAAGTCTTGTGGGTAAAATTGAGCAAAACGAATCAACTTTTCCTTGTCAAAAGCAGCAAATAAATCATTTAGATTTAGACATGTCACACAAAGAATCAATTCTATGTTGGCCTCACTAAAACGATTGTTAAGATCCTGTAATTGTGAATCTATAGTGGCATAAAAGAATTGAATTTTGTAATGATGCAAATTTGTAACTTGATGAGTTTTGCGGCGTGACCTTCCTTTCATTTGAAAACCTTCATCCATACTCAAAACAAGAATACTATGCTTCTCACAAAATGAACAAAGTTCACCTAGCAGATCATCCCAACCATCATCCCTTAGAATCTGTAGCCTTTGTTTTGACAAGGTCACTAATCTCATAGCATTTACAATATCCTGATCTTTTCTTTGCAAGGAAATTGATAATTCATTTTTAATACCTAGCACTATTTTCATGAAAAACAAGCTGAATATAAAGTCAAAACTTTGTATGAATTCAAGCAAGGTTGAAACTTCAGCTCTTTGGTCAGAATTTAGGCCATCATCAACAATATTATCAAGAACATCTACTACAGACTCAAAAATAATAATCAATGAAATAAGTGTACCATAGTGCGAGCCCCAACGAGTATCTCCTGATCTTTTGAGAGTTGTTTCCTGATTCAATCCATGTCCACTTGTAATTTCTCCATTTTCCAATGCTTGAGAGATATGAACAACTTGCCGCTCTCGAAGTGCATCTCTCCTTTTACAAGAAGCACCAACCACGTTTACTAAATTTGACACCATATTAAAAAGACTTCCAACATGAACACTCTGTTTTGCAATAGCAACAAGTGTAAGCTGAAGTTGATGAGCAAAACAATGAACGTAATAAGCAGATTCATGATTGGAGCTTGATTCCACATTATTATCTTGATTTCCCCCTTTGTTTGATCAATTGTCGGTTCTCTGGCACTGACAGGACCTAATTTGATCAAAAACTTGTCCATATCACTTTTATTCTTTCATAGCTTCCACCCTATAACTCAAGATTGAATGTTTAAACTAATAGACTTAGTAAACAAGTGGCCAGGGTTTTTTACTTTACCAATTACCACGTACAAGTAACAAACTAACACAAGTACTTTAAAATTATTATACTAATTCTTTTATTGTGTGGAGAAGTATTCTTTTTAACTTACATGTAAATTCTTTTTTTATTGTGTGAAAGAGTATTCTTTTTAACTTATTTATGATTAATTTATAAATTAAACTTTAAATTACTAGGGTCAAAATTGAAATATAGTACTAGAAATATATTTTTTAGTGCGGTCAAAAGTAAAATTTAATACTAAACCAAAAAAAATTCAAAAAATTTTACATATAAATTTAAAAAAAAATTATAATTTCAGTGGGGTCAATTGCCCCCGCTGCCAATACACTGGCTACGCCCCTGGTCATAGACCTTCTACTATCAACATCTCCAGCATAATCAGAGTCTGAAAACCCTGTCACCAAACACTTTGTATCACCTCCATAAATGAGACCAACATTAGACGTGCCTTTTAAGTACCGAAAAACCCTCTTCACAACTTGCCAATGCTCCTTGTCTGGTTAATCCATAAACCTACTAACAACACTAACATACTGTGCAAGATCAGGTCTAGTGCAGACCATTGCAAACATCAAGCTTCCTACTGCACTAGTATAGGAAACTCGAGACATGTACTCCTTTTCCTCAGCATTCTCCGAGAACGCGACAACAGAACCTGATAACGTAGAACCTTGAAGAAGATACAAGATACCACGTTTAACACCTTTCATAACCACATCGGAACCCTTGCAGACATGTAGAACTCCACCTTCACCTTGAAAACTGAAACCCTTGTTGTCTAACATACTTAGAGATATCAGATTTTTCGTCATAAGTGGAACATGTCTAACATCATTCAATGTGCAGAATTTACCATCATGTGTCCGAATTTCAATCGAGCCTATTCCAACCGTCTCACAAGCAAAATTGTTAGCCATAGAAATTTTGTCATTGTCTACTTGCTCGTAGGTTGTAAACCACTCCCTGCGCGGACATACATGTTAAGACGTTCCAAAGTCAAGAATCCACACATCAGAGCGATGTGTGTGCTCATCAACAACTAGAGCAATATCTTCTTCAGAATTGGTACCAGCTACAGCAGCAGTACCTGCCTGTCAATTTATCCTATTGCTTCTTTTTCTTGGGACAGTCAGATTTCTAGTGTCCCTTCTCTTTACAGTAATTACAGACATCATTAGGTTTCGGACCCTTGGAAGCTGGTTTCTTGAATTTATTCTTCCCCGGCTTTCCATGTCCATTACTCCCGCTAGCTACTAACCCAACAGCCTGATTATTTGCACATGTACCAGCCGCCTTATGGCACAGCTCTCTAGAATGAAGAGCAGATCCAACCTCCTCTAGAGAAATAGTATCTTTACCAACAATAAACGATTGCACAAAATTACCATATGATAATGGTAAAGAAACTAACAGAATTAAAGCAGCATCCTCATCTTCAACTTTAACATCAATATTACGCAATTCTAATAAGATTGTGTTTAACTGATCTAAGTGATCTCGAAGAGGCATATCTTCCTGCATTCGCAAACTAAATAGATGTTGCTTCAGAAGCAACTTATTTGTTAAAGATTTTGTCATGTAGAGACTTTTAAGCTTCAACCACAAACCAGACACGATATCCTCCTCCGCGATTTCAGTAATAATATCATCTGCAAGACACAACAAAATTGTTGAGTGTGCCTTTTCTTCTAAACTGGCCATCTCAGCGCTTTGCGGATCCGTCGATTTCTTTTTCAACGGCGCCCAGAGCCCATGTTGCTTTAACAAGGCACGCATCTTGATTTGCCATAGACTGAAACTATTCCTCCAGTAAATTTGTCAACCTTCACGTTAATACCACTATACTGCATCTTTCTCACCAAAACTCAAACCCTATAAATAGAACTAGGCTCTTGATACCAGTCTGTTAAACGGAAGCAAGAAAGATTATAATAAACGTAAAGAACAAACACAGATAGGCAGAAAAGAAAAGATTAATTTTATATCCTTCCTTGTAGGAATTATTTACATATCATAACGGGCAATTACTGATTCAAGGCATATTCTAACATACTTATTTATTTTAAAACCAATTTAATACTTTTAATTATTTAAAAAAATTTAACACGCCTACTTATTTTTTTAGCAAATGCAATTAATAAAATATTAAAACATAAATAATAAAAATAACAATTATTAATAAAAATCTGTGCATCGCACGAGTTTTAAGTTTACTATACTATTATATAATAACCGAAACTTTAAAGTTTTGGTTTTCGGTTTTCGGTTTTCGATCACTTATTCTATTTAATAAAATAATATAAAGTATAAATATAAAACACATTACCTTTTAATAAAAATATATTAACTTTTATAAACATGCCTAAAAATAAAATTTAGTATAATATATCTCTCGGTCATTAAAATTGCCTTTTTTTAATTATCTATCTTTCAATTATTCTATTTAATAAATAATATAAATATAAATATAAACATAAACACATTACCTTTTAATGAAAATATATTACCTTTTATAAACACGCCTAAAAAAATTTAGTATAATATATATTTCAATCATTAATATTGTCTTTTTTTAATAATATATATTTCAATTTTTTATAAATTCCAAAAAATATCATACACTATATATTCTTAATAAAAATGTCAGGTATACAGTATACTTTATTCTATATATTTCCATTATTAATACAAAAATAAAAAAAATTGTAATAAAAAAATATTATATTAGATTAAAAGAAGCGGTGTTTCGCACGGTTATAAACTAGTAAAGGTAAAATATGATTTTGTTAAAAAAAATACTTCCTCTATCTCATCCATTTCTTTACACTTTCCTTTTAGATGTGCTTCCCAATTCTTTACATTTCAAAACTTTCCTAAAATAGTAAAGCTTTATAATATAAAAATTAACTACTCTCACCACTCTTTATCTATTTTACTTAACCTCCATGCCCAACCCAAATGTAAATAATTGGGCGGGATAGTTACTTTACGACAAACATTACTGATTTCCCCGTGCTTCACTCATTGCAAATTGCAATAACTGAAAACAACTTGCATTATGAAATTTTAACTTCTCTAGTTCATAGAAATGATAATATTGATCAAGGGCACTTATCCAAGACCTCATCAAAACAAACCAAAACTATGAGCTGAAAATCTTGAAAAATGAAGAATTCTAAGCTACAAATAATTAATTTTGATTAAGGCCTCGTAAACTTCAGGGCCACCATAGTTGTAGTCCTCCTCTAGGTTTCGGATCAAGAGTTCAACGTGTCTTACATTTGAGCTAAGATGCAATCAAATTCTTACATTATACTCTAACCAATACCAGAGACTGCAACTACTCTGTTCTCTCATTTCGAAGCCATTTGAAGACTGCAACTATTACACTTTAAGCTTATAGCCATATGGTCAGATTGAAGACAATTTGTTTCGATCTGAGGTATTCACTCTTTGTTTCTTCCAACTTTATATGAACTTGATGAAAAATAGCTTTGTATGATCAAAAATCCAAAGTCTATAACTTTTAAGAACAGGACAACACACAGATCCAACAAGCAAAAACAAGAATTTGAATCTGATACCAACATATATTATGAAACTATCATAAAGGTTTAGTTCAATACGGGCTTTATAAATGAAAATCCTCTCTAAACAAAAATCAAAACCGCATAAAATATAGCAACTCAATTTAAATTTCAACCTCAGTTTTTGCAGCTACTTCTACAAGTCTATAATCTCAGATATGATGGTATCTAGCAAAATTTACTAGTAACGAGATGGCAGATGCAGTTACTTCACGAACAAGATCTGGAGCATACCAAATGCTCCATCATATTGCATCACCACAATTGCGTCTCCCACCTTGCAAAGGTTTCTCGACTTTGCATATTCGACAGAATACTTCAACATATCTTCTGTGGAACTTGTAGGAGGAGTGATTGTCCACCCTGGAGTCAATAGAGGCACAATCCCACGGTATATAAGACCATGCCTTGCCGGAGCCTGATGAGTGCTTGACCAATCCATAGAATTGCTTGTTGCATCTGGTAAGATCACAGACAATATTGGCATTTTTGGTCTGTATTTAGACACCAGTTTTGCAGTAGTTCCACCTCTAGTTAAGACCACAACTAGAACTGCCTGTGAGGAAGTTGCAGTGTGCACAGCAGAACTAGCCAAACTCTCTAATGGAGTCATGGGCTTCGGTGCAATTTCCATGACCTTTAAAAATGTCACCATAATCCAGAGAATTCTCGGCCTCTAAGCAAATACTAGCCATTGTTTGAACAGCAAGTTCTGGGTAATCCCCTGCAGCTGTTTCACCACTAAGCATCACACAATCAGTTCCATCGATAACTGCATTGGCAACATCGGTTGCTTCAGCTCGAGTAGGTCGTGGGGATTTGGTCATTGACTCCAGCATCTGAGTTGCAGTCACCACTGGCTTCCCTGCCGCATTGCACTTGGAAATCATCATCTTCTGTGCTAGAAATATCTTTTCAATTGGTATCTCCATGCCCAAGTCACCCCGAGCCACCATAAATGCATCTGTATTAGCAAGAATGTCATCAAAGTTGGCCACCCCTTCTTGATTCTCAACCTACAAAAGTAACCACAACAGATGCCAGTTAGTACTTGGTAATATTTCAAAAATATATAAAATTACAGAATCGTAGCTAGGGTCATACCTTTGACATCAGTACTATAGTCTTGCCATGTTCACCAAGCAACTTCCTAACCTGTTGAAGGTCGGAACCTTTGCGTACAAATGACAAAGCAATTATGTCAATCTTGTTAGGAACTCCCCAGTTTAAGATATCATCCTTGTCCTTCTCAGTCAATGTTGGCAGATCAACGATAACTCCAGGAAGATTAACATTCTTCTTTTCGCCCAAAGCTGCAGAATTCTCACAACGACATTTAACCAAGCCTCTTTCTGTGTCACAAGATAAAACTCTGAGTGATATACTTCCATCCGCACACAAAATGACACTGTCTGGCTTTACGTCCTCAGCAAGCTTCTTGTAGCTCATCGAGATCATATCCTCATCACCTTGTATGGTGTAATCAGTCGAGATTGTGATTTCCTGACCCTGTTTAAGATCAATTTTCTTACCATCCTTCAATAACCCTGTTCGAATTTCTGGACCCTGCAATGGTGAAGCATCAACATTTAGAACTTTCTTGAAGAACAATATACATGGACATAACTTCAACAAAACTTTTTCATAAAAAGGCACTCTGTATCTACTTCTACAACGCACATGTTCTATCTAACAATCAACTAACACTGAAGGAGATGTTTATTTTGTACTATTCAGAAACTAGTCAAAATCTCAGAATAATGTTTAACATGTCTATTCAAATCATAAAGAAAAGCATGTCGAAAGAATCAAATTAAGAATACTAGTATTGCTTATGGACAAATTAAAATGCAAATTATTCCTTCAGTGTAGTCCCTGTTCTTATGCATCGAATACACATTCAAAGGCTAATAGTGAATGATTATGCCGGTAAGCTTGTCAAAAGCTATGGTCAAGTATATAAATCTGAAAAATCATTAAGATCCAGAAAAATTGAAAAGCTTAAAGTCCTCAAAGAAACATATAAACAGAAAATTAACATGACAACATATAAACTCTCTTCCTAACACCCAAGGTTCTAAGAGATCTAGTAATTTAACACCAAGATTTGCAATATCTCATGCACAAAACACACACGCAGAGAGAGGGAGAGAGGAAATGAGAGGGAGAGGGAGAGGGAGGGAGAGAGAGAGGGAGAGGGAGAGGGAGAGGGGAGGAGGGGAGAGGGGGAGAGGGGGAGAGAGAGAGAGAGAGAGAGAGAGAGAGAGAGAGAGAGAGAGAGAGAGAGAGAGAGAGAGAGAGAGAGAGAGAGAGAGAGAGAGAGAGAGAGAGAGAGAGAGAGAGAGAGAGAGAGAGAGAGAGAGAGAGAGAGAGAGAGAGAGAGAGAGAGAACAACAACCTTAGTATCCAGCATGACAGCACAAGGAATAGAGGTATTAACAACAGCAGTTCTGAGATTATCAAGAGTCTCCTTATGATACTCATGGCTTCCATGTGAAAAGTTGAAACGAGCGACATTCATACCAGCAACAAGCAACTTCTCAATCATCTCAACCGATCTAGAAGACGGTCCTAAAGTACACACAATCTTTGTTTTGGGCCTCTTCTCCATCTTCTTAATCTTCTCTTCAACACAAACATTATTGTTGTTGTTTGGTTTTAAAGAAAAACTCGAAAATCAAGAACGGCCATTGTTGTTAACTAAAGAGAGAAAGGTAGAAACAAGGGTTTCTGTATAGGGTTAGTTTACGAGAACATGCGCCTGTGCTGAATATTATACAGGAGAGGCGTGCAAATATAAGGAAAGACCGTTGTGGCTTCGTGCCCAAGGTAGCTATAAGCTATATAAACCGCCTTACTGTGTTAATTTCCATTATTGTTATATTATATTTTCCATGTCCCATAAATTTTGTCTTGACTTTTCAAAGTTAATTTTTTTTAAAATTTGACTGATAATTTAAAATTATTTATTTATGATTTTACAAAATTTTAAATTGACTCATAAATTTGAAAATTCAAACTTTATTATGTTATATTTTAATAAAATATATATTATTATAGAGTATATTTATTATGTTGAAAATTATTATGAAAATTATTATATATATTATTCTGAAAATTCGATTAAAGTTGGAATACCAAAATTTATTTAAAAATTTAAGTACTAAATATATGGAACATTCTTTAAAAAACGGTAGGTAGTCTTCGCATTTGTTAGCAAATTTTGTTAATTTAATTATAGATTTTCAAATTATTTTAAAAATTACTTGCACAACTTTTTAGGCATATGAGTCTCTTCAAAATTTTGAATTAAATTCTTGAACACCACAACAAAGGGTTTATATTAGGAAAGGACCGCCGCAAAAAAGTCTCGTTCGTGGCTTCGTGCCCAAGGTACATGATATATGGTTATGTTAAACATAAATAAATTTTATAATTAAAATATGTCGGTTGAAAAAATTTGTTACCTTAATCATAGATTTTGTGAATTTATTTTAAAAATTACTTGCGCAACTTTTTAGGCATACAAAGTCTCTTCAAAATATCGAATCAAATTCTCGAAGACCACAATAAATTTACTATTGTTTATGTATGGTAATGGTATATTACCATGTAGGCGCCGGTTTTTAATAGTTTGGAATTGAAAAAAGGTAGTCAAAATAGCATTATTCCAGATAACAAGAATCGGCAGTGGCCTTTGGTGTTTATTCGGGCGGTGAATTTTTTTTGCCAATATACTTTGGAATATAGAATTGTGCTATTTAAATATTCTCTTTTTTAGTCGAAACATTTCTATAATTATCGAATCCAAAAACATATTTAACAAAATCTGTCGGCGTTTTATTGAGTAAATTTAAATAAAAAAGCCTTTCAAACTCAAAATTACATAAACCTAACTTCGAAGATATTCTGTACTGCCTACAAACATGATAAATGATGTTTAGGTTCTACCTATTTTTCTTACGATTTGTTATTTTAAGTGTGTTTGACTCTACAAAATTAAAAACAATTTTGTAAAATTGAAAAAAAATATTAGTTGGAGTATAAAATAAAAGTAGCATAACTACTTTTCGAAATCAAAGATAAATTGGTTGGAGTATAAAATAAAGTAGCATAACAACGGTTGGTTTGAGTGTATCAATGATGTGTGCGTGAGAATGAAGCTTGAACAGTCATGCAAGATCAAGAACCACCAGCTACAGCTATTCATGTTGTTTAAAGCTAAAGCTACAGCTTTTCCGAAATCTTACCAAATCTGTACATTTGTTTAAGGCATTTGGGAACAAAACTTTTCAACAAAAATGAGGTGAAGAGCATAGTTATGTAACGTTAAACAATAATTCAACTGATTTACAAGCAAAAAAAAAAAACGAAACAGCAGTAAAACTTGTGTTTCAACATAGTTATCTAATGAGCTCAATCCCACAGTATAACAATAAAGATTTATTGATAAGAAAACGCATCACTTAACACACCATTTACATTTTTCTAAATTCTGGGAAAAGATTACAATCTGTGTTATAAATTCTTAATGTTATAAATTATAAGCCAGATTGTATAATTCTGCACATAATAGAAGCCCATCTTACTCAAACTTGATTCCCAACCAAACCCTCACCTGGCGTACCGCTGTCTCTCAACTCGCTTACCGCAAGTCAACGGATCAATTGCACTCACAATATATTCTTATAAAGTGGAAGACGTTCTTGATTTGTTTATCTTATCATCCCGTGGGGATGGAGGGGGCAATGATGGTGATGAGACAGCTGCGTGATAAGAAGAAGATGCAAGTTGAGCAAGAGCTGGAACAGCACCACCTGCAGAATTCCAAACCCATGCAACATGTTTAATAAACATATTTAACATCCTGAACTTCTTTACAAAAAGCAATACATTTTTTAATGTTAAAAGGAATCATCACTCACTATTACTCTTCAAATTATCTACCTATAGGTATGGTTTGCCAATACGACAAAATTAAAGATGTTGGTACTTAAATATGGGAGTACATTAGACAGGTATATCTTCACTAGAATCCACCAACAGGTTTTGCCTAAGACTGTCAAAGGAGGTAAGGAATAATTCATTTGTTTACAGTAACAATCCAGAATGGTCCTGAAGAATTATATTTACAATTCCAAATCTAGTCTTCAAACCAACAGCTCATGAAGTAGGTTGACCTTATATCAGATATCAGATGGGTACTATCCAGAAAAAATTGCCCATTAGGCATCATTGTAATCCTCATTAATGGACCCTGCATAGAGTGTTAATGTAGAAATATATGAAGAGAAGGAATATGACAGATCAACTGTTTGTTTCAACAGAAAATAAGGGTGACCTAGTACCCTGTTCTTTAATGGCTAGGATAGCTCAATCGTTGTCCTCAACAGAACTTCATAATGTTATTAAAGGATAAGCATGAACTTTCCTACATAGTTATCATAATACATAGTTTATCAAACATTGCATCTAACCAATATCTAAGCAAAAAAACAAAAACAAAAAGGAAGCCTTACCTGCTAATCCTGCACAAGCTGAAGAGAAAACTATCACCGGTGGAGCCTGTGTACAAACATAGATCCAAAAGTTAAGATCCCAAATCATGCATCAAGATGTGCAAAGTAAACATTAATATCTATTTTGGATATGCGAATCTGAAACCCTAAAACGTGTTCCAACAAAATATTAATCACAATGTCTCTGAGTGATGCAAGAATTTGCAGCTAAACATGTTGACTGGTGAGAGTCAAAACTAATATACAGAAAAACGATATTAGCAAGATTAAGCCGATTCCTCCCAATTAAATATTTTGTCATTAAAAAGGGAAAATGCTATAAGATAAAAAGTAGAATTGTTAGCAACCAGTAATCTAAAGTGTTGGCCATGGGGACTCATTCTTCTCTTTACGCCTTTTTCTACTACAAATAAAGCTTCTAATATTTAATGGACTTCTTACTTGGATCATTATCTATATTTCTTCTATTATATTTTTCACCAAGTCCAATAAAGTTTCCGGTTACTTCTCCAATTCTACTGCTCAATATCATAACAAAAACTTAGCAGCATCAGTTGTAGTTTGAGCTTATCTACTTTAAACCTTGTAACAGCATAGAGACAATCCAGACAAAACAAACACGTTTTCAGTCTCAGGATACCCAGCAATCCAGCATCATAAAAAGATAAAACTGTGCTGAAATATATGAAAAATCAAAATTAATGCAATAGATTAGTCCTAGAAACTTACACCAACAAGAAAATGCAGCCACATAGGTCCTTTAACCCATCTCCGAACAATTGGCATGGCTGAAAAGAAATAACATCACCAATTAAAAGAAGAAAGTTTGTAATATAGCTGTCTTCTTCCTAATTGTAATCAATCGATACAAGATTCTCGCTGATAGATACATGATTTCTATTGCTAATCCTAAATGGTTAAGATTATAATAGTAACGAGATAAATCAGAAAATGCAACAGGTAGCAGCCAGAGGCAAAACGATTTAACATAACACACCACAATATTGTAGCAAAAAAGACGTAAATGGACAAGCAATAAGACTCAAGGTCAATAAAATTACAGCACAAAAGCACTACTAATTTGGCACTTAATAGATATCGAGCTAAAACTTTTTTAGACCTAAATTCTATAAAACGAAAGATATGTAAGAGTAAACATACCATGGTTAAATCCGTAAAATGCACTTGCAGTACCACCAACAGCTGAACCAATCTACAACACACAAAATTCCAGCAAATAAAAAAACAATTACAAACCAATTATAAATATACCTGTAAAATCAACGAAAACACTAAATTAAAATTTTAATTGCTTATTATAATATGTGATTTTTACAAAAATTACCATGGAAAAGCTGTCCCTGATGAGTGGTGTAATAGTCCAATTACTAGTTTCCTGTTACAAAAAAATATATACAATATAATCATACAATAACGGAAAAATCGCGATTGAAAGAGAGAGAGAGAGAGAGAGAGAGAGAGAGAGAGAGAGAGAGAGAGAGAGAGAGAGAGAGAGAGAGAGAGAGAGAGAGGGGGGGGGAGAGAGAGAGGGGGGGGAGAGAGAGAGAGGGGGGAGGGAGGGAGAGGGAGAGAGAGAGAGAGAGAGAGAGAGAGAGAGAGAGAGAGAGAGAGAGAGAGAGAGAGAGAGAGAGAGAGAGAGAGAGAGAGAGAGAGAGAGAGAGAGAGAGAGAGAGATGTGTGTGTTACCATGTGTTTGGAGAGAGGACCAGCACAGTGATGACACCTCTCACAATTTTTAGGGTTTGGATCTTCCATTACCCTTTCTCTCTGCATCTGCAAACCTCCTGCGTAATTTCAATTCCTCAGTCTCTCTTTTCTACGGGTCTTTTGTCAAGTCCTGTACAGACTAAACCCCTGCCTCTCTTTTTTAAATTATTGAAATAAAAATGACTCTCTTTCTCTCGAAAAAGATATAAAATGCCTCTCCTTTTTCGTTTCTTTTTTGAATCTAGAAAAAAAAAAACTCTTAACTAATCAAAAATTAATTAATCAAGATTACTCGCCAAATCGTGACTAATCAATCCGATTATGCTAAAATTGGGTCAAAAATTATATTCTTAAAATAATTGATCTAGTTGGATAAAAAAAATCAAATTATTGGCCAAAATTGACATGATGTATAGAAATTAGTAAAACATGTAAAAAGTAAAATCACAAAAACTTGAAAATAAAAAATGAATTCTCTTAATTTTTAGGATAGTGCTCAGTAAATATATAATCTTTCTGGCTCCTGCCATAATTATTACAAATATTGCAAATATTCAAAACCTGCTTAGCATCAGTAGTTCCATTTACAACACAAACAATAAGCAAACTTAACTTCAATGTAGTTATTACATACATCCATAATACCATTGAATACAAGCCAATAGAAGCTATCACAGTCACAGCCATACAAAAAAGTGTCAACAAAACTTGATTAAGCTTTTGGGACACCTGATCTCTCCCTAGTGATCAAAAAGACCAACCTTATCATTTGTCTTGTCCAAAGCAGCATCAACTAATGCCTCAAGCCACCCCACCGGAGGATAACACGACGGAAGAACACAATCTGCCAAAGTGGATCACAAGGACTGATATCCATTTCTTTGCATTCGCGACTTGATAAAATATCATAATCCAAAGGCCACTGAACTGTGATCTCGGAAGATTGAAATATCAGTCATGTTTTTCTTTTTCTCCTCTGCCAACCTCCTCCACAGATCTATATAAACCCGTTCAAGTCTTCAAGACTAATGTAGGAAAACCAAGAAAATTCTCGAGACAAAAATAAAAGAAAATTAGGCCATTCAAGAGAAGCAGCAGCCAGCGTCTAACTTACAATTCAATATAAATTGACTCTAAAGACAACTATTACACGTTATCTCCGTATCCCAGGTTGAGTATATATAGTCTATAATTTGTACTGTCTATGGTTACAACTGTACTTGATTCAGAAAAGTGGGCTTAGATGTGGGATTTTGTTGGCCGATTCTCACATCATTTCCTTGAATGGCTTAGCTTCCAGATACGTCACCAGAAAGGATGCAAAAAGGTACTCAAGGCAATCACATATCTGGTCTGCCGGCTGTAAATGATGAAAGAAGCCCTGCAGCTTGGACAGGTAAAATGTCACCGAACCTACTAACTTGCCCATCCGTTAGCATGGAACCCAGTCTTAATGTACTCTCACCAAATCTGCTTCCAACCTGCCAATACAGAAGCCATTATTTTACTGCACGATAAGTGGCAACTCAAATTCACACTTTCCTCAAACTAAAACAAATTAAGTAACAATTCCCTACTAAAGTTGGTTAAGGAATCCACTATTCTAGATATACATTATAATTAAGCAAATGAACCATCCATTGTTCATTACCTGCATGAAAGATTTCAAAAAAGGAGTTGCCACCCCAAAACCTGAATCCTCATCAATATCAATACTTCGAGAAAGATCATTCTGCATGTAGTCTTTCCACGAATTCCTTGAAGAAACATCATCCATAGATGCTGAAATAGATGTCTTGCTTGTTCCCTTTGCTGATAATGCTGGGGCACTGGATAATAAATGTAATTACCAAGTCATTAGCTGGGTTGTATATCTCATATATTTGCTATTATTAAGAAGCCTTACTTGTGATCTCAACAAAACACGCGCACAGACATACACACACAAAAATGTGTACCTGATTGGAAGGTATTTGAAGCGGGGAACCGTGGAGCATCTCATGATATTTGACTCTGAATTAGTAGGTAACTTTTGCACAGCATCTGTGTACATCCGGTTGAGTTGCACAAAGAACCCAAAGAGGACAGCATGACGTAGATATGATTGCCTCTCATTCTCCCATAGGTATGGCTCATACCTGAAATGAGATAAACAGAATAAAGCTGCCAAATCAGTCTGACTATTCCAGTAAAATTAATACGGAAATAGGAGGTCAAAATAAACACAGAGCGTAAGACATAAATTATTGCAAAGTCATTTATTATACAGATTTTGAAATGTAACCTATTTGAATGACAGTAGCTTAACAAATACAATCAATTAAAAGGAGCTGTTTGCCTGTTTCTCAGTTGCTGTTGAGCAATATTTTCATTTGATAGGTTAAAAGATAAAAAGCTGTAAAAAGAAAGGATAATATTCTTGTTGAAGTATTTCATATGAAATACTCTATTGCCTAATCTTTTATGGATAAAACTAGATCCTATGTCCCCTTTGCCCACCTCTACAAAAATATAAAGACCTTTAACAATATATTAGAATCTAAATTCTGGTTCCCAAAAAGTGCCATCTTTTTCTAGACATTCCAACAAGTGCATGTCTTCATATATTAAAGGTCGAAGGAGAAGATGTTCCTTCAAAAGAAGTACAGAACTCATCCGAATACAATTCATCTTTTTAGCACTGCATTCTGGACCCGTCAAATTAAACAAATTGGGCCTTTTCGTATAAGTTTGGGTCAGACATATGTATGTGCTATCTATGATGAATGTTTTCTAAAATAGTTCATGTTTTTAGGTTGCGGCTTGAGTTTGTCTGGCTAAACCATTAAACAAATGTGAAGATTTATAAAAGAAGAAAAAGAAGAAGAAAGACATCTCAAAACGGGTCCCAAGAATTATGTGCAATTCTTCGGACCTGAATCAAAGTTGGCTATTTAAACAAAATAAATACCAATTATTTAGCATATAATATAACACTAGATAAGAGACTTACGTGAGCCAATCTATTGGATCCATCTTCTGTGCAAGACGATTGATTAACCCATCTATTCGCTCCTGACTGATGGACTTTTTAGTTTGGTGTTTATCTTGTCTCTTTCTATAAGAAGTCTTTATTTTGGGAGCTCTTGAAACAACCTCGTTTCCACTAGAATCACCCCCCGAAAGAATGTCAGCAGAAAATCTTAAATCTAAGAGAATCTGAAGCACTCCTTTTTCTGACACCCGAGTATCAAGAACCTCTTGATTTGAAAGGAAATCTCCGTATATACCAATGACCTGCATAACATATATTGAATCACCAGTGTAAATTAACCACATAAACTTTTTTTTTAATTAAAGGTGACATACATCAACTTGAGAAAGAGAATAAAGATAAAATGCAACATATTAAAATTCTGCATAATCAAATTTGAAGCTGAATTAGACTACCTTTTCCAACAACTTTGAGGCAAAATTCTGCAGAATTATTCTGTCAAGAACATGACCTCCAACTCGATGAATTTCTTCACATGCTTGAAACAAAAAAGAAGTAACATACAAGGAAGGCATAGAGGGAAGTGAAATTTTCATCTCTGAGGGGATATCCACAGATTTCTCATGCTTGACAACTGTCTCCTCCCACCCTGTTCCATGATTAAAAAAACTCATTAGCTTAGGGTATTGACAGAAACATTAAAAAAAATCGTTATTCAAGTGTAAATTAGTCATGCATATAAAATATTGGAAGCAAGCACTTGATGTTAAGAAAAAAGAGAAGACTACAAATGACAAAGGCTAAAAACACATCAACCAGAGTTAAGGAAAATGCAAATGGATCAAAAGTGAGAGGTATACACTATAGGTCAAATTTTAGAGAAGGCAATTCCAAAATATAGCAGTTTCCACATTCAGAGATGACAAATTTCTTATTAGCAGAACAATATATATTTTCTTGCAAAAAAATCCTTCCATTATAAAATAAGTTGTTGAGAAGTGCCTGCAATGCCTCTTAGATACCTTTACAATTTGAACACTTGGTGGAGGCTTTATATAGAAAGGGTTAAATGCCTGACTTTGGCATTTTGGCACTACCTACATTTTAGGACTCAAATTCACTAGAATATATGTTCTTTCCACTAACTACAAATATGATGGGAAATAGGAAAGAGAATAAAGCAATACAATAACAAGACGGAAACACTGAACAAGTCACAATCTAAGTTTATAAGCATATTGTTGAATGTACTTACTCTCATTGGAGCTGTTGCTGATAGACTGTCATCTTGCATAAGATCACGAGATAGAATTGCCGAAAGCTCTTCTGAGACCCAAGATATCCACAAATTATGAGCTCTAATGCAAAGATCTTGTATTGCTCTATTAAGTTCTTCAAGTTGTGGGCTTGAACTGTCATCAGCCCCATATAAGGCTGAAGTGACCACAGAAGTCTGTTTTTTTCAAGGAAACACTGCTATTTATGGGCCTATCGGACCTAGGTGAGTCAACTGAGGTTAACCTTAAGACCGCTGAGTCAACCACAGCTTTCTTTACCCATAATTTGGGCGAGCCAAGTATAACAGGAATGTGTTTCGAATGCTTTTGAAATGCAAAACAACAGTCGCCCAATAAATAGAGACCTCTGAACAGTTATAGCTGGTGGTATCACAAGCTCACCTTCCTTGTTGCTATTCTTCATGGCATCATATAATTGTCCCATTTCGGTCTTTAGTTCCATAAGTATGGTTGACATACTCTCGTAACACTTATTTTGTAAGTAAGGAGCTAGGTTCTTTAATCTTGAAGACGCCTTTGGAGATTCCAAAAAGCTCAAAAGATCCTCCAAGACACTCTCGCAGTAACTGTCCAACACATCCCTTATTCTGCTAACTTCAGTCCCGAGGTAAGCACTGAGGCAAGTGCGAAAATCAGTTTCTTCAGGATGAAGTTTCAAACCACCTGTTTTTATTATATAAATCCATGAACCAAACCCCACCACCTATTGGAGATCTATTTAAGTATGCCTGGAAATCAACTCGGTCACCATTTTGCCTCAGTAATAGCACAAATCGACTCCTTCACATTAACAGATTTACCTCAGCTCATCGAATCCAGATTCTATGATTGCTTCCATCCTCCCAATAAAAGCATTTTCAAATATCTCATCCCATAGATCTGCATCATCTCCCAAAACAAGCTCGCGAGTTCTCTTCCACGGCAACTCAACTTCAGAACCAAACACACTCTTAAGCCACTCCAAACTCCCTTCCAACACCAACTTCCCTTCCATAGTCTCACGCACCTTCTTCTCAGCAACGGCAAGCTGACTACCATTCTCGATCACATCAATCAAAAACCTCCCATTAATCTTCGAAACAATCTCTCTCCCACAGTTCCTCAACCAATCCGAACACGACTTTGCAATATACTCACTATCAAGCATTACCATCACAGACTCCAACTTATCCCTAAACGCTTTCCACAACCTAACTTCCTCCTCCGGATTCGGAATTCCACCAAACAATTGCGACGCAGGAGGCGAACTCAAAATCGTCTTATAAAACAACGGCATATCACTCAAAACTTGCATAAACAACTCTCCAACTTGCGCTACACTAACCTGAATCACCTTCAAAACCTCACAAAACACATTAATCACATCACCACTACCTACATTACTCCCACTCAAACAACCACTCAACTTCTGCGAAATACACGACTTTCTCGAATCCAAAAACAAACCTAAAACCTGAACCGGATCCAGCTCATCAATTACCGCAACAGCTGCAAGCGCATCAGCATACACACCGACACCAACACCTTGCGATAAATCCAACAACAACAACCTCTCTCGACTCCTAACCGAAATCTGAGCTTTAAAACTCTCAACAATCTGCCACTGATGTCGTAAAAGCGGAAAATTCGACAAAACATTTCGATTACTCGAATCATTCAATAAATCTAAACTATAATGCACATGCTTAGCTCTCATATATCTAGTGGCAGACTCTAAAAACATAAATTCATCTAAATGTCCCCAAATATTCTCCGGCGTATCCACTAGATACTTAACTCTACAAGCAATGCCATACGTTTTGGATCGGGTCGGGTTCGGAGCACTTACCGATTTATTCGAAGAACTCAAAGACAATGAATCGAGAATCGTGTCATGAATCGCCGAAATATTCGCGGAGATTGACTCGGCCGAGTTTTTCATCAACACAATTGAATCGGCCGAGTCGATGAGATCGCGGTACCGGTTTCCGACGAGTTGCCGGAGCTCTTCGCTCTTATCGTCGATCTGTTTTCTGGTGGAAGCTTCAATGTTGCGGATCTCTGATACCGGTTTTGATCGGAACAGTAAGTCGGCATCTTTCTCACGGTCGTAGAATTTGCCGTCGGCCGGCGGAGACGACGGCGATAACGACATTCTCATTGTGGTGGAGAGATCGAATTCTGTAATTTGTTATATAATATATGTTATAAACAAATCTACCAGAGTGTTTAAAAGCTTGTGTCTATATATTTCATAATTTTGTACTGTAAGATTAGTGTGTGAAAATAATGTAATGTACAGCTAAAATAAATTAGAGGAATTTCCTCAACGATACATGAGAGTTTATTAATCGATTGTTTATCGAATAAGTTTGGGTTTAATATCAGATTTTAATCTTAAAAATCAATTCGATTTCGAACTTAATTTGATTTGACTCAGTGTTGAACTTGTTTATAATTTTGAATAAAATATTAAAATTCATTTTTATTATTTATACACTGAAAATCAATTGTTGAATTCAATAGTAAATTGAGTTCGGCTCGATTAGCTTGCAAGTAAACTTAAATTTTGTTAATCAAAAAATTAAGCTCGTTTAGTTGATATGAATGGCTCAATTCATTTAAATTATTTGAATTAACTTTTAAATTCGAATTGACTCGACTCAGCTTAAGATCGTATAGATAAACAAAGATTAGAACGCAAGCTAACGGCCTCCAGCCAATATTATCACTTTAAATGAAGATTCTTATATGTTATTGTTACAAAACAAGCCTTCATCTTCTGTATGAACTCAAGATCAATACAAAGTACTTGTTACAAATCAACAATCAGATATATTGTTCATATCATTCTGTTTTTGATAGAGAGAAAGAGTAATGTAGATTCATACTGATATGAATTACAACTTGACACTTTATACACTACAATCTAACAAACTGTTGTAACAAACTTGGATGGGAATATGAGTTGGCAATCTTAGTTGACAATCTTAGTTGGCAACAGATCATCCCCAGTTGGCACAATACACAGCTCACACATTAACATCCCTCCTCAAGTTAGGAGTGGGCAACGAAGAGCAAACACCTAACTTGAAAAAAAAAAAAAATTAAAACTGAGATGAGGACAGAGCCTTGGTAAAGAGATTGGTAAAGAGATCAGCTGGTTGGTCACTGCTAGCAATGTGATGAGTGGAGATCAGCCAGGACTTGAGTTTCTGACGCACCAAATGATATTCTATTTCGATGTGTTTGGTGCGTTCATGAAATACTGGGTTGGAAGCAATATACAGGGCTGACTGATTGTCACAAAAGAGAGGAACATGAGTCAGATTAGGGACATGTAGCTCACTAAGAAGAGACACCAACCAAGACAGTTCACAGCACGTATCAGCTAAACTACGATACTCAGCCTCAGCAGTAGAACGAGACATAGTAACCTGTTTCTAGAGTATCACCAAGGGTAACACAAAAACCTGTTAACGATTGCCTAGTGAGTGGACCTCCCCCCCCCCCCCCCAAAATCTGCATCACAGTATGCTGCAAGCACAGGATTAGTGTTGGCACGAAAGAAGAGTCCTTGAGAAATGGAGTGAGCAAGGTATCGAACAAGCTTCAAGGCAGCATGCCAATGAATGGACTGAGGAGTGTGCATAAACTGAGCCAAGATATGGACTAGATATGATAGGTCCGGATGAGAAATTGTGAGATAGATTAAACGACCAACAAGGCGTCTATATGCATTAACATCAGTCAAATACGGACTATTAGATGGATGCTGCAAAGCATGATGTTGCTCCATAGGAACTACAGACGACCTCAAATCAAGAGATGCAAAATCTTTAAGAATATCAGAAGTGTATTTATGTTGATTGATAAAAATACCCTCTACATTTCTAAAAACCTGAATGCCCAGAAAATAGTGGAGCTCACCTAAATCTTTGATCTTAAATTGAGTTCCCAGAAAATCAGTAACTTGGGCCATCAAAATAGAATCATTACCTGTCATAATCATGTCATCGACATAAATGAGCAGTAAAATGATAGAGCCAGCCTTAGAATAAACAAACAGATTAGGATCATAGGCCGTTTGGACAAATCCAAATGAGAGAAGAGCTGAGGACAAAGCAATAAACCATTGTCGAGGAGCTTGCTTAAGCCCATACAGAGATTTTAATCATCTGCAAACCAACTTTTGATCAGGGTACATCTTCAAGATAGACTCTGAAATTGAATAGCCAGGAGGGCACGACATATAAACTTCTTCATCCAATGTGCCATGCAAAAAAGCATTAGTTACATCAAGTTGTGTAATACACCAATTATGCATAGCAGCAATTGCAATTAATAAACGAAATGATGTCATTTTTGCAACCGGCACGAATGTTTCAAAATAATCCAAGTTTGCAGTTTGTGTGAACCCTTTGGCCACCAAACGGGCCTTGTATCGATCAATTTGACCATCTGCCAAATACTTAACCTTGTAGAGCCATCTACAACCAACTGACTTTTTATGTGAAGGTAATGGAACCAGCTCCCAAGTACCATTTGTCTCTAAAGCAGCAAGTTCAACATTCATCGCCTCACACCACTCAGGCACCTGAACATCTTGTTTAAAATGTTGAGGTTCAATAATGACAGAAGATGTATTAACCAAATGAGATGGGAGACCTGTATAATCACCAAATTTAGCAGAAAGCACTTGATGCCGTTGTGGCCTATTTGAGACAAAAACTGAAGGAGCATTAGACTCAGGAACATGATGTGAATCCCAAGACAATTCAACAGTAGACTGAATACCAGTAGGATCATCCAAAGAGACAGAAGAAAGAGGAGTAGAAATTGACACATCTAAAGGCAGGACTAGAGGTTCATCATCCACAAACACAGAAGAAGCAAGAAACAAGGTTTGTGGAGGTTGGGAAACAATATCTTTAAACGGGAAAATATTTTCCAAGAATCGAACATCTGTTGAGATAAACACTTGTCGTGTAGTCAATTTAAGCACTTTATACCCTTTTGTGGCATAAGGGTAACTCAAGAATACTCTTTTAATTGCACGAGCAACAAACTTGTCTCCTGATTGTGGCACAACAGTCGCATAACACAATGAGCCAAATATCTTTTTAGGTGATCATATTGTGGTACAAAACCAAACAAGATTTCATAGGGACATTCATCATTAAGAAGATGAGAGGGTGTACGGTTGATGAGATATGCAGCCGTTAGTAAACAATCTCCCCAAAAAACAATCGGTAACGAGGCATGAAACTGTAACGCTCTTGCACAATTAAGTAAATGGTGATGTTTACGCTCAACCAAACCATTTTGATGTGGTGTGTACACACAGCTTGTTTGGTGAAGTATACCAAAGTCAGATAAACAAGTAAACAAACTGCGATTGATAAACTTTGATCCATTATCAGTACGCAAGACCTTGATAGTAGTAGAAAATTGATTATGAATAAGAGCGATAAACTCTTTAAGCAGCATAGGCATAGTAGACTTATCTGATAACAAATACACCCAAGTACATCTGGATTTATCTTCAACCAAAGTTAAAAACATGTTACAAGAACCATGAGTTTTAAACCGGTACGGCCCCCAAAGGTCCACATGAACTAGATCAAACAGATTACTACTAACACTTTGACTAGTTGGAAACTATAACCTAGATTGTTTAGCTAAGTAATAGTTATCACAAGTGTCTAGAACTTTTGTCTTACAGTCAATTGGTAGCTTATGAACCACTGTTGTAGGAATGTGCCCCAAACGAGCATGCCGCACATCTATACTAGAAACATGAGCAATAAATGGATCCCTCTGAGAAGATACCACTACTGCAAAATGAGTCTGAGAACTGACAGTATCATTAGTAAGAACATATAATCCATTCTCCTCTTTACCAAGTACGTGAGTTGTCTTCTAAGTGTGGTCCTGGAGGTAACAGACGTCAAACAAGAAAGTAACTTGACAAACAGTATCTTGCAGCAGCTTAGAAATGGACAACAAGTTGTAATTAAAGGCAGGAACACATAAGACATTAGTCAAAGTAACAGTGGAATTCAGAGTCAAATTTCCAGTGTAACTAAGGTAGTAAACCCATTGGGCAACTGTAGTGTAGCAGTACATTCTTGCACATCCTGAAGTAAATGCAAAAATGAAGTAATGTGATATGTAGCTCCAGTGTCAAGTATCCACTTGCACTTGAAAAAATTATTAGGTACAACATGTACTTGATGTACCACATGATTACCTGCTAGATGGACAACATTAATAGAATGCCTAGGAAACCAAGAAGGACTAACACCTCCTGATATAGAATCAGGTACATGTGTCTGCTGCTGAGATAAAGAAGGAGAAACATCTGCAAACATAGATGAAGAACCATTCAAGGACTTCTGCAACAATTGAATCAATTGTTTACACTGATTGTGAGACATATTTAGATCCTCAGAAGTAGGTTGTGACATGTGTAAACCAGCAATTGTAGTTTCAGTAGTAGCATATTGTGGTAAAGATGACTGATCCATAGAGGTAAGAGCCACATTTGCCACAACTGATCCTTTGGAATGTGTAAGTTTTGGCTTAGGTTTGGGTTTTCCAAATAACCTATGCCACGCTGGGTACCCATGAATACAGAAGCAAGTAGCTCGAAGATGACTAGTCATGTGACAAAAATCACAAACCAAAGCAGAATTATCACTCTGTTTATTAGCAAAATTCTTAACTTGCGACCTGACAGGTAGTGTAGACTTTACATTCATAGCAAGATTCCAGTAGACTGAACATCATAAACATGAGACTCTCTCTGACTTTCTTTCTGAAGTAACAGTCCATAACACTGACTTAATGTGGGAAGTGGTTTCATCATTAGAATTTGACCACGTATTCCAGTAAATGAATCATTCAAACCCATCAAGAATTGTGTCAATTGGATATTATGATCTGATTCACTCAGCTTAGCATTAATTGTACATGTACACAGATTACAGGTACACCTTGGTTTGATAGTTAAACACTCAAGTTCATCATGAACTGTCCTAAACTTTGTAAAATAAACTGAGATGAACATAGAACCTTGAGAAAGATGTGAAATCTCCTTACGCAGGTGAAACGGTTTAGGAATGTTACTCTGTGCATAACGCACCTCAAGATCCAACCATATCTCTCTAGCAGATTGCAAATACACAATGTTATTCCTTATTTCAACAGAAACTGAATTGAGAATCCATGATGAAATCATATTGTTACAGCGAAACCAGTGAATTAACAATGGTGCATTAACAGTTGGTTTCACATACGATCCATCTACAAAACCTAACTTTAACTTTGATGATAAGGCTAATTCCATAGATCGTTGCCATTGATTGTAATTATGCTCATTTAGCGTAACAGTAGTGATCTGCATCCCTGGATTATCCGATGGATGCAGATAATACGGATGATTACAATCTAGTGTAGAAGACATAGATGTAGATCCTATGGTAGCAGATGAATAAGAAGCAATTATAGACATGACAGTTACGTATACAGTTTTGCACAGATTCGTAAAGATATCACCTTAATTGCAGGTAGTTTGTAGATTACACAGATTCATGAACTAATCTCAATCAAACGAAACCTGATGAACACAAGCTCTAGAGTACATCAATGGCGTCATGCGAATCACAAATCAATACACATCGGAAAATCCATATTTGAAGCTCTGATACCATGTTACAAAACAAGCTTTCATCTTCTATATGAACTCAAGATCAATACAAAGTACTTGTTACAAATCAACAATCAGAAATATTGTTCACATCATTGTGTTTTTGATAGAGAGAAAGAGTAATGTAGATTCATACTGATATGAATTACAACTTGACACTTTATACACTACAATCTAACAAACTGTTGTAACAAACTTGGATGGGAATATGAGCTGGCAATCTGAGTTGGCAACAGATCATCCCCAGCTGGCACAATACACAATACACAGCTCACACATTAACAGTTATTCCCGATAATCTTTCTTGGTTTCTTTAATCTAATCTTCCTATAAGAATATCATTCTATAGACATTTCTTTTTCTTAACTCTTAAGCACCCCTGTCAATTCTAGTCAACATTACACAACAAATAAGCATCTACTGGAACTAGCAGACTTGCATTCTTCACTAAAGTATTGACCATCCAATGTAATTTATTTCTATTATTACTAACATAATGTTAGTTCTACCTTTCTACTTATGATGAGTTCAATCTTGTTATTAATAGCAAATTTTATACCAACTTGAGAGCCCTAAAAACAATGAGTCGCAAAGACTACGCTTTGTTTTACTCATCGCATCGCACAATTACTCATCGCACAAGACTCCCATGTCGGAGAAGGTCTTTGCATATGCAATCTTACTCTCGTTTTTAATAAATAAGTTGTTTTGAGGTGTTGTTAGGAGAATTTCGTACAACATCAATTGACGCTAGAAGGAGGGGATTATTTTTTGATTGTGGAGGACAATCAAATCATCTACATCATACGCAAGGGGGTTATTATGGATCAGGAGCGGCTTTAATGGAGGAACAGAACGATGGATGCGGTGATTCATGATTCTTTTCAAAATTAAGATAAGTTTTCTTATGCTTTTGTCCGTATACATAAGTTATCTTATAAAATTCGTAGTAAATTTAATACATGTCAGATTTTGATGATTTTTTATGATCCGGAAATCTTTCGTGATTTCCTATAACTTTCGTTCGTGGTGTTTTCTGAGATTATGTTCAGGTCTATTTTTGAAATCACAAAACATAATCTGATCCCGTTTTTCAGTATTTAGAAATTAATCAGCAGATGTTTTATTTGATTCCTGATTCGTTATAAGTCTGTTTCTGACGAGCCATATATCATCGGAAAGCTCTTTTCGTTTTCTACAACTTTTATGTTTTGTGTTTTCGAAGAAAACATCGTTTACAGGGTCAGAAAGGTAAAAACAAGATCTGGGCCGAATCTGAATCATGAAGATGTTAAAGAATTGTGATGCAATATTCGTAGCACATGATTTGATTACTTCACTAGCTCGTGCATGGACAAAAATAAGTGTGGAAGGTCCTTATCTGATAAGGGTAATGTTTTCAAAAGCTCTCTTTTACAAGGAGGATTAATATTGAAGACCCTACTCTCAGAGGAGAGTCCATGAATAAAATTACATTATTGAAGGTCCATTGGTAGATGGATATTTCTTGGTTGGCACGGAACATTCCTACAATCACGGGAAGAAATGCGGAGATGCCGCAAGATTGTAGGAAAATGTATGGGACCAGATGTGATATGGGCTGAAAGCCTGACATTTGAAATTGGGTATCTTATTAAAGCCTCAGTTCGGGGGCTCGTGGACAAACGAAAACGCATCCTTACTTGGACAATGACACTTGAAAAGTGTGTACGCCAATTCGGACTATATACAAAACTCTAAGCGACCGAATAAATTTGGAAGCTCGAAGATTTTTAGTTCTCCACTGCAGCAAGCTACACTGAAGAACTGGGGGCTTGTTGTTATGCATATTTTGGCATGGTCCAAATTTCTCCGTTTAATAATTATTAATTCAGATTAATAATTAATTGTTTAACCAATAAGCAATATCCTCTCTCTGAAACGAGAAAAGAATCAATCTCAATCGACGAATAACGGAAAATATCTCCAAACGATATTCTTCAAATCATGGAAAGAAATGCGGAGATGCCGCAAGATTGTAGGAAAATATGTGAAGACCGGAATATTTATGGGAACTTGAAGAGGATTGATAATCCTTGAACTATTTATGGGAACTTGAAGATGATTGATAATCCTTGGACTATTTATGGGAACTTGAGGTGGATTGATAATCCTTGAGCTGTTTATGGGAACATAAATCTTGACTATCTTATGGGATTGGACTGAATGAACTTATCCAATGACTTGTTTTCCAAGAACTACGTGAGGCTTGATCCCTATATAAATGGGTACGTAGGCACCTTGTATGGTACAGTGGTACACGACAATTGACACTCGGGAAAGAGTAAGAGAAAGAACCTATTCTCTATTCAATTTTTGAGGAGTCATCATACGAGCTCAGCCCCCAAACATCCAAAAATCCTAAATCCCCCTATTTTCATATTTCGTTATTCCAGCAACCTCCGATTCGAGTTGTTACGAAATTCCTCCAACAACATGAGGCTATTAAATTTATAAGATGATGATATATGCACACTCTAACATTATAGTTGCACACCCTAATTAATTTTTTGACCAAAGTACCCTCGTCCAACTTCATCCGTCATCTCATTGATCATCCTGCTTGCTTCTGCATTTGTTTTTTCTGACCATATTTTCTTTTTCTGTAAACATAATAATTGTAGTTCTTTTTATTCTTTTAATTGGTATGTATATGAATACAAACAAAAAAAAATTATTCTCTTTCACGATTTCAGGATATTAGAATTTTTGCATTTGACATGGGCGTTATATAGATCATCAAATTAAA
Source organism: Heracleum sosnowskyi (assembly GCA_030848705.1). Lineage (NCBI taxonomy): Eukaryota > Viridiplantae > Streptophyta > Magnoliopsida > Apiales > Apiaceae > Heracleum > Heracleum sosnowskyi. The sequence goes on from CM061243.1 coordinate 124,964,042, forward strand.
ATTAGAAATGTGAATAAGATTTTAAAATAAAAATACATGTAAATTTTGTAATTATATTTTAAAAAAGTTGGTCTAACAGATAGCTAGTTATATAATTTATATATACTAGCTTATAATCCGCGCCTGATTTTTTTAATATCTATATAATTATATTAAATTGTATTTTTTAATTATTAAATTTTATACGCTCAATTAAATATTTGTGTTGTATCTTGAGTTTTAAAAATTAGATTTAATCATAATGGAGTTTTAAATAATACAAAAAAAAATATGTATCATATCAATCAAATTAAGGGAATTTAGTAAAAAAAAATACCAAGAAATAATTAAGATAATTTAGTAAAAATACTAAAAAACATGTATTGTATTGATCAAATTTTTAATAATTTATTTTTAATAATGTAGTATAGAATAGTGTTCTTAGTTTTGGGAAAAAATCATGTAAGCAGTGTGCTTTAGTTTATATTTTGTATATGTATTAATGCTTATGTTTCTTAATTAAAAGGGAGGAACAAAAATGATAGGAAAATATATATAAAATATTGTAAGTTTTTAAGAATGCAGTTAATTTCTTCAAAAGAAAAGAAAGAGAGAATGCAGGTAATATCTGCTCGCGTACAATCTAATCTATAGTATGATTAACGAGTTACGAATAAATTTAGGATGTGCATGTATCAACGTCAAATTTATATTGTTCAACAAGAGTCTGATGCTGCACTGTGGCCTGTTAGGGATGTTTTCCTTGTACTGATTTGTACAGTGAAGATCTACTAAGCGTCCTCTCTTCATGTACAACATAAATTTTGAAGAAATGCCAAAGTTAGAAAAGGAGACAGATATGAACGCATTCTTTTATTCTAGTCTGCTTCCACACACAATCTTTATTCCTTATGTATCCAATTCTGAGTTCCAGATGCTCCAGTCAATAGAATCTTCGTAAAGAATAGTCTGAATATTGACTACTACTTGGTAGTAACTCATTTCCAAACTGAAATGTCTGTGCATTGCAAGTCCAAGACCCTGAGGTAAAGAACAATATTACAATGAGGACCTCATTAGAGGATTCTTCCTATCTGGTTTAGAAAATTCGGCTTCCAGAAATTCGCGAATAAGATTTCAAACTTTACCAGACAGGGAACCTACATGCACAAAAAAGACTGGTGGATTTATTCCGGAATCTGGCAACTGAAGGGTATTTTAAGTAATTAAGGAGCTGCTGTTTTAGATGAATAATGGAAGGCATTCTTGATGGCTAAAATTTGTTGGGAATATATATCTTGCAAGTAGAAGTGGAGGACCTTATTAGCTTATAAGCACAAAAGATTCTCACTACTCTCACAGGTGATGTGCCTTTTGCTTTCTGGCAAAGGACAAACCTCAAGGATCATTCCCACGGAGAGCGCGGAGAAAATAAGTAGTCCCAGAGATGCTGTGTTATCCTGTACCAGATGTCAAGAACATATCTTTTTGAGTTGCTGTGAAGATTGGTCAGGGTTGTGTATTCTATTCCTTCTTTTCAGGATTCTATCCCCATGCCTTATAAGGACACACTTGGGCACAGCTCTAGTTGTGAATTCGTCTAAAAATAATACATTAGAGCTTTAGCACACAATTTCTCCAGCAGAATCAAAATTCAAAAGTTGGAGGTGAGGTCCTGAGGAGAATATCTAATCAAGAACTTGAAGGTAAAAACCACAACCGTTGATTGATATTTAAATTTAGTAATGTTGATGTGCTCTGATCATGAGGCTGATTATTATAGCAATCATTTTAGAGACAACAACATGTATCATCATCGGCAACAGCAGCATCAAACAAATAATCTGCAGCCTTGCTCAAGAATGTTCACGGCTCCAGAAAGACATTTGTTCCTGCAAGGTGGGAATGTTACAAGAGATTCAGGGCTCGTCCTTTCAACTGATGCAAAACCTCGATTGAAATGGACCCCAGATCTTCACGAACGGTTCATAGAAGCAGTTAATCAACTCGGAGGAGCAGACAGTAAGTGCAAACACTGTAAATTCAGTTCAAATGTACCCTGTAACTTCCATATACTACAGTTACCTAATTTATATGGTTTTTTGTTTCTCTACTGCAGAGGCTACACCAAAATCAGTTTTAAAACTAATGGGAATTCAAGGACTTACCTTATACCACTTGAAGAGTCATCTTCAGGTATCTATACATACACATTTAAATTATCTTCATTGAGAAACTAGTTTTCCAGTCAATTAGTATACAGAATTCAGGTCTTAAAAGGCATATCTTTAGACTTCTATGCCGACAAAGGAAGGGAAATTATTAGCATCATCACAACAGTTTTTGAATGAATTCTCTTGATTGCCATGTTGTCGTGAAAAGATTATAATCATTGCTTGTTGTCTGGCAGAAGTATAGGCTAAGCAAAAATATACATGGACAACAAGCACATACTGGATCAAACAAAGTTGGTGAGTTCAAATATTACTTATCAGTTTATGCATTGAAAACAGTCCATCACAGAGAGAGAACATAACAATGATCTGATTAATTGGAATAGTTACCACATCAGAAGACAGGATGCCAGAGGCAAATGAAAGTCATACGATTAATCTAAGCATCGGAACTCAAACGAAAAAGTAAGAATCGTCTGCCCTTACTTTAGTTCTTTTTTTTTTTTATTGAAAAACACAAATTAATACATATGATGTCTTACACTGAAGTTCGCATATAAGTGAAGCAATACAAATGCAAATCGAAGTGCAGAGGCAGCTACATCAGCAGCTTGAGGTATGCACTATTCAACATCTATCAGATACAAAAAGTTTTTCTAGGACATTAAACAATTTGAGGTAAACTCACTTGCGTTTTGAACAGGTTCAGCGACACCTACAACTCCGAATGGAAGCCCAGGGGAAATACCTGCAAGCAGTGTTGGAGAGAGCTCAAGATACAATCACAAAACAGAATTTAGGTGAAGTTGGACTTGAGGCTACAATGGTCCAGCTATCAGAACCAGTCTCTAAAGTATCAAAAAAATGCATAGCTTCCACGAAACATGTTTCAAGCTTCTGTCAGCAGCAAAACCAATCAAACCTAGATGGTTCACTAGATAGCTGCTCAACATCTTGTGGAGGTTCACAAAGAAACCAAGATACTCACAACAATGTAATGCACTCGACAAATTTGGTTTTTGCACCCATGAATCGTAGTGAAACTGACTATGATACGAGAAACAAAGCATTTGACGTTGAGCTGCAAGCTATTGACTTATCCATGAGTATTCAAAGAGGAAAACGGAACGAGGACAACAGCTATGTTCATGAAGGTTTCCAGAAAACGAACCATGGCCCTAGTTTTCTTGATCGAGTTACGAAAAGAACAGATTCAGCTAAAGCTAAGCAGGAAAATGATGACACAATGCAAGAGCTACAGCTCTCCTGCTTCATGCCAAAGTTGGACCTAAATATACATGATGATATTGATGCAACTTCAAGATGTAAGCAGTTTGACCTGAATGGTTTTAACTGGTGCTAGGGACCTCAATTTATTCGGCAAAAGAACTTTGCATTGTTTACTAGAAACTATCTAGATTCTGAATCAGGCAGGCAACAATATCCAAAATGATCTTACAAGTTCGAATTGAACGTTTTCAAATCGAGAGATCATGTTCTCAAACTCCCTGATCAAACTAAGTACTTAATTTTCGATCTGATGTTTAGTCCGATTAATTTTTCTTACAACTAATAACGAAATAAATAAATCACTAGCTTATAACCCGTGCCAAGCACATAAATAAATCTTGTATAATTATATAGTTGCGAGGAATCGAACCCGGATTAAGTGATAACCAAATTTGGTACTTTGGTAGATTAGAACTTTGATCAATCGGGATAAAGATATTGAGCAGGAACATCCGCACCACCAGGCACCAACCACATGAATTTAAACAAGAAATTTTAGGAAACAAATTTCAAAGCTAGCCGTTAGAAGTTGTATCAATCCAATCCAATTCGAATGCATGCATACAAAGATTATTAAGCTCCGGTTACCAAAAAAGAAGATTATTAAGCTCCGCAAGTATTTTATGCATCAGGCCACCACCACATAATTTTTTTTAATTTTTGTTAAATTAACTTTTTTTTTGCTAAATAAAGAGTTGCATATTTATCATCAAGTTATTTGCCACCACATTTATTTTTACTTTTTACATTCTTTCCTTACCACAATTATTAAGTCTTAACAAAGAAGACTTCTTTTTACTTTCTCGTTACTCTTCTCCTTCATCTCTTTCCTTCTTTACTTCGTTAGTTCCTCTCATTTCATGATTGTCCCAATTAACTGTCTCCATCTGGCGGGGACATTGACTATGACTTACATAGTTTGGGGCAGGCCTCTTGGGCTTCTATTCTCATAACTTCATCGGCCTCGACATCGAGTTTGGACCTAAATTTAGTTGGGGTTGAGTCCAGGCTAAATATAGTCTATCATGTAAGTTGATATTTAAGAAAGTCGATGTCTAAGAAGATTTATTTGTATGCATATTTTTACTGTGATCTCAAAAAAATTACCTAAACCTCAAGATCTCCATTCTCATTTTATAATATAAAAATTAATAATATTCACTACTTTTCTTCGTCATATTCACTTATATTTATTAAAATATTAATTTTACCACTTTACTTATTTTTGTACCGTATATTGTTTCCAACTTTCCAACCCCAACTCCAACCCCATTTTTATTATTCTTGTAATAAATAAATAAAAATTAACGCTTGTATTAAATTCTTTTCCCTTCCCTACTCTATTGCTATATTTAGTTCTTCCCAAAAAATAAAATAAATAAACAAGATCGGTGTACGTGTACTTTTATTATGACAAACCGTGTCCTTTACACGATCAGTTACAAACTTTACACACATACATACAAACTACACACAGCTCATATATATTCATCACATTCACCAAGACATACATACATACACACACACCACCTTCTTCCCCTAGATTTTCGCTCACTTTCCCTCCTTGCTACACTTACCATTTTTCCTCATAAATATACATACATGTTTAAGCTTCATTTTTACATTCTCATATACACTTCCTGTCCATTTTCTTGATAAATCTCTTCAATCTTTCACATAAAGACCCAATCTTTTTATCACCCACAACAAAAAAAATCAATATTTTCAATCACCCAAGCATAAAGATTGAATCTTTTTAAGACCCATAGCAAAAAGATCCAATTTTTTCAATACCCAAATTAAAAAATTTAATTCTTACATTTACCAAAGCATAAAGATTGAATCTTTTTAACACCCATAGCAAAAAGATCCAATTTTTTTACTACCCATTACAAAAAGTTCAATTTTTTTCATCCTCCAAAGCATAAAGATTGAATCTTTTTAAGACCTATAGCAAAAGGATCAAATTTTTTTAATACCCATTACAGAAAGATCCAATTTTTATAATGGGTTTTTTGTATTTTATGATTCTTGTGTGTTTTGTGAAAGTTGAAGGGCTAGGTGTGAACTGGGGTACAATGGCAACTCACAAATTGAAACCAGAAGATGTGGTTCAGATGTTGAAAGACAATGGGATTCAGAAGGTGAAATTGTTTGATGCTGAACAGAGTACAATGAGTGCACTTGCTGGCTCTGGGATTGAAGTTATGATTGCTATTCCTAATGATCAACTTGAGTCTATGAATAGTTATAAAAGAGCTAAAAAGTGGGTTCAGCATAATGTTACCAGATATAATTTCCATGGAGGTGTTAATATCAAGTATGTTTTTTTAATCCCTCTTTTGCTATGCAATACACCCCTTTAATTAGATTATGTGTGATGCGTATTATATGTGTATCATGTGTGTGTGTGTGTGTGTGAGTGAGTGAGTGAGAGAGAGAGAGAGAGAGAGGGAGGGAGGAGAGAGAGAGAGAGAGAGAGAGAGAGAGAGAGAGAGAGAGAGAGAGAGAGAGAGAGAGAGATGTGTCATTGGGTTGAAGTTGATGTAGAAGCTTATTTATGGTTTTGCCTGATTGAGGTTGCTTATTTTATTACATTGTTGTTTGCATTGTTATCTTTGTGCAAGTTGTATGATATTGCATTGCTTTGAAAGTAAGTTGGGTTTCTTTCTTTGACAAATTTGATATATTGGATCGTTGAAAACGTTGCTCACGTTTTCGGATGTACTATCTGAAGCTTAATCGAGATTTCATCTTTCTTTATAGCCGTTGTTGGTAATTTCTGCTCTTTTATGCAACCTAATTGTTTAGCTGTATTCTGGTGGTTTGCCATAAAATTAGGCTTATTAGTGCTTACTTTAACAGTCCCAACTTACATGACAACTGGAAAGAGTGGAACTGCAGCCAATTTGATTTTTCAGAATATAGGGGAAAATTGAAAGTAATTAACGCAGAGGAGTTGCATGATTGAAATTAGGAAGCGATGCCGTAATCTATTGCTGTCTATTTCTTATAGTTGTTTGATCACAGATCCATAACTCTGTGTACACCTTGCTTTGATGTGCATTCTTATTGTTTAATTAGGTTTACACAACCGACTTTTATTCACCTTTACTGAATTGGTAAATGTATGTAGTGACACCGTTGGTTTAATGTGTTAATATCATCGGACGGAGAGCTTATAGTTACTTTGTTTTTGTGCAGATATGTGGCAGTTGGTAATGAGCCTTTCCTGAAGTCCTATAACAATTCTTTTCTGAATACTACCTTCCCAGCACTTCAGAACATCCAGAATGCGATCAATGAAGCTGGTTATGGGGACACCATTAAAGCAACTGTTCCCTTAAATGCTGATGTCTATGGTTCACCAGAAGATAATTCTGTCCCTTCTGCTGGTAGATTTAGGCAAGATATCCTTGATCAAATGACCCAGATTGTGAAGTTTTTAAGCGATAACAAAGCGCCATTCACCGTGAATATATATCCGTTTCTAAGCCTTTATGGCAATGATAACTTCCCCATTGACTACGCCTTCTTTGATGGAGTAACTCTTCCCATTCACGATAATGGTATTGACTATCAAAATGTTTTTGATGCCAACTTTGATACCTTGGTTTCATCACTGAAAGCAGCAGGTTATGGGGACTTGCCGATTGTGGTAGGGGAGGTTGGATGGCCAACTGATGGAGATAAAAATGCTAATATAGGATATGCTCTAAGATTTTACAATGGGCTTTTACCAAGACTTGCAGCCAACAAAGGCACCCCACTTCGGCCTGGATTTATTGAGGTTTATTTGTTTGGACTTATCGACGAGGATGCTAAAAGCATAGCCCCTGGCAATTTTGAGCGACACTGGGGTATCTTTAGATACGATGGACAACCCAAGTTCCAAATGGATCTTTCAGGCCAAGGGCAAAACAAATTACTTGTACCTGCACAGAACGTGAAGTATCTACCCCAGAAGTGGTGTGCGTTTAATCCAGACGCAAAGGACCTCAGCAAACTTGCCGAGAATGTGAACTATGCTTGTACATTTGCAGATTGCACAGCACTCGAGTACGGATCATCTTGTAATGGCTTGGATGCCAATGGAAATGTATCTTACGCTTTTAACGCGTATTTCCAGGTCCAAAATCAAGGGGACTTGAGCTGTTATTTTCAAGGACTCGCCTCAGTGACAACGCAGAATATATCACAAGGGGAATGCAATTTCACCATACAGATCACGCCGTCGTCCCGATCTTCCTCCACAGACCCTTCACTGGTATCTGTAGTATTTCTAGCCTTTCTCATATTGTTGGTGGCTTAATGATTGCTGTTGATTCATTACTCAGATTCTGACATTAAATAGAAAATTTTATTTATTTGATCCATTCCAGTGTAAGAATGCATCATCCATTTTCTTTAGGACACATGAAAAAAATACTAGCATGGGCAGCTCTAGGCCCAATTATGCTGTTACTATCTAAATGGGCCTATTAAGTTTTAGCTTTTTTGAAACTTGGATAGATTATAGTGTATTTTATGGTAAAAAGGTCAATGCTGTTACTTGCTTTCTCTCAATTGTAATCATGCATTAAGTACAAGATTTAAACATTAAACTATACACCTAATTGTCCTATTTAAATACTCCATCTATTCTCTCTCATTTTTTTACATTTTTTCTTTTTGGTACGTTACTTTTATTTCTTTACATATAAAAATTAGTAACATTTTATAATATAAAATCCAATCGCATTCACTACTTTTGTCCACTATACCTACTTTATACACATTTTATACATTAAATATTGATTGGTCCTACCAATTACTCATTTTTCTTACTTTTTTCTACTACATTAATTTACATTTTTTCTTAACCTTCGTGTCCCCTCAATGTAAAGAATTGAAGGGGACGGAGTGAGTATTTATTTATAGATTAAAAATTGATTCTCTACTCCAGTTTCTATGTCACTGCAGTAATAAACTAATAAACAGTTTCAAAAATTCATCATTTTTAGTGACCATTTCGTCTGGTCACATGAAGTCATGTACTACAAACTTTGACCCATCTTCTCTCTCAAATAATACGAGCCTTAATTAAAATATGGCACTGGTACGATCATAATAAAATCGAATATTTTTTCAAAGCCAAATAAAATCGGATTTAATTTTGCAATTTGGTGAAATAAAGGATTGATGTTTCAAATCCAATTTAATTAAAATTAAGGTGTAACTATCAACTTCAATTTTTTTAAAAAAAATGGATATTTAGGGCATTTTCTTTAACTTATTCTGGTATATAATTATTTATTTATTTAATTATTCTAGAAACGAGAAAATAAAATTTGAAAATGGAAGGAAAGTGACCCCTACCAGTCCATATGAAAGCAAGAAAAGGAGAGGGGGGATGATGGGTGGTGGGTATAATAGTATCATGGAAGACAATGGCTTACTTATTGGCAACCACCCACCAGCACCCTTTCCCCACACCACCTCACTTTTCAAAATTTTATCTTGTTTGCTTCCTCCCATTCAAATTCAAATCTTTGGAATCACAAATTTCACATTTTCATCGATTTCCGATTTTTACAATCTCGAAACCGAAACCGAAACCAAATACTCCTAGTATAAAACTATTGTTAAGAAAATCACTAAAATCGGATATGAAGACATTTTTCTTAAACATAATGTATAAATTAATTTCCGTATGAGAAGACATTGATTCAAAACTTAAAACTATAACCGATAAGTTCTTAACACTTGAGTTATTTCGTCGGACTCCGTGGATAATTAACATAATAATGTTAGAGAGAGTAATCAACGGAGTAATGCATGGAAAACTGGGAGAGAGGGGGGAAAAGGAGAGCAGCAGAATCATGTGAAAATTTTTAAAAAAAAGGGAACAGAATCCAATAACTGTTTCAAGTTTTCACGAGTATCATCATACTTTTCCTTTTGAATAAAGTTAGCCTATCAGCAACAAGCCACGTGCCTTGTTGCGTGTATACCTCACCCAATTGCCACTTTTTTAAAAATTCACCAAAACTTAAAATTTCCACTTTTTTTACTCTTTTTTCCACATTCATGTACTGTGGTACATTTAAATTTGAAACCACATAAGAGATATCGATATCTCGCTTGTAGAATAGGGTGCGGAAATAACAAAATGTACGTAAATTTTACCTCTACTACGAATAAAAACAATCGAGAGAAAGAACTGAAGGCTGGCATTCATGGACTCTTTTAGGTTATAATATATATAATGCTCTTAACAAAGAAAGGGTCTGCTGAATGCTAAGACAACAAGCTACATAACTATAATTTGGTAAATAAATAAACTCTAATTCTCCATCTTTCTTGATTAAAACTAAAGACTTTGTCTTGCATATGAAGATGAAGAATGACACTAATAAGAGGAAGAATTGGAGGAAAGATGAGACATGGTTCTCATCTCCAAGACTTTCTTGTGGGAATTAGAGTGCTTGTAGCTCACAAAAGTTGGACTTTTAGCAGGCCTGTATTCGGGCAGCAACCTGCCCGACTTGTACCTCACTCCACATGCATTGCACAATGTCTTTGGACCTAATGGTCCTGTCCTCCATTGAGGTGTCCTCTGTGATAAACAGTGTGTGCATCTTCTTGGCTGTTGTTGCTGCCCATTGTTGCCTTCAAAGCTGCCCAAGCCCAAGATTTCCTCTTCTTGATCCTCCTTTTCTTCTTTAACTCTCTTCTGCCTGGTTTTTTCATTCTTTGCTTCTTTATTTTCCTCCTTTGTGGGCAAAATAAGTTCACTGTCAGCTAACCAGTATGCCTGTTTTAGCAAAGGTGGGTCTGAGTTGATCATATAAGGATGGTGAGACCAGCTAGGAAACTGGCTAGTAATTCTTCTTGACTTGTTCCCAATTGGGCCTCTACTTCTTTTGCTTCTTGCCTTGCCTGGTATCACAAACTTGTGAAGCATAGATGATTTGAACTCCATTTCAGGGGCCTTTTGCAAGGGTTTTAAGCTTGCTTCTGCTACTGCTGGTGTTGCTGGTTCAGGGATGCTTGTGCTGTCTTTGCTGCTATTACTTTTTTCGACATATTGCGGAAGCATTGCAGCAGCATGTGGTAGGCAGTTTCCAGAGCTGGAGAAACAATCTTCAACATAAATTGACAACCACTCCAAGTTCATGTCCTCTTCCTGCATTTTTTATGCATAATAAGAAAACCTAAAACATAGAATGTCTAAACTTGCTGTGGCTAGAAACAAAAATGACCCTTTATCAAAAATCTTGCATTTTTAATGTAAGGAATACATACAACATTAATACATAAAAAATCATTCACCCCTATCTAAGCAAGAACAGAAAAAGCTTGATTCTTGAAAAGGTTTAAAAGAATCAAGAAAATGAAAACAATAAAGTATCCAGAAAACTTTGGTTGAACTCAAGAAAGAAGAGGTTCATACCATGTTGTTGCCTGAAAACATGTCATCCAGGCTTCCAAGCTTGGAGCAAGAAGAAGGAAACAGCTGCTCCTGCTCATATTCAGAACTCAGGCCACCGGGAACTGATATATTCCGGCAAAAGTCCATGTTTTTTAGCAAAGTAATAACTTTTACTACCCAACTAAAATTTAACACAGGGGAGGCAGGTTAGAGAGAGAGAGAGAGGGAGTGATTGGACTAATTTGTAGTTCTTATAATGACTTGTTTTCTGTCGGTCGATAAAAGCATTTCCCTCCGTCCCTTCAATTCTTTACATGCGGACGGAGCTGGACATGCATTTTAAGACTCTTTTAATATATACTTTGATAAATTATTTTAAATTTTTTCTTCTTTTGAATAAAAATATAATGTTTAAATTTTTATTTAGAAAAAAAAAGTTATAGAAGTATATTTTATAAAAATCTTAAAATACATATCAAATAATATAAAAAAACTGTAAATAAATGAGACGAAGGAGGTAGAATACAAACTATCAAATTTCATCAATTAAAGAGAAACCCCACATTCCCATACTCCCTGTCTTTTTTCTATCCTGACCTGTCTCTCACGCTCCTCAATTTATAACTTGAACACAACTGTAAATAATTTCAATGTCTACATAACCAGAGCCTAATCACTGTGTCTTGGTTTCAGCAAACTGCAGATTTTTTACTTCGCTTTTTCTGATTTATCATTACACTGGCAAAAACAAGATAGGAGATTTTTCTATTTAACCCAAGAATCTTGTTCCCTGACAATTGATTATCATTTATTTAATATTTTTTTGAAGCGGAGGATATCTATGGAAACAATACATTTACTCTCCGGAGTTAGGGTTAAATCCAGAACTTACTCCCTCGGTCATCCTCAATTTTTTATATTGCGGGACGGGGGATCGGCACATATTTTAAAGCGAGTTTTAAAATGCGTGTCAAGCAGTGTAAAAAAACTGTAAAGAAACGAGAGAACGGTCGTATCAAGTTTGTTTAGTTTAGATATCAAAATCATTACACTAATACAATCAAGTACTTTAAGTTAAATTTAGACACACATTCGGACTTAGCAGAAAAAACATACTTATAAAAGTATAATTATTCTTTTCTTCAGTAAAACCAGTTGCAAGTTTTGAATGCAAATGGTAAATGATAGGCCCACTGGTCCAGTGGCCTCTCCATCCTATGCATTTGCACTAGTACTATACCTCACAAGTGAGGGAGAGAATAATGCCATGGCTTTGTATGTGTACACAAAGAACCAGACAGTATAAATTTCAAGTCCAAATATATCTTACAAAATGGTGCCAGATTCTGGAATTCCCAGAACCATGATATTCTGAAAATGGCAATGCCTGGAGTGAGCTGAACAGAACTGAAACAATGATATAATTGGTCAATCTAGTGAAATGCATCAATTGGGAATCATTTTAACTGATAATCCAGGCTTGCCCTAGTGTATAAACCACCTTCATTTTAAATTTTAAGCAGACTGAATCAAGTTAGTAATCTCAGTTGAACAAGAAGTAAATTACTGAATGACGCAGAAATTTGGAGTGATTCGTTAGCTTAAGCCTTAAAAGTTAAAACCAGTCTTAATGAAGACATGTGTGCGTGAGTATTTAAATTTCTGCAATTCACCTTAGCAAAAAAAAGTCCGGGGAAACGGGACACCATAGTCCAATTTTGTAACTGTCAGTTTTTTAATTAGGTCGAAAAGAGAGTAATGTGACATTTACATCCGTCAACAAAGCACTAAAAAAAACTCCTGACATATAATTTACATTGCTCACAAATGTTTTTCAGTAGTTTCTTTCATAATGTGGACTGGTCACTGCAGAGCAAGTGAAGCAATGCTGCATTCAGAGAACAGGATTTGTTTTGTACAAAGAAATCATTTCTTCAGATCATAATTTCAAAAAAATTAAAATAACTCATGAAGCGAATAATTGTAGCCGAAAACATTCAAAAAATATAACAATTATAGAACCAGACATGAAAAAATAATGCACAGACATAGTTATAATCTTCTTGACCATTTAATTTTAAAAATAATTGTATATAATTCTTCCTTCTCGAAATATCAACCTCGTGTATGATTTCGATCACACAGCACGACAGATTGATAGCCCCATGGCCATGACTACCAATTTGGTTGCACATGCAGCTGGTTATACATGATTATGACTGGAACTAGATTTTCTTAAGGGCATATGATCAATTTATGTTGAAGCACATAACATGGTTTAGTCAATTATAGATTCAACAAGAATCAAAAGAGAACGATAGATTGGTGAGGGTTATAATTCTCTCAGAGATTAATGGCAGCAGATAGATGAGCCCCAACTACCAAGTAAAGCATTTATTAGATGATAAGCTGTTGATACTTCATAGAAGGTCAGAAAAAATTAAGTGAGGCTCAGGCACTACCTTGGCTTATACGATATGGTTCCTTCAATCTGCAAATCTAATGACAGACAAGAAATTTATCAATTAATGAAAGAATGATCAAAAAACAGGTAGTTGTATTGCATTCGAAAGATATTTCGGACGACGGAAATAAGATCACTACAGAATAGATGAAGATGCATGCTGCAAAATCATGATAACTATCAACAAAAACTTGTCATTTGTTTCTTCATGTTTCCATCTTAATAAGAATTCATATGGTTCAAGATGATTGCGTTACACGGATACTTTCAATCTCGAAATATGCTACACCATTGACTTGAAAAATTCACAGAGATAGATTTGTTTCTGTTAGATATAATTGCTGACGTTTGTTTATCAGTGTTTAAGCAACAGGTACTGACCAGAGTTTATCAGAAGCCGGTCAGAGTTTATTTAAAGTCTGACAGGGTGATAGTTGAATTAGCTGTCGGTGCTGAATTGAAGATTCTAGAAGCAATATATTCTGAAGATGGAAAGAAGCAGAATATATTGATACAGCTAAGGAAACAGAATTGAAGATAAGAAGCAATCCTTAATTGATATAATTTGTATAGCTAATTTGTAGGAATATCAATTAGATAAGGATTGTGTAACTGTGTACTATATAAACACAGATAGGTTATCCCTAGAAGGGATGCGAACATTGAATATATTATTCTTGTAACCTAGTAGCTCTTTGTGATTCGTTAACATCATAAAGAGAGAAGCTATTAATATAAATACAGTTTTTGTTGATTCATAAACTGTGTTCTTGATTGTTATTCTCATACATACTTGATTATAACAATTGGTATCAGAGCCTAGGCTGTTTAATATATACAGTTTTACGATTCAAACACAGTAATAATCATGTCTGAAGAAAATCAAACTGCTCCCAAGGCTGAACAGGTTAAGCCTAATTCTGTGAGTCGATATGAAACAATCAGGGTTCCAATTCTCAGGCCTGTAGAGTATCCAATTTGGAAGGTGAAGATGACCATGTTTCTGGAGGCTACAGATCCAGAATATCTTGACAGAATTTATGATGGTCCTCATAATCCAACCAAACTAGCCCCTGTTGTTGATGGTCAAGAACAAAAGACTGTTCTAAAGGAAAAGAAAGATATGACTCCTGAGGACATCTCATCAATTGCAAAGGATGCAAAGGTTAGACATCTTCTCCACAGTGCTTTAGATAATGTTATGTCTAACAGAGTAATTGGCTGCAAAACTGCCAAAGAGATATGGGATGCTTTAGAAGTCAGATGCCAGGGAACAGGTGCTATTAAGAAGAACAGAAAGACAATACTCACACAGGAGTATGAGCACTTTGATTCAAGACCTAATGAAACCTTGACTGAGACTTATGACAGATTTTGCAAACTATTGAATGATTTGTCTCTGGTTGATAAAGAATATGAGCTTGAAGAATCTAATCTCAAGTTTCTGCTATGTCTACCTGAAAAGTGGGATCTAAAGACAACAACAATAAGAGATAATTATGAACTTGCTGATACAGAACTTGATGAAATCTATGGGTTGTTGAAAACTCATGAACTGGAGATAGAACAAAGGAATAGAAGATTGAGTAAAAAGACAAAATCTGTTGCTCTCAAAGTTGAGGAGAAGCCCATTGAAAAGAAAATCTCAAGGAAGAAAGCCAAAGGAAAAGCATTGGTTGTAAACTCTGAAAGTGAGTCATCAAACTCTGATGATGACTCAAACTCTGATGAAGCTTCTGACTCTGAGGATGATGAAGAGGAGTTGATGCAAATGGCTGCCTTGATGGTTAAGACATTTAAAAAGATGGGATTCAAGAACTTCAAGAAGGGTAAAAGATTCTCAAGGAGAGATTCAAATTCTGAGAAGAAGAATTTCAGAAAGTCATCGAAGGGATACCAAGTCTGGAAAGAAGGACAAATCTGAGATCCAGTTCTACAAGTGCAAAGAGATGGGTCACTATGCTCCAGAGTGTAAGAAAGGAAGAACTGAGAAAGCACTCATCTCTAAAGGCAAAGACTGGGCAGATACTTCAGATTCTGATGATGGAGAAAATTATGCTCTTATGGCAACTGTCAGAGATGAGACTGAATCATCTGAAAATAAGGCACCCTTAACTACTTATGCTTATGATACTGATAATATATCTGAATTAAGAGTATATCTGAAAAGCGTACATGTTAGCTATAGGGATCAGACTTTAGAGAATGAGAGAATTAAAGCTGAGAATCTTAGTCTTAAAGATAGAAACAAGTTTCTTGAAGGAGAACTTGAAAATATGAAGCAGATTCAAAAAGAAAGAGATGATGCTGTTTATGTAGAACAGGAATTGCTCAAAAGATATAAGCAATTAGAATCTGATCTAGAAAAAGAAAGAAAAATAATCAAGACGTGGACAGATTCTGGAAGAGACACTCATCAAGTGTTTCAGACTGATTCTGTAGGTTTAGGTTATTGTGAAAATGATGAACTTAGGTTTAAAGACAAGGTTAAGGTAAAACCACAACTTAAACCTGTGAAATTTGTTCCAGAAGCCAATAAGTTAAAATCTGTTGTAATAAGGGAAGCTGATATGGAATCAGATGAAGCCTGTGAAAGACAGGAAAATATTATAACAGAAAAACTTATGGAAAGAGAAGCTGTTAGAAAACCAGTAAAAACTTGTGAAAAACAGGTTAATGTTGGTTTGATGACAGGGAAACAGTTCAATCATAAGTTGAAAGAGGTAAAATCTGCCATGAAACCAAAAGGGTCCAAGAAGAATAGGAATGGAAAGATAGGCATAAATAAAAGAAATAATCATTTGCCTACTGGTGCTGCTCCAAGGAAAACATGTTATAATTGTGGTAGTTCTAATCATCTTGCTAATTACTGCACAAAGAATAAAAACATCAATTCTTTATCTTCTACTTCAGGAGTTAAGAATGATTATGTTAGGGTTAGATGTAACACCCCAGTCCCACATCGAGAATATTTGGGACTTCTGTTCAGTTTATAAGGCAAAGTACTACTACTAATTAGCACCAACAAATCATGATCTTTTGGGGGCCTGTGGTGGGCTAGTCGTTACCCAAGTTGGCTGCGTTTGGGCCAGTAGGCTTCGGCTTATTCGAACTCGGAATCGGGATTTGACCCGATTTTCGAAAAAGGCTCAGGATTTGACCCGCGTTGTCACATATGGTATCAGAGCCGACTCTCGAAAGCTTGTCGAGGCAAGTTACCGGAGGTGGGGACACGAAGGCTAGTGGTATTATCCCACAATGGACAGAGGTCCGGAGGTGGGGACACGAAGCCAGCCGGTATTATCCCACAATGGCTAGGGAGGAACGATCCGAACCTATGGGCTATCCGTTCAGGCTTGACGAGGACGTCAAGAGTTTAAGTGGGGGAGTTTGTAACACTCCAGTCCCACATCGAGAATATTTGGGACTTCTGTTCAGTTTATAAGGCAAAGTACTACTACTAATTAGCACCAACAAATCATGATCTTTTGGGGGCCTGTGGTGGGCTAGTCGTTACCCAAGTTGGCTGCGTTTGGGCCAGTAGGCTTCGGCTTATTCGAACTCGGAATCGGGATTTGACCCGATTTTCGAAAAAGGCTCAGGATTTGACCCGCGTTGAGAGTGGAACCAAATCTAGTTTCAAGGGTCAAGGAAGCTCAAAAGAAAGATACAAGTTTGGATGTCATTAGATCGGAGGTGGCAGCCGGTATTATCCCATAATGGCTAGGGAGGAACGATCTTGGAACCTATGGGATATCCGTTCAGGCTTGACGAGGACGTCAAAAGTTTAAGTGGGGGAGTTTGTAACACCCCAGTCCCACATCGAGGAGATTTGGGACTTCTGTTCAGTTTATAAGGCAAAGTACTACTACTAATTAGCACCAACAAAATCATGATATTTTGGGGGCCTGTGGTGGGCTAGTCGTTACCCAAGTTGGTTGCGTTTGGGCCAGTAGGCTTCGACTTATTCGGACTCGGAATCGGGACTTGACCCGATTTTCGAAAAAGACTCGGGATTTGACCCGGGTTGTCACATTAGACCACAGACTTTATGCACACACTGTGGGAGCACTTGGCATTCCATTTATACTTGCAAGAGTTATCATGCTATTTATCACAACTATTATGAGCTAAAACCCAATCTGAAGTGGGTTAGAGCAAACTCTGCAAGTGTAAAGTCTGACAATGTTAGTTTAAACTCTGTTGATAGTAATTCCGCTGCAAAAACTAACACTGTTAAGAAAGACAAAGGATCCAAGCAAGTCTGGGTCCTTAAAACTAACACTTAGTATTTGTTTGTAATTGCAGGGTATAATAGAGAGCACACTTATCTTGGACAGTGGATGCTCAGGACATATGACTGGAAATAAAGCCCTGCTATCAGACTTTAAGGAGAAGGCTGACCCAAAAGTTTCCTATGGAGATGGCAACATAGGACACACTCTGGGATATGGCAACATTAATCTTGGAAGTGTCATCATTACAAATGTAGCTCTAGTCTCAGGACTCAAGCATAATCTGTTATCTGTGAGTCAAATCTGTGACAGAGGAAACCATGTAGATTTTCATAGTGAATACTGTGAAGTCATCAGTAAATCTACTGGAAAAGTTGTTCTAGTTGGACATAGGCGCAACAACATTTATGAAGCAAGTTTGGTAACAAACTCTGATGGAAAAATAGTGTGTTTGACTGCAAGAATGTCAAATGAAGAGAGTTGGAATTGGCACAAGAAGCTCTCTCATCTCAATTTGAACAACATAAATGAGCTAATAAGAAAGGATCTTGTAAGGGGACTTCCAAAATCGATACTCAGTCTAGATGGCTTATGTGATTCTTGTCAAAAAGCCAAGCAAAGGAAGTCATCTTTCAAGAGCAAATCTGAATCTTCAGTAGTGGAACCTTATCATCTTCTACATGTTGATCTCTTTGGACCAGTGAATGTAATGTCCATGGGCAGAAAGAAATATGCTCTAGTAATTGTTGATGAATATACTAGATATACATGGGTGTATTTCTTGTCAAAGAAGGATGAAACTGCTCAAACTCTGATGGATCATGTAAATCTACTGGACAAAGGATCACAGCACAAAGTCAAAATTATAAGGAGTGATAATGGAACCGAATTCAGAAACTCAATCATGGAAGCTTTCTGCAAGGAAAGAGGAGTGAAACAAGAGTTTTCTGCACCTGGAACTCCACAGCAAAATGGTGTAGTTGAAAGGAAGAACAGAACTTTAATTGAAGCAGCCAGAACTATGCTTGATGAAGCAAAATTACCAACATACTTCTGGGCAGAAGCTGTTCAAACTGCTTGTTTTACTCAAAATGCAACATTGATCAACAAGCATGGGAAAACACCATATGAGATGGTGAAAAATAAGAAGCCAAATTTGAAATATTTTCATATATTTGGATGCAAATGCTTTGTGTTGAAGACTCATCCTGAACAGTTGACAAAGTTCGAGTTAAAAGCTGATGAAGGAATCTTTGTTGGCTATCCATTGTCAACAAAAGCATTCAGAGTTTACAATCTAAGAACTAAGGTGATCATGGAATCCATACATGTGTCATTTGATGACAAGAAAATAATTGGACTTGAAGACAAGGATGGATATGATCAACTACGTTTTGAAAATGAAGGTTTATTCTCTGATGATGTAAACTCTGATGAAGCAGTACCGACAAACTCTGATGAAGCGGTTCTGACAAACTCTGACAAATCATACTCTGAACCTCTACTGGTAAATACTGGAGAAACTGGAAATTCTCAAATTGAACAAAATAGAGAACCAGTTGAGGGGGAGCGTGAAGAAGCTCAACAAGACACAGCAAGTGAGTCAGTTGAGGAAACTGATTCAAACTCTGACAGTTCAAACTCTGAACCATCCAATTCAGGGGGAGCCTCAGATAATGCAGAAAATCAACATATGAATCAGGAGAGCATGGATCAAGGGGGAGGATCCAATAATGATGCAAGAAACCACTTACCAACAGCAAGAAAGTGGACACAGGCACACACACCTGATCTCATAATTGGAGATCCTGATGCTAGTGTGAGAACTAGAAGTGCAACAAATAATGAGTGTCTGTATCATGCTTTCTTGTCTCAAACAGAACCAAAGAAAGTGGAGGAAGCTCTTCAAGATGCAAACTGGATTACAGCAATGCAAGAAGAGTTAAATGAATTTGAAAGAAATGAAGTCTGGACACTGGTACCTAGACCAAAGAATAGATCAATTGTAGGTACAAAGTGGGTTTTCAGAAACAAGACTGACAGTGAAGGTGTGATTACAAGAAACAAGGCTAGACTTGTGGCTAAAGGATATTCACAACAGGAAGGAATTGACTATGATGAAACCTTTGCTCCAGTTGCAAGATTGGAGGCCATAAGAATCTTTCTGGCCTATGCTGCACACAAGAAGTTTAAAGTCTTTCAGATGAATGTAAAAAGTGATTTTCTCAATGGGAAGCTTGAAGAAGAAGTATTTGTTGAACAACCACCAGGATTTGTAGATTCCAAGCATCCAGATTATGTCTACAGGCTTGACAAGGCATTATATGGACTAAAGCAAGCACCAAGAGTATGGTATGAAACTCTTGCTCAATTTCTTTTAGAAAGTGGGTTCACAAGAGGTACAATTGATAAAACCTTGTTTTATTTCAATTCTGGTGATGATTTGCTTTTAGTTCAAATTTATGTAGATGATATTATCTTTGGATCTACTAATGACAAACTTTGTAAGAAGTTTGCAAAGCTTATGCAATCCAGGTACCAAATGAGCATGATGGGAGAGCTTAGTTATTTTCTAGGCTTACAAGTAAAGCAAACAAATGATGGTATTTTTATCAATCAAGCAAAATATACCAGAAATCTTCTCAAGAAATTTGGTATGTTTGATAGTTCATCTGCTACAACTCCCATGGCTACAGCAACAAAGCTAGACAAAGACACAGGAGCCTCAGTAGATATGACAAACTACAGAGGAATGATAGGGTCTTTACTGTATCTTACTGCAAGTAGACCTGATATTATGTATGCAACATGTCTTTGTGCAAGATTTCAAGCAGATCCCAGAGAGCCTCATCTAACAGCTGTAAAAAGGATTTTCAAATATCTCAAAGGCACCATAACCTTGGGTTTGTGGTATCCTAGAGAATCAGAGTTTAAGTTAATTGGTTACTCTGATGCAGATTTTGCAGGCTGTAAGATAGACAGAAAAAGTACAAGTGGAAGCTGTCAATTTTTAGGTGACAGATTAGTTTCTTGGTACAGCAAGAAACAGAAGTCGATTTCCACATCCACAGCTGAAGCAGAGTATATAGCAGCTGGTAGCTGTTGTGCACAGATTTTATGGATGAAGAATCAATTGCTGGATTATGGGTTAAGGTACTCTAAAATACCTATTTTCTGTGATAACCAAAGTGCTATTGCTATGACAGGAAATCCAGTACAGCACTCCATGACCAAGCACATCAGCATAAGGTATCATTTTATCAGGGAACATGTGGAAGAAGGGAACATTGAGCTTCATTTTGTGTCTACAGACCAACAACTTGCAGATATCTTCACCAAACCTTTGAGTGAAGCTACTTTTACAAGATTGGTAAATGAACTTGGAATGATCTCTGGTTCTGACTAGAGATACGGGTTAGACTCAAAAACTATACATGTTTGCTTTTTATGTTCATGATTTCTTACATGTGTTAACTGTTATCTGCACCAGCATGTTAAACTCTGATGGTAAACTCTGACAGTTAAATTCTGTCAGTAAACTATGTGAAGTGTTAGTCATACTCTGTTGGTTAAACTCTAATGCTAAACTCTGTTAGTCATAAAATGTTGGTCATACTCTGATAGTTACAGTTTAATGCTATACCCTGATTGTAATTTTGTCTGAAACATATGGACCAATGAAGAAATTTGTATGAAGCATAATTCTCAGTAAGTAATTGTGAATCCTTAAGAGTTGTATAAAATCTGATCTCAAATATGTGCAGTAAGCTAACACAGCATGATACTGTCTCTGTATTTATACCATCTCTTAGTTTATTAATCCTATACACTGAGTCTGTATTAGCTGTTTGCATTTTCTCTCATAAATTAATTGTATTAACTGATGAAAAGTCTAAACTCTGATTATTAATTGCAAATAATTCACCCTCAAATCAAAAGATGCCAAAAAGAGCACAAATTCCTTTGAGATCATGTTGTGCCTAGGAAGATCCAGGAACTTATTGTATGAAATAAGGGCTAAAATCTTTGATTTTTGGTGACTAGTGCCAACCACTGATTACTGGAAAAAAAAAATATATATAAAAAAAAAATAAAAAAAAAAAAATAATAAAAATATATATATAAAGGGGGTGAAAAATAAAAGACATATCCAAATGAAAGGATATCAGTAATACAGAGTTTAGATATAAAAATCAGATTCTATGTTATACATGAGAGTTTAGGCAACCAGTTTTTACTAATTTAGTTTGTGGATTTTATGCACTTTGAGATGATCTAAATATTGATTTCGGTAAACTCTGCTATTGCACACACATATTTTCACACCTGTACAGTTTGAGAAAAGAGTTTATTGACAAAGAAGGACAAATGGTAAACACTGATGTATTGTGTGACATATGCCGAGGTAACTTTGTTTTAATCTCTGATGGTTAAAATAATTTCTTTGTTTCAGACATTTTATAATTTTGAGATTAGACATTTGTTTTTCGAAAAAGTATGATTGGTAACGGATCTATTTTGCATTAAACAGAGAAAAGAAAGAGTGTGTTTGCTAAGTCCTGATGGTGATTAGTAGCGCTGATGAGTATGTTAGTTTACTGTTTAAAGTGATATCATTTCTTTCACTTTACAATTACTATGAGATACTGATGACTGTAGTTCTGATAATTCATTTATGTTTATACATTCATCATAACATTAATACTGATATGTAAAGCAAAACAATGGATCTTTTTCATTAATTGATTCAAACTTTATTTACATTCAGACAATTTCATACTCATGTCTAGCTAATCTTTCTGGTGAACACTAATCACTATGGTTACAAAAGAGATGACCTATTTAACCAGGATAAATACTAAATGCTACATCAGAAGCAGAAGAGCTAGAGCCAGAAGCTATTGTGTTCTATTACTTCTGATGATAGCTACTTGTTCGGTTATCTGGTCATTATACCATCTGGGATTTCCAAGGCTTGACAACCCCCTGATGTTGAATCATCATCATCATCCTCTCGAATTCTCTTTCTGGTTTGCAGCTTGCAGGATTCCAAGAAGAATTTCTCCTTCGAAACCGTCGAGTAACTCTGATGAAAGAGCATCATACAAATCTCCACAGCTTGATCATCTGCAAGGATGGGCACATCATATGGACCAGGACGAATGATGTACACATAAGGATTGGAGATAGGTCCTTCAGCTATTTCATCATCAGCAATGAGACCTTCATCATTCAGAAATGACAAAACAAGAAACTCATCAATAATATAGTTTGCTTGTTGACGCCAGTTCATATTCAAGAATGATTCTACATCCATGAATTCAAAGGTTCCTGCCATTTGATGTATGGTAATTTTAATATATGAATTGCCTGTTGTTACAATGCTTCAGTTTTTAAAGCATCCAACAGGGCAACTGAAAGGTTTTGCTTGGCTCGAAGCTATGGGGACAGTAAAGTGCGGAGTTCCAAGACAGTCATTATTCTTCTGACTGTTGAGCTCCTTCGTACTTCGATATTATGTTTCTGAAATATTAAAATCGATAATTTTATTATTATTGATTTTTTTTTACAATAAGCGGAAATTATGAGTGTCTTATGTGATGCCAGGTGTCTCCTCGTATGCACGTTTGACATGTGTCCCATTCACATGATTACAGGAGTAAGACAGTTGTGTATTGATGATTAAAAACTCTTCAGTTTTTAATCTTTAATTTTCTTTTAAATACAATACACACATCTTCAGTTAAACTTTTCACATCTTACTCATACACATCTATTATCACACACACATAGTCACAAACACCTTTCTCCACATAAACTCTGTTAAGCTTTCGCATCAATTACTGTTCTTTCTTCAAAATCTTCTAATGGCAACCACAGCTTTCGTTTCGTCTGGGTTAGAGTTCGTTCCAAACAACTATACCGCACCACTAAACACTGCAAACGCACCAGAAGCATTTCATATGATTCAAAAGTTTCTTGCTCAGTCAGCGATTGGGCGTGCTTTTGTTGAACCAGCCAAACTTTCTGGTTTACAAATCAAGGCGTTCTGGGAGTCAGGGGTTTATGATGATGGTGGTGAAACTGGGAACCCATCCATAATCTTTGAGTTTGAAGAAACAGAGTATGTTATTACTGCTGGTACTGTTCGAGCTGCAATGGGGTTTCCTGAGTATCCTTCTTATACCATTGGAATGGGTGACTCTGATTTGCTAAGGATGATGAGAGAGATTGGGTATTCTGGTCCCTTGAATAAAATTGGACAACTGAAGCGACCGTTCTTAAGGAAGGAGTGGAGCTTCTTCTTTGATTACATCACAAGAACGTTCGGAAAGAAATGCACAAACTGGGATGCTATTCCCACGGACAGTCTGCAAATCGGGTATTCTCTTTTATTCGATAATCATTTTGATTTTGCACGACTTGTCTTGAATAATTTAGGAGAGAAAATGACAGAGAATAGAGGAGTAGTATACTTTTCTAGATTTTGTCAGACTTTATTCTCTTACTGTGTTGAAGGGGTAGATGTTGTTAATGAAGATGTTTCTTGTTTTAAATTACACAAGAGAGTATTTTCTGATCTCATTAACAAAGATGTTAAGAAAGGAATTGTTGGAGACCTTTTGTTACCTGCTTCTGTGCAACAGTTTGTGGATGCTCAAGTACATCCACAAACACAAGCTGAATCTCAACCAGAACCTTTAAACACAGAGTTACCTCCATCAACTTCTGTTAAACCTGTAAGGGGAGGTAGGACCAAACATATTGGTACTAAACCTGCGAGGAGACCATCTACTGAAGCTGGGGTATCAAGACCTGAAGAGATGCCTCAGAAGACAAGGCTAAAGAAAAGAAGAACCAATAGGTCAAAGTCTGTTGTTGAAGCCTCAGAGACTGAAACTGATGAAGAAACTCTTCATCAGAGAAAAAGAAGACTAGTGGCTGCACATCTTTTTGGTGCTATAAATGTCAATATGGACAGAGTTTCTGAGGAAACTGAAGCTCCTACATCAGAGAATGAGGAGATTGTGACTGAAACTGTTCCTCAAGATACTCCTGCAATTGTTGTTGAGGAGGAAATTCTAAATGCTAATGAGGACAGAGTGTTTGTAAACACTGAAGCTCCTGAAGTGTTTGTTCAGGAGGATGCTGCAAATACTGAAGATGTCAATCTAGACAGGATAAATACTGATGCTAATCTGATGGATTTGGATTTAGAAGCTCCTACATTCAAAGTTAATGTAGTTGAGGAAGCTGCTGCATACTCTGACAGCAAAATTTTTGAACATGGAGATACTGCAATGGAAGCTGATCAAGCTACTACTGAGATAGTAGAAACTATAGCTTCTCACACTGAAATCATTTCTCTTGATTTTGAGAAAGGAGAAGAAGTTGATCAGACCTTAGCTGATAATGCTACAGAAGCTGTTGCTGTAAATGCTGATGCAACAGAGCATGTTCTAGACGACAATGTCTTACTTGAAACTCTACAACAATCTGTTATAGAGGTTGTCACAAAAGCAACAGAGTCCATGCACACTGCAAACTCTGATATTCCTGAAACTGTTGCAGAAAAAGTATATGATGAAGCTGCTGCTGAACATGTTCCTGAAGAGATTCCAGGAGAGGATGACAATGTTGAAGCTAGTCCTGCTCATTCAAATTCAGATATACAAGAGGAGGTATCTAACATTCAAGCAAACTCTGATGAAGAAAGAGAGTTCAATCGGGCTACTGAAGAACATTTTCAAGATATGTACTTCAAGAAATGGACAGCTGCAGATTGTATTTTTACTGCACAGAGGGCTGCTGATTTCACTGATGATTCTGTTAAAAAGATTTCAAATCATGAAGTTCTTGCAAGCTTACAGGCAACTGTTGTTCAAGTCAAATCTCTTAATAATAGATTTGATGAGAATCAACAAATGCTTCAACATCTAAGGAATGAAGGTTCTGTCAGAGATCTTACTTTGAAGAATGATAGATCTTACTACTTTAATATGTTCAAGCAGCAAGCCAAGGATTCTGAGGAAATTAAGAAGAGGCTTGGAAAAGTTGAGGAGAATCAGGCTGAAATGTCTACTCAATTGAATTCTATTTCTAATGCTCTAGAATTGCTGACATCAGTATTACTTTCTGATGATGTCAAAAAGGGGGAGAGTGTACCTAAAGACAAATGCAAAGACACTCAAGCTCTGAGACGGAGGGATGATTCTACTGATGGGGGAAGCAAAGAAATTAAAAGAAAGATTTTTGCTCAAAGGCAAAGCAGGTCAAGAGTAAACTCTGATAGACAAACAAACTCTGACAAGATAAACTCTGGTGGCCAATCTACTTCAAAACTCAAGAGTTTAGTTGTTTCAACTAATCCATCTACTGATGAAGAGATTGCTGCTAAGATATTCATGAAAGAGCATGGAAAGAATGTCACTATTGAAGATATCCAGGCTGAAGAGCAAATGCTTGCTGAGGAACACAAGAAAAATCTTGAAGCTGGAATCTACAAGAAACAGGAAATCAAGGCTCCTAGAAAGAAAGAAGTTGGTATTTCTATCAAAGAGAATACACAACAGAGTATACAATATATAAGGAGACCTGTGATTGGAAATTCTGATAAGGGTAAAGGCATAATGATTGAAGAGCCTAACCTGAAAAAGAAGAATTATTCAACCTCTGACATTGCTCAAGTTGAAACAAGATTAGCAAAATCAACCTCTGACGCTGCTCAAGTTGATGTTACTACTAAAGTTATGACAACCTCTGACGTTGCTCAAGTTGTACAGAAATCTACACAACTTCCAGGATTCTGCAAACCAAAAATTCTTGAAGATTTAAAGCTTGAAGCTGTGAATTTCTCTGAAACCAGAACAGTATTGGGTAAGGAAGGAAAAGACAAATCTGGTTTAGGGTCACACAGAGAGAGAAGGATAAATACAAGTCCAATGGATCAATCGTCACTAGCTGTATCTGGTATCATTACTCAAGAAAATCTTGATATGCTAGACTCTGTTCAAATGATCTTTCATAAGGTGTTGAAGAAGGAATTTTTGTTGTACTTTATGAATGATGGAAGAGTTTATAAGGTTGCAGAGTCTGATATAAATCTCAAATCTTATCAAGAATTGGAGTATGTTCTGTACTTGTTAAAAGTCAAAAATAGAAATACTCACAATGCTGCTTCAGTTATCAGAGAAAAGATGCTAAGATCGAAGAGAATGCTTGGAGGAGGAGTATCAAGTGCATATATTCCCAAATACAGAAATGCACATGGGAAGATTGTTGAGATGAAAAGAAACAGTGCTAAGTTCAGAACAGCACTGGGTACAAAAGTTCTTGAATTTAATTTAGAATCTGATAAAGCTTATTATATTAAGCTAGGGAATGAGATGAGGAAGAATTCCATCTATTCTTTGAGAGCTGCAATTTATCAGACTGGAGAATTTGATCCAGAGTTGAAAGAAGTGAAGAAGATCATGGTGGAAGAGCTAGAAAGAGCTGAAAAGAAATTGCTATCAGACTATATCAGGACAGTGCCTGATATTCAAGAAATCAAGTAAAGTCTGACTGTAAGTTTTTAATATATTTTCTATTCTAAGTCAAATTTAAACTCTGTTTTAAATTAAACTCTGTTATATGTTAAACACTGCATTTGTTAAATGTTTTTGACATCATCAATTATATGTTTAACTTGTACATTTTATTATGAACAAGTTGGGGGAGATTGTTAGATATAATTGCTGACGTTTGTTTATCAGTGTTTAAGCAACAGGTACTGACCAGAGTTTATCAGAAGCCGGTCAGAGTTTATTTAAAGTCTGACAGGGTGATAGTTGAATTAGCTGTCGGTGCTGAATTGAAGATTCTAGAAGCAATATATTCTGAAGATGGAAAGAAGCAGAATATATTGATACAGCTAAGGAAACAGAATAGAAGATAAGAAGCAATCCTTAATTGATATAATTTGTATAGCTAATTTGTAGGAATATCAATTAGATAAGGATTGTGTAACTGTGTACTATATAAACACAGATAGGTTATCCCTAGAAGGGATGCGAACATTGAATATATTATTCTTGTAACCTAGTAGCTCTTTGTGATTCGTTAACATCATAAAGAGAGAAGCTATTAATATAAATACAGTTTTTGTTGATTCATAAACTGTGTTCTTGATTGTTATTCTCATACATACTTGATTATATATTGTGTATTCAGCCTAACAGTTTCCAAGACAGGATTTCAATAAATCAGCGGGTAAGAAGGTACAGATCTCCTTTAATGGTGTGCAGACACTTAGAATGAGAGAATATCATTTCATTGGATCAATTTGGTTAGGGTCACATCAGTTTGCTAACAAAGGGACACCACTAAACCACCCCAAGTCCCTAATCTTCAGAAGCTAAAGGCCTAAATCACATTATGTGGAGGCGATTCAAACAGCTCAAATTATATACATTTAAACTTTGAAATAAAAATCCCACTTGATGAACAACGAAGCCATGTTAGTAAGTATAAACTTCTAACCACCAAGATTTAATTTTTAGTTGTACAGCTCATTTTTTTTAATTAGTTTCGGTCTTTGCTCTACTTAGCTTATTTTTTATCGTAAATGATCTTGATAACATGTCACTGAGGCGGCTTCTCAAATTAGAATGCAAATCATAGAGCAGTTATAATATCGGAGTCTCCATACTCCAGCTCTTATGTTGGCTGAGACGCTACGTTCTCAAGGGATTACCCTACACAAGTGTCTTAGTTTGATGCCATTTTTAAGAAAGAAAGTAACCATTGTTAACTAAATTAACGAAATAGAATTGGACAAAAACACATTCAATTAAGAGTAAAAATCAATGTCAAACATAATTGCTTCTATGTCATGGTCTGTAAAAAGAAACAGAAAAATACGTCTATTACAGATCAACAAACGATCACTGATTCTTAGCATCGTCTACAAGATCATCTCATCAAGGCTCAAGACCAATAATTTACCTAAGAGAATGAAATGTATCCGGAAATTTACCACAGACTTAAGATTGAAGATATCTAGTGAGATGGATTCATAACATCCAATACACTCCATGAAAACATACCATAAGGTTCTTTTATTCTGGTAAGTTACTAAGAATGTTACAAGGAAAAGGGAAGCAAATATTATGAAGGCGGTATAGCCTGGCATAAGATATCACTAAAAGTGGGATAAGTGAAGGACTCGCGAAAATAATAGAACAAGTAATAGTACAAGTGAAGCCACTTTGATTAATGTATAAACAAGTGAAGAGTATATTAACTTTATATACATGTTTAACTTCTATTAACATATGGAACATGATCTGGAATAAGTGAGGGAGACGCTTACTAGGGCAGCAGATTACAGAAGAGATTATGTCTTTTAGTAAGACTGCACAGACTGAAAGACACTAATGTGACCTTATGTGATACTGAAATATACAAGTCATCCCTGTGTTGATGAACTGACATGATGATGGTTAAGCTAGGTATTCCTGCCACTCCTCCGGCGTTCCCTTTCTCATTTTCAGCATCTGTACTGCTGAGTTTGTCAAGGGTATGGCAACTATGTTATAGTCTTTAGGGGCCTGTAAAACCGAAAGAAGTCAGGAGTACTCTACTAGCTAACCTGATCACTAAATTAGTATACTCTATAATTGTGAGGGCTAAAATCTTTAATCTTCTGATTGCAACTCATTCCAGAATTGAAACTGGAAGCCTAAATGCCATTGTATATCACAACTCATATGCCGGCAGGGTTCAACTTTTGTACATATATAACCTTCATTAATACTACCACACTGTGGTGTCGCTCATACCTAAACTCATTGCGCCACACACTCGAAAAATGAAGTTATAATTTTCGAAAAATTTGAAGGAGATAGTCAGACAGATAAATGAAGTTTTTGATAATTCTACTGATAAGTAAAACAGAACATCATAAAATTCTAGAAGCTACCTTGGGAACCTTATTTAGTTTCATGTTTGCTTCCTCCAAAGTCTTTTGACCTTTTCTGGAGTTGCAACGGGAACATGCAGTCACCTGGTAAGCACAAGACAGCAGCATAAAACATTACAAAGATGACATCAATGCAATGATTATGGAAAATAGTTTGTTAAACCACATCAGTGACAAATTTTACTAGAATCTTTAACACGCGACCATGCTAAAATATTGTAAAGCTGCCTTTTTCATCATTTTATGGTAATTAAATAGTATCATATTTTAGTCCCTTGGAAATTTTGAAGTTGGTAGTTTCAGATAACTATATTAGGTGGTGGATGAAAGGATAATTAACAGAATGCTTCTGTGATAACCGTCTGATACGACAATCCTTTATCAAGATAAAATCTAGGCTGCTAGAATCTTACAGATATAGTACAACTTTCATAAAATCATACCAGGTTTTCCCATGTCCATTCCCCACCTAGCGCAATTGGAATTACATGGTCAATTGTTAGGTTTTCAGTCGTAGAACAATACCTGTTGCCAAGAGGAATCAGATTATCATTAAGTAAAGAACTTGTCACACAAAGCTACATTACTACAGCTTGTTCTATCTGATAGGAACAATTGCAGCACAAAATTACTTCATATTAGCCTGTTCATCATAATCTTGAAGGCAAGAATTTCTTCTATGCTCTCCCTCATGATCTATCTGTACATTGCCAAATCTCTATCGGTAACTCTATTTATTTATCTTTGAATCCTTGTTTCCGTTGACCTCATTACATAACAAAATATATCATTGCTCAAGCGAAGAGGATGAGTACATGATACTTAAGCAACACATATCTTGGCAAGTTTTATTTTCTTAACTTACTGAAACGCAAGGAAACTATACTGGCTATCAAGGTAATAGAGAACAACAAGTAGAATTAAGGCAAGGAAACGTTCATAGCTCAGCAAGGGAAGTATTCAGAGTGAAGGATGATATTGCCTCTCGTTACCTAAAGGTAAGATGGTGGCAAATGGTTAAGCTACCATTTCACATTGATTAAATGGATAGATATAGGAAGACTACTTACTGACAAGTAAAACTATCCCGAGCAAGTATATTTTTACGACTAAGGGTACTCTTTATTCTCCTTCTCCTGACAACTTGTAGCAAATGTGGTACCTGGAAGAAGGAACCAGCCAATACCATTTAAATATCAATCTTTAATTAGAGAAAAGAGAATATCATTCTTCACCGATGAAGCACTTAAAGATTGGAAACAAAAACACATCAAAATAGATATCAGATAGTAGAAAACTAACTGAACCCTCATCCCCAAACACTCCCGACTAATCCCCAAGAAGAGAATTTGACACAACGAATAACACTTCCTATTCGCATACCCTTAAAACAGCAGGTATATAAAAGGAACCGCTAGGAGAATTGACAGCTCGATCATAATATTCCAGAACATCAGCCTGTAAAAAAACATAACCTGTACTAACTTCAGTTCAAAGAATCAGACAGATCTTAATCGAAGACAAATCCATAACATTTTCTTTAAGCAATCAATTTCATGACAAGTCTCCTTGTTAAAAGCTCGGAAACTATGTCACTAATTAGAGTAACTTCAGCAAAAAATGTAAACCGCTAATTTTATGTAACAAAAACCAAATTCAACCTTCTCCATAAACTCCAAACAAATAGCTCGTTTCCAGCAGACAACATTAATAGGCCTGAAACAACGCAATTTTGAACACCATATGATAACTATATACAAATAGTTTCAACAGTTACAACATTTAATAGGAAAAATCAGGTTAGAAACAAATACTTAAAAGTACGAAATACCTGTAAGAGATATCAAGTACTAAACCTCGAAAACAAGACAAATCATCTCTAACATACTCCGGATCGTCGTAAAATAATTCATAACCAATATCATAGCAGCTCTTGTCACTACTAACAGGCTGCTTAAACTTAAAACTCTCAGAAGATGACACGGACGACGATGACGAAGCAAATAATCTAGTGCTACTATTTCTACTAAACTTAATTTTGCGCTTATGAGATCGTAACGAAATGATCGACTGATCTCTTGGTTCGAATCCGATCAACATTCCATCACCGTTAAATAACGGCTTCACTTGACTTTGAGCTTTGATCAGCTGTGCCATTGCCAGATCACTGTATATAAAATGCAGCTTGATGAAAAAATATCGGAATTCGGTGATTTAAATTCTCGAGTTTCTGATCAAATGTTTGCACGTTATGTATTTTGATAGAGAAGATGAACACGCAAATGTTTTGATCAAATTGTGTGTTGTTTTTATTTTTTGTTGAGAAAAATTGAATTTGTAGTGCTGAAAATTCTGTTACCACATATTTCTACTCCCGCTTGAAATATCTCTTTCTGTTATGTAATATTCGTTTTGGTTTAGTGCAAATATGTCATCAATGTTTCGTCCTTTTTTTAGAGTTGTTTCCTCAAGTTTCGTTTCTTCGTTATTTTTCCTTTTATTATCAAAATTAACATACTGAAAAAACGTCGCTCAGATTATCTTCAATCTTTTCCTTTCTCGTTTTTGTTTTCAGGTGTCGATATAAGCATGGATAATTACTACCTAGAATGTAAATTCTCTTTAGTTTCTGGAAAAAAATTTGTACGTTTTCTATTTTGAATGAATCCAAATGTCACGTGTTATGCTTGTTTGAAGGAATTATAATCCTCACACAATTAGCTTGTTTACTCTAAAATTTAAGAGACTATAATCCCGGGACTAGATTTTAGTTTTTTTTTATAGTTCATATCGATGACATTACATTACCTTGGTAGATATGGTATTGCATAATCCTCAAAATGAATTAGAGTGACTAAAACTTGTTCCTGGGATCAGTTTAAGAGATCAAACGTGATAAAGTGAGTAGGATCACTAATAGCGACGGGGTTATTGTCCTTGGATTTGGTAACCTTTTGCTAGAACAATAAAATTGCTACATTGCCTTAAGCTAATGCTATCTGTTGTTGTCTAAAACTGTTAAGTTTCTTCAGCTTCTGTGTCCAATGCTGCTTGATGATTTTCTATTTCAGCGTAGCTTCTGAATTTATACTACACTGATTAATATTGGCGATGCTTGTTACTGCAATTGTAAGAAAACACTACCTTAAAGTGGGTATGATCCCTTACTTGACTTCTGTCCGTAATTTATCCTTCCTAGTTCCTAGTCCTGTTCCAGAATTCAAGACAGTGTTAAAAGAAAGTTTTAGCTTCCCAAATAGGTTCTTAACATTACTGTCTCACAAGTGGAGATTGCGCGGCATGAAGCTATACATCTCCTGAGTTAAGATTTCAGGGGTGTGCTTGGTGCCATGAATCCTGTAATTTGTATACAGTTTTATAGATTGTAGCTGTAGACCAGAGTTTAACTTGGGTCCTGCAGTGATAATATGGATGATCCTAATTACGGAGTTCTCAGTCCTTTATCCTACATTCTTACCAGCATGTTTAAATTTTACATTTACTTATCTCATATGTAGACGATTCATAAGAAGAAAAGAAAGTTAATAAATAATTTAGTTAATAATTTAAGGATCAAACAAAATCTTGACATAACTGAGTAATTAATTAATATTCTTCTTATGTGAACATGATCCATCTTACCATCAACATTCCACATTCACATTTGGACTTGAACTTTGTGAATACAAAGAGCTCATCATAATATGAAGATCAGACGAACTCTTTGATAAAACTTATAATAGCAGCAGCCCTTCTCGGATCAATCATATCGATATTGTGGAATCCAACATCATCAAACTTGGCTTCCACCATTACTCCACTCATCACCAGCATTTTCACAAACTCTTGTTGTCGATCAATTAAAGGATCACCCCCGAATCCAATAACCAAACACCTCCCAATGGACTTGAGTTTTTCCTTGTTGTGCTCTGTTAAAGGATTACAAAATCTATGATCTCGATCCATCCCCTGAGGCAGTGCAAGTTCCCATAACAAATCAATTACTGGCAATGGAAAATATTGATCTGTTGCCAGTTTTAATTCCGATTTTGTTCTTTTCTTACCTCCGATAAAAGGCTGATTCATGATCATCCCTACTATTTTTAGTGGCTCAATTTTGGTTTCAAGAAGACGTAACGCTGCATTATATGCAATATTTGCACCACAACTTGCCCCATATAGGTAACATCTTGAATAATCAGCATAGTCTCTTAGCCATTGGTCACCTTTTGGATCCAATGCTTGATTTCTGACCCAATTAATTGTTTCCACAGCATCATCATACTGTGCAGGAAGTCTGTGTTCTGGTGCAAGCCGAAATTCAACGCCAATAACAATGGCTGGAATTTCATGCGACATTTTGTTACACGACTCGTGACAAAACACATTCGAGACACTCAAATCAATCCAACCTCCAGCATGGAGGAAAATTATAATAGGAAGTTTAGCAACTGACTTGTCATTGGAAGGAAGTTTCGTAGGTCGAAAAATACGCATCCATGTCTTGTGCTGCTCATTCAGAGTAACATCCTTAGAGACTACAGATTGGCCTGGTAAAAGTTGGTCCTCCCCTGTGGCTGGAAGCCTAGGGAGGTTGAGGTGGCGCGTGAGACTTCCGTCAGCATTAAGGCTGACGTTGAGGTGTTCATAAGGATCGAATTTCGACATATTTATGTAAAATCAAGATGAAGTTATGTGTATGAGAAGTGATGGATTAGTTAAACAGAGGATTAGAGTTTGCATGAATGTTGAAGTGGTGTTAATAAATGTTTGCATGTAGTACAAGTGTTGGCTCTCCTTGACCATTGGATGCGGTCTTAATCTGAGCCAAACAGGTTTGATGTTGGTTAAATAATTACTGTTTCTTATGGCATAGATCTGTTTTTACCAGTCCCCTGTAATAGGAGTTTCAGTTTTAACAGTCTTGTTTTGTGGCCAGATTTTAAATAAAATGGATGTGTTCTAACTTCTTAAAGATTTATTTTTTGTATGTCTTTTTATACATTTTAAATTATGTTATTACTGAGACATTAAAATGTAATTTAATTTTCATTTTATAAATTTTGTATTCTCCTTAAAAAATGTGTTTATTTATCTTAACGGTATGTAAAAGGTGATAATTTATCATGGAATTACTGCCGTAACATACTTATATGTTTACTGTCATAAGATCATAAAATTGAAATTTTATCCACCGTGGCCGTAGAAACGTACTCCCTCAATTCTTTACATTGAGGTTGGACATGGAGGTTAACAAAAAGTGTAATTTAGTAAAGAAAGTGAGTAAAGTGGTGGGACTAGGGGTGTAATCGAGCCGAGCCGAGTCGAACACTGTCAGGCTCGAGTTCGAGCTCGACTAAAAAGTTCAAGCTCGGGCTCGAGTTCGACCTAGACTTAAATTTCAAGCTCGAAGTTCAACTCGTAAAAAGTTCGATATATTCGAGTTCGTCTCGAAATCTCGAATCGACTTCACCAAATATTGATAAAAGCTCGAATATGATCGGTTCGGCTCAAGTTTGACTCGATTATATGGCTCGAGTTCGACTCGATTATATATAAAAATTATATCTAGATACTAAATATTTATATAAATATATATTTATAATATATATAAATTAAAAATGATAGAGTCTCGATTAGGCTCGCGAACCGAGTAATTTGAAGTTCGAGCTCGACTCGGTAGAATATTCGAATAACTCGAGCTCGGCTCGATTATTACCGAGTCGAATTCGAATAGTTTATGAGTCGAGCTCAGGTAGCTCACGAACTGTTTGACTCGTTTACAACCTTAGGTGGGACCAATCAATATTTAATGTATAAAGTGAAAATAGTGGGTAAAATAATGAATGTAGTTAATTTTTATATTATAAAACTTTATTATTTTAGGAAATTTTTGGAATGTAAAAATTTGAGAGGGACAGTGCTAAAAAAATGTAAAAAAAATGAGAGAGACGGGAGTATCTAAATATTTCCAAAATAAAACACTATATAATAAAACATAGTCATACGACAGTCTATACATTTGGTAGTTGTGTACATTAAGGCAAATCTAACGGTGATGCAAAAATCTAAATTTGGGACGGATTATGCAAAATTCTCTTTCATTAGTGATTCAAATGATGATCTAAATATTCATTGATCCAAATTTGGATTAGTTGATTTAATATTAAAATAATAATTTTGTTATTTGTATATTTTTAGATTTAAAATTGATTTTTGGCTCTTTTAATTATTTAATTAATAATAATAGTATGTACTTAATAGTTAACAAAATTTAATTTTAGAATGAAACTTATAATATAATTTACTTATATAATTTGAATGTTATTTACGTTAAAAAATTATATCTTTAATTTATTAAATATAATGTAAATAGTTGACAATGATTAAACATTAAATTTAATATTAAAGAATTTGATATAATATTTATGTAATATAATATGCAAATGATAATTTGGATCACGGAGTTGGTTACAAATTTGGATCATAATTTAAAATTTGGATTAGTTGGTGATCTAA
Source organism: Heracleum sosnowskyi (assembly GCA_030848705.1). Lineage (NCBI taxonomy): Eukaryota > Viridiplantae > Streptophyta > Magnoliopsida > Apiales > Apiaceae > Heracleum > Heracleum sosnowskyi. Next base: position 125,000,079 of record CM061243.1, read on the forward strand.
ATTTGAAATTTTGGAATACAACTGCCGGGAGATAACCTTAGAATCTTGGGAGATAACAAAAAATGTACTCCCTCCGTCCCCTCAATTCTGTACATTGAGAGGATAACACGGAGAATAAGAAAAAGTGTAAATTAATAGAGAAAATTAAGAAAATTGAGTAAAGTGATGGGACCAATCAATATTTAATGTATAAAGTGGGTATAAAGTAGGTATAGTGGAGGAAAGTAGTGAATGTGATTAGATTTTATATTATAAAATGTTACTATTTTTGGTATGTAAAGAAATGAAAGGGACGTACCAAAAAGAAAACTGTAAAGAAATGAGAAGAAAAGAGGGAGTAATAATTAATTTTGAACGATCGTGATTGAATAGCTCAAGTGATAAAAAAACGGGTTCTAGAAATTGCGATTTCGCCGATAAATCGGCCGAAAAGTCGGTGATCGGTAGCTTACCGATCTATTAACACAAAATCGTCGGAAAAAATGATTTCTTGAAAATCCGGTCAAAATCGGTAAAAATCGGGAAGGATGATGAAATTTTAAAAAGAAGAAATGATATGATTGGAAGAGAAAAAGAACCTAAGCAGGAAGAATATACATCTAATAGAAATCTTGCTTTGTGTGTATATATGTAAGTATATTAACAGAAAGAAATGGAAGTTTGTTATACAAATCAAAATCAGAATGTAAAGTTTGTTACAACTCAGTATTTATAGAAAACAAACTGGTCAACTAAGTCAACCAATACAAATAGGCCCAATAAGCATTTGGACTAAGCCCATACACACTTATTTAAACTACTTTGAATTTGTGCACACAAGGCTTTATGTATATCTTCTTTGTACTGACTAGTTTGACTGTCATCTGAAGATTCCTCATTCGTAATACTCCCCCCACAAGGTAAGGTTACACAAGGATTGTGTAAACTTAGCTTGGAACAAATATACCAGTGAGCAGCACCTCCAAGAGCCTTGATAAAGATATCAGCTAGCTGAAATTTAGAAGCAATTTTATGTGGCGAAATGATATGTCCTTGCACCTTTTCTCGAACAAAATGACAATCTAGCTCAATGTGTTTAGTTCTAGCATGTTGCACTGGATTAAGGGCAATGTCAATGGCAGCCTGGTTATCATAAAAGACAGGAACATCATAATCAATCATGACATTTAAATCAGAAAGCAAAGACTTGAGCCACATTATTTCAGTAGTGATAGTAGCTAAGGCACGATATTCAGCCTCCGTTGTACTAAGAGAAGTAACTGACTATTTCTTGGCTTGCCAAGAAATAGAAGCTGGTCCAAGTTGAAGACAAAAACCTGTGACTGATCTACCAGAAATAGTACACCCCCCCCCCCCCCAATCGCTGTCACAAAAACCTTTAAGTTGTAGCTCATTGTCAGAAGGAAAAAACAAACCCAGACTTGCAGTACACTTCAAATATCTCAATACTCTATAAACAGCCTCCAAGTGTTTCACTCTTGGAGCTTGTATGAACTGACTTAACAAATGAACAGAGTAACTGATATCAGGTCTTGTGAAAGTAAGATAGAGCATCTTTCCAACTAGACTTCTGTATAGAGAAGGATTGTCAATTAACATGCCAGACTTGTCATCATCATAGAGTTTAATGTGCTGATCAAGTGGAATGGACAAAGGCTTGGCATTCAATATCTGTGTGGAAGCTAACATATCCAGAATGAATTTCTTTTGACTAAGAACTATTCCTGCATCAGTCCTGGACACCTCTAAACCAAGATAGTACTTAGCCTCACCCAAATCTTTGATGCTAAAAGTCTCATGCAAAGCAGTCTTAAGAGAATGAATAAAAGACAAATGATTGCCTGTTAACAAAATATCGTCAACATAGACCACTGCTATAGTAAACAAATCACCTTGATTGTGAATGAATAAGGAGTAATCAGCTAAAGACTTAGTGAAACCAAAAGCAACCAAAAAATCTGATAGCTTGGTATGCCATTCTCTTGAAGCTTGCCTAAGACCATATATAGATTTGATCAGTTTGCAAACCAAGTGAGACATTCCATATATGTTGTACCCTAATGGAATATCCATGTATACTTCCTCATGCAGATCCCCATGTAAGAAAGCATTGTTAATGTCTAACTGAAAAACAGACCATCCCTTAGATGCTGCAATTGCAAACACTGATTTAACTGTGACACCCTTAGCCACTGGTGAAAAAGTATCATGAAAATCTACCCCTGCTTCCTGAGTATAACCTTTAGCCACCAAACGGGCTTTATACCTCTCAATTTCTCCATTAGCATGATACTTAATCTTGTATACCCACTTGCACCCAACAGTTTTCTTTCCAGGAGGTAAAGGAACTAATGTCCAAGTATTATTGGATTCAAGGGCATCTAACTCTTTATTCATAGCAGAAATCCAATTGGGGTCTAACACCGCTTGAGCAAAAGAAGCAGGTTCCTTGTTTTGGATAAGTTTAACAAGAAAAGAGGAATGATCAGGTGTCAAGGAGTGAGTGGAAAAGTAATTGGACATGGGATATTTGTTGGTATTTGCTGTAGAGTCCAACAGAATGGAATTGACAACAGATTGAGGTAAAGTATAATCATTCCACCATTTAGGACGTTTGATCTCTCTAGTGGACTTACGCAGATCTGGAAAACTTCCAGGATGTTCAGAAGAACTAGTTGGCAAATTGACTAAAGTATCTTCATCAGGAGGAGAAGTAAACCAATCATCATCTAAAAGAGACTGATTTAATGACTGACTAGGTAAAACAGAAGAAGATGACTGAGGATCCTGAACAGAAACATGTGGGGACTGGACATCTGTAACAGGACTAGAGACAGTATCAAGAAAATGAACCGGACTAGAAACAGAAAAATCACCAGGAATTGAGTTATTATTGGGTATAGGATCAGCATTAGGCACAACAGGTGGAAAAACAAAATTGGTATCATCAGATAACCAAGTTTGTACTAAATGAGAATCAGGAGATGATGATGTTGAAACTGAATTCAAAAAAGGAAAAGATGTTTCATGAAAGACTACATGTCTGGAAATAAAGATTTGATTGGTTTTTAAATTTAAAAGTTTATAACCTTTATGATCTAGAGGGTAACCAACGAAAACACTGCGAATAGCACGAGGACTGAACTTGTTGTTTTCATGCGTAGAAGCATAACAAAGACATCCAAAAACTTTGATAAGAGAATAATCTGGTGACTCATGATAAAGACATTCATATGGTGTTTTGTGATGTAAGACGGGACTAGGCAACCTATTAATGATATAGGCTGCTGTTAAAACACACTCTCCCCAATTTAATTGGAAGTCCTGACTGAAATCGCAAAGATCTAGCAATAGACAAAAGTTGTCTATGCTTTCGTTCGACTCGACCATTTTGAGCAGGTGTATTTACACAAGAAGATTGTTGAAGAACTCCTTTATCAAGAAGAAAGGTTTTGAAAATATGATTGACAAACTCAGTGCCATGATCACTACGAAATGATTTGATGGTAGTCTGAAAATGATTTTCTATATAAGCAAAGAATCTGATAAGTTGGGTAGGAACATGTTGTTTGGTAGGCAGTAAAAAAATCCAAACAGCTCTGGAATGGTCATCCAAAATGGTAAGAAAATAACGACAACCAGTAATTGATTCATGCATGTATGGTCCCCAAAGATCCACATGTATCAAATCAAAAATAGGGTAGCATGGCTAGTACTTACTGGAAAGGGAAGATTTGTTTGGAAAGGGAAGATTTATACATATACATACACACATATAAGAGAGGAAGAAGACGACACAATTCCCTAAAAGGCTAAAACCCACTACTTTTGCCTACAAAATATACCGAAGAGGCGGTAGTAGATGCAAGGACAGTACTTTCACTTACAATATTATAATATTATAATAGTATGCTAAGGTTACGTTAACTGTGAAAACTACAAAGTAATATTTTAATAATGAAATAAAAACATGTTAAGATAAAATGAAAACATGTTAATACATATAAAATATTAAAAAATAATATTTAAATACATTCGATTTATCATTCCGATAAATCCCCAATTTCCGATAAATCCCCAATTTCCAATAAATCCATGTACGATACCTCAACCGATTTGTTCCGATTTCTGAAATCTACTACAATGATACTGGCTAATAAGCAACTCTGAAAAAAAAAAAATTGGACAAAATTTTCAAATAAAAATGTGAACAGGAAAAGGAGGATAGGGGCGGCATTTATTACAAAGATTTGAAAAATATACTGCCTCAAAGTCATATGACCTTCCAATTACAGCTGCTACAAGGAATAATTTACAGCTCACTTCTCTCTTTTTACTGCACCTTTTTGCATATAACACAATCATAATCAGTACATTAACACACATATCAATCTGATTCACAAATTTTGAATTCCAAATCCCCACCTAATATTCCCCTTTTTTCATATCTTTATTATTTCATTTTCAGTTTCAAGTTAAGTTCTTGAAACTGTTCAATTCTTAACAAATAAACTTCAAGATTTCTAAAGATTTCAGGTTTTAATTGATATATGTGCAACAACATTTGAAGCTCAAGAACTGAACAAGGGGTTCAAATTCAAGAAGCAAAGCTCAGGATTGTATAAAGGTGAGATTTTTATGTTCTTGATTTCTTCAAGTTTGATTAATCTGCATTTTCTTATGCTTATAATGCAAAAATCTTGATAGCCCTTTATGTTTAATCTTGTTTTAGACCGACCCATGTTGATGGTTTTGCCTGATTTTAATGATTCAAGAATGTGAATTTGACAGGTTTCGTGCAGAGTAACCAGATAATGTAATAAGGCATAAATTTCATTGTTTTATTTGTTGAAAGATGTTTAGACCTGAAACTTGTTGCTCGCTTGTCTTCCATCTCGGTGTAATTATACGATACGAGATTTTATTTATACAAAAAAGTTGGATTTATGTTGTTGAACAAATGTATAAAAATTATATTCTTGTTATTGGTTTTAAATATGAATGAGTCAGTACAGTGTTCTCGACATTGGTCTTATATATAAATTTGTACTTAAATCTTGTTTCTGGACTTAGAGATTAGTACATATAGATGAATATTATCAATGCTTGCAATTTTGAAGTTGCTAATGAGATTTGTATTGATTACATAAGATAGAACTAAGGAAAGTAATAGATTGTTAGAAATCGAAATGTTCAGTGTTTATGCCTATATTTTTAGAATTCGAAATTTTTAGTGTTTATGGAGTTGGTCTGTGAAATAGTTGAACATAGTAAGTTTGGATATTCAGTGATGGAGTTTGAGTGTGACTGCATCACAAAATGTTGTTCTGTATGTAAATTGACAAAATATGTAATTCTAGAGTAATTGTTTACTCTGAAGCATTTATGTATAAGATTTTAATGTTGGTTCACTTTGATTTCAGTTTGATAAGAAATGGGGAGAAATCTAGGACCTGTGCTACGGCGGGAATTGGAGAAGCTTGGAAAGGATGCTGATAGTAGAAAATCAGCTATGAAAGCATTAAGGTCTTATGTGAAAGACTTGGATTCAAAGGCGATTCCATATTTTGTTGCTCAGGTTTCTGACAGAAAAGAAACTAGCTCATCAGCTGGCGAATATTCAATTTCTCTCTATGAAGTTCTTGCTCGTGTTCATGGACCAAGAATTGTTCCTCATATAGATAACATCATGACAACCATTATAAATACTTTAACGTCTAGTGTAGGATCATTCGCTCTTCATCAGGCCTGCTCAAAGGTTGTTCCCGCAATTGCAAGATATGGGATTGACCCAACAACTCCAGAAGACTTGAAAAGAAAAATAATTCATTCACTTTGTAAACCTCTTTCAGACTCCCTTCTGGTTAGCCAAGAGAACTTATCTTCTGGATCTGCACTTTGTTTGAAGGCTTTGGTGGATACTGATAATTGGCGATTTGCATCCAGTGAGATGGTTAATGAGGTTTGTCAAAGAGTTGCTGGCTCTTTGGAGAAGCCCATGCACACCAACTCGCACATGGGATTAGTCATGGCACTAGCGAAGAGTAACAGTCTAATTGTTGAAGCATATGCAAGACTGTTGATACAATCTGGATTAAGGATCTTGAGCGCCGGTGTTGCCGAAGACAATTCTCAAAAGAGGCTTTCTGCCATTCAGATGGTGAATTTTCTGATGAAGTGTCTCGATCCTAAGAGCTTATTCTCTGAGCTAAGACTGATAATGGAGGGAATGCAGAAATGTCAAGCTGATAAAATGCCTTATGTCAAAGGGGCTGCTTTCGAAGCATTACAAACAGCCAAGAAAATTGCTGGTGAGAAAGGACTTAACTTCGAGGGGGATACAAGTTCAGTCACTGGGTCAAATTTTGGTAGGAGTGATAACAACTGGAGGAGAAATTTTTCTGATGCAGATGATCACTCACCAGCATTGACATCACCCGAATCTCAAACTGTTGATTCATTTGCTGAATATGATTCTTTCATAGAATCACCATTCTCCAACAGTTATGCCTCTGGTAATTTGGACTATGATAGGAGAGTAAAACAGCAGCTTTGGAGGAGATTTGAGAATGGTGGACTTGATTTATCATTCAAGGATGGGCTATTTACAGAGGCAACTTCTAGAAGTGTAATTGAAAATTCCGAAGAACATGAATGTTCAGAGAACAGAGAATGTGCAAATGAGTTTGCAGGTTTTTTGCAGGGTAGTCCAAGAAATTCAGGTGTGAGAAGCACGACTCCTAGTCCTCAGGTACATTTTTGTAAAATTTGTTTACGGTTCTCATGAAGTAGATACTAAATACAATCTCAATAGTCACTGTAATGGCATATGCAGCGGATGTTCAATTTTTTATGTGGTATCTGGTATCCAACGACATACAATAAATTTGTGTGCACAGACACAGAATATTTAACCCAAAATTACAAAGGCGGAAATATTTTTTACTTGGGAATGTGTTTACTGAAATCTTATGTTATCTGTCACTACTTAACAATGGTTGGATTGTAATGGTTTGTCACTACAGAAGCTTGAAAAGTATACTTAGGGTCTAGTTCATGCTTCATTATAAATTTATTACCGAAATTCTGCCAGCAAAGTATTCTTGCTTTTTTTTTTTTTTTGCAGATGTGAAAATTCACTTGTCACTGTCATTTGTTTTACAGAGGTCACGATCACACATCAATGTCGATAATGTCAAAATATTCACAACTCCAAGAAAGCTATTTTATTCTCTTCAAGATCCAAGCAGTGAGAACTCGGATATCTCCCAAAAGCAAAGCAGACAGTTTAGAAGCCCTTGCAGAAGCAAATTTGAATCGAGCCCTTCAAGATGTGACCAAACCAGCTTTTCACATCATCCTGCATCAATGTATGACCAATACGGCTTCCTGCATAATAGTAATCATGAGAAAAGTAAAGATGATTTGTCTTTTACAAGCAAGGAGTCCCAGGGTAGCTCAAAATCGGTTGCTTCATTGGAAGATGCAGTGGCTAATGTGCAGCAACTGTCTCAAAAGTCAGTTCCTGCAAGTCAAACAAAATCACTCAAAATCAATGTTTTGGATCACTATCCAATGTCTATCCGCAGTGTGGTTTGTTTCGTCTTTGCTTTACTATTTGCTGCTTCCTTCTGCTTGTTTTGGATTGGAGGTGACCAGGATGACGTTTATTATCTTCACCCCACCTAATGGCATTCCCAATAAATAGATATCAAAACCTTTTAAATTTCAACTGGAGTTCTTGAATTGTATTTTGTAACTTTTGTTGGACAAAGTAGCATCCGCCTATTCAACTTGAATATTGATGTTATAGATGGTTGCATTCTTAGAACTGTGCACCAGATTGTTTGGTTTTATTTCTGGAGGTTAGATCTTTTTACATTATCGTATGATTATTACTTATGTAATTGCTTCCGAATTTGCAGTAGAGATGTTTTCATCGAAGTTCTGAGATAACTGCAAAAAAAAAAATCAGCTTCTTCACCCTCCCAGCTCCTCTGTTTCCTCACTTTCCATGTGATTTGTTTGATCACCATGGATCATATAACGCAAAAGTTTGTTTAAAAAGGACCGAATACATCAGATGAAATGGCCAGCTTGTTTCAAGTTTCAAATTCGATTGTAAACCTTAATAACTTTGTAGTGCTCTCCAATGTGCAAAAAGATTTTAATCAGTTTATAGCTCTGCAGAAAGATTTTAATCAATTTATTGGACATTTCTACCAGAGAAGCGTGTGTTCATGGGCGAAATTAGCCAGAACCCACCTAAATAATCGAAAAAGACACAAGAACTCGTCTGAAATGGCGTGAACCTAGACAATACTACTTGAAGGTCTTGTTCAGGTAGGGCTTTAGTTTTTCTGACTAGATTTTGAGGTAATAATCAGATATCAGTACACACCAAATTCTCCAAATACTATTTTTGAAGTAATTTATACATAGTACGTTAATACTGTACCTAATTTCACATTCCCAGTCACGTTTTCTGGCAATTTCCTGGGGAGTTAGTTCTCAATCTTGTTGATAATTTATATAATTACACTGAATAGATAACAGGATAACAATTACATGGGCAAGCATACATAAGAAATTTATTTACTGTACTGATCAATTAATAAACCAAACCAAGTTTTGAAACACCGTTTTATCAGGAAGAAAAGAAGCTTCGAACAATTTGACTAATATTCGACGTGCACTAGGGCTGTTGGAAAATAATTAAAGTGGATTCATAATTTCTGACTACATCCATCATTAAACAAGGACAACAAGGTTTCATTAAAGAAAAGGTTCCTACATTAGAAATAAGCAAACAAAATTTTGACAAGTGCAGCAGCCTACATCAAAACCAGGGTACTCCAAGGGGTATGCAAACTGGCATATACAATAAATTGTATCTATTCAATAGCAAATCAAAACTCAGCCAATCTCGAGCAAACATGAAGAAGGCTTTTGAACTAGTTGAAGCACAAATACATATCATGAAATAACCATATGCGTACAACTTAGTCCTCGTCCATAGGTCCAGCAGGCTGCTGATCTCTCCTTGGACCACCTGCTGGTTTTGCCATTATAATCTATATAAATACAAGATAAATTAAAAAGTTGTTAGTCGCGGAAGTATGAAGCTTATTAGGAAATGGGAGATGGTGAAAGACTTAAGGTACCTGGTCTACCCGTAGAACAGTGCAGACAGCATCAGCAGCATATTTAAGTGCAAAAAACCTGCAAGGGAAACAGGAGTATTATTGAAAAGATTTCAAACTACTAACTACAGCTCTTGTCAGAGGCTGATACTGAGCAAAGCCGGAACCAATCTTGGAGTGGAGTTTAACCAGAATTAGTGGAAAGCTTACTTGGTGACATGTAGATCCCAAATATTCATGGTGGAGATATCCTTACAAGCACCCTCCTCCAAATTAATACCCACTTTGGTGTTTCCGGATGCATGTTCAGCGTACAATGTAGATATGATCTCCATGGCATTAAGCCCAGCATTCTCTGCAAGTGTTTTAGGTATCATCTCAAAGCTTTCCGCAAATTTCGCGATAGCATACTGGTCCAATCTGCAAAATAGATAAAATTTGGATCCTGACAAGGTCTGGCAGATATGTAATCAAAATCTAATATCAAAACAGAAATTACAGGAAAACAAGTGAGCCACTTTCTAAGGCCGTCATTGTGGTACACTGGTACTTAACAAAACTTTATCAATCAGCTAGCTAATTATTAGCTTATTAGCTTAAAGAGGAGAATTCTCACATTTAGTATATAAGCAGTAGTGCAGTACACATTAGAAACATTTCTACAGTAAGGAAAAAGGTCAAAGTTTCACATGTCATAAAGTGAAAATCAGTAAATCATAAAGATAAATGCACCCTGTCTCTTTAAATGAAAATTCTTTCAGTCTCCTTAAAAACATTTCTACAGTAAGGAAAGAGGTCAAAGTTTCACATGTCATGAAGTGACAATTAGTAAATCAGAAAGATAAACGCACCCTGTCTCTTTAAATGAAAATTCTTTCAGTCTCCTTGCCAACTCGATTTCTGTGGCAGCAGCTCCAGGTACTATCCGACTGTCTCTGCACATTGCCTGATATATAGAATGTCACGATCGTAAAGCTTATTTGAAAGGCCAATGCATTGTGACAAAAATAAATACTTTACTAGATAGCCCAAAATATCACCTTGTAGGTATTTACACCATCATCAACTGCCCTTTCAAGGTCATCCAATATACTGTCAGTGCTACCTCTTAGGAGCACAGTAGATACTGAGTTACCACCTTCTTCATTTCTCACAACAGTGACCTATTAGATATTGGCTGGTAAGGATCATAAAGGAGACAATAAGATACATAAACAGAACAAACATAATGTATATCCATACCCTGGCACCACCAATTTCTTCCACCGAGACAGAATCAGCATATCCAAGATCATCTGGGTTAGGCTGGCCAAGTTTCAACTGTAGAGAAAAAAAAGGCATTATATAACCAGCCAAAAAAATGTAGAACACACAGAATACTAAAATAGACTTACCATGGCAACAGCACCAGTTGTACGACAAAATCGCCTTAGTTCAAATTTCGAGTTGATTTTTAACACCATAAGTCTACAAGAAAGTTGAAAAGAGTAAGAAGCGAATTTCTAAAATTTGGAAAGTACCCAAAATACTTTTCATCATCATACATGCACAACTTATTTAGATCAAACTAGTAACTGGAATACCAGATCAGTAAAGTACAAAATTTCTAAGCAGCATCACAATATCAGTAACATGATTTAATGTTCATCTCATATTCAGAGGACTTCAAATTGGGAAGGAGTATATCACAAACACCAAATACCCTCGCATATAGGCACAACCGAGATGATAACAATAGCAGGGTAGGTTGTATGAGCTTACTTCCGAGCTTTAGAAGCACGTGTTAGCAATTTACTTATTTGTCCTTGTAAGCTACATATAAAGTCACCGCCATTATACCATCATCTTCAAGATAAATGGAAAGTGAAAGTTATTGAAACTTATCACAATATCAGTCAAGATCGGAGGGCTATGCAATCACTAAGCCACATTTTTTTTCCAAAATGCTTCCAGAGGTTTTCCGACTTTAATGATAATATTGAGAGAGACTTTTAGTATCATATGGCCTACTTAAGCTTTGGAAGGGAAGGGTGGACCTTTTGGGTGTGTCATATCAGTCAGGTAGCAAATTAAAAACACGTGAACGGTGAACCAAATTGTTGGATCAAGTTTGGTGCAACAAACTCTCATTTACTCATTAAAACAGAATCATGACTGTGCCCTTCTTCCTTCACAGGACATAAATATTAATAGTATCGATATCACCAACACCATTTGTCCAACTGACAACTTCAGTCACAATGATTGATTGTGCCCCTTCCCCACAACCCTTGAATTTTCTGGTATGATTCATGCTAAACTGAATTGGTAAACTTTCCAAAGTTTCCACTATATCTAATTTTTTTTAAATTCTAACTTAATATAGCCTACATAATACTCCCTCCATCCCTTATTCCCACCCAATTCTAAACATATAGGTTGGGCACGTAAGACAAGGAAAGTGAAGAAAAAAGAACATATGCAATTTGTGGGACCTACTAATACTAACAAAAGAGATTATCATTTTAGGAAATGTTAAGAAATGGGTGGCACATTCCGAAAAAAAAAGGTTAAGAAATGAATGGGACGAGTATCGTTTATGTTAAAATAACACACTTTTGGCATATTCCATAAGTTCTTCCAAAGTATCTTAAAGAAGTACATGTACCCAACATAATCATACCTATAGTCCATTTTTTTATCATAATCCCAGATCATACTATTCCAATAGAGAGTGTACCAGCCAAAAAGTAATATCACCTGCTTCTATTACTTGATGCCATGTAATAAAACCTCGGTGTAATGCAAAAACCAAACAGGAATTTTTTTTTATAAAGAGATAATATACTTGTATCGCTCGCAGAAATGTAGAGCCATCTCCCCAACAGCTGCACCACTAACTATAACCTTGGCACCCGACTCTGCAACAGATTTAATGAGTTCCTCAACCTTTGCTTCTTCAGTTTTTGCATAATTCTCAAGCTGCAAGATATACAATGACAAAAATGTAACAAGTCATACACAAAGAAAAAAAAATCAACCAGTTGGCTTTCTAAATGGGATGCCAGAACTTGACCTACCTGTTCAGCACTATGAATGAGGACAGTTCCTTTTGTTTCAGTAGCAGAAGTATCAACGCCACTGACAAACACAGCTACCTGCAAATGATAAAATGCTTTTAACAAACAAAACACTTTGTTCTCAAATAAGTGTGTGTCGTCGTGGCATATCATACTAAAAATCAGAAGATCATGGTAAGCCTTCGCCACTATAGCTTAAGTTCGAAAATATCCCCATACGAGTTCTTTGAAAATTTTTGTCCCTCGTTTAAGCCATTTGACTTTAAACTGCCAGTTACACTCGTTTCACAACTAAAGTTGAATACAATTTACTCATTTTACAAGAAAAATAAAAGTTTATGGTGGTTTTTTTTATTTTTAAGTTATATTAACAGCACAAGCAAAAGTATTTGTCTGAATAATGTAATAACAAGACCATTTTGTGTTAATACCAAGTAAAATTGACTTTCCAAAGTTTTAAAAAAAAGGATCAGTAATCTCAACATGAGAATTGACAGAAGCATTACAACTGAAGACCACAAGAAAGATGAAACTAAAATGGTACTTGCCTTTACTTTCTCCATTCTCTTAATGCTCCCAACTGCATCATTCTTTAGAACCATACCTCTGACAATGGTGCAATTATGTAGACCTCCACCCACAAGTTTTGCAACCCGGACATTATCAACATTAAAATTTGCTGGGTTCTTTGGGCAAACTTGTATGCAAGCCTACATGTTCAAATTACTACAAGATTAAAAAAAAATTATATCGGATGAGGTTTTGTACAGGTATTAGAGACTTTGACTTACATCAGCAATAAGAGAGCACAATATATCCTCCTGCCCAAATTGTTTGCTAGCCACTGCAGATTTCATCCGTAAAGTAACTTGGTCCTTATTTCTAACATCCATGGTGTCAGAACCATTCTCGATCAACTCATTCAATATTTCGATTGTCTGCAAGCAAGTTTGAAAATTACAAACTAACAACTGAAAGTTGTGCTATGCCTATTAAGAATAAAAAAGAAATACTATCACACTTTAACCACAAAACATAACAATGACGAACCTTATTAATCGATTTTGTGTATCCAATGATGATCTCACTCGGGTGCAGCCCCATCCTTATAAGTTCCTCTGCATTCTGGAGGAGCTCTCCAGCAAACGAAATAGTCAAATTAGCTCCATCTCCAATTTCCTCCTGTTGTGCCTTCCCTGCCAAAACCAAAATCTTGGCAGCAGGATGCTGAACTTCAAGTTCATTCACAATCGTACCAGCATCGTTTGTGATAAACAGTTTGTCCAGATGATTGATAACCATCTTATTCATCCCTAAGAACAATTAACAATGTTATAATTACTAATCAGATATCCCTAGACCAACTGAAGAGTGCTACCAACAATAAGAAAAACAAAAACATCCCTGTCTAAATACTGTAACAGAAACATAAAACAATTCATAGCTTCAGCCTTGGCAATGTCCAATTTAGTCACATCCTACTATTTTCCCAAATCATTTACAGATCAAGCCTCTCTATACAAGATGCGATGCATTACTTACTTAGAAAAACACTCTCACAAACGCAATCCACAGAATAAACCGTAAATCCATAATAAAAAACGAACACCAACAAACGCTACATAACCATTAAAACAACTTCAATTACCCGAAAACCAAACATTCCAGTAATTCCTCTACACACCAAACAATAATTACATTTCTCAAGCCTATACTACTTACACATAACAACACGAAACAACACATACAAAAACCTCATCACTAATTATCCGCAAACGACAAATTCATCTCCGCGACACATTATTTGTCATACAACTCAAATCTACACAAAAAAACACATACATACACATCTATTTTATGTCATTATAATCACACACGAGATAATTCGTAATCAGTCGATAATACGCAATTCGAGCCAAATATAACAAATTAGTGTATAAATTAGTGTATAAAAGTAATAATAAAGCGAGATCTGAAATGAGATAGTGATTTAGCTAACCATTGGGGCCGAGTGAAGTTCTGGTGATAGTTGATAATTGTTTACAAGCATCGATGTTTTTGAGAACAGCTTCGTCGAGACCAGAGAGATGTTTGTGGCCTTCTTTCAGCATGCTTTGTATGCCATACGATTGTGATGATAAACCCATTTTTTGATTGCGAGAGAGACGAGATTAGAGAGAGAGAGAGAGAGAGAGAGAGAGAGAGAGAGAGAGAGAGAGAGAGATTTGAATGTGAAACCCTAAAGTGGAGAGTGATTTGAGTTGGGAGTAGAGTGACGAGGGAAACCCAAATGAAAAGCCCTAAAATTATACTTGACCCTCTCTCCCTTGCCTACTTTTTGATTTTTCACATTTATAAATAAAAACTGAATATTTATTTATGGGTTCAATTTAAATTGAAAAATGAAAAACAATTATATTCATCTATAATAAAATACAAGTTTAATATTAATTTTGAAATTTACTTTTAAATTTTTTGAAATTTTAATACTTCTGAAAATGCTAACTTTTTAAAAAAAATTAAAAGTACTACTTTAATACTTTAAATCTAATTTTTTTTTATAGATTTTATAATAGTTTATTAGCTTAGTAATCATGTCAGTAAAGATAACCGTCAAAATTATCAATATATTTTGTTGTAATACATATAAATATAAATATTTTCTAAAAAATGGTCGTGTTTTTGAATTCTAAGTAAAGTATAATTAAAAGAGTTTGTAGTTATGTTATATATGTGAGAAAATCGAAAATCAAAATTTTCAATGTTTCGGCTATTATATAATAGTACATATAGATAGATTAAATATAATAAATTACCGAAAACTGAAATCAAAACTTTCAATATTTTGGCTATTATATAATAGTATAGTTTAGATATATATCGCCTGCGATAATTTTAGAAAAGGAGAAATTTTAGTTAAAAATATAAAAAATAATATACACTTTGGCTAACAAAGTTAATCGGTTAATTATTAGTATTTATAATATTACTATTTTATGTTACTAAATGAAATTGCATGTGATATTTTTGAAAAATGTGAGATTTTACTTATGAAAATTTTTAGTTAGAAAATATAAAAAATAATATACACTTTGGGAAAAAAAATCTAATCGGTTAGTTATTAGTAATTATAAATATTATTATTTTATTTCATTAAAAAGAACTGCCCGTTATATTTTTGAAAAATGAGAGGTTTTAGTTAGAAAAAATAGAAAAGTAAAAATTTTAGTTAGAAAATATAAAAAAGAATAATTATTATATTATTATTTTATTTTAATAAATGAAACTGTTTGTAATATTTTTGGAAATGGAGAGGTTTTAGTAAGCAAAAATAAAAAAATTACATGTTTTAGTTTAAAAAGGTAATTGTTCGTGATATTTTTGAAAAAGTAAGGGATTTTTCAGAAGAAATAAAAAAAGAAATATATTTTAGGTGTAAAAGGTAATTGGTTATAAATATGTAATGTTATTATTTAATAATATTTTTTATAAATAAGTAAGGGTAATTAAGTAAAAAAACGAAGTACAATTAAATAAGGGCAATTAAGTAAAATCACAACATACCAAAAAAATATTTAGTATTATATCCAATGACTCTCATTAATTTAATTTAAAAGATCTAACGGTTAGAGATTGGATTACCAAACTATGGAGGACCAGACTACAAACCGACTACCAACGAACTACAAAAACTTTTAATGTTTCGTCTTTAATATAAAAGTATAGATATCTGTAAATTAATATTTTTGGTTCAAAAAATCATTAATTAATCGATGTATTAATTAATTAATAAATTATTTATTAATTTATCGAGATATTAATAATTTATTAATTTATCAAGATATATCATTTTAAAATTTTATACCATATATAATTCTTATAATTATAAATTTTATAAATTTATATTTATTGTGATTTCATTTATAAATATGCAAAAAATTCATAAATTTGAGTACATAATATTCATGAATTTAATTATTTTAGATGTAGTGAAATTTTCAATTGCGTCTATCAATCTGTTGTTGGAGGAATTTCGTAACAACATAAATCGGAGGTTGCTGGAATAACGAAATATGAAAATAGGGGGATTTAGGATTTTTGGATGTTTGGATGTTTGGGGGCTGAGTTCGTATGATGACTCCTCAAAAATTGAATAGAGAATGAGTTCTTTCTCTTTCTCTTTCCCGAGTGTCAATTGTTGTATCATACAAGGTGCCTACGTACCCCTTATATAGGAATCAAGTCTTACGTAGTTCTTGGAAAACAAGTCATTAGATAAGCTCATTCAGCCCAAGGATTATCAATCCACCTCTCATTCCCATAAATAGTTCAACGATTATCAATTCTCTCATTCCCATAAATAGTTCAAGGATTATCAATTCACCTATCATTCCCATAAATAGTTCAAGGATTATCAATCCACCTCTCATTCCCATAAATAGTTCAAGGATTATCAATCCACCTCTCATTCCCATAAATAGTTCAAGGATTATCAATCCACCTCATGTTTTCATAAATAGTCCGGTCTTCACACGTTTTCCTACAATCTCGCGGCATATCCGCATTTCTTTCCATGATTGTAAGTCTGTCCCGTATCAACCAAGAAACATCAATTCCATAAATAGTAATTTCCATATTTTGGGCTTCACCCACGGTTCGAGCTGGCCAGGCTCGCACCGCACAAATCAACATATAAAAACTAGATATTATTTTTTCATAGTTTAAGTGGTGCGAGCTCACATGTGTTCAATCATTCTCATTTCTAATAAGTAGTGTGAGCCCATTATTTCATAATAGTGAGAGACCATGAGATTATGGTGAGAGCCCATAAGATTATGGTGAGAGCCCATAAATCATGACACGAGCTCATCATGGTGAGAGCTAGTGCGAGCTCATCATGGTGAGAGCTCGGGCGAGCTAATCATGGTGAGAGCTCGTGCGAGCTCATCATGGTGAGAGCCCATCATACTCTTTCGAGTTCATCATGCTCGTGCGAGCTCATCATGCTCATGCGAGCTCATCATTCTCGTTCGAGCTCACTTCTTCTATAAGGAAATGAGCCCAACAACCCTAGCCTATCAATCCCATTTTCATTTCCAAGCAATACGAGCTCATCAATGCCCAGTCATCATAAATTGGTGCGAGCCCATTATACTCGGAGAAATCATCTTTAGTTCAACACAAAACTTATGGCGCGAGCCGAAGCCTAGGTTGCACCAATTACTCATTATTAGGCCCAAACCACTTATGGACCTGTTTAGGGCTCATTATCAAAAATCCAGTATAACACAATCCAAGACAATTACACATTGTTTTCAACACCGTAAACTAAAGAACGTAGATAATGTAATTTTAACGCAATAGATACCAAAAAGATTATTGATTATACTTTCTTCGTCCTAAATTTTAACAAATTTTGTATACTCTGTTCAAATTTAGAATATATTTTAGTAAATTTAAATCTCAATATATTTTAACAAACTTTTCACGAAATACGTCTTGTATTATATTTATACCCTCCCCACCCCAAATTTATTAGCATGTTTGATTTTTTTGGGATTAATTTGACCCAATTTTAACTAAAATTTACATATATTATATACTGTAAAGTAGATAAAAGCTTTATGAAAACTATTATTTTATTAAATACCTTGAAAATCGTATATATTTTGCAATCAAAACATTGCAAAATTTATAATTTTGCAAAAGATTATTCCATGAAAATCACTATTTCAGTGAAAATCTTGAAAACCGTGTATGATTTGCAAGTTGGACATATTTTGTAGAACAATAGGTTTTACAATATTTTACTTACAGAACATATATAATTTTCAAGATTTTCAATAATTTTTCTTTGCAAAACATAAATAATTTTCATGATTTTAAAGATTTTGAATGAAATACTAATCTTCATAGAACATTTTTTGCAAAACAAAAAATTATATTTTAATTGCAGAATATATATGGTCTTTAGGTATTCAACGAAATAGTGGTGTTCGTAGAAATTTATCATATTTCAAAATATTTTTAACATATTTTAATATTTATTAATTTTAAATTTTAAAATAAATAAGTATTCAATTTTTGGGTCAACATCAACCCAACATTAAATCACCAATGGATATAAGGTCAAAACAACTCCTACAACACTAAAATAGTGACACAAGAACACCAAATGAGTTTTGGGTCATAAAAGTACATTTATAATATTTTGACACCAAATTTGGTGACTTTCATAATTCACACTATATTCTTTAATAAAAACAAGTTTTTTCTTCTCCTATTAAACTTATTCTTTTGTGCTTTTCACCTTTAGATTTTATTGACAATATAAAAATAAAAGAAACAGTTAGATATTCCATTTTTAACATGAAAGATTCCTTTTACTGAGTGAAGTACATTTTATGAATGATGTTTTTTTGACACCAAAATAGTGTTATAATGACACTATCTCAGTGTCATGGTCGTAGATGGTCTAATGGTAGGTTTAGGATTTTGTTACATAGCTCTGTTTTTTGATCAGTCATATCACACATATGATACTATCTTAGTTAATCTTTTTTGGCCATCGGCCATGGCAAAATATTGTAGTATTTCTAACAAAAAACTAATAATAAATGTTCTTGTTTATATGTAGATGATGGAAGGCATTGTTTCATTTAAATGGAGGCAAATTCTACAATGACTCGTTCAAGCTTCGGCCATTCCCTCAGTTTTTTATGCAACTCGCAAAGTATGTTACATATTACATAAAATTTTACTTTGATATTGTTATTTGTTGCATACTTGCATTACTATATAATATCCCTCGAAACGATCCCAGTCATTTCCTTATATTCGTTGATATGATATTTTAGTCAAATGGTAGGAAATAGACACTTAACCATGCTCGTAATATCTGGACAACTATAACAAGTAGACACTTAACCATGTCGGTCTGGACCGCTTCACACAATTGGATTTTTGCACGGGCACCTCATGTAGTCATGTACCGAGGTCTAGTAATCTTGTTAGCCTTTCTTATATCTGCTGCTAATTGGCAGTTGCTTTGTTACAAATATTAGGTTTCTGATGAAGATCATAAGCATATCGACTGAGCAAACAATCACCACACTAGAAGAAAGTAGACAACTGGTAAATGTTTGACAATAATTATGATGGATACTTCCCTTATCTAATGGAAGCCATTAGGAAATTACAAAATGAATGAAAAACAGAGATTCAAGATGAAGTTAAACCCGAGTTTAACATCATCAAACCTTCTGTTGGACTACAATGCATGCATGAATCATGATCATCTAGAGAAGAACTGTAGAATTACAGATGAGGTCTTCTCTTTATTTAAAGCAGAGAGGTCCTCAAGCTTCCCAGCCCCTAAGAACTGTGGCCCGGGCTACACGATTAACTCCGAGTGTAAAAGCACCCATACGGAGATCGCAGTTGTGTGTTTTGCACATCTCTTTGACATCTTTGAACCCGTTTGTCATGTAAGTCTTTAGCTCCGTGTTCACTTTTTCCTCGGTCCACATAAATCCTTGTATGTTCTGCGAGGTTAAAAAATTGGCCAAAATCAGTACAAGACGATAGCAATAACAAGTTATAAGGGCAGCGTAAATATAGTTATAGCTAGCTATAGCCTATAATGTTTCATTCCTGAGAAGAGAAAATAAGATACCTGAACCCACTCAAAATAGCTAACTGTAACTCCTCCCCCATTAGCAAGGATGTCAGGTAGGATAACAACGCCTTTCTTTTTTAAAATCTGTAAATTAGGACACTGGTCATGCCACTGTATGAGTTCATAATTTGTCTACAATTTCGGACTTGAATCATGAACTAACCTCATCGGCTTCTGGATCAGTTGGGTGGTTAGCCGCTTCAATAATAAATTTGGCTGTGATATCATTTGCATTCTCCCTTCGTATAGACAAACATGACCGATAAAATTATTATCAGGCGCACAAATCACTGGTGCTACTTAATTTACTTCATATCATCAGAATTAGGGAAGTGCACTGCATATGTGTGTTTCCTAAATTTTTCTTCCAAGGCATCGTTGTGTTTTTTCCCATAATGATAGCAAAGCATTTAAATTTATAAGAATATGAAAATGAAAGATTAAAATCGTTAGATAAGAACCTGTTGATCACACCCCCAAGTGCTGCAGGGATGAGAACATCACAATCTTCCACCAATATAGAGTCGGGATCTATTGAATCCCCACCGTGGAAACCTTTCACTCCACGATTTTCTTTGACGTGCTTGAGTAGGTTTGGAATGTCAATTCCCTTGCTATTCTTGATTGCTCCAGTTATATCACTTACTGCAACAACTTTTCCACCCTTTTCATTAATGAACTGAGCAGCCCAGGAACCTACATTTCCGAATCCCTGAGAGAAAAAAATATACTCATTAACAATGATATGTTTATTGACTTTATCCCTTCTTAGACTTTGATCACATTGGGGTATTGCAACTGATATCAGTCCTGTAGATCTTAATCAATAGATAGCCTCTTACATTTTATCAGTAACTTGTACATTTAATCAATAACTCACCTGTATAACGAATCGTTGTCCAGAAATGCTCTTTCCATGCTCATTAAGTAAGGCTTCTGTTGCAAATAGTACTCCCCTTCCAGTAGCAGCATCTCTGCCTAGTGATCCACCAAGATCCTGATTTGAACAAACAGGTGTTTAAAGATTGCAATGAACAATGAAAAAAGCACAAACACTTTTTGTAGAATCAGTTTTTGTTTTATAAGCCGCGGCAAATAAGAACTTCAATTACAAAATGAGGATGTTTAGATTGCAAACTATGACAAAGCAGAATTCTTGGATGCTTACAATTGGTTTTCCAGTTACTACTGCTGGTGAGTAGCCATGAAACTTTGAGTATTCATCTAGTATCCATGCCATTGTCTGCTCCGCCACAAGAAAATAAAAAACTATTAATTTCAACAATCACAAACATTGACCGAAATTAGCTTGATGCAAATACTTTAAGGTGGATTATTCGATAATCTATGTAAATAATTGTTAGAGCAAAAACTAGTTCTGCAGACCTGTGGATTTGTTCCCATATCAGGTGCAGGAACATCTGTATGGATACCAATCAGATCGTGTATCTTTTGCGTAAAAACTCTGGTAAGTCGTTCTAGCTCAGAAATACTCAACTCCCCCGGATTACATCCTATCCCTCCTTTAGCACCACCGTAAGGTATGTTAGCTACTGCTGTTTTCCATGTCATAAGTTGTGCTAAAGCATTCACCTCATCGGGATCCACCTATAAACATTGATCAACCAAGTTATTACGAGGTTTACAACCCAAATAGATTCTGTATGATCCTTAAATTTATTCTTGCGAGTTTGAAGAATAAGTAGCTGATACTGAATTAACAGTTTCACAAAAACTTCTATTCAATCACCTCTGGATGGTATCTGATTCCTCCCTTCATGGGACCTCGGGCATTGTCATGTTGAACCCTGAATCCTACAAAAGATGCTATCGTGCCATCGTCTTTAGGTATAGTACATTCCACCTGCAATTGTGTTCATATGAGCAAGATTGTCAGTAATATATTTATATAGAACGAACTTGTTGATAAACAAATTCCGAAGAAATCCCTACTACATCTTGTAGCACCAACCTTGATTTCCCTAAATGGTATAAGCAAACTCTTTTCGAGCTTTGAGTCCAGCCCCAGCAAGCGTGCTGCTAGCTTAAAATTTCTGTTGGTGGCAACCAATGCATTCATTTTCTGAGGAGCAGTTTAAACAGCCTGATCAAAACTAGAAATTCAGACTTCTCACTATTCTACTCAAATCTTGGAACTAAACTTAAGCTTTCAATAACTTGCTTGTTTAAACAAATGTATTTTCGAGTGAGATGCGGAGAAATGTCGCTTACAATCAAATATATATAGACTAGTCACATGTGAGCTGTATGGAACATGGAGGTCGTGACAATGTCAAACTGTATTAAATGAGTAATATGACACAGATAACACATGCCAATCTTAGCCAAAACAATCTTTAAAACCAGGTCAATACGAATTTCTATTTTGTGTCTGTCATCTTCTTGTTGTGACAATTTAGGCATGTCTAAATACTACTAGTATAATACTAAAGGCTGCCGTGGAAGTTGGGCTTTGCAATTTCTCTTCTTTTACTTGCAAAAAATAGGCTTTGCAGCTTCTCTGGACTCCAAAGGCCAAACCAGAGTTAGAAATCTAATATATTCCCTGATTATGATAAGTACGCTGCATAAGCATTATACTCCCTCCGTCCCGCCCAATCGTTTATATTTGGGTTGGACACCGAGGTTAAGGGGTGAGATCCGTCAATATTTAAGGTATAAAGTAAGTAAAGTGGAGGAAAGTAGTGGAAATAATTAATTTTTATAGAGAAATGCTAGACGCCCCAAAACTATTTCCAAAAATTGTTTAAAAATGAGTTTAGAATAGTAAGTTTCCTAATAATAATATGGGACCCGCGTGCATTAATATGCATGCGCCCGTGAATTAAAAAAAGCCATGTGTCGTCTACATCATTTTGTAAATATTTTGGGAACAATTTTTGGAATGCCTAGTACTCGTAAAATTTTATGTGATTCGACAATTTGTCTACATCACAGCTGTACTAATTCCAGGCTGAAGTGCTCTTCCTCGGACCCTCCCCGGAATGCTGTCACAATACATTACAGGCTCAAGTCTTGTCCAGTTGTCCGGTTTCAAATTTTTCAGGCGTTTAATTAAGCCTTTGTGTTGATAGTAATTACTGACTTAAATCTGATTAACTCTAAGTTTACGCGTAGGAGCTGAATTAATATTTCTATTGCCAAGGTGTCTGTAGTCATTTGGTACAAAATAAGATAATTCTCCCAGCAATATATCTATCTGTAAGGATTAAGTTAAGTTTATAAAACCATCACGTCCGCGTTGGCTGAATTGGACTCGAGGTGTAAATTCTGATACACCCTCTTAACCAAGTAACAGACTTTTCTTATGTTCTACCTAATTTAGGCTGGGAAGTTTGACAATATCCTGATAAATAAACTATAGAAGAAGATTATTCGAAAAATATTAAATCTCATCCGAAAGTTTTATAGATTTTAATGTCATGCTCCCTCGCGATCCTTTAAACTAAGACCTAATTTAAACATCTAATACATCTAAGATTCTGGACAGTACATTTCTTTAACATCTTAAGAGTTTAGAGCGCGATTGATTACTTAACGACAGCGTTTAGTAATTTTGTCAATTGTTATCCTTTAATATGCCCCCTTCTGTGCATGTTCATATGTTTATTGGATGGGGATGGGGGTGGGGGGTGGGGGATGGGGGGCAGGGATCTCGTACACATCCGGGTCCTCCCCTGTCTCCCTCTATGTACAAGTAAAATTGCATTTACAGTATGAAAGTCATGCAATTCATCACATCATTGTGAACCAAAATGCAGGAAGAGAGATTTAAAAACAGTCATATTTAAAGTTACCTTATCGAAGATCCTACGAGAAGAGTTTCGAGACAGAGATGACTGATGATCAGGACTCCTTAAGGTTAAGCAGACAGTGAATGGTAAGTACAAGGTTCTCAATCCCGAAACTACAAATTTATACACTCGTAGTAGAATAAATAGGACTGAAATAAGAATCGAATGATTCTCGTAAATCTACATAAATATTATATTCTCGAGCTTTCTTATGCATGCATATAGCAGAGGACAGAGGAATAGAGAAATCGATATCTAGTGGGAGGATGAATGGGAGAGAGTGTTTGTAGTGAAGAATATAAATGTATAAGTAGGCTATGGAATGGAACATGTGCTGATCGAATGACGTCCTTGGGCACCATCAGTTACTGATCGTTTCCGACACAGAATATAAACCTCCTCAGACTTCCACTATCTTCTTCCCAACCACACTTCCCCTGTTTCTGTTTAACACACAACTCATTTGCTTACATTAGTACTTGCATCAATGCATAAGTATGTGATTATTTGAGGAAAGAAATACTATTTAAAATGTGATTGTCTACTACCTATGTTGCTCGGATTCTTCATTTTACCATCAAGTACCCGTATCGGACACTCGACATTCGGACATGGACATTCAGACTCAGACACTTATTTTTAGGCAAAAAACATGCATATTTTTTAAAATTTTGCCAAGTCCGGTACTTGGACACGTATCCATGTCGAACACTTCTAGCCGAGTCCGAACAACATAGTCTACTAGAACAAGTCTATAACACTTTGATTTTAACATTTTCAATCGCTTATGTAAATGTTAGTAATTTTTCGTAGAATAATGTTAGAGTTACCGAAATATTTATCAAATAGTGCACTTTTCTTCGACCAAGACTTTATTCTAACTACAGATTTTAACAGGCTTCGTCAAAATGCTTACTATACACCTTACCCCCCCCGAAAATTTTAATTTTTTCCTGTGTACAAATCGTTTACCCTTGTTTTTATATAATTTTCCTATCTTATAATACCAGCTTATATAATTTCTCATCTTATAAATCTTGTAAATAAATAAATCTTTAAAATAATAAATAAATCTTGTATAATTACGTAGTTGTAAGGAATCGAACCCTAGATGAAGCTAAAGAATTTAAAGTAAATAAATCTTGTATAATTATGTAGTTGCGAGGAATCGAACCCGAGTTAAGTGATAACCACAATTTGATATTTTGATATTTTAGTACCGCGCGTCATTTTCACATTATTTTGCTTATTAATAAAGAGATTATAGATTCCATAGGTTGCAAACAGAACAACCTAATAAAATAGACAAAAATGAGAGGAACCAGGACAAAATGACTAATCCTTTTGTAGCTAAGTGACTCCCACGCTAATCCCACCATATCTTTCGATATCATTATTGCATCTTTGCATTTATTCTTTCTTATGTATTACAATCATCTGCATCTTTCCTATGGGATACATGTAATTCTCTATTCTTATTCTAGATCGTATTATTTCAATTTTTTACTTAATTTTTTAATCGATATCTATACTATTATATTAAAAACGAAACACTAAAAGTTTTATAGTCAGGTCTTAAAATTTTTATCGCAGTCAATTTTATTTAATAAAATAACGTAATAAAGTTATAATTATTAATAACTAGCCCATTAGAGCATCTGGTAAAATCCTTAGTTAAAATGTTAGGTGACATGCCATATATAAAATTTATAGATATTATGTAAAAAATTCACAACTCCAACAGTACAAAACCCTTAGCAAAAAATTTAGTCAACTTCAACATATTGGCTATATTTGTTAAACTTTTAAGAACATGTAGTGAAATCACATCATCTATTGTCATATTCAAATAATATATTCTATTTATAACAATTTAAAGTAATAAAAACTTACTATTTTTAAAAATATAACCAACTATTATATCCAACTCCACTAAAGCACATTAACTGTTAACAAATTTTACATAATCAATATTTTATATTATTTTAGTCAACCATTTTATCTAACACCATTAGAGTCTTGGAGATGCTCTTACCTTTATTTTAGCCAAAGTGTATATGCTAATAAAAACGTTGTCGAGACACAGGAATGGAAAATGCAACATATTAGTTCTAATTTCGGATTTCTGATTTATGTAACCATGATAAATTCAAGTAAACAAAGCATATTAGTGTCAGCAGGAGGAAGAATCATAATAAAGCTATAAAGGTGCGGTGCTGTCCGACCCGAGTTCCATATCCGAGGGAATTATTCTTGAGTACGTGCGGTGCTGTACGGATCCTATCACTTTACTCCTTCTTCCTGTTTTTTTTTATACTTTATTTATATTTCTTTATCTTCGTGGTGCTGTACGGATTCTACCACTTTACTCATTCTTGCTATTTTTTTCCCTATTTTACTTATATTTCTTTACTCACTCTCTGATTTTGCAATCACTAAACTCGTAATAAATATGTTAATACGGGAGAAATTAGAAGGTTATTCACTTCTTAAGTATCATTAGTCATTATACATTAGTACAAGGTGTTTGTACTAGATACTTTCCTCCATTTGAACTAATGGAAAAATGGTCCATTCTTCCTAATCTTTTTATTCGTTCCACTTTTATCTACTGTCTACATATATAGGCAGCTGACCTAAGCTAAAATGCATAGAACACGCACCCGTATATATATTCCGGAATATTGGAATAAGATGTCCTCAATTATTCTGAGCCAAAATTTCTTATTAATTCGTGAAATTTTCATCTTAAATCTCATTTCAGTTAAACAAATTAGTATAGATATGATTCGAGCCCCAACTAATGATGAATAATCAAGTAATTCTTTTTATTAAATAAAATAGGCCCGATCATTTTCAATCTTGGTTCTGTCAATGTTTAGACTTCAAACTCGAAATTGTGGTACATGGTACTGTACCATATTAAGGTCTCGTTTGTTTCATCAATTTTATAGTTATATAGGAACTTGAACTTCCCTGTAACTAATTTATAATTATAGGTTCCAAAGTAATTGAAATGTTTGTATTTGGTTTATTAGTATGTAACTATATATTATATGATTAATTTTGGTAAGTAGTTAATGATTATATACTTGATAGTTCTGTAACTTGTAATGATTATGGTGGACCTTGGTAAATAAGTTTCTATGTTTTGTGATAACTACCAAAATCTTGAAAATTGGAGTTTAAAACGAACCAAACACTGTAACCAATTTATAATTGAAGAAATTTTAAGTTACGTAGTTGAGTTATATCTAAACAAACGAGACCTAAGTTGTTAGTTCCTCCTCAATGAGGACCGGAAAACTTAAAAATATGTGACATAGTACTTACCTCTCAATAGTCAAAAGAATGATGCTTAAAAGTGACAATTTTGCTTCTGTCTTTTGCATTGATGATTATTGAAACGGAAATTTGAAAACGAAGTTCAACGAATTGAAGATTAGAGCAGAGAAATTGAAATTTGGCAAGATAATAGATACGAAAGGATGATGCAAAGATAATGAAGAGTTAGAAAGAAGAAACGTTAGTTTTTCCACTAGAGTAAGAAGAATCTTTATTGTTGTTATGGAATGTCGTCTCAGAATCTTTAAGATTCCACCATCAGAATATCACTATGATTCTTTTCATCTTTGGAAGAACACTATGATTCCATTTCATCATATGCAATCACATTATCTACAATTCTGATAGCTAGTAATATATTCTGCATATAATTATCGCATGGATTTTAATTTAATCGTCGTATATTCATGCATTGCACGGATTATTATAAGCAGTTGATATATGGAGTATTTAGAAGTCGATGTGCACTTATTTAAGCCTCGTAGCATTCGAGATTTCGAGTCAATAAACCTTGATTAAAAAGATTACACACTTTCTTTGTTAGTTTGATAAACTTTGATCAATCTTTTGTTATTTTCTATTAGTTTTATAAAATTTTGAGTTGACGACCGACCGAAGACCAAGGTGAGTGTTTTATTACTTTGAGTTGTTTTCTCCTTTTTGATTACGTGTTTTGCATGGGTAAGCACAAAAACATGGCAACTTAAAAAAAGACTTGAAAGACCTCGATCTACCACCAAAACGACAATGTGATGCAATCACACTATTAATTTTCAGTACATTGTATTTAGGAACGGAAATCTATGTTGTTGATAGTTAATTTAAGACTCTCCCCGTTCCAAAATAGTTGTCCTGTTTTGACTTTGAACAGTCAAATTAATCAAAATTTGATTATAAATTATGATTCATATATTTATAATTAGTAAAAACTTGAAAATATATTTGAAAGAGAATTGTGTATACTTTTTAATGATATAAGTTTTTTAGTTATATATTTTATGTAACTTTCAGTCAAAGTTCGATCAATTTGACCACACAAAATCAAAACATGATTACTATTTTGAAACTGAGTGAGTATTAATTAACGATTTCATTTTCAGTAGATCATTTTAAATTTAGATTTTAATACACACTCAAACGTAATGAGCTACTAACTTCTCGGATCATTTTTAAACCTTGCAAGAGACATTCGGCAACTCTGTTAACAATAATCTACAATTTGTAACTACCAAACCCAAAAAAAGAAGAAAAAATTACAAAAATATTCATATTTTGGATAAAATTAACAAAAATAATCATTGTGGAAAAAATGACTAATTTTATTTTTTGGAATACTCCACCAGTAATTGGGTATCCCGATCTATATAAGATACCCCACTGGTAGTTGACTATCCCATATGACAGTTGAGTATTCTATCGGATAAAGTTGACCAAAATTTTAAAAACATGTATTTTTATTAATTTTATATAAAAAAATTGTTAAAATTGTCTTTCACCCAAAAAAAACTCATCTATACTTTACTTCGGATAACTTGAATTCATTGTGAATTTACATTAATAGGAAAAATGACAAACTTATCATAAAACTAAAACTAATATGCAGTTTCTGAACAAAAACAAGAAAAACGAATAGGACCAATTTTTATGGCAGCAGAAATGAAGGAGTGCGTTTTTGTTTGTCTAAAGTTGTGCCAAGTGGCCCAAGTCCAAGACATATACATTGAATCTCAAGAATTGGCCCTGATTGCGAATTAAAGTTCACAGAAGGGACAAATGGATCACAACCTACACAAACGATACAGTCTCCTTTTTTACCCAAATGACAAGGCCCAAGTCCAAGATATGTATACATATTGTTCCAGAACCGTCTTATATATAGAATTGGAAATAACAGTTTTATCACCAAATCTCTCAAATAATTTAAATTTTTTATTTTATAAAATATAAAATTCAATTCTAATATATAATATTAATTATAAATAAATTTTATAAAAATTAAGATTACTGCTAGAGGTATCGAATTTTGGTACCAAATGATGTGGCATCGGTGATGTAGAAGTTTAGAATGATTTTATTGAGGGACTTAATGTGAATTCAAGGGGGTCCATTATTATTAATTGAGTTGTAACCAACCAGAACATGACATGTGACATTTGGATCCATTCTGAGATCCAATTTGGTATCCCAAGTATTATTCAAAAATTAAATATTCAAATTTTGAACAAAAAATTGATTTTAAGTTTGATTGTAGTGTAGAATAATTTTGAATAAGTGTGATTCCACTCTAGAATCACTTTGAACTATTTCATTAATTTTTAATATTTTTTTAACAAAAACATTGTGTAATTTTATTTTTTGATTTATTAATTGAAATTTGTAATTATATTTAATAAAAAAAATTATATTCTCTCCCAGACTCTATATAAGGAGTTCTCTCTAGAATGTCAACAATAATGTTATGATTTTATAAATGAAAGGACTGAAATACCTGTCAAAAAAATTAAAAAATTAAAGATGTTAAACTTTAATTCACGAAAATACACATTTTGCGAGATTTTGAATAATAAAAAAAAATACGTACTTCGCTAATTACCAAATTTCGTACCTAACACCATTTAGTAGAGTTGTATTTCGCTTGCTCGAGATGTTGAGGTTCGAATCTTGTCAAAGACACGTGGCATGTATTTAACTATTAAAAAAAGGTGCAAATACGTGTAATTACATTTACACAATTTGCGATTCACTCTTGCTATTACTACTCCATTGAATATTATCAACCAAATTAAGCTTTACAAATATTAGCAAAAAGAAAATTCAAATGAAGCCTAGTGGAAAAAATTGACCGAGTATTCTAATTTCTAGATAACATTTCGCATAGAGGGACGTATCCATTCGTTGACAAAATTTGTAAAATAAAAAGTAAGCATTACACCAACTAAAAATTCAAACAAGAGTTGGTTGCCACTCGGCAATCCCCATCTTTAGACTTGGTAAATGCAAAAAATACAAAACCCTAACCAAAACACGCGTGTAAAGCATTTTTTTATATAAATATGATGGCATTTGGACATTAGGGGTCGTTACTTTAAAGATTAAGATTTATCTTATCGTACGTATTCTTCAAAGCATCTGCATCGCTGCCTAACCCATTCAAAAGCAAAAGATTAAACCAATTTTATCTACTTATTATCCATTTTTGTTGAGCAAAGCTTCTAGTTGGTCTCGAAATGTGTCCTATGAGGTTCTTCTTGGTGTTCTTTTCGGTGATATTGGCGGGGTTTGTTGCATGGAAATCTGTTGGTAGTTCAAGTGAAGCTTGTGATTCTTTTTTCTCTGAGGATTCTGAAGATGTTAAGGGTTCTTCTGCAAATGATCGACAAAAACACGATATAACTAAGGTATGATCATTAGTTATGTGTATGTAGTTTGTCGAGGGTCGTTTGGATTATAAGATTACAATCTGGTTAACGGAAATGAGAATATATACGAGATTGACATTTTAATACCAATATATTGGAAGCTTATTTATCATATTTTGTTGGATGAACAGATGATGCAAAATGGATTCTGGGTATTTGTTGACATGGCAAGTGGGAAGTATTTGTGGAGAGCCCTCAGATCTGGAGTTTCGAGTTGAGCAAGCTTATTCAATAAATACATGTAATTAAGGATGATTTTAGTTCTTTTCTGTTTCAGTTGCATGTATATTATCTTAACTCCAGTTTATGAAATATCTTGAAATCAAGCAGAGCTCTTCTTGCAGTGAATAAAAATGGAAATCAGAATAAACTACTCTGGCCTGTAGCAGAGTGATAAAACTTTTCATAATCGAGCTTTGGTAATGTGAATAAGGAGTGAACCATGAATTTCATGATCAATCTAGGCGTAAATGTATACACGCGGGGATTCAATATTCGCAAGTCGTAACTACTAATGTTCCGAGAGAAACGACGAATTTTCGACTTTTTTGAAGCAAGAAAAAATTGTTCTGTTTTCGACAATGTACATTTAATTGTTCATCTAAACGCCATTTGCTAATCAACTGTGATTTTGCAAATATAACTTCAGTTTTTTTCTATGTCGTAATCCTAATCTTGTCGGTGACTAAATATCCGTTTTGAACTTGATTCGGAGGAAAACAAATGACTGGTCTTCAGCAAACATTATGTACAGCGTGAAGGAAGGCTGCTACTGTGTTGCTTTGTCTGATATGTCAACGTTTTTTCTTTGTCAAAAACAACAATCGAGAATACTCATACAAGTTGAGTTTAAATTTCTGCAATAATCGAATCTATAACTTTTATTAATAAGCTAAATTTCTTTTTAATAACACCTAATAAATTTAGTCCCATAAATTTCTATAGAATTCCTATCTCACATATAATTAGGGGTGAGCGAAAAAAATCAAATAATCGAAATCGGACCGAAAAATCGAAAAAATCGAAATCGATAAAAATCGAAAAAAACTGTAACCGGACCGAACCGATGGAACGGTTTGGTAACGGTTACGGTTTTATCCTTGTAACCGAACCGAAAAACCGAAAAACCAAATTGAAAAAAACCGAAACCGAAAAAACCGAAAAAAATCATAACCGAACCGATGGAACGGTTTGGTAACGGTTACGGTTTTATCCTTGTAACCGAACCGAAAAACCGAACCGTTTATATAATATTATATATAAGTATATAAAATACATTATTTATTATATCAAATCTCGTATAATCAGCAATCATAAACTAATAAATCTAGAAATTAGTTAGCCAATCACAAATGTTACTTTAGTTATATTTCCATACTTTCACGAACAATCAAACCAGACAAAATGAATCTATTTGCAGCACTAAGAGTCCAACAATTAGGATTCTGAATTAAGCAAACGCCAGATTGAATCATTTATTATAATAAAAATTGCGTCATTTTAAATTATTTTTTTATGTTATAATATTTTTCAAGTTTAATATTATTAAATTTGTATAATACTTTTAATTAAAAAAAAACCGAAACCGACAAACAGTTAACCGAACCGAAAAAAACCGTTCCGAACGATTCAGTTACGGTTAATACGTAAAAACCGAACCGAACCGAACCGACATATACGGTTTGGTAACGGTTTTTGGTAAAAATCGAGCCGAACCGACCCGTGCACACCCCTACCTATAATATCTCATAGAACTTAAGTCCTATTATCACATAATTTTTTTTTTTTAATATTAAATAATATCAATTAATATTATCATTAATAATATAAAATTAAAAAAATTAAATTTTAATATCAATCAATTTAATAAATTAAAAAAATATCAATTAATTTAATCCCGATACTTCGCACAATTAGCATCTAGTATTTTATAAAACTTGTTCCTGATTAGGATTAGATTACTTAAATTTTCTTTTCATAGAATTCCTATATCACATAGAATATCTCATAGAACTTAAGTGCTACTATAACATAAAATTTATTATTATTTTTAATATTAAATAATATCAATTAATATTATCATTAATGTTATAATATAAAATAATTTAAATTCTAATATCAATCAATTTAATAAATTAGAAAAATATCAATTAATTGCTTCGCACGTTTAGCATCTATTATTTTATAAAACTTGTTCCTGATTAGGATTTGATTACTTAAATTTTCTTTTCTTAATCAAATACTGTAACATCGTGTAGTATCTAATATAAAATTCAATTACAATTATATTTAAGTTTTTTCTTTTGCTTACCCGTTGGTAATTTGAAAAAGTAAAATACTAATGCAAATTGGTTTTCTTTGGAAATTCCCTCCTATAAATTCACAAACCTTTCGACATATTTCAATATATTTCACCTTTCGACATACTTCAATATATTTTTCGATGGCTAGACGTGGTTCTTCATCACAGCCTTATTATACATCAAGACCTTCGTCAAGAGGAGCTTCTTCAGAAACTTATCATAAATCAAGACGTTCATCAAGAGCTTCTTCTTCAGAAACTTGTCATAGAACAAGACCTTCATCAAGAGATTCTTATAGTATGCCTGCTTCTGCTTCTGCTTCTGCTTCTGCTCATGAGAAAAAATTCAAATTCCGTAAAACTGTCAAGATCATGTACAATGCTATACAAGAATATCTTTCTCAATTTGTTGGATGTGTACAAGATCCAGATTTCGATGTGCCTGATAATCGGAAAAAATCTAGTGAGGTATCAAAGCCTAGCTTTAACTACAAGGTGCATGATCATGGAAGAAAAACTGGTGACAAATCAAAGCGTAGTTTCAACTCCGACTTGCATAATCACCACGACAAAAGGGTTGACAAAACTGGTTATGAATCAAAGCCTAGTTTCAGCTATGAATGTTATTCATTGCCGCACATAAACAGGTGTCAGGGTGAAGATGGTAACAAAATTATAATGCCTAGTAAAGCTCTTGACGCAGTCATATCCCTGAGAGATGTTATTGAATATCCCGTGGCTGTTAAGATCATAAACCCTTTGGTGGATAAATTTACGCACTGCGGAGTTCTGGAGTTTAGTGGAGAGGAGGAAGGCAATGTGTATCTTCCTAAGTGGGTGATGAATTGTTTGTTGGTACAGGAAGGTCAGCTTATTAACCTTGAGTACGCTGCTCTTTCCAAAGGCACATTCTTGAAAATTCAGCCCCATAGTACTAAATTTCTCATGAATCTTTCGGATCGGAGAGAGGCCATGGAAAGAATCTTGAAAGATTTTCCATGTGTTACTGCTGGAGATACTCTTAAGGTTACTCATGAAAATCAGAGTTATTTTATCAACATTGTTCAAGCTAGGCCAAAGAAAGCTGTGTCTTTAAGCGAGATCGACTGTGAAATAGAGTTTACACAGTCGCTGGATCATGAAGAGCCTAAAAAAATCAAGCAAAATGTTGAACAAGTTAAGGACGCGCCAAGCTTGGAAAATGATGCGGTTTCTAGGCCATTGGACAAGGATGACAAGAAGTTGGTTGTTTCTTTAAGGAAATATTCTAGTCATGTTCGTGGTTCTGATCGCAACTCCTCTACAGGTAAGAACAAACAAAGACAGAGAGCACCGAAGACGTCGAGCAGAAGACATAAAGACAACGCTGATAGCTTTGATGTTTAACTGAATCATATAGTATTTTTTCTTTGTTGTTTTAATGTATTTTAAATTTTATCAGATATTTCACTTGCTGCAACAATTTCTCCACCCTTTTTATTAATGAACAGAGCAGCCCAGGAACCTACATTCCCGAATCCCTGAGAGAGAAGAAATACTAATTAGTAGTTGGTAACATGATATGTTCGTTAACCTTATTCGTTTCTTAGACTTCCTTTGCTAACAATGGGGTACTGCAACTGCTATCAGTCCTCTGGATCTTAATCGATAGTTAATCTCTTACATGGAATAAGTAACAGATACATTTAATCAATAACTCACCTGTATCAAGAATCGATGTCCAGAAATTCTCTTTCCAATAGTAGCATCTTTGCGTAGTGATTCACCAAGATCCTGATATGAAGAAAGCACAAACAGTTTTTGCTAGTAATCAGTTTTTGTTTTATAAGCCACGGCAAATACGAACTTCAGTTACAATATTAGGATGTTTTCCGGTTACTATTGCTGATGAGTAGCCATGAAACTTTGAGTAATCATCTAGTATCCATGCCATTGTCTGCTTGGCCGCAAGGAAACAAAAACTAATAATTTCAACAATCACAAACCTTGACCAATATTAGCTTGATGCAAATACTTTAACGTGCATTATTTGATTATCGATGTAGGTAGTTGTTAGAAAAAACTAGTTCTGCAGACCTGTGGATTTGTTCCCATATCAGGTGCAGGAACATCTGTACGGGTACCAATTAAATCGTGCATTTTTGCGTAAAAACTCTGGTAAGTCGTTCCACAAGGTGTGCTGAGAGTACGGATTTTTAGAATGGTGACAGTCTACTCAACTGTGAATCTGGTATATATCTTTACGCTGCAACATGAGTTAATTTCGTATTTCAAGTTTAAAAAATCAGAATTTGGAAGTGTCATTGGTGGAGTACGTTTTGCTCGAATATTTGAAAATTAGCAATGTGCTTCAGAGTATTGTTAGTTTTGCTGGGGTTTTATGTTCTGGGTTAGCGAAGTGGTGGTGCAATGCTGTGTCTTTGCTGGTTTATTCTAATACGGTAATTCTAATGTAAGATTCAAATTCTATAATTATTTGGTTTTATGTTTTACTTACTCGTTGATCAATTAATTTAAAAAGGAAAATTCTAATGGACATGCATGATTATCGAAAAAAATCTGGTGATATATCAAAGGTTCAAAGCCTAGCTTCAGCTACGATGTGGATGATGATCAAAACAGTGCTGGTGATAAACTAAAGCCTAGCTTCAGCTACGATGTGGATGATGATCAAAACAATGCTGGTGATAAACCAAAGCCTAACTTCAGCTATCAATGTTATCCATTATCCCGGATAAACAAGAGTCATTGTGAAGATGGTAACAAAATTATAATGCCTGCTTCTGCTCTTGAGGAACTCATGTCTATGACAGATATTGTATACCCCATAACTGTTAAGATCATAAACCCTTTACTGCATAAATTTTCGCATTGCGGAGTTCTGGAGTTCAGTGGAGAGGAGGGTAATGTATATCTTCCTAACTGGATGATGAATAGTTTGTTGTTACAACAAGGTCAAGTTGTGAACATCGAGTACACTGGGCTTTCAAAAGGCACATTCTTAAAAGTACAACCCCATAGTACTAAATTTGTCATGAATCTTTCGGATCCGAAAGAGGCCATGGAAGGAATTTTGAAGGACTTTGCATGTGTTACTACTGGAGATACTGTTATGGTGAACCATGAAAATCAGAGTTATTAGATCAATATTGTTGAAACGAGGCCAGATAATGCCGTGTCTTTATTTGAGACTGACTGTGAACTAGAGTTTACGACGCCACTGGATTATAAAAAGCCTGAAAAAATCAAGCCAAAGGTTGAACAAGTTAAAGAAGCTAAAGATGCGACAAGCTTGGAGAAGAATGCAGTTTTTAAACCTTTTACTGGTGTTTCTAGGCGATTGGATGAGGATGACAAGAAGTCATTTGTTGCTTTAACAAGAAAGCAAAAGCAGAGGAAATCGAAGACAAAAGACAACATTGAAGAGGCAAAGTTTCAGCCATTCACCGGGAAGAAGTACACCTTATATTCTTGCTGATGATTCATATAGCTTTGCGTTTAACAGATTCAGATATTATTATGTATTGTTTGCTTTAATATATTTCAAATTTTCAATGCATTGAATTTTCTTATTATATAAGAAAAGTAGCTTCTTGTTATAAATTTCAATTCTTGAAAACTTTATTCTCGATCATGCCAAAAATAATGTTGCATGTATATCTCGTTTAGTGATACTAGTATTATGCCGTGCTTCGCATATATATTTGTTTTAATTTAATATTTGTTATTTATTTATTGAATTTCTAATTTTATATCTTGAATTTATATAAGTGATTTGTTATATTATACGATATATATTATGACATTGATATTGTTTTATTTGACAAACATACTAACAATATTACACGCTCATGCAATTGTAACGTTCACGTTAAAGTAACAATATCTCCTAGAGTAAAAATATTATACGTTCCTTTCAAAGTAATGTTGAGGTCGTACTTAATTACGTCTTTCCCAGAGTAATAATATTATACGTCCATCTCAAAGTAATGTTGAAATCATACTTAATTTTTGTTAATACGAAACATAAAACATCTGAATGAAATTTAAACAAATGAAAAATCAGAAATGGTAGAATTAAAGTCATTAAATCCTTTAATGACATGAATAACACATTGAAATGATTATGAGATTTGAAAAATATAATAATTGAATCCTACCAATCATAATATTCGATATTTTGAACGGAAGAAAGCAATAACTTGAAAATATTAAGCTGCAATTTGCGATGCACATTTGATTTCCCACGGATACTTGATCTTGTCCCAAATTTCTCCATCAGGTCAAAAATAATGTTGCATGTATATCTCCTTTATTGATATGTCATATTCGTTTTGGATAATGCTAACTGGCTTTGATGTTATTTTCTCCAGCTCAAACAAATAAATATCTAAGGTATAGACCAAATTGAACTTATCCAAATATTTTTTTAAGTAAAATCTTTCACCTCCGAAAATAAGAAAGCAAAGATGTACGCGAATTTTACTCCCGAGATATGCAATGAATTGATCTCTTAATTTTTAGGCACCTGGATACTGCAACTTTTCATTGGCGTTAGATTTGAGATTATACCATGCTGTAAACTTTTCATTGGTTTTGCTAGTTTACCTTGCTAATCGAAGAGCTGAGGGAACAAATTCAGATGAACAACTCTGTATTGCTTTGTTCTGTTCCCATATTCTACATTTCTTTAATTATTAGCCCCTCAGTTTTAGCCAAGAAAACCAACCAGAAGAATCTCAGGAACAGTCTGGATTGGGTCAATGGTATGGGCACACAAGGCACTTAGCTTTCAATGCTTAAAAACTCCATAAAAATATCATTTCTGCATTAAAATCATGGTCGTAGATTTCGGAAATCGGAATAAATCGGTTGAGGTACCGTATAATGATTTATCGGCAAATCGGGGATTTATCGGAATGATAAATCGGAACAAAAATCGGATAAATTGTAATATTTTAAATACATTTAATATATTATCCTTATATATAATACAATAAACCATTTAAAAATAATTTATAGTGATAAATCGGATTTCAAAAATCGAATCGGTCAAATATTTTTAAACGATAAATCAGTGATTTAAATCAGCGATTTATCGACGATTTTTGAAAAATCGAACGATTTTTAGAACACCGATTAAAATTGAAATTTGGGTAGGTTTGTTTAATCAGTCACTTTCTTGTCCCTATCAAAGCTTCCTAAAATATCTATATTCGGTTAGAATTTTAGTATCCGTCAATTTTTTGCTTGCGTATTGCTTGGAATCTCTTCTTTTGCATTTAAAAATTGTGTTAGGCAATTAAAATAACAGCAAAAACTTATTATCAATACTAGCTGATAACCCGAGCCAAAGCCGAATATGAGTTGATATTAAAATATTAATATTGATAAATTATTAATAAATATTATTAAAAAATGTATTTATCGAAAATTGAATGATAAAAATAATATAATAAATAACCACTATTTAATTATTTA
Source organism: Heracleum sosnowskyi (assembly GCA_030848705.1). Lineage (NCBI taxonomy): Eukaryota > Viridiplantae > Streptophyta > Magnoliopsida > Apiales > Apiaceae > Heracleum > Heracleum sosnowskyi. The sequence continues at coordinate 125,038,321 of CM061243.1, forward strand.
GTTATAGACAATTGAATTGTGGATAAAACTAAAGAAATTAAGGTAAATAAATAAATTTTGTATGACTGCGTAGCTGCTAGGAATCGAATCCACATGATAACCAAATTTGGTACTTTAGTACCGCGCGCCATTTTCACATTGTTTTGCTTATTAATAAAGAGTAAGAAATAAGACTTAACTCTCAAATCGAAAAATTATTTCTCCCCCAGAATTCAGACCTTAGTCCTGAAATTTAATTTTGATACATTTTTAAGAGTAACATCTTGCAGGCTTGAGCTTCCAGATGTTCGTTAATATCGTGATAAATGTGATAATCATACTTTTCGACGATTACGTTAAGATAAAAATCGTAGATTAGCTAAAAGTGATCTAAACTGAATAATAAGCAGAAGATTTGCAGATTCTATATACATAATTTTATACATTATTTAGGCACAGAGTGCAGATACATGTAATTATAGTACGTTATATGAGAAGATCGGTTTAGAAACCATCATAGTAACCGCCATATGTTATGTGAGCTCTTGCCAGGGGAATTCCTCTAGCTGCTGACATTGCATCATTCAATCTGCTTGTCTGACTGACCACTTCCTTAATTTTCTGTAATTAAAAAAATTGATCATTGAGTTAGATAAATTTTTTTGATAATGAAGAAAAGTTGAGGATCGGGGATAGCCTGATGGTTAAGGCATATCCCCGTGTTGAAATGAACTCGGATCTGATCCTCGTCCTCTCCCTCGTTTAAAAATTATAATGTTTAGCAATTGATGTTTGTTGAAAATAAAGACTAAAAATCAGGTGATGTGGTAAAAAATTCACTGACCTTGTCATCAGCATAAATCTTGAACTGAAGCTTTTGATGGTTGAGTTGATGTTTTCGCTGTTGCTGACTATTTCCAAGAATGATGATACAAATGGTAGCAGCAGCAGCAACACCGAAAGAACATATAGCGCCTATGCCAGTTAAGCTCCATTTCCACATGTTGACAGCATCATCTTCTTGATCTTTCTTTGTCATTGTTTCCACAGTCTGATCATCGGTTGTCTCCTGGAACTGAAACTTGTTCGCCTCCATCTGAGGCACTAGTCCCCTGCTACCAGACTTTGGTGAGTCCATTTTCACATCAATCAAATAATCATTTTCCTTCGTTTTCTTGAAGAAAACTTGTGGTACAAAGTCTTGATCAACTTTTAATGTAGTTGGAGACTTGATTTCGTCAGTGATCACGTTTGGCACCAGACGAGTCTCATCAGAATCCTCAATGATGACTTGTTTAACTTGTTCTTGATCAGGGGTTCCTCGAGTACTTGGTTGAAACGCAATTGGGAGAGGAACAAGTTGTTTCTGTAATCTTGGGAGGTTTGTTTTATCGACAAATTGTTGGGATTTTGAAGACGAGGTTTCAAAGTATTTGTTTACAACACTCTTTGAAGAATCCTTCACATAAGTTCTTGGAAAGAAATTTTGGCCCCCATCCTCATATAATTCAAGAAAAGCATCATCAGAAATCAACTCCCACTCATCAAGATCCATTTTTAGCACAGGAAATTAGTGAGTAGAAGTATATATATAGGGTGGATCTAAACTTGGGTTTTGAGGGTTTGTAATGAATTATTGAATTCAACGAAGGTGGCTTTCAAGAAGTGTAGTGTGCAATTTCACTTCATTAAGAGGAGGCCACCCCAGAGGTGTCCTTTTGCTCTTGGAGTGAAGATTGTTGCTACTCTCTTGGAAGATATTAATATGAACTTGGGACTGGGAGGTTTACTTTTCTAAATTCTAATAGGTGACTAATAGGACCACTTGGGAGACATCTCTTACTTTGAAAGAATATTGCTTTTAAAATGAGCGTAGGTACATAGGTGTAACTTGTTCGAGTCCGGATTCCTGATAAACGTATATTATAACGTGAGAGATTTACTTATTTTCTTATTACACTTGATGATATGTTACAACAATCGTTCATTTGTGCACCCGAACCTTATGTTATACATGTTGGTTATTTTATTCTAACTTTGATTGTTTTATCGTTGCTGTGGATAAAGATGAACAATATATAGTAATAAATTATAAAGTTGGAGTAAGGATTGGTTCTAGAGACTCTGCTGTTGGACATTTTCTGGATGCTTATATAAAATATATTATTGCATGATATGATGTAGGATAAGATGAAAGCAAGTTAAATGTTTTATAAATGTTCTTTTAAGATATTGAAATTAAACTTCCAAGAGAAGATGGAATAGTGTAGGTTGCTTGGAAGAGTTTACTTGGTATGATACCGGCTGGTGGCTGTTTGAAGGAGAAAAAGAAAAGATGAAAATGATGAAAGTGAAAGCCAGACAAGTGTCCATGCTCTAGTATCTTGCAAATACTTGTACAGTTGTCTCAAGCCTGGTTTTTAACATCCGAGTCAACCGATTTTTAGAACACTGCGATTTTTGCGTGCACCGGAGGTGCCACGCTCTAACATATAGTGTGGGTGTAAATCTAGACACGCAAAGTACATATATCCCATGCTTCACCTTCAAGTTTATGCTAGCCAATAAAAATAAAAAACCAACCGACACTTGAATTAAATTACTAGAATAAACAATAAAGACAACCAGTTATGTTTGGTTCATACAAAATAAGGTATTTATTTCTGTAAAAATAGAAAAATTCATTACCAATACGTAGTTTGACACTGAAAGCTCACCAGTTAAGGAGGAACTTGCGACTTTTGGTTAATTAGTTACATGTAGCATTTGAACTGTTATCAGTCACAAACCCAGAAACTTTGAGATGAGTATCTTAACAAAGATATATCGGTTTTACAAGACTAGACCTACTCGAATTTCGATCGAGGGCTAAATTTCGAGATCGAGTGCTTAAAAATGGAATGCAGAATCAACCGAAGCAAAACTACTATTGATAAAGATGAAAACAGTTAAATTAAAAGTCACAAAATGCTATTACGCGTGGACCATAATAATAGCATTATTATTGTGGACAAAAGAGTAGCAACCTAATTTGATAAGGAAGAGATGGTGACAGATACAGGCCATGGGTAACGTACCAAGAAATTTAATTTGAATAAATTTGTTGAAATTTAGCTACTCCGGAAAATACCGTTCTTACTCGTAAATTTGACATCTATACAAACATTTCCCTACAATGTTTTCGAAACTATTCGCCTTTTCTTAAAGACTGGCTTAATCATGGTTTAAGAGTAAAGTTTCGATAACTAATAGTAACCTGCAAAATTAACTGAGATTGTAAGACAGCAGACGAGACATAAACTTTTACATGGGACATATATACTACATAACTTGAGGAAATACATGTCTATAAAATTGTATATTCAACTGTTTCTATAAGAAAAAGAAACAGATGTTTCGTGCAAAAAAGAAGCTGGTCTAAATTTACAAGCTTTGCCTACGCTTCTTCCCAAAAGAAACCACCCAAAACTACAACAACACTATCATCAACCGGTGGTCATGATTTAGGATTGGAAGACTTTGTAACTAGACAAGATGGGGAAAAAAAAATTAGGCTGGGAAAAGATAGGGGAAGGATGATGGAGTTAGGGCGTAGAGCTCCCTCAAAAATCTGTTTTATTAGAACTTGAGGAATTCTACCTCCTCGAACAGACTATGATACAAGTTTGCAGGCCAGACTAAGATTCAGACTTTGATGATGAGGTTTTCCCCAAAGAGACTGAAGGCACAGAAGAAGCCCAAACACGAGCATTCTTCAAATTTTTTGCACACTGATGGAAGCTACTGGTTTTACATAGTTTCAATTTGGTCCAAATCATCTTTAAATTGATCATCTGAAGGAGGCGTCCCAATATTTGGCTGGTCTCTCCAAATATACCCAAGTTCAAATGTGGTCCATACGCCACCCACAAAGGTTTTAAGTGTAATAAGACCTTTGGTAATGCATTTATCAATACTGCTAAACATAGAAACAGCAACGAGAGTACCAAGTAAGGTTCCCTTCTTAGAATCTCGGATGGTGATGAACCTATCCATGACCGCATAACAAACTCCCCACTGCCTTCCGAACTAATAGCTTGCTCCATATCAACATAATGGATAGGCTCCCACCCTAAAAATAATGACAATCACATGCATGAAACTCAATTAGTTAAACTAGTTTAAGTACCCAAGGCTTCACCTCTAATAAGGAACAAACAGTTGCAATATGCTCTAGTGACTAAAAGGAGCTGTCTAAACACAAATTTTGGAAAAAGAAAATGCACTTCCATGAACCACGGAAACCCATGTAGTAGTGTGTAGAGTAAATTATAGGGGCAAAAAGAATATGTAAACTGATATTAGTTGCATTGGAGGAACTTGCCTGTTGTTTTTCTGTAGAATCTTACAAGGGTGTTGAGATCTTTTGCACCCAGATATCGCAGTTTCGATGTCTGCTTCACCATTAATATTGTGGGAAAACTATGTACCCTGTACCTTGAAAGTATGCTGCATTAGAACCACCATAGCAGAAATGAAAGCACCAAGTCACAAAAGATTCAAATTAAAATACAAATACTTGCCGACCGAAAATTTAGCATCATAGAATTAATTTATCAGGTTCAGCAGTCAAAAATATAAACTAATTTCAAGCAGTAATCTAGGTTTTCTTTTCTTTTTGCTTCATGTTTCTGTTTCTTTTAAGAAGGTTTTACTTCTCATGCTTATTTTATACGTGGATTTTATAACCCCTTACTACAGGTTTAAGAGAAAGATCATAATCAAGTTAACCTTAACTGGTAAGGTAACACCTTGGAGTTATTCATTAACTTTTTTTGTTGCTGATTTATTTTAAAAGTTTTTTTATTCCCAACACCAGAAAGTAATTAACTAACATACTCTTGTTCACTGGTAAAAGGACATTTAGAAAACTGCAGACAAAAGAACAGGCTTCTTCCTTTTGCCGAGTGAGAAAATAAACTCCTGCCTAAGTCAAAACAGGAGTCACTTTAGCAAAGATAAAATTAATCCCGAAAAAGCAAACAGAACGTACAAGGATCCTGATTCAATAGTAATGATGCAAAGGGATGATATCACTGTATATTTCTTATAGAAAAACAATTATCTAACACACTAAAAAGATCTACAGTTTATTTTTTTCCTCAAGTCTTAAATTCTTAACCTCGTCACTCATCAGCATCTAAACTTATTGTACTAAAGATTAAAGTATACACGGATAATAACATGATAATAAACTATGCATGGTTCAGAGAGAGATTAATTAGCAGTACATGCTCTAAAACATGATAACATAATTACTTCTCCGTAACAAAATAAGTACAAGGAATTAACTAGATAAAAACAAAGGATGAAGTGGTTTTTCATTGAGCGAAGTTAAGTGAACATATCACCTTGGAACCACCGAGGACTCTTCAACCTCCAAATGTTCAATATGGGGAAACATGGCACTCAAGATTTTGAATGTCGACCGGACATTATGTGAAAACGGACACCAGGAAGCATAAAAAAGAACAGAAGTGTATGCATTATTACCCTTGGAACTCAATATTCTGTCAAGAAAATCACTTCCTACCTGAGAAAAGAAAGCATATTTACACATTAGTAATATAGAGTTGGGTTCTAAGGAGACCCAATTATATTGGAGTCCTTAGAGACCAAATCAACATCCATTAAATTATATATTTACATTAATTATCAACCATTGGATCAAACAACAGTTGTGTATCATGACCATACACTGTTCCTCCATTAAAAACATCACTCATCCAACTGTGCTAACAGTCAACGGAACCAGTGAAGTTCATTTTTCCGGTGACTTCGCGATAATTTTTTCCGGCAACTCCATATATTATATTCTTTTTGGGTATTTTTTATCATTATTTTACAAACATGTTATAGATACTTTCCTTTCAAGTAGTGTTTATATGCATCATATTGACAGTCATTGTACTCCTTAGTCCTTACATCGAGCCTTCACTTTTTTAAATAAGGTATTCAAGTTGCATAACAGTATTTTTAGAGTGCAGAACATTGCGTTTTGATTGTAAAAGAGAGTGCAGAACAATGTGTTCTGCACTTCTGCTTGTGTATAACACGGAAAAAACAAGGTTTCTTTGCAGTACATTATATCAACATGCAGTTTTATAAATCTCCCCTACATGCAAATCACTGAACACATGAAAAAATTATGGATGTAATAATAAAAAGTATGGATAAAATCACATAACCCAAGTATCAATGCCGTATCTATATAGTTGTATGATTAAAAAATTGCATAATGGTTCAAGATGCAAGGGAAAACAGCAGTTATGGTGTATTGGTTATGGCAAATGAGAGTGAAGATCATGATGGTTTGCTGGGAGCAGAGACGAAGCCAGGACTTGAGTAGGAGGGGGGCCAATTTCAAACTTAGACGAAAATATTGTAGTACATTATTAAAAAACGAATATAATATTATTAATATAATATAAAAAATATGTCATAATCGATCATTAGTTGGGTTTTTAGGTCGAGATAATGATATACATTTTCTTTTTGAACAAATTAAAATAGTAAAAATATGAATTTTTTAATAATTTATTGTATATAATAAATTATCTAGTGATCTATTTAATTATAATCTTTCAAATAGATACATAAACATTACAAATGAAGCTATTTCTACGAGTCTAATGAACCAATTTTATATTCAATAGGGGCCAAAAATATTAAAATATGTCATTATGTAGTAAAAATAAAAAATATTATTAAAAATATATTACATATAAGTTATATTAGGACAAACCTAGGGGGGCCCATGGCCACCTTTGGCCCCTATGTAGCCTCGTCCCTGCTGGGAGAATGGTATAAGTGTTGATGCTGGGAAGAGAGACAGAAAAGCCGCTGCAAGATGGTAATGGTACTGGTAGTGGTAGACACCAAAATTAGTTATAAACGAACTAGGGTTTTCTTTTGTTTTTTAATCTGGACCATTAATTTTTCTTAATCCAACGGTCATTAATTGGTAAGTAAGAGGATAAGTAATATATATATATATATATATCATTATACATGGAAGATAAGTAAGAAAAGAAATTCTGTTGACAATGACATCTGCTTCCTATTATCGAGAACCCTCACGGGGACCAAAAGTGAGGCAACTGGAGCGTTCATTAAACATGCCAAAAGGAATCGGGAGTAAAGACAATTAAATGATAAAAGAGAAAACAGAGCAAGACATACGTAGTTCAGCAACTCGCTCACTATAAGAGTCGCACAAGTATTATATATGTAATGTATATAACATTTTTTATAGGATTTAAACGCATTAAATTACTTTCTGAAACCATTTGGAAAACTGAAATCTGATGCCCAAAAAAGACCCATACAGAAAAGTGTACTCTTTTATACAAGTCAACGCGCAACCATATGTCCGAGTCTACTCCACCCGCATACACCATACAGCCATATACTTATCTCATACAGTCCAACATTCAAAATATACAGAAGTCTGCAAACTCAACAGGATACTGTTGCTTGTATTAAGGAAACAGAGATACAAGGAACTAGATTAACTAAATTGCAGTAGATAAACAGTTGTCATGACAAGGACAACAATCTTCTGTTACTCATTTTCCTTTTTATAGTAAATAAAAAAGAAAAAGTTGCACTCATTTTATGACTAGTTAAATAATCTCATAAAGTACAAGTCAATAACAAGTTCTATGAACATACTAGCTATCCAAATTAAACAGACTATCTACCAAGTCATACAACTTCGCAGACATGGTAGTGGCTGAGGTTGACTAGTTTTTGCCCTGGCTCAGTGCCCCATGGCGCAACTATACATCACTACTCTTCAACGTTTTGAAAAACCCAAAAGAGAACGACTCGAGATTGACTCTCAGTAGCACATTGTACTCAATTAAAAGAACATACACTGATTAGATAAGAGCCTAAACTAATAGGGTCCATCACAAGAACGCACGCAACTGTCAGCATGCCTCTGCCTTTAGGATACCAGACAATACTCTGCGCTACTTATTCCTGAGTTGCAAACCTCAAAGCTTGTCTTACATTTACATGTTTTCGAAAACTAAGGCAGCGTACATGGCCGGAATGTTTTCACAAGTACATGCCTAAAATGATGTCCATAAGTCCTAAAAGTATTCCATGGTAGCTGCTTTGTTTAATTATATATTTTAATCATCATATATAAAAGAAAATGTCTGATGATTGCATTTGACTACTTAGATGGGCGGATTATGAGGTTATATGATTGTATATATGTATCGGATTTCATATCCTGACGGTCTGCTTTTGAAATGGGATGAAATTGTAAAGTCAAATTTATTTAGATAAGTTGTTTTGGGCCTTATAGTTTTGGGTTTGAGCCACCCAAACTACAGTCTTAGGATGAGATAATGCATTACTAGATTTGCAAGAGTTTGGTTAATACAAGGCTGGCCCAGATACTTGAGGTTACTTGATCTTTACTACTACTCCGTTCTTCAATATCTTAGAAATCCCAAAAGAGCAAAACCCAAAATTGCCTTTCGGTCACACATTGTACCCAATGAACAGAAAACATTCATTGACAGATAAGAGCCTAAAGCAGTTGGGTACATCATAAATTCATAATAAAGCACACAACTTTGTGATCTTGCCTCTGCATTTAGTTCCGTAGACCACATATCCCACTACTTGCTCCTGAGTCGCAAACCTTAAAGCTTTTCTTACATGTTTCCGGAAACAAGGGCAGAGCACATGACCACAGTGTTTTCATGAGTGTATACCTACGATAAGGTCCATAAGTCCTAAAAGTGTTCCAGGGGTAGCTACTTATTTATATGTTAAATCATCATGATTATAAGCAAAGGTCTGATTATTGTATTTGACTTCTTAGATTAATGGGTTGTGAGTGATTACCTCTAGGAACCTGTATATTGAGTATCATCTGCATAGATTAACTCACTGGTACATGAGAAACACATTTCTGGTCTCATTTTCAAGAGAAAAGACAATTGTCACAATCTATACTTCCATTGTTTACAGGAATCTCTATAGTACTTTGCAACCGTCAGGCCACTCCCGATTCTCGTAAAAACTCTATCTTTCTCTTTCTTTACCTCTCCTATCCCAACCCATTTAAAATTCCCCCAATTCCACTAAAACCTATAAACTCACTAACCCTAAACCTAAAACACACAGAAATGAAATCAAACCGTTGACTTTTCAATCACATTCAATTCACCACAATACAAAGCTAAAACAAAACATCATAAGCATCACAAACACTAACAATCAACTAAAAATCAAAACTTTATAACAAAAAAACAAAAAAAAACTTAAATAAATAATTAAAAATACCTGGAGAGGTGAATTAGGGGAGAAATGAAAAGGGGACTGAGAATTGAGAGAGTTGATGAAGAAATTGGATTGTATCGGACATATCGGCGGCGCCGATGAACCGGAGCTTGTCGTGAAAAAGGACAAGAACGAGACAAGAATCAAAGCTGTAATACTAGCCGTTGATTTCGACATCGGAATATTATTAAATTATTATGAAGATGGGTGTTGTTGGATTTTTTGGGGGAGAAGCTGACAGCCACGACCTATATATAGTTGGGAAGGATGTTGTACTATGTTTGATTGTAAGTATAGGATTGGATGTTCTGACCGGTTAAGATTCTGTGTTTTGTAATGGGCTGGACTTGGGAACTTTAGTTAACTTAAGTTCTTTTGGGTCTCATTGTTTTGGGCTTGAGCGAATTTTGTAACACACACAGTACCTTAAACTTAATGTTAGACTATATATTTTATACACATAATGTAATGCGTGTTTAGGATATCACAAAAAAGTTGATTTATAACTTAAAATGAGTAAGTGTTTTATAAGTAACTAGTGTTTTACCCATGCTACGCACCGAAAGCACACGCTTAAAATTTTTTAAATCTAATTTTTTTTTGAAATAATTAAAAATACATTATATAATAGAACTCATATTAATTTTTTTTCAGATACATTTACTAAAAATACGCACGCGTGTAAATATAAGTTATGTTTAGGGATGAGTATTCTCCTTGCCGCGCCGATCCCGATTCGATGCCCGCCCCGTACGGGATCGGGGTGGGTTTAGGACTGATTTCGGGGTCGGGTGCGGGGATAACACTCCCCGACCCTGAAGTGATCCGACGTTCATCCCTAGTTATGTTATTGGTTGTTAAAAACTAAATATTTATAATTAAAAATTAAATATTCAACGCATAAAATATTGATTGAACATATATATAAAATGTTGTCATCATAACAAAATAACATAAAATACAATATTAGAATTTGTTTGAAATGTAACATCAGTTTTTAAACTAATAAGAATGTTAAACGTCCTAACCCATTTTATAATTATACTTCTTTTTAACACCATCATCATTGACGTGGATATGCATTTATTTGTTCTCGATTTTGACTCTGGATTAACACAATAAAATTATCATTATTAGTTGAATCATGCACCTGCTTGAAAAGAAACAAAATGGTTGAGTTATTAAGAATGAGAAAGACAAATTTGATGTTGGACAAAAATCACAATTAATTATTTGAATTGAAAATTTTATGTTCACCATGTCAAAATTAACATTGTATGAGTTGATTTTAAATTCTTTTGAGGGCGTTGAAACTCTAGAATTGAATCATTCAATCATTGAAAGATACAAAGATATTGTATTGATATGTACTAACTTTCAATCATTCAAAGATATAGTGAATGTTTGAATTTCTCCTGTAATGATTTTCAATTTTCCAGGATATTGGTTTTCATTTGCTTCTTATGATGAAGGTTTTAAATTCATTAGAATAAATTTTAAACTTACATTTAATATGCTATACTTTTAGGATTTTGTATTTAGTACGTCACTACCTTTGATCACAAAGGTTCTCGTCAACATTTGATGATATTGACCCACCACTTCACAATCTTTTAACTACTTCACTTCAATTAATAATATACATGGTTACCCTAAACCTAATATAATTATATATAATTATGGTAAAGAGGATAAGAAGAAAATTATTTTCGAAAAAATTGATTTATTAAACATGATGCCTTCTATTCGGGGTTGAGATAATTTTACCACATTTGCATTTATATGTATGGATGTATGGTTAATGATACAGAGTTCCCCGAATTACTTCTTCAACACTAAAAACTCATAACTAATATATCGCCTCCATTTGCATTAAGATTTTAAAAGTTTTAATATTGAAAAAGTGATGAGTCTAATGACTGCACCTAATTGATAACGAAATAAAGAAGAAGTAAGGTGGTTTACTATCTGAACTTCAGAGATCCATAATATGCTTATATATAATATATTATTAAGCTAATTAATGTGAAGATATGTCTTATTAAAAAATTAAAAGTACTTAAAAAGATGATGTATTCGTTCACGTACAATGTTAAAAGTTACTTATGTATTAAAATAATTTAAAATTTTATGTTATTAATCGAATTTATATTGCTAATATTATTTTACAATGACCTGGAAAATAATATAGTTGACCCCACATATAATTTGTATGAGATATGTTTAAATTATTTTTACATCGGTAAATTAAAATTTTAGTACTTGGTCAACATATTTTGTACTAAAATTAATTTCATTTACTTTTAAATTCTAATTTTGATTAAATTCAAAATAAGTATACTTACGAAGATTAGACAAATTTAAAATAGTTATATATTGATAAATTGAGGCAAAAATTGTATTAAAATGGTTTTTCTACTTTTAAAATTTTAACATTTATTTAAAGCATACAATAATGTAAATGTTAATCTATATAATTAATGTAATATGCATTTAAATAAATGAATAACAAATACTTATTAAAATTATGTATTATAAATTTTATACTTGAAATTGAATTATTAATATCGTATTTAATGTAAAATAGTAATCAAATTGTTTGATTAATAAATATTTATGAAACTTTAATTATAAATATGGTAATATAATTGTGAATAATTTGAAATAAAAAGTGATTTATTAACAAATATTTTTTTTGACTAAACCAAATATGTAATACATGGATATTTTAAATCAAGTAATTACTGGATTTAAATTATAATTGTCAACTAATCATGATTATTAAAATAGGATAAGAATGATAAATAAGAAGAAAAAAAACCAATAATATGTTTGGTCTAAAATTTAGGAGTGGTTTTTGATTGGTCTTAAAATAATTAATATATTTTGATTGGTGAAGTATATAGTATCTAGACTCAAGCATTATAATAAAAGATTACAATAATTTTTATGCTCAAAATATCCATAAAATAAAATTAACTGTTTCAAGTATTTATTAATATATTAAGTAATATTTTCTTTAATTTTTTTAACATAATCGATTAACATCGAATTTTTTAATTACAATAAATAATATATTGGATAATTAGCCTCACATCTATGTAAAAACCCGAAATTACGACTTTTAACAATTAAATAAAAAAACATAAATTATAGATTAAAGTTGTAAAAGTTATACATATACTCAAAATATTTTCTCATTAAGTGTGTTAGATCATAGAGTGATATTAGAAATTAATCTATAAAATAGACGATTATTTATTGAACGCATTGTACAACAAATGATCGTAATCTCGAAGTATATAAATATAATAAAAGATTATATTATAATTAAAAATAAAATAATTTTAATTGATAAACAAAATCTCGAAATAGAAAAACATAATAGTGAATGAATTTAATTTTTTTAATATAATCAATTAGCATCGTATTTTTTTTGACTTTACAATAAATAATAGGTAATTACCCTCAAACTTTCTGTATAAAAACCTTAAATTACGACCTTTAACAATTAAACAATAAAAAATATAAATTATTGATTAAAGTTATAAAAATTATACATATACTCGTAGTGCTTCCTCACTCAGTCTGTTGGGTCACATGGTGGTATTAGAAGTTTATCTATAAAATATACGATTTTATATTAAATAGATTATATAATTAATGATCAAAATCTCGAAGTATATAATTATCATAAATGATTTAAATTCTACAAAAATTAAATAATTTTAATTGATAATCAAATTCTTGAAATATATAAATATAATAGTCAATAGATTTAAATTTTAATTAAAAATAAAATAATTTTTGAATTTTGATTGGTTATCACGTTGTATGGATAGTTTAACCACCTTTAGTTAATAAAACTATATGAGTAAAGTTTTAATGGATTTAAATTCTAATTAAAACTAAAATAATTATTGAATGTTGATTGATTAATCAAGTTGTATGGATAGTCTAACAACCTCTGGTTAATAAAATTATATGAGAAAAGTTTTAATGGATTTAAATTCTAATTAAAAATAAATTAAATTTTGAATTTTGATTGGTTAATTACGTTATATGGATAGTCTAACTACGATTGGTTGATAAAATTATATGATGAAAGTTTTTTGGCTCTCTTGATTGGTTAATAAAATTAAATGAGTAAAGTTTTAATGGATTTAAATTCTAATTAAAAATAAAATAGTTATTGAATTTTGATTGGTTAATAAAATAGTTATTGAATTTTGATTGGTTAATCGCGTTGTATGGATAGTCTAACCAATCTTGGTTAATAAAATTATATGAGAAAAGTTTGTAGGCTCTTGTGATTGGTCTAAAATTTAGGATTGACCTCTGATTGGTCCTAAAATAATTCAAAGTTTTCTGATTGGTTAACTGATATGTGGTAGACTCATGTATTATAATAAAGGATAAGTTGATGGATTCTTATAAGTTATACGAGTGTTTGGATAAATTTACTTATAAGTTAGTTAAGAGTTTGCTAAATTAAATTTGAAAAAATAATTATTAAATACAATTATTTCAACACTTGCATTTTAAATTAAAAAAATATTTAAAAACACAAAGGTAAAAATATAAAGTATTAAAAAAAATAAAGAAATCAAAGAATAAGTTGATAAGTTAAGTAAAATGTTGGTGATTTCTAACATTCAACTTATCAATTTATAAGTTATAAGTTATCAAGTAAGCTGAGTACACAAACACCATTCGTAAACTCTTATCAACTTATAATGCATAAGCATTGCTAGCCAAACAGGCTCGTAGTCTTTTTATAAATGTGATGTAGTGTGTGTGTCATACATATTATTTTTAGTATATATCACACTTCTTAGATTAATTATATACTAAATAAATATATTGTATTACACTATTAAGTTTTATTTTTGAGTAATGCTAGAGGTATTGAATTGGTAACCAAAATTTGTTATCGAATGATATGGATGACGTGACAATTTGAACTGATTTTATTGGAGAAATTAATGTGAATGCAGGTTATTATTAATTGAATTGTAGCCAATCAGAATATGACATATGACATTTGGGAACCAATTCGGCACCTCTACCAATGTTCTTTATTTTTTTTATGCATTTTATCTTCGGGCAACCTTTAATCTTTATTTTTTATAAAAATCATAATTGAAATGAACTTGTTTTGTAACTCAAAATTCATTATACTGCCATTTTAAGATTTATTGTATTGTAATTTTAGTGTTAGTATATAAGACAACAATACAATATATTGCAAATTTGGTCTAACATGTCTAAACTTTAAGTAGTCTGCACTAAAAATTCGTCTATTTATACAACTTTCAATATATACATATATAAAACTTACCTGATTCAACAATAATACAACTTTAAAATACTATATTGAACTTTTACCCTATATTATATTCATAATTCTAGCCAATAACAGTACATATCAATATTAAAATATTAATATAAAAATAATAAATTAGATAAATGAAGAACAAATTTTATTTATAAGTACTCCAATATTTAAATATGTAGTTGTAGCAAACTGAATTGAAATTAGAATGAAAGTGTACGATAATCAAATAAGTGAAATAAAATAAAGGGGTTGTTTTTAAAAAATACCCTTCTCATAATTGATTTTTTCAAAAATACGGTGATTTTAAAATTTATTTACAAAAATACGTTTTTGTAAAAATTATTTTCAAAGATACGGTTTGCAACCTCTGCAGTCCAAAATGCAACTTAATAATTTTTTAAGACATTTTATCAAACAGTCTTCAAACGTCGGATTGCAACTCCTGCAACCCAAAATGCAACTTTATTTTCCTCTTTAAAGTTGATTTTAAGGTTGATTGATATCACATTTGTTATTTTTCCGAGTTAGTTTGGTTGCATATGCTGCAAATTATAACTAATTCAATTCAGCTTCCAATTCAACTTCATATGCAACAGAAATCGACATAAAAAACTTATATTTCTTTGTGACATTCTCTCAAACACTTGATATACGTTCCACCAAAATTAAATCCGAAGAAAGAATAGAAAGATACATCAACCACAATAGCACACCAAACTTATCAACTGTTGCAAACAAGGCTGCAGATGGGTGCCCTTGCGGGGCCTAATCCACAAATGCAACACCAAAATCAACCAATAAACAACCAAAATCGAAATCGATTAACGTCACCTGAAAATATAGCAACCGATTCATCGAAATCGAAAAGAAATTTGTGTGTTCATACACCATGTATGTGTGTGTACGTGCGCACACGTACACACACCAAATAAACGATTTGATAAACTATTAAAATTGAATAAAATGAAAAAGGAATAAACGATAATGTGGGTTGAGCAAAGTGAAGAAGAAATGAGCCACTAAAGATAAATATATATGTGCAGATGAAAAAAGAAGATGAAAAAATGAATGAGGGAATATGGACTCGATGTAGATGCAGCAGAATAGCGATGACAGAGAAAAGAAGAGTGAGTGAATGTCGTATTTTTAAAAACTAATCTTACAAAATAAATAAAACTAAAAATAAAGCAACATGACCATAATTTTGTAAATAAGATTAGAAAAGTAGTACATGGGGAAATTTCCCTAAAATAAATAAAATTATTATAATTATGTACTTAGTAAAGGATCAAATTAGAGTGTTGAGTATTTTGATACTAATATTTTTTATCGAAAAGAGGTTCATCTTATTGCTAAAGAGTATAATTTAATAAGAACAAAGAGAGTATAGATTACGATCTTAATACTTTTTTATGTTTTGCAAGTTTATGGAGTTAAAGTAAGAAAAAATTATAAACCAGTGTTTTTGTTCAATTGGTGTTTGGTTCCCCCCGTCATGTTTACTACTTGTCTGGAAGTTAGTTTGTAACGTTTGTACGTCGGTATACAAATGCGATAATTTAGTTATTGAAATATCTTGAAACTTTTGACAAAAATATCTCTATAAAAGCATTTTACATATTCTAGTTGATAATTCATGCGAAGAACGGACTGAGATTAAAATACTAAATTTATTAAGTTAATAAGTATAAGTATTATTTAAATATAAATTTGTAAACAATTGGACCTGAAATTAGATGAAAGTATACAATGGATATATATTATTTAATTATGTGGTTATAGGGAACCGAACATGGGGTGAAATTAAATTTTGTCTAATTATGTAGTTGCAAGAAATTGAACCCGAGTTTAGTAATAACAAAATTTGGTAATTTGATACTATTGTATTCTATTGAAACATGGTTTTACTTATTAAAAAAAGGGTATAGATAATGTACAAGTTCAATGTATATTGGTAAGATTCGATGTACAATTTTTAAAAATAAGGTTAAAGTTGATGTTGAACATGATACAACACTTTTGAAACCGTAAAAAAATATATTTTAAAAAATGGTAATAATTTTTTTATAAATGCTTTAAACAAAAATAAACATTGACTTCTTATCATATAACAGGCACTTGGTCGGAGCATTCATTTGTCAGATATACGTGGTACTTCATTTCGAATTATATTTTTATTATGCTAAATGTGATAAACTGTTATCAGATTAATGATAATTTTTTAAAATCATTTCATCGTCTTGAACATGCAAAGAGCTTTCTTTTACATATGACAATGTGTTCTTGCATGAAACCTCACAAGATAAAGTGTTTATTGAAATGTTAGAGCTTGTGCATAACATGATCAATATTTAATTGACTCTATGTTCATTGAATTCGTCCGCGTAAGACATTTTTGTTCTACAATTGTGCTCTATGTTGTGCTTATTTGACATGTAAGTGACACTTCTTATTGATTAGTTTAATTTAATCTTATGTATCCCCAGGTTTGTATATTTTTTTATTGTCAAACTCGTTCCGGTAAAACCTATACAATGATAGACAAGTCGGAATGTTTATCAAATGAAAGAGAACTCATACTGCGATAATTACAGTAAATATATGAGACTAAGCACTCACTTAAGCAATAAGAATGAAAATATGAAATAAATATTAGAGAGAAGAAATTCACTTAGCACTTGTTTAAAATTTAAGTGTTGATATCATGTTTTGACATACTATGTTATAAATCCAACATCGGTTAAAGACGATGGTTTGCGTGTTGATAATAGTGAATATGTTTAAAATTTGCTAGAACGAGTATCACATAAACTACTATTTGCTCCCAATTTATAAGTACAAGAATTTGTAGTCTCTCTCTTTAAAATATGTTTAAAATTTTTATAAGTCTAGCACTATCTTAGTATGGCTCAAAGTTTACCTCAACAATCAAGTAACATATATGTGCATCAGTTATCTGAATCATATTTTTTTTTTAAGTAACAAAACAGCAGATATCAGGACAATAAGCATCTATGGAACAAGAAAAAAAATGTTTTAACAGAATGATGTGCGGGAGAGACGAATGTACATCATTTCTTTCTTTCCACAAGCTATCTCCAAGATTAAAAAGCAAAAATTCATCATCCTCTGTTCTATTTGCAATCATCAAATCCAAATTCTCCTTTCAGGTATCAAGGATAGCAATGGCACCAATCTGAGATTATAACAAAGCAAAAGCTGAGCATATTGAGAAGCAGTTTCCCGGAGGCAAAATAGGTGATTCAAAAAAATATGGGCAAATTTTGACAATTGAGGAGTTTTTTCATTAGTAACAGATCTTGCCAATGAAATCAGAGAATATATTCATATTTCTTCACAAGTGGTATAAGAATGTGCCAACATTTAATCAATACTTCAAGAACCTATTAGGGCTTTGAGAACGTAGAGTCGACATGGAATTAATAAAATTGACAAGCATTCCATCAAGGTTGGGACTATCGTATATGGCGGGTTGTTTAGACATAATCAAAGCACTAGAATTAGCACCACCAATAGCACTTTCTGCAGCAAACGCCATAGCCAGTTGACCAGCTACTATCAAACACAATGTTCTCAAAGGAGACCCTGCTACCAATTAACGAAGTGTCAGTTGTTTCACAGTGTCGGCGTAAAACTGTGTGCATATAACACCAACCACCAACAAAAGAAAAGGATGTACGTTACTACCAGAGGTAAGCCGAAATTGATCTTGTAACATGAATAAGATGACTATAGTTTAGAACAAGTATAAACACAAAAAAAGTAGAACAGAGTCAACAAACCTGATTGCCTAATTGAGCAGTGAGAACAAGTGCATGTCCCCACAACTGATTCTCATGTGCACATTGCAGAGCTTCTTGCGTTCTACCAGAAACCAGAAGAGTTTGAACCTCGGTTGCAGTTGCCTAGGAGGATATACTGACAATTAGGAGTTAATATTTTTTTCCAATAAATAGAGTACCAATATCCAACATCACTTAAGCAATAAGAATGAAAATATGAAATAAAGATTAGCGAGAAGAAATTCACTTAGCACTTGTTTAAAATTTAAGTGTTGATATCATGTTTTGACAACCTATGTTATAAATCCAACATCGGTTAAAGACGATGGTTTGCGTGTTGATAATAGTGAATATGTTTAAAATTTGCTAGAACGAGTATAACATAAACTAATATTCGCTCTCAATTTATAAGTACAAGAATTTGTAGTCTCTCTCTTTCGTATTTTTTTTTATAAGCTTGGATGTTATGCAATGGTAATATATTTTTGTGATTACGACGAATTATTAATTTATAATAATATTAAGATCATATAGGATTTTTCAATAAGTTTAATCTTATTATCTTATCAAAATTGATTATTTTTTGAAATGTTCTAAGTTGGGATCAGAAAAAAAATATTATCTTAAAAAGATTACTGAAGGAGTATTCATTTATAAAGAGTTTACTATATTAAGCTTGACACAAATTTTTCCAAACATATAACGTTTTTTTTTGTCAAGTTTATTTAGAAACATATAATTTTAGCATATTTGTTCCCGTGAGAGTTATATTATTGTCTAGTTATTTAATGTGAACAAGTGCACATGGTAATTGTAACACCCCAGTCCCACATCGAGGAGATTTGGGACTTTAGTTCAGTTTATAAGGCAAAGTATTACTACTAATTAGCACCAACAAATCATGATCTTTTGGGGGCCTGTGGTGGGCTAGTCGTTACCCAAGTTGGCTGCATTTAGGCCAGTATGCTTCGACTTATTCGGACTCGTGATCGGGACTTGACCCGATTTTCGAAAAAGGCTCGGGATTTGACCCGGGTTGTCACAGATGGTATCAGAGCCGACTCTCGAAAGCTTGTCGAGACAAGTTGCCGGAGGTGGGGACACGAAGGCTGGTGGTATTATCCCACAATGGACAGAGATCCGGAGGTGGGGACACGAAGCCAACTGGTATTATCCCACAATGGCTAGAGAGGAACGATCTTGGAACCTATGGGCTATCCGTTCAGGCTTGACGAGGACGTCAAGAGTTTAAGTGGGTGAGTTTGTAACACCCCAGTCCCACATCGAGGAGATTTGGGACTTTAGTTCAGTTTATAAGGCAAAGTATTACTACTAATTAGCACCAACAAATCATGATCTTTTGGGGGCCTGTGGTGGGCTAGTCGTTACCCAAGTTGGCTGCATTTAGGCCAGTATGCTTCGACTTATTCGGACTCGTGATCGGGATTTGACCCGATTTTCGAAAAAGGCTCGGGATTTGACCCGGGTTGTCACAGTAATTTACCTACACAGTTTATCACAACAAGTTAAGGATTTTTGAAGTAGAGCCTTCACCACTAAACTATCCATTTATTGATATTTCTTTATTTTTAGTAACATTTTAGAAAAAATTGAAATTGTAATATTAAATAACATAAAGTTAACAAAAAGAGTCACTTCTCGTATTGTAAAATAAATATCAAGTTGTTATTTATTTCTTACAAGGTATTATTCACGTGATGCTCGAACTATCTGGAAAACACAGTTGTATCCGTGTTGACAGAACATGACACATATATTAGGATCCAGATTTGATTCTTGATATACATGCTTAATTTACATATATTTTATGTCATATTTTCCTTCATTTATCTTTGGTTTGTAATTACTTAGTCTTTTATTAACATATTATTTGTCTTTTAACTTGGATGAATGTTAATGATGTTTTTTGAAGTTTGTACGATAAAATGTGAAGAAAAGGAGCAAAAAAGAAGCTAAAGTGAAAGACAACTGCATAAACTTTTAAGGGTTTGAAGTTGATTTTCAAGGCCTTGAGCTTAAACGAGATTTTTAAAATTAAAGCTTTATTATTTAGTTATAATTCTTTTTTAACACATTGTAAGGCTTTTAAAAGCCCATCCAAGTATATAAAAATATATGTATTAGGGTTTTAAGAGGATTGTACCATAGATAATTGTATTACATACGCATACGCATACACATAGGTTATAGTTATAGTGATAGAGAGAAAAATGAGAGAAACACTTTGAGAGCGAGTCTGGAAGAAGGAGTGAAGGAATTCATCCGCATTTCAAAGGAATTTTTCAAGTTGTATTCTTCGTACTTCAATTCTTAAACTCATGGTTTGTGTTTTTAATTTATATATATATTGTTCTATCATGAGTAGCTAATCATTTATCCAAGAATTGGGTAGTAATCTTTGGCTTATTATGTTTGCCTAATTGTATTGTGATTTTCTTGTTATTAATATTAATCTGTCATTGAGCTCTTTACACAATTGGAAGAGTAGCTAACTTTTGATTGAATCTTTAGGAATTATAACGAATCGGGAGAGGATTTATAATTCTAGTACATGATATGATAGACACAATTTAAGTATTAGATCAGGAGATTGATATGTGAATTGTGAAACTCATTGTCCTTGGTTTCTAATAGTTTGTAGTTGCATTTTGTTTGTCCGGGGGTGGCTGTCAAGTGATAATTGCAGGCACTATAATCTATCTTAGGAGATGATTTTATAAACATAAGAATGACTGTTTTTTGCAAACAAGAGACAGAATTAGACATTCATGATAGCTAATTGAAAACCCTGATTCTTGGATTACTTTCTCCATTATTTATTATATAGGTTTCATTTGTTTATTTCATTAATTTAGTTGATAGACACACACCCATAGGGGTGTAATCGAGCCGAACCCAACACTGTCAGGCTCGAGTTCGAGCTCGACTAAAAAATTCGGGCTCTAGCTCGAACTCGACCGAACCTTCAATTTCAAGCTCGAAACTCGGCTCTTAAAAAGTTCGATTTGTTCGAGTTCAGCTCGAAAGCTCAAATCGACTTTACTAAATATTGACAATTGTTCGAATATGATCAGTTCGACTCGATTATATATATATATATATATATATATATATATATATATATATAATATAAATTAAT
Source organism: Heracleum sosnowskyi (assembly GCA_030848705.1). NCBI lineage: Eukaryota > Viridiplantae > Streptophyta > Magnoliopsida > Apiales > Apiaceae > Heracleum > Heracleum sosnowskyi. The sequence goes on from CM061243.1 coordinate 125,059,946, forward strand.
ATATATATATATATAATATAAATATAAAATATTTATACAAAAATATATTTATAATATATAAAAATTATAAAATAATAAAGACTTGATTAGGCTCGCGAACCTTACGAGCTGAGTAATTTGAAGCTAGAGCTCGGCTCGGTAAAATATTTGAATAGCTCGAGCTCGAGCTCAGCTCGATTATTACTCAGTCAAATTCAAATATTTTACGAGTCAAACTCGAGTAACTCACAAACTGTTTGACCCGTTTACACCTATACACACCCACAAATTATTCTTCCCACTTCTGAATTATAAAAGACAATGTACTTAAAATTAGTGTTGATATCAGTCCTTCTTTGCAAACGAACGATAAATAAAAATACTCGTGAAGAATCCTTCATGCAAAAACGAATATTTTTTTTTTCTAATTATATAATTGAAAAGAATCAAATTAAAATTCCATAATAATCAAATTTAATACTTATGCTCCATTAAAATTTAATTTTATTTATTAATAATAAAGAGTATAGATTCATTTGATAAAATAAGGAGATAACATATACGAGAGAACTATTTTGTACTCGTCACTTGTCTTTGGTTTTCAAATTAAGACATCTCCGCGGTGTGACTGTGATCTGTGTTCTATGCCTATACTATTTGTCTTCAACTACACCAACTTAAATTACTTAATTTTTAAAAAGTTAGGTGCACCTCTTTTGGGAGTACATCTATAAACAAGTTACATAACTGCATTTTAAATTGCAACTTGACTGATTTAAACAACTCTTTGAGGAATAAAAGAAGATGACTGAGTCAAGACTTTCTATTCTAAAACCACCTAAACCATAAACCATGGTTACAACTTGCGAGATTCAAAAACTAATTCCAATATATTTAATTTTCTGGAATCTTAACTAAAACAAGAATTTGCCTTACACAAGATTTTGTCAATCTTCTTGGTACTTGATAGCTCAAACTTGTGATTCATCCCAAGTTTAATAATTGCACATACATAAACATTTTACGATGAGAAACGGAGAGGAAGAGAAGAGAAGAGATTATTGCGATAATTTATAGTATAAAAAAAATGCGAAACTAAAAATATAAAGAAGGAAGATCCCAAATAGCTTCATAAGGATCATGGATAGTGTTCATGTACTCTTGAACACCATTCATAGCATATAGGGATGCTGAAATCTGTCTTTCGACCTTCATCCTTTCGAAATCTGGAAACTCCGTATTAGTACTAGAAATCAAGTTCACATTATTCGGCAACTCCAACATTTCTTGTGCTAGTGGAAACCTATTGATCCCACTATTTTCGAAACCCCATGTCATATTATGGGGATTTATGTCGAAATCGCTTAAATCAGGTCTGTATGCATCATCAAACAATTGAGCTTGTTCATATACCTTCTCACAGGACTCAGAATCACTACTAGCCGGACTACTGGCCAAACTTGTAGTCGAACTCTCAATACTTTGACTACTAGTAGAGCTAGTAGTAGGAGTCGTGGTAGTGGTAGTAGTAGTAGTAGTAACAATATTTTTTCGCGGTTTTTCAGTGCTTTTCTTGTTTTTTAAAAGATTCTGAATCCGAGAAGCAAGAGGAGAATTAGGCTTGACATGAGTAACAAAATTTGTACGAGTATTTGATCCACGAAGAAGACAAGCAGCTTCATCGTATGCACGAGCAGCCTCTTCAGCAGTTTCAAATGTTCCGAGCCACATCCTTATTTTTTGAGTAGTGTCTTTGATTTCAGCTACCCATCTTCCGGAAGGCCTCTGTCTCACACCAACAAATTTGCTTTTGTTGCTGTTCTTGTTATTTCTCCCCTTGAACTTGCTCAGTTTGTTTTTCTGTTGTTGGAATTGAATTTCCATCTTTTCGAAATTAAGGTACAAGAGATAGATAAAAATTTGGTTCGATTCGAAGAAATTGGGAAGTGAAAATTTAAGGATTATAAATATTTTGGGAGGAGTTGTCTTGATGTTTTTGTTGTTGTTGTGAAAGTTGTGTACATATATATAGGTCTGAGGATCCAAGGAGATGGTTAGTTTGATAGCAGGTTTCTGTTCGTTTGTGTTTGAAAGTTTCTGGTGAAATTTCTGTATACAATATTCACCATAGTAGTTAATTATACTTAAGTCATTCCCTTCTAATAATTTGTGGGAGGACTAAACTGCCCTGATTTCACATGTTTTATACTCCCTCCGCCCCCTCGGTTCTTTACGCTGAGGTTGGACACGGAGGTTAAGAAAAAGTGTAATTTAGTAAAGAAAAGTAAGAAAAGTGAGTAAAGTGAAATGTATAAAGTGGAGATAATGGGAAAAATAGTGGATGTAGTTAATTTTTATATTGTAAAACTTTACTATTTTAGGAAACTTTTGGAACGTAAAGAATTGAGAGGGACATCTCAAAAAAAAAATCGTAAAAAAATTAGAGGGACAGACGGAGTAAATGTTAATGAAATCTAAGCAGGCTGTCATTCCCTAAGGGTAGAAAGGGTAATAAAACTGAATCTAGCCAGCATAGACTGACTTGTTCAAAATAGAACTAGTAGTGTTTCTCAGAGTTGACATAGTAAGACATTTAAGTGTCAAGATTCCTGATGCTGCATCAAGTTATAAGAACCTTTCAGCCAAAATTCCTGGAGAAGGACATGTCTTGAATCATTACACATAGGTTACTTACTCTAGTTTTCTATAAATCTGTACCGTGAGGTCGAGAATTCGAGTTTAGTGAAATTTTGATACCGCGATAGATATCGAAAATGGTAATATTAATTTCTTTTTTAGAAACACAAACAGTACATCGAAGATAAGTTGTTTTGATGATATTCAACCAACTCCCACTCTACATAAGTTGATAAGATGAGCCCTGAAATTTCAGAAGTTAGTCATTGTCTCATCTGTCTCACCTCCTTCTCATAGTACTGTAATACTAAACTCTGTCTGTCATTCGTGCGTCTTACTTGGTCAAAACATCCGACAAGAATGGTCGAAAACTTACGAGAGATTGCCACGTGGAGGACCCTCAGTAAATCTTCAGATAAACCCAAATACTACATCTAAAAAACAAAGCTTCTCAGATTGACCCTGACAGGTTGACTTTGCGCATCAGAGAATTGCGCATCAGAGGACGATACCAGTAGCAATTGTTTTGTAAAACTGCATGTAAAAGCTAGATTTTATCAGTGCTCTTCTTGGATTCATAATCACAAACACAAAGCATTACTCAACTACTATAGTCTTGCGGATCAGTCATTAAATGTAGCTGCAGAAAAATCAATTCGAACAAGTTTCAGATTTTCGATGTTTATATACGAGCTGTTTTTTGTCGTAAACTGGTCATTATTTTGCGAACTCATTCCAAATTATTCATTCAAGTGATGTAATCTTCTGTGTAATTTTAATGAAGCCAATTGTTAAATAATTAAAATAACAACTTCAGTTTCCTGTGGATCGACAGATGACTTTTTGAGTCTACGGTGTGTATATAAATCCAAAAGATGCCTTTTTGCTTACATATTAGGAGACCCCACCTTACATCATTTGTTAGCATATAAATTTGAGAGTGCTTTGGCTCAGTTTGAAATTGAATCTTTCTTATAATACTAATTAGAGATCATAATGCGATTAAGCCAATCTCTAATCTTTGATTAGTTTAATAAACAAGTTGCTTAATGATAATTACGTTTTAACATGCACTTGAGCTAAACTCTAAACTCTAGGTAACCTATCTCTTTCAGATTGCTCCATTATTGTATCTTCTCCCTAATAAACTAGATTATCATTAACTTTGTGATTAGTTTAATTGCAAGGTCGCATAAGCCCAAACGATGCCTTTTTTTGTGTGACATGCTAGGCTTGTCTTTTATTTCTCCGAGAGTATTATTAAATTGTCTAACTATTATAGTGATAATCAGTTGAACTATTAGTAGACGATAAAGTTTGTTAAAATTGATAATTATAAATTTAAATAATAAAAATTCAAATTGAATGTAAAAAATTATTGAATAATGTTAAAAAAAGTATAAATATTTCATAATAACGAATGCGTAATGTCATAAAATCATTTTGATAAATGAAATATAAAAAAATAAGGGTAAAATCATAGAAATTTATATAATATATTTTGAAACATTTACATTAAGTCATTATAATATTAACCAATTATAAAAAATAATGAAACCAAAAAATAGATTTTTTGATATTATATAGATGCACAAGTTATTAATGTTGTCTAATCATTTTTACATCTATTAAAATAGTCATATGTATTTTATCGTATATATATTAGTTGAATATTATGAAATTTAATCAAATTTACAAGTATTTGATTCATGAAAACGGTACGTAATATTACAAAATTACTCTACGATAAATTGCAAGTGCTATCATCTAATATATTATTAATTATAAAATTATTTCGATATATGAACAAATTCAACGAGAAATTATTTAATCAATATATGAACAAGTCTCAAAACCTGACAGGGTTATCGTGATTCAAAGTAGTTACATTATTCGTCAACAAAATTTCTTACTACTCACGCTTCTCATCTTACACTCGCAAAATTACGATAACACAATTCTCACATTAATAAATCGATCTCTTCGCTATTAAATTATTGATGTTTTTATACAGCCCCGTGTTTTGCATGGACTGTTACGCTAGTATATATTATAGGCCAACAAAGTTTTTCAAGCCTATTTAGTAATTTATTAATTTACCCTTCCATCATATTAATATTTAAAAAATGATTGTAGTGGGAATTAAATCCATGACTTTTAAGTAAAGATGAATTATTCACATCTTCAACCACTACATCAAAGATATTTTTAGATTTTTTTTATAAATCATCAACTACATACTCCAAGAACTCATTTGTTGGATTCTATTTATCAATTATTCTAAGATTTAATCAATAGAATATCAAATTTTACCGCTTGCAAATAATGAAAAATCTACCTATTATGTACATATATAATAGTTACTATCATTTAGGAGTTTGAACGAGTCAAATAAGTTACTCGATTTTAACCCACAATATATTCGAATTATATATCAGTTATATCATTTAGGAGTTTGAACAAGTCAAACTGTTCGTAAGTTACTCGATCTTGACCTACAAAATATTCGAATTCGACTTGAACTATTTAATTATCTTACCGAGCTAAGTTCGACTTTTCAATTACCCGGCTCGTGAATTTCTCGAGTCTAATCAAACTTTTAATATTTAAACCTTTTACATATTATAAATATATTTCAACGTAAATGTTCAATATTTTCATTGCTAATGGGTCTATTCGAAGGAACGGATGGTGATCTGAACAAGTTTGTTGAGTTTACAACATCTTTTTTGAAGGTGTCAACATACATGCCAAAAATGAGAAAATATGTATAGATCGAAGTTGTACGCTAAAATGGTAGTTAACAAACAGAAAAGACAGATACTGTAGTATTCTTCAATAACGGACATCTAAATTACTACTGGATATACCTTAATTATTAGAAAATCAGCAATTCTATTAAGTCTCCTGGTCTCCTTAAAATATTTATAGTGATATACAAAGATCAAATTTTGAAACAACTTTATCTAAAAAGAAACTACGCCACAAAATATGTAGACTTCCGTGCTAGGCTACAGCTTGAATACAATGATGATGTTCGGTTCTGAAATTTTGATACACCATTTAATCCTCAAGAGAAGTAATTAATGGAGATGCTGGAGTTTATCATAGTTCAATTTTATGTGCTTCAAATAAATGTAGTTAGGCACCATGCAGGTGCATCCTTCTTTTGTTTGATTAATAGTATCAGTTAGCTGCAGATGTGGCCTCTTACAGGACCCATAACACTGCCACATAAACTAGCTCTGGTTTGTATGCATTATCAAGGGTCTATGAGTAATTGCCCAGTTTGTTAGGGAAGAGACATTGTTGATTTATAGAACACAACAGAGTTGTGGTCCTCAATGTAATGAGACCAGGTTTTCTGGATCTAAGTTTAAGCTTTACATTCTCTCATTATCTTTTCCTACTTAGTTATTACTTGCTTCATATAAATTCTTTATGGTATCAGAGCTAGCACTTAATAACTAGAATAGTGAGAAGAGTTCGATAGTGAGATGTTTTAATTTGTTTAGTAGTCGAGCTGTTTAAATCATAGTCCGTGTAGGTATGTGTAGTTGTTTCACACATTTTTTGATTCACTAGGCTAGCTCATGGCTACAAGTAAACTGTCCTTTACAGACCTGCAAAACCCCTTATTTTTACATCCATCTGATGGACCAACCTCGGTTGTTGTGTCAAAACTGCAAGGAGCTAGCGACTACAGAGCATGGAGGAGGTCTTTCGAAATACAGTTGCCTGCAAAAAGAAAGTTGGGGTTTGTTGATGGGTCAGTGTCAAGGAGTATCACATATCCTGTGGAAGCAACTCAGTGGGACACATGCAACAACATGGTAATATCCTGGATACACTCTAATATCTCTGATAATATCAAGCCCTTTGTTCTGTTTATAAATAATGCATGTGACATTTGGAAGCAGTTAGAAAAGAGATTTTGTTTAACCAATGGATCAAGAAAGTATAAGTTAAATAGAGATTTGTTTAATTTAAGACAGAATGGCATGAAAGTAAGTGATTACTTTAATTTTTTAAGTGGGTTGTGGGAGGAAATAGAGTCAATGAACATGCTACCTACTGTAAAAGAAACAACCCCAGAATTAGTCAAACTGTTGAGTTCTATTGATACTATAAAAGAAGAAGCAAAGTTGTTTCAGTTTTTAAATGGCCTCGATGATGTTTATGGTGCTCAGAGAAGCCAACTACTTATGATTAGCCCATTACCATCTGTGGAAGTAGCTTGTGCAGCAATACAACAAGAAGAATCTCAAAAAGATGTTCTATCCGTTGGAGGGATGAATGAGTCAGATGCAATGACGATGTACAACAAAATAAATGTGGGAAATGAAGGCACGGTGTTGATATGTAGTGCTTGTGGACGAAAGGGACACACAAATGAAAAATGTTATGTTGGATAATGTTGATTTAATGAGTGCATCAGAATCGGGTAACATCAGTACTTACATCATCAGAAGCTGATGACTGATGATGTCATCATTAGTAGCTGGTCAAGTCAGGAGTTATGGTGATTGATACTATTCCATGATTTCAGGAGAGGATTGATTTGCCGAGATATGTATCACCGAAGCTGTTACAGAAGATAAGCGACAAGAAGATCAATCTAATTAAATAGTGATTATCTTTTTTAACAGAATGTGTAGCTGTGTATGTATATAAACACAGAATAGGTTTTACGAGAGTAAGTGCTTACACAAGTATTTTGTAAACCTAGAAGCTCTTAAGAACTCATAGTTTCTTGAGAGAGTTTGTATCAGTTTTTATAAAGATTAATAAAAGTTGGTATTGATTGTTTTACATATCTGTTTAATCGATTATTTAGTACGATTATATTCAACCCTCATTCTATAATCAATATTTACTGGGCAACAATTGGTATCAGAGCAGGCTGATAATTCTACAAATCAGAAACGATCAAGATGTCAGGAAACATGTATGAAACAATGAAGATTCCAATGTTGAAGAAATCTGAATTTTCAACATGGAAGGTCAAGATGACGATGTATCTAGAGGCTTCAGATCCTGATTATATAGACATGATAAATGATTGACCATTTGTTCCAACCAAGCCAGTTGCAGTAACTGAGACGACTCCTGCAAGTGTTATTCAGAAAGAAAAGAGAGAGTGGACACCTGGAGACAAAACAACAATGATAAAGGATGCAAATGTTAGAAACATTTTGCATAATAGTTTAGATACGGTTTTATCTAACAGAGTTATTGCTTGTAAGACTGCTAAGGAGATATGGGATGCATTGGAAGTTCAATGCCAAGGAACTGAAGAAATTAAGAAAAACAGGAGAGGTATTCTTATTCAAGAATATGAACAATTTGAAGCAAGGAATAATGAAGATATGACAAAAATCTATGACAGATTTCTTACTCTGCTGAATGAACTCTCGCTTGTGGGAAAGGTGTATGACGTTGAAGACTCAAATGTCAAGTTTCTAAGGTCTCTACCTATTGAGTGGATAAGTCAAAAGAATCTTATAAGACACACTTATAAGATGAATTTGATGACACTTGATGAGATCTATGGAATGCTGAAGACGTATGATCTGGAAATCAAGCAGAAGGAAGGTATAAAGTCAAAGCCAAAGTCTGTGGCCTTAAAGACTGAATCAAGGGAAAAGTATGTGAGTCAAAACAAACTGAAGGCTAAGGCACAAGTAGCTGTGAAATCAGATACTGATACTGATACGAATGACAGTATTGATGAAGAGTCAGATGATGATTCTGACAAAGAGCTGGTACAGATGATGGCCATGATGGTAAAAGGCTTCAGGAAAATGAAATATGGCAAATTCAGAAAAGATGGAAGGACTTCAAAAGGGAATCAATATTCTGACAAGAAAGGCAAGTTCAAGAAGAATGATCTTTCCAAGATCAAATGTTTCAACTGTGACAAGATGGGACACTATGCGACATATTGTAAGAAACCAAAAGCTGGAAAGACTTCTGGAAAGGCACTTGTTACTTCAAGCAAATTATGGATGGATTCTTCTAAGTCTGAAGAAGAAGAAGAAACTAACTATGCACTGATGGCTGATAATATATGTGAATTGAAATCGTTTCTAAAAACCATGCATATTAGTTATAATAATCAGTCTAAGGAAAATATCAGAATCTTAAATGAAGTGACTGATATTAATAAAAGAAATGATTATTTAATATAGGTGTTTCCTCATAATATATGTGTTTCCTCATAATTTGTACCATGACAATTATGTTCCTTTGCCTAAATTTAATATAGGTGTAAATTTTGATAACAAATCATATATGTTATCTAGGCATATGTATGTTAAGAAAAACTATGTTAAATCAAGTTCAATAGAATCAAAATCTGTTGAAAGTGATTTAAAGAAAAATTCCGCTGCAGTTCTTAACAAAAAATTGAAAAATAGAACCCAACAAGTATGGGTTCTTAAAAACTCTAACTGATTGAATTACTGACTACAGGGCAACATGAAAAATGTTCTAGTTATGGATAGTGGATGTTCAGGACATATGACTGAAAACAAGACCCTGCTGTCAGACTTTGAGAAGAAAGCTGGCCCGAAGGTTTCCTATGGAGATGGCAATACAGGACACACCTTGGGATATGGCAATATTGTGATTTGAAATGTCATTATTCAAAACGTCGCTCTGGTAAATCAAGAGTAAATCAGAATTCTCAATAGATACAGCTTATCACTTGCTTCATCTGGATCTTTTTGGCCCCGTGAATGTTATGTCCATCAACAAGAAAAGATATACGCTGGTAATCGTTGATGAGTATACAAGATTCACCTGGGTATACTTTCTTCACAAAAAGAGTGAAACTACAGAAGTTCTGATAGATCATGTCAATTTGCTGGAGAATGGATCTAGCAATAAAGTCAAAGTTCTTAGAAGTGATAAAAGAACTGAATTTAAGAACTCAACAATGGAAGAATTCTGTAAATCAAAATGAATTGTGCAGCAATTCTCTGCTCCTGGTACTCCACAACAAAATGGGGTAGTTGAAAGGAAGAACAGAACTCTGATTGAAGCTGGAAGAACCATGTTGGTAGAAGCTAAACTGCCTACTTATTTCTGGGCAGAAGCTGTCAACACTGCATGCTACACTCAAAATTGCACTTTGATAACAAGGCATGGAAAGACTCCGTATCACATGGTTAAGGGAAAGAAGCCAAGTTTAAAACATCTGCATGTGTTTGGATGCAAATGTTTTGTTCTGAGAACCCATCCTGAACAACTTGGAAAGTTTGAGACAAAGGCAGATGAAGGAATTTTTGTTGGTTATCCAGACACAACAAAAGCATTCAAGGTATATAATCTGCGAACCAAGATTGTTAATGTTTCAGTAAATGTATCATTTGATGATATGAAGATTACTGGAATTGCTGATGATACTCATGAGGACCTTATATTTGGAGATGAACTAGTGTAACACCCCAGTTCCACATCGAGTAGATTTGGGACTTCTGTTCAGTTTATAAGGCAAAAGTACTATTACCAATAAGCACCAACAAATCATGATCTTTTGGGGGCCTGTGGTGGGCTTGTTGTTACCCAAGTTGGCTTCATTTGGGCCAGTAGGCTTTGGTTTATTCGGACTCGGAATTGGGATTTGACCCGATTTTCGAAAAAGGCTCGGGATTTGACCCGGGTTGTCACATATGGTATCAGAGCCGACTCTCGAAAGCTTGTCGAGACAAGTTGCCGGAGGTGGGGACACGAAGGCTGGTGGTATTATACCACAATGGACAGAGGTCCGGAGGTGGGGACACGAAGCCAGCCGGTATTATCCCACAATGGCAAGGGAGGAACGATCTTGGAACCTATGGGCTATCCGATCAGGCTTGACGAGGACGTCAAGAGTTTAAGTAGGGGAGTTTGTAACACCCCAGTTCCACATCGAGTAGATTTGGGACTTCTGTTCAGTTTATAAGGCAAAATTACTATTACCAATAAGCACCAACAAATCATGATCTTTTGGGGCCTGTGGTGGGCTTGTTGTTACCCAAGTTGGCTGCATTTGGGCCAGTAGGCTTTGGTTTATTCGGACTCGGAATTGGGATTTGACCCGATTTTCGAAAAAGGCTCGGGATTTGACCCGGGTTGTCACAACTAGAATGTGAATGTGGTAGTGGTGATGTTGAGGGGGAGCCTGATCATGTCGCAGATACTTCTGATACTGCTATTGGCGAACATTCCACTAATAGTTCTACTACAAGTACTGATGGAAGTACTGATACTGATAGTGCATCAGGAGATAACAGTCAGGAAAATTCGAACTCCGGGGAAGCTACTCAGGCAACTGATTCAAGGGGAGCTTCTCAAATAACTCAAGAAAGCTCTTTTGAAGAAGGCACTGATGCAGGGGGATCATCAAGTACTAGAACTCAGTTACCATCAGCAAGAAGATGGAAACAAGCTCACCCTCCTGATCTAATAATTGGAGATCCTGACGCTGGTGTTCAGACTAGAAATGCTACCCAGAACGAGTGTCTATTTCATAACTTTCAATCTCAAGAAGAACCTAAGAAAGTTGAAGATGCCTTAAAGGATGTTGATTGGGTAACAGCCATGCAAGAAGAACTGAATGAGTTTGAAAGGAATGAAGTCTGGAAACTTGTTCCAAGACCAAAAAATAGATCTATTGTGGGAACTAAATGGGTCTTCAGAAACAAAACTGATTCTGATGGAATCATTACATGAAATAAGGCTAGACTTGTAGCAAAGGGTTACTCTCAGAAAGACGGTATTGACTATGATGAAACCTTTGCTCCAGTTGCAAGACTTGAAGCCATCAGAATATTTCTAGCATATGCTGCACATATGAAGTTTAAAGTTTTTTAGATGGATGTGAAAAGTGCTTTTTTGAATGGGGAATTGGAGGAAGAAGTCTATGTCGAACAACCACCAGGTTTTGTTGATCCCAAATATCCAGATCATGTGTATATATTGGATAAAGCACTCTATGGACTTAAGCAAGCACCAAGGGCCTGGTATGAAACACTTATTCAATTTCTTCTTGAAAGTGGGTTCATGAGAGGTACCATTGATAAAACTTTGTTTTATATTCAAAAAGGTAAAGACTTGCTTTTAGTCCAAATATATGTAGATGATATCATTTTCGGGTCTACTAATGACAAGATGTGTCAAAAGTTTGCTAAGTTGATGCAGTCGAGATATCAGATGAGCATGATGGGAGAAATAAGCTATTTCTTGGGACTGCAAGTAAAACAGACCAAAGAATGAATTTTCATCAATCAGTCCAAGTATACCAGGAACTTGCTCAAGAAGTTTAATATGCAAGATAGTACTCCTGCCAGTACTCCCATGGCTACTGCCACCAAACTTGACTCTAAGGAAGGAATTGAAGTAGATATAACAAGCTATAGAGGAATGATTGGTTCTCTCCTTTATCTCACTGCAAGCAGACGAGATATCATGTTTGCAACCTGTCTATATGCGAGGTTTCAGTCACAACCAAGGGAACCACACTTAATAGCAGTTAAAAGGATATTTCGATATCTAAAAGGGACACCAAATTTGGGTTTGTGGTATCCCAGGGCATCAGACTTCACTCTGATAGGATATTCTGATGTCGATTTTGCTGGCTGCAAGATTGACAGGAAAAGTACTTCTGGCAGTTTACAATTCTTGGGGGGACGATTGGTTTCATGGTTTAGTAAGAAGCATAAGTCAATCTCATAATATCACGACAATTACCTTTAAATTAATAAAAGGTAACACTTGATCAGCTAACACTCTATGAGCCACTTGATCAGCCCTTGATCCTGACAAATCGTTTACAACTGCAGCTTCGTGAATCGTTTCATCCATTGCTTTGTCCTCCTTTGATGAGATTTCATCTTTATCAATATCTTGCATCTCTGTCCAACCATCGTCATTATCAGCATTTTTATCCAGCTTCAGATTTCTAATATCATCCGCTCTATTCACCTACTTGGTTGTATCCCTAATGTGAGCATCTTCAGCTTTTGAACTCAACTTTTCATCCATGACCAGATCTCTACTTCTTTCATTACAGAGTACTTAGTTTTGAGTGTGGAAGAGAGAGTTGCCCCAAGGGAGGGATTTGGATGGTGTGCTATTCCCTTGCAGGGTGTGGTGAGGAGGTTAGATAATAATCCCCTGGATTCTGAGTGGCTCAAACTTGAGAAGATTGTCGTTATTAGCACCGAGGGAGATGAGAAGATGGAATTTAAATATTCAAGTTGGATTCAAGTGAAACTCTGTCTCGAAGGTGGTTATCATGTTTCGGACGAATGTACACAATACAACAATGATCGGAGATCGACTGCAGAACAGTTGTGGAAGTCCAGCATTGGAGTTCTTGAGGTGGAAATTCTGAATGGTAACGGTTTATCGCTGATGAAGACTAGAGATGGAAAGGCAATAAATGCTTACTGTGTTGCCAAGTATGGTCAGAAGTGGGTCCGAACAAGGACAATCATAGATTGTCGTCCTTCTCCGAACTGGAATGAGCAGTATACTTGGGAAGTTTTTGATCCTTGCACCGTTCACTACACCATAGATTGACTATTGCAACGCGCACTGAAAAAATTGCTCAAAAATCGTTGCTACTAATGACAAGTTTTGAAAAATTTAGAAATATTGTAACGTTTTTTAAAATTGTTGCAATTCAATCTAATTTATGCAAAATTTGAATTATATTGTAACGAATATAGATAAACGTTGCCATTAACTTCACAATTTTGGGCATGCACAACTAAGAAAATAATATCTTTTCTTTACTTTAAACAGAATTTTGGGCTAGTATATGACAGGCTTTTAAAAAATTAAGCGGGCTTAGTAATTTTTGTTTGCCCGGGTTTTCTAAAAGAGGATTTTGACTAAAAAAAATACAACAGAGACACAACATACAACAAAGAGAGACGAGAGACAGAGACAAGGCTAGAGAGAACTCAAACTCCAGCACTGAAGCTTGAAAATTCAAGCTCGAAGAACACTAAAACTTGAACACTGAAGCTAGAAAAAGGTATCTTTTATCCCTAAATTGATTTTAAAATCTGCTATTTAGATGAATTTTTCCTATAAGGTATCAATTAGGATTTATTCGTTAATTTGTGCTATTTTTAAACAGGAGTATATTTCTGTTCTTTTATGTTAGGTATTCAATTAGGGTATCAATTATGTTCTTTTAAAGCTTTTACAATGAGAATTTCTTTAAGTCAATTTTCAAATTTAGGTATTCCAACATTTTGTTAATTAGGGCTTTTGAATTGTAATATTGCTTTTAGATTGTGCTAATTTTCGTGTTTCAGATAGTCCACACTGACCCCGACAAGAATTCGCCGCTTGTTGGTTACTTTCCGACCAGTTTTGACCCATTTAAGGATTCTGGGGATTCTTCAGAGGTTAATGTGTACAAGAATGTGAAGAGGAGTAGTAGGTTTCAAGTGGTTGTGAAGAGGAGTAGTAGGTTTTGTTGGGACTAATTATTCAGGTGAAGTTTGTATGTTTTTCTGTTCTTTGTATTGAGTTTGATTATGTGATTTATATGTAAAGTTCTGTGCTTTTTGAAGAATTATTGAATTGGGTGTTTGTAATTAGTATTGAATTATTGAATCTAGTGATCTAAATCTTTGACCATTGTAATTTATTATTTATTGTCACCTTGCACATTCAATAATAATTCCATGTGTCATTGTAGCACTTCTGTCGATGCTGGCTCAGAGAGGGTTCTTTGAGAGTGCATTTGGAACTGAAATCAGTAGTAGGGATCCTTACGAAGGTGACAACTTCACGGAAACATATCAATTATCAGATAAGTCTATGATGACTCACTTATTTGCTGAAGCCATCAAAGCACCACTGCTTTCATCTGATAGCCAAGTTCAAACAGCCATTTTAACCTAACATTTCTATATCTGTCAGAAGACGGTGCAGGAAAAGAAGTCCATGTGCTGGTGGAAAAGAATACAACAGATTACGTGATTGAAATTCTGAGATTATCAGGTATTTTCCAGGTAATGATAGATGCTTAACCGCCTGATAGTGAGAACTATAACATTTACTGATTGATTATTATCTTAACTATTAAAAGTATCCGCATATGTTTCCTAAATTTTTGTTTATTATATCCATCATTTTTGTGATTGTAAATATATCTTAGCCTAATCAAAATAGTGAGCAAGTTATTGTTCATCTGATTATAAAATTGTAATCAGCCTCCTTACATGCTCAGTAAATGGATATAACAATTCAGGGAACATATTCTCATTTATGTTTGAGATTAAAGGCAGAGGCATAAAACAAGTGTGAGTCTTTTTCTTGCACTCCATTATCTGTTTACTCTTGATGTTTGTCCTCGGACCTTTCACAATCTAAAATATTAGATAAAACAGTGAGCACAAATATTACTCTTTCTGTCATGTTTTTTTTAGTTCCCAGCATTTTGCAGCTTGTTCAACTTTTTTTGACCTTTGCTTCAAACTTCAATTTCAATTGGCAGCATGATTCTGAGAAAGTAGATGTTTGCGTAGAGGAGGAAACGGTTGTTTACTTGAACCGGAAAGATGTACAAAAGGCTCTTCATGCTAGGCTTGTTGGCGTTACAAGATGGGTTATGTTGTGAGAGAAATTTGGTACAACACAATTGAGAGAATCTCGCTGGAATATTCGTAAAAGCGTCCTTGGTTGTCGGACAATGCCACAGGTTCACAGTACGAAGCCTGAAGCTGATTAATTAGAACAGAATGGTTGAAGTATGATTTCCGGGGGCTGAATTGACAAAACCACCGGCCGAAATAAGTAGTGTAAATCCTACCCTACCCGTAAATTCGCCGGAATGTGTATCACCGAGGTGCACGTGCCTTATGCTTCTCGAGAGTGAAAATCCGAATCCTTTAGTCAAGTGCCTACATATCCTATTTATAGGAATCAAGCCCCATGTAGTTCTATTAGGTTTATACTTCTTAATCCTTGCGAATTCAACCACTCTAAGATCATCCATCTTAGAGTTTCAGTCGAATAAGGTAGCTCTTGCCGAGCTTTCCAGTGTCCTAATCCATATCCAACTCTAAGTTCTAGAGGTCTTCATGCAGATAAAGTATATCCGAATAATCAATATGAGTCCCATACTGATTGCGATTGTTCCATCCAACCGGTTTAGCTAAGCCTTGAAGTCCTTCTACGAGTGCAATTCCGCGACCCTAAAGTATAGATAATCGAGTCCTTGTCCTACTGGTACTCTGCCTTCGACTACCCATCACCTGTGACCAGTCTCAAGGTGCAGACCACCTAAACCTCAATGCTCCCAACTTGAACCTCGAGACTTTGGACCTGTCCTGGCACCCTAAACCACCTAAGAGGACCCTGCATCTGACCCATGATATCCATATCCTGCACCTCAATATCTTGAGGCTTCCTTGGTACCTCGAACCTGTTCTTGACCCCTTGAACCTAGACCAGGGTGTCATGAACTTGTATCTTGGTATTCACCATCCTAGCCCAATACCCTGCTACTGGACTTATAACAGATATGGGCCTTAAATCGAGCCCACGTGAGATTTTGGGCACAACAACTACCCCCCGGTTCCTTGTAGTATTGAGTACAAAAGGAACCAAAACCTATTTCATTCACAAACCATTGACTCCTGACCTTATAACCAGCTGCAGACCCCTAGCTGCTCACCCGGTATCTAACTTAGATCTTCGGCGTATATTCCTTTATTCTCCCCTTAGCTAATTAAATATGCACCTAAATCAGCTTCCACGAAACATTTATTTATCCACACATTATCCTTTGTTTTCTTTTTCGAAACGAATTTGAATTTTAAAATCTACAACAAAACCTCTCATATTCCTCCTAGAAAATTGAACCATGCATTAATCCTTCACATCTTTCATTAAACCTATCTGTACATGCCACCTGGCACAGCTACCCTCTTTCCATGTGTATTTAAACACACATTCACCTCCATTCCTTCTCTTTTTTATCTCACTTTTTACACAAACTGTTCATTTTCTCTACCTTCTCTCCGGCGAAAGGTTTCCAGACGGCTCAGGGTTTCGACAATTCCTTAATCCTCCATCATTCCCCGACCGACGTTACTCCGTAAGGTACGACTCCGTCTTTATCTGTTACTTTTATTTCCGATTTGTCATTGCATGCCGCTATTGAATGCATCCCTCTTATCGGTCCATACACATATACATATATTACCATGTATACGTACACACATACTTGTATTATCGTGCCAATCGCACCGGAAACCCAGAATACCATACGCCGTCACTCCTTGTGAACCATGATCGTTTGACGGTGTTCGCTCTATTACCGTGTAAAATCAAGACTTTAAAACCCTTTAAACCTGTATCTTCTTTTGATGTTTTTGTGTTGCATACTTCACCATGTCTTTTCGTCTTCTTGATCGTTCTTGCTTGCATGTATAATCGACTGGGTGTGTCATACATGTCCCGGAGTGCTAGTATTGCTGTGTGGTTTCATGGGGAGATTTTAGTAAGAAGCATAAAGCTTTTCTTGTAGTTTTAGGTTTAGATTTCTATGTTTCACAACCTATTCCAAGGTGAAGACTCCTGTGAATCTTTATCTGTCCTTTATAGGTGAGAGCAACCTGGTAGTTTGTAATTCACGAACCTGGGAAACTATTCTGACCTTCACCTGTTTGACCTATGTCCCCAATGACAATTCCCGGAAAAAGCCCTAATCGAAAAATCTTCTTAAGCCTTTTGGTTTACTTGCCCCCTTTTTCTTGCCTGATTGCGGAGAACCTGGTTACTTGTTATCTTACCCTGCATCATCTTTTGCAGATGTCAGGGAATTCAACCCCTACAAGCTCCCAGCAGTCGACGGCCCATGGGGTGCAGACTCCTGTGGACTCTGACCCTCTATCTGCCAGAACCCTTCCAGTGAATTTACTTGCTATCAAACCAGTCAGTACCAGGACTCGTTCCAAAGTCAAGGTACTGGTTCCCGAACGAGCCATTGTATCTGTCCGAACCAATCTATTTTCCCACAAGATTAGGGATTCTCAACCCATAGCCATTCGTCAAACGTCTTCTGACAATTATCCACTCCCTGAATCAGAAGTCGAAATCGAGATTTCTTCAGAAAATGACACTCCCAATGAATCTCAGGGCAGAATCCCTGCCTGTGAGGAGCTAGACACCTCAATGAACGCTAACCGAGTAAAAATTCTCCTCCAAAAACACCGTCCCAAATGCCGCCTGGTGGTGCCTTCCCCTGGGGAAAGGTGTCACCGTTTTGACAACTTTGAACCTGACCAACAGATACCCTGTGCTGTGTTTTCCACCACGTTTTTTAGAATGGGTTTGTCCATCCCTTTACACCCTTTTATCTATGATATCATTACTTATTATGATATTGCCCCTCTCCAAATGACTCCAAATGCCTATAGAATGGCCATGTGCATGTATATTCTCTATGACCAGCAGTTTGAGAAGAGGATGTCTGCCCGTGAGCTGGGTTTCTTTTACCAGCTCAAACAAACGGGAAAGAATTCCGGTTTCTTTTACTTGTCCGCCTGGAATGTCCATGATGGACAATGCATCAAGGGAAACAGAAAGGGGATGACCGATTGGTTGCCCCAATTTCTCTATTGTTATGATTGCCCGACATACCGAACTGAATTCAACAGGAACCCCAGTAAGTTGTAATACCATATTCTCTTCATTCCTTCCAAAATAATTTAAATATTGCACTCTAACCTACACTTAATCCTTATATAGAGATTCCAAGTAAAACTGCACTTAAGGGTCACTCCTTGGAAAGGGCTCTTGAGGCCTTGAAGCTGTCAGCAGAGCTAGGAGATGGTGCTAGTCTGCTGACGGATAAAAACCTTAGAAGATGTGGTTTTTTGCCAAATAAGAAATCTTTGAACCTGGTTTCAACAGAGGACTCTGAAGCTGAAACCTCAAGTAAAATAGGTTTCCTATTATGTCTTTGTGCTTTGCTTCATTATTCGTGCATTCTCGGCGTGCTATTATCTCGTTTTCATACCTTATAGATCATGTATTAACCCTTAATTTTCATTGCAGATATGGCTTCTGGTGTGCCATCGTTTGTCAATAAATCCGCAAGCTATGACGACCTGTTTGGAGATGAAGGGAAAGACCTTGTCCCTATTGATGCTACCCCGATATCCAGAATGAAATCCACTCCAACTTCCCAAGACAAGTCTGCTACTTCTTCCAAAAGGAAATTACCGCCTCCTGCTGTCACCGATTCGGCTAAAGGCCCGGGATCTCGTTTCAAAAAGTCCAAGCCATCACCCCCCAGTACCCCAGGTGAAGGTTCCAGCTCTCTGGCCCGTAAGTTTTCCACCATGGTAGGAAATCAGATCCCAGAGGAGGCTATTGCTGAATGGGACAGGATGAGCTCGGCTGAAGCTGCGAAGGCCACCACCTTGTGCGAAGCTCAAAGTTTCTTTCTCCTTTTGAAACGAAATGAAGAAATGATGGTCGTGGCTCGTAATGATCAGAAGTTATCCGATGAAGTCAAGTATTTAAAGTCCCTCCTTAAAACAAGTGAAGATGAGAAGAAGAAGTTAGCTGATGCCAGCAAGAAGCTTAAGGCTTCCGAGGCTAAGCTATTAAAAGAACGTGAACAGCTGAACACCTCCATAGTGAACCTTGATAACGAAAAGGACGCCCTCCAAGCTTCTTATACCAAGAAAGTCGGGGAATTCAAGAAGGCGCTTGATTCTCTTAACACCACCATTGCTCTGGAGCGGTCCACCCGTGAGGCGGCCAAACGTGAAAAGTTTGAGGCCGGATACAGCCGCGGGGTAAACGATTACATTGAGTCCACCTACGACCATTTCCCGACCCTAGATTGGACCTTGCTCGGGGAGGATGCAGTGAAGCTGGTGGGAGAGATTCAGAGGAGAGAGGCCGCCGTAGCTGTGGAGCAGGGAAAGATTGTTCCATCTGAACCCGAGGTTGAGGCGCAGGTCCCCGGTGAGAGCTCCAACCCAGATACCCCAATGGAAGGTGTGGAGGTGGCCGACCCTGTTGCTGACCGGGATGCTCCTGGGACGTCTCCTGACAACCTTGCTTTATGAGTACCGTTTTTTAAGTATTTCTATCTTTGAAAACATTCATACCCTTTGGAAGGGTTGACTTTATGGTTTTTGGTTTTGATAACATTCCTGGCGTTTACGCCATAGTTTCTAAACTTTCGGATGAGGGTGCGGGTACCTCGGAATACCTCGCAAGATGTAACCTTTAAACTTGGTTTTCATCTTTTTAAATTTATCGTCCTTTCATTTTCCTTATGCCTGGAATCCATGTCTAGATTTTCCATGCTATTTCTTCTGTATGACTACCAGATCACCATATTGAGTCCATATATAAATAGTTGTAGCTTCATGTAAAATCCCAAATGCACAAGACCAACCTATCCCGAGCTGTTCTTCCATCTCTTAAACCGAGATATAATCCTTACGAGATAAAATCTATTCGCCATATGATTATTCCAATAATATAATGTGTAAGTAAACCATCCTTGCACCTAACATCCTTAGGTACAAAATCCATATCCCATAGATTAAAATATCCATAAGCCATTTTATCCAATGCCTTAGAAAAAACCAATTATCCATGCATAATGAACTTCATGCACTTCCTAACTCCGTATGAAGCTTAATCCGTGCCACAGCTTTAGGGATCACTGGCCTTGAACCTCCCAACTGTGGTGTTAATCCGTCCAGTGTTCCAGCTTGCATTCGTGCAAGGAAGTTTGAACCAGAGTATGGCCCATAAGTGGCTTCCACACTTTACCATGATACTCACGCCTAGTGTCCCTGGGGCTTATATGAGTTGATACATTTGAATATTTATCCATGAACATTGACCTTTACCTCATAATCCATGAGTATTAACCTTTACCTCATAATCCATGGGTATTAACCTTTACCTCATAATCCAATTCCGTTAAATTTAATCCAAATACCATTAAATCCAATCCAACTAATATTAAATCCAATCCAAATAATATTAAATCCAATCCGAATAATATTAAATCCAATCCAAATAATATTAAATCCAATCCAACTAATATTAAATCCAATCCAAATAATATTAAATCCAATCCAATTAATATTAAATCCAATCCAAATAAGTTTTGAAATTTAACCATTTGAACCTGTATAGAATATGTCCACTACCCCCCAGTTCTTTATCATATAATTGTTTATGGTGAAGAACTAAACAGAGGCAATCATACACCGAACTTTTAATCCACATGTAATCCTTACAGTAAACACATAAAGAATAACAAAGCATCCATACGAAAACAGCCGTATGAACCAAAAATGGAGGTTTCATTAATATTGTAAAATTTGCTAAAAGACATCCCATAGGTAGGGTGTGCATACACTACCCCCCGAGTGTTCAGAGAACAAAATGAAAATGTCCTACTATAAACCTTAAACAAAATGCTTCGAAGCTGAGCCACACAGCTATGAAGCTAAAACCAGCGACTATGAAGCTTTACCTAAGCATGACAGTTACAACTAATAAACCGCTTTTATTGTTCCTATGCCTGAAAGAGGCCTACAGAAATGGTACCTGATGATTTACTGGTAATATTTCTTGAGGTGCTCACCATTCCATGCCCTTGGAATAAGCTTTCCATCCAAATCCGTGAGATGATAGGTGCCTTCCCACAAAACAGTCTTTATGAGGTACGGACCTTCCCAATTTGCTCCAAACACACCATGCCCATGAACCTTCATGTTGGGCATCATCCTTCTTAGGACTAAGTCGCCAACCTTCAATGGACGAGCACGAACTTTGCTGTCAAAGTACTTCCGAGTACGTTGTTGATAAGCAGCTAGCTTCAGCTGCGCAGTGGTTCGAACCTCCTCTACCAAATCCAGATACAAGCGATGATTCACCTCGTTATTCCCTGGATCATAGTTATCCCTTCTGAATGATCCAGCTCCGATTTCCACGGGCACCATCGCTTCACACCCATAAGTTAAGGTGAAAGGTGACTCCCCGGTGGTGGTTCGTGGTGTTGTGTTGTATGACCACAAAACCATAGGGAGTTCCTCAGGCCAACACCCTTTGCTCTCTTCCAGTTTGGTTTTCAAGGTGTGCTTAATGATCTTATTGACAGCTTCAGTTTGACCATTACTTTGAGGGTGGTACACTGCCGTGAAGCCCTTTTGAATCCCAAGGTCATCACATAGCTTTCGCAACTCTTTGCTGTCGAATTGCTTTCCATTGTCTGAAATTAGCTTATATGGAACTCCGAACCTGCAAACAATTGCCCTGAACACGAATTCCCTTATTTTTGCAGCTGTTATTGTAGCCAGAGGTTCAGCTTCAGCCCATTTGGTAAAGTAATCTACAGCCACCACCGCGTACTTCACTCCCCCTTTACCTTTGGGCAGCTCCCCAATCAAGTCGATTCCCCACACAGCGAAAGGCCAAGGGCTGGTAAGGGGTTTCAATGGGACAGCTGGAGTGCTGTTGAAGTTCGCGAATCTTTGACAACGATCACATGCCCGAGTGAACCTATGGGCATCCTTTTGAATTGTGGGCCAATAATACCCTTGGCGGAGTATTTTATGTGCCAAAGAGGTTCCACCCGAATGGTTACCACAAATTCCTTCGTGAATTTCCCGCATGATATACTCGCATTCATCGCCTGATATGCACTTCAGAAGTGGTTTGTTAAATCCCCTTTTGTACAAAGAACCGTCATAGATAACATACCTTGTTGCCTGGTATCTTATTCTCCTAGCTTCCTCCCTTCCTTCTGGAACAATCCCTTTTGTGATGTAATTCATAATAGGTGTTGTCCACAATGCCTCGGTTGTAGGCTCCAAGTTCATGACCTCGAGTCTGGGAATGCTAGGTTGAAGCTGAATCTCCAAAGGTATAACCCCTAGCATAGTAGCCTCCCTTTGTGAACCCAACTTCGCAAGTGCATCTGCATCAGTGTTTTGTGTCCTAGGGATTTGCTCAAGGTTCACCTCCTTGAACCTGCCAATCAGCTCTTGAGAGTACCTCATGTAAAGATCAGTACGAGGACCTCTAGCTTGGAATCCCCCTCGAATATGCCACACAACTAACATAGAATCACTAAAAACAGTCAGGTTTTCCACCCTCATTTCCAACGCAAGCTTCAGACCAGCAATTAGTGCTTCATATTCCGCATCATTGTTGGTTGCGTTAAAAGCGAAGTGAATGGAGCTTTGAAGCTTGTGACCTTCCGGGCTGATAAGAACAATGCCAGCTCCTGCCCCATTTCCATTTACTGCTCCATCTACGTAGAGTGTCCACCATGGTGAGCAATTTTCAGCCATCTGTTCGGGGGCTATAGGTTCAGTTATGCATTCATTGCCCTTAACCTCGAATGTTGGAGGAAATTCCAGCAAAAAGTCTGCCAACACCTGCCCTTTTATAGACGTTCTTGGCTTGAAGTCGATATCGAATTGTCCCAATTCCACAGCCCATTTCATAAGCCTTCCCGAAGCTTCAGGTTTGTGCAAAACCTGCCTTAGAGGGAATGAAGTACGTACCTCAATTCGGTGTGCTTGAAAGTAAGGCCGAAGCTTCCTTGAAGCCAAGATTAAGGCATAAGACAACTTTTCCATGTTAGAGTACCGTGTCTCGGCGTCCAGTAATCTTTTACTTACGTAATAAACCGGGTGTTGAACCTGCAGCTCCTCCCGGACAAGCACAACACTGATTGAGTATTCCGAAACTGCCAAGTACAATATGAGGACCTCCCCATCAAGAGGTTTAGACAGTAATGGGGGGCTGCCGAGCTGTTCCTTTATTTTTATGAAAGCAGCTTCACATTCTGGACTCCATTCAAAGTTCTTCCCTTTCTTGATTGCTGCAAAGAATTCTCTACATTTATCCGAAGATTTAGATACGAACCTGTTTAGAGCCGCAATCCTACCAGTGAGACTCTGAACCTCCTTTATGTTTCGAGGAGATCGCATCTCGACTAGCGCCTTGATCTTGGCGGGGTTTGCTTCAATTCCCCGATGATTGACAATGAAACCTAGGAACTTTCCTGACTCCACACCAAAGACACACTTCTGAGGGTTGAGCTTCATTCTAAACCTCCGTAATATGTTAAACATCTCTGATAGGTGCGAGACATGATCAGTAGCAGCTTTTGACTTGACCAACATATCATCAACATAGACTTCCATAGTCTTCCCGATCTGATCTTTGAACATTCTGTTAACCAGCCTTTGGTAAGTAGCTCCAGCGTTCAACAATCCAAAAGGCATGCCGATGTAGCAGTATAAACCTCTATCTGTGATGAAGGATGTATGCTCCTGATCAGGTTCATACATGGGAATTTGGTTATATCCCGAGTAAGCGTCCATGAAGCTTAAAAGAGCATGCCCAGCTGTAGCGTCGACCAATTGGTCAATCCGTGGGAGTGGAAAGCTGTCTTTAGGGCATGCCTTGTTCAAATCTGTAAAATCCACGCATGTTCGCCATTTTCCATTAGGTTTCTTGACAAGCACTGGGTTTGCTAACCAGTCCGGGTAGAATGATTCTCTCACCAGTCTAGCTTCTAGTAACCTGTCAACCTCTTCTTTGAGGGCTAAAGCTCTCTCACCACTTATCGCCCTTCGTTTTTGTCTTACAACAACTCTTTCTGGATCAATGTTAAGATGATGGGACATCACCCTAGGATCAATCCCTACCATATCAGAATGGCACCAAGCGAAAACATCTAGATTGCTTTTTAAGAAGCGAGTCAAGGCCTCCCTAGTTTCAGGTTCCAACTGTTTTCCTATCTTCAGCTCCTTGGAGGAATCTGTCGCATCCACTTGGATTGACAAGGTGTCACCAGCCGCGCCTGTTGTTTCCCTAGTTTCAGGCATTCGTGGATCTAGATCAATCTTCACCTGAACCTCTGCATCAGTTCTTCCAGATTGTGAAAAAACCTTCGGAGAGTTTTCCTCTTGGGCACCCTCAAAGTCACTGTCATTTACATCTTCAACAATACCTTCGACAAAAGGTTCATTGTCTTCTACAAGTTTTGGTGGGGGTGCCTCCAGCATTCGTACCTCATTCTGGGTATCTACCCCCGACGAAAAGACAATATCCGTGGAGCTCTCTTCACCTGGATGTTGGATAATCATAATTACATTGCACGAATTACGTACCTGTTGTGAAGGTTCATTCTTCGTTGGTGCCTCCAGATACTTGTAGCAATTATCCGTGGTACCTCCATCAACTAACAACAAATGCTTTGAAGCTTGCTCAGCGGTGCGCAGGGCTTTACTATAACACTCCCTTGAATCTACTTGACAACCCTTTAAGCATCCAATCCCGTGAGGAGTAGGGAACTTCATGGAGAGATGATAGATAGAGGTTACCACTCTCATTTCCTTCAAAAGGGGCCTGCCTAGAATGCAATTGTACGATATGTCCTCATTTACAACCATGAATTCTGCCACCTGCGTTGCTCTTATAGGTTCAACCCCTAACACAACAGGGAGTTTCACTCTTCCTACGACTTGTACTGGTCCGCCAGTAAATCCGTATAAGTCATTGTAAGCAGGGGACATTTCCTTGTCCGCGAGTCCCATCTTTTGATAAGTGTCATAAGCCAATATGTTGCAAGAACTTCCATTATCCACCAAGACACGATGCACATTGAGCCCTCCAATTGTGATAGTCACCACCAATGCATCGTTGTGGGGGTGATGCACATGCCTTGCATCGTCTTCAGTGAAAGTGATGTCCGCAGCTTCACCTCTAAACAGCTTTGGGGGTCTATCTGCCAAATGATAAACATTTGTGAGAGGGTTTCCTCTAGCCTCACGTGCATAATTCTTCATTGCATTCCTGCTGAAACCTCCAATGTATGGTCCGCCTATGATTGTGTGAATACTACCAGCCCTGGTAGCTCGATCAGGTGCAGACTTTTCTTCATCTCTCTTGGATCTGTCATCCTTGTACTTTTTCGCCTCCTGGGCCACAAATTCTGCGAGGAAACCTTTCCTGATCAAGTCCTCAATATGATCTTTGAGGTGTCGGCAGTCGGTTGTTTCATGCCCATTAGCATCATGGAAAGCACAATATCTAGCCAAATCCTTCCTTCCGGGAGGTCCCGTCCTGGAGGGTTTTCTGAACATCCCCGCCTTATCACCAATTTCAAAGATATGTTCCACAGGTGCTGCCAAAGGGGTGTATTCCGAGTACCTTCTACTACCCTTAGATGACGGATATTTGTACTCAACTGTTCTCTTCGACGCTGTGGTGTTCACTGACAGAGGTGCAGTCTTTGCCTCCTTGCTTACATCCCGGCCATCACCCGAAGCCGTGTTATAGGTTGTCCGCTTGCTATAATTCCTTTCCTTCGGGCTGTAAGACCTATTCCTCTTATTCCTGTTCCAATCTCGTGAAGCATTATCCTTTTTCAAATTTTCCAAGGACTGTTCCACAACTTTGTGTCTTTCTGCCTTAGCGTAGAAGTCAGCCAAAGTGGTAGGTTCCCTACTCTGCAGCTCCTTCCAGAATTCAGTTCCAGGCCTAACTCCGGCTATCAGAAAGTTTTTGTAAGTCTCGTCAGTAGTTTTTCTCACCCTTGGAACTTCAGCATTGAACCTCTTGAAATACTCGTTTAGTGTTTCGTTGTCACGTTGCTTGATGTTTGCCAGTGTGTTAGCCGGAGGTGCAAACGTGACTGAAGCTCTAAACTGAGTTACAAACATCTCACCCATCTGTCTCCATGACTTAATAGAATTGGAGGGGAGCCTCTTGAACCACTGATGAGCACTATCCCTTAGAGTTGCAGCCAGCAACCGGCATTTTGTGCGATCCTTGATTTGATAGACTTCCATCTCCGTGTTGAAACGACTGAGAAACTCTACGGGGTCTGTGGTCCCGTTGAATTTCAAGTCTCCCACTCCCCTGTAGCTACGGGGTAAGGGCGAATCCCGCACCTTCTTAGTGAAAGGTGATCCCACCGTCAATCCTGATTGGGGGCCCCTTTCTGCCATAATCTTCTCGAGGACTTTCCTGAGGTCTTCTTCCTTGTATTTTCCACCACCTTCGGCTGACCTAGAGGTATCATCAGTGTCACTCCCACTGTTGGAGCTCTCATCAGAACTGTCATCAGCTTTATAGGACGAGCCTGAGCTATGCTCCTCTTCAGGTTTAGAGTGGGACTTATCCTTATGACTCCCTGACGCCTTAGATAGTGATTTCTCACTTTGCACCTTCTTGGGACCCTTCTGTTTTACCTCCAATAGCTTAAGCCTCAAATCCTTACTCGTTAGCTTCTTTCCCATTCGGTCGAATACAGTGACACTCCTTGTAACCGAAGGTTCGGGATCCTCCTTATCCTTGGGCTCAGCTTCAGAGTTCCAGTCAGGATTACTCTGATCGGTTTCAACATCAGAACAAGTCTTCTTAGTTCTCTCCTTCTCAGGCCCTTCTTCCTCACTACCAAAATCCAGCCGAGTAGGCGTAACCTTTGGAGCCTTAGGCCGTTTTTGCTTCTTTCGCCATCTCTTCATCTTTTCAGATTTTTTCTCCAAGGAATCTACCCTTTCACCAATTTTCTTGAGGTGATCGAAAATATCCTTGTTCGTAACCTCGCCATGAGGACCTGTTCCACGGCCTTCTTCATTGTTAGTTGGTGTTTGCGTTTTTCCGGAATCATCCGACATCTTTTCTCTCTTAAGATTTCTAATGGAGTCCCCCTCCTTCTAGCGCCACTTATGTTGTGAGAGAAATTTGGTACAACACAATTGAGAGAATCTCGCTGGAATATTCGTAAAAGCGTCCTTGGTTGTCGGACAATGCCACAGGTTCACAGTACGAAGCCTGAAGCTGATTAATTAGAACAGAATGGTTGAAGTATGATTTCCGGGGGCTGAATTGACAAAACCACCGGCCGAAATAAGTAGTGTAAATCCTACCCTACCCGTAAATTCGCCGGAATGTGTATCACCGAGGTGCACGTGCCTTATGCTTCTCGAGAGTGAAAATCCGAATCCTTTAGTCAAGTGCCTACATATCCTATTTATAGGAATCAAGCCCCATGTAGTTCTATTAGGTTTATACTTCTTAATCCTTGCGAATTCAACCACTCTAAGATCATCCATCTTAGAGTTTCAGAGTTTCAGTCGAATAAGGTAGCTCTTGCCGAGCTTTCCAGTGTCCTAATCCATATCCAACTCTAAGTTCTAGAGGTCTTCATGCAGATAAAGTATATCCGAATAATCAATATGAGTCCCATACTGATTGCGATTGTTCCATCCAACCGGTTTAGCTAAGCCTTGAAGTCCTTCTACGAGTGCAATTCCGCGACCCTAAAGTATAGATAATCGAGTCCTTGTCCTACTGGTACTCTGCCTTCGACTACCCATCACCTGTGACCAGTCTCAAGGTGCAGACCACCTAAACCTCAATGCTCCCAACTTGAACCTCGAGACTTTGGACCTGTCCTGGCACCCTAAACCACCTAAGAGGACCCTGCATCTGACCCATGATATCCATATCCTGCACCTCAATATCTTGAGGCTTCCTTGGTACCTCGAACCTGTTCTTGACCCCTTGAACCTAGACCAGGGTGTCATGAACTTGTATCTTGGTATTCACCATCCTAGCCCAATACCCTGCTACTGGACTTATAACAGATATGGGCCTTAAATCGAGCCCACGTGAGATTTTGGGCACAACAGGTTACATGCAGCAGGTAATATCTGCCAAAACAGTTATCCTAGTTATGTAAAATTCTTTTATTTTCATTTGTGTAAATTTAAGAAGAATTAAAAAATTTATGCGATCCTTTGTTGATGATGGCAGTGTCTTGCATTATGATATGGAAAACCTAGAGGTACCAACGATTAATATATTGGGTTCACTCGTGAAGTCAGGCATTCATGTTTTGGTATACATGTTAGTTCCTGGGAAGTGACTCTTAATTTATGAAATTTAGTTTCAACATCACTTCAGCTCATCTTTTAGATGCTATGTATAGTACAATATTCCATGTTTTTTTTGGAAGTTATATTTTCAGTATCATATAAACCATTTACAGTGGGGACCAAGACTCGGTTCTTCCGCTTACTGGAACTCGGGTACTGGTTGATAGACTGGCAAAAGAATTGAACCTTAATACAACTGTGCCCTACAGTTCTTGGATAACGTAACCTCCCCCTCCCCCTCCAATTCTTTCTGCGTCTGCTACTGTATGAGACCATGACTCTCTGATGTTGTTGAATTCTAGGTAATCAGTTTATTTATATTCTAGGGACTTTCGCAGATTGCTCGACTGTATTGGATTTAAGGGTTTCAAGGTGAGGCACTTCACGTTTTAGGCTTGTGCTTATTCTTTTTACTATTTATGTTCCTTGTGCATTTACCATGTCGCTATTAGAGTGTAGTTTTAATGATATAAAGTTGAAAGTACGTGATTAGTGAGCTGATATTTCGTATAGTACTTGTGTTTTTACTTGTAATCTTGCATGAAACTAAGTTCCTGCATGCTGAATGTCACAAAAGATTAGGCACCTGATAACAATAATGATAGAATCAAAAATATAGTGATCAATACGACACCTTCCAACTTTGTGCTTTAAACCGAAAGAAAGGTAAGTGAAACTTAAAACATCCGCATGTTGCCTTCTAAATCTCACACAGAAAGAGGTCACAGTTTTAGATTTATTACAATATGAGGACCATTTGCTGTCAAACATATTTTCTGCGTTTCTGTAAACCCTTTGATGCATTGCTTACTTTTTCCAGAGCTTTTGTCCATGCTGTTGACAAAATGCGTACTATTATCTGTTTTTAAATCATGAATGTTTGCTTTGTGGTGCTTATGATTAGTGTGTATCCTGTATTGGTTTTTGTTGTGCTTGGGGTCTGTCCAGAGGAAAGGAATATAATTAAACGATGTTTTAATTTTAAAGATTTAGGCAAAACCCTGGAGGGATTGATTCATTATAATACCGAAACCTTACTGGTGGTAAGAAGAGGAATGCGTTGATGGGATTGTTTATTGGACTTGTCGATGCTGAAAAGTTCAATGCAAAATTTACTCCTGGCCAGTTCTTGTGCTCTATTTTTAATTTATAATTATTGTCAATAAGTTATACTATAAGCTCTATTTTTAAATTTTATATGTATTTTCTGTTTTGTTTCTTTGTGTAGAAAATAGGTTTGTGAATTTGCACTTATGACTTGGGTTTCACTTCCAAAATCCTGATCATGATGAAGATCATGATGAGCATGACGAAGATGAGAACGGAGAAGATGACGTTGATGAGGCTGCTGCAGATGGAGATGAAGCTGCCACATGATAACCTTATGTTTAAATTATATGTAATAGTTGGCTAAGTAATTAATTGTACGCGCGCATACAAGACTTTGTTATTTTTCTTAGACTTACTTTTTGGATGGTTTCTACGACGATGTCGTACGTAGTAGTAGTCATGGTGCTGCTTTCGAACGGTTGGTAATTAGTGCTCTGTATGAAATGACATTGATGTTTGGTGTTTGCTTGGATTTGTGGCTTTTATGCCTGGATAGTTTAATATTCAAATGGAACCACGCAATTTTATTTTTAAATATTGTTGCAATTGTGCTAAAAAGATGTTGCAAATAATGTTAAAACTGCTATAAAATTATTGCAATAAGGGATTAAATTGTTGCAATTTGTCTAATAAATTTATTACAATTGGACTAATATTTGTTGCCTTAAACTGACTTGTTTGCCAACCATTTGCTACTGCAATGATTTTTAAATGTTGCTGAAGACCATAAAACGTTGTTACATGTCTGTATTGTAATGATTTTTAACCTTGCTATATGGAGCTGAAATCGTTGCTAAATGGCGCTATTGCAACAGGGGCGGATGCAACGGTGAAATTTTGGACATTCGTTGCAATTAAGTCTAATGCAACAAATATAGGCCTTAAGGCAATATATTTGTGTTGTTGCAATATGCAATCTATGGTGTAGTGGTTATAACCATTGGAGTGTTTGATAACTGTCATTTGCATGGTGGGGATAATGCTGGTGGATCAAGGGATTCACTGATTGGAAAGGTCAGGATTCGCCTTTCTACTCTTGAAACAGATAGGGTTCACACATATTCATATCCGCTTTTGGTTTTGGATCCGTCTGGTGTTAAGAAAATGGGTGAAATTTGTTTGGCTGTGACATTTACATGCCCTTCTTTGCTGAATATGATGAACATGTACTCGCATCCACTTGGGTTTAAATGCTCTTCTTTGTTGACTATGATGAACATTTACTCGCAGCCACTGTTGCCCAAGATGCATTACGTTAATCCATTACCTATTAGTCAGCTTGAAACTTTGAGGCTCCGGGCCATTCAGATTGTCTCCGCGAGGCTTAGTCGTGATGAGCCACCACTGAGAAAAGAGGTGGTGAAGTATATGCTTGATGTTGGATCTAACGCGTGGAGTATAAGAAGATGTGGAACCAATTTCGGTAGAATTTTCTATGTTTTCGGTAGACTGATTGCTTTTGGCAAATGGTTTGTTCGGGTTTGCAACTGGAAGAATCGCACAGAAACTTTTATTGCACTCATAGTTTTCGCATTATTGGTACTATATCTACCAGACTTTACTCCATACTTCTTTTGCGTCATCATCTTCATCATCTTCATCCTAGTTTTGGTACTATAGAGGGAGGCCAAGGCATCCTCCTCACATGTACACTGGGACTAGGACTGGGACTGCTTATGATCGTGACTGGGATTGCTTGGACGAAGAATTCGATACTAATCCAACTTCACGTCCTGATGACATTGTTGGGAGATATGATTATCTTAGATCTGTTGCTCGAACAATGCAGACTATGTTGGATGACTTGGCAACTCAAGCGGAGAGGCTGGAATCTTTGTTAAGCTGGAGAGATCCTAGAGCTACGACAGTCTTCGTAATTTTCTGTTTGGTTGCTGCTACTGTTTATTCTGTCACTCCTTTCCGAGTTTGGGCCATCATTGCAGGATTGTACCTGCTAAGTCCTTCAAGGTTCCGTTCTGCCCCGCTCAATGTCTTCAGGAGATTGCCAAGCTAAGTGTATGCTATAGCTGAGAAAGATGTAAGTCTCCCGCATTTTCCCGACTACTAATTTTCTTATAATGTTTACTTATCACGTGGTGCTCTTTGGAAATTGTAGGAGAAGAGACCACAAAGAATGTTAGAATATGTCTTGAATCAGTAATTGCCCGTTATGAGAGTGCTATATAAACTCTTTAGGGAATAACGTATCTGTATCTGACTGTCTAGGTTATAACCTAGATCTGTATCTGTATGCTGTAATCTGTTGATAAGTGAATTTTTAATCCACTTGGAACGCTTCATATCGGCTTAAATTGATGACTTGAACTCAAGTATGTGGTGTGTTTAATGTGTTTTCATTAAGTTTTGCAGAACCAAGAGTTGGAGGATAATTTGATTAAAATTCGGATTTTCCGGGTAGGTTGCGCAGTCTTCACTGT
Organism: Heracleum sosnowskyi; assembly: GCA_030848705.1. Classification (NCBI taxonomy): domain Eukaryota; kingdom Viridiplantae; phylum Streptophyta; class Magnoliopsida; order Apiales; family Apiaceae; genus Heracleum; species Heracleum sosnowskyi. Next base: position 125,092,074 of record CM061243.1, read on the forward strand.
TTTGGCCATATCTGGAGTTCTACAAGTCCGATTCTGACGATCTTACAGCTCACGCGAAGAGGACAACATTTTCTATAATTCTGGACAGAAGGCACGGCGCGGCAGCGCCGTGTTTGTGCTTGCTTATGGCGCGGCAGCGCCGCTGGAAAACAGTGCAGAAAATTTCTGGCGCGGCAGCGCCGCTCCCCTGTGTAATTGTGGCGCGGCAGCGCCGGTCTGTCTGACGAAAATTCCTGTTTTGACCCGATTTGCTGACTTTTCGAGTTGAAGTCAAATCTCAATTCAGTACGACTTGTTGGACCTGGAGGCATATAAAAAGAGAAGAAAACCCTAGAGAACGACGGGGAGAGACACATACCGCATATTATCTACGGAGTTTTAAAGCACGAAGAAGAAGGAAGAAGATAGTTTCAATTTATTCTTGTATTCTTTCTATCTTGTGGATGCTTGGTTTGGGTGTATTCTTTAGAACCTTGATATTTATTCAATATAATTCATTTTCTTTCATCATGTTTACATTAGAACCCATGGTGGCGATTAGTTTGATTATGAACTAACTCGTTGTCATGGGGTTTTAGCGGATTTATTCATGAAGTTTATTTGTTGAATTTTCTCGATGCCTATAGTGTGATTGATGCGATATCCTATCATGGTTGTTTTAATTCGTTATAGGAGAGTAGCTAACTCCTGTAATTGTGTGTTAATTCTTATTGAAGCGAAAGTGGATTTAAGAGTTTAGAACTTGCCATGCTAGCATAGGTTTATGCGTGAGAATATCATTCGTAATTAGTGTCGTAACTCTAACCGTTTTATGACGACTATGTGATCAATTGAATGCTTGTACTTCAACCATTATGTTTTCAATCTTTATAGACATATAGGGACTAAGCATAATTGGGAGACTAAGTGATTTCTATCTTTATTGTGGATATTATTTAGGATGGTATTTGTGCAACGAAAGTTGGCTTATATCAGTTTTGTGTGTTCGATCAGGTATTACAAATCACATGAAAGGGCTAGAGAATTGGAGACTTTAGATGGATTGTTTAATGAAGTTGAAATCCCATGTTTTATTCGCATAAGTAATTCGACATAAATCTCAGTTCAAGTAGTTGATAATTAGTTATAATTCTTAGATTAATTATAGGGATAACAAAAAAATCCACTTTGTTATTTGTTTTAGCATCGGATAATAATCATACATTGGTGAGTGAATTAACTAGACAAACAACGAGTCCCTGTAGGAACGAACCTTATTTGCTATCTGTATTACTTGAGATCACGTGCACTTGCGTGTTGAGTTTGGTCGTAACAAGTTTTTGGCGCCGCTGTCGGGGAATTTGGTTTTATTTGTTTTGTTTCAGTATTTACCATCAGTGGTCATTAAAGTTCGGTGACTAGGACGTTTCTCACCAATTTTCTAGTTGGTGAATTTCAGGTACTTATTGAGAGTGTATGCGTACACGAGCTCGAGCACGTAGAGAAGAATTAGCAAGAAGAGAAGAACTAGCACGAAGGAAACTTGACTTTGAGAACATCAGTGTAGAAAACAATTGTGAATCAAAAGAAGATATGGCAGATGAAGCACAACCAGCGAAGGCTTTGAGTGAATTTTCTCAGCCAAAAGTGGAGGACATTCATACCAGCATTGTTCGTCCAGCTATTGGGGCTAATAATTTTGAGCTTAAGCCAAACATCATTCAGATGATTCAGAATACGGTTCAGTTTGGGGGTAGTCCTGCTGAAGATCCCAATGCTCATATTAGGGACTTCCTTGAGATCTGTGACACCTTCAAATTCAACGGAGTTACAGATGACGCAATCAGATTGAGGCTATTTCCCTTCTCTCTTAGGGATAAAGCCAAGAGTTGGTTACATTCTATGCCATCAGGTTCTATCAAAACATGGGCAGACTGTGCTCAAAAGTTCTTGACGAAGTATTTCTCCATGGCGAAGACAGCAGCTTATAGGAATTCTATTTCTCAGTTTGCTCAGCAACCCCAGGAATCTTTGGGGGAAGCTTGGGAAAGGTACAAGGAGATATTGGCACGTTGTCCTCATCATGGAATGCCGGATTGGATGATAATCAACAATTTCTATAACGGGTTGGGAGCTCAGTCCAGGCCTATGTTAGATGCTGCATCTGGAGGTGCACTGTGGGCAAAAAGCTATGAGGATGCCTATAATCTTATCGAGATGATGGCCGCCAATGAGTTTCAGAATCCTATTCAACGCTTGCCACCTGCTAAAGTGGCTGGAATTCTTGACTTGGACGCAGCTACTGCTATTGCTGCTCAACTCAAAGCGTTGACAATGAAGGTAGATTCCCTTTCTAATCATGGGACTAACCAGGTTGCTATGGTGTGTGAATTGTGTGCAGGGGCTCATGACACGAATCTGTGTGCTATCTCCGCTGAATCAGCACAGTTTGTTAGTAACTTTCAGAGAACTCAGCAACCAGCACCTAATGTGTATCATCCCAACAATCGGAATCATCCTAATTTCAGTTGGAGCAACAATCAGGGTGGTGTTCAGCAACCACAAAATCAGCAGTTCAATGCAAGGCAATATAATCAGAACTATCAACCACCACCTTATGCTCCAAGGCAACCATTCAATCCACCGGGATTTCAACCGTCTCAAGGGAATTCATTGAATCAGTCTGAGAAGTCTGAATTGGAAGAGCTTCGAATGATGTACAAGAGTCAAGCGGTGTCGTTGAAAACTTTAGAGAATCAGATTGGGCAACTAGCCAATGCATTGTTGAACCGTCAACCAGGAACGCTTCCGAGTGATACAGAGATGAATCCAGGCAAGAAAGATCACAAGGAACAGGTCCAGGCAGTAACCTTACGATCGGGGAAAATTCTACAAGGTCAGAACGAAGAAATTTCAGCCGAGGAAGAAAATGAAATTTTTCAACAGAATGTACGGCGCGACAGCGCCGCTTCCCAGTATAAAAACGGCGCGGCAGCGCCGGATCTTCTGGAAGAAAAAAATGATTTTGACGCGGGGGTCGATTCTGTTCCTGATTTGGTACCTAATGCTACTCTCTCGACTCATGTAACTGGGAAGAGTGATAATTCTCAGAAAGTAGTAGAAGAAAAGGTGTTTCCACCTCCTCCATTCCCAAGACGAGTTCAAGGGCTAAAGTTTGACAAGCAGTTTGCTAAGTTCTTGGATGTCTTCAAGAAGCTTCAGATTAACATACCATTTGCAGAGGCTCTTGAGCAAATGCCGAGCTATGCGAAGTTTATGAAGGGCATTCTTTCGAAGAAATTGAAACTTGAGGAGCTAGACACCGTTGCTTTGACAGAGGAGTGTAGTGCAGTTCTACAGCAGAAATTGCCACCGAAGCTTAAAGATCCGGGAAGTTTTACCATACCTTGCACTATTGGCAATCAACTTTTCAGCAAATGCTTATGTGATTTGGGAGCTAGCATTAATCTCATGCCAATGTCTGTTTTTAAGCAACTTGGGTTGCCTGAGCCGAAACCAGTTAATATGACCTTACAGTTGGCTGATCGGTCGATCACATATCCGAGGGGTATAGTGGAGGATGTCTTGGTAAAGGTGGATAAGCTGATTTTTCCTGCTGATTTTGTTATTCTTGACTTTGAGGAAGACAAGAAGATCCCTATCATCTTGGGACGACCATTCTTGGCTACAGGTCGGACTCTTATTGATGTCCAAAAGGGAGAGCTCACAATGAGGGTGAGTAATCAAAAGGTCATCTTTAATGTGTTCAAGGCTATGAAATTTCCGACAGAGGAGGAAGAGTGTTTTAGCTTGAAGATGGTTGATACGGGTCAGAGAAAGGAGTTCGATCAGCTGTTGAGCAAAAATTCGGACATGCACAAGTTCGAGCATCATATCAGTGATTCCATTGTCAATTCTTCCATTCGAGATCTGTCGAATGTCAAGCTTGGAAAACTTCCACCACATTTGAAGTATGTCCTTCTGAATGATGAGTTGGTGATTTTTAAAGAGTGTGAAGATAATGTGCTGAGAAGGTGGAACAAGGATGATAAGGTAAAAGAGTGTTCTTATCAATCGACGGAGAAGCATAAACACCTTAGAGGTGTAAAGAAGAAAAAGAAAAAATCGATTGATGGAAAAGTCAAGGTGAAGTTTGATTTGGAACAGATGTGGGAAGAAAGCAAGAAGGTTATCAAACAAAGGGTGAATGGTCCTTCTGCTAAGGACAAGTCAAATGCGATCTTCGAGCCACCATGATTTGATTCACATTTGTCCGGCTAAATGACATTAACGACAGCGCTTCGTGGGAGGCAACCCATGTGTTAGGTATGTTTCTACTATATTTTTATTACCTTCAATGAGGACATTGAATATTGTAAGTTTGGGGGTGATAATTAAGGATTAGTTGTGTTTGTGTGTGTTCATGTAGGATTCATATTGCATGTGTAGTTGTAGTTTATTCGTAGTTTTGCATGTTCATGTCATATAGGGCATTCTGTTTGCATTAGTATTTATATCTGTCATGTGAGTCCATTTTAGTTGCATGCATATTTCATGATCCCGTAGGATTTGACTATTTCCGTTGGTGAGTCGATGTTGATTGGAGTGTGGTTGTGATGAATAGAGGGTTGATTAAGTTTCTAAGTATTGACTTGCATGCCAGAAACAAATCTATTTCATAAGTCTCATTGGTTGCTTTTGAATTTGATCAGACCATGCTTGTTTGGTGTTAGAATTTAACCACTTGTTTATATTTAGAATGTTGGCTAGATTCTTGAAAACGAAGGAGCACTTATGTATAAGTTTGGGGGAAACTAGGGATTTCATGCTAGTTGTTAATAAAGGCTAGGCGTCAAATGGCTAGTAGCCGGCTCATTGAAAAGATGAGTAGTCTAGGGTGGGATGAGAAAAAGGCAAAGAGCACTCATTCCGAAATTGTTGAAAAAAAAAAAAAAAAAGAGAAAAGTTGAAAAAGAAAAAAAAAGTTGTGTTTGTTTTGTGTTTATGCAGAATTGATCAGGTTGAGCTCTTTAATACTCGAGCAATTAAGTTCTAGGGGACTTTGTGCCTAGTGACCTAAGACTTTTCCGGTCTGGGATCCACTAACCTAACGCTCGCTACATGGGTATTATTGTATAAGCCTTTTGGGGTCTCAACCAGTGCACGGTCAAATAAGCATGTGTGTCGTAATAAAGCATGAATTCCTGTCTAGCTCAAGTGGATTTTGAGGTGTCTTTAAGTGGTTTCTTGTGTCTAGCGTTCATTCTGTTTGTAAGCTTGTGGTTGTTTTGGCTAAGAGTAGGTATGGTCTTGATTTAGTTTGGGAGTATATTGGTGAGCATCGCACACACGCACGTTTCTGTGTTTGTCTCGTTGGTCGATGGGAATTTGGTCGAACTCTGTTTGGAAGACTGTGTTCTTTGAGATGTTGGCTTGTTGATTGGTTTTGGTTGGTTTGAAGGGATCGTTGCATTTCCATATAGTTGCATACATGCATTGCATTGTTAGTTGCATGAGTAGATGGATTTTGTGGGTACATTCACTATAGGCCCTCACGAGACCTTACTCGTCCACTAGGGCTGCCTAGGGGTTTAAAGGGCTTGTTGCATATGCCAAATGCAACCGTGATCACCTACGGAAATGGTACTAGTTAGTTGTATATAGTTATATTATTTATGCTTGAGGACAAGCATCGGTTTAAGTTTGGGGGTGTGATAAGTGGATTTTTAATCCACTTGGAACGCTTCATATCGGCTTAAATTGATGACTTGAACTCAAGTATGTGGTGTGTTTAATGTGTTTTCATTAAGTTTTGCAGAACCAAGAGTTGGAGGATAATTTGATTAAAATTCGGATTTTCCGGGTAGGTTGCACAGTCTTCACTGTTTTGGCCATATCTGGAGTTCTACAAGTCCGATTCTGACGATCTTACAGCTCACGCGAAGAGGACAACATTTTCTATAATTCTGGACAGAAGGCACGGCGCGGCAGCGCCGTGTTTGTGCTTGCTTATGGCGCGGCAGCGCCGATGGAAAACAGTGCAGAAAATTTCTGGCGCGGCAGCGCCGCTCCCCTGTGTAATTGTGGCGCGGCAGCGCCGGTCTGTCTGACGAAAATTCCTGTTTTGACCCGATTTGCTGACTTTTCGAGTTGAAGTCAAATCTCAATTCAGTACGACTTGTTGGACCTGGAGGCATATAAAAAGAGAAGAAAACCCTAGAGAACGACGGGGAGAGACACATACCGCATATTATTTACGGAGTTTTAAAGCACGAAGAAGAAGGAAGAAGATAGTTTCAATTTATTCTTGTATTCTTTCTATCTTGTGGATGCTTGGTTTGGGTGTATTCTTTAGAACCTTGATATTTATTCAATATAATTCGTTTTCTTTCATCATGTTTACATTAGAACCCATGGTGGCGATTAGTTTGATTATGAACTAACTCGTTGTCATGGGGTTTTAGCGGATTTATTCATGAAGTTTATTTGTTGAATTTTCTCGATGCCTATAGTGTGATTGATGCGATATCCTATCATGGTTGTTTTAATTCGTTATAGGAGAGTAGCTAACTCCTGTAATTGTGTGTTAATTCTTATTGAAGCGAAAGTGGATTTAAGAGTTTAGAACTTGCCATGCTAGCATAGGTTTATGCGTGAGAATATCATTCGTAATTAGTGTCGTAACTCTAACCGTTTTATGACGACTATGTGATCAATTGAATGCTTGTACTTCAACCATTATGTTTTCAATCTTTATAGACATATAGGGACTAAGCATAATTGGGAGACTAAGTGATTTCTATCTTTATTGTGGATATTATTTAGGATGGTATTTGTGCAACGAAAGTTGGCTTATATCAGTTTTGTGTGTTCGATCAGGTATTACAAATCACATGAAAGGGCTAGAGAATTGGAGACTTTAGATGGATTGTTTAATGAAGTTGAAATCCCATGTTTTATTCGCATAAGTAATTCGACATAAATCTCAGTTCAAGTAGTTGATAATTAGTTATAATTCTTAGATTAATTATAGGGATAACAAAAAAATCCACTTTGTTATTTGTTTTAGCATCGGATAATAATCATACATTGGTGAGTGAATTAACTAGACAAACAACGAGTCCCTGTAGGAACGAACCTTATTTGCTATCTGTATTACTTGAGATCACGTGCACTTGCGTGTTGAGTTTGGTCGTAACATCTGTATCCTCAAGATCAATAAAACTTTTCTCTTTTGCTTATCTGTGTTCTTTCTTTACGTGTATTATAATCTTTCTTGCTTCCGTTATAACAAACTGGTATCAAGAGCCTGGTTCTATTTCTAGGATTTGAGTTTCGGTGAGAAAGATGCAGTCTGGTGGTATTAACGTGAAGGTTGACAAATTTACTAGGAGGAATAGTTTCAGTCTATGGCAAATCAAGATGCGTGCCTTGTTAAAGCAACAGGGGCTCTGGGCGCCGTTGAAAAAGAAATCGATGGATCCGCAAAACACTGAGATGGCCAGTCTAGAAGAAAAGGCACACTCAACAATTTTGTTGTGTCTTGCAGATGATATTATTATTGAAATCGCGGAGGAGGATACCGCGTCTGGTTTGTGGTTGAAGCTTGAAAGTCTCTACATAACAAAGTATTTAACAAATAAGTTGCTTCTGAAGCAATGTCTGTTTAGTGTGCGTATGCAGGAAGGTATGCCTCTCCGAGATCACTTAGATCAGTTAAACACAATCTTATTAGAATTGCGTAATATTGATGTTAAAGTTGAAGATGAGGATGCTGCTTTAATTTTGTTAGTCTCTTTACCATTATCGTAAGATAATTTTGTGCAATCGTTTATTGTTGGTAAAGATACTATTTCTCTAGAGGAGGTTAAATCTGCTCTTCATTCTAGAGAGCTGCGCCATTAGGCGGCTGGTACAGGTACATATAATCATGCTGTTGGGTTAGTAGCCAGCGAGAGTAATGGACATGGAAAGCCGGGGAAAAATAAAATCAAGAAACCAGCTCCCAAGGGCCCGAAATCTAGTGATGTCTGTAATTACTGTAAAGAGAAGGGATACTGGAAATCTGACTGTCCCAAGAAAAAGAAGCAACAGGATAAATTGACAGGTGCTACTGCTGTAGCTGGTACCAATTCTGAAGAAGATATTGCTCTAGTTATTGATGAGCACATGCATCACTCTGATGTGTGGATTCTTGACTCCGGAGCGTCTTACCATGTATGTCCACGCAGGGAGTGGTTTACAACCTAGGAGCAAGTAGACGGTGGCAAAATTTCTATGGCTAACAGTTATGCTTGTAAGACGGTTGGAATAGGCTCGATTGAAATTCGGACACATGATGGTAAATTCTGCACATTGAATGATGTTAGACATGTTCCACTTATGACGAAGAAACTGATATCTCTGAGTATGTTAGACAACAAGGGTTTCAGTTTTTAAGGTGAAGGTGGAGTTCTACATGTGTGCAAAGGTTCCGATGTGGTTCTGAAAGGTGTTAAACGTGGTACCTTGTATCTTCTTCAAGGTTCTACGTTATCGGGTTCTGTTGCTGTCGCGTCCTCAGAGAATGCTGAGAAAAAGGAGTACATGTCTCGAGTTCCCTATGCTAGTGCAGTAGGAAGCTTGATGTATGCAATGGTCTGCACTAGACTTGATCTTGCACAGTCTGTCACTATTGTTAGTAGGTTTATGGTTGAACCATGCAAGAAGCATTGGCAAGCTGTGAAGAGGGTTTTTCGGTACTTAAAAGGTACGTCTGATGTTGGTCTCATTTATGGAGGTGATACAGAGTGTTTGGTGACAGAGTTTTCAGACTCTGATTATGCTAGAGATGTTGACAGTAGAAGATCTATGACTGGTCATACTTTCACTCTGGGTGGTTCAATTGTCAGTTGGAAAGCTACTCTGCAACCTACGGTGACTTTGTCTATTACAGAAGCAGAGTACATGGCATTGACAGAAGCAGCAAAAAAAGGAATCTGGTTGAAAGAATTGGTCAGTGATTTGGGTCTACATCATGATCAGGCTACAGTGTATTGTGACAGTCTCAGTGCAATCTGTTTAGCTAAGGATCAAGTCCATCACGAGAGGACTAAGCACATAGATGTAAGATATCATTTTCTAAGAAGTGAGAAGAGAATCAAGGTGAGCAAAGTGGGTACTGCTGATAACCCAGCTGATATGCTCACCAAGTCGGTTCCACATAGCAAGTTTCAACATTGTTTGGACTTGCTAAATGTTCGGAGTTGTTGATTGCCCTTTTGGGCAAAATCTAAGGCAGAAGAGTTTTTTCTGGTACATCTGGCATCATTATGGTGCATCTGGTACATCTGTTTTTTTGTGAGAGGATTCAAGTCAAGGTGGAGATTTGTTAGAATATGTCTTGAATCAGTAATTGTCCGTTATGATATGGAAATAATTCTTACAAGGAAGGATCTAGAATTAATCTTTATCCACCGTCAAGGATAAGACTTATCATCAGGATAAGATTTATCCTCCAAGGAAGTGATAAGACTTATCCGCCTAGAGAGTGCTATATAAACTCTTTAGGGCATAACGTATCTGTATCCGACTCTCTAGGTTATAACCTAGATCTGTATCTGTATGTTGTAATCTGTATCCTCAAGATCAATAAAACTTTTCTCTTCTGCTTATCTGTGTTCTTTCTTTACGTCTATTATAATCTTTCTTGCTTCCGTTATAACAAGGAATTTGTAGGACAAGAGGCAAGGCTATTTGAACTTATCTGATGATTTTGGGAGGACCCCTTTCAGTCAAATGCTCAATTTCTAAAACATGTTACTAGTATGTAATATGGTGCATTTAGAAATTGTTACATTAATTACCATTTTACCATTATGTATTACTACTAGAGATCGTGAATGTTGCTTATCAGTCTTGGTTGAAATTTCTACTAGTGCATTCGAATTATTATTCCTTACAAAGTGGCGGGCTCATTAGATTTTTCATTATCATGGAGCTTTAAGGAAAAAGAAAAGAAAAGGCAAAGTAGAAGTACAACTACTTTGCCCAATTGCTTTGTTTTGGGACTCGGCTAGAACATGGATATGTCTACAAGAGTTGGACTCGATAGTATTTTTAAAATTATTAAAAGTTTTAGTCTAGTACAAATGTCTAATTAAGACTGAGGTTTCAATAATTTATATATGAGTGGTGAGTTTCAACACTAGTACTCGAGATAAAATGAAGAGTCCGGTGAACATAATGAGTAGTGAAGAGTCCGCTAATACAGAAGTTACAATCAAAAGGACATAAGAAAAGAGAATGCATGCAAACAGTGCACACGTAAACAAAAATCATAACTATGGAAGTACAGTTATATGTTAGAATATAATATATGATCCTGGAAAGTGCCTTCCTCTAACACCTTAAGGTTTTAGATGAGCTGGTTACTCAACATGGTATCAGAGCTCAGGCTGGCGGGAGGTCCAAGGTTCGACTCCCTGCCACCCCCAATATTCTCACAATTTATGAGGGACATGAAAGGCAAAATTATGCCCCAAAGATGGGCGCCCGTGATCCACTCTTCGACCCAAAAATGGTGTTAATCCCAAATGATCTAACATAATTGTAGAAGGGGGGGGGGGGGTTGAATACAATTCTAGATATTTTAAACTTAAAACAACTTTCGAAATAAAACTATACTGAAAATAAAAACACAAGCAGATATAATATTTCAGTTGGATGTTTTGAGGATCCAACTGAGATGTTTTTATTGCGGAAATAATCTGTGTTACAAAATGTATCACAGCTGCTCAGTTCTTGATACAAAGTGAGAGTGCTCTTAGAAAGCTTATACAAACTATTTTATCTCACTCACTTCACTTTTAAAATGAACTGCTACACTTGGTTATATAACCCAAGTTTACAATGCTATTTTTGGCTACTTTAAAATAATCTAAAGTAACTTTCAGTAGCTTGCTTTTCATCCCTTTTGTCCAATGGTCCTTGGAGATCTTGGCTTTTGTCTTTATGCTTATTATGATCACTCCCAAGAACCTAATTGGAAATTGGAATGTTTCCTTATTTCCAGTAACCATTTTGATGGCTTCCAATGCAAAGTACACTTCCATATCTCCCTTTTGATCTGTCAGATAACTGTCACTATCACTTTGTCAACTATTCAGAAAAGCAATAATGATTCGTTGATAGTAGAGAGATGTGTTTCGTTGATAGCTTTATTCTTCATTTCGTTGATGGTATGATCCTCGTTTCGTTGATAGAGTAATCTTCATTCCGTTGATAGAGTAATCTTCATTCCGTTGACATGTCTTCACTTAGGCAAAATTACAAGGCATAATATATTTACAAATCACCAACCTATTTTGCCTATCTAGTACTTAGTCAACATGACTTAGAAAACCTATCTAATACCTACAACAAAATGCATATCAAACTATGAAGTATTGTACAATGTAGTTGCTACATCACTCATTTCGTTGATGAGCTTCCTTTCAACGGAAGCTGCAAAGCATGCCATTCCGTTGACAGTTACAAGATGACTTAATACAAAATCTACTAAGTGTTTTATAATTATCATCAAGAACAACATATTCCTAACAATCTCCCCCAATTTATGACTGATAGAATAACAGCCATAAATCAAGAGCCTTGATGATAACAAAAACACTCAGACAAATTACAAATGATAAAAGTAGAAATTGCATTGAGCTTCATTGAATTTTATTGAAATAAAATGTAAAAAAAAAATCTTACAAAACAAGTGCATAGAGTTGCTCCTCTAGTCTGAGCAGATTTTTCATCTTTGCCTCTGTGGTCTTGTTTTCTTCCCTTTTCTTGCATTGTTCTCCTCAATCTGAGCTTGAAGTCTTCTGTAGAAAATCTTCTCTTCTTCATCTTGATTCCCCAACTTGGATTGCATTAATCTCAGAGTTTCATTGGATGCCTTTTCCAGTTGGTCTTCTATTCTGAAGAATCTTCTACAGTTGTCCTTGTCTCTGAATTCCATCATCCAAAAAGGTTGGAGATGAATTTTCTTTCCTGTTTGAGGGACCTTCAATACTCTGGGAAGTGCACCAAGCTTGTTCCAGCTAGCTTTGATTTGGCAAATTTTGGAGACAACCTCAGACTTGGCTGTTTTGGTAAAACCAAAATCTTTCTTTAGACATTTGAACACAGATAGCAGTGCCTGATAGTCTTCTCCCAGAATTCTGTGTAGAGGCCAAATCTGTTCTCTCCCACCCTTGTAGACAAACACCAATCTCTCTGGTAGTTTGTAAGAAGCTGCTATTCCTCTCACTTCAACCAGGTCATCAAGATTAATATGTAGGTCAGACTCCTCCCTGATATCAGCAATGTAGATGAAGTCTTCTGGGTTGGTAGGGGGTTTCTCAGCTTGTGGTCTCCTTATAAGAATTGGCTTGGCCTTGGCAGCCCTCTGCTTAGATTTCTTCTTTGGATCCATTTCAAAGAGGAATTTTGGAAAGTTGGCCTCATCAAACTCAATTGGCTCTTCCTTTGGCTCAATTGGCTGATCATGGAAATTTACTGGATGTTTAGGATCACAGGCTAACTTTACCTCAGAAACTGGATCAGGAATTGTTGGAGGTGCAATAGGTGCAGAAGAGTCTGTTGCATTGCTCTGAGAGTCATCATTCTCAAAAGCTATGTTTCTCTTGGCTCTTGCCTTGGGTTGCCTTATGCTCTTCTTTTTACTCCTTTCCTCTTTGGCTCTTTCCTCTTGCTGTATTTCTTCTTCATCTAGAGATTGAGCAACTGCAAGGGCTTGCATAGCTGCTCTTTCTGACTCCTCAGCCTTAACTTCAGCAAAATTTGGGTGACCAACCCAAACACAAATTTCCTGTCCATTTCTGTAGACAATTGCTCTTTGCTTCCTTATCTCAGGATCATTGCTTTCCTTGCATTTTGTGATAAGTAGTCCAAGAAGCTTGAGCTCATCTGGATAGGGTGAAGGATATAAAGTCCTTGCTATATTTTTGCCTTTTGGTTTAGCAGGAGATTTGGGAGATAGGCTTCCTTGAAGTGTAGCTTGTTCCACATCCCTTATGCATGAAGTTTGTCCTTTTTCTTTCCTTGGACCTTGAGTTACTCCATGTAGAAGGGGCTTTACCTCATAGAAAGAATTGGTCTGTGGCTCCCATTCCGTTGATACTAAAACCATGGCATTCGTTGATGGTGTTGTAGAAGTAGCTTGATCCGTTGATGAATTTGAATTCTTTGCAGTTTCAGCTATCTTCTTGACTCTTGCATCTATGTTAGCCCAATGGTGTTTTATCTGTTCAGCAAGTGTTAGCTTCATAGATGCTTGTTTAATCAAGTCAATACCATCCAGTTTATCCTTTCCTGACTCCCCCATAGCTAGTGGCTCCTTTGGCAGGGAAATGGCTGGGACCATAACCTTTGTGATTTGAATGTCTAGCTCCTTAGATTTCTCCCCCTTTTTGTTATCATCAAAAGAGATGACTGGGAGTCCTTGAGCTGCCACTAGCTGGGCTAGGAGTTGAGTTTGCTTCTCCTGTCCCTTCTGCATTTGAGATAAAGTAGCTTCCACCTTGTCCACTCTAGAAGAGAGAGTCTTCAAGGAGGTAGCCACCTTAGGTTCCTTAGAGAAAAACCTGTTCATCTTGGACACAGTGAGAAGATGGAGCTTTTCATCAAGCCTCCTATCAGAAGCATCTTTCAGGTTCCCAATAGAATCCTTGATTTTCCTTGCTTCATTCCTAGTCTACAACATCTGTAGCCATTGAATTTCCAGAGAATCCATGATGGCTTTGTAGAATTTCTTGTCATTGACACTTGCAGACTCATTAGCCAGATAGGCCTCATTATACTGCCTAGTGATTGCAGTATCCAGGTTGATTCTTGCATACATATCTTGAGAAAGCTAGTTTGGTGTAGGGGGCACCACAGAAGTCCCAGTCTGTGAAGTGATGGCCACCTGTACATTGTCACCAAAACTGTCATCATCATCAGAAAAATCAAACTCACCACTTGCTGCAGCTCCTGGAGACAGATTGGTGATTGCATCCTTTGCTCTTTGCATAGATGCAGTTGTATGGATTAGGTTGAAAGACCTTTCTGCCTCCACATTGCCCTGCTGAGCCATAACTTGATAGGGTGGCACAGGATGAGTAAAGGTCTCAGGATCCAGGGAAATACTATCTATAGTTTGTTGATAATGCTCTTGGAAAGTAAGTTCCCTTTCTCCCTCATGAACCTCCATTAACTCACTTGCAATGGCTGCTTCCTCCCTTATAGCTCATGTAGTCCCTTCTCTCTCTCCTCTATTTTCTTGCATCATGGGCTCCCCATGGCTCACACCTCTCACACCCTCACCTTCACCTACTAAGGTGGAATCCTCAGCCTCTCCTTTTGCCCGACTGGAAGAAATAGTCAGCCTCTCACTCTCAGCCTCTCAGTTTCACTCCCTCTCATTCCTAGAAGTGTTTCAACTACCACTAGATCATCTGCACTAGTTGTGGAAACAACTTGATTTTCAATAAGAGGTGCAGAATGAACTATCAACGGTATGGTAGTTTGAGCTATCAACGGTATGGATACCGTTGATGGAGAAACACTTGTCAACGAAAGAGACTGTTTCGTTGATGAAGTCAAGAAAACACTTTGAGAATGTGAAATTACAGTAGAATCTGTGGTGATTGATTTTAGAGATTGTTCCACAGATCCTCTTGTAATTTCAGAAAAGGATGATTGGTGGCCCAACAAATCACTTAACAAGTGATGACCACCAATGTCAGAGTGGGGCTTCTCCAAGAAAAGAGTTGGAGAATCAGGAATAGATGAATGGATCATATCCACATCTAATGAGTGAGTTGGTGAATTTTGTGGAGTTGGTTCAAGATTGATGTTTAAAGAATGGGACTGTAACCCCAGAGTAATGATAGGGGTTACATCAAACTGAATTTGAGATACTGGAAGTGTTGCTTCCAGTGTGTGTGTACCCTGTGAAACCTGGGATTTTTGCTTCACTCTTCTTTGGTATTGGGAAATTGTGGACTGTGGGCTTGAAGTGTCCCTTACCCTCTTGGAGTGTGCTCTTGGAGGAGAGCTTGTTTCAATAATTACATCCTTTTGGGAGGATGCAACTAGACTTGTGCTTAAATCCATATTACTCATTGTGCCTTGTTGGGAAGACACAATGGGGCTAGGCTGGATCTCTCTCATCTCTCCAACCTTATCCTTAGGGTTTCTTTTATGTTCACCCCTTCCCTCACCTCTTACAACACCTACACCACTCCCCTTTGGTTGTGTAGTGGTTTTTACAACAGGTGCCTTTTGAGAAGCACCTGAGGCTGGCTTGGAAGATTTCTTTGATTTTGGTTTTGCTGCTGGGGCAGGAGCCTGTTGGGTCACAACTACAGACTCCATAGCAACAGGGTTGGGTGAAACAGTAGAAGTAACAGCTATACTAGCAGGGATAGTAGTAGTTACCTCAATTATTGGCAGATACACCACTGGGACATCACCATTGTGGTTCAGCCTCAGTATGTCTGTCAAGACTCTCTTCTCTTGCATAAAGCAATCGAACCTAGAAACAGGGTTAGAGAAACATGGTTAGCCAACATCATCAGAAATCTTGCATAATAGATATTTTTCTTCCTATTTGCTTTATCACCCAGCTTAACACCAATTTCATACATAAGTTGGGTGCTAAAGTTGTAATATCTATCAGTTAGGAGCATGGTAAATAGAATCAACATAGAGTTAGTTAATGCATCAAAATTACTAATTTTACCAGAAAAGACCTTGATGAATGCATCAACTAAATAACTATATTCCCTAACCAAACCTCTCCTAATTATTTTACCCAGATTATCAGTTGGCAAAGAGTAGTTTATGGAATTTAGCATGTTAATCATTTCAGTATATGTAGGCAAAGCAGAGCAATTATTTTCAGGAAGGTGTAAGCATGCTTGCAACACATCAGAATTGACTATGTACTCATTACCTTGAATGGTGAATTGCAAAGTGCAATTTGTCCCACTGTACTCACATGAGGTCCAAATCTCCTCAATTATCTCATTATAGAGCGGAGTTGAGTGAAAAATTGCATAACTCAGTTTGCAATTCGTCATGAAATCCATCATCTTGAAAAAGATTCTGTTCGGGCTTTCCTTGACTACAAAAGGGATGGAGTTGTTCTTCTCATAGATGAACCTTCCTGCTGACATGAGCTTGACTATGGGTGCCATTGTTGAGTGAAGAAAGCTCGAACTGTAATTTGCTTTGAGAGAGAAGAAGTAAGAAGGCCTTTGGAATTTTTGAGAACAGGTAGAAAATAATTAAAGAAAATGAAATTTCTTAAATACTCCCCCATAAATTCTCAAAAAAAAATTAAGTTTAATAATAAATATGAATTACTGGATTGGCTTAGAAATGTAACCGTTATAATTAAAATATTACCATGATTTATACTTACAGGGGTGTATGCATAGATCGTGGTAAAAGACGTGACAATTTTCAACGGTTCAGATTAACTGCGCTATATCAACGAATCAGAATTGGCCGTTTAAGGTCCCGTCTATTTCGTTGATAAAGCTGCGTTTCGTTGATATAAAAGAGCTATCAACGAAACACCCAGAAAAATGCTAAGACTGTCAACGAAATGGTGCGTTTCGTTGACATAGTAATTTTGACTTGGACAAAATTTCACTTTTTCCTGAGAAAATTAATTCACAGAAAAATCATAGCAAATTCCTGGCTGCATTGTAACTTGCAAAAATCTCAGAAATAATTAAGAGAAATTTAGCATACCTAGCTCACTTACTAATCTTGAGAATGTAGATTCATCAAGTGGCTTGGTAAAAATGTCTGCAAGTTGTTGTTCACTTGGAACAAAATGTAACTCCACAGTACCATTCATAACATGTTCTCTAATGAAATGGTACTTGATGTCAATGTGCTTGGTCCTTGAATGCTGTACTGGATTCTCAGTAATGGCAATGGCACTAGTGTTGTCACAGAAGATAGGGATTTTCTCAACTCTTAGTCCATAATCAAGTAGTTGATTTTTCATCCATAAAATCTGTGCACAACAACTTTCAGCTGCAATATACTCAGCCTCAGCTGTGGAGGTAGAAACTGAGTTTTGTTTCTTGCTGAACCATGACACAAGCTTGTTTCCTAGGAATTGACAGGTGCCTGTTGTGCTTTTCCTGTCAATTTTACATCATGCATAATCTGCATATGAATAACCAATTAGTTCAAAGCCAGATTCTCTAGGATACCAAATGCCAAGGTTTGGTGTTCCTTTGAGATATCTGAAAATTCTTTTAATAGCAACTAAATGGGATTCCCTAGGATCAGCCTGAAATCTAGCACATAGACATGTAGCAAACATAATATCAGGTCTACTAGCTGTTAAATATAAAAGTGAGCCTACCATGCCTCTGTAACTTGAAATGTCCACAGATTTTTCCTTAGTATTCAATTCAAGTTTGGTGGCAGTAGGCATGGGAGTTTTGGCAGGAGAGCATTCCATTAAGTTAAATTTCTTTAACAAATCATGAATATATTTTGTTTGACTAATGAAAATGTCTTCATTAACTTGCTTCACTTGGAGACCAAGAAAATAAGTTAATTCTCCCATCATGCTCATTTCATATTTACTTTGCATAAGCTTGGCAAACTTTTGACAAAGTTTTTCATCTGTAGACCCAAAAATTATGTCATCTACATAAATTTGAACAAGTATAGTAGAGCCATTCACAATTCTATGAAAAAGAGTTTTATCTAGAGTACCTCTAGTGAAGTGATTCTCAAGGAGGAACTGTGAAAGTGTCATACCAGGCTCTAGGTGCTTGTTTCAAACCATAGAGTGCTTTGAGGAGGAAGTACACATACTCTGGAAAATCATCATCTTCAAAACCAGGAGGTTGACTTACATACACCTCCTCTTCCAATTCCCCATTCAGAAAAGCACTCTTCACATCCATTTGATAGACATTGAAATTGGCATGGGCTACATAGGCTAGGAAAATCCTTATTGCTTCTAGTCTTGCAACAGGAGCAAAGGTTTCATCAAAATCAATTCCCTCTTCCCGTGAATAGCCTTTTGCAACCAATCTAGCTTTGTTCCTTGTGACTATGCCATTTTCATCCATCTTGTTTCTGAACACCCATTTTGTGCCTACGACACTCCTGTCCTTAGGCTTGGGCACCAGCTTCCAAACATTGTTTCTCTCAAATTGGTTTAGCTCCTCTTGCATAGCTAAAACCCAATCTGGATCTAGAAGTGCATCCTCAACTTTCTTTGGCTCATCTTGAGACAAAAAGCTACTATAGAGACATTCCTCTTGAGTTGCTCTTCTAGTTTGGACTTTTGAAGAAACATCACCTATAATAAGTTCAAAGGGATGATCTTTAGTCCATTTCCTTGAGGGAGGTAGATTTACTCTTGAAGAAGTAGCTTCATGATCATGATTTCCTTGATTGGATATTTTTCCTTGAGAAACTCCCCCTGAGTTTGTTGTCCCTAATTGATCACTTCTAGAGGCATTTCTGTGACTGTCAACGGTATGACCATTTTGACTGTCAACGAAACGCTCATTCTGATTGTCAACGAATCCTCCATTATGACTGTCAACGAAATGACCATTTGGTCTGCTAGCAGCTATTCTTTTCAATCTCAATGCAGCAATTTCATCTTCACTGCTGCTTTCATCTGTGCTAGATACAACAACTTTAGGCTTTTTCTCAATAGCATTGACATGATTCACTTGATCTCCTTCCTCATTCTCAAAAGAAAGACTTTCATGAAAACCTTCATCACAGAGACCTTGAATTTTGAGATCATCAAAAACAACATGTACAGATTCCATAACAATGTTGGTTCTGAGATTATAGACTCTGTAAGCTTTCCCTGCTGCATATCCCACAAATATTGCTTCATCTGCCTTTGCTTCAAATTTCCCCAAATGCTCAGCTTGATTTCTCAGAACAAAGCACTTGCATCCAAAGACTTGAAGAAAATCCAATAGTGGCTTCTTTCTTTTGAGTAGTTGATAAGGGGTCATTCCATTGGCCTGATTAATCAAAGAAATATTTTGAGTGAAGCAAGCTGTGTTAACTGCCTCAGCCCAAAAATAAGTTGGTAACTTTGATTCATCTAGCATTGTCCTTGCAACTTCAATAAGTGTTCTATTTTTCCTTTCAACTACACCATTTTGTTGTGGTGTCCTTGCTGCTGAAAACTCATGCAAAATACCATTTTCTTCACAGAACACCTTCATGCTTGAATTCTTGAATTATGTCCCATTGTCACTCCTAATCCTTCTTACTTTGAAATCAGGATGATTTTTTACCATCTTGATGTGATTGATAATGATTTCACTTGCCTCATCTTTGGAGTGCAAAAAGAAGGTCCATGTAAATCTAGAAAAATCATCAACAATCACAAGACAGTATTTCTTCTTTGAAATGGACATGACATTTACAGGGCCAAACAGATCCATATGAAGCAACTCAAGCTGATGGACAATTGATGACTCTGTCTTGCTTTTGAATGATGCCTTCTTTTGTTTCCCCTTTTGACAAGCATCACACAAACCATCCTTGGAGAATTCCACCTGTGGAATTCCTCTAGCAAGATCTTTCCTCACCAAATCATTCATAACCTTAAAATTCAGATGAGATAATTTCTTGTGCCATAGCCAACTTTCATCCTTGCTTGCCTTGCTGAAGAGACAAGTGATGGTGTCTGGACTTGTGCTACTAAAGTTAGCAATGTACACATTCCCTCTTCTGAATCCAGTCATTACCACATTGTTGTTTCCTCCTTTAGAAACAACACATGCTTCTTTAGAAAAAGTAACTAAAAATCCTTTGTCACAAAGTTGGCTGACACTAAGCAAATTGTGCTTAAGACCATCCACCAATGCAACCTCATCTATGATGACATTCTCTTTTGAAATCAAGCCATATCCCTTAGTGTAGCCTTTGCTGTCATCTCCAAAAGCAATACAAGGGCCAGCTCTTTCTTGAAACTCTGTGAGCAGGGTAGAATCACCAGTCATGTGTCTTGAACAACCACTATCCAAGTACCAAAGATTCCTTTTGTCTCCCTGCACACAATAAAACCAAATCAAGTTGATTTTTGTACCCAAGTTTCCTTGGGTCCTGTTTTGTTAGCCTTTGATTTTCCTTTTATATCATTTTTCACCTGAGACTCAGATTGGTTTAAATCAACCTTTATCTTTGGTGTTGATTTCTGAGGGTTGCTCATATTTTCATTCACAGCATGCATAGTTGGAGGAACAAACATGTTATTCACATTCCATGGCATTTGTGGCACATTAAACATATTCATGTATGGATTAGGCACAAATGGCATGATAGCATATGGATTCTGAAATTGTGCATATGGAGCAAACATGTTAGGCATAACATGCATTGTAAGCATAGAACCATTCATTGCAGGCTTAGGCATTTTCACATTAGCAGTCTTCTTAACAGATTTGCAGTTAGTAGATAAATGACTAACACTTCCACAATTAACACATTTCTTTCTAGGAGCATATTTATCAGGTGTGTAATTGTTATGTTTGTTAATCCCTACTTTGCCATTCCTGTTATTCTTTTTATTGCCCTTAGCCTCAACTTGAATTTTCTCTAATTTGTCTTTCAATTGCTTGTTAGACAAGTGACCTACATTAGCTCTTTCAACAGGCTTCTCAACTTTCTTTGATTTACTAGACTCACCTTGAACAAAGTTTTTGGTGACAGGACCATACTTGTTATTAAGTCTAGTGAGTTCTTCTTTTCTTTTCTCTGTCAACGAAACAGCCTGATCGGTTGATGGTTCATCTGTCAACGAAACATTGCATTTCGTTGACATATCAACCTTTAACAAATGATCATTGTTGTTTGTTGACTCTGTTTCTGATTCTAAGGTTTCACCAGCATACTCTAGCTTCTCTTTGTTCTTTTTCCATGATTGCTCACAGAAAGATTCCATACCTTGAACATTAATGATGTTGGTAGCAACATTCCTGGACTCTTTCCATTTTGCAATCACACTTTGTTCTATTTCAAGTTGTGTTTTAAGAATTTCTTCCCTTTCTAACACTTTCTCAAGTTCCTTCTTAGCATCCCTACTAACACACCTCATTTTCTCAAATTCAATGAGCTGTGCTTCTAACATGGCATTCCTATCACTTAAGAGCAAATTAGTCTCTTTTATTCTTGAATTCTCTTTGGTAAGTGATTTAAGAGTAACACGCAAATTATATAGTACAGTAGACATTTCATTTACTGCACTATCGCATTCCTCTTTAGAAAGCTCAGAAAGATTAGTAATTGTTACCTGATTGCTAGAGGAACTTACTTCCTGCTCATGATTGTTAGCCATTAGAGCAAAGTTGACATACTCAATATCATCATCAGAATCTTCACCATTACCAGCCCAATCATACTCCTGAGACATGAAAGCCTTTTCTTTTTGCTTGAGAAGTTCAAAGTATTTCTTTTTATAATCAACAGGCTCAAATTTCCTGTTGCCCTTCTCAACCTTGGGCTTTCTGCAGTCTCCAGCAAAGTGACCAATCATTCCACAATTGAAACATTTAGACTTAGACTTTTCAATCCAGTTATTTTTGCTAGGTTGAAAGTCTCTCCTTGGTGGCCTTGCTTCTGAGTTTCTCTTGAATCTGAACTTAGAGAATTTCCTTGAAAGAAAAGCAATGTGTTCATCAATCTCATCTAAGTCATCCAAGTTGGCTGGTTCTCTGGTTCTTCTTCTTCTGTCATCTTGCCTTTACCCTTGCTAACATCACTCCTACAACTAGCTCGACTAGTTGTGGCTTTTGCAGCTTCTTCATTGTCATCTTCTAGTTGGTTCACAGATGCAATCAATGCAATAGATCCACCTTTCTTCTGTACCTTTTCAATTTCTTCGTCTTGCTCCATTTCCAACTCATATATCTTTAAAGTTCCATACAGCCTTTCAAGAGTGTAGTCTTTGTACTCTTGAGTGTTTCTGAGAGAAACAGTCATAGGCTTCCATTCTTTTGGAAGAGCTCTAAGAAATTTAAGGTTTGAATCCTTGGTTTGATAGATCCTCCCATACAAATTTAATCCATTCAAAAGCTTTTGAAACCTACTAAACGTGTCATTTAGGGTTTCACCAGCTTTAAAATGAAAATGCTCATATTGTTGTATAAGGAGTTGCATTTTGTTCTCCCTAACTTGCTCAGTTCCTTCACAGAGAGTTCTAACAGTGTCCCATACTTCTTTAGAGGTTGTGCAGTTTATGACATTGTCAAACATCTCTTGCTCCAAACCATTAAACAGAATGTTCATGATTCTTTTATCTTTATGTATTTCTGCAACATCTCCAATAGTCCATTCTGAGACAGGTTTTGGAATTTCTACATCAGGAGCATCATCTGGCAGTCCAACTCTAGATGTAAACTTCATGGGAACGTGTGGACCTTTCTCAATACAGTCTACATACCTCTCATCCATAGACATGAGATGTAAATGCATCTTTACTTTCCAGTGAAAGTAATTGTCCTGATCAAGAACTGGTATCTTTACACCTGCATCCTTCTTCACCATGATTACTGTTTTGGTCTTGATCTTTAAACTTCTTGTATGTTAGAAGCTTTCTCTGATACCAATTGTTAATCCCAAATGACCTAACAAAATTGTAGAAGGGGGGGGGGGGGGGGGTTGAATACAATTCTAGATATTTTAAACTTAAAACAACTTTCGAAATAAAACTATACTGAAAATAAAAACACAAGCAGATATAATATTTCAGTTGGATGTTTTGAGGATCCAACTGAGATGTTTTTATTGCGGAAATAATCTGTGTTACAAAATGTATCACAGCTGCTCAGTTCTTGATACAAAGTGAGAGTGCTCTTAGAAAGCTTATACAAACTATTTAATCTCACTCACTTCACTTTTAAAATGAACTTCTACACTTGGTTATATAACCCAAGTTTACAATGCTATTTTTGGCTACTTTAAAATAATCTAAAGTAACTTTCAGTAGCTTGCTTTTCATCCCTTTTGTCCAATGGTCCTTGGAGATCTTGGCTTTTGTCTTTTTGCTTATTATGATCACTCCCAAGAACCTAATTGGAAATTGGAATGTTTCCTTATTTCCAGTAACCATTTTGATGGCTTCCAATGCAAAGTACACTTCCATATCTCCCTTTTGATCTGTCAGATAACTGTCACTATCACTTTGTCAACTATTCAGAAAAGCAATAATGATTCGTTGATAGTAGAGAGATGTGTTTCGTTGATAGCTTTATTCTTCGTTTCGTTGATGGTATGATCCTCGTTTCGTTGATAGAGTAATCTTCATTCCGTTGATAGAGTAATCTTCATTCCGTTGACATGTCTTCACTTAGGCAAAATTACAAGGCATAATATATTTACAAATCACCAACCTATTTTGCCTATCTAGTACTTAGTCAACATGACTTAGAAAACCTATCTAATACCTACAACAAAATGCATATCAAACTATGAAGTATTGTACAATGCAGTTGCTACATCACTCATTTCGTTGATGAGCTTCCTGTCAACGGAAGCTGCAAATCACGCCATTCCGTTGACAGTTACAAAAGGACTTAATACAAAATCTACTAAGTGTTTTATAATTATCATCAAGAACAACATATTCCTAACAAATGGGCACTCGAGTGAGGGAGAGTGTTAGAATATAATATATGATCCTGGAAAGTGCCTTTCTTTAACACCTTAAGGTTTTAAATGAGCTGGTTACTCAACATTATATGAGCTGATAAGCAAATTTAGCATACCAATTTTTCTCCAGGATATAGTGGCATGGAGACGACAAGATGTGTTAGTTTCTTCTTAATTGTACTTCCTTTTTGGTTCTTAGTTTCATGACTAGTTCGAGTCGGGTAGCTCGCGAGCTCTCCCGGCTCGAACTCGTTTAACAGGGCTCCACTTGGCTCGAACTTGTTAACGAGCCGAGCTCGAACATAAGACCGGGCTTGTTTAACTAAACGGGTCGGTTCGACTTCACTCGTGAAATTAAACGAGCCGAGTTCGGGCAAAAGATTAGGCTCGTTTAAGTGTAATTTTACACGAGTCGGCTCGCCCGACTCGTTTAAATATGCTCGTTTAACTAAACAAGACGGCTCGACTTGACTCTTGAAATTAAACGAGCCGAGTCCGGGCAGAAGATTAGGCTCGTTTAGTTAAACGAGCCGGCTCGGCTCGTGACAAAAAGCCCGGCTCGAATTAATACCCGGCTCGAACTCGACCGGCTCGACTCGAATTACAGCCCTATTCATGACTATATATAGTTGTCGAATATAGATAGCTAGTATGTTTGTAACGCCCCTAAATCCGGGGTCAAAGGATTTGGTCGTCACACTGCACTCTTAATCCAAACAACCTGTTCAATATAAAATCAACACAATAATAATAATATCTGTGACCCCAACTCTACCAAGAATCTTTAAAGGTTATAGTGCTAGAAACAAGAATCCAAAATTTCATTACAACAATCTTTCTTCCTTACAATCCTTCTCTTTACAAAAATTCTAATACACTAGTATAACTTCGATAAGAAGTATACCAGGCAACTAATCTTATACAATATATTATTCAATAGAAAACATCTATATACAAAACCTCTCACTAGCTCAAATGCTCTGGATCAAAACGTCTTTACGCTAATATCTTTCCCCATCTCTGATCAGCTACGCGGACAACTCTTGCCAATACACCTTCTTTCTGGCAGGCTAAAATATATATAAATAAAACAAGTATGAGCGAATGAATTGCTCAGCAAGCGCATTATTAAATATAATACGAAAGGTTTCCAAAATAAACTTTGGATTTTCAAGTAAACAAGCCTTTGGCTTAAACATTTGTAATCTCTAATATTTTCAAATCAAGTTTGGTAATTTACCACAATTTCTCATTCTTCTTCTCCTTGTTGAATAGTTTAAAACACAAAAAGATTTATATTGGTCGTTACGGCGACCGAATCAACAATAACTACAATAGTAAGTAGAAAATATGAAATAAATATAACTCATACGTCTTCAAGACCATAGTTTGTACAAAGATCCTAATTTTGAAGATAACAGGTCTATTCATAACATTTTCTGAAACCAACAACTCTGGAAGGTTAGAGTAATCAAGGGGTAAGAATGAGCCAACACGCTCGGTCAAGGAATAAGGAACGCACTTCAAGACTTCAACATGGTACCGACTGGATATACGGTATGAATAAAACTCATCAAGATAGATATCTCACGACTGCCAATGGAATCAAGGAAGTGGATTTCGACTATTTGGAATCCAAATGTATTAAAGAGTAAGTAATTTCAGCAAGATTGAAACCACTATTATTAATCAACGAACCAATAACTTCACGCAACTAATAAACCTGAGAATCAGGTCATAACTCACAAGAACGAAACATATGGATGTAACTCATCTTAGAAATAAGAACTTATTCTAGAATTGGATTTTCACATTTTATCAAATCAAAGGTTGTGCTGCTGGCCAGCCACACAACAACCCCGGACTAGCTCATGCATAGTCCTCTACGGATCCAAGGCCAATCTGGGCCCAAATTACATCGACCATAAATGGCCCGACCAATAATTGGTCCATTTTTAAAAACATTCCAATTCTATTTTATATACGTCAGGTGTCAGAACCAATGACAACCTTACTTCGACAATCAGGTGTCGGAAGAATCGACAACCTTGATACAACAATTGCTGGAAAACTCACGTTCCAGGAAACAGTTCAATTATGAAGAATCAATAAAGGGATAACAATATAATCTAGTATCGACACAACAATGGGGAGGTGCACATGAAAAGTGACAATATAATAAGCATCGACGAGTTCGATGTAACAACTGGGATATAATGAAGAATAACAATGACATGCTCAACAAGATTGAATCTGATATGAAACGGGCATTATGATATCAACAGAATTTGTAACAACTCAATATAGAATAGGGTTCAAAGAACAGGCTCTAGATGGCCTCAACAGTTCAAATTATCACATCATGGAAGAATTAGTTAAGATTCAACAATCTGGTAAGTGACAAGAAAGTCAATTTCAAGTTTAAGAAAAATTCAGGGTGAAGTTTATAAATGAAGAAAACAAGGGTTTATTAACTTCTGACAGAAATAGTTCAAGTCCTTCGAACATGTACTTATAATAGATAAGCCTTGTATTTGAAGGAAGTAAACTAAATCATGCACAACATATATGAATCCGAATCAGGGAATGGATCAGATGATCGTATTAACAAGAAAGGATAACAAGGTTTGCATAGGTGCAAGGTGAAAAATGGAATACTTGAAGAGCCAAGCAACAAAACTTCAGAATTTCAGAATAACTTTTCCCCCATAGGGTTCACCAGTTCCCACTTATCTAGGGTTGGCAATATTCCAACCTAATATTTTAAAATCATGTCTTTTAAAAGAAAGCCTTAATATACGGCCCATAATTATCTCTTCAAACTTTTCAATATAATAAGTATATCTTTCCAATCAATATGAAAGTATGAATCTAAACTCAAAAGGTATAAAAGAGTACTCGTCAATTTACGAGATTAAATAACATACTTGCAATTCAATGCAAAGAAATCAACATTTGAAAATTCAGTAATAAGCATTCAACATGCATACTAATAATTCAAGATAATATCCCTTAATTAATAAGCAAGGGTATAAACACTTGCCTCTGGTCCTTAGCTATTTCGTAACGCTGAAACAATACGATTTCCTCCTTATTCTGTCTTGTCGCACGATTCTCTACCTCCGTCCTTCTTTTCTTTTGCGCTCTTGCGAATACCACTAGTCTGCTTTTACCATTTTGAATCCACGTGCCAGCCTCGATAGTCAAACATGAGACGGTACTTAGTCTTCAACGTATGATTTCACATTCCATAAACGATTGTAACTTAACTTCGATAATCTGACTCGTCTCGTCCAATAGCCTCTGTTGCACAGACAACCACATTTCAATTGATAGAATGATCACAACTAACTATACAAGTAATCCTCGTAACTCGCTTGACGAAACTCCCCATACTATAAAAGTCAACATCTAAGTCAACGACCTCGTAAATCTCACTTTCTAACATAACCGACAAATTTCTATCCCAACTACCCCTCGTGATGATATTAGACATGACCAAATACTCAAACAAGTCTCAACACAATTTATTCGCATGCATGACTCAACAACAGATAATTCACATCATTCACATAACATATTTAAACAAGTAACCGGTTACGTATCGGACGCCCGGTCTAATTTACGATATTTAAAACTCAGACACTAGCCCTAGTACGGGCATATACGGACTATAAAACACATTACACAACTCATACAAACCATATATCACTTATAACCATTTTTAAAACATCACACGAAACTTATTTGAATTTAAATAAGCCACAAACAATTTTTAAATCAAAAATCGGATTTTTAAATCCAATATAAGTATTTTAAATGCAAATAAATCAATTAATAAAATTAATTGACACTCTTTAAATGCTCAAACTATTTTTAAATAAATAAACCAAGATAGAAAATAATTAAACTTAATTTTAATTAATTAAATCTAATTAATAATTAATTATTAAGAATTAACTGATTAAAAGAATTAATCAATTAATTAAATTAATTAATTATTAA
Organism: Heracleum sosnowskyi; assembly: GCA_030848705.1. Taxonomy (NCBI): domain Eukaryota; kingdom Viridiplantae; phylum Streptophyta; class Magnoliopsida; order Apiales; family Apiaceae; genus Heracleum; species Heracleum sosnowskyi. The sequence goes on from CM061243.1 coordinate 125,119,740, forward strand.
TCAAAAATAATTAAAATAATTAAATTTAATCAATTTTCGAATTTAAATAAATATTTATGAATTTATAAAATTTTGGGAATAATAAAATGTATTTTTAAATCAAAGATATGATTTTTAGAATTATAAAACTATTTTTGAATTATTTTTAAAATAAAAATCCAGAAACACTATTTACGAAAATCAATTAGGGTTTTCTGGATCAAACCGGGTCGGGTTAGGGTTTTGAAAACGGGTCATGAAGAACACGGTGGGTCGCCAAGAACACGTCACCGGAAAACTGGGTTTCCCAGTTTCCGGCCGGCGTCCGGCCAACCCACCGGTTTCCGGCGACCAAAAACCATTCCAAACACACGGATTTTTATGCAGAAATCACAGGAATGTCTTGACGATTACATTACTGAGCCCAGTTAACTGAAATCACGTCAAAATCGTCTAAAACGAACGGAAAGAAAACGGCGGCGCCGTTTCCGGCCAACCGAAAACGGACACCAAATTCAAAACCGATTACACGGTTCAACTCTAAACTCACAGATCTATCCAATGGTATAAACATAACCAAGAAACAGTTCCTGGAAATCAAAATCCGGCAAAAGCTCAAGAACTCCGGCGAGCTTCAAAAATTCGATTTGCTCGATTTACAACACCAACACCCAAAATTTTAGTATCAAAACATTCCCTGAATCATGTACAATCTATTCATGTAATCAATTAGCAAGAACAACTACGAACAAAGATTCCCCCAATTTAAATATAAAAATTCGAAAATAAATAAATAATTAAAAATCGGAAAGATCAGAAAATCATACCCACATGAATTTTGATGGTGGATTTAGGTAGAGGATGATGAGAGATTCGATTTGGTTACAAGAACATCGAAATCGGATTCCGATAACGCCTTCAAAATTGAGTTTGATTCTCAAGAACACGAAGAACACGTTTCAGGGGTTTTTAGATTTTTAACTGTAATTAAGATTTATTATACGCAAAACAAAGTACGATTTGCCTTTTTATATTAAACGGAAAATAATACCCCAAACGACATTTTTGGATCGATACTGATCCGATAGATCGCTTTAAATACAATTTAACAGAATATATGCTTTAAACCTTTAATAAAGCAGAATACACGTTTCACGAGACGATAAGCATCCATAAAGTACAGATAACTACAAGTATCGTTTAATTCAAAATATACGAACCAAAATACCTTTATTGCGAATATTTTCGAATACTTCCTACTTTAACGAATGAAATATTGGTACGAACGATATACCAATCTCCCGAATAATTTGGGAACGATCCAAATTTTCTTTTCGATAATTAAAATAAAATAAAATAGTATGACACCCTTTTCAAAATAATTTCAAATTCCCCACACATTTCACATAGCACCACAATATCACATATTCAATCATTTAACGAATAACTTAGCACGTTTAAATAGATAAATCATTTAATAACTCTTAATATGAAATTAAAATTTCATTTCACATCAAATATTAACACGTAATTTTCCCGGATCTTACATCCTTCCCCCCTTAACAGGATTCTGTCCTCAGAATCAACTTGCGCAAACACAGGTGGATATTTTCCAACATCTCATTCTCAAATTCCTAGGTTGACTCTTCAACCTTAGGATTTCTCCTCATACTCATACTAATTTGACTCTTCTATTACTTATCACTCTCATACTGACTCAATATCTCAATCGGTTACTCAATATAGAACAATTTAACTAGATCTCTATAGGTTCATATTTTATGAAATACACTATGAATACACCACTCATGGAGTGGTACGCAAACTTATACGCAACTTTCCCAACACACAGTAAACCGACATAAGGTAGCAATTCAAAATTGTCATAATAACTGTTGTCGTAAGGAAATCTAATCAACGGTAAATGGTCCTTCCAATTACCTTAAAAATTTAGTACACAACCATAGTCTGTCTGAATTCTTTAATTAAGTCGCGGATCTCTGTCAAATACATTTGAACCCGTCATTCCATGCCGTACTATTACCTCATTCAAATAGCTGGAGATGAACCAATTCATCTAATAAATATCTCTCGTTAATCGGTCAATAATAACTCAAATAATATCATGATAAGCTCTAGGCCTGAACAACTCTACTACACAGTTTATCTTAACATGTCTCCACTTCCAATCAGGAATCTCTTTAGTCATAATTGTCTACTACATCTCTGTTATTCTGTCTTCCTTTTCTAGCATCCCAAGCACTTAAATACTCACCAATATTAATATCCTTTTAAACCTCTTATATGTCCTTACATTTCCTTCTTATCCATTATACTCTCTCGCTCCTTCCTGTAATTGAATTCCATTTCTCTTTCCACAACTCTTTCCTTTATGTAGCCCTTTCTCTTTAATCAATTCTGGTTGAATCCTCATTTCCGTCATTCCTTCTAGTTGATCTCTTGTTATCATAACCTTAAAACTCCATCCTTTCTAATCCTTGAACCGAAGATATTTACATCTCAATTCTCTCTTTTACTACTCATACTGTCAGCCATCCATATTCTTGGGTCAACTTTATCTACCTCCAATATATTTAACAACCGCTTTCAACGATCGCATACCTTCCGTGCCAATTAACTCTTCAGCTTAAAACACCCATCATTACCCTATCCATTGTCTTTAAATCCTTATTAACACCTCTTAATCTTCTTTTCCTATCTACAATTGTGAGAATATTCCTTATCAGCTTGGTGACTTAATCCATATCTTTAAAAATTGTTCTACTTAGTTCCAATAACTTAATTGCTCTCCATCTGATTCCTAAATAATTCAGAAGATACATTCACAGTAACACTCAGGACACCTTTTCCATGGTCCCATCTCATTTCCCAAACAGCTTGATCAACTCGACATTATCTTGATTCTCATTCTATACATCCACATCGACTGGTAAAATCTACCTTAACTATCGTGAGCAAAAGACTTGCAACCATCTCATACAATCCTGAAATACTCAAAGATTAACTCATTCTCCATTATTAGCCTATCATCAAATTTTAAAAGTTCTTCTCATTGAGACAAAAATCTATTATGTTCATCTTCCACAACACGGGATATCATCAGCACAATTACACATTTTTCCCCAATTTCCAATCAACTTTTGAATTATCTAACTTCACCTCTTCCACATCGTAACGTTAATCGATAGAAAGAGAACAAATGGCTCCGTTATATGTTACTAGTATTCTAATCGCATCGTAATCCGCTTTCGCTCGTGGTAATTCAATCGCAAATTCTTCGTTCATTATGGTAGGGTAAATTTCCTCCCAACCTGGTGGCATACCTTCCAGATTATTTGAAATAAAAAAAATTCATGATATTTTGAAGAGAAAAGGTTCTGTATCATAGCAAATGTTCCCCAATTGGGGTTACCAAGTTTGCATATTCCAAAGCAAACATTATTGGAAATAAAAGAATCACTGAGAGATCAATTTGATCACATGAACTCAATGTTGTGTGTCTCCATTAAGACAGTACTAAAGGTAATTAGCCTTCTTGTATTGCACAACACACAAGTGACGGCGTCCCATCAGACTTCTATCACATAGACAGATAGTCCTTGTGTCCCCTATAAATAGGGTTGTTTACCTCAGTTGGAGTAGAGAAATATAAAAGAAATTTAGAGTCGGAATGACAACCAGGGCCTTTCGATAAGAAATCTCAAATACACACCTTGGATTGAAATTGAATAGATTCCAAAGGTGTTATTTCAGAAAAGAAGAACAACCAGAAAGGAAGTATCAACAAATAGTGTTACATCACAAATAGAGTTATCCACTCCGGAAGAATGAAGGAGTTGGAATTTAAATAACATATTTTCAACAGGCTTCACAAATTTGAAATAGATGTCACAACAACCTCTGATGCAATTGCAATCATGATTGATCAAAAGTATCAAGTACAAGGTCAAAAGGTGGAATATATTCACCAACACAGCTTCGCTTAAAGAAATGTCAAATATTTCCTTAGGATGGGAATGTATTACCAAGTTCTTCACATATGACTCCTCCGTCGACTCCTTCGATAGCTCGTTATTCGATTTCAGCCCTTCTTCTCCATGTTATTCGATTTCAGCCCTTCTTTTCCACGTTATTCGATTTCAGCCCTTCTTTTCCACGTCGCAAGGTTATCAATATCGTACGTCGTCGTCGACTCGTAATAGTCCTCGAAGATTCCGCCATAGACGTCTACAAACGCAAGAAGTTCTATCCATTTCAGCACAGCTATCTCAATCAAATACCTCCATCTCAACTCACTCAGCGGTACTATATCCAATAGTCCAATACGAACTCTAAATGAGCTCTGACGTTCCTTATATAACTATATACACTCCCACACACTCTCGTTTCTAGTTTTACTATAACCCTTGCTCTGATACCAACTGTAACGCCCCCAAATCCGGGGTCAAAGGATTTGGTCGTCACACTGCACTCTTAATCCAAACAACCTGTTCAATATAAAATCAACACAATAATAATAATATCTGTGACCCCAACTCTACCAAGAATCTTTAAAGGTTATAGTGCTAGAAACAAGAATCCAAAATTTCATTACAACAATCTTTCTTCCTTACAATCCTTCTCTTTACAAAAATTCTAATACACTAGTATAACTTCGATAAGAAGTATACCAGGCAACTAATCTTATACAATATATTATTCAATAGAAAACATCTATATACAAAACCTCTCACTAGCTCAAATGCTCTGGATCAAAACGTCTTTACGCTAATATCTTTCCCCATCTCTGATCAGCTACGCGGACAACTCTTGCCAATACACCTTCTTTCTGGCAGGCTAAAATATATATAAATAAAACAAGTATGAGCGAATGAATTGCTCAGCAAGCGCATTATTAAATATAATACGAAAGGTTTCCAAAATAAACTTTGGATTTTCAAGTAAACAAGCCTTTGGCTTAAACATTTGTAATCTCTAATATTTTCAAATCAAGTTTGGTAATTTACCACAATTTCTCATTCTTCTTCTCCTTGTTGAATAGTTTAAAACACAAAAAGATTTATATTGGTCGTTACGGCGACCGAATCAACAATAACTACAATAGTAAGTAGAAAATATGAAATAAATATAACTCATACGTCTTCAAGACCATAGTTTGTACAAAGATCCTAATTTTGAAGATAACAGGTCTATTCATAACATTTTCTGAAACCAACAACTCTGGAAGGTTAGAGTAATCAAGGGGTAAGAATGAGCCAACACGCTCGGTCAAGGAATAAAGAACGCACTTTAAGACTTCAACATGGTACCGACTGGATATGCGGTATGAATAAAACTCATCAAGATAGATATCTCACGACTGCCAATGGAATCAAGGAAGTGGATTTCGACTATTTGGAATCCAAATGTATTAAAGAGTAAGTAATTTCAGCAAGATTGAAACCACTATTATTAATCAACGAACCAACAACTTCACGCAACGAATAAACCTGAGAATCAGGTCATAACTCACAAGAACGAAACATATGGATGTAACTCATCTTAGAAATAAGAACTTATTCTAGAATTGGATTTTCACATTTTATCAAATCAAAGGTTGTGCTGCTGGCCAGCCACGCAACAACCCCGGACTAGCTCATGCATAGTCCTCTACGGATCCAAGGCCAATCTGGGCCCAAATTACATCGACCATAAATGGCCCGACCAATAATTGGTCCATTTTTAAAAACATTCCAATTCTATTTTATATACGTCAGGTGTCAGAACCAATGACAACCTTACTTCGACAATCAGGTGTCGGAAGAATCGACAACCTTGATACAACAATTGCTGGAAAACTCACGTTCCAGGAAACAGTTCAATTATGAAGAATCAATAAAGGGATAGCAATATAATCTAGTATCGACACAACAATGGGGAGGTGCACATGAAAAGTGACAATATAATAAGCATCGACGAGTTCGATGTAACAACTGGGATATAATGAAGAATAACAATGACATGCTCAACAAGATTGAATCTGATATGAAACGGGCATTATGATATCAACAGAATTTGTAACAACTCAATATAGAATAGGGTTCAAAGAACAGGCTCTAGATGGCCTCAACAGTTCAAATTATCACATCATGGAAGAATTAGTTAAGATTCAACAATCTGGTAAGTGACAAGAAAGTCAAGTTCAAGTTTAAGAAAAATTCAGGGTGAAGTTTATAAATGAAGAAAACAAGGGTTTATTAACTTCTGACAGAAATAGTTCAAGTCCTTCGAACATGTACTTATAATAGATAAGCCTTGTATTTGAAGGAAGTAAACTAAATCATGCACAACATATATGAATCCGAATCAGGGAATGGATCAGATGATCGTATTAACAAGAAAGGATAACAAGGTTTGCATAGGTGCAAGGTGAAAAATGGAATACTTGAAGAGCCAAGCAACAAAACTTCAGAATTTCAGAATAACTTTTCCCCCATAGGGTTCACAAGTTCCCACTTATCTAGGGTTGGCAATATTCCAACCTAATATTATAAAATCATGTCTTTTAAAAGAAAGCCTTAATATACGGCCCATAATTATCTCTTCAAACTTTTCAATATAATAAGTATATCTTTCCAATCAATATGAAAGTATGAATCTAAACTCAAAAGGTATAAAAGAGTACTCATCAATTTACGAGATTAAATAACATACTTGCAATTCAATGCAAAGAAATCAACATTTTAAAATTCAGTAATAAGCATTCAACATGCATACTAATAATTCAAGATAATATCCCTTAATTAATAAGCAAGGGTATAAACACTTGCCTCTGGTCCTTAGCTATTTCGTAACGCTGAAACAATACGATTTCCTCCTTATTCTGTCTTGTCGCACGATTCTCTACCTCCGTCCTTCTTTGCTTTAACGCTCTTGCGAATACCACTAGTCTGCTTTTACCATTTTGAATCCACGTGCCAGCCTCGATAGTCAAACATGAGACGGTACTTAGTCTTCAACGTATGATTTCACATTCCATAAACGATTGTAACTTAACTTCGATAATCTGACTCGTCTCGTCCAATAGCCTCTGTTGCACAGACAACCACATTTCAATTGATAGAATGATCACAACTAACTATACAAGTAATCCTCGTAACTCGCTTGACGAAACTCCCCATACTATAAAAGTCAACATCTAAGTCAACGGCCTCGTAAATCTCACTTTCTAACATAACCGACAAATTTCTATCCCAACTACCCCTCATGATGATATTAGACACGACCAAATACTCAAACAAGTCTCAACACAATTTATTCGCATGCATGACTCAACAACAGATAATTCACATCATTCACATAACATATTTAAACAAGTAACCGGTTACGTATCGGACGCCCGGTCTAATTTACGATATTTAAAACTCAGACACTAGCCCTAGTACGGGCATATACGGACTATAAAACACATTACACAACTCATACAAACCATATAGCACTTATAACCATTTTTAAAACATCACACGAAACTTATTTGAATTTAAATAAGCCACAAACAATTTTTAAATCAAAAATCGGATTTTTAAATCCAATATAAGTATTTTAAATGCAAATAAATCAATTAATAAAATTAATTGACACTCTTTAAATGCTCAAACTATTTTTAAATAAATAAACCAAGATAGAAAATAATTAAACTTAATTTTAATTAATTAAATCTAATTAATAATTAATTATTAAGAATTAACTGATTAAAAGAATTAATCAATTAATTAAATAAATAAATTATTAATCAAAAATAATTAAAATAATTAAATTTAATCAATTTTCGAATTTAAATAAATATTTATGAATTTATAAAATTTTGGGAATAATAAAATGTATTTTTAAATCAAAGATATGATTTTTAGAATTATAAAACTATTTTTGAATTATTTTTAAAATAAAAATCCAGAAACACTATTTACGAAAATCAATTAGGGTTTTCTGGATCAAACCGGGTCGGGTTAGGGTTTTGAAAACGGGTCATGAAGAACACGGTGGGTCGCCAAGAACACGTCACCGGAAAACTGGGTTTCCCAGTTTCCGGCCGGCGTCCGGCCAACCCACCGGTTTCCGGCGACCAAAAACCATTCCAAACACACGGATTTTTATGCAGAAATCACAGGAATGTCTTGACGATTACATTACTGAGCCCAGTTAACTGAAATCACGTCAAAATCGTCTAAAACGAACGGAAAGAAAACGGCGGCGCCGTTTCCGGCCAACCGAAAACGGACACCAAATTCAAAACCGATTACACGGTTCAACTCTAAACTCACAGATCTATCCAATGGTATAAACATAACCAAGAAACAGTTCCTGGAAATCAAAATCCGGCAAAAGCTCAAGAACTCCGGCGAGCTTCAAAAATTCGATTTGCTCGATTTACAACACCAACACCCAAAATTTTAGTATCAAAACATTCCCTGAATCATGTACAATCTATTCATGTAATCAATTAGCAAGAACAACTACGAACAAAGATTCCCCCAATTTAAATATAAAAATTCGAAAATAAATAAATAATTAAAAATCGGAAAGATCAGAAAATCATACCCACATGAATTTTGATGGTGGATTTAGGTAGAGGATGATGAGAGATTCGATTTGGTTACAAGAACATCGAAATCGGATTCCGATAACGCCTTCAAAATTGAGTTTGATTCTCAAGAACACGAAGAACACGTTTCAGGGGTTTTTAGATTTTTAACTGTAATTAAGCTTTATTATACGCAAAACAAAGTACGATTTGCCTTTTTATATTAAACGGAAAATAATACCCCAAACGACATTTTTGGATCGATACTGATCCGATAGATCGCTTTAAATACAATTTAACAGAATATATGCTTTAAACCTTTAATAAAGCAGAATACACGTTTCACGAGACGATAAGCATCCATAAAGTACGGATAACTACAAGTATCGTTTAATTCAAAATATACGAACCAAAATACCTTTATTGCGAATATTTTCGAATACTTCCTACTTTAACGAATGAAATATTGGTACGAACGATATACCAATCTCCCGAATAATTTGGGAACGATCCAAATTTTCTTTTCGATAATTAAAATAAAATAAAATAGTATGACACCCTTTTCAAAATAATTTCAAATTCCCCACACATTTCACATAGCACCACAATATCACATATTCAATCATTTAACGAATAACTTAGCACGTTTAAACAGATAAATCATTTAATAACTCTTAACATGAAATTAAAATTTCATTTCACATCAAATATTAACACGTAATTTTCCCGGATATTACAATGTTGGTCTCATTTCAAAATTTCTTTCCTCTTTTGTCATCATCATAAGTTACGGAGAGAACTAAATGATCAAGGGCAGGTCTCGTAACGACAAGACTAGAGATCTGTCACTTTAGCGTGAGAACACTGAGAACACGTACTATTGTTCAGTGCACCATTACAATATAAATGTGAATGCATAAAACAATTGTTCTGCACTTTTTAAGAGAGGGCTGTACAATTGTTCTCACTGTTCTAACATAAAAATCGTTCTCGTCCGAATAATTTCCCTTGTACTAAACACACAACTTATTTATTCATCAAACAAACAAATAGCTTCAACTTTCTTTATTTTGTCCACAAGGCTTCAGCCTTTTTTCTCACACTAGAGCTTCAGCTCTTTTTTTCTTTCAGTTCTGTTTACTTGCACATGTTCATTTTATATAGCAACAATAGCTACTGCATTTTTACTTCTTTCACTTTACTACACACGATCACTTATTTATTTATCTCATCTTCGAACCTAGCCGTGATCTATTTGATCATGAAGAACTTCAGGAAGTTTGTTTCTTGACTGCAGAAAGCTGGTGAATCTGTGAATTCTGAATAATACAGCTATTATACTGCAAGGGTTTGATTTCCGACACTCTCTCCTTCATAACATGCTTCCTTATACCTGGAAAATGGACCCTTATAATGTAATCCTTCCAATCTATAGAACTTACGTCGAATCCAAACTCTTTTCTTTCTTTTTCGGACAAGCACTTCATTAGTTTCTCAACTCCTTTATTATCAAACCTGCATTTGCATGTGTGAATCTTAAAAGATATACATAATGTTTGTATTAAGTTATGATTTATTTATATGTATTGAGGAAGACTATATTTGCATTGAAAATTAGTAGAGGTTTGAATCAGACTGGTACCTTCCATCAAAGAAGGAATAAGGTTGATATATTTCAGCCAAGTACTTAAAATGTTCCATTGATTTTCTTCTAATAAGTTCCTTTCTCGGGGAAATCTTTTCATTACCATTAGTGTTCTTCATGTCAGACAAAAAATCTTCCAGGGATGTGAAGAACATGAATGTTGAAATGTGGATTGGATTTTCCATGCGATCAAAGCAAGGAAATAGGCTGAAATGCTGATAGGCCATGTCCGACAACTCCCGGCAGACCAAAGGATTCGCAACAGATGAGGTAATCTGGTACACGTGATCATCACTAGAATTGCTGTCTTCTGGTTTACTTTCTTCGCGACCATGTTTTGCTATGGCTGCTAATGTTGAATTTACAACAATGTCAACCGGTATCTGTAATAGGTAGTATACCAGTATATGAGTGTTGAATTCTGCTGATTTTTAAGTTTCAATTGGCATTTATTATATGGCGTTGATTAAAATTTATACTACTTCACACACTTTGCAAAGAGATCATGTTTTATCTAAGCAAAAAAAAAATTACCACATCCAAAGCAATATTGGGATCTGAGTAAAAACCAGGGATCTTCCCTTTTCCGTACAAGATCATAACTGGATCTATCATCCTGTGCATATACAAAAAAATATCTATCAATAGTTACTCTAGTGTCAACAAAATACAAGCCTATAAAGTATCACTGATCTCTTATAATTCATTTCTAATTCGGTCATATGAATTTCATGCGTAAAATTTATTTAAATATTGTCTAACACCATTTGAGGGTCATGTGAAGTTACCTGTTACCTTCTATCCAACCTGGAAATGGTTCTTTTAAAGTACTTTCGATGATACTAGGCCGAATTATGATCACAGGTAGGTGTCCTTTTATATCTTCAACTACCATTTCACCCATTGCTTTGGTAAATGCATAGGTGTTTGGCCACCCATATTCCTGTGCCCTGCTCGATCCACCCATGCATTTTCGTTCATTTTCATACCCATATTCTCAAGTACTTGAATTTATTTGTTCGCTAAAATTTTTATTCAAGATTTTGAGACGGAGACAGAGGATATATACTTACCTACTCATACCCAAATCCTTGAGTTTTTGATCAATTTCGTTTTCTTTTAAAGATTTTTTCATTTCTGATGCAAGCTTTATTTCGGCTTTAATGTCCAAGCCATGGACATGTTTATGTGGTTCTTCAAATATATCAGAACTGCTTGCTACATAGTGCCCCTTACCGAATGACTGTCCAATGATCTTTCCTTCACTTTGTCTACAAACATAAGCTGTACCAATAGAAAGACTAACACATTACTGCCTAACTCTAGTTCCATTCTAGTCTCTAGAGCCTTGCATCCATAATTTCATGACTAATGACATATTAACCTGATTGATTACCTGTTGATAGATGCACGTATAACTTGAGCTTTTCACACTTCTTAGCAAAAGTTAGAATCCGTGCAGCACCTACCGTGTTAAGATCAAGAGCAACGTCAAACCTGGCAGAATATATTTAGACAATCAGAATGATAAAACATATTCTTCCTCCTGCACAAGACAATATAAGAAGTTTAACTATTTCAAACAAAAGCTGGCTACCTCTCGTCAAATGTTGTAGTGGCTACAGAGTTGATGATCACATCCACTTCTCTTGCTATACGATTAGCTACATCTTCCTCTATACCTAAATTTGTTTCACACATATTTCCAACCACAGGAACCAACTTGCTCAAGATAAATTTTTTGAAGAATGTTCCTTGCTTCTCTCGTAGACACTCGAAGAGTTTTGTATTTACAATCTGTTGCAGGCAATATGCATAAGTACTCCACAATATTAATATTTTTATGCATGCACGGAAACTACAAAACGAAGCAAAATGATTAATTGACATACTTCCTTCATTAATCTTTCCATTGCAGCCTCCTTATCCTTAGCTTTGATCAGCAAATACATCTTATCGACCTCCGGCATTTTCCTCAGAATCTTCTCCACAAGAACTATATGTGTATAAATAGGTCAGCGAGTGAAACTCAAAAAATCAAATAAAAAGAACTGTGCTGCCACTCAGAAATTTAAATTAATTTTTATTCATAGAAATATGTTAAGAAGTAATTATAGAAGTGTACCTTTTGCTAAGAATCCAGTTGCACCAGTAATAAGCAGTTTCTTCCCACCAAAAAAATCAATGATTCCAAGCCCTTCATGCATTTTTGAACTTAGCTGACCATTAGTAAGCGATTCCGAGTCCTTTTCAAGTACTATACCACTATCCTTCTTATTAGTTGCAGAAGAAAGTCGACGAAGATCAGAAGAAAAGTTTTTTGAGATCTGATCATCAATACAAAAGAACTTATTAGTACTGGTCTTGTGTCTGAACAATCTTTTAGAAAAAACTCTATTAATGTCAAGTCTTTGTCTGCTCGAAATAATAGGAAAGAGGTTTAATGAAACAGTTCCCATGGAAGGCAAGCTAGCTAGGTCTATAAAACTTTTTCCTGATTATATTTGGAAGCTCAAAGGTTTTTCCAAAGTGAATAAGTTCCCATGTATATATATAAACGAAAGTTGGACTGGTAAACTAATTGATAATAGACTCTTTCTCTTCAATTATTTTCTTCCTTTTTAGCACCTCGGCTCAAATTTCGAACTTTTTTTTTTGAAGATCGGAACAAGTTCCACTTTTGAATTTGAAATAGGCCGAAATACGACAAATTACTTGGATAATACACAAGCCTACTATACATTCTCAAAAGATTACGATTTGTTGGTGCGATTAGTAGAACTACTATACCTTATAAACTCAACAATAGCATATGTTTGGTTCAAAACAAGAAATATAAAGACAAGTCTGAGAAAAGAAACAAAAGTAGGCAACACTGAGTAACTAGACAGTGTACATTTTAATTATGAAACACTTGCCTTGATCAACATTTTATAAGAGTCATTCTGAGCAAAATCACTAGTTGCCAAAGCAATATAAATAGAAGTAGAACACCATTTTTTTTCCGTATCTTTATTTTAGACTTTGTGTGTGGTTTTGCAACTCAAGTAGATATACCCAATTTTGTTTGCCCAATATCTAACTTATAGCCATCCGCAATTATAAGATAGTAGGAATCTATCAAGGCTTTTCTTTTGCTAATGTCCACGTCCGTAGTGATCATGATCTCTGGAAGACCAATCTCTTTCGAATTGCAGTTGTCATATGTTTCACAGGAATGTTCTAACATAGAGTAGAATCGAACATTGAAGAGATTAGCTAACAGTCAAAAGATGGGCGCCTAATTCCAAGACAGTAGGAATGTATTTCGGAATTCTTTCATTATCACAAGTTACAGAGAGAGCTGAATTAAGGGCAGGTCTCGGAAGACAAGACTAGGGATCTGCCACGGAGTATATATTTATATGTATTTTATAGGATTTTATTCTCATATTAATAATAGTATTTTATAAATAACTAGGTGATAAAGCCGCGCTTCGCGGCGACGTTTTAAGATTTTAATAAAAGTTTATTTATGAAATTACAACAAATACTCATTTATCCTTAATAAGTCGTCTTTACGTTAAACACGCTTTCCTTTCTAATAAGCCCTCTCTCGTTGAAAAAACATTTATATAAATTTGCACTTCTATTTTATTTTCAACAGAACTTTTAATTATGTTTTACATACACATATCTTACTTCAAATATAACTTTTAAGTTCTCCTTTATAAACTCGAACACTTATTATACTTCAAATATAACTTTCATCTATATTTCTTTCCTATAAATTTAAACTCCTATCTTCTCCTCTATAAATTGAAATACATATTCTACTTCTAATATATTGAAGGACATTTTTTTATTTAGTAGTATCTGAAATTCTAAAAAATTAAAAAAAATAGATTAAGACGATCCTAGAGGCGCCACCTAACCTACCGAAACCAAGCTACACGACGACATTATAATTTTTTGATACATTTTTATTTCATATTATATTATTAATATTAAATTTTAATACTAACATCGTCCTCTCTGATGAACCGCACTATTCCTAAACATAATTCTTCCTCTTAAGCCACTTTCTCGTTAAATTCGAAATCCCAACTTTAACTTATACTATGAATACTTATATAAAAAATTTTATCAATAAAAATAAAAACCTAAAATTAAAATAAATTTTGTGTTCATAATATCAAATTCTAATATTTAATAAAAGTTTAGTAGTGTGTCGTCTTCTCGTTGAACACATTTTGAGCCGCTCTCGTTTGAAACTCGAAGTCCTAACTTCATTAAATATTATTGATATTTATCTTATACAAAAACTTGTTTTCTTAAAATTAAAACCTAAAAATAGATTGAATTCCAAATTTCTCTCTCCAGGCTTTCTAATATTTATAAAAAAAATTTAGAATATGAAAATAAATCTTATCTTTACTATGTATATCATAAATACTTCGGTATTTATTTTCTTAACTAAAATTTAGAATCTAAAAATAGAACAAATATTATCTTTTAGTAAAAACTCCCAATAGTTTAAAAAAATATATAATGTCTAAGTTAGCAAAAAAAAGAATATAATTAATGTATAATATAATGTAGTATAATTTTTAGAGGACTCGCTTATACACACACTTTAGAATGATATACTTATAAAAAGAGGTGTTAATATCATTTTTTTATGAATTTGAATTCCCTTTCTAAATTGAATATGTTGAAATAATTTTAGTTACATGTCTATACTATAGATTTGAATTTTCCATTCCTGTAAATTTCTATGCCATTCAAATTCTCATTCTTTTAATTTCGAATGCCTTTTGGAGTTCAAATATGTAACATGTTTTTAATTATATATATTATCTATACATTTTAATTCTTCTTCTTTATAAATTTGAATCTTTTCTTATAAATTTTTCTTTTTTATGACTTGGAATACCATTTGGAGTTCAAATATGTAACATGTTGTATTCAGACCTTCAGCTCATCTTTGCAAATTCTAATCCACATGCATCAGCAGACTGTCACCGTTCTAAGTTGGCAAAAGTGAACGCAAAGATAAGCAAAAATAGAACCATTAACACAACACAAATAAAAAACCAATAATCAAGGACGTACTGAAAATCAAATCATAAAAGAGAGCAGGAAAATATAAACGGAGACGGAGATGCAAAGACAAACACGTGAAAAAAAAAATAACACCAAAAAATTTAAGAAAATATTAATTATATATTATTGCAAGTTCTAATTATATACGTTTACTATACTCAAATATCATTCCACTTTGAATATGATAAAAACTTATCGTCCCATAAATTTGAATGTTATTTCTACTTCTAATAGATCAAGAGCAAGTTTATTTATATGTTAGACAAAGTTCTACTTTCAATAAAATAAATTTAAATTAATCTCCCTCCCTTTAAAGTCGAACACCTATTCTATTTCAAATAAAACTTTTATTTATATGTCTTTTATATAAATTTGAACTCTTCTTCCCAATAAATTCGAACACATATTATATTTCTAATATGTTAAAAGATATTTTTGGTTTATTATATTTAATATTTTAAAATTTTAAATAATTATAAAAATAGATTGAGACGATACTAAAGGCGCCATGTATCCTCCTTTATAAATTTGAACTAATCTTCTTTATAAATTCGAACATCTGTTCTACTTCAAATAAAACGTACTTATATGTCTTTTTTATAATTCGAACTATTTTCCTGTATAAATTAGATCATTCATTCTATTTCTAATATATTAAAGATTTTCAATATAATTTACGTTAATAACTCAAACAAAAGACTACTTGAATATTCGTACTACTGTCGTACTGCAGGAACTTGGATACTTGCAGTTGTAGCCCCACTATAGATGTTAGGAGATTGGTTTATGCAATTAAAAGGCTTCATTCATGAAGTTTTACCAATTCAACGAAAAAAATACCGTTTATTTAATACTCAATATATGCTCAGAAAGAATTGCATATATGCTATACGTGGGTTTCTCATTAATTGTTAAAAGTTCGCACATAAATTGTAAGAATAAATTGAACAAAATTAAAGGATAGTTACAGATAATAAATAAATAGACATTTAATCAGAACTATAGGTACGTTTAAAATGTAAGATGTAAGAATAAATTTAAAAAATATATTGATAAAAAATCTCATTATATTAACATCTGATTAAAAAACATAAAGTAAGAACATATATAACTTATGCAGCTACTAAATTTACAGGTCGTAAATACAATCTATAGAACTTGACGCCGTTTGAGCATGCATAGCGTATATGGAAAATGAAAATAATAGTGCAGAAAAGTAAAAAGGAATGTTTGACATACTTCCTTCCTGCCAAGAGAGCCTCAGCAAACTTATTTTCATGCATAGACACGAGAATCAAAGATAAAAAAATATGCTGGCCATCGTGGGAGATTCGGGAGAGTTGTGAGAAACCAAAAACTATGACCTTGCTTATATAACCTGTTATTCTGAAAAATCAAAAACTTCTTTTTTAAAAACTTATTTCATATAAATTCTGAATTCTTCTTCTCTATAAACTCAAACACCTATAAATTCGAATACCTATTCTACTTTTAATATGTTAAATGATATTTTTTAGATTTTAATATTTATAATTCTAAAAATCTATAAAATTAGAAAAATTGATTGAGACGATCTAAGAGGCGCCACATCACCTCCTACATATCCTCCTTTATATATATATATTGATTGGATATTATTAATTAGAGTTTAATGTGTTATGACAGGAAATAAAGAATTCTTAAACTTGGAAGGAAATTAGAGTTATTTGGACATAAAATACAAGAAAGTCATTTGTTAAATCTGAACAAATATATCTGAATATTTCAAATTTCTGAATGATTAATAAATCTGAATCCTGAACGAAAAAAATTGTTTGTTAAATAATTTTTCTGAACCATCCGAAAATTATAAATACAATTTTTACATTACAACGACCAGAATATTAGGTTTATATACAGCTTGTAAACATAAGACCAGAATATTGTATTATAAAATTAGAGATAGTCGTACTTTTAGAGAGAGAAGGGAGAGAAACAATTTGAGATGGAGATTGGAAGAAGGAGTGAAGGGATTCATCCGGATTTCAAAGGAACTTGCAAAGTTGTATTCTTCGTACTTCAATTATAAAACTCATGATTTGGGTTCTTAATTTATATTTTGTTTATCTTATCATCAGTAGCTAATCCCTTTATCCAAGGGTTGGGTAGTATTCGTTGGTTTATTATGCTTGTTTGATTGTATTGTGATTTCTTGGTTTGTTAATCTGTCCTAATTGAGCGCTTAACACAATAAAGGGAGTCGTGAACCTTTGGTTGTATCTACAGGAATTATAACGAATCGGGAGAGGATTTATAATTCTAGTACTTGATATGATAAACATAATTTAAGTATTAGATCGGGAGATTGATATGAGAATTATGAAACTAATAATCCTTGGTTCTTAATAGTCTATAGTTGTACTTTGTTTGTCCATGAGAGTGACTTTCAAGGGATAATTGCAGGCACTATAATCTACCTTAGGAGAGGATTTTATAAATATAAGAAGGATTGTTTTTAGCAAACAAGAGACTTATATTAGACATTCATAATAGCCAAATGAAGAATCCTGATTCTTGGATTGTTTTCTCTCGCATATATTATATAGGTTTTAATTGTATACTAGTTAATTAGTAGATAGTCACACACCACCAAATTATTCTCCACGCTTCTGAATTGTAAGAGACAAAAGACTTGGAATTGGTATTGATATCAGTTCTTCCCTGCGAACGATACTCTAAAAATACAATCAACACTTTGATAATGCAAACTTTTATATAGCAAACAAGTTCCAACTGACCAATTTTGTTAACTGATTATCGTATGTTTTTAAGGCAAGAGTTGTAATTTAAGTACAAGCCTTGTTACTCAGAATCATGGAAAGTAATGATCAGAACAATATAGATGATTATAATATTGAGCAAAGGCATCATATTTGCAGAGGTATTATTTAATTATGCAGAGGTTTTAACTACAGAGCATATTTGCAATGCTCAAAATGGAGTGAAGGCATTGAAGGTATTGTTCCGAACATAGCTACTTCAAGGCTCTTTTTGTTAAAAACGTTTACGGTCTCGTACAATAGATTAATTTCGAATCACCTGCTCAAGTTTATATATATAAGCTGTATAATAGAAATCTTGTAATTGTGGGTCACGCTCTATAGAGAACATATTTAAAGGTGAGAACACTATCACCAGAACAATATTACATTGAAAATGTGAAAAATGTGTAAATCAATTGATCTGCACTGTGCAGAACAATTGTTTTCACTATTCTCACCTGAATCACTGACCTGGTAATAAACACACAACTTATTTTTTTCATCAAACAAACAAACAACTACAGCTTTCTTCATTTTGTCTACGAGGCTTCAGCCTTTTTTCTTATATTAGAGCTTTAGCTCTTTCTCTCAGCTCTATTTATTCACAATATTTCACTTCAGTGATAATTCTTTGTCACTTCTTTCACTTTACTACATGCGATTACATATTTATTTATCTTATCTTCGAACCCAGCTGCGATCTATTTGATCATACTACTGCTTATACTTGACAACCTTAAAATCCAGACCTTCATGAAGTTTGTTTCTGTTGTTATTTTGATACGAGAGGGTGAGAAATATAATATTCTGTGGAAGCATAATATTTTCTTCATTATAAGGTTCTTTATATAAATTTTGTACTAGACAATTTGCATGATTAGTGCCACATGATCAGTCTAATCAATTACAAATATTCTACAATCAATCAACATTTAAAACAAAATCAAACAATAAATAATTTAGTTACAATTTTGAATCATCATTCCAACACTCCCTCTTGATTCGAAATTGTAAAATTTATTCCGAATTTTTAAACGATGATGTACTTCCCATCATCACCCAAATATGGATCACTTCTATCCACGATCATGGAGCACTTCTCTCCACAAATATAGTGCACTTCTCACCAAATTTATTGATGCACTTCTCACACAACAAGGAAAATCGAATCACACAACGGTTTATCACCGTTGTCTGACACCCTAAATTTCCGTTGAGTATGGCGATGCCGTCTGATGCGCGTATCAGACAACGGTTGGCGATCGTTGTCTGAGGCTCTAAAGACAACATAATTATCTAAAAAACCGTTGTAACATATCCACAAACAACAACGGTTAATATAAAAGCCATTGTCAGAGGCGGTACAACTCAAGTGTTTTCTAAACTCAGGGAACACTTGTCATATAATGTCACAAAGACTATAACTTTAAAATAAAACATACAACCCCTTGAAACATATTGTCATTATTGTATATGTTAACAGACAACATTTTCGAGTCTAAAGAATTATTGTGGTAATGTTGTACAGGCAACAGTTTCTACAAAATTAAGAGTTTTCTCCTTTCCTTTAGTCAACGGTTTCTAAAAGCATATACATTGTCTAAAAAGGATGTATAGACAATGGTTTTTTTTTCTGTTGTATGACTTTTCTTGTCACAAAGTTTTGTTAGATAGAAACCATTGGTTTAATATTAAAGACTTGATGCTTTTTAGGAAGGTCATATATTCAAAGTGTTGTCTCATATAACAATTATGTATAGATAATGTACAAATAAAACTCTTTCAAAAACCTAAAATAAAATTACAAATAATACATTACTTGTACACATTAAGCCTACAAAATAACTACCACTGGGTGCTTTTGGATATCTCCGGTAAAAAAGACAAATCACTACAAAAAATATACACCCTCTAGCAATATTCTCAATGTATCTCGCAAGTCTATTAGCAACCTTATTTGAGATGGCTACAATTGAGTTGACTTATGCAATGGGAGCCGTTGGAACAAGTTTGTTCCTCTGAAGTATCCAACAAGGAATTCCACAAACCACCTTTTCTCACTTAAGATTGTTAAGAGACGTTTTGGGTCTTCAACTACACAACCCGTGGAGTCATCAGTGACATGAACCACAACTGCGGCTCTAGCATTGCGCGTTCATATCTCGGCATTCACCAAATTACAGTGAAGGTCAGTACTTACTGCACACACTTGTGACATTAGACTAGGTCTGTCCATTCCGGCTAATTCAGAGATAAATAGATGACAATAGACAGGAACAATTGCAACCAACTTCTTTAACACTTCAGCCACCAAAGCATAAGCATTGTCCGACAGGCTGCTAAAATAGAGTTGTACAAATTAGCCAAAATATTGATAATCACAGAGCATAACTTATAACTTACGGACTGAGGTTGAAAAATTAAATGAGAACATGCCACAATCTAACTATACACCTTAGTAATTGCAACAATGTTATTCTCGACCATGAAACCTTCACAATAAATTACTTTGTAACAAAAGCCAATATAGGTTATGAGCAGTTAAAAATCAAATAATATCAAATTACATTATGCCATTATATGAATCCCCACCACCTTAAATGGGAATCATCTTCCAGTTTCAAGCAACAGGAAAATGAACAAATTACAAAAACTCAAAAAAAATAAAATATGCCATGTCAACTTTTTAGCTCAAAAACAACAAGTGCTTAATCATGTTAGAGCAGCCGACATTTAGAGATTTAGACAAGATAATATAACAGAAGAGAACATACAAGTAAAAGAAGAAACTATTAAAGAAGAGGGAAAATTGATAAAAGACACTGGAAAAACAATAGCATACAACATAGAAGAACCAGAGACATACCCTTTATTTGCCAGCAGTGAACATAAAAGGCGGAGTTCTGCTTGTGGAAGGTTACACAAAATATTTTCAGAATGAAGATCTATCAGCCATAGATGATTTAGCATCGGTACCAGATGATGTCCACCCGAGCCTGTATTTATTTCAGCATCCAGTGTGGTACTCTGGTCAGGTACTTATTCAGTTGCAGATGGCCCAGGCTCATCAGAAGAAATTGATTTGCTTTCAGCATTATCAATGATGACATCGAATAAATTTAGCAATTGTAACAGAAAGTTGATAGCAAATAAATAAGTCAGACACTGGTAACAAATATGGACTACAATGACAGTGCTAAATACAAAAACCAGTACTTGTTCAATAAAAGAAATATGGATCAACACTATTTAGGGAATAGAAAAATAGTGGTGAACTGAGACAATTAACATCTTTCTTTTTTGCTATATCAGTGACCACCCTTTCGGTCTGTGTCATTTCCCCTTGAGGCATCAAATTACATGAATCCAAAGCAAATTACATGCAATCATATAACATGTGATCTCCTTGTGCATCTAATAGCAACCTAAATCTCCTAAAGTGATATTTTTAGTAACAAGGAAGGAAATCCTAGATATCCACTATAAAGTCATACAAATTGATAATAATTACAGCTTGAGTTTGAGGGCACCCATATCATTTCCACATAGAGGATAAGATCCATTTTATGGAAAGGCAAAAAGTCCAAGATAACAATACATGTGTACTAAAAGATGTGTTAGCTTAAAAAATAAATTGCCTGATTCTCGGATGATGTGATTGCAGAACCTTGAGCTGAACTTTCACCCATGATACCACCTACAAGCCGACCTGGTAGCCCTAACACACCCCGGACAACACCTTTTCCTGCACCTTGCTGGGCAACCCCTGTCTTCTGTTTGTCTTCGTCAGTAAACCCAAGCATAAGATCTAGGACCTGGTGCCAAACATAGAAATTCAGTGAATTAGTCAAGAACTGAGTTACAATTAAAATTAAAATTTTGAAAATTGGAAATTTTAAATAAATTTGAAACCACTTACTAATAGCTGAGATTAGTGATGAACCAAACGTTTGAGCAAGGGGCTTCGTCTAATTAACATGGTTCGATCTATTGCACAACTAATTAACACAATTTAGAACTAGGGTTTCAACATCTAGATCAGTATATGTCTGGTGTATGTGTGTGTCTTTTTTTTGATAGAATGAAACGTATGTGAGTTTGATATGTTTATATTTTGAGTTAGAAGAGAGGCAAGAGAGATCCAGAGAGACAGAGAAAAGCAGGGTACTGAAAGGGGGGAATACAAATTTGGTTAAGGGGGAAAGGTTGGGGAGAGGGAAATAAAAATTTGGTTAAGGGGGAAAAGGTCGGGGAGGGGGGAAATAAAAATTTGGTAAAGGTGGGAAATGTGTTTTGGTTACAACTTGCAAGAAGATGTATAACTTTGTGTTTTATTTTAATTGTTTTTGAAAAATTGATTTAAATATCGATTACTTTTATAAAATCAAAAATTATTAAAATACATAAATTTTGATATCATTAAATTTTTATTAAACCAAAAAAATGTATTTTTTTCTAATTTTTTTGTAATATCAATTAAATACATAAATCTTGATCTCTATATGTTTGGATCGTTGATAATTGTTTTTAAATCGAAACATCAATTTGGGACGAAACACTAGTTAGAAGTACTAGTCAAATCAATAGTTGACAATTAAGATCTCAAAACAAATAATTTTGTTTTCTAATTTTTTTGTAATATCATTAAAATACATATATCTTTATATCCATATGGTTGGATCGTCGATAAATATTATTATTTATCAATGATATTAATATTATTATTAACATATATTTAAGTGATCTTGTTTAACAAATTATAAAGTGTTTAGAAAAATCAACGCTTTTGATATGGACAACGATTTAGCTTAAAAAACGTTGTAACGTATTTACTCACATAAGAGTTTTGTAAAAAAAACCATTGTGTATATCATACAACGGTTTATCAACGTAAACAATTGTTACAAAGACTATTCAACAACGAGTGCATCAAAACAAAAACCCTTGTGTATATTATACAACGGTTTGTGGACAAAAACCATGGTTAAGTCTTATAAATTACAACACTTTGTTAAACAAACACCATTGTCTTATACTTTTATGAAATTGAATAAACAAAACATACATGAGTATTGGTCAAATCAGTAGTTGACCATTAAAATCTCAAACCAAATAAATTTATTTTTTACTGAAAATTTTGTAATATCATTAAAATACATATATTTTGATATCCATACGGTTGGATCGTCGATAATTAGTTTTAAAAAAAATCGAAACATCAATCTGGGACGAAACAATAGTTAGAAGTACTAGTCAAATCACTAGTTTTCCGTTAAGATCTCAAACCAAATAAATTTTTTTTCTAAAATTATTGTAATATCATTAAAATACACGGATCTTTATATCCATACTGTTGGATCGTCGATAAATATTTTTAAAAAAATCAAAACATCAATCCGGGACGAAACACTACTTAGAAGTACTAGTCAAATCAGTAGCTGGTCGTTAAGATCTCAAACCAAATAATTATTTTTTTCCTAAAATTTTTGTAATATCGTTAAAATACATATATCTTGATATCTATATGGTTGGATTGTCCTTAAATATTTTTTTAAAAAAATCGAAACATTAATCCGGGATGAAACACTTGTTAGAAGCACTAGTCAAATCACTAGTTGACCGTCAAGATCTCAAACAAAATAAATTTATTTTTTTCAAAATTTTTTGTAATATCATTGAAATACGTAGATCTTGATATCCATATTGTTGGATCGACGATAAATATTTTTTAAAAATCGAAACATCAATCTGGGACGAAACACTAGTTAGAAATACTAGTGAAATCACTAGTTGACCGTTAAGATCTCAAACTCTCAAACCAAATAATCTTATTTTTTTTCTAAAATTTTTGTAATATCAATGAAATACATAGATCTAAAATCGAGACATCAATCTGGGACGAAACATTAGTTAGAAGTACAAGTCAAAATCACTAGTTGACCGTCAAAATCTCAAACCAAGTAAATTTATTTTTCTCTGAAATTTTTGTAATATCATTAAAATACATATATGTTGATATCCTTATGGTTGTATGGTCAGTAAATATTTTTAAAAAATTTGAAACATCAATCTGGGACGAAATACTAGTTAGAAGTACTAGTCAAATCACTAGTTGACCGTTAAAATTTCAAGCCAATTAAATTTATTTTTTCTCATTTTTTTGTAATATCACTAAAATACAAAGATTTTGACATCGATACGATTGGAACTTGGATCGTTGACAATACTTTTTATATTGTGAGAAATTACAATTTTTAAGAAATTTTAAGATTTTATATAAGCAAAATGAATTGTGGAAAATTAAAATTTTCAGAAATTTTTTTCTTCCCGGGCTCAAAAGAAGGAGTCGCTCCCTTATTGTCTTTTTCCCCCAATTCACTTTTCACTTCCCTCTTCTTTTCTCACGGCTCTGTTTCTTTCTCTCTCACGTTGCTCTCTACCTACCATCTTTTCGGAGCCAGCCCTTCATCTTCAAGCTTGCAACTGCCTACCATCTCCTTAGCCAATCCTTCATCTTTGAGCTTGCTATATTTGTATGTATGCCTCTATTTATTTTTGTACATAATCGTGTTTTGGTTGGTTACATGATTTTTCATGTTTTTTTGAATGTGTACATGATAATTTTATATTAAGACATGTTTCGGTTGATTACATGATTTTTTCATGTTTCTTTGTATGTGAATATAATAAATTTATATTAAGATTATAACCCATATCGTTATATGATTTTAGATAGAATCATGTTTGATTACAAGGTGTTTGATTATATGGATGAACCACCAAATTTTAAATGGTGATTAATTGACTTGAAGATGTTTAATTGAATAAATTCTATAATTTTGTATATAAGTTGTTTGATTAAATGGATGAACCATCAAAGTTTCTTGTGGTATAAAATCTGCACGGACTCGTGTCTTGCAAACTTTAGATAAAATGATGTTTGATTTCAAGATGTTTGATATATGGGTGAACCACCAAATTTTAATTGGTGACTGATTGCAAGGTGTATACAAGGTGTTTGATAAAATGGATGAACCATCAAAGTTTAATAACTTATATTTATGTGTACAAGTTGTTTGATTAAATGGATGCATAACATGTTTACAAGTATATGTCAAAACTCAGTTTAGGTGATTGTATGTTTTAACCCTTTACATAATACAAGATGCAATTTAACTGATGCTCTTTTACATTCCCAAAAGCGAAATTGGTTCCTGAATAACCAATCCCAGTCCATTGAAGATTCCCATGAAAATAAAATAGATATTATGTTTACATAATATTACACATATATATGCTACCCTCGCTCTTCTATTTGCTCACTTACTATGTCATTAGTAGTGTGATCTATTATTTTAAAAGATATTTTTCTTTCTGTTGATGAAATATTTCAGCCCAAAGCAGAGGCATTTCCAGTTGGGAAAGGGAATGAGGATACTCCGCCATATACATTAACCTTCACAGTAAAGGATGAAGAGGGTTCCCTACGGTGTGGTTTATTTGGTGCAATTAGAAATATGAACTCAGGAGCCATTGGACTTTAAGAGATTCCTGGCTTTGCTTGCTTGCTTATTTATTAGTTGGTAGTGGTAGTTTGTTAGTGATGATAGCATTGCAAATGCATTTTAATATGTTTTAGCTTGGATACATTTGCATACTTTGACTTCTATAAGGTCCTGAAACACATTATGACTTTAGTTCAGTTTTGTTCATGCTTGGTTTAATGTTTGGTTTGCTAGTTATAGATATGCCACTGTTTTGGCAGGTTTGCGTTCTTTCTGTTAATTTTTTTTTCCAATACAGTGAGTTAGACAACAGTTTTAGTAACAAAAGTCATGTCTAAAAGATAAACATACAACATACAACACTACAGAACAACCTTGTCTGAAACGCTATTACATGAAACAAAGAAAAAACACTTGTGTGATTTTAACAACGGTTAATCGCAACATTGTCTCAAACATTTTTAGACAATACATTTGAAAACCGTTGTACAAATCTTTTAATTTGCACAACACCGCTTTGAAAAAGACTTGTCTGATTCGATTAACTAGACAATGGTTCTAAAACCGTTGTTGCAAAGCTCAAATCTTATTATTTACACAACACCGCTTTCAGAAAAAACTTGTCTGATTCAATTTACTACACAACAGTTTTTGACCCGTTGTAGTGATGTTGATCAGACAATACTCGTTTTTAGGGTGAAATAAAACCGTTGTATGAAAATTTTAGCCAACGCTTTTTTCTTGAAGCGTTGTCTGATCAGTGTTGTCTGATTCAGTTTTTCTTGTAGTGTCAGCAAAATTAAATTATTGGAGCACTTCTCTCTAATTTAAAATAACATATCTTCATCTTGAATAGTGTGTGTCGCATTGACACTTTCATCAATCTTGTTTTGACAATTCTTTTGCACATGCCCAAACTTCTTGCATTTAAAGCATTGAGGTTTTTCCTTGTGCAAACAATTGTTTTCTTCATGGCCATACTTTTTGCAATGACCACACTTTGATCTTTTGGAAAAATATGCCCCTTCGACTACTTGTTCATCATCTTTATTTCGCATGGCTCTTCTTTGCTCTTGGGCTTGCAAAGAATTGATAAGTTCCAATAATGCCAACTCACTAATATTTCTCGAATCTTCAAGCGATGAAAGTTTAGCCTCAAATCTTTCGGGCAAACTTACAAACAATTTCTCCACAATTCTAGTGTCAGGTAGATTTTCTCCCTTTAGCCGGATTTTGTTCACCACACCCATCAATTTGTTATAATACTCTTGTATGGTGTCATTTTCTTTCATGGATAACGTCTCGAAATCTCTTTTGAGATTCAAGACTTGCATCATCCTCGTTCTTTCGTTACCTCCGTAAAGTTCTTTTAACTTGTCTCAAGCCTCTTTTCCGGTTTCACAAGTCATGATTCTTGTGAAGATCGATTCCGAGATAGCAACATGTATAATAGATAAAGCTCTTGGAGCTTTTGATAATTCATCTTCATGAGCCCTTATTTGATTTAGCGTCGGATTATTTCCAAGAGGTTGTATCTCCCTCTCATATTCAACCCAGTACTTCCACAAGACAATTCCTCTCAAGTGTGCTTTCATTTTGACAACAGGAGGAGAAAGGTTTGTTGTTTGGTTAGAGGTCATGGCTATGCTCTCACACTCCAGAATCACAGATCCCGCAAGACTATTAAAGCTCTTGATACCATGTTGTTATTTTCATACTAGAAGGAGAAAGATATAATATTCGGTGGAAGCATAATATTTTATTTATTATAAGGCTGTTTATATAGAGCTTATACTAGAGAAACTTGCATGATTAGTGCCACATGATCAGCCTAATCAATTACAAATATTTTACAATCAATCAACATTAAAAACAAAATTAAACAAGAAAATAATTCAGTTACAATTTTGAATCATCATTCGAACAGTTTCTTGACTACATAAATCTGGTGAATCTGTGAATTCTAAACAATACAGCTATTATTCTGCAGGGGTTTGATTTTCGATACTCTCTCCTTCATAACATGCTTCCTTAAACCTGGAAAATGGACCCTTGTAATGTAATACTTCCAATCTATAGAAGTTACGTCCAATCCAAACTCTTTTATTTCTTCTCTGGAAAAGCACTTCATTAGTTTCTCAATTCCGTTATTATCAAACCTGCACTTGTATATGTGAGTCTTAAAAGACATATAATTTTTTTTATTAAGTTATGATTTATTTAAAAATGTATTGAGAAAGACTCTATTTGCATTGCAATTTAGTAGAGGTTTGAATCAGACTGGTACCTTCCATTGAAGAAGGTGTAAGGTTGATAGAGTTCAGCAAAGTACTTAAAATGTTCCATTGATTTTCTTTTAATAAGTTCCTTTCTCGGGGAATGTTTTTCATTACCATTAGTATTCTTCATGTCAGACAAAAAATCTTCTAGGGATGTGACGAACTTGAATGCTGAAACGTGTATCGGATTTCCCATGCGATCAAAGCAAGGAAATAGGCTGAAATACTGATAAGCCATGTCCGACAAGTCCCTGCAAATCAAAGGATTTGCAACAGATGAGGTAATCTGGTACACATGATCATCACTAGAATTGCTGTCTTCTGGTATACTTTCTTTGCGACCATGTTTTGCTATGGCTGCTAATGTTGAATTTACCACAATGTCAACCGGTATCTGTAATAAGCAGTTTATGAATATAAGTACATTCGGCTATTGATGCAGATTTTTAAGTTTCAATTGGCATTTCTTATATCGTGCTGATTACAAATTATTTTGAGTTTACTCATCTTGTGAATAGTTCATTTTTCATCTATCTGAAGTAGAAGATATTTACAAGAATTACCACATCTAATGCAGTATTGGGATTTGAGTAAAAACAAGGGAGCTTCCCCTTTCCATACAAGAGCATGATTGGATCCATCATCCTGTGAAGATACAGAATAATATCTATCAATAGTTGATCAAGTGTCAAAATAATTTAAACCTATAGTGTCACTGATCTCTTTTATTAATATCTATACCATTTGAGGATCATGAGTGTGTACAGCACATACCTGTTACCTTCCATCCAACCCGGAAATGGTTCTTTTAAAGTGCTTTCGATGATACTAGGCCGAATAATGATCACAGGTAGGTGTCCTTTTGTATCTTCAACTACCATTTCACCCATTGCTTTGGTAAATGCATAGGTGTTTGGCCACCCATATTCCTGTGCCCTACTCCACCCATGCATTTTCGTTTATTTTCATACGCATATTCTGAAGGACTGAAATTCAATTGTTTTCTAAAAATTGTATTCAAGATTTTGAGACTGAGATAGAGAATATATACTTACCTACTCATACCCAAATCCTTGAGTTTTTGATCAATTTCGTTTTCTTTTAAAGATTTTTTCATTTCTGATGCAAGCTTTATTTCGGCTTTAATGTCCAAGCCACGGACATGTTTATGTGGTTCTTCAAATATGTCAGAAGTGCTTGCTACATAATGCCCCTTACCGAATGACTGTCCAATGATCTTTCCTTCACTTTGCCTAGAAACATAAGCTGTACCAATATAAAGACTAACAAATTACTGCTTAACTCTAGTTCGATTCTAGTCTCTAGAGCCTTGCATTATGAATTTTATGACTAATTAATGACATATAAACCTGATTACCTGTTGATACATGCACGTATACATTGAGCTTTTCACACTTCTTAGCAAAATTTAGAATCCGTGCAGCACCTACCGTGTTAAGATCAAGAGCAACGTCAAACCTGTAAGAATATAATTAGACAATCAGAAGAATGAAACATATTCTTCCTCCAGCACAAGACAATGCAAACAAAAGCTGGCTACCTTTCGTCGAATGTTGTAGTGGCTGCAGAGTTAATGATCACATCCACTTCTCTTGCTATACAATTAGCTACATCTTCTT
Source organism: Heracleum sosnowskyi (assembly GCA_030848705.1). Taxonomy (NCBI): domain Eukaryota; kingdom Viridiplantae; phylum Streptophyta; class Magnoliopsida; order Apiales; family Apiaceae; genus Heracleum; species Heracleum sosnowskyi. The sequence continues at coordinate 125,149,255 of CM061243.1, forward strand.
CTATACCTAAATTTGTTTCACACATATTTCCAACCACAGGAACCAACTTGCTCAAGATAAATTTTTCGAAGAATGTTCCATGCTTCTCTCGTAGACACTCGAAGAGTTCTGTATTTACAATCTGTTGCAGGCAATATGCATAAGTACTCCACAATATTAATATTTTTATGCATGCACCGAAGCTACAAAACGAAGCAAAATGATTAATCGACATACTTCATTCATTAATCTTTCCATTCCAGCCTCCTTATCCTTAGCTTTGATCAGCAAATACATCTTATTGACCTCCGGAATTGTCCTCAGAATCTTCTCCACAAGAACTATATGTGTATAAATAGGTCGGAGAGTGAAACTCAAAAAATCAAATAAAAAGAACTGTGCTGCCACTCAGAAATTTAAATTAATTTTTATTCATAGAAATATGTTAAGAAGTAATTATAGAAGTGTACCTTTTGCTAAGAATCCAGTTGCACCAGTAATAAGCAAATTCTTCCCACCAAAAAAATCAATGATTCCGAGCCCTTCAGGCATTTTTGAACTTAGCTGACCATTAGTAAGCGATTCCGAGTCCTTTTCAAGTACTATACCACTATCCTTCCTATTATTTGCAGACGAAAGTCGACGAAGATCAGAAGAAAAGTTTTTTGAGATCTGATCAATACAAAAGAACTTATTAGTACTGGTCTTGTTTTTTAACAATCTTTCAGCAAAAACTCTATTAATGTTAAGTCTTTGTCTGCTGGAAATAATAGGAAAGAGGTTTAATGAAACAGTTCCCATGGAAGGCAAGCTAGCTAGGTCTATAAAACTTTTTCCTAGGCTTTTCCATGCAGAGTCGTCTCACCGAGTATATATTGTGAAAATACTACTCCCTCTGTCTCTCTCATTTTTTTACACTTTCCTTTTTGGTATGTCCTTCTCATTTCTTTACATATCAAAAATAGTAACATTTTATAATATAAAATTCAATCACATTCACTACTTTCCTCCACTATACTTACTTTATACTTACTTTATACCCACTTTATACATTAAATATTGATTGTTCCCACCTCTTTACTCATTTTTCTTATTTTTCAATATTAATTTACACTTTTTCTTAACCTCCATGCCATCTTGTCAATGTAAAGAATTGAGGGGAAAAGTGGGAGTACATCAATAACAACATCAATACCAACATGGACTTTTGGGGTCATGGTGGTTGGGGAGTAGTTAATGGTACACGTTTTAGTTATTATAGCATAGACTTGTACACTAGATATTTTGCTCTTGGACAACACAGATTGCAATCCATGAGTTTATCAGTTTATACTTTCTCTTACATTGCCCATCTTCATCACTAACTTGCTTAGGTGTTGAGAAATAAATTGATTTTTGTTTTATTAAAAATGTTCATCAATTGATTTCTTCTAAGAAGTTCCCTTCTGGGGGAATTCTTTTCAGTACTATTAGTTTTGTTCCTCTTTTCGACAACAAATCTCAAAATGTTGATAGGCCATGTCCGTTAATAGCATTTTTAGTTGCAAAATCATGAATAAGTTGGCATGGTAGACAATGGTCGAATAAGGATTTTGAAAAAATTGGGGGATAAAAAGAACCATCTCAAATTATTTAATATTCGTCAAGGCTCAAAATTTATTTTTTAACTTTTCTTTCTGGCAACTACACTACAGTAAAACCCATCTAAATTAATAACCTCCTTAATGGGATAAAAAATCTCGGTCCCACTCATTAATCGATAATTATAATTTTACCCTGATAATCTGTCTAAAGTGATAATTTTTCTAGTCTCAATGATATTTACTTTAGAGGGGGTTCTATTGTACGTAGTTGCTTTCTTTTAACTTTTTTTAGTATAGTATACTTTAGAGGGTTTTACCGTACGTATGTTGTCTTTTAAGAAAAATAAAATTTTATCTTACTTTGAAATCTTATCTCACATATAATTCTATGTTGTTAAAAAAATATTAATTTAAAATATATCATAATATTATTATTATACTAAAATATATTACATTATTTTTATACTCATCGGCGATCACCCACGAGACCCAATTATAATCACTTAGTTGTTGAATCAAAATACTGATCTCAATCTACTTTATACAACTGAATGATATTAATCTAAAATATATTATATTATTATTGTACCAAATATATTTTATTATTATTATATTCATGAGTGTCACAATCAGATCAATCACCATACCCGATTGTAATTACTTAGTTGTTGAATCAAGGTACAAATCTCAATATATTTTATATCCATTTATTTGTTATCTTAATCTACTTTGTAGTAAGCATATACCCACCCTCAAAACTCTAGATATCATTCTTGTCTTAACTCTTCCGAGTATTTTTTCAGTATAGTATTTAGGGGCATTTTTCTCTACTTAGTTTTATGTTTAATCAAGCTAAAATATGTGTATTTTTTATAAAATATAGGGATTTTGATTATCAATTAAGGTTATAGATTTATGTTATATAAATAATTAATTTTTTTATATAAATTAAATAGGCCCGTGCACGGGTTATCTTTGCTTATTGTGAGATCTCGGTCAGAAACTTTTTGTTAAATGAATATTGCGACAAAAATGTTAGTAAACAGACCGAAGAAAAAATGCAAAAGCAAGAGCCCAGTTCATTGCCTTGGTAGATTTACCTTTGATTTACCTTTGTAAATAGACACTATAACAAATATGACCAATTACGACGAAAATTTTACATTGAAATCGTCGCAATTGGTCCAATTACGACGAAAATTTTTCGTCATTTTGCTCAAGTCTTAAGTTCAGATTTTCGTCAAAAATGTAAATGTCATTCTCGTCACAAGTATGTCTTTCGTTATAAGTATCACTTTCGTCACAAATATACATTTTCATCATAAACTTTGTTTAACTTTGTTTTCTTTTGAATGGTAGATTAACCTTATTTTGTTCCAATTCAATTGTAATCCAATTTTGTTTTCTTTCGATAACTCAATTCGTTCGTGTCATGTATTTTCATGTAGTGTATTTTTGTGTATATAAATGCTAAACATAAAATCGACCTGTCATCTTTCGTGTAATTTTAAATAAAAATAAATTCAAAATATTTAAATAAAAATATTAAAATATTAAAATTTTCACTTAAATTTTTACAAATTTGTATTAAAAAAATGTATTTACATCATATTTACAAATAATATTATAAAATTATGTACAAAACATATAATAAATATTAATTTATCTAAGGTAAATATTAAAATATCTAATATAAATATATATTTATTTATATCGTGTACTTCGTGTTGTGTCGTGTATCCAAAGGGTAAACACAAAACCGATTCTAAATCTCGGTCATGTACTTTTGTGTTCGTGTACTGAAAATGCAAACACAAACACTAAATTTTCATGTCATTTCGTATCGTATTTTCATGTCAAGTCATAAATTGTCGGGTCTAACGTCATATCATATCATACACGTGAATATTGCTTCAAATATATGCACAAGTGTTTTATGCCTAATATTCATATAGAACTTGTGTACTCATTCCGTTCCAAAATAAGGGTCGCTTTGACTTTTTGTATGTATTTTGATGTGCGGAAAAAAGTGATTTCACTACACCAAAAATGGCCTTTTCCTACCGTCGAATCGAATCGGTAGGAAAAGGCCCGAAATCGGTAGGAAACCATTTCCTACCAACGCACGTTGGTAGGAATTGCTTAAGTCGAAAATGTCATTGGTGGGAAATGCTAATGACCGGGTCAACGAGGGCCCCACACGCTGACGCGGATTGCCACATGTCAGATGCCACGTCGGCGAACCCATTTCCTACCGAGCATCTTTGAGCACATTGGTAGGAATTATTTCAGATGGCATGTAGAATGTCATTTCCTACCAACCATTTCCTACCATCTTTGTTAGCATTTCCTACCAGTCATTTCCTACCGTCCTTACCATACGGTAGAAAATGAACCAAAATTGGTAGGAAATATTGGATTTCGAATGGTAAGGACGGTAGGAAATGAGTTGAAGACGGTAGGAATTACTGGGCATTTTTTTTTGATTTTTTTTCAATTTATTGTTTCCCCTCCTAATAATGCAAATCATACTTGCAAAACAAAATCTAATACAAAGAAGACACAATTACATTTTATAGCAAAAACACTCAATAACAAAACAACCATCCATTACATCAAAAGACCATTACATTAAGTTCCCCCTTATCACACCATGATATATAATCCCTTTACAACAAATACATATGTGTTCAACACAACTATAATACATATATTTTTTTTTTGCTAGGTTAATAAGAAAGCGGGATTTCTCCCTCTTTCGAAGGCCACTATGACCTTCTAGAGACTAGACTACAGGCTGGACCTCATTGGATCTATTACCCGCCTAGCACTCTTGTACCTCTGAGATGAGATACCAAAGAAATCCTCTTCGGGGAGATCCCTAATAAGCCTTTTTAACGTCTTTGCTAAGGATCTAATATACTATAATTATAACCATTACAACAACAACAAAAAATTAAAACTTAACCAATCTCCTTTGCCTTCATCCTTTAAAATGTCATCACCCTCAAACTCGCTTTCAATCTCGTTTTCTCCATTTCTTTTGCCTTCAAATCCTACAATTTACATAATAAGTGGAACCAATTAACAAACAAAGAACAATCAATACACAAAATTTAAACTTAGTGTAAGGATATGTAACAAAGAACTAATTAGAAAATAAAACACAAATGCACACATATTATATGTAAATGAAGTACATATATAAAAGATAAAAAAAATTATACCTAAATGATTGAAATGCAGGAGGAAATTGAGATGATTAAAGTGAATGAGATGAAGAGATTTATGTGAAATGAAATAGATGAAAATATTTATATGAGATGAATGAGGAAATTGAGATGATTAAATTGAAGGAGATGAAGAGATTTATATTGGTGAAGTAGATGAATAGATAGAGATAAAATGAAAGTGAAAGTGGAGAAGTAGTTTATAATTTTGGGGAAAAAATTTAAATTTTTAGTTTGGGCGCACTTTTGAATTTTTTGTGAAATTATGGACCATTTCCTACCAACATGCGGTAGGTTTTGAGTTTGGGCGGATTTTTTCAATTTTTGGATTTGGACGAAAAATTTGAATTTTCATTTTTGGGCGCACTTTTGAATTTTTTGTGAAATTATGGACCATTTCCTACCGATATGCAGTAGGTTTTGAGTTTGGGCGGAATTTTTGAATTTTTTGATTTGGGCAGAATTTTTGATTTTTTGATTTTTTTAATTTTTTGGCGCCTTGTTTTGAACTTTTTGTGAAATTATACCCATTTCCTACCAACATGCGGTAGGTTTTGGTACTTGTTTGCTGAAAAAATGTTGATTTCACAAGGAATCAAACCCCGGTGCACAGCGAATTCACATAACATCCCAACCACTATGCGTTTCTTGTGTTGTATGGTCATTCTAAATTATATGACAATATCACATTATTTTATACTTTTTCATTAAAAAGTCGTTACAAATAACTTTTAAAAATTATAATTTTTGGCATACATGATTTGTTCATAGTGATACTGAGATTTGTACGGTTGGATCATTAAAAATTATTTTAAAAAAAATGAACCAATACAAACTATTAGTAAAATGTGACTAATTTGCAGTGATTCCTTATAAAATCACATCAAATCAATTTTAAAAATCACAATTTTTGGTACACGCGAGTAATTTGTAGTGATTTTGAGATCTGTATGGTTGGATCGTTCAAATTTTTTTTTTTTTTTAAAATGAGGTCCAACCCTAGAGTTACCCCTAAATCTTAACCCTAAACAACAACCCTTAACCTTGGAAGTTCAGTTATTGAAGAATGTGAATATTTTTTTTTTAAAAAAATTTTAAAATGTCATTTTGTTTTTGTAACTTCATGCAATAACATACAATATTTTTAACAAAATAAATTAAAAAACTTAGAATTTATTCTGTAACAATTAATTATTTATTAGAAAACCATTCATCATTATAAAATCATTGCAAATGGAGTTAAAAAAAATTATTCTTTGCGTACATGATGTAATTTTAGTGATATTGATATCCGTACGGTTGGATCATCGAAATTATTTTTTTTGAAAAACATTTGTCTAACCCTAGCTAACCCCTAACCCCTAAATTCTAAATTTTATTTTAAAATTAATTAATAAATAGAAGGCGGTAGGAATTGCTGAGAATGGTAGGACATAGTGTTAATATATCCTACCGCCATATGTGGTAGGATATGAGCGGTAGGAAATGGCCACGTGGCATGTCAACCAATCAGAGGATGACACGTTGTCTTTGGTGTGGTGAATAGACGACTCATTTCCTACCGCATAGGAGGCGGTAGGAAATGGGTAACAAAACGAAGTCGTTTTGATCCTTGTCAGACACGCTGACAACAACCAACGTGGCATGTGGGACCCACCACGACTATTTCCTACCAACCTCGGTAGGAAATGATCCCAAGTATCCAGATCGATCGAAAGTTCGATTACCATTTCCTACCATTAAACGTCGGTAGGAAATAGGTCGTGCAAAACGACGTCGTTTCTTCGTTGTCAGACACGCTGACAATTTTGACGTGACATTGTGGGTCCACATGACCCATTTCCTACCGTCGACGGTAGGAAATGGGTGGGTCCCATGGGTCATTTCCTACCGTATTTGGGGACGGTAGGAAATGACCCTTTGACCTAAAAATTGGTAGGAAACACTCAGTAGGAAATGCTTCGATAGGAAATAGTTGGTAGGAAAAGCCAATTTTTGGTGTAGTGTTTTCACATATTAATTTTTTGATTTCCTTTTCTGAATAAAAGTTCAAATGCTATATTTTTATTTAAAAAATAAAATTTTAAAAATAATACACGGAAGACACTCTTTTTTGTAATTTAAAATATGTGCAGAAAATCAAACAAACACTTATTTTATTTTGGGTTAGAGGGAGTAACGTTTTTGTAAATTTCTAGCAATTTCTTATGATTGAGTGATTGTAGCTGACTTCTAGATAAAGAGATTAATGCCATTGATGAGGGCCATTTATGTTGATTTATTTTGTACCTTTAACAGATAATTGAGTATCATGATGGTTAGTATTTTCTTTTTTGGAGCTTTGTTTTACTTTTTAAACTATAAAATGTGTAGTTATTTATTATTATAATAATATATTATGTTGTTATTTAATTACGATACTTTTGTTATGTTTTACGTAGTTTTTAAAAGATATTTTTAAAGTTTTCAATCTTTGGTCAACTTGAGTTATGTGTTTTAGATGTGTATTAAATAGTTTTATTTAGATTTTTTATGAAATTTAGTTTTTAGTTAATGTTTTTTTAAAATCAAAATTTATTTCACCGTTAGTAAATGAATTTTTTAATTATTATTTTATTTATTTTTTTGAAATTTGAATCTTCCTTAATAATGTTGTTAGTTTTACCCACGATACATTATTTATTTAGTGTATTGTATGATGATTTCTTTTACCCAAAATGATGGCATTTTGACTATATTTGATGGTAATTTTGTGTTGTTAATAACGATTTTTTGTTATTTTATATGATTTTTTTCCTTTTAAAAATGAAGAGTTCTAAACCTTAAATATATTTATTTTATCTATAAGAACATTTAGCACAACACACTAGTACAGATTTCACATATACTTTACTCGGTGGCAGTTTTTTGATCGACGCAAAAGATCAATTAACTGACGCATATACATCCTCAAATGAGATTTAAGTTAAACTAATTTATTTAGTTTATTACATAATGTCATAATTAAGCACGGTCCCGATTAAAGCGTACACATAACAACTGTAGCAAAATTACACAGCTTTACTTAGCATAAATTTAGCTATTGCTTTCCTCCAACTTGTAAAAAAAATATGCATACTCTAGTATAAACTTCTTATGTTATGTTTGGCTGAGAAGAATGGAACGGAATGAAATCACGTATGTTATGTTATGTTTGTATTGCCCATTATCCAACTTACAGCCGTCCTCAATTATTAGATATTTGGGAATCTATCGAGCCTTTTCTTTTTGCTAATGTCCACGTTCCGTAGTGATCATGATCTCCGGAAGACCATTCTCTTTCGAATTGCAGTTGTCATGTATTTCACAGGAATGTTCCAACACAGAGTAGAATCGACCATCGAAGAGATTAGCTGACAACAGTCAAAAGAGTCCCAACTGAGCAATTTTGTTGTCATGGATCATGGAGAACATATTTTAGGGATGTTGCGATTTAGAAATGAGCTTGGGCTTTACTAAAATACTCAAACTGTTACATCTCTTAAACTCACTCACAGAAACAAGATATAACAGCTATGTATATAACTGATAAAGAAGAATATACTGCAGATAAAAGCAAACTTTTATTTCTTTTCACTTGACTAATAAAGCAACGTACAGGAGATTAAATAGGCCAACTACAGAGACCATTGTGATGCAGTAACCAACTCCTACAATTTCTCTAGCACTCCTCCTTATTCAACACAATGCCTAAAAACACTACAACTGACACCTGACTACTTCAACTTAATTCAAACGTGTCTGACTCACATAAATAAAAGCATTACATCAAATAAATAAAGCAAATAATTAATAACAAAATTTAAGATTATTCCAACAATCACCCCCATAATCTTAAATTTACGAAGCACTTTCTCTTCGCCTGTGATGCACTTCTCACCACCATCAATTTTGATGCACCTTCTCATCAAAAACACTTTGGAGCACTTCTCTCCAAAAACACTTTGGAGCACTTTCTCTCCACAATTCTAAAGGAGTGGTTCTCCCTCGATCAATTGTGCCATCCTTTCTTCATCATTCTGGGATCTACAATTCTTTGCCAAATGCCCATATTTTTTGCATTTGTAGCATTGTGGCTTTCCTTTGTACCAACAGTCGTTTTCTTCATGTCCCATTTTATGACAATGGTTGCATTGAACTATGTTGCCCGTGCCTTTTGAGGATGAAGCTTTAGCTAATAGCAATCCCTCATTTTTTTCCTCCAATTTCTTCCTCCCTCATTGATCTTCTTTGGTCCACGGCGTGAAGTGAATTGATCAATTCTGAAACAGTTAATTTCGAAAGATCTTTAGTATCTTCAAGTGAGGAAATTTTAGTTTCATACCTCTCGGGAAGAGTCACTAAAAGTTTGTCCACAACTCTTTGACTTGAGAAATCTCCACCAAGTAGTTTGATTTGGTTAACAATGGACATCAACCTACTCCCATATTCCTTGACGCCTTCATTACTTTTCATTCTTATCATCTCAAACTCTCTCTTGAGGTTCAGAATTTGCATCAGTTTGGTTTGTTGGTTGCCTTCAAATTCTTCCTTAATTTTTGTCCATGCTTCTTTAGGAGTATCACAACCCATAATAGTTGTAAAGATCTCTTCCGACACAGCCGAATGTAGACATGAAAGTGCCTTAGCTTCTCTTGCCACTTCTTCGTCACGTTTTTTGATTTGAGCTGCCGTTGGATTTTGTGGAAGAGGGGTTGGCTCAACATCACTCTCAATTGCTTCCCACAAACTCATAGCTTTCAAATATGATTTCATTTTGATAGCCCATAAATTATAATGATCTCCTTTGAATGTTGGAATAGAGATGGAGAAGTTGTTTGATGCCATGGAATATATTAAGGATAATATATATATGTATATGTGTATTTTTATAAGAGTTTGCAAGCCCTAGATCATATGGCTCTGATACCACTGTTGCGATTTAGAAATGAGCTTGGGCTTTACTAAAATACTCAAACTGTTACATCTCTTAAACTCACTCACAGAAACAAGATATAACAGCTATGTATATAACTGATAAAGAAGAATATACTGCAGATAAAAGCAAACTTTTATTTCTTTTCACTTGACTAATAAAGCAACGTACAGGAGATTAAATAGGCCAACTACACAGACCATTGTGATGTAGTAACCAACTCCTACAATTTCTCTAGCACTCCTCCTTATTCAACACAATGCCTAAAAAACACTACAACTGACACCTGACTACTTCAACTTAATTCAAACGTGTCTGACTCACATAAATAAAAGCATTACATCAAATAAATAAAGCAAATAATTAATAACAAAATTTAAGATTATTCCAACAAGGGCGAGAACACTTTCGTTTTGCACCAAAACAATATTACATTGAAAATGTGTAAAGTAGTTGTTCCGCACTGTGCAGAACAATTGGTTTTACTCTTCTGACATAAAAATTGTTCTCACCCGAATTACTGTCCTGGTAATAAACACACAACTTATTTTATTCAACAAACAAACAAACAGCTACAGCTTTCTTCATTTTTTCCACGAGGCTTCAGCCTTTCTTCTTACACTAGAGCTTTAGCTCTTTCTCTCAACACTACTTAGTACTTATTAACAATATTTCAATTCAGTGATAAGTCTTTGTCACTTCTTTCACTTTACTACACACAATCACATATTTATTTATCTTATCTTCGAAACAAGCTGTGATCTATTTGATCATGCTAACTTGACAACCTTAATATCCAGACCTTCAGGAAGTGTGTTTCTTGACTGCATAAAGCTGGTGAATCTGTGAATTCTGAACAATACATGAGCTATTATTCTGCTAGGATTTGATTTACGACACTCTCTCCTTCATAATATGCTTCCTTATACCTGGAAAATGGACCCTTATAATGTAATCCTTCCAATCTATAGAACTTACATCGAATCCAAACTCTTTTCTTTCTTTCCCGGACAAGCACTTCATTAATTTCTCAACTCCGTTATTATCAAACCTGCACTTGTATATGTGAGTCTTAAAAGATATATAAATTTATTAAGTTATGATTGATTTAAATGTGTTGAGGAAGACTCTATTTGAACTGAAATTTAGTAGAGGTTTAAATCAGACTGGTTATACCTGTTGAAAGCAAAACTAAAATATATGGACTGAGTGTTTGTTTTGAGAGGAAACTGTTCTTCTCATTTCTCATCTTCAAAACAGAATACATGAAGGAAATAAATAAGCAAATTACATCGTACGTGATACTAACTAACTGCTGAAAACCAGGAACTAAGATAGCCACTTCCCTGACTTATTCATACATCTAACACTACTCCACTATGCTCCTAAAACAACGCAACGTTCTACTTGACCTATTCAGCTGATCATTAGCTGATCAAAACAAATAAACTAAAACTTTAAAACAATAAAACAATAAAACAATAAAACAAAACAAGTTAGATTAATTTCCAACAATCTCTCCCTTAATCTAAACTTGTTTCATGCAAACCTTCCAGCCCGTATGGCTTATTCAACTGAGCCCGTATGGCTTTCAAATTGAGCCCGTATGGCTAGTAATCTGAGCCCGTATGGCTAATAATCTAAACCTGACTAAACAGAATTTACAAAGCACTTCTCTTCATCTGTGATGCACTTCTCACCACCATCAATTTGCATTTCTATGATGTACTTTTTGTCGTACATTCATTTCCATTTTGTGACGCACTTCTCGTCACCTATATATTTTGTTGATGCACATTATCACCAACATCAAAATTCTGGAGCACTTCTCTCCTTCTGTTTCCCGACCTTCAGTAGTCTTTTCCGGCATCACCTCATCTTTCTCGGCAGCTCCATACTACATATGCATCCCATACTACACACGCAGCTTTGCCACCGGCGTCCGTGCCGCCACCATCCGGCGACAACCCAAGGACCGGAGGGAAGGCTGTTAAGCCTTGAACCCCCTCCTCTAGCTTTGATACCACTGTTGAAAGCAAAACTAAAATATATGGACTGAGTGTTTGTTTTGAGAGGAAACTGTTCTTCTCATTTCTCATCTTCAAAACAGAATACATGAAGGAAATAAATAAGCAAATTACATCGTACGTGATACTAACTAACTGCTGAAAACCAGGAACTAAGATAGCCACTTCCCTGACTTATTCATACGTCTAACACTACTCCACTATGCTCCTAAAACAACGCAACGTTCTACTTGACCTAGTCAGCTGATCATTAGCTGATCAAAACAAATAAACTAAAACTTTAAAACAATAAAACAATAAAACAAAACAAGTTAGATTAATTTCCAACAATACCTTCCATCAAAGAAGGAATAAGGTAGATATAGTTCAGCCAAGTACTTCAAATGTTCCATTGATTTTCTTCTAATAAGTTCCTTTCTTGGGGAAATCTTTTCATTACCGTTGGTGTTCTTCATGTCAGACAAAAAATCTTTTAGGGATGTGAAGAACTTGAATGCTGAAATGTGGATCGGATTTCCCATGCGATCAAAGCAAGGACATAGGCTGAAATGCTGATAGGCCATGTCCAACAAGTCCCTGCAAATCAAAGGATTCGCAACAGATGAGGTAATCTGGTACACGTGATCATCACTAGAATTGCTGTCTTCTGGTTTACTTTCTTCGCTGCCATGTTTTGCTATGGCTGCTAATGTTGAATTTACCACAATGTCAACCGGTACCTGTAATAAGTAGTATATGAGTGTTGCATTCTGCTATTGATGCAGATTTTTAAGTTTCAATTAGCATTTCTTATATGGCACTGATTACAATTTATACTAGTTCACACACTTTGCAAAGACTAAAGAGATCATGTTTCATCTTGGTAAAAAAAATTACCACATCCAAAGCAATATTGGGATCTGAGTAAAAACCAGGGATCTTCCCTTTTCCGTACAAGAGCATAAATGGATCTATCATCCTGTGCATAACTGGATCTATCAGTAGTTACTCAAGTGTCAACAAAATACAAGCCTATAAGGTATCACTGATCTCTTATAATTCATTTATAATTCGTTCATATGAATTTTATGCATAAAATTTATTTAAATATTGTCTAACGCCATTTGAGGGTCATGTGCAGTTACCTGTTACCTTCTATCCAACCCGGAAATGGTTCTTTTAAAGTGCTTTCGATGACACTAGGCCGAATTATGATCACAGGTAGGTGTCCTTTTATATCTTCAACTACCATTTCACCCATTGCTTTGGTAAATGCATAGGTGTTTGGCCACCCATATTCCTGTGCCCTACTCCACCCATGCATTTTCGTTTATTTTCATACGCATATTCTCAAGTATTTGTTTTCTATAATTTTTATTCAAGATTTTGAGACTGAGATAGAGGATATATATATACTTACCAACTCATACCAAAATCCTTTAGTTTTTGATCAATTTCGTTTTCTTTTAAAGATTTTTTCATTTCTGATGCAAGCTTTATTTCGGCTTTGATGTCCAAGCCATGATCATGTTTATGTGGTGCTTCAAATATATCAGAACTGCTTGCTACATAATTCCCCTTGCCACGTGACTGTCCAATGATCTTTCCTTCACTTTGTCTAGAAGCATAAGCTGTACCAATAAAAAGACTAACAAATTACTGCTTAACTCTTGTTTGATTCTAGTCTCCAGAGCCTTGCATACGTAATTTTTTGATTGATTACCTGTTGTACCAATAAAAAGACTATCCAATGATTGATTACCTGTTGATACTTGAGCTTTACACACTTCTTAGCAAAATTTAGAATCCGTGCAGCACCTACCATGTTAAGATCAAGAGCAACGTCAAACCTGGGAGAATATATTAGACAATCAGAATGATGAAACATATTCTTCCTCCAGCAGAAGAGACAATATAAATTTTTTTACTATATCAAAAAAAAGCTGGCTACCTTTCGGCAACTGTTGTAGTGGCTGCAGAGTTGATGATTGCATCCACTTCTCTTGCTATACAATTAGCAACATCTTCCTCTACACCTAAATTTGTTTCACACATATTTCCAACCACAGGAACCAACTTGCTCAAGATAAATTTTTCGAAGAATGTTCCATGCTTCTCCCGTAGACGCCTGAAGAGTTCTGTATTTACAATCTGTTGCAGGCAATATGCTTAAGTACTCCACAATCTTAATATTTTTATGCATGCATGGAAACTACAAAATGAAGAGATCCTGTGATATTAGTGTCACATAGTGTGTTCCTGATTTGATTTGAAGACCTACCTGAGTGTGAGGTTTTGACCTATGTCAGGAATGAAACCCCATGAACTTGTCTTCTAACTGTTCCAACCTTTAAGAGGGACATGAATACTCTACTTTTGCAGTGTATGACTATTTATTCTCATTCAGTAGTATTCTCTCTTATGAAATTTGAATCGAGGATCTGTTTTTTGTCTTGTTGGCTACCAAAAATGACCTTCGAATTTGTTAAATGACATAATTCTGTTTCATTGCAATGTGTTTAATACAGTTAGTACATGTCAAGATTCTTATGCCACATTGCCACTAACCTCTACTAGTTGAGGCAAGGCTCGAGAAATAAAAACCATCTCAAGCTATTTGAACTTATCTGATGATTTTGGGAGGACCCCTTTCAGTCAAATGCTCAATTTCTAATACATGTACCATTATGTATTACTACTAAAGATCGTGAATGTTGCTTATCAGTCTTGGTTGAAATTTCAACTAGTGCATTCGAATTATTATTCCTTACAAAGTGGCGGGCTCATTAGATTTTTCATTATCATGGAGCTTTAAGGAAAAAGAAAAGAAAAGGCAAAGTAGAAGTACAACTACTTTGCCCAATTGCTTTGTTTTGGGACTCGGCTAGAAATATTGAACATGGATGTGTACAAGAGTTGGACTCGACAGTATTTTTTAAAATTATTAAAAGTTTTAGTCTAGTACAAATGTCTAATTAAGACCGAGGTTTCAATAATTCATATCTGAGTGGTGAGTTTCAACACTAGTACTCAAGATAAAATGAAGAGTCCGGTCATGAACATAATGAGTAGTGAAGAGTCCGCTAGTACATAAGAAAAGAGAATGCATGCAAGCAGTGTTGTAGTTATGTGTATTAGGGTTTATGTATATATTTCAGTATGTGAGGTGTGGAACAGAATAAGGAAACAAGAGGCTTAAATTTCTGTTATCACATTGATCAATCTTTAGCCTCCTTATATAATAGGAGAATATAAACCAAATACATGAATGATAATAATAGATACATGATCAGATACATCTCCTTAATTCTATGAATCATAATTAATGCACTCCTCAACTTCCATAATATTAGTTTATCCAACATATTCCTCCCTTAAACTAATTCCTTTCGATCCTTCATTCCCATCATCCTTTTGTAAGTATCTAGCAAAGCTTTGGACATTGATTTAGTGAGCACATCTGCAACCTGATCTCGACTAGCAACATGACGTAAATGCACATTCTTCTCCTTTACATGCTCCCGAATAAAATGAAATCGAACATCAATGTGTTTGCTCCTTTCATGATGCACTGGATTCCTGGCAAGCTCAATTGCAGACTTGTTGTCAATGCAAACTTCAGTTGATCTCTGTTGTGGAATTCTCAATTCACTAAGTAACCTTCTTAACCATATAGCATGCCAAACACAGTGAGAGGCTGCCACATATTCTGCCTCACAGGTTGATAATGCCACTATCGGCTGCTTCTTAGAATACCATGTAAATGCAGTGTCTCCCATAAAAAACAAGTAACCAGATGTGCTTTTTCGTTCATCCACATCTCCACACCAATCACTATCAGAATATCCCTGCAATTTGTAGTCCTCAGTTCTGGAATAAAACAATCCCAGAGTTTTTGTTCCTTGGATATAACGCAGAATTCTTTTAATTGCCTTCCAGTGTGACTGTTTCGGATCCTTCATGAATCTACTTACAATCCCAACACTATAAGCAATGTCAGGTCTTGTGCAAGTAAGATACCTCAAGCTTCCAACTAAACTTTGATATAAATTTGCTTCCACTGAATTTCCTCCCTCAAATTTAGAAAGTTTTGTTCCCAGTTCCATGGGTGTTGCTACTGGATTGCAATGCTCCATTCTGAACTTCTTCAATATAGCATTAGCATACGCTTCTTGAGATATAAAAATTCCTGATTTCTCTTGCTTCACTTCAATGCCAAGAAAAAATCTCATCAAACCCAAATCTGTCATCTCGAATTCTTGAGTCATCTCCTTCTTAAACTCCTTAATCATCTCTTCATTGTTGCCCATAAAGATAAGATCATCAACATAAAGTGCAACGAATAGTAATTTACCTTGCCTTTCCTTGACATAGAGAGCAGCTTCATAAGGACATTGCACAAATCCATTGTTCTTGAAGTAGGCATCAATTCGAGTGTTCCAAGCACGTGGCGCCTATTTTAAACCATATAGCGCTTTATATAATCTCAACACCATTCTTTCTTTACCTGTTTTTACATATCCAGGTGGCTGGCTCACGTACACTTCCTCTTCGAGCGTTCCATTTAAAAAGGCTGACTTTACGTCCATCTGGTAAATAGGCCATTTACATTGAGCTGCTTGAGAGATCAAAAGTCGGATTGTCTCCATTCTGGCAACAGGGGCGAAAACCTCATCATAGTCTATTCCGGCTTTTTGTCGGTAGCCTTTTGCAACTAACCGCGTCTTATATCTTTCTACTTCCCCTTGAGCATTTATTTTCTTTTTATAAATCCACTTAACATCAATAGGCTTACAACCTTCTGGAGGTTCAACAAGTTCCCACGTTTTATTTTTTTCGATGGCTTTGATTTCTTCATCCATTGCAGCATTCCATTTCTTGTCTTTCACTGCTTCTCCAAAATCTATGCTTTCTGCATCAGCCACCAAACACACTAGGTGTACCTCACCATGTTCATATATATCTTGTAAACTTCTCGTTCTAGGATTCCTGGGCTCATCCTCATCATATTCTTCTTCTCCAGGTGTATCAAAATTTGTCGGTGAGATTTTAGAAATTGGAACATCAGCTTCTTTTGCTGCTTCTACTGGTGCTTTATTCCAGTTCCACGTATCATCTTCTTGAATTTTTACATCTCGACTTATAACCACCTTCATAGAAATCGGGTCCAGGAGCCTATAAGCTTTTGTTTTCTCGTCATATCCAATGAATATGTACTTCCTGCTCTTGTCATCCAGCTTTGTTCTCTTTTGATCGGGAACATGTGAATATGCCACGCTCCCAAAAACTTTTAGGTGTGATATAGTAGGCTTCCTTCCGCTCCATAATTCTTGAGGTGTTTCATTTCCCAAAATAGAGTGTGGACAGCGATTCTGCATATATACAGCACACTGTACAGCTTCCGCCCAGAGTTCTTTAGGCAGTTCCTTGCACTTTAACATTGATCGAACCATATCTAAGATAGTCCGATTTTTGCATTCAGCCACGCCATTCTGCTGTGGTGAATATGGAGCAGTTAAGAACCTTCTAATTCCCTGCTCTTCACAGTATTCTGTGAAAGCTTTTGACGTATATTCTCCGCCTCTATCTGAACGCAATGCCATGATTTGTAGTCCTGCCTTCTTTTCTACCAGTGCTTTAAATTTCTTGAATACTTTTATTTGCCTCAGATTTTTCATTTAAGAAATAAACCCATGTTCTTCGAGAATAATCATCGATGAAAGTAATAAAGTACCTCCTGGAACCATATGACATAGGTGTAATTGGACCACATATGTCCGTGTGAACTAACTCGAGAGGCTGTGAAGCACGATAAGTTGCCTTCTTCTGGAATGAGTTTCTTGTTTGTTTTCCCAGCACACATTCTTCACAAAAGTTTCCTGTACAATCCAAGCTTGGCATTCCATGGACCATTCTTTTACTCACCAGCTGCTTTAAACCACCATAGTGTAGGTGTCCAAGTCTCTTGTGCCATAAAATTGCTTTGTCCTCTGACTTTGCTTGCAAACAAATCTCCTGTATATTTTTCAAATTCAACTTGAACATCCGTTTTTCCGACATTTCAGTTTTAGCAATGATCCTGCCAAATTTGTCCTTCAAAGACATGATTTTATTTTCCATGAAAATTGAGTATCCTTTTTCCAGCAGTTGTCCAAGGCTTAAAATATTATTTTTCATGTCAGGAACGTAATACACATCTTCAATAGTTCCTTGTTTTCCATCTTTTCTAGTAAAACATATTTCACCCTTTCCTTTTACTTCTATTTTGGATGAATCTCCAAATGACAGAACTCCAGAATTTATTTCATTTAAATCAGTAAAGAGATGTTTGAGACCAGTCATATGGTTGCTGACCCCACTATCAAGATACCAAAAAATTTCATCTTCAGGAATCATACCTTTACAGGCCATTAGAAGAACACCTTTATCTTGTTGCTCCTCCGTTTCGACTAGATTTGCATTTTCCTCCACCTTCATGTTAAACCAGCAATCTTTGGCAAAGTGTCCAAATTTTCCACAATTGTAACATTCTACAGATCTGCTTCCTCTTCCAGAATATGATCTTCCACCTCTGCCACGTCCACGTTCTTGACCACGCCAATTTTGTTGATTTGTCTGCACCTTCTCTTCAAATCTGTTGCTTACAGGACCACGTCCTCTACCTCGATTAAAATTCTGTCTTGCACGTCCACGTCCTCTTCCTCTACTGTATTGTGTATACAATACTTTATCTTTGTCTTCAACCGAGACATCAGTTTTCAACACTTGAGATTCTGTCTCCTCCTTCTTTAATAATCTTTCTGAATATGCTTGCAGAGACCCCATAAGTTGATCAATGGTCATGGTCTCTATATCATTTGACTCTTCAATAGAAATTCCAACAAGTTGCAATTTTGTATTCGAAGATCTTAATATTTTCTCATTCACACGTGCATCTTCAATCTTTTCTCCATAATTCTTCATTTGATTTACAATAGAGGAAACCCTCGTGAAGTAATCCGGAACTGATTCCATGTTTTTCATATGTAAAGACTCAAATTCACCACGTAAGGTTTGTAATCGTACCTTTTTTACTTTGTCAACACCTTTAAAATTATTCTGCAAAATCTCCCAGGCCTCCTTTGCTTTTGTAGCAGATGCAACCTTCTCAAACATGCCTTCATCAAGGCCCATATGTATAATAGAAAAAGCTTGTTGATCTTGTTTTCGAGCCTTGGCAAGAGCGTTTTTCTGACCTTGATTTAAAGCTCCTTCGTTCTCTGGTTCATCGTATCCTTTGTCAATAATTTCCCATGCCTCATGTGATCCAAGCAAAGCTTCCATTCGTAGACACCAGTGGCCATAGTTTTCTTTGGTAAGTTTTGGAACAACAAAAGAATTATTCATGTTTGTAGGCTCTGATACCAATCTGTTGTAGTTATGTGTATTAGGGTTTATGTATATATTTCAGTATGTGAGGTGTGGAACAGAATAAGGAAACACGAGGCTTAAATTTCTGTTATCACATTGATTAATCTTTATAGCCTCCTTATATAATAGGAGAATATAAACCAAATACATGAATGATAATAATAGATACATGATCAGATACATCTCCTTAATTCTATGAATCATAATTAATACACTCCTCAACTTCCATAATATTAGTTTATCCAACAAGCAGTGCACAGGTAAACAAAAATCATAACAACTATGGAAGTACAGTTATATGAGCTGATAAGCATATTTAGCAGACCAAATTTTCTCCAGGATATAGTGGCATGGAGACGACAAGATGTGTTAGTTTCTTCTTAATTGTACTTCTTTTTTGGTTCTTAGTTTCATGACTATATATAGTTGCCGAATATAGATAGCTAGTATGTTGGTCTTATTTCAAAATTTCTTTCCTCTTTTGTCATCATCATAAGTTACGGAGAGAACTAAATGATCAAGGGCAGGTCTCATAACGACAAGATTAGAGATCTGCCACTTTAGCGCGAGAACAGTGAGAACACTATTGTTCAGTGCACCATTACAATATAAATGTGAAAATGCATAAAACAATTGTTCTGCACTTTTTAAGAGAGGAATTGTTCTCACTGTTCTAACATAAAAATTGTTCTCGTCCGAATAATTTCCCCTGTACTAAACACACAACTTATTTATTCATCAAACAAACAAATAGCTTCAACTTTCTTTATTTTGTCCACAAGGCTTCAGCCTTTTTTCTCACACTAGAGCTTCAGCTCTTTCTTTCTCTCAGTTCTGTTTACTTGCACATGTTCATTTTATATAGCAACAATAGCTACTGCATTTTTACTTCTTTCACTTTACTACACACGATCACAGATTTATTTATCTCATCTTCGAACCTAGCTGTGATCTATTTGATCATGAAGAACTTCAGGAAGTTTGTTTCTTGACTGCAGAAAGCTGGTGAATCTGTGAATTCTGAATAATACAGCTATTATACTGCAAGGGTTTGATTTCCGACACTCTCTCCTTCATAACATGCTTCCTTATACCTGGAAAATGGACCCTTATAATGTAATCCTTCCAATCTATAGAACTTACATCGAATCCAAACTCTTTTCTTTCTTTTTCGGACAAGCACTTCATTAGTTTCTCAACTCCTTTATTATCAAACCTGCATTTGCATGTGTGAATCTTAAAAGATATACATAATGTTTGTATTAAGTTATGATTTATTTATATGTATTGAGGAAGACTATATTTGCATTGAAAATTAGTAGAGGTTTGAATCAGACTGGTACCTTCCATCAAAGAAGGAATAAGGTTGATATATTTCAGCCAAGTACTTAAAATGTTCCATTGATTTTCTTCTAATAAGTTCCTTTCTCGGGGAAATCTTTTCATTACCGTTGGTGTTCTTCATGTCAGACAAAAAATCTTTTAGGGATGTGAAGAACTTGAATGCTGAAATGTGGATCGGATTTCCCATGCGATCAAAGCAAGGACATAGGCTGAAATGCTGATATGCCATGTCCAACAAGTCCCTGCAAATCAAAGGATTCGCAACAGATGAGGTAATCTGGTACACGTGATCATCACTAGAATTGCTGTCTTCTGGTTTACTTTCTTCGCTGCCATGTTTTGCTATGGCTGCTAATGTTGAATTTACCACAATGTCAACCGGTACCTGTAATAAGTAGTATATGAGTGTTGCATTCTGCTATTGATGCAGATTTTTAAGTTTCAATTAGCATTTCTTATATGGCACTGATTACAATTTATACTAGTTCACACACTTTGCAAAGACTAAAGAGATCATGTTTCATCTTGGTAAAAAAAATTACCACATCCAAAGCAATATTGGGATCTGAGTAAAAACCAGGGATCTTCCCTTTTCCGTACAAGAGCATAAATGGATCTATCATCCTGTGCATAACTGGATCTATCAGTAGTTACTCAAGTGTCAACAAAATACAAGCCTATAAGGTATCACTGATCTCTTATAATTCATTTATAATTCGTTCATATGAATTTTATGCGTAAAATTTATTTAAATATTGTCTAACGCCATTTGAGGGTCATGTGCAGTTACCTGTTACCTTCTATCCAACCTGGAAATGGTTCTTTTAAAGTGCTTTCGATGATACTAGGCCGAATTATGATCACAGGTAGGTGTACTTTTATATCTTCAACTACCATTTCACCCATTGCTTTGGTAAATGCATAGGTGTTTGGCCACCCATATTCCTGTGCCCTACTCCACCCATGCATTTTCGTTTATTTTCATACACATATTCTGAAGGACTGAAATTCAATTGTTTTCTAAAAATTGTATTCAAGATTTTGAGACATAGCTAGATAGAGCATTTATACTTACCTACTCATACCGAAATCCTTGAGTTTTTGATCAATTTCGTTATCTTTGAAAGATTTTTTCATTTCTGATGCAAGCTTTATTTGGGCTTTGATGTCCAAGCCATGGACATGTTTATCTGGTGCTTCAAATATATCAGAACTGCTTGCTACATAGTGCCCCTTACCAAATGACTGTTCAATGATCATTCCTTCACGTTGTCTAGAAGCATAAGCTGTACCAATATAAAGACTAACAAATTATACAACTTAACTCTAGTTCGATCTCTAAACCCTTGCGTACAAAATCTGATGACTAATGATATATTAACCTGATTGATTACCTGTTGATACATGCACATATAAGTTGAGCTTTTCACACTTCTTAGCAAAATTTACAATCCGTGCAGCACCTACCGTGTTAAGATCAACAGCAACGTCAAACCTGGCAGAATATAAGACAATCAGAAGGAAGAAACATATTCTTCCGGTTCCTCCAGCCCAGGAGAATATAATCTTTTTAATTATATGTAACAAAAGCCAACTACCTTTCGTCGAATGTTGTAGTGGCTGCAGAGTTGATGATCACGTCCACTTCTCTCGCTACACGATTAGCTACATCTTCCTGTATACCTAGATCTGTTTCACACATATTTCCAACCACAGGAACCAACTTGCTCAAGATAAATTTTTCGAAGAACATTCCATGCTTCTCTCGTAGACACTTGAAGAGTTCTGTATTTATAATCTGTTGAATGCAATATGCATAATTAAGTACTCCACAATCTTAAATCTCAATATTCTTATGCATGCATGGAAATGACAAAACCAAACAAAACGATTAATTGACATACTTCATTCAATAATCTTTCCGTTGCAGCCTCTTCATTCTTGGCTTTGATAAGCAAAAATATCTTACCCACCTCTGGCATGGTCCTCAAAATCTTCTCTACAAGAACTGTACAGAAGGAAAAGAATTAAAACAAGAAACAAATTACTGCTTGTTTGTTTTACGTAGTAGTAAAGTGTACCTTTCGCTAAGAATCCAGTTGCACCTGTAATAAGAAGCTTCTTCCCACTAAAAAATTCAATGATACCAAGACCATCGAGCATTTTCGAACTTAACTGGCCATTAATTGACACAGATTCTTTTTCAATTATACCACTGATTTTCCCATTCTTTGCAGGTAGATTGAGACCACAATTAGAGAGGTTTTTAGGTATCTGAATCTGAACATGATCAGCAGAGCAGAACACAGAAGTAGTACCTGTCTTCTTCTTTCCCGACATTAAATTATTAGTAGAAACTTTTTTTTTGTTTAGTTTTTGTGTACTTGAAATAAGATAGAGACTTGGAGAAATAGTTCCCATGGACACCAATAATACTGACATGATTTAATTATAAGAGAAGGCTAAATTTGGATGAAAGCTCAGAGGTTCGTTTTAGCAAAAAATCGTAATTGCAGTAGAATTATACAAAGTCAGCTTTCTATATATACTGAGCGTTTATAGTTGCAAAATCTTGAATTAGGGCCTCTTTTCATTTTTTCCTTTTTCAGCAACTAGAATTGTACGTTTCTGCATAGCTATTCAACGACCTCCGGTTGTTTTTTCTCTGATATTTTGTTCAAGTAGTAGGTTTTTTGGTTACTGATCACATGCATCTGGATTCAAAATGCTTTTATTTAATTTAAGTTAGAATTAAAGAAAAAACCTACTAAATCAAAAATTACAAACTAACATACAATTTTCTTTTGGTTAGCCAAAAACTAACATAAAAGGTTGTTAACCAATAATTTGATAATATCATGACAATATGTCATACCAAATTTAAATTAATAAAAAAAATGAATGAATAAACCCCACCAACACATATAAAGATTAGAAAAATATAAAAAGTACTTTTCAAAAAATAACATAAATTGTAGTCCAACAAAATTTAATGATTAAAAGAAAATAAAAAATCATTTCAAAAATACAATATAAATTGAAATAAAAAAATATAATTAAGAGAATAAGTATCTTAAGGTTAAAATTTACAAAACTAGTATAAATAAAGAGCTTTAACACACTCCTACACCCATTTTCTGATCAAACTCTCTTAATGTTAGACAACAAGGTTTCAGTTTTCAAGGTGAAGGTGGAGTTCTACATATCTGCAAGGGTTCTGATGTGGTCTTGAAAGGTGTTAAACGTGGTACCTTGTATCTTCTTCAAGGTTCTACGTTATCAGGTTCTGTTGTTGTCGCGTCCTCGGAGATTGATAAGGAAAACATGACCAGGTTGTGGCACATGAGGCTTGGTCACATGAGTGCGGGATGCAAATTCTGTCAAAAGCTGATCTTCTTTGTGGTCATAAGGTCACGAGTCTTGAGTTTTGTGAACATTGTGTTTTTGGAAAGTTACATCGCAGCAAGTTTCCTAAAGCAACACATAGAACAAAAGGCATACTTGATTACATCTATGCTGATTGTTGGGGTCCTTCCTGGGTGGAGTCTTTAGGGTCACAGATATTTTGTGTCAATGATTGATGATTTCTCAAGAATGACTTAGTTGTTCATCATGAAGCATAAAAGTGAAGTCTTTAAGATTTTCACGCAGTGGAAGACATTAGTGGATAATCAAACAAGGAATAAGATTAAGAGGTTGTGAACTGATAATGATCTGGAATTTTGCTCATCTAAGTTTGATGAGTTATGCAAGAATGAAGGGTTTCTAGGCATCATACAGTCAGGGATACACCACAGCAGAATGGTGTAGCAGAACGTATGAATCAGACACTTCTGGAGAGAGCTAGGTGCATGCTCTCTAATGTTGGACTAACTAGAAGATTCTGGGCAGAAGCGGTTACAACAACATGTTATCTGATATATCGTGGACCTCACACAGGTTATGAGCATTGGCAAGCTGTGAAGAAAGTTTTTCGGTACCTAAAAGGTACGTCTGATGTTGGTCTCATTTATGGAGGTGATATAGAGTGTTTGGTCACAGGGTTTTCAGACTCTGATTATGCTGGAGATGTTGACAGTAGAAGATCTATGACTGGTTATGCTTTCACTCTGGGTGGTTCAATTGTCAGTTGGAAAGCTACTCTGCAACTTACGGTGACTTTGTCTACTACAGAAACAGAGTACATTGCATTGACAGAAGCAGCAAAAGAAAGAATCTGGTTGAAAGGATTGGTCAGTGATTTGGGTCTACATCATGATCAGGCTACGGTGTATTGTGACAGTCCTAGTGCAATTTGTGTAGCTAAGGATCAAGTCCATCATGAGAGGACTAAGCACATAGATGTAAGATATCATTTTCTAAGAAGTGAGAAGAGAATCAAGGTGAGCAAAGTGGGTGCTGCTGATAACCCAACTGATACGCTCACCAAGCCGGTTTCACATAGCAAGTTTCAACATTGTTTGGACTTGTTAAATATTCGGAGTTGTTGATTGCCCTTTTAGGGCAAAAATCTGAGGCAGAAGAGTTTTTTCTGGTACATTTGGCATTATTATGGTGCATCTGCACTACGCCATAGATGGCCGGATGCAATACTTTTAAATTGCAACGCTCACTTTGTGTTACAATTGATACACTATTTTTTAACTACTCCAATACTTCGGAGGCACTGTTACATTACACATAAATGTCCTGTTACAATAGAACAGACTCTGTTGCAAAAGACTTATTGTGTTACTATATCGAGATAGTGTTGCATGATTAATTTTTAATTAAAAATAATATTAAAAAAGGTAGGCCCCACAGAAAAAAGTGGGTCCCACTAATTTTTCTAATTTTTAATTAAAAATTAATTAATAATTAATTAACACAGATCACACAAGGGTAGCTTGTTTTCCTCATTCAGTTTCTAATTTGTGAGAAATTCCATGAATGATGAGTTTATCAGTAACCTGAAGCCCTCGACATGCCATTATCTGAGTATCTGATTGTGCTTCAAATCTGAAAGCATCAATAATCATCAGATATTGGTGGAGACCAATATAGTATGATATCAACAGGTCTTGTTCAGCAAATGTCTATTTTCAAAACTCTTATGATTGTATGGAGACCAGTATAGTGTTTTTTGTGTTCATGTGAGTTGTGGTTTAATATAATTATAATTTCTTTATTTCTAATACTTTATCAGGTTGTATCTCCAGTAAAAATGACATTTGAAATGTAAGAAGTGTACTGATTTTTTAATATTTTTTTGTACAACACCTATTTTGCAGTGTTATATGATAGGCTATGTATAGCCCGGACTTATCTTTGAGCTCTGATTTACCCGGAACCCGGATTACCATCCGAGCCATGGCTCGCCTCTTAGTCCAGACTCATCTTGGAGTCATGACCTACATACAAGTCCGGATTCGTAGTGAGATCGTGGCTCACCCTCGAGCCCGGACTCAAGCACGAAGTTTAACTCTCCTGGCGGCAAAGGCAATATCTTGCGTGAGAAAAACTATGCCTCATTAGGTGACGTGCCTAGGTCATCATTGATGGTCACACCTAATAACGACACGTAAGGATACCTAATGATTGGCACAATTATGTCCTATCTAAGCCACACGCCAGCAGGAGCCTGGCACACGACACCACAATCCTTCACCTGGACACGTGCAATCCATCAACATCACCCAGGTGTCCTACCTACCTAGGATTCAACGCTCATGATTGCAGATACAACCCCTGAACCCTAATTATGGGCCTATAAATAACCCAAGAAGGAAAAGTTTAGGGGTTACATTCTCTTTGACACACTTACCCTATACTATACACACACTATACATACACCCTCCATTTTTAGATTTCTATACAGTCTTATTCTCTCTTCCAAAGCCTCCACTTATTCTCACGCCGGAGGCGCCGCCAGGGTCCAAACCCCCCTCCGGTGTTGTTTTGCAGACACCCAACAGCAGCAAAACCGCATCCAGGCGTGGGGAACGGCTGAGAAGGGCTAGATCGGGACTTGGAGTTATCATTTGGCGCTAGAAGGAGAGGAACCCTGTCTTGTGGTCATGGTGACGCTAGACTCACCATCTTCAACAAGCTCTTTCATCTTTGAAGGAGTCCTGAGTAAACCCAGTAAGATCTAAACAAACCCACTCTTTTAACCATGAAAATGAACTCCTTAGCCCATTTCTTCAATGTATACATGTCTATTAGCCTTGTTTAGCCCAGATCTGTTGGTTTTTAGTCTTGTTTAGCTTTATCTAGCTTTCTTACTATGTTTGTTGCTTAGATCTATTTTGTTCCCCTATAGATCTACCTTAAAATCCCATTTTTCTTGCTTTGAGACACACCAAATCCAGAAACTACATGCATACGTTGATTCACCTTCATTGATAAAACCCAGATCTAGTTAAGATTTTCTTTTTTATTAAAAAATTGTGTGCCAAAAATTGTGTAATTTTTTGTTCTTGAATCATGGCTAGAGGAAGCAAATCTACACTGAGGCCCACAACCAGTACCCCAAGACAAGAACCACCCCCAAACCCGAACCCGAACCCGAACCCAAATGTTATTGAAATACCACCAACCCAGGTTCTGGCATCTCAAATAATCCGGCCTAATGATAAGGCAAGAATTCCAAATCCAAGCCTTTCAAAAAAATTACTTCCCCATTCCAATACTTCAAAGTAGATTGCTGTATGACGGGTTTAGCAGTTCCAGACGGATAGCCGCATTCTTCTGCCCGGAACCGGATCTCATATAGAGGTTCTTTGTTAGATTGGACGAGTTTAAAAAGTTGGTGGAAGAGTCGTAATGTGGGCTGATACCCCATTTTATTGCAAGCAGCAAGAGACCAGGTCATCCATTTAACCCCGTTGGGAGTAATTTGCATTATTGAAATTTTATATACATACTTACACAAGTGTTTTATAAATTGATGGCACCTGGGGTTCCATCCGGACCGAAGAGTCTCCAGCCAGACACCAACATAACCATCTGTAGGTCTGTGGTAAATCGTTTCCCCGGGCTGAGGCCATCTCCAACTAATTTCAGGCCCCAAGTGAAAAGCAGCCCTGACCAATTTGTCCATTTGAGCATCCGGGAGGCTTATAAATTTTTCTTTCAAAGGATAAGGGGCTTCGCTAATACCCATTTTGGAAAAAGTAGCATCAAATTCGGATTCATTATAGGACCCGGGATGGCCAAATTCCTGCCGACTCCTACAAGAAATACTAAGATCTCTATAATAAAATTTTTGCTCTATGGCCGGATCCTTCTTTACAAAGAAGTAGCTGGTATCCGACCAAAATCCGTCCGGAGTGCTGAGCACACCACCACGAGGAGGTTCGTGAACAAAGAGTTGGGTCACTAAAGGTCCAGATTGTTTCTTCTTCTTAGCCATTTTACACCAATATCGTTCTATAATATCCGGATTGTTAGAAATCGGAGAGTAGTTACAACTAGAAGAGGGTCAGAGAGGGGTATAAGTACACGACAGGCGCGATGAGCACGAGCCTTAATCCGAACCATAAACCTAGAAAGATCAATTTGAAGTAAGTTTTACTATTTCAGTCCGGATTATATATTCCCAATTATAAACAGTCATGTTACCGTAGCAGTTATCATTCAATTTCCATTTTCTACCGTAACCGGATTACGTACTAGCCAATTCATAAACCAGCTAAACCATTACTACCCGGATTATAAAACATTCCGGACTAATTACAAAGTCTCAGAAGCATGGACCGTCAAAAACATTTTAAACCAGAAACATATAACAAAAGCAAGATCAAAGTACATACACACAACAATACACACAAAGCTTCAAGCCAAGAACACGAAAGAGGATTTTTGAAACCCAGAACCAAAAACCAAAATACAATAATTCAAACCACATATCATCCAACATCAACCAAACAAACATAAACAGACTCTTATAACCACAAGCAACCATCAAAATAGCAAATATGCAAAAAATCCAACAAAACCCTCAAAACTCGAAGATGAACAGTCATAGTATAGCCCCAATTATAGACAAAACGATGAAGGAATAACGACAAATAAAGGATAAAATGCAAAGGGAACTGAGAGGATTACAAGCAAGCAGGAGCGCACGATGGCTTCAAAACAGAAACGCAGCAGTCGACGGGAAAAGAAAGCGCCGAAAAAGAGTTTCGGATGAGAGGTTAAAGAAAATAAGGGAAATGAGAAAGGGGGTTTTATAAAGGAGTAAAAGTAACCCCTGTAGAGACAGGTGGCAATACCCTATTGGCTGGCAAGAAAATGAAATACAAAAGAGAAGAAAAGACAGGAGTAATAATTGCGACAGCAGTTTACCTCGATTTCCGAGGCAAAAGGGGGCAGTGTCTTTTCAAAAGAAAAGGGGGAAAAACTGAAATCATTTCATATTCCAGGAAGACCAAAACGCCCTTTCAGTCTGGACTAGCTTCCCAATGAAGCCAGAATTGACTCTTAACACCGGATTGTCCTCCTTGATAACAATCCGGGTTGGGGGCAACAATCAAGCCAATAACTTTTTCTAAGTTACTCAAAGCTTTACAGCTTTGGACTTGAGAAAGAATCATGGTTGACTCTTAACACCGGATTGTCATCTTTGATAACAATCCGGGTTGGGGCAACAATCAAGCCAAGAAATTTATGGTTGACTTTTAACACCGGATTGTCATCCTTGATAACAATCCGGGTTGGGGGCAACAATCAAGCCAAGAAATTTTTCTAAGTTACTCAAAGCTTTACAGCTTTGGACTTGAGAAGGAACCATGGTTGACTCTTAACACCGGATTTCCACCCTTGATAACAATCCGGGTTGGGGGGCAACAATCAAGCCAAGAAATTTTTCTAAGTCACCCAAGGCCTACAACTTTGGACTTGAGAAAGAACCGTGGTTGACTCTTAACACCGGATTGCCACCCTTGATAACAATCCGGGTTGGGGGCAACAATCAAGCCAAAAAAAATTTCTAAGTTACCCAAGGCCTACAGCTTTGGACTTGAGAAAGAACTATGGTTGACTTTTAACACCGGATTGCCACCCTTGATAATAATCCGGGTTGGGGGGCAACAATCAAGCCAAGAAATTTTTCTTAGTTACCCAAGGCCTACAGCTTTGGACTTGAGAAAGGACCATGGCTGACTCTTAACACCGGATTGCCACCTTTGATAACAATCCGGGTTGGGGGGCCACAATGAAGCCAAGAAATTTTTCCAAGTTACCTATTCAGGAGTTTCTACTCCCCCATCCAGAAAATATGAATAAGGGAGTGGGGGGCAAATGATAGGCTATGTATAGCCCGGACTTATCTTTGAGCTTTGATTTACCCGGAACCCGGATTACCATCCGAGCCATGGCTCGCCTCTTAGTCTAGACTCATCTTGGAGTCATGACCTACATACAAGTCCGGATTCGTAGTGAGATCGTGGCTCACCCTCGAGCCCATACTCAAGCACGAAGTTTAACTCTCCTGGTGGCAAAGACAATATCTTGCGTGAGAAAAACTATGCCTCATTACGTGGCGTGCCTAGGTCATCATTGATGGCCACACCTAATAACGACACGTAAGAATACCTAATGATTGGCATAATTATGTCCTATCTAAGCCACACGCTAGCAGGAGCCTGGCACACGACACCACAATCCTTCACCTGGACACGTGCAATCCATCCACATCACCCAGGTGTCCTACCTACCTAGGATTCAACGCTCATGATTGTAGGTACAACCCCTGAACCCTAATTATGGGCCTATAAATAACCCAAGAAGGAAAGGTTTAGGGGTTACATTCTCTTTGACACACTTACCCTATACTATACACACACTATACATACACCCTCCATTTTTAGATTTCTCTACAGTCTTATTCTCTCTTCCAAAGCCTCCACTTATTCTCACGCCGGAGGTGCCGCCAGGGTCCAAACCCCCCTCCGGTGTTGTTTTGCAGACACCCAACAACAACAACACCGCATCCAATCGTGGGGAACGGCTGGGAAGGGCTAGATCGGGAATTGGATTTATCATTATACTTCTTCAACTCTCTTTTGACTCGGCAGATAAAACATCTATTCTTCTTTTATTTTGATAAATGATACAGATACGCTAGTGAACAAGTCTTCTGATAATATTCTTCTTCATGTTATAATTGGTTGTTTCACATGTCTGCTGCAAAAAGTAAGCAAGCTTAATCTTCAATCATGAGAGAACAGGTTACATCCTTACCTCTCATATTTTAATTTTGCAGTCACTAGAAATATGATCTCTAATTATATAGTTTCGGCTTCCTTGTCCAGATTACACGGCTTAATGTAGAAGTTTCAGTTACCTGCAAGGAACTTGATTTCTTTTATTTATTGTTCAATAACTGTGATCTCTTTGAGATGGTTACAAAGTTTTTAGATGTTTTGAATTGATTTTCTGGTTTTATGCAGGATGAGATTAATCCAGTCAGAGATGAGATGTTTGTGAAGTTTTTATAGTTGATTATACTTTAAGTTATAAGTGAGATGTATTGCATGTTCTGTAATAATTAACTAGTTTTCAAAATGTAAAACAGAGCATCGGGTTTAATTTCATATGTAATATTTCAAATTAAAGCATTTGTTTTACAGAAATATGTAATTTTGCAGGTTACAGGTATGTCTGATTATGTACATTATATAGTTATTATGTAATATGGACAGCTCCAAGTAGTTCGCTTTAAAATTCCTTGAGAGGTTGCTGAAGGTATCTTTTTTCTTTTGATTAGTAGTAATTATTCTTTCTTTGTTTTTACCAAATTTAATGTTTTTTTAGCGTGAAGCATTTAAAAAGATAACTTGGATATCTTATTAAAAAAACATAATACTACATGTTATGTAAAAGGTGGACATACGGATGTAATTTGACATTTTCCAAGTCAATGACGTTTCCCTTAGGGGCCCGACCTTCTGTTGGTAAAACTCTATCATGTAGCCAAAGTTTGCAGTTAGGCATACCACCACAAGAGATGAGCGGAGCCAGGCATTTATGACGATTATATTCACTACCTGGAGGAGGGTAAAGTTCTTCTCCCACGCATTTTGTGCTTTAGCGTTAAATTTTTATGGGTTACATACGTTAAGAGATATTTAAGAAAACTTAGTAAGTCTTCACTTTAACACTCATTGTATATGTCTCATAATTAAAACAATCACTTTAAAGTGTTGCAGGCCAATTTTTTATCTCTCAAAAGCCTAGTAGAGAAAATTCATGAAGATCGGACATTGGAGACTATTGTGCTACTATTTCAAGTGAGGATTACGAAAATGGAACCCCATTTAACTGTCAGGACTTCCACTTAGTTGCATCTTTTTTTTACAATCAGTAATAGCATGGACATGGGATTATATTTTGGATTATATTTTGGTTAGGTTTTGGATGACTGATGGAGTTGTATTACTTTGCACTTTGAATTGGTTGGTTTATTTTGTAAAGGGATTTGATTATGTACCAACCAGGTTTTGCAAATTTTTGAATTTAAGTGTTGCAGTTGCTATTATTACTAATGTTGCAATATTTCATTTTTTGTTGCCACAGTAGATAGAATTAGTGTTACATTAGCTATTCATAACAATATCTAGTGTTTTATTAGCTAAAGATTTAGTGTTGCAATAGAATGTGGGGTCCACCAGTGACGCGACACTAAAATGGGACCTATTGGTGACGTGGCATAGTGGGACCCACAGGTGACGTGGCAATTTTATGGGCCCCACACGTGGGCCCTACAAATGACGTGGTACCAGGTGACATGGCAATGCTGTTGGGCCCTACAAGTGGGGTCCACATTTTTCGTTTTGTCTATAAGCTGAGGTAACACTTCACTGGTGTTGCATTATTCTCAGAAAAATCGGAGGAGGATTATGTTTATATTGGATGATTTAAACTTTTGTGTGATCGAATATGGATTTCTGACAATATTTATGTAACTTTGGTATTTTTATATTTGGATTCGTTTAATTGCGTGGATGCATGTTACAAACTTTCATGTATGATTGTGGTGTTGGATTGTATGTTGATTGGGATGATTTGGAATTTAATTTGGAATTTAATTTGGAAGCTGAAAATGGCTGGAACCTGAAAAAGCAACATAATGCTGCTTCTGGTCAGTCCAACTTATGAAGAATTTCTGGGTAACTTCCGACGGATGTTCATCTTTTTTATATTAATTTATGATAGTATATTTCGTCGTAAGTTCATTTATTAATTGATTGAAAAAGATGGGTCCCACACAGGAACTTATGACGAAAAGGTATACTTGTGACGAAAACTATACTTATGACGAAAACTATTCTTGTGACGAAATTGATAATTATGACGAAAAACATACTTGTGACGAGAATGACATTTGTGACGAAAATGCGAACTTAAGACTTGAGCAAAAATGATGAAAATATTCCGTCGTAATTGGACCAATTGCGACGATTTCAGTGTAAAATTTTTGTCATAATTGCCCAGATTTGTTGTAGTGAGTGTTGCTCTATGGCCTTAAGGTAACGAGTTCTCTACTGTTACGTTTGAGAAACTGAGCGTTGCATTACAGGGCAAAGGCCACGTTAGCGGACGCAATGGTTAATGTGCGTTACATTTGGCTTAGTGCAACAGTTTCTTAGGCAATTGGAACAGTAAGAGTGCGTTGCAACTGGCTACTTATGGTGTAGTGTCGGTACATCTGTTTTTTTGTGAGAGGATTCAAGTCAAAGTGGAGATTTGTTAGAATATGTCTTGAATCAGTAATTGCCCGTTATGATTTGGAAATAATTCCTACAAGGAAGGATGTAGAATTAATCTTTATCCACCGTCAAGAATAAGACTTATCCTCAGGATAAGACTTACACTACAAGGATTTTTGCTATAGACAACAGGCAA
Source organism: Heracleum sosnowskyi (assembly GCA_030848705.1). NCBI lineage: Eukaryota > Viridiplantae > Streptophyta > Magnoliopsida > Apiales > Apiaceae > Heracleum > Heracleum sosnowskyi. The sequence goes on from CM061243.1 coordinate 125,182,649, forward strand.
AACGTGTTGTCTGAACATACCAAAAACTGTTGACTATTGAGAAGTCGTCTGATACACACCTCAGACAATACACGGCAAACTGTTGTGTGAAAGTTGAAAGACAAGTAAAAGTCACCTGAAAACTGTTGTCTGATACCCAGAAACAACAACACTTCTTTGAAAACCTGTTGTCAAAACTCCAATAACGCAACACTTTTTAACGAATATATTGCTGTTATTAAGCAGAAAGACAATGGTTTTTGAAAAAAAACCTATTGTTTAAGTGGAAAAGATACAATCTTTTACTTGATCAAGGATGTTGTTGTATGTCACTACAGACAATGGTTTCTTAGCAAAAAACCATTTGTTTTATGGTTAGATGTACAACATGTTATCTCATATGGCATGTTGTTGTACGGTAGGAAGGATAACACTTTCTTAGTATATAACTCTTGTTTGAAATTATTTCAAACAATGGTTTTGCAGAGTATAACATGTTGTTATTTGTTCATGAAGACAATGGTTATAGACATTAAGTGTTTGTTCTTTGTTAAAAGAGACAACAGTTTTGTGGTTGTAACCTGCAGTGTGTATTCTTCTCCCACATTACTTTGTTAAATGGTACATGTTGTTTGTTTGTATTTTTTACAACTGTTAACATTAAGTAATTTTTATTTTCCTGTTGTGTGAGTCATTTTCTCACAAGAGATTTTAATAAAAGCATTGCTTGATAAACAACTTAAACAATGGTTCTGGACAGAAAACCAAACTACACTATAAAATGAAAATGCAAGAAACAAACAATAGAAACCAATTCAATCCATCCATTACGACCAATATTCACCATACCATCAACCAAAACTACACAAGCATTTTTTCACCTTATAACGCCAACACCACCAACAAACGTACACAACCAACCAAGTACATAATTAAAGTCTATCCACATCCAAAACAACTAATACATAAGTCATATTTTTACGGAACACATCCACAAAAGAGACGGACTAAAAGTTTAATTTCCGCTACTACCAAGAACATGTTCAGGTCAAAATACCAAGTTCAATAAAAGACGACAGTTCAAGGAGCCAGGTGCTTCAACATATAATTCGCCAAGTCAGTCCTTATATCATTAAGCTCAGGCATGCCATAGTGCAAGTTGTTTCTGCGTCGCCACTGCAAAATGGAACATGTATTGGAAGTCATATATCTTCACCACAAAACACAAGGATATCAGAAAAAAAAATGCATTGTTACCTTCTTAGCAAATTTCAATTCCTTATCAAGACATATCTCCTTCATATAACGCATCACAAACACGCCACAGTCCTTGGACCCAGGTTGAAGAGGAATTCCCTGAAGAACATGTAGAATTAATTATATGTCTACACTGTCCTTGTGGAATTCAGAGATAGAAAAAAAATTAATTAAGGAAAGGATAATACCGCCAGGTTCTCCCATGTAATTTTGTTTTTGGTAAACTTCTTCGCATCGTCATTATAGAGATTGATGGCACTACGAAATATAATGTAAATCAAATTTATGACATTTAACTTAAGAAGTGCTCTCAAATGAAATTAAGTTAATATAAAATACTCACTTGTCGACCACTTCCGTCCATTCTTCACTTGTAATTCGGCGCTTCAAAGGATCCATCTGGTAAACGATTTGAGCATCTGGATTTACAGCGGTGAGTGTCCAATGGTTCCTAATAATTCATGAAATTAAACTATATTAAAGTGTGCATTTAAAAAACATTAACACTAGCACCACACATTAAATAAAATAAAATTATAAATAAAATCATAAAAAAAAAAATTAAACGAACTGTGTTCAATTATATATACCCCGACTGTTCTTGTGTCCGATCTAAATTCATAATGAATTTTCTAATTATGAATATTAATAAATCAGATCACATGGTCACTCCTATAAAATTAATAGACTTGATAGCATATAAGTGTTAAAAAAAAAAAGAACTGACCCGGAGTTATATGGTAAGAGAAAATACTGGCCAGGCTGAGCATTCTTGAACCTGAGAGATAGGGATCGCGACCTCTCTGCTGGATTACCACAACCGAGGGCACCAATCTTATCAGGATCAACAAACGCTATCATATCAGTCATCTTGTGTTTTTTCAAATATACCTGCAGAAAACTGTATAAAAAAAGTCATTACACAAGCAGTCCATTTTCATTTAAGAACTATTTACAAAGTCAAATAAATTTTTGAACGTCGATACTTACTTAATGTATAAGCAAATGATGCCCCCTGACATCTCACCCCCACAGCTCAAAGCATGAATATCCGACAAAAAAAGAGCCTTCTTAGCAGTTGATCCGAAAGCTTCTTCGGATATCAGAAAAGTAGATGCTCGGCCGTCCGCCAAGGCATCCTTTGCCCAAAGCCACAAACGCTTCATGGTAGGGGGAAAGTCAGGACCAATGTCCACCCAATACTCTGGGACTAATCCCAGATCTTCCACCTTCTTCCACTTCTTTTGTCCATTTTTCTTGCTTCCCTGAAATATGACATTAAAAAACAATTGTGAATGAAAACTGCCTAATATATTAGGTTCGTTAAAGTAAACTGCCTAATATGTTTATTTTAATTATGATTTAATAGATTACAACGAATTTAACCTTTGTACTTCCATTCTGTCTGGCAGTGGTTGTCTTCAATTCCGTTATGAGATCTTTTGGCCATGCAATATAAGTCCCGACAGCTTGCTCCACAGTTATGATCTCATCTTGGATTGGAAAAGGAATCTTTTCAGATCCTTGAATTACACGAGTGATAGAGACTCGGGCATTCTCTTTTGTCAAAGGTTTCCCATGAAGAATCTGACTCTTTGTATCAACAGCAGCGTGTGCAACAATATTATTTGGGGAGTTAATTGCCAGTCCCCACTCTGTATCATTATCATCTTCCACACACAAATTTACAACCAGCTCCTGATCATCCTCCAAATGAACCCCCTCAACAGCCTCCTCAATTTTTTCTAGCACGTCAACAATCTTCTCAGTCCTTTCTCCACCCTCCACAACCTTCTCATTCTTTTCTTCCACATCAACCTTCCCATTCTCTTGATCCCCTTCAGGAAGATTATAATCACCTTCGAGGAGATTGAGTCTCTTCTTTGCACCTGCCAACTCCAACTCCTTGATACCCTTAGAACAACTTGCTTGCTGAGATCCAATATTTGGACTACCTTCAGAATCAATTTTCTCACATAAAGCACTTTTCAGCTTTTCAACCTCAGCAGACCAAAAGGAATCTCGCTCTCGGACTATCCTCTCTGATTCCTCTCTCATATACTTCTTAATGCCCTCCTGAATCCTCTCATCCATTGACTTGCCGGTCTTCTTCTTCCGTGGAAGATTAAAGTATGTAGACTGTGTGACATAAGTACCTTGTCCACGTACCCTTCCTTTCTTCTCAGGGTTACCGAGAACCTTGGTCAAGACATCGCTTGTGCCTTCCACGGAAACTTCTCCATCCCTAACCCTCTTCTTCATTATCTCCTACAAAAGTGACATAAAAAATATAAGTACGTTAACTAAAAAAATAGATATCACATTGAAAGAACTCAAAATATAAAATAAATGAAAAACTTACAATATCTTTTGCAATTTCTGCAACTTTTACAGACTTATAATTCCCATTTTCATCCTGCCGCGCACGGAGCCACGTATCCGCTCGATCTATGTCAAATTCCTCAGGATCACCAAGAGCGAGAATCTGTAAAACAAAGTATTATTGTATTGTTTAACATACAAGTCATCGTAAAATTAAACACAATTATCATGCATGTTTGAAAGGGATATATGTATGATTACTAACCATTTCCTGTTCTAGGTTAGCATAACCTTTTCTTGACATGTTATGAGGATATTCGCTCAACTTCCTCCTTTTTGTGAGTTCTTCGTGGATCACCTTAAGGAACAATGATCAAAATGTTAGTAACAAAGCTGTTCAACTATATATTTTTGTAATCTCAGAAATTCAAAAACAAATATGGTAAGAAAACTTACACCAAATTTTTTTGACAGACGGTCAACAACGAACATGTCCCAATGATCCTTCTCAATAAAGGTGTAGTCAGCAGGAGGAAACTGTAGCAAATCAAGCTGGTCATGGTGTGGCAGGACGTATTTGGTTGACAAGCGGCTCTTGAACTCTCGCCATTTTTTGCCCGCAGATTTGAAAACCACCTTCTTGGCGGTTGGTGGTACATCAAACGCCATCTACGTAGATAAGTATTTTAATTAGCATACATGTATTAACTAAATAGGTGGTCATGAATGAAAAGTTACTTCATAAGATGTAATTTGTTTTACCTCCACACATTTCCAAATCTTGTTTTTCCTTTCAGTCGGAACAATTAGCCAGGAAGCATAGCAGATTGGGACTTTACTTCTCGCAAGAACACCAATATAAGATTCCATTTCCGTGGCTGCTTTACCGTAAGGCTGACCCTTTTCATTGAAACTCACCAAATGCTTTTCTCCCAACATCTTACGCCTAATAATCTTGTGCATCGTTACAGGTCCGCGCTTTAAAAGCTTCAGTCCAGTTTCCTTTTTCGTAGCCAACGGTTGCTCCATTCGTTTCCTTTTCTTAGATAAAGTGGCTTGTAGGTTCTTTGAAATAGACTTCTTCACAGATACAGGGGATGCTGAAAGAGCCCGTGTCACCGGTCGATTAGGGGAAAACTGCACCACCTTATTCTTCAGGTCAGGGCATGACTCCGTCGGCTTTTTCTTTATTTTCTTCACTGCAGGGGTAGACTGAACCGGTGAGTTCTTTTTTAGTGCCTTCATAATGGTTGTCGTACTTGCTTTGGGAGCGGATTTTCTCTTCGGCTTCATGATCAATCTACAACACCACATGTTAAGTGAATTATTTATATAAATGTAAGCATATTACACTAAGCATATTACATTCCACAAGATTGCTTATGCCGTTGTAAAATCATCATCTATTGCACCTGATGTGAAGTCGAATAGATGATGATTTTACGACGGCAAAAAAAATCTTTGAGGGAGCTTAATTCAGTAAATCAATCCCAACAATACATAACCAAAACAAAACAAAACTAATTAAGCTAAACATAATGAGAGAGAGAGAGGGACAGAGGGAGAGAGGGAGGCAGGGAGAGATATAGAGAGAGAGAGGGATGGAGAGAGAGAGGGATAGACAGAGAGAGAGAGACATAGAGGGAGAGACAGAGAGAGGGGGAGGGAGAGATAGAGAGAGAGAGAGAGGTAGAGATCGATTTAAGAGCATGCATAACCATATATCATAGTATCCATAAGCATATAACAGAAAGAGAGATGGAGAGAGAGAGGGAGAGAGAGAGAGAGAGAGAGAGAGAGAGCGACGATCTAGGGAGGGAGAGGGGGATGAGTTGTGGAATACCTGAGTGAGCTCTCGATTTTGGGGGAGTGATTTAGGGGGAGCTCTCGATTTTGGGGGGAGGGATATTAGGTCAATTGGGGGGGAAAATTTGGGGAAAAGAGGGGGAATGAAAATTTGGGGAAACGATTTTGGGGGGAGTGATTCTGGGGGGAGGGAGATGTTGTAATTATGTAAGTATTGTAACGTATATTAAGATATAATATTTATTTTTAATTAGTAAATTTTAGAAATAAATATTTATGTGTAATATTTTATGTGGGCTGATATAAAATATTAATATAAAATATTAAAATATTCTAAAATATTAATAAAAAATATGAAAATATTAATGTAAAATAACTGTACCCATATTCTTCAACCGGGATTTCGAAGCCCGGGTCGTACGGTCTCAAAGATCCATAGTCCGGTATGTCCATAGGGTTTAGGGTTTAGGGTTTAGGGTTTGACCGTTAACCCCTAAACAGGTACGGTTGACCAGGTGAATGTACGGTCAAACCCAGGTTTGACCGTTTAGTACTAAAAAGGTATGGTTGACCAGGTGAATGTACGGTCAAACACAGGTTTGACCGTTTAGTCCTAAACAGGACTACGCCCCTCTTAACTGTACCCATATTCTCCAACCGGGATTTCGAAGCCCGTGCCATACGGTCTCAAAGATCCATAGTCCGGTATGTCCATAGGGTTTAGGGTTTAGGGTTTGGGGTTTAGGGTTAAGGGTTTGGGGTTTAGGGTTAAGGGTTTAGGGTTTAGGGTTAAGGGTTTAGGGTTAAGGGTTTAGGGTTAAGGGTTTAGGGTTTAGGGTTTAGGGTTTAGGGTTTAGGGTTAAGGGTTTAGGGTTTGACCGTTAACCCCTAAACAAGTACGGTTGACCAAGTGAATGTACGGTCAAACCCAGGTTTGACCGTTAACCCCTAAACAGGTACGGTTGACCAGGTGAATGTACGGTCAAACCCAGGTTTGACCGTTTAGTCCTAAACAGGTATGGTTGACCAGGTGAATGTACGGTCAAACCCAGGTTTGACCGTTTAGTACCAAAAAGGTACGGTTGACCAGGTGAATGTACGGTCAAACCCAGGTTTGACCGTTAACCCCTAAACAGGTACGGTTGACCAGGTGAATGTACGGTCAAACCCAGGTTTGACCGTTTAGTCCTAAACAGGTACGGTTGACCAGGTGAATGTACGGTCAAACCCAGGTTTGACCGTTTAGTACTAAAAAGGTACGGTTGACCAGGTGAATGTACGGTCAAATCCAGGTTTGACCGTTTAGTCCTAAACAGGTACGGTTGACCAGGTGAATATACGGTCAAACCCAGGTTTGACCGTTTAGTTCTAAAAAGGTACGGTTGACCAGGTGAATGTACGGTCAAACCCAGGTTTGACCGTTAACCCCTAAACAGGTACGGTTGACCAGGTGAATGTACGGTCAAACCCAGGTTTGACCGTTAACCCCTAAACAGGTACGGTTGACCAGGTGAATGTACGGTCAAACCCAGGTTTGACCGTTTAGTCCTAAACAGGTATGGTTGACCAGGTGAATGTACGGTCAAACCCAGGTTTGACCGTTTAGTACCAAAAAGGTACGGTTGACCAGGTGAATGTACGGTCAAACCCAGGTTTGACCGTTAACCCCTAAACAGGTACGGTTGACCAGGTGAATGTACGGTCAAACCCAGGTTTGACCGTTTAGTCCTAAACAGGTACGGTTGACCAGGTGAATGTACGGTCAAACCCAGGTTTGACCGTTTAGTACTAAAAAGGTACGGTTGACCAGGTGAATGTACGGTCAAATCCAGGTTTGACCGTTTAGTCCTAAACAGGTACGGTTGACCAGGTGAATATACGGTCAAACCCAGGTTTGACCGTTTAGTTCTAAAAAGGTACGGTTGACCAGGTGAATGTACGGTCAAACCCAGGTTTGACCGTTAACCCCTAAACAGGTACGGTTGACCAGGTGAATGTACGGTCAAACCCAGGTTTGACCGTTAACCCCTAAACAGGTACGGTTGACCAGGTGAATGTATGGTCAAACCCAGGTTTGACCGTTAATCCCTAAACAGGTACGGTTGACCAGGTGAATGTACGGTCAAACCCAGGTTTGACCGTTAACCCCTAAACAGGTACGGTTGACCAGGTGAATGTATGGTCAAACCCAGGTTTGACCGTTAACCCCTAAACAGGTACGGTTGACCAGGTTAATGTACGGTCAAACCCAGGTTTGACCGTTTTGATAAATATTTCAAAATTAAAAAAATAAAATAAATAATTATATTTAAATCGATTAGGAAAATGAGTTTAATTTTATATATGATCAAACAATTATATTTTTAAAAGTTATTAAAACTAATTTAGCTCGACAAAATGACACATTAATATATGTCATCGAGATATTTGTCTGAACATCTGAACTTAAGTTTTACACCCACTTTTCAATCACCTCCACCTCTGTCCTCCTTCGTCCTCCTCCGTCAATTCACCTCCACCTCCGTCGTCCTCCGTCCACCTCCACCTCCGTCCACCTGTGCTCTGTGCTCCACCTCTGTCCTCTGTGCTCCACCTCTGTACCATCTTCTCCACTACCCTGCGACACCTCCGTCCTTGCATCTCATCTTCGTAGTTTTGAAGCAGCTCCATTTCGTAGTTTCAACGAGCTCCATCGACATCTCCATTAAGGTATTTTTGATGAAATTTGTTTCAAAAATTTGAAATTAGGGTTCATACTTGTATTTGGGGATCTGAGAAATTGTGTTAGTGTTAGTTTGAAATTGTGTTTGTTTGTCTTAGAAATTAGTCTATTATATATGCTCCAACTCTGTCTTCCTTGATTGACTTCAAAATCAAAGCTTACCAGTTTTCATTAATCATCAATTTTCACCTTTAGTGCTATCTTTAAACAGGAATAGGATAATGGTCAAAAATCCACATAATAGAAATTAGCTTCTATTATGCTAAACTAAATGTATGTGTTAGTGTTTGTTGATTTTAACAAGTAAATTGTGTTAGTGTTACGTTAGTTTGAAATTGTGTTTGTTAGTGTTACTATGTGCTGATTACATTTGTTTTTTTTATTTTAAAAGATGGACAAGTCTTGGATGAATGCTGATAGAAGAACAAAAGAGTTCCAAAGAGGAGTGGACGGATTGTTGATGTTTGCACTGGAGAATGGACAGGATGGAAATAAAATCAGTTGCCCCTGTCTAAAATGTGCACATAGTAAATCATGGAAAGCTCGAATTGTGAGGGGCCATCTTTTCCAGAATGGCATCGATCAGAGCTACACATGTTGGATTTGGCACGGGGAGGTAAGTACGGGAGAAAGTCAGCATGCCGCTGAAGATACTTCTAGTTCTTCACAATCTGTAGATCAAAACCCGATGAAAACAGAGAATGCCGGTGATACCGATGACAATGCAGATGACGTTTCCCTAGATTCCTCGGATGTATTTAACCATATACAATCTGAACATGAACCCCTCTATCCGGGATGCGAAGGATTTACAAAGATGAAGGCTTTAGTAAAATTATATAACTTGAAAGCAAAATATCAAATCTCTGATTCTGGCTTCTCAGAAATTCTTCTTTTGGTTGGGTCTATGCTTCCAAAAGGCAACAACTTCCCTTCTTCTTTCAGTGAAGCTAAAAAAAGCTTGTGTGCTTTGGGAATGGAGTATGAAAAAATACACGTTTGCCCAAATGATTGTTTAATATACCGTGGAGATAGAGATGAAGATGCGACCAGGTGCCGCATTTGTGAGGCCTCTAGATGGAAGTTGAATAAAAATGGGGATGAATTGGAAGGGGTTCCTGCCAAGGTTCTCTGGTATTTTCCGTTAATACCACGTTTGAGGAATTTGTTCAGTTCACCTCAAACAGCCAAGGAGTTGATTTGGCATGACACGGAGAGATTGAAGGATGGTAAAATGAGACATCCTGCAGATGCACAGACATGGAAGGAAGTTGACGCTAAGTGGCCTGAGTTTTCTTCGGATCCTAGAACAAGCAGAATGAGACATTCCCTAAATGGTTTAAAGAAAAGGTATTATGTGAGTTTAATAATACTTTTGTGATTTTTTTACAACAACCTAGCTCACATGAATCATTTTACAATTTGTTTATTTTTTTTCAGATTGCATCAGATTTGGAAGACAAAAAAGAGTTATCAAACGAGATAATATGGATCGCAGACGAACCCAACAAAGATGTTCCTACATTCAGCGGATACAGAATGGATGGGGTTACCTTTCGTACCAGGGAACGTGATGACATGCGTCAGGTTCAGTGCAGTGGTGTGTGTGTAGAAGCCGATACAATGGTTGTGCACGGTAAGGATAAAAACATTGAGCACACATCACATACATATTACGGAGTTATAACAAGTATATGGGAGTTGGACTATAATTACCTTAGGGTCCCTATTTTTCATTGTAAGTGGGTAGATATGAACATAGGCACGAAGGTAGACGACTTGGGATATACATTAGTAAATTTGAATAGGTTGGGCTTTTTAGATGATCCATTTGTATTGGCAAAACATGTTAAACAAGTTTGTTACATTGATGATCCTCTTGATAAATCATGGTCCGTTGTCTTGAAGTTACCGGAGAAAAATTACTATGAAGACAATGTGTATGAAAATGAGGCATCTGTAGAAGTAGAACTTGAGAATGACTTCTATATGCCCAATTTTCCGGATGTTGATGAGGAAGACATGCCTACTAGTTACATTCGAGATGATGTTGATGAACTAATACAACTTTCGTAATGTAATAAATTAATTTGTGCTCTGTAATTTGTAACTATAACTCTTGATAGATTGTTGGTTGGTTTGTTCAGAAGTTCTTCTGTTTGGCCTTTGTTGATTTGTTGGATGCCAATTTGGTAGGTTAGTCATCTTTTAAATATATTTTTTTTTCATGTACAGTTCATCAGACAACATTTTTAAACAGAAGACACTTGTATGAGGTGAAACACACAATAGGCCAGAACCTGTTGTGTGTTGGATTAAGATCATACAACACTATGTAAAGCACTTGTGTTAAATATCATTACACAATACCACATTGGAAACCACTTGTCTCATTCTAACAATACTTTTTACGAAGTATTGTCTATGCTTCATTCACATAATATTTCTAAAAAATGTTGTGTGTTGGTTCACTGTCACACAACACTGTGAATAACATATTGTATGACTTATAATTAGACAACATACCTAAAAACACTTGTCTGAATACAACAACGGTTTTCCTGGATATTGTGTTGCAGGCATTTACACAACACTTATTTTCTAAGGCTTGTCTGATCTTAAAAATACTTATGCATTTACACAACACCCCTGTTTTGGCCCATTGTGTGAATGTTGGATTACACAATACGATTTTTTGCAGGAAAATGACAGTTGTCTGATCATTTCGGGCAACACTTTTTTCCATGGGTGTTGTCTGATAGGTGTCGTCTATTGCCAGATTTCTTGTAGTGTTATCCTCCAAAAAAGTGATAATACATATCCGCCTAGAGATTGCTATATAAACTCTTTAGGACATAACGTATCTGTATGTTCTGTATCTCCAGATCAATAAAACTTTTCTCTTATGTCTATCTGTGTTTGTTCTTTTTACGTTTATTATAATCTTTCTTGCTTCCATTATAACAGTACCTTTAGCATTGTCCTCGTAATCTTCTCCGCAAGAACTATATGAGTATAAGTAGGTCAGAGACTATAACCCGAAATAAATAATAAGAACTGTACTACCGCTGAGAGCTTTAAATTAATTTGTGTTAATGGAAAGAAGGTAAGATGGAACTAAAAAGGTGTACCTTTCGCTAGGAATCCAGTTACACCAGTGATAACAAGCTTCTTCCCACCAAAAAATTAATAATTCCGAGCCCATGAAAGGGCCTGGAATATAGGGATACTGAGTCCTTTTCAATAATACCACTCTTCTTTCCATTATATGCGCACGAAAGAAGATGAGAATAAAAGTTTTTGGATGAGATCAGATCAAGACAGAAGAACATATTTCTAGTACTTATCTTTTTTGTTAGTAAAATGTTTATTTTTTTGATTAGTAACTAAAAATCAGGATTTATAAAAGTCTCTCTGTTTAAATTTTAAAATTCAGTTGGGCTGCAGTGTAGGTTTGGTCCCAATAACAGTAATGTATTCAAGTATTCATGATAGTTCGTTCCGGAAATTAGACAATAATCGAACTTTTCTTTCTAGCAACTTGTTTTGGGTTCTGCAGAGCTATGATTTTAAACAAGGAAAACAAGTTTACTCATTATATCTATTAACATGCATGTGTCTGACACTGATATGGTTATCTGCCTGCCCTTCATTTGTTTTAATTTACTTTTATTTTATCATCATATATATTCGACGTAAAAGTTGAAATTATCTTTAAGAACAATCAGCACAGCAGTTGATAATTCGTTGGAATGGATATATATTCGATGTAAAAGTTGAAATTATCTTTAAGAACAATCAGTACAACAGTTGATAATTCGTCGGAATGGAGATTTAAGTTAAACTAATCTAAGTTTACATTACTCTCAAAAGTAGTCGTACTGGAGTTCTGTATAACAAGATTTCTCATTTCTGCCACTTTACGGATTTGATAACGGAAACTTGCATCTGACAGATATGAACCGAATGAAGTACATGAAGTAATTTCTAAGGTTTAAGTTAAGTTCCAACTGATCATTGTTAATTAGTTATCATTGCCAAAATATCCGAGAGTTTTAGTACAAATAAACTCAAATGTGGACTATAAACATGAATTTTATTTTTAAATATGTTTTTCCCTTCCAGAAGCTTTGTCGTTGAGGATCATGAAACGTACAAATAAGAAAGTGCCATAGTTATTTTATGAGATTGTTAAGATTAGTGATTACAACAAAGAAATTATGTCACTCTCCTCAACTCCTAGCTAGATTTTCAATACAATGAGAGTAAAGCTGTATAGATGATTGAATAACATGGAGTGAAGGCATAAAATGTATTGCTGGGAAACAGTTTTTACTGGAGGATTCTCTCCTTCAATATGTGCTTCCTTATGCCAGGGAAATGAACATTTATAACATAATCTTTCCAATCTATGGAACTTACGTCGAATTTGTTTCTTCTTTAGACAAGCACTTCATTAATTCCTCAACGTTGGTACTATCGAACCTGCAAATGAATATGTTATGTATATATTGATATAAATCTAAACTTTAGTATAAAAATGTAGCTTTCTGGTGAGACTATTTATGTAAAATTTTAGTCAGGGTTTGAATCAGACAGGTACCTTCCATTATAGAAGGTGTAAGGTTGGTATAGATCAGCCAAGTACTTAAAATGTTCTAATGCTTTTCTTCTAATAAGTTCCTGTCTCGGAGAAATCTCTTCATCGCCATTAGTGTTCTGCATGTAGGACAACATATCGTCTATGGAGGCGAAGAACTTGAATGCTGAAATTTGGATTGGATTTCCCTTACGATCAAAGCAAGGACTTAATCTGAAATGCTGATAGGCCAGGTCTAGCAAATCCCGGGAAATCAAAGGATGTGCAACAGATGACGTAATTTGGTACACATGATCATCATCACTAGAGTTGGAGTTTCCGCGACCATGTTTTGCTATGGCTGCTAATGTTGAATTTACAACAATGTCAGCCGGTACCTGCAATTAGTAGTATATGAGTACACCAAATACAATTTGCAGTTAGATGCAAATTCAAGTTCTGCTGATTAGAGTTTATTTCTTGCTAGAATATATGCATCTTCCATGAAGATACTTGTTACTTGTAAAGTTATTTTTTACCATATCTGCGACTGTATTAGGACTTGAATAGAATCCAGAGAGCTTCCCTTTTCCATACCAGAGGAAAAATGGATCCATCATCCTGTGCACAAAAGAAATTTCTACCATTAGTTGAAATATATTTCCACGAATTCTATTTACATTTTTTGAGATATCTTTAGTTTACTTAACTTATAATCTATTCGTCTTATAGTTAAAATCAAAACATTAAAATTTTGTTGTTTTGATTTTCGGTCTTCATACTTAATTACCTGTTTCCTTCTATCCAACCGGAGAATGGTTCTTCCAAAGTGCTCGTAATAACACTTGGCCGAAGTATGATTACAGGCATTTCTCCTTTCGTATCTTCAACTACCATTTCACCCATTGCTTTCGTATATGAATACGTATTTGGCCATCCATATTTCTGTGACCTGCTCCGACAAATTATTTTTTTTTCTTTGACGATAAAATAATTAAACACAATGTCAAGTAGGAGATTTCTTTTTAAAAAACTCGATAATTCATACCTATAGAGGTGAAAACAATAAACAGCAATATTACTACTGAATGGAAATTCCTTTATTGAAGAGATAAGTTTCTCAAAATACATGCATGAATATAAATTACTAAAGCTAGAGATAAATCAGGAACTACATACCTGATTGCACTCCACTACGTCCTATTTTAACTCAACATAAAAAGACCTATTCAACTGTATACTACCTACTATTAATACAGCTGATTTATTGAAAGATCAAACACACGTTTAGATTAAATAAAAGCCCAACAATGAAAAGCCCAACAAACTCCCCCTTAATCTAAACGTAATCAAGCTTCTTAACTCCCAGTAGCTCCCGCATCTTCTCAAACTTGACAACTGACATTGGCTTAGTCAAAACATCCGCTCTCTGTTTATCAGTGCATACATGTTTAATAATGATCGACCCTTTCTCCACACATTCACGAATGAAGTGATAACGAACATCTATATGTTTGCTACGACCATGAAACACAGGATTTCTAGCCAAATCAATAGCTGACTTGTTATCAATGTAGATTATTACTGGCCCAGCTTTAACATCTGAAATCTGACTCAATAGTCTATGCAACCATATACCTTGACATGCTGCAGCAGTAGCAGCCATAAACTCAGCTTCACACGAAGACAATGCCACACACCTTTGTTTCTGAGAAACCCAAGTAATTAAGCTCTCATTGAGATAGAACGCCATTCCACCTGTACTTTTCCTGTCTACAATATCTCCAGCAAGATCACTATCTGAAAACCCTGACAGCATGTAATCTCCTTTACTCTTGTTGTATATCAAACCATAGTTTAAAGTTCCCTTGACATACCTCAAAATTCTTTTGACAGCTCCTTGGTGTAAAATAGTAGGTCTCTCCAGGTATCTGCTTACAATCCCAACAGCGTAAGCTATATCCGGGCGAGTGTGCACCAGATATCGCAGACCTCCCACCATGGATTTGTATTCTGTAGAATTCACTGCTTTTCCTTGTTCGTTTTTATGCATTTGCAGCTTTGGTTCCATCGGGTATTTAACAGGATTGCAGTCTTGCATACCAGCCTTCTCAAGAACCTTCTTTGCATAGGCAACCTGTTTTAGCTCAATGTAACCTTTCCCTTGATGAACCTCGATGCCCAAGTAGTAACTGAGTGTTCCCAAATCAGACATTTCGAACTCTTTACTCATCTGCACCTTGAATTTCACAATGTTGCTTACATTCGTCCCTGTGATTATTAAATCATCAACATAGACCCCAATGACAAGTGACTCGTCTCCTTCACGCTTAGTGTAAACAGCATGCTCCAATGGACATTTTATAAAACCGAGTTTCAACAAGCATTTGTTGAGCTGAGTGTACCAGGCTCGTGGTGCTTGTCGAAGACCATATAATGCTTTAAACAATCTGTAGACCTTGCCTTCTTGTCCAGCTTTTACATACCCTTCGGGTTGGTTCACATACACCTCTTCATAAAGTGTCCCGTTTAAGAAAGCCGATTTCACATCCAAGTGGTGAACCTCCCATTCATTCTTAGCAGCAAGAGCCAAAAATAAACGCACAGTCTCCAGCCTTGTTACAGGAGCGAACACTTCTTCGTAATCAATCCCATATTGCTGCACATAACCTTTCGCAACCAAGCGTGCCTTATGCTTCAGAATATCTCCGTTTGTGTCTCTCTTTATCTTATACACCCACTTGAGATCAATAGCTTTGTGGCCTGCTGGAAGATCAGCCAATGCCCAAGTGTTGTTCCGCTCTATAGCCTCGATTTCACTGTCCATTGTCAGCTTCCAGACCTCTTCTTTCGCAGCTTGAATATAACGAACTGGTTCGTCAATACCATCTAGTAAAAGTTCATCTTCTATCTCTCCCCCTTCAGGCTCATTATATATTTCGTCAATGAGCCTGAAATTTCGTGGTGGTTCACTGCCATCGTAAGTGTCTTCAAAACTGAACTCCAGTTGTGCTCTAGGCGTTGTGCTGTCTGTAAATGTAGCAGATGAAGCATGTGATTGCGGAGTCGACATCGCCTGAGACACTGTCTGAGATTGAGGCGTGGATACAGCTGAATGCAGATCATCAGTTTGTGACTGCTGGGTCTGTGAGTGTTCGGTGATAGGAGCTTCATTCTGCTGTTCTGGAAAACTAAAACCAGCCAAGACAAACGACTGAGACACAGTCGAACCAATATCATCCCATTTCCAGCCTTTTCCTTCATCGAAAACTACATCCCTGCTAATGTGGATAGCCTTTGACTCTGGATCATATAAACGATAGGCCTTAGTACCTGCTTCTCTGCCTAGATGAACCACACATTTGCATCGGTTATCTAGCTTGGTCGTGTGTACAGCGGGGACTTTCATGTACGCAAGGCAGCCGAAAACCTTTAAATAGTCGACTTGTGGCTTTGCTTTCGACCAGGCTTCATATGGCGTAGCACCAGCCACTGCCCGAGTAGGCAATCGATTCAATAAGTAGACATCATGCCTGATAGCTTCGGCCCACATATATGACGGCATGCCTCGTTCATTCAGTAATGATCTTCCCATTGCAACAACAGTTCTGTTTCGGCGTTCCACAACGCCATTCTGTTATGGAGAGTAAGGAGCCGTGAAATGACGTGTGATGCCCATATCTTTGCAATAGTTTATAAACACATTAGAACAGAATTCACCTCCTCTATCCGTGCGTAGGACCTTGATTGACTGGCTTGATTCTTTTTCAACCACTGATTTAAATCTTTTAAAGTGAACAAAGGCTTCATCCTTGTTTTTGAGCATGTACACCCACATAGCACGGCTGAAGTCGTCGACCAGGAGTAGAAAATACCGGTTTCCAGATGGAGTGGCTGGGGAGATAGGACCACAGATGTCCCCATGAATGAGCTCTAATCGTTCCTTGGCCATGAAATCAGTTTGAGATGGAAACGGACGTCGGGATTGCTTTGACAATAAACAACCTTTGCAAATGTCCTTGAGATGTACCAGATTAGGTAATCCTCGACATGAGAGACATAGCCTTGAAATTCACATGGCCTAGTCGTAGGTGCCACAACCAGGTGTTTTCCTCAGCCTTGGTTAGCAAGCATACATCCCTGTTTTCTTTTGTAACAACTTTATACAATCTATTTGCAGATCTTTTAATTTTCAAAATTAGATTGTTATGCTCATCATATATCCACAAGTATGCATCTTTCATAACCACTCTGTGACCATTCTCAGATAGTTGACCCAAACTAACAATATTATTGCATAAAGTGGGTATGAAGTATACCTCTTTGAGAACACAGGTGTAGCCTTCGCTGGTCGTGAACTGTACTGCTCCCTTGCCTTGAATTTTCACCGTAGAACCATCACCAAATCTCACTTCCCCGGTTACAGTTTCATCCAAGTCCATAAACCTCGACCGCTGTCCACTCATGTGATTGCTAGCCCCATTATCAAGATACCAGATGCTAGACTCCATTGACTTCGTAGTGGCTGAGAAATTTAGTTCAAGCTTCACATCACCCTCCTTCAGTAGTACCACATTTCTTGCTGCGACATCCTGACACTTTGCAAGCAGTAATGTGGGTTCGTCCTCATTTGTTTGAATCAAATTCACTGCTTCACTCCTTTGTTCCCGTCGCGGTTTGTGACACTCCGCGGCGTAGTGCCCATACGCACTACAGTTGAAGCAGCGAACCTTTGACCTGTCTCGTCCTCCACGAGTAAAGTCTCTTCCCTTCATCTCACTGTTTGTTCGTGTGTCACCCTTGGCTGAACGCTTCAGCCATTCTTCACGTGTAAGCAACAATTTCCCATCTCTGTTCTCTCGTCGCATCCACTCCTCTTCTGTAAGCAAGAGCTGCTGTTCCCCACCTTCCTTTGGCCCACGCATGCGTTCTTCATGAGCTTTTAGGGATCCTACCGTCTCTTCCACAGACATTTTCTCCAAGTCGCCAAATTGCTCAATGGCGGATGCTATCTGTAGAAACTTTGTGGGTACGGCTCTGAGAATCTTCTTAACCACATATGCTTCTTCAATAGTTTCTCCCAGGGCTCGGATATTCGTCACCAAACCGTTTAATCTCATGCAGAAGTCATCAAGCTGTTCGGTTTCTTTCATAACCAAAGACTCAAACTCAGCCTTGAGCGTTTGAGCCTTTGCTTTTTTCACCTTGTCTGCACCCAAATGGACTGTTTTAATTGCATCCCAGGCGTCCTTCGAATTCTTTTTATCTGCAATTGACAGTAACAAGTCCTCACCAATGCCTTGATATATAATAACCAGTGCTCGTTTATCCACCTTGTCTTCAACGGCGACTTTCGGATCCTTTAATTCAATCGCTTCCCACACACCATGGGCTTGCATAAAAACTTTCATACGCATAGCCCAAGCCGTGTAATTGGTTTTTGTTAATAGAGGGTAGCTGAGACCGAATGAACTTTCTTTGGATTTGGTAGTCTCCATGTTTTGCCTGGTGAACGTGTGTGTATAGCTCTGATACCAGATATAGAGGTGAAAACAATAAACAGCAATATTACTACTGAATGGAAATTCCTTTATTGAAGAGATAAGTTTCTCAAAATACATGCATGAATATAAATTACTAAAGCTAGAGATAAATCAGGAACTACATACCTGATTGCACTCCACTACGTCCTATTTTAACTCAACATAAAAAGACCTATTCAACTGTATACTACCTACTATTAATACAGCTGATTTATTGAAAGATCAAACACACGTTTAGATTAAATAAAAGCCCAACAATGAAAAGCCCAACAATACCAAAAGCTAGTATTGATCTGATTATAGAATCGGTGAAGAACAAGGATAATGTAATTATACGTGGTTTTTAGAAAAATATATACTTGCCTTCTCATACCAAAATCCTTGAGTTGTTGATCCTTTTCATCTTTTCCGAAAGATTCTTTCATTTCTGATGCAAGCTTAAGTTCAGCTTCAATATCCAAGCCATGGATATGCTTATGTTGTGCTTCAAATGTATCTGCATTGCTTGCTACATAATGTCCCTTACCGAATGATTCTTCAATGATCTCTCCTTTGCTTTGTCTACTAACGTAAGCTTCATATACATATACAATCCATGGCTAATTACCTGTACGTTATTATACTTATCATATTAGGCATTTACGCTAATTACCTGTTGATACATGCACGTATAACTTGAGCTTTTCACACTTTTTAGCAAAATTTACAATCTGTGCAGCTCCTCTCGTGTTAATATCAAGAGCAATGTCAATCCTGTCAGAAATAAGAGGATCAGAAGGGCGAAACGTATACAAAGTAGATTACGTTTATCAAATTTTTAGCAGGCCTAGCTACCTTTCGTCAAATGTTGTAGTGGCTGCAGAGTTGATAATTATGTCCACTTCTCTTGCTATACGATTAGCTACATCTTCCTCAATACCTATATTTGTTTCGGACATATTTCCACCCACAGGAACCAACTTGCTCAAGATAAATTTTTCGAAGAATGTTCCATGCTTCTCTCGTAGACACTTGAAGAGTTCTGTATTGACAATCTGTTGCAGGCAATATGCATGATTACGTACTCCACAGTCTTATAACATTCTTATGCATGCACGGAAACTACAAAACGAAGCAAAATGATTAATCGACGTACTTCATTCATTAGTCTTTCCATTGCAGCCTCCTCATCCTTAGCTTTGATCAGCAAAAACATCTTATCTACCTCTGGCATTGTCCTCAGAATCTTCTCCACAAGAACTACATGTGTATAAATAGGTCTTAGAGTGAAACCCGAAAATTTAACTAAAAAGAACTGTACTACCACTGAAAAATTTAAATTATTTTGTATTCACATACGTAAATAAGTTAAGATTGAGGTAAAAAAGTGTACCTTTTGCTAAGAATCCAGTTGCACCAGTAATAAGAAGCTTCTTCCCACTAAAAAAATTAGTGATTCCAAGCCCACCATCATGCATATTTAAATTAGCAAGCAATCCCGAGTCCTTTGCAACTATACCACTATTCTTCCCATTATTTGCATTCGAATGAAGACCAGATGAAATGTTTTTGGAGATCTTGTCAACACAGAAGAACACATTAGTACTGGTCTTGTTTCTTAACAACATTTCAGTTGAAGCTCTCTTTATGTCTAGTTTCACTACACCAAAAACGACCTTTTCCTACCACGAAAATGGTAGGTTTTGGGGGTAAATTGGTAGGAATTGGTGTCAATTCCTACCATTCGACATGGTAGGAATTGCTCAGGTCGGAATTGGTGATGGTAGGAATTGGTGGTCTGTTTCTTAAACGGCCCCACATGCCAAATGGCTGCCCATGTGGCCAGCCACATCAACAGCCACATCGACGGCCACATGGCGGTGGACCCCGACACGTCACTTGCCACGAGGTTGACATGTCATGCCATGTGTCACATGTGGGGTCACTGCCACGTCATTTTGTGGGGTCACATTTGACCCCGGTCAAGGACTATTTCCTACCAACCAAATCCTACCAACGCATTTCCTACCAACTCAAGGGGCACCAAATTGGTAGGTTTTATAACAGAAGCACATAAAAATAGCTATTTCCTACCAAGCAATTCCTACCACCTTCAGTATTTCAAAAAAAATAAAGCTTTCATTACTTCCTCTATCTAACAA
Organism: Heracleum sosnowskyi; assembly: GCA_030848705.1. Classification (NCBI taxonomy): domain Eukaryota; kingdom Viridiplantae; phylum Streptophyta; class Magnoliopsida; order Apiales; family Apiaceae; genus Heracleum; species Heracleum sosnowskyi. The sequence goes on from CM061243.1 coordinate 125,202,998, forward strand.
ATTGCTCAAATCATTATAAAAAAATAGATCGATATCTAATTCACAAGTATACAACCATAACAAATAATCAAACATTCATTCTATATGAAAATTCAAACATTTCTTACACATAAATCATAATATTCAAAATTAGAAGTTGTTCTTATGGACCAAAACTACAAATCAAAAATTATTTACAAGGCTTAATTAATTATCTTCAAAATCTTCATCTTTTTCGTTTGGATCTTCATGTTATTTTCTTCACAATCATTTTCTCTATTTCCACATCATTGTCTTTGGATCTTCATCAAGTACCTAAAATTTACATAAAAAGCAAGAATTAGTATTAAGAATTATTAGCTAATTAAATAACAAAATAAGCATGAAGATAAAATTACTTAAATAAGCAAAAAGAAGAAGAACAAAGTGAATGATATGTGAAATTGATTTGAAGAAGATAAAGATATAGAGAAGAAGATGAAGAGAGGGAAGAAATTTGAAGTGAAATGAGACAAAAAAATAAATGATTGTATTATAAGTAATAAGAAGAGGAAAATATTTTTGAATTTTTCGTTTTGGCGCAATTTTTAAATTTTTCGTAAAATTGTAGCTTATTTCCTACCGATAATGGTAGGTTATGATTTTCAGCGAAATTTTTGAATTTTTGGTTTGGGCGCAATTTTTGAATTTTAAGTTTTAGGCGCAATTTTTGAATTTTTCGTAAAATTGTAGCTTATTTTCTACCGATAATGGTAGGTTATGATTCTCAACGAAAATTTTGAATTTTTGGTTTGGGCGCAATTTTTGAATTTTTAGTTTTAGGCGCAATTTTTGAATTTTTCGGGAAATTGTAGCTTATTTCCTACCGATAATGGTAGGTTATGATTCTCAGCAAAATTTTTGAATTTTTGGTTTGGGCGCAATTTTTGAATTTTAAGTTTTAGGCGCAATTTTTGAATTTTTCGTAAAATTGTAGCTTATTTCCTACCGATAATGGTAGGTTATGATTCTCAACGAAAATTTTGAATTTTTGGTTTCGGGGCAATTTTTGAATTTTTAGTTTTAGGCGCAATTTTTGAATTTTTCGGGAAATTGTAGCTTATTTCCTACCGATAATGGTAGGTTATGATTCTCAGCAAAAATTTTGAATTTTTGGTTTGGGCGAAATTTTTGAATTTTTAGTTTTAGGCGCGATTTTTGAATTTTTCGTGAAATTGTAGCTTATTTCCTACCGATAATGGTAGGGTATAGGTTTTGGCACAATTTAAAAAAAAAAAATAAACATAATAATTTTTTTAAATAATATTTTCGACGATCGAAACTTAATGATAATTTAGATCTATTAATTTATTTCAGAGGGTAAATGAGTTTTTACCGTAATTCTTTTTCTTTTATTATTTTAATTATATTCTTTTTTAGTTGTGCGCGATAATTTCAAGTTTTTGGTAAAACAAATTGGCGGAAATTGCCAAAAAAATTGTGTTGTGTGGATTTAAACAACTACCCTCTCTAAGAATAACCAAGTGCATAACCACTACACCAACATCGTTTTTTGTACTAAATATGCAATTTACTCATATATCATATTTTAGTTCAAGTTTTGTAAATTATAAGTTTGATAGATAGATTAATTATAAAAATATAGGAGCTTAAATTAAAAAATTCTAAAATTTTACATACAGTTAAGAAATCAAAATATTTAATCATCCGTAAGGTTAGATCGTTGAAAAACAAATCAAAAAAAATCAAAAAGTGTAACCCTAAACAACCCCTAAAAAGGGAAATTCATTTTTTTTGTAAAATTTTAGGCGATTAAAATTTTGGATTGCACGGATTCAAACTCGTGCCCTCTCCAATTATAACCAAGTGAACAACCACTGCGCCAAACAAGCTTTTTATACTAAATCAGCAAATAATTGATATATGATATTCCAATTCAAGTTTTGTAAAGTACAAGTTTAATAAATAGATTTATTATAAAAATATAAGAGTTTAAATTAAAAAAATCCAATATTTTGTATAAAACTAAGAAATCAACATATTTAATCATCCGTAAGGTTGGATCGTTGAAAAAAAATAACTAGAAATAAAAAAGTGTAACCCTAGACAACCCTTAAAACATGAGTATAAACTCTAACTCAATTTTCTAACACTCTTTCATTTTCTTAACGATTTTAACTTTTTGTAATTCCTTTTTGTCTAAATTTTTTTCCTTACATTCATCAAACTACAAAACGACGTTTCATATAAAAAAATTTAATTTATCCATACGTCTTTATATTTTTAATTTTTTTTCGATATAATTAGGTTTTAACGAATAACATAAGTACCTAAATATGTAAGTTTAATTCAACTAATTTTTATCCTCCACTACTAAAATGAGTAAATCTTTATGTCCCTAGAGTTTGATTAACAAAAAATATGATAACCGATCAACAAAAAATATAATATAAACACATTCTCCATTAATTTTATTTTTTATTATTTTATTAATCGATTAAAACCTACCATTGTTGGTAGGTTTTGATGTGTGCCAAAAATTTGTGTTGGTACGTAATCGAACCCCTGCCCTCTCCCATAAAAGCCAACTGCCCAACCACTGCGCCAAACCATGCATATGTACTAAATTAGCAGTAACTTATAGGTATCATTCTCCCCTAATTTTATTTTGTATTATTTTATTAAAACCTACCAACAATGGTAGGTTTTGATGTGCGCGGGAAATTCAACTTTTCTGTGAAATTTTTGGCGGAAAAGCAAAAAGGTGGTGGGGCTCCAAAATTCGTCAGTGACTATTTCCTACCATATATGGTAGGAAATGGCCTTGACAGAATGAAAATATTTCGTATTTAAAAAAAATGTTTATTACTTTAAAATATGATTGGGACGATGATGTGGATGGTGGGGTACCATTACGAATAAAACCTATCAGATTTGGTAGGTTTTATTTTCCTACCATATATGGTAGGAAATGACCATGACAGAATTAAAAAATTTATTATTTTTAAAAAATTATTTATTACTTAAATTATGATATGGCTGATGATGTGGATGGTGGGGTACCATCAAGAATAAAACCTACCAGATTTGGTAGGTTTTAGTTTCCTACCATATATGGTAGGAAATGACCACAGCATATTGAAAATATTTTTTATTTTATAAAAATTGTTTATTACTTAAAAATATGACAAGGCTTGATGATTAGGATGGTGGGTCTTATATTTGTGAAAATGCAAGCAAAACCTACCGATGTTGGTAGGTTTTATTTTCCTACCAACAATCGGTAGGAATTGGTCCTCGCTTTTACAGAAATCGGGCCCCACGCGGACCATTTCCTACCATATTCGTCGTCGGTAGGAAATGGGGGGTCAAATCCTACCAAGTTTTTTTGGTAAAATTTATATGGTAGGAAAATGCCGTTTTTGGTGTAGTGTTTTTTTCTACTGGAAATCATAGGAAAGAGGTTTAATGAAACAGTTCCCATGGGGAGCAATATAGTACAGTCAGAGAATGAGAGAAGGCTATAGCTAGTAGTATTATTACAAGAGATCGATATGTCTGCTATCAATCTATCATTCTATATATATAGCGTTATGATCAGTTGCAACATCATGAATAAGAGATATTTGGCACCGCAGAAACCGCAGAGTATTCGTACGTAAAAGTCCGATTGGTATACTTAAGAGTTATTAGCCGAAAAGAAAGATGAAATTTTATGCACTTTTGCAGTACAATCAATATGAACTTTCTTTTTCTCTCATGATAACCCAACAAATCTATTTGGTAGAAAGTGTATTCAATATTAACTTTTTTTGTCCACATGATCATAACCCAACAAACGTATTTGCTAGAAAGTGTATTCGATATGAACTTTCTTCTCACATGATAACCAAATTACAGACGTATTTGCTAGAAAGTGTATTATTAATATCATGAAACTTAAGATCGCTTACCTTAGGATTGCATTTTTCAAATTCACGATGGAGTAGCCCTACTCGACTCAGTCAGATTCTACGTAAATGGATTTCACTCAAAGTATGCAAGTCTGTGTGATTTGTTTGATTGTAAATGGATAATCAGAATGTGTTGCATGGTTAGTACAAGTGCTGACAAATGCATCTAAATTTTGCGAGTCAACTAGTATAATTGACAAATCATGTTTTACTTATTTATAGCCATGCTTGATTTTGATGCTAACTCCCGCAATTAAATTAAGCGAGATGATTAAATTGCAAAAAACGTAAAGTTAGTTGAATTTTCCTCTTATAACTCTGTAAACTAAATGATAATAGGCTCTTCTCTGTAAACTAAATGATAATAGGTTCTTCTCATTAATTTCTTCCTTTTCTAGCAAGTAGTTGCCCTTCTTTTATTCTCTTTAATTACGATGTATTTTCTATGTGTTCTGGACAGGCCACTAAATCTATGAACATGCACAGTTGCGATAATGTGATATAGTAGGGTAGGTAACGCTAACCATAGCTCTAAAGGTTGATATAAGATCCGGCTGAAACTTTCATCTAACACCTTAAGATTTTGGATGAGAGTTGGTTACTTAAAATGGTAAGAGCTCCTACGTACAACCTCCATTTGTTTAATTTAGTTATTTCTCTGTCTGTTGTCTGGTCAATAGTATGATTGAGTACCGTAAACATCTAAGTGGAACCTTGAATGAAGGTTCGTGAATGACTTTTAATAGGGATTATGTATAGTACATAATAAACGGCTATGGGAAAATTTTGGAGGCACAATGAAGTACTATTACACCATATGAATGTGAAACTGAGTGAAGTATTACTGGCATGAGTGATGAGTATGATTAAATTAAACGATAATTACTGATAATTAAAAGTAATTTGGAATAATTGTAGATCAAATGAATCATTCATTGACATACATCATTCATCAATCTTTCCACTGCAGTGTAGGTTTGGTCCCAATAACAGTAATGTATTCAAGTATATCATGATAGTTCGTTCCGGAAATTAGACAATAATCGAACTTTTCTTTCTAGCAACTTGTTTTGGGTTCTGCAGAGCTATGATTTTAAACAAGGAAAACAAGTTTACTCATTATATCTATTAACATGCATGTGTCTGACACTGATATGGTTATCTGCCTGCCCTTCATTTGTTTTAATTTACTTTTATTTTATCATCATATATATTCGACATAAAAGTTGAAATTATCTTTAAGAACAATCAGCGCAGTAGTTGATAATTCGTCGGAATGGATATATATTCGATGTAAAAGTTGAAATTATCTTTAAGAACAATCAGTACAGCAGTTGATAATTCGTCGGAATGGAGATTTAAGTTAAACTAATCTAAGTTTAGATTACTCTCAAAAGTAGTCGTACTGGAGTTCTGTATAACAAGATTCACTACAAGAGGAACGGACAATTGTGACTGAATTTTAGTAAATTTCAGTCGCAAGTTCAATTTGCGACAGAAATATTACATTCAGTCGCAATGTACTTTGTGACGGAACATTTTCGTCGCAATGTTAATATTTTATTATTATTATTCCAGCACAAGTACTAATTTAATAATTTACTTTCCCGCTTCTAGTTTTTAGGCGGGTTAATTTTCCCGCTAAGACACCTTGTGACAGAAATCGTAAATATTATGTCGTAAATTTGAACTTGGGACGGAATGTAAAGTCCGTCGTAACGTATTTTGCGACAGATTATCCGTCGAACATTACTTTGTGACGGATTCTCATATTTCTCATTTCTGCCACTTTACGGATTTGATAACGGAAACTTGCATCTGACAGATATGAACCGAATGAAGTACATGAAGTAATTTCTAAGGTTTAAGTTAAGTTCCAACTGATCATTGTTAATTAGTTATCATTGCCAAAATATCCGAGAGTTTTAATACAAATAAACTCAAATGTGGACTATAAACATGAATTTTATTTTTAAATATGTGTTTTCCCTTTCGAGAAGCTTTGTCGTTGAGGATCATGAAACGTACAAATAAGAAAGTGCCATAGTAATTTTATGAGATTGTTAAGATTAGTGATTACAACAAAGAAATTATGTCACTCTCCTCAACTCCTATCTAGATTTTCAAGACAATGAGAGTAAAGCTGTATAGATGATTGAATAACATGGAGTGAAGGCATAAAAGGTATTGCTGGGAAACAGTTTTTACTGGAGGATTCTCTCCTTCAATATGTGCTTCCTTATGCCAGGGAAATGAACATTTATAACATAATCTTTCCAATCTATGGAACTTACGTCGAATCCAAACACTTTTGTTTCTTCTTTAGACAAGCACTTCATTAATTCCTCAACGTTGGTACTATCGAACCTGCAAATGAATATGTTATGTATATATTGATATAAATCTAAACTTTAGTATAAAAATGTAGCTTTCTGGTGAGACTATTTATATAAAATTTTAGTCAGGGTTTGAATCAGACAGGTACCTTCCATTATAGAAGGTGTAAGGTTGGTATAGATCAGCCAAGTACTTAAAATGTTCTAATGCTTTTCTTCTAATAAGTTCCTGTCTCGGAGAAATCTCTTCATCGCCATTAGTGTTCTGCATGTAGGACAACATATCTTCTATGGAGGCGAAGAACTTGAATGCTGAAATTTGGATTGGATTTCCCTTACGATCAAAGCAAGGACTTAATCTGAAATGCTGATAGGCCAGGTCTAGCAAATCCCGGGAAATCAAAGGATGTGCAACAGATGACGTAATTTGGTACACATGATCATCATCACTAGAGTTGGAGTTTCCGCGACCATGTTTTGCTATGGCTGCTAATGTTGAATTTACAACAATGTCAGCCGGTACCTGCAATTAGTAGTATATGAGTACACCAAATACAATTTGCAGTTAGATGCAAATTCAAGTTCTGCTGATTAGAGTTTATTTCTTGCTAGAATAAATTTCCATGAAGATACTTGTTACTTGTAAAGTTATTTTTTACCATATCTGCGACTGTATTAGGACTTGAATAGAATCCAGAGAGCTTCCCTTTTCCATACCAGAGGAAAAATGGATCCATCATCCTGTGCACAAAAGAAATATCTACCATTAGTTGAAATATATTTCCATGAATTCTATTTACATTTTTTGAGATATCTTTAGTTTACTTAACTTATAATCTACTCGTCTTATAGTTAAAATCAAAACATTAAAATTTTGTCGTTTTGATTTTCGGTCTTCATACTTTACCTGTTTCCTTCTATCCAACCGGAGAATGGTTCTTCCAAAGTGCTCGTAATAACACTTGGCCGAAGTATGATTACAGGCATTTCTCCTTTCGTATCTTCAACTACCATTTCACCCATTGCTTTGGTAAATGAATACGTATTTGGCCATCCATATTTCTGTGACCTGCTCCGACAAATTAATTTTTTTTCTTAAACGATTAAATAATTAAACACATTGTCAAGTAGGAGATTTCTTTTAAAAACACTCGATAATTCATACCAAAAGCCAGTATTGATCTGATTATATATAGAATCGGTGAAGAACGAGGATAATGTAATTATACGTGGTTTTTAGAAAAATACTTGCCTTCTCATACCAAAATCCTTGAGTTGTTGATCCTTTTCATCTTTTCCGAAAGATTCTTTCATTTCTGATGCAAGCTTAAGTTCAGCTTCAATATCCAAGCCATGGATATGCTTATGTTGTGCTTCAAATGTATCTGCATTGCTTGCTACATAATGTCCCTTACCGAATGATTCTTCAATGATCTCTCCTTTGCTTTGTCTACTAACGTAAGCTTCATATACATATACAATCCATGGCTAATTACCTGTACGTTATTATACTTATCATATTAGGCATTTACGCTAATTACCTGTTGATACATGCACGTATAACTTGAGCTTTTCACACTTTTTAGCAAAATTTACAATCCGTGCAGCTCCTCTCGTGTTAATATCAAGAGCAATGTCAATCCTGTCAGAAATAAGAGGATCAGAAGGGCGAAACGTATACAAAGTAGATTACGTTTATCAAATTTTTAGCAGGCCTAGCTACCTTTCGTCAAATGTTGTAGTGGCTGCAGAGTTGATAATTATGTCCACTTCTCTTGCTATACGATTAGCTACATCTTCCTCAATACCTATATTTGTTTCGGACATATTTCCAACCACAGGAACCAACTTGCTCAAGATAAATTTTTCGAAGAATGTTCCATGCTTCTCTCGTAGACACTTGAAGAGTTCTGTATTTACAATCTGTTGCAGGCAATATGCATGATTACGTACTCCACAGTCTTATAACATTCTTATGCATGCACGGAAACTACAAAACGAAGCAAAATGATTAATCGACGTACTTCATTCATCAATCTTTCCATTGCAGCCTCTTCATTCTTGGCCTTAATAAGCAGAAATATCTTACCTACCTCTGGCATGGTCCTCAAAATCTTCTCCACAAGAACTTTGTATATGGAAGCAATGGTGGAATCATGACCAGTAAGATATTTAACATTACGATAATAATAAAACTTTACAAAATTCAAAAAAACACGACTAACCTTTAGTTGCCAATCGTTGAACTATTTTTACTTGAAAAAGTAATAGATGGTAACTGAATTATACTATTTTGCATATTTTCCCACTTAATAACTTCTTTTTCCTGGATAAACTCCACCTTTATTTATTTTCGAAATGATGCTAGGTAAAAAATTCACTATCATCTTTAATATATAGTGCGTGTTTGATGTTTTATAAGTGATAAGTTGATGGATTCTTCTAAGTTATACTGGTGTTTGGATAAATTTATAACTTATAAGTTAGTTAAGAGTTTGCTAAATTAAATTTGAAAAAATAATTATTAAATACAATGATTTCAACACTTGCATTTTAAATTAAAAAAAATATTTAAAAATATAAAGGTAAAAATGTAAAATATTAAAAAAATAAAGAAATCAAAGAATAAGTTAATAAAGTTAAGTAAAATGTTGGTGATTTCTAACATTCAACTTATCAATTTATAAGTTATATAAGTTATCAAATAAGTTGAGCAAACACCCCTCATAAACTCTTATGAACTTATAATCCATAACCTAACTTATTTTCCATTACCCAAACAGGCCCATAGTATAGGGAACAAATAAAATTTTATAGTATTATTTTTTTAAGAGGTTAATTAGGGGATCTCACGTGCCCCTAACCCCCTCTGGTTCCGCCACTGTATGGAAGAGTAGTTCAACCAGAAATGATTAGAAAAATAATAATTGTAAACTTGTACATGTTACTGAGTAATAAAGTTGATACTTAATATATGTAGTAGTTATAAAGTATACCTTTTGCTAAGAATCCAGTTGCGCCGGTAATAAGAAGCTTCTTCCCACCAAAGAATTCAGTGATACCAAGACCATCATGCATTTTCGAAGTTATATGACCACAAGTCGAGACGAATTCCTTTTCAACTGTACTTCTGATCTTTCCATTCTTCGCACTTGGATGAAGACTGGAAGAGAAGATTTTAGGTATCTGCAGATCTTCAGTACTACAGAACACAGTATTAGTAGTACTTGTCTTCTTTTTCCCCAACAATATTTCAGTAGAAATTTTATTCATATTCAGGTTTTGTCTATTTGAAATACGATAGTGGTTCGGACAAACAGTTGTCATGGATAGCAAGACAGACATGATAAGAATGCAAGTTATGATTGTATAAAAATATGCTAAATTACGGAAGATCTGAGGTTGTTTTAACAAAAAAAAATTGTAGTTGCAGTGGCTTTACTTACACAACATAAGCTTTCTATTTAAATGTGAATAGTGCTTAGTTGCAAAATCATGAATTAGTTATGTAGTTGCAGTGGCTCTTCGATCTGTTTTTTCGTTTTTCAGCAACTAGTGTCTTCGGTTGTACAGAGCTGTTATTTTAAACAAGGAAAGCAATTTTAAGCAAATATGTTACGAACATGCATGCATGCGTCTCAAATAATTAGGCAAATAATTTTGCTATGGCGGCTAATGTTGAATTTACAACAATGTCAGCCGGTACCTGTAATTAGTAGTACTAGCTGATAACCGTGAGCCGACCATAAACATCAACATATTAATATTAATAAATACTAGCTTATAGCACGTGTTATGCACGGTTACTTAAATTTTATTTATAATTATTTTGTTTATAATTATATTTTAATTACTCATGGAACACACAATTGTTTTTTTAATATTTATAATTATATTTATTTATGAATATTTTAATATTTAAAAGTCATTAGTTTACATGATTAAATTATTGTTAAAAAAGAGTTAGCCAAAAAAATTATAGTTAAAAATATGATATTTATTATATTTTAAACGCTCAATTTAATATTTGTTTATATTGAGTTATAAAAGTTAGATTTGGTCAATTTTACGATCCACATGAAATTCACAAAATAATTTTTAATTTAGTTGTGGTTTAATAGTTCTTTTTCAATTAAAAACTATTCTAAAACTAAAAAGAGAATAAAGTGACAAAATTTAATGTTTGAGAATTCTATTCGATTTAGGAAATCTACTTAACTTATATGTAGTTTAGATTATTAGAATAACCTTTATTAACCAAATACAGGTTTAAATGTTAAATCTAACAGTTTTCACCTATCTATTATTTAAGATTAAACGATTTTTATTATTTTGATATTAAATGAGTTTCCTTATTTAATTACAACTATTTTTATGTTTTAACTTTTTGGAAAATCCAATCATAATATAATATCTTTTAACTTATATCATTTTTAAATAATAACTTCTTTTTATATGATATAATCTTGATCGTCTATTTTTAAAAGTATTGGATCTAACGTTTGAGAATGTTTTGACAGTATTTAAGACCAAACTACCAGGATAACATCATTAATTTTTTTAATATTTATATATTTTTAAATTTTAAATTTTTATTGCTAAAATATAATATACTCTTTTTTGTAATATGTTAATGATGCAGGAACTTTGAACTTTTGAGAAAATAAATTATCAATTAAAATATAATTTTTTTTGTAATAGTTCTTCTTTTAAAGTAGTACACCGTGACGATCAAAATTCTGTATAAAATTCATTTTTTATAGTATATCCCGTAAATATCTATGTTATATTAAAGACTAAATAATGAAAGTTTTCTTCTGGTCGCTTGATCACTAAATCCATAATCGTTGGATCTTTCAAATTAAATTGTTGAGAAACGTTAGATAAAATAGTAAAATTATCACGTAAAATGATCTAAAGGTTTTAATCTACCAACAACATAATAAAATTTACAGGTTTTTTTGAAAAATAAGAATTTTTTCATTTTTTTTCTTGTAAACATAGGTTATTTGATAATATTTTTTATAAAGTACGTTTTTTCAAAAAAGTACTATACTAATTGATTAACAAACTTTTAAAGTTTCGAATTTAATAATTTACAATGTATATAGGTTAAAAAAATTAGGGCTCTTATGTAGCTGAGTCTAAAATTTCAAACTACGGTTTTTTTAAATATGAATATGGTCCTGCTAACAATGAAATTAGGTCTCTATGAGTTCTTTATAAAACAAAATCATCATTTATGTATAATTTATTATTTAATAATAAATAATAAATAATTAGTTTTGATATAAAATTTAATAAAATAGGATAAAAAATATGCATAATTTTATAAAATTTTATCCTCGTATTATTATATTCTTTGTTGATTTTAATTTTTCTTAGATTGATTTGAATTTTTGAACATAGATTTCTAAATTTAAAATAGTTAAAAAAAAGTAATTAAATTGGCATTAAAATAATGATGACGTAATAATTATTATTAGAATTTAAATACCCACTTTACTAATTTGGGCTTTATCTTGTGTTTTAAAAATTAGATTTTGACAATTTTATACCCCACATGAAGATAACTAAATTATCTTTAATTAAAATATGGTTTAACAATTTTTATCTAACTGAAATTGTCCATAAAAGAGAAAAGAAAGTCACGGATTTTTTACATGGAGAATTCTATTTAATATAGAATACTTATTTATATTTGGTGTATTTGGTTTAAATTATCAAAATACACTTTTTAGAATTGAAATATAATATTATTATTAATAAAATACACTTTTTTAATATTTGATCTAACTCTAATGGTCCTTATTAGTTTGGTTGTCCAAGACCGTAAGATCAAAATTTTGGATAAGATCCATATTATGCTTATTATATATAAGGATTTAATATAATAAGGATATCAAGTATATACTATTATACTGATATAAGTATCTTACTAACTAATTTTACTTTTAATGTTTCGGTTTTATTTACAGTGTATACATTTTTACTTAAAAATTATTAAACAGAATAAAAATTATGTTATGATTATATAAAATTTTATTCTCATATTATTATATTCTTTATCGATTTGAATTTGTTCTTAATTAATTTTAATACTTTATTGAAAGAAACATAAAATTTCTATATTTAAAACAATTAGTGGAAAAATAAATAAATTGGTGCTACAAAAAAAATATATTTATTAAAATTTAGATACTCACTTTACTATTTGGGTTCTATCCTTAGTTTTAGAAATTGAATTTTGACGATTTTACAACCCATGCGAAACTAACGAAATTATCTTTAATTTAATGACGGTTTAATATTTATTATCTAACTTGACCTGTTGACCTACCCAGAAAAGTAAAGATGGTTAAGAATTTTTACATAGAATTCAATTCAATATAGAAAACCAATTTATAATTGGTTTAAATTATCAAAACACATTTCTTAGTATTTAAATATAATCCTACCTTTAATCAAATACACATTTTAATATAAGTATTATATTCAAAATTATCGTTTATGAATATGAAACCCTCAATATTTTAATAATATTTTGATATTATCCTATTATGTTTGTTATATGTAAAATAATATAATTATAATTTGGATTAATCAAATTGTTATGTTCCTTCAGAAAAAAAAAGTGTTTAAATTTATTTATGTACAGGAGTTCTCGTAAGTCTCTGTAGGTTCACGTGTATCATTGTTAGTATGATATACGTGAGCGTTATATTGATAATTTTTAATAGTGTAATCAATATGAATTGTTATCTTGATATTTGGTTTAACAATTATTATCTAATTGGAACTATACATAAATTCAAGAGAAAAAATATTTAAGAATTTTTACATAGAAAATTTTTAAATTATCAAAATACACTTTTTAGTATTTAAATATAATTCTATTATTAATCAGATACACTTTTTAATATTAGATCTAACAATTCTCATCAATCTAGATCTAACTGTAATTATTAATTTGGTCGTATAGTGATCGTACACGGACCATATCGATTTTAATTTGTTCTTAAATTGATTTTAATATTTTATTGAAATAAAAATAGAATTTATAAATTTAAAAGAATTAGGAAAAAAATTAAATTGGTGCTACAATAAAAAAATTTATTTATTAAAATTTAGATAATCGCTTTACTGTTTGGGCTCTATCTTGAGTTTTAGACAACAGATTTTAACGATTTTACAGCCCATGCGAAACTAACAAAATTATCTTTAATTTAATGATGGTTTAATAATTTTTATCTAACTGGAACTATCCAGAAACTAAAGAGAAAAGATAATTACGAATTTTTACATAAAGATTTCTATTCAATATAGAAAACCTATTTATAATTGGTTTAAATTATCAAAATACACCTTTTAGTATTTAAATAATATTCTATTATTAATCAAATACAATTTTTAATATTATATCTAACGGTCCTCATCTATTTGAATATTTATAGTTTTATAATCCAACGGATCATATACTTTTGGTAGTACAGTGACCGACCAAAATTTTGGATAAGATCTCCCTTACGCTTATTATATATAAGGAGTTAATTAGTAAATATTTTTAAAAAATGTATTTTTCGAGAATTGAATGATAAAAATATATAATAAATAAATCACTATTTAATTATATAGTTAAAAAAATCGAACCATTTGTAAAACTAAAGAAATTAAAGTAAATAAATAAATCGTGTATGATTACGTAGATGCAAGGAATCGAACCCTCGATGTACACTACAAGAAAACAGAGCATAACTGACCGTCAAAAAGGGTCGGTTATATCCGAAATTGGTCGGTTTTACGCGTAAAACCGACCGTCATCGATGGTCAGTTTAAGACTCGTCGGTTTTAAGAGTTGATCAGGTTTAACACATATATCCGACCACCGGTCGGTCGGTTATGTATGTTTCCAAATTTGTTAAAGTGGGTCCTAAGAATAACACGTGGCAACACGTGTCAACACGTGTCTTATGATGTCAGCAGAATAAAACCGACCGGTGACGGTCGATTATGTCCGGAAAAAAATTGTTTTGACTGTAACCGTAACCGACTCAAGTCAAAGTGTGCATATCGGTCGGTTTTATGGCAGTAGTCGCTCAAAATTGCATAACCGACCGTCGTATAACCGACCATCGTATAACCGACCACCATTAAGGAAGACGGTCAGTTATGTCGTTTGAATGCGGTCGGTTATGGTGTACATCGGTCGGTTTTCTGTGTGAATGGTAAAAAATGGTCAGTTATGTGTATTGTCGGTCGGTTTTCTGGGTATTTTGAAAAAAAAAATTGCAGCTTCTGTAGTTTTATGCCCTATACCATTCATTCCACATATATACCATTCCAATGGGCAATACCAATCAATATCAACAACAATCAATACCAATCCCAATCCAAAAACTAATCAATACCAATCCATTCCTAAACTCATTATCAGAAAATAAATACAAACATAATTCATAAAATACCAACTTAATTAGATCCGATACAAACGGATCATAAAATACCAATTTTAACTCCGACATAATCAGATCAACCATACAAACCAAAATATGGGTCCGATATAAACGGATCAACCACGCAATGTTAAGTCCGATATTATCGAACATCCAACAAAACATAGATCATTACAATTACTAAAGTTCAGATTCAAAGTTCCTAAAGCATATAACCACATAATTAACTACTCCGACAAAGAAACAGGAGAGTCGTCGGAATCACCCCCATCTTGGCCATTGCCTTCACCGTCGCCATTCTCGTTGTCACCCTCAATGTCCGAGACCTCATCCACATCGGTATAATCTTTTTCTTCCTGCGCAAGTCGATCCTTTTCCTATGCACACATATAAAACAATTAAAAAGTAAAAAATAAAGTGCAATGGATATAATTAAAAAACGAGGATTAACTATTACCTCTTGAACTTGTGCTTCGGTTTTTTTGACAAGATCTTCAATTAAGGTTCCGACAATGTGTACAATCTCACCACCAATGAGATTATTCCATTGCAGCCTTCTATTTGGTTCGGTAGATGGATCGGAGGCCTCGAGGGCAGTGCGTGCAAATGTGGATATTTCTTCATCGGATAGTTGACTAGCAAACTGTTGAGGATTGGAACGAATCTCCGTAAGAACATTTCTAACGATCGAGAGAAAGACATTGTCGGGGATGACTTCACGTTGTCTCGGAGCGGACGAGGATGAGCCGGCTTCGCCTCGGGTGGAATCCCTATAGCGTGTAGCTAGGGTGGGAATGAGATCGGTAGCTCGAGCATTGGGGAATCCCACAACACAATTTTTTTGGGTTTTTCACCTTCGGGCACCCCCGTTGCTTCCATCCACCAATCCCATGGCTCATCTCTCTCACCCGTTTGAGTCACCTCCACCGGATGTAGCTAATAAATTTAAAATAAATAAATAAATCTTTTATAATTACGTAGTTGCAATGAATCGAAACCCGGATGAAGTTAAATAATTTAAAGTAACTAAATCATGTATAATTACTTAGTTGCAAGGAATCGAACCCGGATTTCGTGATAATCAAATTTGGTACTTTGATACTGCGCGCCATTTTCACATTATTTTGATAATTAATATTAATTTTAATTATTAAAAAATGTACTTATAGATATTTGAATGATAGAAATATGTAATAAATAAATACTATTTAATTATGTGGTTATAGGCAATTAATCTTGAATTTGGTATCACGCAATATTTTAACAGTGTTTTCTTTATTAATAAAGAGTATAGAAGTTATAGACAATTGAACTTTGAAGGAAATTAATGAAATTAAAGTAAATAAATAAATTTTGTATAATAACGTAGTTGTAAGGAATCGAAACCTGAATTAAGCTAAATAATTTAAATTAATAAATCTTGTATGTAGTTGCGAGTAATCGAACTCAGGTCTCATGATAATCAAATTTGATATTTTGGTACTTTTAGTACCGCGCACGCAATTTTCGCATTGTTTACCTTATTAATAAAAAGTATATATTAGAATGTACGATGTAAAATTTGCTGTTAGATGCAACTTCAAGGTTTAATTTGTTTAGCCTATCAACATACGAGGAATATCCCTAATGGTACCATTAAAAATGTTAGTGCAAATTCTGCTGATTAGAGTTTTCTTTTTTCTTGTTAACCATTTTATTATATAAATTAGAGTAACCAAAGAAGCTTATTTTTGGATGGGCAAAACCATCCAAAAAAACGAGACAAATTCAGAATAAACAATACATATCGGTCAAGACACTATCCAAATTAAACTGAATTGTAGACTGCATGACTTCTAATATCCAAGCTCATGACGATTAGAGTTTATTTCTTGCCCCTATATATATGCATCTTTGCATGTAGATACTTGTGAATTTATTTTTTACCATATCTGCGACCGTATTGGGACTTGAGTAGAATACTTCTTCAATTATTACACACCTATACCTAATTGACTGTTAGAAAATGGAAAGTTTGAGGCATATTTTAAATATGTTCTTGATGGAATTTCCGGAAACTAATGATTGGTGGTTATTCCTTGTTATGAGGACTTAAACTTTCATGTTTGGATCTAAGACATTTTCTTAGTGTAATCCATAAATAAATTGAGTTGAAATAGGTTGCTTGAAATGGGTTATGTGGGTTGGTTATATTGAAATAACTTGTATCCCACATAGCATTGGTAATGAGAGGTTGGTGGGTTTACATAGAAACATGTTCAAGAGTAGTGTACAACTACTAAGGCATGTGGGTGTGCATGGTGTTAGTATGTGCCTCACGCGCACACACACACACACGCGCGCCGCCGCCGCCCGCCACGCCTCGCACCGCCCCGTCACGACTCGGGTCGAAGGGCGATTTGGGCGAATGTCTCGGCGTCTCGCGTACGCGAGGCGACCCGGGCGAGGAATTTTATTACCTGTTTATTTAATATTATTTATTGATTTAATTTAACAATATCAGTATTTATTTATAACAGCTAAACGAATTGGGTCAGGATTTATATTGAATCCTGATGGACCAGTTCTTGGATCAAATCCTGATGGCATGGTCAGTACTTGGAGTGAAATCCTGATGACTATTGATCCTGATGGCCTGTGTCAGTATTTGGATCCTGATGATGGTCCAGTCCTGACGAAATCCTGATGGTCGATCAAGTACTGATGCCACTCCTGACGGACTGCAAGTACTGATGATGATCAAATCCTGATGGACCAGGAAATCCTGACTGAGCTGTAACTGTTATTAAATCCTGATGACTACTATTATGGTAATTAAATCAGAATAATTAGTATTAAATGTCATATCTTCAGTTACAATATTTGGTCTGTTACGTTTTATTTTGTATTATATTTATATATACAAATGAGAACGTTTGATTAGAGAGACAAGAATATACGTAACTGTGAGAAAACCCTAGGCATCAGTTTTTCTTCTCTGCTCTCTCTCTCTCAACACATACAGAATATACATAGTTTTTGGGCAAACTGAGGTGTTGGTCGCTGTTGATCATTTCTACTATTGTGAGTGGATTGATCTGTGCTGTTTTATCCTGGGAGTGATATTGCTGCAACCCAACACAGCGTAAGTGGGGCAATAGTCTCTTCAAGAACAGTTAAGACTTCTCGAAGGCTTGGCGACTCAGCTGTTTCTTTATCTTTCAGAATTTGTTAAAGCTCCTGATAGATAGGTGTTCTTTCTTATCTGATTATATTTACAGTCTCTAATTATTTTATTGTTTCGACCTTTGTGTTTGTTTCGTTTATTGGTATTTTGCCTGTTCTTGTTAATACAATTATATATATAACTGCCCTATTGTTGCTGTGTAGTTAGTAATTATACCCAACAATCTTGAAGAGATTAGTTTATGTTTTATATATTGTTAATTAACAAGATGGTTAACGGAACTGTAACTCCTGATGTTGGTGCTAATACTTCTGGTTCTGGTTTTACTGCACCTACCATCGATTGGACCACGTACCGTTTCCCACAGCCTATCGATTTGTCAGGAATGCCTGATAAATTCGGTGGGGGTGTTGGTTTTTCTCGTTGGCAGAAAAAGATGAAACTGTGGCTTACGGTAAAGGGTCTATGGCCGGTGGTGCAGTATGAGAAACCTGTTGTTGATCAGGAAAAGGCTGATTCTGTTAGGGTGTATGCTATGTGGGAGGAAAAAGATGGGGTGGCTAGGGCTGTTATACTGGCAGCTTTATCGAACACTCTATTTGATGTTTATTCATCTGATTCTTTCACTGCTAAGCTCTTATGGGAGAAGCTGGACCAGACACACAATACTGACTCGTAAGGGTTGGAAAAGTATTATGTGGCTAGGTTTCTTGATTTTAAACTGGTGGATACAAAATCCATGACTGAGCAGGCACATGAGTTTGAGATGTTGGTGCATGATTTGAAGGAGTCCGGAATGGACCTTCCTGAGAAGTTTCAGGTTATGGCTGTGATTGAAAAGCTCCCTAAGTCTTGGGAAGAGTTTGCTCTCTCCCTGAAAAGACAGAAAGGAGAGATCACTTGGACAAACCTGATGTTGGACATCTCTGTGCAGGAACAACACAAGTCCAAACAGGGATATGTGATGCCTGCTGAACATGGGAGTTCGAAGGTGAATGTAGTGACTGTTGGACAGAAAAGAAAGGCTATCACTAAGAAGGATAACACTAGGCCTAAAAATGACAAGAACAAGGCTAAGAAACCAAAGACAAACAAACCATGTTGGTCTTGTGGACAGGTTGGTCATTAGAGCAAGGACTGTCCTGCAAAGAAAGCAAAGAAAGTTGTTGTGGGAGCACAAGCTAATATTGTGCTTGCAGCCACTGATGGGCCTAAGGTTAACATGGTTGTTGGTGAGGTTGTTGCCTCTGGAACCAATGACGGGTATGTTACCTACAACCCTGTACTTCTTTCCACTTATCTGTCTCATGAATGGTTGATTGATACTAGAGCTAATGTACATATTTGTACTGATATTAGTTTATTTGTATCTTATCAACAGAGTCATGGAGTGACAGTGACGATGGGGAATGCTAGTGCTGCTCAAGTTCTTGGAATAGGAAACGTGGACCTGAAGTTTGCTTCTGGGCGTGTTCTATCCCTCACTAGAGTGCACCATGTTCCTGATATTCGTAGAAATATAATAAGTGGATGTTGTTTAGTTAAAAATGGTTTTGAACTTTCTTTGAAGTGTAATAAAGTAGTTATTACACATACTGGTACATTCTTTGGCAAAGGTTATTTGTCTGATGGTTTATTTTTAATAAATGTTGAGCCTGTTTTGGGCAGTTTTATTAAGGGATATTCCATTTGGTACCATTGTACAATTGGCTTTTCCATTTGGTACCACTCGAAGTTTTTGGCTTCCAAGTGGAGCCATCATACTTTTGGCTTGATCCACATGATACCACTCCGTTAACCAAACGTTAGTCGGCCGTTACAAAATTATGAGATTGTCCATTTGGTACCACTCATAGTTTTCGACTTCCAAGTAGTACCCTTGTACTTTGTGTTTTAACTCTAAAATACCACTATGTTAATAAATTCGATGAAGTGGTATTTTGGAATTGAAGCCGAAAGTAGAATGGTGCCACTTGGAAGTCGAAAACTTTGAGTGGTACCAAATGGACAATCTCATAATTTTGTAACGTCCGACTAACGTTTGGTTAACAGAGTGGTATCATGTGGACGAAACCAAAAGTTCGATGGCACCACTTGGAAGTCAAAAACTTTGTGTGGTACCAAATGGAAAAGCCAATTATACAATGGTACCAAATGGAATATCCCTTTTATTAATGATAGTGTTGCACCTTCTGTTAATTGTGTTGAATCATCTGATTTGTGGCATTCTAGACTTGGTCATTTAAATTTTGGTGCTCTAAAGAATATGATGAATTTAGAGTTGATTCCAAAATATTCTATTGAAAAGAAATCTAAATGTCAAGTATGTGTGACTGCTAAACAAACTAGGAAACCCTTTCATAATGTTGTTAGGGATTCAGGAGTATTGGATTTAGTACACACTAACATATGTGAATTTGGTGGCATGTTGACTAAGGATAATAAACGATATTTTATTACCTTGATAGATGATTGTAGTAGATACTGTTATGTTTATTTACTTAGACATAAGGATGAAGCACTAGAAAAATTCATTATGTTCAAAACTGAAGCTGAAACACAAACTGGTAAAGTACTTAAACGTTTGAGATCTGATAGAGGTGGTGAGTATACTAGTACCTCGTTTAATGAATTGTGCGCAAGCACTGGTATAGTTCATGAGGTAACTCCACCATACACACCTGAGTCTAATGGTGTGGCTGAACGAAAGATATGATTAACAGTATGCTTATTAATTCTGGGTTGCCTAAGTACATGTGGGGAGAAGCTTTGAATACGGCTTGCCATATTCTGAATAGAGTTCCTCTGAAACATATGGACAAGACACCTTATGAATTATGGAAAAGTAGAAAGACAAGTTTAAAGTATCTTCGTGTGTGGGGGTGCCTTGCAAAGTTTGATGACACTGTTTTAGAATCAGAGTTTGTAGTTAATGAAAGTGACAAGTGTGTCTACTATTTGGTTAAAGGAAATGAATGTATTATCGTGTGCCTATATGTGGATGATATATTATTGTTTGGAACCAATATTGAGATTATTAACGAGACAAAAAGTTTCTTGAAAAGGCACTTTGAAATGAAGGATATGGGTGAGGCTAGTGTGATTCTTGGGATCAAGTTGACACATTCAACTGATGGAATAACATTGTTACAATCTCATTATATAGAGAAATCTATACTTGAGAAGTATGGTTATTCAAATTGTAGAATCGCTAGTACACCGTACGATCCTAAAGTTGCCTTAGTCAAGAATAGTTCAGGTATACCTGTGTCTCAGTTAAGGTATTCTCAGATTATTGGGATTTTGCAATATCTTGCTAATGTGACTAGACCAGATATTTCTTATTCTGTGTCTAAATTAGCTAGATATACAAGCTGTCCGAACAAGACTCATTGGGAGGCACTGGATAGAGTTCTTAGATATCTTAAGGGAACTATTTCCCTTGGTTTGCATTATTGAAGATTCCCTGGAGTACTCGAGGGATATGGTGATGCAAGTTGGATAGCTAAGAAATATGGTACCAATGGAGTGACTGGATATTTGTTTACCCTAGCAGGTGGAGCAATATCCTGGAAGTCTACTAGACAGACTTTGATAACTCGGTCTACCTTTGAGGCTGAGTTGTGTGCACTAGATGCCACGGGGACGGAGGCTGAATGGTTGCATGGACTTATGTCAGTGTTACCTGTAGTAAGCAGACCGCTTCCAGCCATTGCTGTTCATTATGATAGTCAGACAACTATCGACAAGATCAGTAGTGAAAAGTATACTGCTAAAACAAAGAGACACATCCAAGTTAGACTTAAGTCTATAAAGGGTCTTGTGTCTGAAAGGATTATTGCTGTAGAGTTCATTGGAACTCAGGATAATATAGCTGATCCTTTGACTAAAGGACTTGAGCATGCAGTAGTCCTTAAGTCTAGGTTGGGGATGGGACTGATAGCCCATAATGATTCATCAGCAGCGGGAACCCAATACACCTGAGAGGAGATCCCTTGAAGTGTATTCAATGTGGTAATAACAAGCTGTGAGGGTGAGTTGGTAGTACCTTTACTATATTCCTTGATACTTACGTATCTGTGTCTATCCCCTATAAACCTAAAAGGTACTGTTACTGCCAGTATAGCAAGAGTTATTTGAACTCTGAATGGGGTCAAGTCATTGGACGAGATGATAGCAGTACATCTTTGGAGATGCCCAGCTAAGCGAATGTATTGTGTGGTCGCAATTAGTGGAAAGGGTTATTCCTTGAAGCATTCGACGAACAGGATCGAGACAGGACCATTAACGTCTCAAAGCCGTAGATCAGCACCATAGCCTTTGATTTGTCGTCGTCTATGGAGTGTGGTTACACCAAACGGATAAAGATTCAATGTGAAACATTCCATCTAGATCTGGTAGCCATCGAAGTAGAGGACTTAGGAGGGTTCAAACTCGGAAGAGTACCGACTCTGAAAAACAAGTCATGATAAGGACCGATATGTAAGCATTTCTGTATGGATTTGTGGGGGATTGTTAGAAAATGGAAAGTTTGAGGCATATTTTAAATATGTTATTGATGGAATTTCCGGAAACTAATGATTGGAGGTTATTCCTTGTTATGAGGACTTAAACTTTCATGTTTGGATCTAAGACATTTTCTTAGTGTTATCCATAAATAAATTGAGTTGAAATAGGTTGCTTGAAATGGGTTATGTGGGTTGGTTATATTGAAATAACTTGTATCCCACATAGCATTGGTAATGAGAGGTTGGTGGGTTTATATAGAAACATGTGCAAGAGTAGTGTACAACTACTAAGGGATGTGGGTGTGTATGGTGTTACTATGTGCCTCACGCGCACACACACACACACGCGCCGCCGCCGCCGCCCGCCTCGCCTCGCCCCGCCCCGTCACGACTCGGGTCGAAGGGCGATTTGGGCGAATGTCTCGGCGTCTCGCGTACGCGAGGTGACCTGGGCGAGGAATTTTATTACCTGTTTATTTAATATTATTTATTGATTTAATTTAACAGTATCAGTATTTATTTATAACAGCTAAACGAATTGGGTCAGGATTTATATTAAATCCTGATGGACCAGTTCTTGGATCAAATCTTGATGGTCCGTGTCAGTATTTGGATCCTGATGATGGTCCAATCCTGATGGTCGATCAAGTACTGATGCCACTCCTGACGGACTGCAAGTCCTGATGGCTTGGAGTACTGATGATGATCAAATCCTGATAGACCAGGAAATCCTGACTGAGCTGTAACTGTTATTAAATCCTGATGACTACTGTTATGGTAATTAAATCAGAATAATTAGTATTAATGTCATATCTTCAGTTACAATATTTGGTCTGTTACGTTTTATTTTGTATTATATTTATATATACAAATGAGAACGTTTGATTAGAGAGACAAGAATATACGTAACTGTGAGAAAACCCTAGGCATCAGTTTTTCTTCTCTGCTCTCTCTCTCAACACATACAGAATATACATAGTTTTTGGGCAAACTGAGGTGTTGGTCGCTGTTGATCATTTATACTATTGTGAGCGGATTGATCTGTGTTGTTTTATCCTGGGAGTGATATTGCTGCAACCCAACACAACGTATTGTGGGTGTTGTTTTAGGGGTTGTCTAGGGTTACACATTTCGATTTTTTTTAAAAACAAATTCAAAGATCTAACCTTACGGATGATTAAATATATTGATTTCTTAGATGTATGTAAAATTTTAGATTTTTTTAATTTAAACTCCTATATTTTTATAATGAATCTATCTATCTTCAAAATTGATTTGGTGTATGATATATAAAATTTACTGCTAATTTAGTACAAAACGATCGGTTGGCACAGTGGTTGGGCACTTGCTCATTCTGGGAGAGGGCGAAGGTTCGATTCTGTACAACTCATGTTTTTTTGGTGATTTCCGCCAAAAAATTCACGAAAAATTTGAATTTCCCTCGCACATCAAAAGTGCGATAAATTTAATCTAAGGAAAAACGACGTTTTTTTCCTTAGACGTATTGATAAATTAAATTTTTGATCGATTAATAAAATAATAAAAAAATAAAATTAGGATAGAATGTGTTTTTATTATAATTTTTGTTGATCGGTTATCATGTTTTTTGTTAAACAAACTCTACGGACATAGAGATCAACTCATTTTAGTAGTGGAGGATGAAAATTAGTTGATTTAAACTGACATTCTTATGTTCATATATTATTCGCTAAAATCTAATTATATCGAAAAAAAATTATAAATATAAAAATTTATGAATGAATTAAATGTTTTTTTATGAAACCTCGTTTTGTAGTTTGATGAAGCTAAGGAAAAAAATTTAGACAAAAAGGAATTATAAAAAGTTAAAGTCGTTTAGAAAATGAAAGAGTGTCTGTTAGTAATGAATAACACTAAGAAACTAGACAGAGGGGGGCTGAATGGATAGTTTGATTGATTTTCCTTTTCTTGAAATTTAATTGTTGTAACTGATCGTGCTGTAAAGAAATGCGGAAGTAAATAAACAAGACACACACAATCACTTTAATCTACTTTGTATTAAGTAAATTAAATACTACAGCTTCCAGAATTTCACAAGGGAAATTCAGGCTTCTAAACAAGAACAGAGTTTTCTTGCTTTTGCTTACAGAGAAAAGAAGTGCTCAAGATATTTCTATGATTAACTCACTTACAGCTAACAGTAGGGTGTGCACAATATATATATTGTCCTATACAAAACTAGTGCACACACCTAATTACACAGCTACCCTTACTGCACCTCCATTTTGTCGTTCCATAAAAGGTTGGCTGTGTCAGGTAGGACTACTTGCTTTCTGTGGTCCTCTCCCTTATCTGTAGCTACTTGTCTTCCTTCTTCCTCTCCAAGTTTAGCTGTAGATTTGCCATCTGTTTCTTTGGACCACCTGACCAACACAGATGCTTCAGTATTTGTCTCCATTGACTTTGATCTTGTACCTTATTCTGACTTCACGATATAGGGACTTAGACAAATTTCTGCAACTTATTTTTTCAGGGCCTTATTCACTCTAATCCTGTTGCATGAACAATTATGAGCTTCTTCCAGGATAGTTATTCATTGGCCTATGTACATTCTAGGTGCATGAAATTTACTAAGCTCATTATAATCCTGAGCATACAAAATAAAGCTAATGTTCATGAGAACAAGACAAGTACATTTGAGACCTATACTATATCCCAGTGATAGAAATCACTAGGTCATGTAGTGTGACATAGTCACAGAGTGTAGGCTTGTTCTAGACAGCTTCAGTTCTCATTTGCTTCTCTAACAAATCATCATAAACTTTCTTCTTCCTTGCTTCTTCCTTTCTCTTTATCTCATAAATGGCCAGTAGAATTTCATCCCTTGCAGTGAGCTCTTCAATGAGAGGAGAGTCTTCTAGATCTTCAGCTTCTGTTCTTAGGGCACTTTCCACATAAGATTCTACAAACTCCATCCTTATCTTGTTTTTACCTCCATATAGATTTTTGTACTTCACAATGTAAGGATTTCGTTTTACCCTGCACAGCCCTTTCTTCCTCAACTCCCTTGTTCTTTCTTCCATTTCAGCCATCTCCTTTTCTTTCTGACACCTCTTTTCTTCATTTAGCTTCCTTAAACTTTCTTTATAGTCAGAGTGCATCTTCATGAATCTAGCAATCTCTATCTTCCACATCCTTTCTTCCTTTTCTTCAAAATTCAATAAGGCATTTATTCTTTCAAGTTCATAGGTTGGAAAATGTTGCCAGCTGCCTTGCTTCATTTCTTTCTCTCTTCCATCAGTGTATTTGATCTCAAGATGATTGTTCTTCACTTTGACTTCAAAGATCCTTTGAGCTCTCAGAAATGCTAGGGCATCTTCATCATAGTCTTCATCAAGAGGAAGAACATTGATCCCTACTACATTGGTGATTACTCCAGTTTTCTTTGTTATCCTTGTCCTTTTGGCTACACTCTTGATCTTCAAATGCCTCACTTGAGGTAGCTTTCTGGAGCAGGGAGATTAAGTCTTCAGTGCCACATCATTTGGAAGTAGCTTCATCCCTTTCCCCTTCATCCACTGTAACACTCCACTAGCTGTGACTTTGTGGAAGTGTCTTTTAAATGTTGTTGTTGTGGCTTTGCTTTTCTCCAGTGGCAAATCAGTTTCAAAAGTCTTAGATAATGATTTTGGAGGATCATTACTGACAGTACCCACCCTAGACTTAGAGTCTTGTGTTGTGGTTAAGATACTGCTAGCAATGTCCTTGACTTGCTGATTTCCACTCTTTTTCTTTACAGTCTCCTTCTTTGTCTGAGAGTCCTTTTTGTCTTCATCAGCATCTTTAGACTTCTTAGAGGTTTTGCCCTTGCTGCTCTCACTTGCCCCATCCTTATCACTCCTTGACTGACTTCTTCTTCTGTAGCTTTTATCTTCATCATCATCCTTGTCATCCTTCTTGTCCTTTCTTTCTTTTAAAGACTCAGGAATTCTGCCATGAATGAGAAATGATTGTAGAGTTTGGATCATTTCTAGCTCTTCTGCTGTTCTGAATCCTCTTTTTTCTCTGAGCATCTGAAGCACCTCCTTTATCCTGTCCTTGTACTTCATCACCAACTAAGAAGGAATTACAAGCTGATCAATAGAGTTTGCTTTGGTGGTGCTTTGAAAAATTACTGTCCTTGGCTTTGAGATGACCTCATGCAATCTTGCAAATTGGTCCTTCTTCAAATCCTCATACAGTAGCCTGTTGTTGTCACCCTTCGTCTCTATTAGCTCCAGAATGATATCTAGTTCAGTATATCTCAGCTTCTCCAGAGTCTCAAAGGACAAATGTCATAGGTCATTTTCTTTGGATACCATGATAATCTCTCTTAGATAAGCATCCTTGACATTTCTGACTACCACTGTTAGGTACTTGATGTTTTCTTTGATCATTCTCTTGTAGTCCTTGGTGTCACCTTGTACACTGATTTGGATGGCTTTCAGAAACTCCAGAAAGGCCACATCATGATAGATGTTTGTGTTGGCAACTTCATGTAGCTTAGCCTCAGTGATTATATTAGCTTTGACAGGCTGAGCACTCCTTGAGATAGTAGGGGCAGACACATCCATGGGAAATGTGCCAGGATAGAAAGTTGTAGTCACGCTACTTTTCTGGCCAGCTAAACTGGTGACAGAAACAGTAGGAAGAATTATTGGCCTTGTGTCTTTCTCATATATTTTGCCCTTGAGCTTTGCAGAGACTCCCCCTTTCAGAGTCACTTCCTTTCTTTTCCTTTCTTTCTCCCTCTTAGGCTTGGGATCAGACAAGATGTCTTGAGCTTCTCCAGGAATAGGAAGATTCATGCTTCTCATCATAGAGGTCATCATCTGTTGTTGGACCAGCAGAATTTTTGAGGTGGAGTTGCTTTGGTCATCCAACTTGGCATTCATGAGCTCCAAGGAATGAGAAATCCCTTGGTTTTCTGACTTGAGGGCAGCCACTTCTTTCTCCAACCTGTCAACCTTTGAGAATAGCTGCTCAGACTTGAAAGGATTGAAGGCCTGGTCCTTGAGCTTAGAGAATTCAAATTTAGATATGTTGGAGACAGGAACCTCATCCACCAGCTTGTCACCATAGTGGTTTTTCCATAGCACTGAGAGCATTGAATTGATGTTGATGTTGGACTGCAGTTGGTTCTCTAATTTGGTGGACATTCTCTTCAAATTATCAGTCACCAAAGCTAGAGAAAGATCCATATTGGAGACAGTCTGAGTAGTCTTTCTGAGCTCTTTGAGGATGTTATCCACCTTGGGAAAATCAGAAAGATAAGTATTTCTTAGCTGAACCAGAGAATGTTCAGTTTCTTCCTTGATAGTAGAGATTTCTGATTGAAGACCTTTCCCAAGGAAGTGCAGAGCCTTCAACTGACTTTTATAAACTTCATTTACTGCTTCATAGATTTCTGCAGGAGAGAGACCTTTAGAATTCGACCCCAAAGCAGTAAGATAGTCCTCCCTGAGAAAAGCTAGAGCCTCCTTCAGCTGCACAGTTCTCTTGCCATCCAGCCAAGCATCCACATTACCATCTTGATGGGCTTCATACACAATCTTATCTTTCTGGGCCTCAACATCCTCCTTGTGACAGAGCAATATAGCTTCATAATCTTTATTTGGGAGTCCAACTGTGAGAAGGTGTTGGGAAATTTTTGAGAACTCAACTATCTGTGCCACATGAAGATTTTGAAGTGCTTCATCCGTCAATTGTGTGGGCACAGAAGATGATCCTGAAGGTCTGTCATGGTGCACAGACTCCAGCCATTGTGACATTGTGGCCTGAGCCAAGTTAGGGCTAGTGCTAGGCACTCTTGTCACATATGAGGGTTCTGCAACAGATATGGATGATTGAGGAGTTTCCTCTAGCCTTGGAATAGCTGTGGAGTCTGATGCTGTCTCCATTGAAATGGGATGAATTACAGCATCATCTCCATATTTCTGTGAAGGCAATTCCACATCCCTAAGGATAGGAGAGTTTGGCACAGAGTCTCTAGTAAAAACTGGTGAATCCTCTATGTTTTTGTTGGTGTCATTAGGATATGCCCCAGCATGCATTCCCTGACCAACTAAATGTGGTTCCTGGGTGGTGAGCACAGTGTCAAGCACCATGTCACTTGAGGTTGGCTCAATCACAGATTTAAATTGTGAGTGATCAATAGCAAAATTGTCATGAGAATGACTCTCTTGTTCAGAAAAAAATTTGATGTAGAATCTAAGAGAGAAGTGGGGTTTAGATTCGATTTTGGCAACTCTTCCTGAGAAATATGAGGAGTTTCAATTGTGATGTGCTCTCCACTCTGTGTAAGACCACCCTTATTTCCACTTGGGTCAATAGTGAGTTCTTGACCCTGTGCTGACTCTATACAGGATGTAGTGGGGAGACTACTCTTTTCAATACCAATGCCCTGTTGAGAGGCCACTGATAGTAACATGTGTGCCCCTTTTTCCACATCTGAATCCTGTTGGGAGGATTCAGTGGTAGGCAGAGATTTGGATTTCTTACTATGTCTGGTGAGAGGTGACTCGGGATCCTCACTTCCTAACTCTATTGATTCATTGATAATTGTCAGGGCTCTCTTCTTGGTCTTCTTTTTAGGAACACCAGTCTTTTGAGAAACTGGGGCACTTGGCTCCCTAATTTCTAGGGTGGTGTTTGCAGGAGGGTCACTGGATGGGATAGGAAGGCTTGGGTTAGACTTGGAGGCTCCTTCTGTCTTAGCATTCCCTTTCCAGGAAAGTTCATGGTATATTGGCTTATCAAGTGGATAAGATGCAAATGTGTCCTGCATATGCTGGGTCACACTTAGTATCACATCCACTTGATTCCTTGTGTCCAATGACCCAAATAGAACTTTGGACATGGACTTGGAATAAGCCATTTTGTTTGATCAATACCGTCTAATTCATGCACAGAATTATCTAAGAAATTTAAAATGCACTGAATGAAACGAGGGTAAAAGATCTCATTACCTCTTCCACGAATGGTCATGCCTAGCCTTTGAGCCAATTCCTTGAGAATTATGGCCCCCACGTTGATCTCCTGGTTGTTGGCCAGAGAGTAGGCTAGCTTCACAGCAATGTGACTGATATGGTCCCATCATGTCTTCCTGCATAGAAACACCTTCTGAAGTGCGTCAAACAGAAATGACCACTCCCTCCTTACATACTTCTTGTTTAGCTTTACAGTATCTATCTCCTCAGCAGCATACTGAATGAAGGTCAGGAAGTCCATCATTTGATCATCAGTGGCTTCTGGGTCATGACCTTCCACCTTGAACCCCAACGCTTCATTGATTTCCCTCTCCCCAAACTAGAAGTGCTTGCCTCCAATTGTGTAATTCACCTCCTGAAGCGAGGTTCCATCTTCCCTAGCCATTGTTGAAACCAAAGTTGTTCTCCAGAATCCTTCCAAAACATCGACATACAGAGTGGGGTTCAGGGTTAGGGCTTGGCGTAGGTAGGAAGTGTTCAAAAACCGTACAAAACACTTGTACCTTGGGTTAGCCTCAGCCTCAGAGAGAATTGTGAGAAGATTTGTCTCTTTGGGTATGGTTAAAAGGTTAGAAGAAGAAGCTGCTTGAGATTTGGGTGCCATTTGTAATTGAGATTGAAGAAGAGAGAAGAGAATTTGTTTAGGATAGAGAGTTTGAGAGAAATAGACAAGATGGAAAAAATGGAGAACCGTTGGCAAAAAGTATTTATATGATAGAGACACTGCGATATAGAGTTATGAATATGTACAGGCTATCTTTATGTCACGAAGTCTCAAAATAGCATGTATCGCAAAGTCTTGAAAAAGATATCGCAGAGTCTTAAAATGATCTATGTCGCAAAGTCCTAAAGGTAGAGAGTATGAGGTGACTTTGCGATATAGTATAAATACCTTGTATATAACTCTTTATTTGGAATACCAAGCATTCTGTCAGACTTATATCAGAATTTGAAATAAAATTAATTTAAATCAAAATTTTGTTAAATGTGGAGACTTGTCGATATAGTTATTCTAGGTCGCGAAGTCATAAAATGAACTATGTCGCAAACTCAATAAATGAACTATATCGCGAAGTCTCACAATTTTGACAGTTTGCGATATAAGTCTGTTTTATTTGAACTAAGTCGTGAACTCTCAAAATCACCTATGAAGAGATGTCTTAAGAGATCACGATCACTCCCACACAAGCATGATTTTTAAAAATTTGCAGTAAAATACTGAAATATTTATAAATCATATCTCAACTAATTTTCACTCCAAGTAAATAGATCATCTAGATACAGTGAAAATTTACTGCTGCAAAAAATAACTGTCATATTTACTTAGAACTACTAAATGAAGGATTGAGCATTCCAATTTCACTCACAAGTCTGTTAAAGACAACTTCATTTAGAGGTTTAGTAAATATGTCAGCTAATTGTTTCTCAGTTGGAACATAAGAGACTTCTATGGTACCATTTGCAGCATGTTCCCTAATGAAATGGTACCTTATCTCAATGTGCTTTATAGTAGAATGATTAACAGGATTGGCAACTATGGATATTGCACTAGTATTGTCACACATCAGGGGAATGTGTTCCAACACCAGTCCATAATCCATAAGTTGATTTCTAATCCAAAGCAATTGAGCACAACAACTTCCAGCAGCAATATATTCAGCCTCAGTTGTAGATGTTGCTGTGGATTGTTGTTTCTTACTAAACCATGACACTAACCTTTGGCCTAAGAATTGGCAGCTTCTTGAAGTGCTCTTTCTGTCAATTCTGCATCCTGCATAGTCTGAATCTGTATAACCAACCAGGTTGAACCCAGTGCCCTTTGGATACCATAAGCCAAGGTTAGGAGTCCCTTTCAGATGCCTAGAGATTCTTTTGATGGCCACCATGTGAGATTCCCTTGGATCAGATTGGAACCTTGCACATAGGCATGTGGCAAACATGATATCAGGCCTGCTAGCTGTGAGATAGAGTAATGATCCAACCATGCCTCTGTAAGCCTCGATGTCAACTCTCTTGCCTTTCTTGTCTTCATCAAGCTTGATAGCAGTGGACATGGGAGTTTTGGCAGGGGATGAGTCTTCCAAACCATATTTCTTTAAAAGATCTTTGACATACTTTGATTGATTTATGAAGATGCCATCCTCTCTTTAATGTACTTGCAGACCTAGGAAGTAGGTTAACTCTCCCATCATACTCATCTCATATTTGCTTTGCATCAGCTTAGAGAACCTTTGACAAAGTTTTTCATTTGAAGAGCCAAAGATGATATCATCCACATAGATTTGAACTAGAATGATATCATTTCCATGCTTCTTGAAGAATAGGGTTTTGTCAATTGTGCCTCTGGTGAATTGATGTTCAAGAAGAAATTGAGATAGAGTCTCATACCAAGCTCTAGGTGCTTGTTTGAGTCCATAGAGTGCTTTGAGCAATTTGTACACAAAGTCTGGGAAGTCTTCATTCTCAAAGCCAGGAGGTTGGGACACATAAACTTCTTCAGCTAGATCACCATTGAAAAAAGCACTTTTCACATCCATTTGATACACCTTGAAATCTGAGTGTGCTGCAAAGGCCAAAAAAATCCTTATGGCCTCCAGTCTAGCTACAGGTGCAAATGTCTCATCATAGTCAATGCCTTCTTGCTGACAGTATCCTTTGGCAACCAACCTTGCTTTGTTTCTTACCACCACACCTTCCTCATCCATCTTGTTCCTGAATACCCATTTGGTGTCAATGACATTCTTTCCTTCAAGAGGTGGTACTAGTTCCCAAACCTTGTTTTTCTCAAATTGATTTAACTCTTCTTGCATGGCAACAATATAGTCAGAATTCTTCAAAGCTTCTTCAATTACTTTTGGTTCTTCTTGTGACAGAAAGCAACTATACAGACATGTATTTATAGTTGCCCTCCTTGTTCTAACTCCATCACTAGGATCACCTATGATTTGATCCCTAGTGTGGGTTCTGTCCCATTTCCTTGTGTGACCCTGTTCTTCTTCTTGACTTGCCTCAGGGTCATTTTGATTTGTGGTTGAATTCTCTTCTTCTCCCCCTGTGTTGGTGTTCCCTTGCACAGGTGTTTGAAGAAGATCATCAACTTCAGGTGTTTCAACATGTGGAACAGTTAGAGCAAGAGGTTCATCCTCACCTTCAGAATCCTCAAGATATCCTTGATTTTCAAATCTTAATGGCACACTGTCTTTTTCACTTGATGCAAGTCCAGGATATTTCTTGTCATCAAAGGTGACATCCATGCTTTCCATCACTTTGTGTTGCTCAGGTACAAACACTCTGTATGATGTCCTTTCCAGAGAGTATCCAATGAAGATACCTTCAAATGCCTTAGCATCAAATTTTCCAATATGCTCAGAAGTATCTTTCATCACAAAACACTTGCTTCCAAAGACATGAAGATGCTTGAAGGATGCTCTTTTTCCAGTCATCAATGTGTAAGAAGTTTTTCCAGACTTCTTATTAATCAATGTTCTATTCTGCACATAGCATGCTGTGTTGACAGCATCAGTCCAAAAGCTAGTAGGTAGTTTTGCATCCAACATCATTGTCCTTGCAGCTTCAATGAGAGTTCTATTCTTTCTCTCAACTACTCCATTTTGTTGAGGAGTTCTTGGAGCTGAAAACTGTTGAGAAATCCCTTTGTCTTTACAAAACTCATACAGTGTTGAATTTCTGAACTCAGTTCCATTATCACTTCTCAAAGCAACTACAGAGGAACCAGTGCTTTGTTCTTCTCTATCAACTCTCTTGATATGCTCTATGATCACTTGAGGTGCTTCATCCTTGGAGAACAGGAATTCCACCCAAGTATATCTTGAATAATCATCAACCATGACTAGAGCATATTTCTTTTTAGAAAGGGACATTACATTCACAGGGCCAAATAGATCCATGTGAATTAGCTGCAGAGGCTTTGAGTTTGAGTTGAGCAATTTGTTCTTGTGACTTGATCTTTTTATCTTTCCTCTTTGACAAGCTTCACATGCTCCATCTTGCACAAACTCCAACGCAGGCATGTCTCTGATGAGCTCTCTCTTAGCCAGAGAGTTCATTGCATGTACATTCAAGTGAGACAATTTCTTGTGCCACAGCCAGAATTCTTCATTTGTGGCTTTAGTGTAGAAACAACAAATTCCACCCTTATCTGCAGCCTTTAGATTTGCCACAAACAAGCTTCTTTCTTCACACCGGTCAAAACAACTTCACCACTACCTCTTTTGGAGATTAGACATTGATCTTCATCAAATTCCACCTTGAAACCCCTCTAGGTGAATTGTCCAATGCTCAGAAGGTTGTGCTTCAGTCCCTCAACAAATGCTACATCTTCAATAATGACATTTCCAGATTTTACACTGCCATATCCCATTGTATAACCAATGTTGTCATTTCCAAAGGTTACTGATGGGCCAGCCTTTTCCTCAAAATGTGATAGCAGGGCTATATCACCAGTCATGTGACTTGAGCATCCACTGTCCAAGATCCATATGACTCTTTTATTCCTGTTGCCCTGCATTCACAAAATGACTAAGTTGTTTTTGGTACCCACACTTGTGAGGGTCTAGTTGATTTAGAAGCAATGTTGAAATTGATCATTCTGTTGTAACCAGCATTTTTCACAGTATGAGACTTCACTGTGCTTGAGGCTTTAGAGTTGACACTCTTAGGCTCACATGAAGTGTTCATCTATGTCCTGTGAGTGTGCATTTGTGTGTGTGATTCACATGAGTGTGCAGAGTCAAGTTTATGTTTAAGAGATAAGCAATTAGCAATCACAGTCACATAGCATGTCATGCAATTGGAGTTACCACAGAAGGAATCATGGATATTTAGCATGCCACCAGAATGGTTACTTAGGTTATCAACTTCACTACTAGCAGGCTTATTACACTTATGAGTCAAGTGATTAACAGACAAGCATTTTTTACACTGTTTCCTAGGAGAATTTTGCACATAAGCATAATTGTTGCCCTTGTTGACACCTACTTTACCATTTCTGTTCTGCTTCTTTTTCTTAACATCTTCTTTCTTGATCTTAGGAACCTTGACAGGGTTGTCTTTGGTTTCTTTCTGATCAACAGATTTGGGAGAAGAAGAAGTGTCCTTGGCAGCCTCATCTTCTTCAAGTAATTGTTGTTTAATGATCAACAATTCTTCATTAAACTCAACAACACTTTTTTTGAATATGGGCTCCTCAACACTAGACAAAATGGTTGGGCCATCTTTGTTTACAAAAGGTTATTTTCCTTTGCCCTTGGCCTTCTTCTTCTTTCCCTTATCTTTCTCATAGTCAAAACCAATTCCAACCTTGCAGTCTTCAATGTGTTCCTTGTGATAGGTTTGAACAAGTTCAGAGGAGTTTCTAAAGCTTCTTATTTTTAGTTCATTTTCAGCAATTTGTTCTCTAAGAGCTATCTCTATTTGTTCAGCACAAATTACTTTGTTCTTTAGATACTCAACCTCCTTCTTCAAACCATCAAGATTCACAATCATCAACTCAAGTTCCTCATTCTTTTCTGTAAGCTCAAGATTCTTAGCAGATAGCCTATCAATTTCTTCATTAGCAACTAACATGCTTGTATGAATGTTAAACATCTCAGTACTCATATCTTCAACAGTTTTCTTATATTGAGAGGGAATCATATCAAGAGAAGTAAGTATAGGTACCCTGATTAGAAGAGTCACCATCATCATAAAGTGCCATCAAGGCAAAGTTTGAGTACTCTTGCTCTTCATCCTCATCAGAATCATCCCAACACTTTCCTTCTGTAATAAAAGCTTTACCCTGTTGTTTCTTGAGTAGAGCTTCATACTTAGCTTCAAGATCTAAGTATGTTTTGTCCTTTTTGATCTACTTGGGCTTCTTGCATTCTGTGGCAAAGTGTCCAAGCTCATTGCAGTTATAGCATCTTATTTTGGACCTATCCACACTCCCAGACTTCTATCCTCCTTTTACAGCACCAGCATTTCCTTTACCCTTGTTGAAATTGGTTGAACCACTTGATCCAGCAGCATTACCAGTATTGAACTTAGACTTAAATGGCTGCTTCCTTTTGAACCTAATGTTAGGATATCTCCTAGCCATATAAGCAAAAGATTTGTTTTCCATTTTGTCCAGTTCATCTATGCTATAAAACTCATCATCTTCAGGTAAATCATAGACAACTTGAGTCTCATCA
Organism: Heracleum sosnowskyi; assembly: GCA_030848705.1. Classification (NCBI taxonomy): domain Eukaryota; kingdom Viridiplantae; phylum Streptophyta; class Magnoliopsida; order Apiales; family Apiaceae; genus Heracleum; species Heracleum sosnowskyi. The sequence goes on from CM061243.1 coordinate 125,238,591, forward strand.
CCAGTGTCTTCAACTTCTAGCTCTTCAATCTTGACTTGATTGACTTTCAGAGATTCCATTCTTTGACTTAAATTGTCAGCAATAAGGGCACAAGAGGTATTGGCCATTAATCCTTGTTTAGCTTGAATGACTCTCTTTTGAAACAACTCTAGCTCATAAGTCTTCAAAACACCATACAACACATCAAAACCAATCTTGGTTAGATCCCTTTCCTTGAAAGAAGAGATTCTTGGTTCCAAGTGCTCTGGTAGAGTCAGTAAGAACTTTGTGTTGAGCTCTTCTGTTTCATAGTGTTTGTCATAGAGTTTGAGCTCATTTACCAACTTGTTGAACCTTTCAAATACTTCTGTGATTCCCTCCTTTGGCTGTGCCATGAAAGCTTCATACTGGGAAACCAGAATGTGCTTCTTGTTCTTTCTAACCTCTGGAGTTCCTTCACATAGCACTTCTATGAGATCTCACATCTTCTTTGCACTAGTATAGTGAGCAACAGTGCCATACATGTTGAAATCCATAGATTCACAGATGATAAGTTGGAGATGACCATCTAGTGCAATTTTCTCCTTTTCAGGATCAGTGTATTTTGAGGGATCCTTGGGCTCATATCTAGCTGGTATAATCTCAGTACCAACAGTTTTTTCTGCAATCTTAATCATTGGAGTGAAAGGACCATGTTTTAGAATATCTAAGTACATGGGATTTGAAGCTTTAATGAATAACAGCATCTTCTTTTTCCACAAGTTGTAATGCTCTTTGATGAAGGGAGGAATCTTGATACTGCTTAGTTTCTGTGAACTCATTGTTGATCGTTTCCTGTTTGTATGTTAACGGCCTGCTCTGATACCACTTGTTAGTAATGAATAACACTAAGAAACTATACAGAGGGGGGGTGAATGGATAGTTTGATTGATTTTCGTTTTCTTGAAACTTAATTGATGTAACTGATCGTGCTGTAAAGAAATGCGGAAGTAAATAAACAAGACACACACAATCACTTTAATCTACTTTGTATTAAGTAAATTAAATACTACATCTTCCAGAATTTCACAAGGGAAATTCAGGCTTCTAAACAAGAACAGAGTTTTATTTCTTTTGCTTACAGAGAAAAGAAGTGCTCAAGATATTTCTATGATTAACTCACTTACAGCTAACAGTAGGGTGTGCACAATATATATATTGTCCTATACTGCACCTCCATTTTGTCGTTCCATAAAAGGTTGGCTGTGTCAGGGAGGACTACTTGCTTTCTGTGGTCCTCTCCTTTATCTGTAGCTGCGTGTCTTCATTCTTCCTCTCCAAGTTTAGCTGTAGATTTGCCATCTGTTTCTTTGGACCACCTGACCAACACAGATGCTTCAGTATTTGTCTCCATTGACTTTGATCTTGTACCTTCATTTGTCTTGTTGTTAACGTCTAAGTGTTGTGATCGTGAACTCCAATGTGTTCCTGACTTCGCGAAGTATCCTTTGAAGACTTTGTGACATAGCCTTTGAAGACTCCGCGACATAGGCTATTTGAGGACTTCGCGACATAGGCTGTTTGAGGACTTCGCGATATAGTCTTCTTGAGGACTTCGCGATATAGTCTATTTGAGGACTTCACGATCTAGTACATTTTGACTTTGCGGTATCAACACTTCACGGTATAAGTCTTGAAGACTTCACGACATAGTTCATTTAGGACTATGCGATCTCAGTACTTCACAACATGGAATTTGTGGACTTCACGACATAGCTTTATTCTGACTTCACGATATAGGGACTTAGACAAATTTCTGTAACTTATTTCTTCAGGGCCTTATTCACTCCAATCCTGCTGCATGAACAATTCTGAACTTCTTCCAGGATAGTTATTCATTGGCCTATGTACATTCTAGGTGCATGAAATTTACTAAGCTCATTATAATCCCGAGCATACAAAATAAAGCTAATGTTCATGAGAACAAGACAAGTACATTTGAGACCTATACTATATCCCAGTGATAGAAATCACTAGGTCATGTAGTGTGACATAGTCACAGAGTGTAGGCTTGTTAATGGTGGTATTCAGACATGTCTGGAGCCTAACAGTGTCAGTCTTCGAAGATGGAGTTAGAGTTTATACTCATGTTTTAGGGATTGTTTAGGGTTAGACTTTTCAATTTTTATTTATTTATTTTTCAACGATCTAACCTTACGGATGATTAAATATGTTGATTTCTTAGATGTATGTAAAATATTAGATTTTTTAAATTTAAACTCCTATATTTTTATAATGAATTTATCTATCTTCAAAATTGATTTGGTGTATGATATATAAAATTTACTGCTGATTTAGTACAAAAAACTCGGTTGGCGCAGTGGTTTGCCACTTGGTCATTCTTGGAGAGGGCGAGGGTTCGATTCGGTACAACCCATGTTTTTTGGCAATTTCCGCCAAAAATTTCACGAAAAATTTGAATTTCCCCCGCACATCAAAACCTACTATTATTGGTAGGTTTTGATCGATTAATAAAATAAAAATAAAATAAAATTAGGGTATAATAGATAATATACCCCCACTAACCACAACTTTTACTCCTCATTTCTCCCCAAGCCGCCACAGTTTCCTTTCTTCTCATCTCCTACCACGAGCATAATCCTACCACTCTTGTAAGCCTTCTATTCCACTCTACGATTTTCATCTTCGTTTGGAATCCTTCTATTCCACTCTTCAATTTTCATCTTCGTTTAAGCAAGATATGTGTGTATATTTTTGTTTTAAAGCCTTGTTTGATTCGTTTTTGTATGAATATGTGTTTATATGATCAGATGTATGCATATAATATGTATATGTAGCATCAATTTAATATGTATTCATCTATTTTAAGCAATATGTTGTGTATATGAATGTATAGGGTGTTAAATGTTCAATTATTAAAGGGGTTTTGCTTGATATGTTTGTTATACAAGGGATTTTGCTTGATATGCATGTTATACAAGGGATTTTGCTTGCTATGCTTGATATAATATGTGGGTTATCATAAAATATGTGTTTTTCAACTTTTTAAGTTCAAAAAGTTGTAGTATGGATTTTAACATGGTGTAATATGTGTTTTAACATGTTTTTGATCTGTTTTTTTATCAATATGATATGGATTTTGTATGTACATACGGGCTTTAATAATTCCGTGAATATTTAATTTTGATGTTATTTTTATGCATGTATTGTTTTAAATATAGGCTTCATAGGAATTTTTCTTGGTTTTCATGCTTCGGTTTATGTTTGATGTGTTTATGGTATAAATCTGAAAGAACATGATTTCCTCGTGTTTTAATTGAACTTGTTTTTGATAAATGGGTTTATAGTATGAATTGATAATCATGTAGTATGGTTTTTTGTAAATGGGATTTTTAACCAATGATCGTAGAGTATCGTGTAGTATATAATTGTCTTGAAAACTTGAAAACATTCATGATTTAACATACATTTATATACATGCTTTAGGTATGCCATAAATCTAAGTTTTGATAAAATATATGTTTTATTATTTTAAGTTGAAGTAGTGTTTCGTATGTTTTAGTCTTTTTACGTCCGCTCTAATTTAAGGTTTGAAGGGATTCGATGATTATGTGCACTCTTTTTAAAGGGATTCGATGATAATATAATATGGGTTTAGTCGTTTTTACGCGAGCTCTGTATTTTTGGTTACTTATTTATCTTTATCAAATTAAATTTTAGTTGAAAGTCTTGCTCGAGTTTCTATTGATCTTAGTGATCCGACAAACCACAATCAATTCTCTTAGTTCATTTCAAAGGAAGTCCTTTATCTTGTGGAAGACCTTGTGGATAATATGTTGAAAAGGTATATATCAAGATAAGGCAATAGAGGTAGATTCCTTCCAAGTGTTTTTACGTCTTTAGTATTATTTTACCTTGATGTGTATGCCCATTATGTATTTTTGTGTTATTTAAATTATAGGTCATGGGTGATAGTTCTGATGAGGAGGATGAAGTGACGGACATATCCGACGATGAACGCGATGTTGAGGCTGATTGTGAAGGTAAAATTGGTGCAACGAAAAGTGCAGAAGGAGATTTGGAAGGTGAAGATGGTGAATCTGAAGGTGAAGAAGGTGAAACAATCGTGAAGGTTCCGATAGTGAGGATAATTAAACCTTACTAGAGCTTGCTTAAAATTCTTAATTTTAAGTATCTTGAATTATGTTAGATGTGGGAACTTTGTTTTTGGTTGTGGATGGGACGTATTAGAACTATGATCGTAGCTAGTGTCCGATAATTCTTTTGGAAATGATGTTTTGTTAGATTATGGTGTTTGTGAATGATTTTGAACTTGTTGGGAGAACTACTACTCGCGTCCATTAACTATGTCCAAAAATGACATGTTTGTTGGATGATTTTGAACTTATCGGAAAACTAGTTTCTTTATTTTGTGAATATGATTAAATATTTTATTTATTTGCATTTAGTATAACTTAATAGTTAATGAATTGATAGTACTACAGGTGGTCATGAATTGTGAATTGAATTGTATAATTATTTGTACATGAAATGACCAAATCAAAAAAATAAAAAAATCGGAATATGCTATTAAATCCTACCAACTAGCACATTTCCTACCATACTTACCATTTGAAACCCAGAAAATTGATGAATATGGTAGGTTATAGCTGGTAGGAATTGGCAATGATGGTAGGAAATATATGGTAGGAAATGCCCATTTTACATGCTACTGGTATAAAACCTACCATTTGCACATGGTAGGAAATAATCCTTGACCGGGGTCAAAAGTGACCCCACAAAATGACGTGGCAGTGGGCCCTATGTGACACATGGCATGCCATGTCAACATCGTGGGACCACATTTATTTGACGTGGCGAGTGACGTGTTGGGGTCCACCGCCATGTGGCCGGTGATGTGGCTCGCCACATGGACAGCCATTTGGCATGTGGGACCTTTTAAGAAACAAGCCACAAATTCCTACCATCACCATTTCCGACCTGAGCAATTCTCACCATGTCGAATGGTAGGAATTGACCCCAATTCCTACCAATTTACCCCCAAAACCTACCATTTTCGTGGTGGGTTTTGGCCATTTTTGGTGTAGTGAATATCTACGAAATTGTTCTCTCTAAAAAGACAATTTTGAGATTGAAAATTAAAAAAAATGCCACTCTTTACTCCTTTGTAGCTAGATTTTGGAGACACTAAGAGCACAGATCTGGAGCGAAAGCATTATAATATGGAGTGAAAGCATTTAAGGTCATGTTGTTCAGAACATCGCTTCTTCAGAGCTCCTTCAATACATGTTTCCTTATACCAGTAAAATGGACACTTATAAAGTAATCTTTCCAATCTATCGAACTTACATCGAATCCAAACTCTTTTCTTTCTTCGTCAGACAAGCACTTTATTAGTTTCTCGACTTTGTTATTATCAAACCTGAAACATGTATATGTGATTAGGTTGTGATTTATATATGTGTGTGTAAAATTAGAGGTTTGAATTATCGGACTGGTACCTTCCACCAAAGAAGGAATAGTGGTGATATAGATCAGCCATGTAGTTAATATGTTCCCTTGCTTTTCTTCTAATTAGTTCCTTTCTCGGGGAAATCTTTTCGTTACCATCAGTGTTCATTATGGCAGACAACAAAGCTTCTAGGGAGGTGAATAACTTGTATGGTGAAACGTGGATCGGATTTTCTTTTTTATCAATGCAAGGATTTAATCTGAAGTGTTGATAGACCATGTCCGCTAAATCCCAGGAAATCAAAGGATTTGCAAAAGATGAAGTTATCTGGTACACATGATCATCACTAGAATTGCCTTCATCTAGTTATTTACTTTCTTCGCGACCATGTTTTGCTATGGCCGCTAATATTGAATTCACAACAACATCAGCTGGTACCTGTAGTAGTATATGGATGTAAGAAGTAATTATAACATTTTGCCATTATTGCAGATTTTCAAGTTTCAGTTGGCCTTTCATACATTGTACTGATCACAATTCATTCTAGTTTTATGCATCTTGCAATAGAATTCATGACATTATTTCAATTATCTCAAGCAGAGGAAAAAAAATTTAAAAAAAAGAAAGAAACTTACCACATCCACAACCATATCGGGATTTATGTAGAAACCAGGGAGCTTCCCTTTTCCATACAAGAGGAAAAATGGATCTAACATCCTGTGAAAATACAAAGGATTATCTATCATTATTCAAATTTAATTGTTAAAAGTTTGAGAATAAAACAATTAAATGGTAATCTTTAGCATTCAAAGAACAAAAGCTTAAGTGTCAAACGTATTAAGTTTTTTTTCTTATAACATAGCTAATAAGTAGATTCAACTGTGACGACACAAGATAAACTCTTACCACTTGTTCTATTCCATCAAGCTTAAATGTACAAAGTTATTAGGATAAGTATGTCAACTTGTTTTTTTGGGCGATTGAAAAATATGATGTGCTGCATGCAATATATATCTTACTTGTTACCTTCTATCCAACCCGGAAATGGTTCTTTTAAAGTGCTTTCGATGACACTAGGCCGAATTATGATTACAGGCAGGTGTCCTTTTGTATCTTCAACTACCATTTCACCCATTGCTTTGGTAAATGAATACGTGTTTGGCCACCCATATTTATGTGCCCTGCTCCATCGGATTTCGTATGAGTTGAATTATTTTGAATACTTCTACCGCAATATATAGCTGAATAGCAGCAATACTTACCTGCTCATACCCAAAGCCTTAAGTTTTTGATCATTTTCTTTAAACAATTCTTTCATTTCGAATGCAAGATTTATTTCAGCTTCAATATCCAAGCCATCGACATGTTTATGTTGTGCTTCATTTTTAAAAGCACTGCTTGCTACGTGATGTCCCTTGCCGAATGACTCTTCAATGATCTTTCCTTCACTTAAATGCTTCATAAAATGTTCCATGCTTCACGGATACGGCATCGACCCAACTTAGGAGGCGACACTAACCGCTAACAGTTGTCTCCCTGACCAAAGTAGCTGCAGGTATAGCCATGACTTACCCCAAATGCCAGACGCATCCTTGTTCCCCGAATGAGAAGCACCCACCAGATTGCAGGACAAGTGATCCCAAGCGTTTGGGTGCAAAGTGCAGGATTACTCCAAAGTTCCCCAATGAGGACGCGCCCATTGAGTACAGGAACAGAGCTCCCAAAGCACACACCAAGGTTCACCCCACATCCCCAATGAGTACGCGCCCATTGAATACAGGAGGAGGCCTTCAATCATCAGGCATACCCCTGGAGGCCTTTAACAATGGACATCCCCCTCCTAGGGCACATCCTACGAGGGAATTCTTCAATCATCAGGCAAACCCCTGGAGGCCTTCAATCACAGACATCATCATCAGGCAAACCCCTGAAGGTCTTCAATCACGGACATCCCTCCCTTAGGAGACATCCTAAGGGAGAAGTCTTCAATATCTTGCCATTATCAAGCTAATGGAGCCATCCTTCACCACCAAGTAGCTACTTTAAACCAAGAGGACGCGCCCTCAAGGGGTGGACGGCCAGAGGGCGCGCCCTCTCCCTTACTAAGGGCATGACCTAAGCTTCCTTGTGTCAATCTAATATCAATGTAGCTCATATTCTCTGTCAAGTCATCCATTCATGTGAAGTTGTCAGTCACACAAAGATGACGCGTCCTCAAGAGTTGGACGACCAAAAGGGGGCGCCCTCTCCCCTATGAGGATGAGCCCTGAGCTTCCCTTGTACCAATTCAATCCCTAATTGCATCTTCGATATCCCCAATTGATTATTACTTGACCCGAATTTACCTTAAAACTCCAATACCGAATTTTGGCTATAACAACTACCCCCCAATTCCATGTGAAATCAGAGATGAAGCATGGAATTCTCAATCTTCAAAGTGCCAAAATCTATTTATAACCTTTTCTTCTTCAAGAAGTGTCCTCGAGCTTCTTTCTTCTTTGATGATATAAAGAGGGTGCATCCTTCCAGATGGCGCGTCCTTTAATTCTTTCATCATATATTTTTGATAATTCTAATGTTTAGAGAGGGATACTACCTGCACACGAACCTCTAAGCTTACATGAGCTAACTCGGCATAAGAAACAAGAGATATTGTGCACATAAACCTCTCTTCGGGCTCGTCCTCAAGTAAAATATTTATTTATCGATAGGACGCGCCGTCTTCTATCATTAAGGGGTACAGATTCATTCATTTGTCTTAAGATTCAAAAAATGGAGTAGCCTGTGTAAATATAGATACACCCTTGTATATATATACTTGTACGGTGGTCTAATAAGTTATACTATTCCATCTGATGGATTCCACGTGTTCCACCTAATATCTTCCTTTGCCCTTCCTTATAATCTTTCTTCTCTCTCATTCCAGAATAGTTCTCTTTTGAGCGCGTCCTAAACTGTGGGTGCGTCCTCTTTCAAAAATTCCAATAATGACACACCCATGCGTCCCTTGAGGGTCTGGGCATGGGCATTCTTGCCTTGATATTATGAGATGTCTTGTAAAGATGTCTTCATGTGATGTGATTTTAAGAATATGTAAGTGATGCCCTTGAAGGGTCCTTCAAAGCGCAATCCAGTCCCGTAGGGACCTTGTGAAGCGACCTCATAGGGCCTTGTAGTCAAAAGTTATCATAATAATATTTTCTCTCTAGCTAACATGTGAGCTTATGTTCCCACGTGTATCTTCAAGTCTTCTTAAAGTATCATTAGAGAAGGCCTCTTGTTGATATGATGAGAGGAGTAGAGGAGTTCTCTCATTTTGTCTGTCTACTTTTTAGTGTGAGGAGAGGAGTCCTCTCCTGTCACATAAGTCTTTCTCTTTTTTAGTATATGAGAGGAGTCATCTCTTGTCGCCTGTTCCTCCTTTTTAATATGAGGAGAGGAGTTTTGTCTTCTTGTCTGGCTTCTTACTAATATGATGGGAGAAGGCCTTTATACGAATACGATGAAAGGAATCCTCTCTATTAATATGAGTGGAGGAGTCCTCTCTGCTGATATGAGGGGATGAGTCCACTCTGCTGATATGAGGAGAGGAGTCCTCTTTGCTGATATGAGGTGGATGAGTCCTCTCTACTGATATGAGGTGGAGGAGTCCTCTCTGCTGATATGAGGAGAGGAGTCCTCTCTGCTGATATGAGGAGGAGGAGTCCTCTCTGCTGATATGAGGAGGAGGAGTCCTCTCTGCTGATATGAGAAGATGAGTCCTCTCTGCTTATATGAGGAGAGGAGTCCTCTCTGCTGATATGAGGAGGAGGAGTCCTCTCTGCTGATATGAGGGGAGGATTCCACTCTGCTGATATGAGGAGAGGAGTCCTCTCTGCTGATATGAGGAGGAGGAGTCCTCTCTGCTGATATGAGAAAAGTAGTCCTCTCTGCTGATATGAGGAGAATGAGTCATCTCTACTGATATGAGGGGAGAAATCCTCTTTATTAATATGAGTGGAGGAGTCCTCTCCTCTCGTCTAACTCCTTGCTAATTTTATGAGAGGAGTCATCTCCTCCTTCCCGACTCTTTGTCAATATATCGGTAGGAGAGCTGCACAATATTTCTAGACCACTAATTGTGAGCCTAATATTTTCATCAATTCTCGTAATGGGTCTGTTTAGAGCCAATGACCATATTTGGGCATAAAAATGCACATTAGAGATTCGTCTGAGTGCATCAATATTGGAGGGCGTGCCCTGAGGTTAGCGCAACCATAGCGAAATCTCGATCACCGATCTTCAAGTAATAAAAATCCTTATGAGAATTTGTCAAATAATCCACATTAGTCTTCTGAGGTCGAATGAGTTGAATTCAAAGTGTCAAAGGTTGGATCTATTGAAGTTAAGAAGGGGGAGCTAGCCCAGCAAAACAAAGATGAAGAAGTTGAGAAAATCTCGGAGGCAGGGAGGACGCGTCATGACAATGGAGGTGATCTTTCCACCAGCAACACAATTGCTAACACAAAGGCAATTTCTTCAGCAACCGCTCCGTAACTCTACTCATACTGCTTGTTTATCTTCACAGACAAGTACGCTGATGAGGTCAAGGCTCACCCTTCCTACCAATTTTGTTATATGTACATTCTTCGCTTTGTCTCTTGTCAAGGCATACTTGGAAAAAACATATCAAACGGTGGCGACGTTATCTCATTCTTCAGAGGGTGCGCCCTAAAGGGGCTGCCATGTCTTCTTATTTCATTTAATCGATGGAAACCATTTTGGCAGAACATCTATCTTTCAAGGAACAGTTACAGAGAACACTTCTCAACCTTGTATGTTTGAGGGCGCGCCCTGATGATAGGGGGCGTCCACAAGCTTCTAATTTTTCTTCAGGGATTTGGGAGTATGTCTTCCATTCTACCGAGTGCGCGTCTTCCATTTCAAGGAGAATCTTTGCTTCTGGATTCTTGTAGTTGATCATGGCTATGACTTCTCCAAGTTTGGTGAGGATAAAGTTGCATGGATTGAGAAATTCAAAGTTCATGAAGATGCGGCCATCAAAGCCAAACGGATCAAACTTAGAATTAAGGCTGGACCACTTGAAGGAGATGAGGATGTGTCCTTTAAGGATGCACCTCCTGATGGTGAAAAAGATGCTAAGGATCAGGGAAACCAATCTCTTAAGTCCAATGTTGTTCTTGAAAAGCCTTTGGATGATGCTGCTAAAACAAGTGATATTGCTACTGAAAACACCTCTACTCCTCTTGCTGATGACACTCAGGGCGCGTCCTGAGGCTTGATATGATCTTTATTTCTTTTGCTAAGTCTTCCGAACATTTTTGAGGTGCAGGTCATCATTTCTAAGCCTTGCAAGTTGTACTTGATTAGACTATGCTTTTGGTAACTCTACGGGATATGTTTCCCGGATTTATGTTCTCATAATATGTCTTCTTGATTATCATACTTGCATGTTTACAAGGAAGAGTTCCGCATCTCACCATCTAACTGAGGGCGCGTTGTCCTATAGGTCACGTCACCCTAGAGAGCGAGCCCTTGTAGTCTACTATGTATGTAGTCATTGCCCGTCTTCAATCAACCAAATCATCGCATTACTGAAAATACGCCATCAAACGCTTGCATGACTATTCGGGGGCCTCAACCTCAAAAGTTTTATTAAAACTTTAGGGGACATTCTCCGGTCATAGAATACTTCGAATCTCAACCCACGAAGGGGCATCTCAATATGAGGCATCATATGAATGGCATATTTCGAGGAGGCATCTCACTGGGAGGCATCCTGCGAAGGGCATCTCACGAAGAGGCATCCTATGAAGGGCATCTTTCAAGGAGGCATCTGTTAGAAGGGAATATTAGTCACCGCTATCTTTTATATAATTTATCCTTTGGAAGTCCTTCATCAGACTAGCCTAGGGCCGCACCTTAGCACCTCTGTCCGGCGAAGGGGCACACAATAGGCGTCAATTATATCTTCAAACATCTTCTCACGAAGATGCATAGAAAGAGCCGGGAGATGTATCAGTACTACCCCCAGCGTCATAATATCATTCCTTAAAGGAGCATCTCTTAAAAAGGCATCTCATATAGAGCATTCTTCTGTGGAGGGGATCACTCATGACCTTAGGGCTGCATCCTGCTGGTCAGGAGCACATCCTAAGGTCCATGGGGCCTCTACTCCAAATACTTTTATTCTTGCTGAAAATAACTTGACTTGTACAATCATGCTTAAAGTCGAAACCTTGGCATATGAGGTTGATACACTTTTGGCGCGCCTAGAAGGGCATGTCTTCTATTATTGAGGATGCGATGACGCGTTCTCTAAAGATAAAAGTCTTGTCTTTTCGGAGGGGCTCACTCATGTCCATGGGGCCTCGACCTGTAAGTAGGGGGCACTCACTATGGACCAGGAGGCCTCTCTCCTATATCATCCATTGAATTATCATGTGAAGGGACTCACTCATATCCATGGGGCCTCGACCTGTAATCAGGGGGCTCTCACAGTGGAGTACGGGGCCTCTGCTTCCAATAGCTTCCTTTCCTCTGAAATTCAAGTAATGAATTCTTCACGCGGAGGGGCTCGTTCATTTTCATGGGGCCTCAACTTGTAATTCTTTCAAGAATCAGGGGGCACGCTCTGTGGATCACGGGGCCGCTCTCCGATATTATCAATTGAGTTGTCACATGAGGGGGCTCGCTCATGTCCATGGGGCCTCAACCTGTAATCAGGGGGCACTCACTATGGATCATGGGGCCACTCTCCCATACTATCGATTAAATTGTCAAATGGAGGGGATCGCTCATCTCCATGGGGCCTCAACCTGTAACCAGGAGGCACTCTCTTTGGATCATGGGCCCTCGCCTCCCTATTATCTTCCTCTAAAAATCGCTGGAGTTCATGTTAAGAAGTAGTTCTTTTTCCTGAGGGCACGCCATGGAGGAAGGACATGTCCTGAAAGACCAGGAAGCAGCACATCAGAGTATCTTCGGAGTGTGCGCCCTGAAGGAAGGACACACTTGAGAGACGACAAAGGGGCTCAAGTATTGGAGCTTGTCTGATCATTATTTATCTTCACTAGAATTGTTTATAGACATTTTTCCATTGGACGCGTCCTCGGGGAGAAACGATCATTGGGACCTTTGACATGCTGAGAGGGCATCTTTGAAGTAGAGGACGCGTCCTTTCGGGTTGGGACGTATAGCTTGATAATTCTTGAGATATTCTTCCAAGTAGGAATTTTCCACCTGTCAAAAAACTCAATAATCGAAAATTTAAAAAGTACCTGGAGGACGCGTCCTAGAGGTGTGGACGTGAGCAACCGCCGAATCATCATAGGAGTTTTTGAAAACCATCTGATCCTCAAGAATTAGCCTTAGGGCACGCCCTAAGAGTTCTTGGGGATTTTCCTTCATCATCTTCTGCCTGCAACAATTCAAGGAACAAAGAGCAAAACCAAAACTAGTTAGGTGTTACCTTGAGGGCGCGTCCAGAAGATGATGACGTGCTCCCGATAATTGCGCCTTCTTTTTAGGATCTTGCTCGGAATCACCCCCTAGTATACATGGAAACTGCCACCTTCAAGTATACATGGAAATATCCTTCAGATCTGAATCGCCTTGACACCGTATTCTCCAGATCTTCTTCGGACCTCCAGTCATGAATCATCGTCTTGAAATCACCATCTTTGGATCTTCCTCCATGCCGCCAGCATGAAGTAGTACCCATGGCCATCCTCCAAATATTGGCAGACCTTCTTCTAAGAACTTTCATCATGATGATATATCTCTTCCTCCTGAGATTATGATCTTGATCAGCGCCCCTCCTTCTAGCACCAATTTGTTAACGGAAGAATTTGGTATTAACAAAGTTTGAGGTTTGTCGCCGGAATCAAGATCTATGACGGTGGTTCTTCACCAGAGTGTGGTGGTTGTGATGAATTGGGGGCTGAGATTGTAAGGGTTTTCTTGGTGGTGGCTCGCTGAGCTCTTCGCTTCCAGCCCCTTACAATGTGCCTACGTACCCCGTATTTATAGGGGATCAAGCCCTACGTAGTTCTTGGGGAACAAGTAACTTATATGGGCTGGTTTCTGATTTTCGAGGCCCACTAAGATACTTGATCCATCTTCTGAAATTGGTCTTCAACTCGCTTTAGGAATCTCTAACGATGAGGCCTAGTCACAAAGGCCCAAGGCTCAACTACAGTCTAGGGACTTCACGGATACGGCATCGACCCAACTTAGGAGGCGACACTAACCGCTACTAGTTGTCTCCCTGACCAAAGTAACTGCAGGTATAGCCATGACTTACCCCAAATGCCAGACGCATCCTTGTCCCCCGAATGAGAAGCACCCACCAGATTGCAGGACAAGTGATCCCAAGCGTTTGGGTGCAAAGTGCAGGATTACTCCAAAGTTCCCCAATGAGGACGCGCCCATTGAGTACAGGAACAGAGCTCCCAAAGCACACACCAAGGTTCACCCCACATCCCCAATGAGTACGCGCCCATTGAATACAGGATGAGGCCTTCAATCATCAGGCATACCCCTGGAGGCCTTCAACAATAGACATCCCCCTCCTAGGGCATATCCTACGAGGGAATTCTTCAATCATCAGGCAAACCCCTGGAGGCCTTCAATCACAGACATCATCATCAGGCAAACCCCTGAAGGTCTTCAATCACGGACATCCCTCCCTTAGGAGACATCCTAAGGGAGAAGTCTTCAATATCTTGCCATTATCAAGCTAATGGAGCCATCCTTCACCACCAAGTAGCTACTTTAAACCAAGAGGACGCGCCCTCAAGGGGTGGACGGCCAGAGGGCGCGCCCTCTCCCTTACTAAGGGCATGACCTAAGCTTCCTTGTGTCAATCTAATATCAATGTAGCTCATATTCTCTGTCAAGTCATCCATTCATGTGAAGTTGTCAGTCACACAAAGATGACGCGTCCTCAAGAGTTGGACGACCAAAAGGGGGCGCCCTCTCCCCTATGAGGATGAGCCCTGAGCTTCCCTTGTACCAATTCAATCCCTAATTGCATCTTGGATATCCCCAATTGATTATTACTTGACCCGAATTTATCTTAAAACCCCAATACCAAATTTTGGCTATAACACTTCCCACTAAAAAATTCAATGATACCAAGACCATCGTGCATTTTCGAACTTAACTGGCCATTAATTGACACAGATTCCTTTTCAATTATACCACTGATTTTCCCATTCTTTGCAGGTAGATTGAGACCACAATTAGAGAGGTTTTTAGGTATCTGAATCTGAACATGATCAGCAGAGCAGAACACAGTAGTACATGTCTTCTTCTTTCCCGACATTAAATTATTAGTAGAAACTTTTTTTTGTTTAGTGTTTGTGTACTTGAAATAAGATAGAGGCTTGGAGAAATAGTTCCCATGGGCACCAATAATACTGACATGATTTAATTATAAGAGAAGGCTAAATTAGGATGAAAGCTCAGAGGTTCGTTTTAGCAAAAAATCGTACTTGCAGTAGAATTACACAAAATCAGCTTTCTATATATACTGAGCGTTTATTGTTGCAAAATCTTGAATTAGTAGTTGATGAAAGCAGTGGCGGACGCAGGATATGTATCGAGGAAGGGCCAAATATACTATAAAAAATTTTAACCAATAAAAGACCGAAATTTTTTACATTAACAATGTTTTACATACTTAAACTTGCAAATTACAATGCTATTCTACGAGATTTCATATTTTGAAACCTTTGAAGAACATCTTCGGTCTTAACTGTTAAGAAAATATCACGTTCAACATAAGTGACTAATATATCATTTAGCCACTCATCTCCAATTCTATTACGAAGTCTAGTCTTTACAATATTCATGGCGGAGAAAGATCTCTCAACTCCGGTGGTTGCCACGGGCAAAAGCATAGCTAATTTTACAAGTAGATAGACCAATCGATGAATCAAATGCTTTCCGGTTTCAACCATTTTCTTTCCAACTCTCGCAATTCGATTCAATGTAGAGAACCTATCATCATGGCTTACATCTTCAAAGTAAACCGGAAGTGCCCATTCAAGTTCTATAATTTGTGTAAGAGAAAATTCGGAAGGGTAAAATTTTGCAAATTTGATCAACTTTTCCTTATCAAAAGCACGAAAAGAATTTTGTGGATCAAGACATGACATGCCTAAAAGTAAGTCGGTACCAATTTCACTAAATCGATCATTCAATTCTTCAACTTGCTTTTCTAAAATATCCACAAACTTGTCATTATGATAAACATGATAATTTGTGAACACCTCGGACTTTCGGAGGGCTCTTCTTGGATCCACAAAACTTGCATTCATGTCAACAACAACAATCTCATGTTTTTCACAAAACAATGTAACTTCTTGTATAAAATCCTCCCATCCATCTCTCCTCATTATTTTAAGCAAAGATTTAGTGACATTGACAAGGTTGTTAGATCAGGATTCAATGATCGTCAGGATCTAGACTCAACTGATCAGGATTGCTGACGTCATCATTATAGCATGGTCATCAGTATTTGATCAAGCGTCAGTATCAGGATTGTCATTAGGATATCTACATCAGGACTGGTATCAGGATTGATCATCAGAACTGGAAGCTGATCAGGATTTCTATTTCGAGTTATACTTTGAGTCTAGTTAAATAAGGAAGCTTATTTTGTCGGTTCCTTATTTATAGTAATTAAGCTATCAATTTAGGATAGGTTTCAATCTCTGTAATTGATTAGAACTTATCATGTAATTGATAGAGAAGCTGTGTAGTATATAAACACAGTTTAGGTTTCGATTTATGAGGTGAACATAATCGATCACATACACGAGTATCTTTGTAACCTAGAAGCTCTCACGAACATCAGAATTTCTTGAGAGAGTTTGTAACAGTTTTATATCATAATTAATAAAGCTGTTATTATTCTTTCATATATGTGATATGTACTTTGATAAGTCGAGAATCTTATACAATTGTATTCAACCCCCCTTCTACCATTGTTTATTACTGGGCAACAATTGGTATCAAAGCAGACTGATTTAAATTTGAATCAGATACGGTCTAAGATGTCGACAACCAAGTATGAAAGCATGAAAATTCCCATCCTGAAGAAATCAGAATATCCAACATGGAAGGTAAAGATGTTGATGTACCTGGAGGCTATGGATCCTGATTATTTGGACAGGATTCGTGGTGGACCATATATTCCTACCAGGATCATAGAACGAACAGAAACTGTACCAGAACACTATGTGGTCAAGGCCAAGAGTGAATGGACTCCAGAAGAAACAGCTCATGTACTCAGGGAGGCAAAGATAAAGAACATCCTGCACAATAGTCTTGATGCTGTCATGTCCAACAGAGTGATTGCATGCAAATCTGATGACTCTTCATCAGATACTGATGGCAATCCTGATGCCAATACTGATGATGACTCTTCTGACTCAGACATGGAAGAGATGGTTGCTATGATTGTCAGAGGCTTCAAAAAGATGAAGTTCGGGAAGGCTAGAAGACAAGGCAACTTCCAGAAAAGGACCTTCAATGCAGACAAAGACAAGTATATCAAAAAGGACAGCAAGAGTAGCAAATTTGACAAGTCAAAGGTTAGATGCTACAAGTGTAATGGTATGGGACACTTTTCTAATGAGTGCAAGAAGAAAAAAGCACTCATCACATCAAGCAAAGATTGGATGGACTCTTCCTCAGAATCTGATACTGAGGTGGTCAACTATGCCCTAATGGCCAATACTGATGATACTGCTATTCCTGATGATAAGGTACTAAATATTGTCTTTGATTTTGATACTGATAATGCTTCTGAGTTAAGAATTGGAAAGAGTGTCTAGAGTATAAGTCAGATGAAGATAAGAAATTAAAAGAGAAAATTGTTGTTGATGAGACAGTTAGTCCAAAAACCTATAGACATGACAAAACCAAATCTAAGATTACTCCTGTTAATTTTATTTTTGGTAAAGATTCTAATTCAACTTTTGAAAAGGGATCTTCTTCTGTTCAAAGTGTTAAACTTATTAAGTCTAAACCTGTCATGAGTAAAGTTACTAAGAATGTAGGTTTACTGTCTCAGAAACAACTCAATGATAAGATCTGTGAAGTTACAGATAAAAAGAAGGAACCTAGTGTCAAAAGAAACAGGAATGGTAAAATTGGGATTAATAAAGAAAATGGTTATAAATATGTCCCAAATGCACCTAGAAAATGTTGTTTTAACTGTGGTAATTCTAATCATCTTGCTATTGATTGCAAAAAGAGTTTAAAGAAAATTACTAAAATTTCTATTTCTGATGTCAAGAGTAGATCAGTATTTTATAAACCACAGAATTCCTGTTTTCATTATGGTAGTAAATGGCATTCTATTTATACATATGAAGAATACCATGATTTGTACTATAAATTTTATGATCCATTACCTAAGTTTAAAAATAGTGCAATTTCTGGTAGCCTTGAGAATGTCAATGTGAAGCATGCTTTTGTTAATACTGATACTGACAAAGCAAATCCTGATGGAGTTAATCATGTCAGGACTGCTAAAGTCAGAAAGTCTTCTGTTGCTAAAATTAATAAAATGCATGGAAAAGGAACCCAACAAGTGTGGGTTCCTAAACATTCTAACTAGTGTTTTAACATTCTGATTGCAGGGTAAAAAAAAAATGTGTTAGTCATGGATAGTGGATTTTCTGTGCACATGACTGGAAACAAGGCCCTGTTATCAGAATATGAGGAAAAAGCTGGTCCAACTGTGTCTTATGGAGATGGCAACATTGGACAAACTTTGGGATATGGCAATATAATCATTGGAAATGTCATCATTGAAAAAGTAGCTCTAGTGAAGGGACTAAAACACAACCTGTTGAGTATTAGTCAAATCACTGACAGAGGTTATCATGTCAATTTCTATTCCACACATTGTGAAGTAGTCAGCAAAGAAACAGGAAAGATAGCATTGACTGGCTACAAGCATGGTAACATTTATGAAGCCAACATTCTCTCAAATACTGATGGCTCCCCTACATGCCTCATCAGTAAAGCATCAGTAGATGAAAGTTGGAATTGGCACAAGAAGCTTTCTCATCTCAACTTCAGTAATATCAATGAGTTGGTTAAGAAAGATTTAGTGAGAGGATTACCTAAAGCTTTGTACACTCCTGATGGACTCTGTGATGCTTGTCAAAAGGCTAAACAAAGAAGGACATCATTCCAGAGTAAATCAGAATCCTCTATTGAAGAACCATATCACATGTTGCATCTTGATCTATTTGGACCAGACAACATTATGTCCATCAGTAAGAAAAGGTACACTCTTGTAATTGTCGATGAATATTCTAGATTCACCTGGGTGTATTTTCTGCACAGAAAAGATGAAACTCCTGAAATACTGTTGGATCATATGAGAATGATTGAGACAACCACAAAGTACAAAGTCAAGATACTGAGAAGTGATAATGGTACTGAATTCAAGAATTCAAAGATGGAAGAGTTCTGCAAATACAAAGGAATTATTCAACAATTCTCTGCTCCGGGCACACCTCAGCAAAATGGAGTAGTTGAAAGGAAAAATAGAACTCTTATTGAAGCTAGCAGAACTATGTTGGGAGAAGCTAAATTACCTACATATTTCTGGGCAGAAGCAGTCAATACAGCATGATATACTTAAAATCTCACTTTGATAAACAGACATGGTGTTACTCCTTATCAATCTCTCAAGGAGAAGAAACCAAGTTTGAAGCATCTGCATGTGTTTGGCTGTAAATGTTTTGTTCTCAGAACTCATCCTGAACAACTAGGAAAATTTGAAACTAAGGCTGTTGAAGGAATTTTCATAGGCTATCCTGCATCAAAAGCCTTTAGAGTTTTTAACATGAGAACAAGAACTGTCATGGAGTCAATACACATATCTTTTGATGATAAGAAGATAATTGGATTGAATGAAGACTCGCATGATAGATTGGTTTTTGAAAATGAAGCTACCAAGGAACCTGAAGAAAATGAATCAGATCATGTCAATTCATCAGATACTGATGGGTCACCAAATCCTGATGATCCATCAAATCCTGATGACGCACCAATTCCTGATGGTGCTAATATTGATGATGCAAATAATGATGATTCATCTAGTAGTGCAAATGTTGAGGGGGAGCAACAGCAAACTGCTACAAATTCTGAGTCTACTCAATCATCAGGACAAAATTCTTCAGATATTGATTCAAGTGACAATCCTGATAATCCATCAGGAGAAAATATCAATAATTCAGGGGGAGCTTCTAATGAAACAAATTCTTCTATTCAAGATAACACCAATCCAGGGGGGGCATCTACATCAAGAAATGACTTACCATCAGCAAGGAAATGGACTGCAAGTCATACTCCTGATTTGATAATTGGAGATCCTGATGCAGGTGTTCAGACAAGAAGTGCAACTCAAAATGAATGTCTATATAATAACTTTCTGTCAAAGGAGGAGCCAAAGAAAGTTGAAGATGCACTTAAAGATGCTGATTGGGTTACTGCAATGCAAGAAGAATTGAATGAATTTGAAAGGAATGAAGTCTGGAAACTGGTGCCAAGACCAAAGAACAGGTCAATTGTTGGTACAAAATGGATTTTAAAAAATAAGACTGATTCAGATGGTGTAATTATCAGAAACAAAGAAAGACTAGTTGAAAAGGGGTATTCTCAACAAGAAGGAATTGATTATGATGAAACTTTTGCTCCTGTTGCAAGACTAGAGGCCATCAGGATCTTTCTAGCATATGCAGCTCATAAGAAATTCAAGGTTTTCCAGATGGATATGAAAAGTGCTTTCTTAAATGGTGAACTGGAGGAAGAAGTATATGTTGAACAACCTCCTAGTTTCATTGATCCTAAATATCCAAATCATGTTTATAGATTGGATAAGGCACTTTATGGACTAAAGCAAGCTCCAAAAGCATGGTATGAAACTCTAGCTCAATTCTTACTGGAAATTGGATTCAAAAGAGGTACCATTGATAAAACTCTATTCTATTTGAATCATGGTAAGTATTTTCTTTTAGTTCAGATATATGTGGATGATATCATTTTTGGGTCAACAAACAACAAGCTATGTGAAAAGTTTTCTAAGCTTATGCAATCAAGATATCAAATGAGCATGATGGGAGAAATGAGTTACTTTCTTGGTCTTCAAGTTAAACAGACTGAAGATGGTATTTTTATCAATCAGTCAAAATATACAAGGAATTTATTGAAAAGGTTTAACATGCAAGATTGTTCTATTGCAAGTACTCCCATAGCTACAGCTACCAAACTTGATCCTGATCAAGGTGCTGAGGTAGATGTAACTCACTACAGAGGAATGATTGGCTCATTGTTGTATCTCACTGCAAGTAGACCAGATATCATGTTTGCAACCTGTCTGTGTGCAAGATTTCAAGCAAAACCTAGGGAACCTCATCTGATTGCAGTTAAAAAAAAAAATCAGATATCTCAAAGGCACTTCTTCACTTGGCCTTTGGTATGCAAGGGAATCAATTGAAGTATGTGTTGCGTAAAATACAGATGTGCAAGTGTACACAATCGCAAGCAAGTAATATAGTAGTGAATACCAGATATCGTTCCTCAAGGACTGTATATTTGTATTAATCACAAGTAAGTCTCACAATTCAGTTATCGAACACAAGAATTGATTGATGATTGTTTTTAACTAAACTATTTAAAACAACTAAATTATACTAGCAAAGAGAGTTTTCAAATATGAGAAGATAAGTCAGGATAATTACTTCCCCCTAACACATGAAAATCGGTAAAAATGTCGCTTAGCACTATAGCAAATCCACAGTTCACTAGCTAGAATTCAATGGTCATAGGTTTCTCTCGAAATCACTATGATATAATTCCTATCAAGTAAACTAACATATGTCTATGCCAATTTACTTCTCAGAATACAATTAAGTACCAATTCTCAAAGCTATGCATGGTCACAATATATGTCTATACTGTAACGATATTATAATCAAAAGATATAAGCATGCACCATTCAAGTTCTATGTCAATTAATTATAACTCTTTCGATATTATAATTAACTCATTAACCCACTAAAGTTGATCAGACAATAGCAAGTATTAGCATGAAAAACACTTGAATGAATAAACCGTAGAACTACCACTACACCAAAAATGACCTATTGTAACCCCATAAAAGTGTATTGTTAGACCCCAAAAATGTTACAGTAGATGTTTATGTAACGTTTTGGCCAAAATTCGGCGTTACATTTACTGGCGTTGCCTATGGCCTCTATTGCAACATTATGTGTACTTGTTGCAACATTTTTTGAAATATTACAATAGCACTTTTTTGTAACACTTTTGTCGGTTTTAGTAACATTTTTAAGGTGTTACAATAGACTAATGCAACACTTGTTTGCAACATTTATTAAGTTAAAATGTTACAAAGTCAGTTTATTGTAACATTTTAATGCAACATTTTGATGCATTTTGCAATACTTTTTGGTTTTTTTGCAACAATTATGTGCAACTTTTTTATCCATATTGTAATACTTTTAGATTTTATTGGCAATTCTTATTTGCAACACTTTTTATTAGTCCAATTGCAATGTCCTACTTGAAATTTCAATACACCAATCACAAAAGCATACCAAACCACAAATCACATTCCAAAATTTTCAAATGGCAAACCAACAAAACATATGTCAATAAAGCCCAAAGTCGGGTTGTAGCACAATATCATCTTACATCTGGTACTTAAGTCAAATCGAAGTACATGGTCGACTTACACCAGAATTCTACATTAAACATAGTCTTTCATGTCAAATTACCAACCTACTAAAAAAAGTAGGCACATACAAAGTAAAAGAATTGATCATCAACCATCACTTTTGTCATCCTCATGATTGTCGGCTCATGATCATTGTCTTCCAGATTGTCTTTCATATCCATTGCAACATAGTAAACAACATTCTGTTTGGAACAATCCCTGTTTTTCAAAGCATTGGAGATCAGAGCTTGCAGATGTATATCATAATTAATATCAAAACATAAAATAGTAAAACCTTTTTTTAGTACCTACCAATAGCTCCATGGATAGTTTTCAAGAGTGCATTATGTTTGTTGCAGAAAGCTAACTTATAGCTAGACGTCTATACCTTTGTAAAGATTATGTTACCACATACACACATTATGGTACTAGCTAAAAAGAATGGTACCAACTAAAAAGAAAAGGAAACTGATTACCATATTTTTAGAATGTGAATCATTGCTGGACTATTAAAAGTGAAAGGACAGTCTCATGTGAATCATTGCTTGGCTTTTAAGTAGAAGCCATTTAGTTGGTGTCTATATGCATAAGACTTTTGTTACTTACCCTGTCTGAAATAATTGGTGGCTTTTGTAAAGATTTAAGAATGGCATCAATTCCTTCACCAGCAGTTTCAACTAGTTCAGAACCCAATTCAAATCGCCCAGGTTATCAATATTATTTTTTAATTATCATTTATTCATAGTTTCTTAAAGCTGTTCTGCATCATTAAGGATGTAGATCGATGAACAAAGCAGTTGAGCAAAAGTATATAAGCAGATATATGTTAAAATGTTAGTTTGATCATTGAAATCATGAAAATGTGTATTAAAAACTTATAGAAGCATGCAAAACAACTTGCATATTGAATAAGTACAAGAAATGTGAAGATCACAGGGCCAGAAATACATACTTGACAATGCCTCCTCCATGGCTCTCTGAGGTTGAAAAACCTGCTTCTGCTGAAGCTTTTGAAGCGTTTGCTGCATGCCACGGTGTAAGAGATTTGGCTGAAGTTGCAGACCTAGTTGCTGCGGAAACTGTACTGGCATTTGAATCATCATTTGTGACTGCTGTTGTGTCTCAGTTTGGTTTGGGAACTGATTGGACATCACCTGCTGATGTGACTGTTGAGCTTGATTTGGCAACAAATTTGATGCGCTCTGATAGTACTATGTTTACATATAATTAAGAAGCACTATTTTGTTCTAACCATCAATCATCACTTTCTTTTTCTTATTTCCTCTGTTAAAGAGATTTGTGATTTTAGCAACCTCTTCTTCTTGTATAGAAAAAAATATCATGAATCCAGCAGATATCTGCACAACCCTTCGGCTGCCTGCACGCGTCAATGCTAGCAAACCAGCATTTTCCCTGCAAGTTGAAATAAAATGTAGTGCCCTATCAGTCATGAAGTTCGTTTTAAGGTAATTCCATAAACACGGGCTTTATAAATCTTACACTGCCCTATCAATTGTATGCATCCTGTATCAATGACAATGTAGCCTTGCAAAGGAAAACTCGAACACTTTGCAAGGGCTGACAGCTAGGACAAGCAAACAATCAAACATACATGATTGTAAAGAAGTTATGAATATTTGTCTAAATTTCTAGTGCGGGAATGGGCCTGGATTCATTAAAAAAATGGGAGACAGCAGAAGTGAAAACCTCGATAAGAGCAACGAGCGAAGCAGCCATCATAGCAAAGGCTTCTCCAGCATCGAAGGTGGGAGCTCCCCACTGGAACGGGTATGGGACTCTTATCCTGCATGAAAGGACGTGCATCACAGGACATTAGCACCAATAACCGAGGTACAGGTCCAACTTGTACCATGCTTTGTAAAGTAAATACTTATATTTAGCATGTGTGATACTTAATTAACTAGACACCTAGTTGCATATCTTTTACTCTCAGTACATAACTCATAACATGATACTAATCGAGGCCAAAAAAATTCAGAGCATGATACTAAACATGTCAATCTTTGAATTCCGTATAATAATTGTTGTTCCAGGCTTCATTAAGTCAACTGCACAGAAGCCAGACACCTTTTCATTACCAAGAAGCAATAGTAACCCAAGTAAAGAAAACAAAACATTCTAATATTATTATGACAAAGTTATTCGCTGCTAGCCAAATTTACCATCAATCAACTAACAAATTTAACAAAATGCAGATAAGTGCAAGTAGCCTACCACAGGAGTAAAAACACAACACATATGATCTATTTACGCTACCTTTCAACATACAACTATACAAGATAGTAATATGTGGATCTAGTAATAATTGGTTAGGAATCCATAGCCACTTCAAAAAAAATCAAATTATAACTAGTCATTTTCATTTAATTTCTAATGTATTAACTCAAATCAATTGATCCTTTTTTTCTAAGTAATCTATACATTGCAGGTCACAATATATCCAAAATTCAACTTATAAACATGTCTAAGCTATTCAGGACATTTATTCTAAATTAGCTTTGCCGCTTGATCAAATCAATCTAAATTAACCATACTTAATCAACTAGTACTCAGACTCCATAGGTCTGGGGCACACCATATTTGACAGCCACCAAGATCAGACAGTAGGCCACAACTTTTATTATTTAACAAACAGGAGATAAGGCCATTACCCTCTTCAAAACAACTCCCCAAAATAGTGCAGTCATCCTGGAAATTAAAACGATGCTACGCATAGTTTACCTAAACATTTTTAAAAACTTAAAAAATAATCTTTTGATCATGAAACTTTCCAGATATCATACTGAATACCAAGTCAATCTATAATAAAAATTTCATCTCCAAATATCTTCAGTAACCCTAAAAACGAAATGCATCTTTTTTTAGTATTGCACATAAACTTCGGTTCTGCGCTATAAAAAAACATATTAGTTTGACGGCCATTACTCCTACATAAGCCATTCGAATTTACATTTTGTAGTTTCTTTTCCATTTCTTGTCTCTCCCTCAGTTGCTCACTTAAAGCCAACTCCATTAAGGTCTGCTTGGTTATTTTTTCCTAAATGCCAGATCAGAAGTTAGCTAAATTCGACAAAACTATGTGTATTCTGTGTGCACACATGTGTGAGTGTGTGCGTAAAGTAAAAAAACACAATATGCTCACTCCATCTATAATTGGTTTCTTCCCCTTCTTTTTACTTCGTTTTTCAGCTTCCTGAAGCAATGCTCTGGCCTCTTCAAGTTCCCTCTCCTCTATTTCCCTAAGAATCCTTTGGTTCTTTCTCCTCTCATACTCAGAAGCAAGCCTTCTCTGTTCCGCCTCTTCTGTTATCTTCTGCAATTTTAGTCACCTTGACTCCTCTCTTTCCTGTATCAGGCATGAAGAAGACTTGTAATTCGTAAATAAAGAAAAACTTACAGTAAGAAACTATCTGCTCACAAGTTGTAAATAAGAGAATACCATCTCTAGAAGGTGTCGTTCTTGTTCTTCTTTACGTTTTTCAATTATCGACTTACGGGCAAGAAGTCGTTTGTGTTCCTATTCTACCACATCTGGTAAACTTGACAGTGTTTCCCCAAGTTTAGATGTTTTTTTACCGGAGAATATATCAAGTTCCTGACCTTGCTCATGCATTCCACAAAACTGCTCAAATGGCTCTATAAGCCCTCTGATTCAAGACCCTGTAAATAAATATATGTGAAAGACAATATAAATTGTCAGTATTAAAGTAGTCATATGTCATTAACTATATCTAAAACGAAATATGATGGAAAACAAAGCTTAAATAAACCTAATTTCCTCAACTTCAAGTTAAAAAATCACATCTCATGAGGAAATACATGCAAGTTACTTTTTTAAGAAAACATCTTCAATAGTAATAAAACAAAGTTGTCCGAAAATTTCTTTATTCGACTTTAACAAGATCATTTAATCAAACAGTTCACAATGCTGAAATAGTTAGAATCTGTTGAGTTACTGAACAAGAGCCACACCCAACAGCTACCCCAAAATTATCTTTTCAACTTATCTTTTCAACTTCACCTCCCATACTTTTTACTGCATTGCTTACAAATTCAATTACTTTTTCCCCTCTAATATGTGTTGAGTTTCCATATGACCAGAACAAAAATATGTCTCTGTCTACATAGAATTTCTACATTGTAACAGGATTTCAAATTTATTCGAAGTTAATTGACCTAGAATACTGGAACTGTCAGTATTCATAGGATGCTTACCAGCTCTCCTTCTGAAATCGACCGTGTTCATCTCCAAATTAATACAAACAAAATAATCAAAACAAATTCACATATAATCAAACAAAATACACATATAATACACATATTATTGAGCATACACATATAATACACATTTAATCGAACATACACATATAATCTTATTCAATAAAATAGAACAAAGTTGGGTAGATTACCTATAATTGAAGCTTTACTTTAATTGAAGTTTTGGGGGGTTTTGGGTTTTGAAGTCGATTTTAGGGGTTAGGTTTTGAAATTGATTTTGGGGGTTTTTGAGTTTTCAGTGAGGTGTGAGATATGAGTGAGGTGAGAGAGGGGTGAGGCCGAGAGAGATGGTCGGGAGAGAGGTGAGAGAGGGTGCGGCGGAGAGAGAGAGCGAGAGCCTGAGAGAGAGAGGTCGGGACAGTGTTTTAGAGAGAGAGGTCGGTGTTTTAGAATGTTTTTGTGTAATAAAATTTTGGTACTAAAATTGCCCGCCCGATAAAAAAATCAAACTCCCGCCTACATATTTCGGTCAAATTGATCAAAAGTGTATCATGTTATTGTAACGCTTTTCTGAAGTATTGCTATAGTTCTAAAATTTCAAAATGCTTATTCGGCTTGCAACACTTTCCCATTTAAAATAACATTTTTCGAAAGTGTTACAATAGATATGGACATTTCTTGTCTATAGCAACATTTTATGCAACACAACCATATGATGGGGTTGCAATAGGTCATTTTTGGTGTAGTGTACATACAATACTCTTTAACAAAACACCAATAATCTCATGCTAGGGTTCTATAAAAATCCCAACTTTATACAATTAGTTCATAATATAGATCTCAAAACAATCCAAAGATAACCAACACATATTCATAAGAAGAGATATAAAAAGATTAGAGAAAACAAAGCCAATTGAATGTCTTCAATGGTTGAATCCTTCTTCGTTGATGGCTTCTCCTCCTCCCTTGTGCGGCTTCTTCTCTCTTGCTTTTCTCTCTCTCTGTTTCTCTTGTATTAGGTCTGATCTATATCTAATAATATCTATATTAAAAGTGTTTTTAATTATTTAATACAAATACAAGGAGATTTTCCCAAACATAATTGAATTCCAATAATAGAAATTCGTAGCTGACTGTTGGGCTCTGTTTCTGGACTGACTCGGCTGGATTTTAATATCAAGACCACTTCTGAGATAAAACCCTTCTTATAAGCTTTTCGTGGGCTGTTGAATCGTCTAAATTGGAGTTCTACAACTCCAGTTATGGCCCAAACAGTGTGGACTGCGCAAGTGGGTCATAAAATCCGAATTTCAATCAAATTAATCTACAACTCTTGCCATTTAAACTCCAAGCCTTTCTTTATTAAAACTGCTTGATACCTACAATAAAACATTATAATTTATTAAATAAAAATCCAAATCAATACAAAATAACTTAAATATAGGGACAATATATAGATAAAGCACACACTTAACAGTATGCTCTAACCGAACCTGCAAGTGTTTCTTTTAAGTCGGTTATGCAGGTATGGAATTCAGTTTCTTTTGATAAAGGGCATTCTGGCTCAATCCTGATGAGCTTTGAATATGATGGGGTTACTCACTATGTGACTCCCGCAATTGTGGAAGAAGCCCTGCATTTGCCTATTCTTGGTGATGTTGTTCCTGATAATGTTTCAGACTCGACTCTTTTTGAGTTTGTTACAAAATTGGGTTACAATGGGGAAGTTAAGAGATATGGAAATCTCTTTAGGACAAAGCTGAAGAAGGAATGGAACTATTTCTTTGACACCATCAGTCGCTGCTTCCTGAACAAGACATCTAATTTTGATGCTCTACCGTCAGGATCACTCAAAATAGGGTATTCTCTTATATACTCTACAGTTTTTGATTATGGGTCTTTTATTCTGAAAGCTTTAAGTGATAGGAAATCAGATAAGTTAGGTTCTGTCTGTTTTCTTAGATTTTTAGAGTTGATATTTAATCACTTATGTCCTAATGTTGTTTTTGAGAATGATGTGATTCTACCAATTTGTAGAATTACAAAGAACAATATTAAGTCCTTAGTCAACAGTGATAAGGCCAATGGTTTTGAAGGCAATGCTTTTATTCCTGATGAGGTCAGGTTTTTCTTGAAAGAGAAAATGCCTACTTATTATGGATCACTTTCTGATGCTATGGGACAAGGCCAAACACACCTTGTTCCTGTCACAAGCATCCCTCCCAAACAGTCTAAACAATTACCAGCCACCTCTATTGTCTCCCAAAAGACTTTAGTTGTAAAAACTATGAAATCAGCTAGATCTGATGTGTCTGGAAGACAATCAGGATCAAAGGATTTTTCCTCTACACCACTCACCAAAAAGAAGAAACAAGGGGGTGTACAAGGGGTCCTGGTAAAGAAGGATACTGAGATTGTTACTGTCAAGGGAGTTGAGGATGTTCAAGTAAAAAGAAAGTTGATTTTAAGAGATGAAACTGATTCTGAGGATGATATGCCCATCTCTTCTAAATTTAAGATAATCAAGGAAGTTGCTGATACTGCTATTGAAGTTGTGGCACCATCATCTAAGCCACAGAAGAAAAGGAAATTATCTAAAAGTAGGTATCATATTCCTTTGGAGACACAGACTACTGATGGTCAGGATATATCAATTCCTGATGAGTAGTCAAATCCTGATGCTCATGCTAATCCTAACGTTGGTACTCCTGATGTCTCTCCAACAAAAGTTGTCTCTATTTCAGACTCTCCACCCAAATCCTCTCCCAGTACAAGACATGTTGATATTTTATGGGAGAAGTATGGTGCTGCTGCTTCCAATCTTGGGTTTCTACATCCATTGGAGAAGAAAAGGAAAGCAGAGAAAAAGGTCTTTCAGAGACAGAAGAAGCTGAAAGGATCAAGCCCACAAGAACCTGAATCTCAATGTGATTCAGCAGCTACTGAAGATCCTGCCACACAAGAACCATTCAATCAAAGTTTGAGTGAAGGCTTAGCTATTGGAATGGTCCCACAAGAACCATTTTCTCAAAGGGAGAATGCAGACATTTCTATTCCAGCCACACAAGAACCATCTAAAGATGCAGGCAAAGCTACAGCTTTTGAGGAATTTCCTGACAATGCTCAAGGGATTTCTGGTGAAATTGAAAGAATGGTCGAGGACACTGTCAATGAGGGAAGTACACAAGAACCTTTAACTCAAAGTGTTAAAGCAGCTTCAGAACCTCATGCTACACAAGAACCATCAGTATCAAATCCTGATGCAAGCTTATCTCATCCTGACGGTGTTGCTCCTGACGCTAGTGGTGCTACTGATAAGCCAATCCTGATACAGCCACTAAGCTCAAGACCAATGACAGATTCTATCACAGCATCCCAGGATAAGCTAAAAGGTATTGAAATTCCTGATCCTGATGTTACTCTTGATTCTGATGCTGATGATGATAATAATGAAGAGAAGGATCAACTTGCCAGAGTTATTAAATCTAGTCTTGGAACCAACTTTGGTTCATCAAGCACATTCATGGCTGGCAAGGCTTCTACTGGAAAAGATCTCAGACAAGATTTTTCTGTTCCTTCTGAAATTTCTCCTACTGAGGCACTTAGACAATATGAATGGGAATCAAGATTTGAAGAATCATTTGAAGGCAACTACTCTTTTATCAAAAGGCCTCAAACATGAAATTGATTCTGTCAAGGCTGCTACAGAGTTAGTAAGGACTGACATTTCTCAAAACTTCACAAAGGTGCCTACTGCTCTTCAACTAAGAATAGTGGAATCCCAAGTCAAGTCAGTCATTACTGAGCAAATAACAATTAATAGCAGAATTGATTCACTTGATTCTAAGGTAACTGATATTCAAACCTCTCTTGCTTTAATTTTGAATATATTGTCAAATGCTGATGTCAAAAAGGGGGAGAAGGTAATTTCTACAAAATGTACACCTGATCTAGTATTAAGGAATAATGATGATGATACTGGAAATGATGGTGGTGACAAAGTTCTACAAGGAGAAACCTCTGATGCTGCTGTTATGAAGACTATTCAAACTTCTCAAAGTCAAACAACACAGTCAACTCATGTTTCTGATTCTGGAGTAAGGACAGTGAGAATATTGGTACAATCTCAGATCCTGACGGAAGAACAAATCCTGACAGGTGATCAAATCCTGACGCATGGTCATGGACATACACTTTCTACAATTCCTGAGGGTGATGAAGATGTAATCATTGAAAATCCTGAAGATGCTGCTAACCTATTCCAGAGGTTCAAAACAAAGAAAGGTGATGTTGTGACTCTTTATCATACTGATAAGAGGGTACAACAGTTATTTGCTAGAAAGGCACTATCTACTGCTACTGAATAATATCCTGATCTCTCACAAGAAGAGTTCTTAAATGCTCAAAGAGAAATGATGGAGAGTTTCAAGAATCCTGCTCCTGCTACAGGTAGAGGAGGCAGAGGTAGAAGAAGTGCTCAAAGAGGTCGAAGAAGTCCATCAATTCCAATTATGCCTAGACAAACAAGGTCTAGAGGATTAAGGATTGAAGAAATTCCTGAACCTACTCAAACTCTAGTAGTTCCTGACAGGTCTACTTTTGGTGATGATGGAAATGTTGAAGAAGAACCAGAATTGAGAAGAAAAACAAGAAAATCAACTCTCAGTAATACAAATCAGATTGAAGATTCTAATCCTGATATTGTTCCTGACACAGTTCAAGATCCTGATGAATCTGATATTCTACAAGAGGTTGATCTATTAATACTTTCTACTATGGTGAATTCTCACAACAAGGAAGTAGATGAAGAAGAAGAAGCCAGAAGAAGAGAAATCACAAGAATAACAAATAGAGATTTCAATCTCTATGTACATAGGCTTAAACTCTCAAACAGAAGGTTGTGGAGAAATCCAAGCAGACAAGAACCTCAACTAGAAAGAAGCTATGCTTATGAGAAGGAAAAAGATAAGAAGTGGAAACACATTGACACACTTAGGTGTGATAGACCTATCAATTTTCAGTCTGGGAGAATTATCACAAGTACCTCAAGTGTTGCTGATTTTTCTGAGTTAGTTAGATCAAAAACACTCTGGTTTCAAATGTTCTCAAATCTGAGGCAAATGGCAAACAATTCAAGAGGAGGTATTGGACACAGGGATGCTGAATATCTGAATACACCTCATGTTGATACTTATGCCTTGACTGAAATTGGAGGTATTTTAACTTCTGAAAACCTGAACAATTTATTATATGTTGATATAGTAATAGATTGTCATGATGGTTCTGAAAAGAAAGAAAAGCTTATGTATTTTATGAGAGATGGTTCTGTGAAGATTCTATCCATTCAAGACTTGTTGGTGAAAACTACAAAGGAACTGAAATATGTTCATTATCTGTTAAGATGGAAGAATGAAGTGTGCAAAGTGTGGAGTGACATGATCTTGGTAATAATTAGAAGAAGACTGGATGGAAATGCAAAGGGGCACTGTTGTTAAAGAAGTGACTTTTGGCATGACTCAACTTACTCTCAATCCTGATGGGAAGGAAATTGCTTATCTTTTGCTTGAAGAGCACAGTCTTCAGAGAAGCTCCATACAAAATCTCAGAGCAGCTATCTACCAGATTAATGAGGAAGATGAAGAACTCAGAAATCTTAAGGAAAGACTGATTCAAATTCTTGAAGAAAAAGAAGAAAAATTTGTTATCCAACTTCTTGAAGATGAATCTGTTCTATCAAAGAATTTAAACAGATAAGTTGCTGCTATAAATATTTTTACATTTTATAAATATGTTTTTGACATCATTGAATCTAGGAATCTATACTTTATTTCACAAAGTATGAAATTGGGGGAGATTGTTAGATCAGGATTGAATGATCGTCAGGATCTAGACTCAACTGGTCAGGATTGCTGACGTCATCAGTATAGCATGGTCATCAGTATTTGATCAAGCGTCAGTATCAGGATTGTCATCAGGATATCTACATCAGGACTGGGATCAGGATTGATCATCAGAACTGGAAGCTGATCAGGATTTCTATTTCGAGTTATATTTGGAGTCTAGTTAAATAAGGAAGCTTATTTTTTCGGTTCCTTATTTATAGTAATGAAGCTATCAATTTAGGATAGATTTCAATCTCTGTAATTGATTAGAACTTATCATGTAATTGATAGAGAAGCTGTGTAGTATATAAACACAGTTTAGGTTTCGATTTATGAGGCGAACATAATCGATCACATACACGAGTATCTTTGTAACCTAGAAGCTCTCAAGAACATCAGAATTTCTTGAGAGAGTTTGTAACAGTTTTATATCAGAATTAATAAACCTGTTATTATTATTTCATATCTGTGATATATACTTTGATAAGTCGAGAATCTTATACAATTGTATTCAACCCCCCTTCTACAATTGTTTATTACTGGGCAACAAAGGTTCATTGCATTTATAATGTCTTGATCTTTTCTTTGCAATGCACGTGATAACCCATCACTTATCCCTAAAATATTTTTCATCAATTGTAAGAAAAATACAAAATCAAAGTTGTTCATTGTTAACAACATTAATTCGGCATTACCTCGAAGACCATGATCATCCGTGTGCTCCACAATATATTCAAGTACATTAATAACCGGAGTAAATAATCTAATTAAGCTCAACAAACTTGAATAATAAGAACCCCAATGTGTATCACCCGGTCTTTTTAAAGTTGATTCTTTATTTAAGCCCTTTCCGGTAACAAGCTCACCACTACAAATCCCTTCAATAACTTTTTCACTTTGTTTGTCACGAAGCAAGTCTTGACGTTTACAAGATCCGGCAACAACACTTGTAATGGTAGCTATTTGTGTAAAGAACATTGATATTTTTCTATCTTTCTTTACACCACCAATAAGTGCTAGTTGTAATTGATGAGCAAAACAATGAACATAAAAAGCACAAGGATTTTCTTTTAGAATCAAACTTTTTAAACCATTAAATTTTCCTTGCATATTACTTGCCCCATCATATCCTTGACCTCGTACATTGGTTATACTCAAGTTGTGCTTTTCAAGAAGCTCTACTACACCGGCTTTAAGTGAAAGGGAAGTAGTGTCACTAACATGTACAACCCCAAGAAATCGTTCAACAATACACCCACGCTTGTCTACATAACGCAAAAGAACCACCATTTGTTCTTTAATTGATATGTCACGAGATTCATCAAGAGCCATTGCCCTCACAATATCTTTTTGAATCCTTGGAGATGTTAGTTGATTATTTTCTGGAGCTTTATCCAAAACAACTTTCTTAATTTCTTCATTATGATCCGCAAGAAATTGTAAGAATGTGATAAAATTACCTTTCTTTGTAGAATCCTCCGACTCATCATGTCCACGAAAGGCTAATGCTTGACTTAAACACAATTTAGCAACATCAACACTTGAAACTAAACGAGTTCGATAATCAATTCGAGTTTGTTCCGATTGATTTGATATAACAATTTATATGTGTTGTTTTTCATGCATTAGATCTTGACAAGCTCTTATACATTTATGGTGAATACTATTGATCTCTCCAACATGGTCCCTAAACTTTTTCACGGCCTCTTTCCAATTAGTAAATCCTTTGGTAACAAAAACATCCCCACCACTTTGACCACCATGTTCCGGTTTAAAGAGATAACAAAACAAACAATAGCATGAATCCTCCGACACACTATATTCAAGCCAACTCGGATGGTCGTTGAACCAAGTAGAAACAAATCTACGGTCTCTTTCCCCACATTGTCTCTTTGGGAAAATCATTTTTGGTTGAAACGGACCCTTTTGCAAGTAAAATCTTCTTACTCTTTCTCTATCGTTACCATCCATAGTATAAATATTTTTTCGTTTTCCCGGATCAATTGGTAAGTCATTTAAATTTGTTTCAACACGTGGACGGATACTTGCATTAGTTCGATTCTCGGATTGGGGTTCTTGATTAACTACTTCATCAATCTTTCTTTTAGAAAAAAATATCTCTCCATCTCTGTTAAGTAATTAATATTTATCAATTTAGTACATTAAAAAAGGTAAAAAAAACACACTTACAAGCATCATATAGAAAAACCCCAAATTTGTTATACTTATACCTAATTAGAGTTCAAAGAATATGAAAATTAAACAAATGTAAAGACTAAATATAAGAGTTAGAGTCTAGAGGACAAACTTGCTCAAAAGATGACAAACTTGTTGGTAATTATTGGCTTCAAATTTCTTGAACCCTGCTCTGTTTTTTAACTTTGTCTCCCACTATATATCTTTGCCTCCCCTGTCTCTAAGTCTCTGCCTCTCGGGATTTTTTTGTCTCTTTTCATTAGGTTTTGTTTTGTGTCTATACATGTATCACGTGTCTGTCTTTTTTTTACTTTCAATTCTCAATTGCAAGATGGGTCTGTGTTGATTGATATACAAAATGGATTGGGAACTATCATTAAACATAACATATGTAAAAAGAAATAATTATAAAGGCCCAGAAATTTCAGTATGGACCGTGGCATACTCTGGCCCAGCTGTGTGTCCTCCGCCGGATGAAAGCTCAGTAAACTGAATAAAGCTAGCTAGGGCCTCTTTCCATTTTTTCCTGTTTCAGCAACTAGAATTGTATGTTTCTGCATAGCTATAATGTATATTTTAAACAAGGTAAACAACTTCAGCCAAATAATTTAGGAACATGCATGCGTCTCATCGACCTCCGGTTGTTTTTTCTCTGATATTTTGTTCAAGTAGTAGGTTTTTTCGTTACTGACCCATGCATTTGGATTCAAAATGCTTTTATTTAATTAAGTTAGAATTAAATATTTTTTAATTTTAAAATTTTAGGAAAAGATTGTTAACGAATAATTTGATAATATCATGATAATATGTCATACCAAATTTAAATTAATAAAAAAAATGAATGAATAAACCTCACCAACACATATAAAGATTAGAAAAATATAAAAAGTACTTTTCAAAAAATAACATAAATTGTAATCCAACAAATTTAATGATTAAAAGAAAATAAAATATCATTTCAAAAACACAATATAAATTGAAATAATAAATATAAATAAGAGAATAAGT
This sequence comes from Heracleum sosnowskyi, assembly GCA_030848705.1. NCBI lineage: Eukaryota > Viridiplantae > Streptophyta > Magnoliopsida > Apiales > Apiaceae > Heracleum > Heracleum sosnowskyi. The sequence continues at coordinate 125,274,136 of CM061243.1, forward strand.
ATCTTAAGATTAACTTAAGATACTTTCCCTAAGATACTATTGATTTGACCTGATATTAAAATATACTAAAAATATGTTAAGTAAATATTTAATAATAAATAACTAAATTTGTTATTCACATGCATTTTTAATGTATGTTAGGAAAAATTATCCTAAGGTTACTTATTCTCTATAAATAATCATGAACATTTAATATCAACTTCAATCATTAATAAAATTCATATTAAATTAATGTGACAATTTAGGAAAAAAATAAAAAAATAATAATTTTATATAAATTTACAAAACTAGTACTCCCTCCGTCCCCCTCAATTCTTTACAAGACAGCACGGAAGTTAAGAAAAAGTATAAATTAATAGGGAAAAGTAGGAAAGTGAGTAAAGTGGTGGGATCAATCAATACTTAATGTATAAAATGGGTATAAAATATATTTTTGGTATGTAAAAAAATGAGAAAAACGTAAGGAAAATGAAAAGAAATAAGAGGGACAAGGAGTATAAATAAAGAGCTTTAACACACTCATTTTCTGATCAAACTCTCGACATTTAAGAAGTTAGAAAGATACCGCAAAAGATGTTGGCTAAAATCATCACAACCGTGCTATTCTAGTAAATCATATTACAATCTTAATCTTGAGCTTGGCCCAAAAAGATAGCCGCTCAAAAAAATAACAATTTACAAGCCCAAATATATAAAACCACCGATGGGCAATAAGAACAAGGCCCATCCACAGGCAATAAGAACAAGGCCCATCCACACGAAGCTTCTCAAATTAGTTACAATACATACGAAAGTGTGTGTGAGGCGCAGCGAGAGAAGCTTACGATTTCGAGATAATCTAATCAACCTGTCCCTAGGTATAATTTCTACACAATTTATTTTAATAATTTCACGATTCATTTATTTAGTTGTGTGTTTTTATTATTTTGTTAAATTCTGATTTGATTTAGCTTGGCTGTTTATTTATTAATAATTTTATATGATGCATAATATTAAGATATTGATTTGGAATGTGTTAATTAATTTTCAGTTTCTGTGAAATTAAGAGATTTGAAATTTGTTCAGTTTAGAAATTTGTTTTGTAATTGTAACTTGATTGTGATCGGCTGTCGAAAAAATGAAATTATTTGTGCATTAATAAAATTTGTCGCAATTAATGAATTATAAGGGTAGGATTATAATTAAGGTGCAGTTTGGATGGTGGCAGAATCTAGTATATTTTTGTATTGAAATCTCGATTTAATGGCCACTAGTTAACACACTGAAAAATGGTAGGATGATGATGATGTTCTTCGTATTAATGTAGGGTAAAAAATGAGGGGTAGAGGTTACCGTTACAGTCTGTCACCACCGAGGAATTACAGAAGTAGTAGGCGTCGGAGTCCTAGCCCAAGGGGGTCTTATGGAGGCCGGAGTAGAGACGGTCCTACTAGTCTCTTGGTTCGCAACCTTCGTCATGATTGTAGGTAGGGTACTTGTTTTTCTTAAATTGGTTGTTTGTTATAGTACTCTAGAGTTATCGTGTATTTATCTTGTTGAGATAAAATTTCGTAATTTGAAGTTGAGTTGTGAACGCTTTTATTAGCTTTGTACACTATTTTTTCCTTTTGTTTCTGTGTATTAATCATGTTAGCATCAAGGTTGTTCGAAGTCAATTGAAATTTCTATTAAGTCTAAATTTGACGCACAAGTGCAATTTGTTTTTTGGTTTCATGGTATTCTTAGGGTTCCAAGATGTAACTCATGTATGACTAACATTTGTATTATAAAGATGGGTTCTGATATGCTAATGTAAAATGAATTGGAGCAAGTACACGTAGTTGTGAAGTGTTTAGCATATGTTTTCGTTGGCTTGATTTTTCCTCTTAAAAAAGACTTCATTAGTAACAGAATATCACATGTTCAATGAATTTCGCAGACCTGAAGATCTTCGCCGACCATTTGGCGAGTTTGGTCCTCTGAAAGATGTGTACTTGCCGAGAGATTATTATTCCGGGTAAATAGTGAGCTACTTTTGGATTTGCTTATACTTATATTTGATCATCTTGTTATTAAATTAGTTTATGACAATTAGGCTGTACATTTAGTATTTTTGGAAATTTTTTTCTTTTTTATTGAAATATTTGAAGAAAAAGTGCTTATTAGACTGTGTGCAGGATGAAATTAATAAGGGGTGGAGTATTATAATGCGTGAAATGAAGATTCAAGTCCTTAAATTTGTTATTACCCTTTAATACCGCATGGTTAGAAGCCACTGTAATTGCAAAAATATCACATCTGTAACCCAGTTCCCCAATTGTTATTATGGGATTAGGATTGATCTGTTTGTCTTTTATTCAGTTGCATGCGTTTAGCATTCACACAAAAGGTAGACTCAGTGTCAATTTGCTGTTTTTCTTCTTATTGAAAGTTCCCAAGACCAACAAGTAATAAGACTCTGGAGAAGATCTTATTTTACATGAAGATTGAAGGTCAAGTTGAGTGTCAGTACATAATTGAAGATTCAAGTCATCAAGAATTTCAAATCATTATAACCTTAAATCCCACAAGGTTAGAAGCTGCTTGATTGCCTCACTGGATCTTATCGAAGTAAATCTTGCAGAGATAATTGCTTCGTATGTCTCTCCCTCCAACCCCTTCCCATTTTCCCAGTTCTATCTATGGAGGGAGGATGATTCAGTCACATGTGTTCAGCATTCACACGGGACAGAACCTCATATATACATTATTATAAACTCTGACTCATTATCTTTATTTTGCAGGGAGCCTCGCGGGTTTGGTTTTGTGCAATATGTGAATCCTGCTGATGCTGAAGAAGCCAAATATCATATGGATGGCCAAGTTTTCCTCGGTAGAGAATTGACTGTGGTATTTGCTGAAGAAAATAGGAAAAAACCCCAGGAAATGAGGGCAAGGGAACGTGTCAGGTTTAACTATTATTATTTGAATTCTCGTTTAAAAAAATTCCCTGCTAAATGAACGTATTTTACCCACCCACATTTGCCTTTGACAAGGCTTGAACCCTCAGCCTCCAAGTGAGGGAGGATGAAGCGGAGCAGTAGCCCTCTTGTATATTTTTCTTCTATTGTCACTGCACATTGTAGTGGCTTTCGCATGACCTACAGCATCCTCTTTTACTTCCGAAGTCTGTTAATTTTTTCAAGCATGTAACCATGCCAGATAAGCACTGGCTGCTTATAATTTTGTTAATAAAATAATTAAAAAGGATAAGAATTTGTTTTTATATAAGAACATGCTTCTTAAAATAGAATTTTATGATTCACTTTGATATACTCTATATGAATATTTCTGTTTTCAGGGGCCGATCATATGACAGGAAACCATCCCCACAACGCTATAGAAGATCTTATTCCCGTAGCCCAGATTATTATTCACCGTCACCGAGGCGTAGGGAATATTCGAGGTATTTTAAGTAAATCTTTTATATATGCTCTAAGAATACAATTAATATGTTGAAGCAAACTTTAGATGCTTCCTATGTCGGATTGTGTATTAGATTTATCAGTTCAGCTCGAGAAATAAGATAGAATTTAGTGAAGCTTCTTTTGAAGGATAAGTATCTGTGTCATATAAAAAGTTTCTTATATATATATTTTTTATTTTTTATTTTTTTCTTTTCCTTCTTTTTTGTCCTTGTTTCTGGACTAATCAAGGATATAGGGGAATCCATCCTTAGTTACTTCCCCTTTCTGTATACGTCAAAATCTAATATTATATGGAAAATAATATAATATACCCAAATATAGTATTGTACATATTTTCTGATAATGAGGTCCTGATTGGATTTCATCAGTTATAAAAGTTCGATACATGTTAAATCATATCTCTGTACATTTAATTTATGTGCATCCATATTCTCGATGAGCTTCCAGAATTCGAAGATGACCATAAATGTTGGAATTTGTCAGCTTTGCCTGTAACTGAATACTTTATATTTGCGGGAATAAGGTGTACATGATTTTAAAGATCTGAATCTGTTATTTGTTAATTATTGTTCAGGTCAATTTCACCTCCTCGCAGAATCTATCGAGGAAGGTCTTACTCCAGAACTCCTCATGGCTCTAGGAGTCGAAGCAGAACCCCTGTGAGCAGCCGTAGTTGGAGCAGGAGCCGAAGCAGAAGCCCTGAACCTTACTAGAGGTGAACCCTTGGAAACATTGGCTTCTGAATGCCCTAGTAGTTTAATAGTGAGCTTGCCTTGGAGGAATGAGATGACGCCATGAACCTACAATTGTTGCATAAAGTAGTTATTTGCGTGCAAGATTAATATTTGAAATTTGCTTTATCTTGTACTTTTAGAGCTTAACCTGGAACGATATTCTGATGAATTAGAGAAAACATGAGAATATTCTACTAGAAGATACCGTAGTATTTACTTTCAAGTAATTATCTTCAGTCTTATGCATCTGAATGTAATCGTGGGTTTGTTACTCTAATGCTACCAGAGAAATTGCCAGAATTCTAAAAAAATGAATTTGAACGTAGAAATGTGGCTCGAATGCAATATGGCATTTAGAACTTGGAAGAAAGATTTTGTTTTTACTTTGTTATCGCTGCCTGAATCACCGTTTCCCTGTACAATTGGAATGAATGGTCACAACATCCATTTCTACCAAGCACCTTCTCTTGTTCAAGTCTTGCAGGTAAAGATGTATTCACGTACTCAGGTATGAACACACATTTAAAGAAATTTTGACCGAGATGAATGAAGTAGCTACGTTTATTTTTCAAAACCTTAGGTGTACATTATATGACTAAATTTACTTTAAATGCAGTAGGTTGATAAATACGCTGACATAATGTTTATTTGTTTCACTGTAAGTTGAGCAGTGTCATGTCGTTGGCACTGTGTAGAAGTGTGCATGGTACGATTTTTTGGATTAACGGTTATCAAATCAATACATTCGGTTCGGTTCGGTTAATTGCTATTAACAGTTACCAAATTACATAGAGTGATTTTTTCGGTTTTAGTTAACCGTTTATCGGTTTTTTAATATTAAAATTTTCTTTTAACTTGTACGAATTTTTCGTTTGTAATGTGTTTGGTAAAATAAATAGAGTCAAAAAACAATAACTATATTATATTAGAAATTTAAAGATAATCATTTTCAAATTCGTGAAATAAACTAAATTCATATCATAAAATTATATCTTATATGTAATTTATATCTTATCACAAATAAAAATAACATATGTGACAAGTATATATGTCTATAATAATGGAAAACAAGATTATAACATGTGGGTACCAAATAATCGATACAAATTTAATATACAAAAATTTAAAAATTATGATTCAAAACTAATATAATATTGATCTTATAGAGTTTACGAGAATATATTATATAATGTATTTATACTAATATAAAGTATATATTAATGTAATGAATATTAAACTCAATTTGTTCGTTGTTATTATATATTATATATAAATATAATATAGCGATTCGGTTAATTTTTGTTCGGTTTTGACTAAAAACCGGAACCGAAACCGAACCATTAATTTCGGTTTTTTTTTCGATTTGATTTTTTTCGATATAATCAGGTTTTTTCGATTAATTTTTCAGTTTCGATTAATTTTTCAGTTTCGATTATTTCTATTCAAGGGTTGGGGGATCTTATTAAACCAAAAAAATCCAATACTAACAACCGAAGGTACCAATTTAATGTAAGGTGCATCCAATCCGACCGTGAATCATGTATGGGTTTCTTGAACGAATGTAATGAAATTTTAGCCCAGTGATATACGGATAAAAGAAAACTGGTTTTGAGGTTGTTCTCTAATAATTCTCTTGAGATAAGACAATCTTCTTTCTATTAATAATAGTCCAACATGGGTCAATTAATTGGGTGGACATTTTATTCATGCTAAATTGGCAAGATATTTTAATGTATTTGAAATGTCCAAATTGCCCTTATTTTTATTATTCTTAAAAAAATTGATATTTAGTGGATTCGAACTTGGGTCTCCAGAATAACTTGCAGCTCCTCTTACTACCACACCACTCAATCACATGTGTTGTAAATTACACACATCATATGTGTGTGTCGCTTGAGTAGAGAAATAATAATATCAAATATTTCTCTACTCAAGCAACACACACACATATGATGTGTGTAATTTACAATATATATAATTGAGTGGTGTGGTTGTAAGAAGAGGTGCAAATTATTGTATAGACCCAAGTTCGAATCCACTCAACAACAAAATTTTATTTAATTTAAAATATTTAAATTTCTCATGTGTTTACTTTAAAATATACTAGCTTAAAACCCGTGCGATGCACGAATTGTTAATTGTTATTTTACTATTATTTTTTAATATTTAATTAATTGTAATTGTGTAAAAAATAAGTAGACATGTTAAAATAGCTAAACACTTTTAATTAATTAAAAACATTAAAACAGATTTTAAAATAAATAAGTATGAGTTTGCCCGTTATATTTTTGGAAATGGAGGGTTTTAGTAAGAAAAAATAAAAAATGTAACATATATTTAGTTAAAAAAGATAAATGCCCGTGATATTTTTGGAAAATGAGGTTTTAAAATTTAATAATTAAAAGTATTTAAATACGTTTTAAAATAAATAAGTAAAGGATTTCCTATGATATTTTTGGAAAAAAAATGGATTTTAGTGAGAAAAATAGAAAAAGTAAATTGTAAAAGATAATTTCCCGTGATATATTTAGAAAATGATGGACTTTGTTAGAAAAAATATATAATGTGTTTTAGCTGAAAAGGTAATTGGTTATAAATAGGTATTTGATTATTTATATTTTATTATTTTTAGTAATTGCATTTGTTAAGAAAAATAAGTAGACATGTTAAAATAGGTAAACTTTTTAAAAAATAATTATAATATTAAAATAAGTTTAAAAATAAATAACTAAAGGTTTGTCCGTGATATTTTTGGAAAAGGAGGGGTTTTAGTAAAGAAAAATAGAAAAACAAACATGTTTTAGTTAAAAAAGGTAACTGCCCGTGATATATTTGAAAAAGTAGGGGAATTTGTTAGAAAAAATAATGTATTTTAGGTGAAAAAGGTAATTGGTTATAAATAGGTAATATTATTATTTAATAATATTTTTCTATAAATAAGTAAGGTTAATTAAGTAAAAACATGAAGTACAGTTAATTAATTAAGGACAATTAAGTAAAATCACAACGTACCATACCGACCAACCAAACTTTTAATGTTTCGTCTATTATATAATAGTATTGATTGATAGTATAGATAGAGGGATAGATTTATAATATTAGTATTTTATGCTATTAAATGGAATAGCCCGTGATATTTTTGAGGTTTTAGTTAGAAAATATAAAAAAGAATATACATTTTGGGAAAAAAATCTAACGGTTCTCATCGATTTGATCATAAATATCTAACGACTATGAATGGAGTGACCAGACTACAAAAACTTTCAGGACCAGACTACAAAACTTTCAATATTTCGTCTTTAATATAATAGTATAGATATATATATATATATATGTATGCTGATTAACATAATCTTATAATATGTGAGATAATTTAACTATTGAAAAAATATAAAAGGTACTCTATATAATATTTTTAGGATTTTATCTAACGGTTCTAATTGATTTCTATTTTGTCCTTATTTGTAAAACTTGTACGAAAAAAATTAGTTGAAAAAATATAAAAAGTACTCTATATAATATTTTTAGTTATACACAATATAAAAGGTACTCTATTTAATATTTTTAGTATTTTATCTAACGGTTTTCATTAATTTGATTAGAAATATCTAACCGGTGTGGAATGAGTGAACAAACCATGGGGGACCAGACTACCAACCAAATTTTTATTGTTCCGTCTATTATATAATAGTATAGATAGATAGATAATGTTGTTAGAAAAAAGAAATTTTAGTTATAAAAAATATAAAAGGTACTATATATAAAATTTGTAGTATTTTATTTAACGATTCACATTGATTTGATTGAAAAGATCTAATGACTGTGGATCTAACGGTTCTTGATTTCATTGGAAATGTACTTAATTCACGTGAACATACTAGAAAATTCATTATATATTAAATTTTAATATTATGCATGTACACATTCTACAATGCAAATTAAATTTCACAAACAAGAAAATGTTTCATTGTACACATTTTATAATGCAAATTACATTTTACAAACAAGAAAATGTATAATTCGCTCAATGAGCTAAATTAGTAAAATCATGTAGGTTAATGTCTGTATGTAAGATAATTATATTTTGACATAGATCTTACACATAACAAATATCATAAGTATCGAATTTACTCATTTTTTTAACTCAAAAACACCTCAACCAATGATATTTTTCAACGCTAACTATCTCACTACAGAGATCAAGTCCAGCTTTTGTACCCACAATGAGACGTCTGTCAAACGATCTATAAATTATCATAAACACCGAACTACTTAGAAGTTAAAATAATTATGCTAGATAGTGACCCGTGCCTTGCACGGGTTTTCATGCTAGTTTACAATAAAAAGCTGAAAGAGTAAATATGTAAATACAATAGCACTCTTGGACCATTTTCAATCATCACTTTATTATAAAGTAATTTTATATTCAAATTTTCACATTTTTAACTTTATATCATTATTTCATCTCCAACCATTATTCTAAATATTATAAAATTATTATTTTATATGAATAGTGTTAATTCATATTTGAAATTGAAGATAAAATTAAATATCATTAGAGACTTTAAATGTCCATCTTTAACTTCAAATATGAAGTTAAAACATCACTGTTGGAGATGCCTTATGCTTTACGAAAATATCCCTAATTTTATACCTACAATTGTAAGACGAGATCACTTTCAGACACAACAATCTCTACGTGCAATACGTGTAGATAAGGACTTGTGTTTATTTATTTTTATAGGTAATTAATAATTTAAAAATTATAATTAACTCATAAGAGCAGTGTTGTAAAAAACGGGAATCAGAGTTAATCGGTGAAGGCATCGTTCAGAGATTAATCGGATAATCGGAATGATTAATCGGAATAAATTTAATAATATTTTGTATATACAATTATATTCATATATATAATTGTTTCGTTATTTTAACTAAACATATGTTTTTATCATATATTTATGCAAATATGTTAAAAATCTTATATAATTGTAATAAATAAAATTTTGAAGGTTTAACCTTTTAATTAGAGATCATTTTAAGAGCAAAAATTCAGAGAATTCACAATTTAGGCATCTAAAATTCTAATTACATGTACAAAAATAATGTTTTTTCCTATTGTTTAATCAAGTATCTACCTTTTAAATTTTTAATTATTTTTTTTAATTGTAACTATTTTTTAATAAATAGCCCGATTTTTTACCGATTAATCCGATTTTTGACCGATTAAGCCGATTTTTGACCGTATTTTCTGAAAAAACTATAATTGACCGATTTTCACTTAATCAGTTCGGTGATCCGCCGTCTAGCGATAATCGGCGATTAATCCCGATTAATCGCTCTTGCAAGTGTTACCCAAACAGGTCGTAAAGTTGATGAACATTTTTCCGGGGAAAAAGAAAAGGGTTGTTACGCATTGATGATGCAAATATTGCAGTGTTTAATATAAAGGCCGGGCCAGAAAAGGAGAAGAATTAATGCATGTGCCTTGCTAAATTAAAGAGGTTTATTACATGAGAAATTATAAAGTAGAGTACCAAACTAACTACTACCAGAAAAGATATAATTACAAACTATAAAGAAGACATCGACATTTAACCTGCCTTGCGTTGCGACCCTTGTAAGTTCCTCCTTATTTATATACAGACCCTTAATTTCTTTATATCGGAATGACACGCATTTTAAGACTTGTATAAAAGTATAGTTTCATAATTTATTTTTAAATTTTTTTTTTGAATAAAAATTAAAACATTAAATTTTTATTCAAAAGAAAAATAAAATAAAATAATATATATAACTATACTTTATATGAGTCTTAAAATGCGTGTCGAGCCCCCGTCCCCCAATGTAAAGAACCTAAGGGGACAGAGAGTATAAAATATGGTTTCAAAAAAAAAAAACTATTATAAAATATAATTTTATATATTATTTAAAATTTATTTTTATTTTTGAATAAAAAATTAATGTTTGAATTTTTATTTAAAAAAAGAAAATTTTAAAAATAAGTTGTGGAATTATATTTTATACGAGTCTTAAAATATGTGACAAACGGTGAAAAAAATTGTAAAAGAAATAAGGGGGACGGAGGAAGTATCAACTACATCACATAATACACACACATAAAGATTTAAAAAATATTTCTATTTAATATTTTTTATCCCCACTAATTAAATTACATTTATTTTAATATATATCTATACTATTATATTAAAGACGAAACATTGAAAGTTTTGTATTCCGGTCATGAAAGTTTTTGTAGTCTAGTCACTCCATTCATAACCGTTAAATATTTTTGATCAAATCATTGAGATCCGTTAGATAAAATATTAAAATTAGTATATAGAATATCATTTCTATTTTTTCTAACTAAAACATCTCATTTAACAAAAATATAACATGCAGTTTCATTTAATAAAATAACATAATAAGGTCATAATTGCTAATAAATAACTCATTACCATTTTTAGCCAAAGTGTATTCTTTTTTATATTTTCTAACTAAAATTTCTACTTTTATATTTTTCATAAATAAAACCTCTAATTTTCCAAAAATTTCATGAATAGTTCTATTTAATAAAATAAAATAATAATATTATAATTATTAATGACTAACCGATTAACTTTTTTTGCCAAAACGTATATTATTTTTTATATTATCTAACTAATATTTCTCTTAACTAAAAGCTCAAAAATATCACGGGCTATTCCATTTAGTAGCATAAAATACTAATATTATGAATATATCTCTCTATCTATACTATATTATCAAAGATTTTTTTTAAACGATATTTGTCTTATTTAATTGTTTATTTAATTATTATAATCAGTTACCCCTTCAATTAAATTATATTACCATTTTTTTCTAAAAAAGTCAGGGGCAATTTTCTTTTCAGCTAAAACATGTTACTTTTTCTATTTCTTTTGCTAAAATCCTTCATTTTTCAAATATATCACGAGAAAAGCCTTACATATTTATTTTAAAATCTATTTTAATACTTTTAATTGACAATTACCTTTTTCAACTAAAACATGTCACCTTTTCTATTTTTCTTACTAAACCCCCTTTTTTTTCAAAAATATCACGGGAAAATCGTTACTTTTATATTTTAAAATTCAATGAAAACAAGTTACTTTCTATTTTTATTACTAAAACCCCTCTTTTTTCCAAAATATCACGGACAAACCGTTATTTATTTATTTTAAAATTCATTTTAATACTTTCAATTATTTTAAAATGTTTAACACGCCTACTTATCTTTTTTAATAAATGCAATTAATAAAATATAAAATATAAATAATAAAATTAACAATTATTAAAAACAACCCGTGCATCGTACGGGTTTTAAGCTATATTATTAAAGACGAATCATTAAAAGTTTGGTAGTCGGATAGACGGACGGTCGGTACTTAGTGATTTTACTTAATTACCCTTACTTATTTTTTTAAAAAAACTATCGCTAAATAATAAAATTATTTATAACCAATTACCTTTTTAGCTAAAATACATTACCTTATTTTATTTTATTTTTCTTACAAAATCCTCTATTTTTCTTAAAAAAAACACGGGCGATTATCCTTTTTAACAAAAACATGTTACTCTTTTTATTTTTCCTTACTAAAACCCCTCATTTTCCAAAAATATCACGGGCAAATCCTTACTTATTTATTTTAAAATCTATTTTAATACTTTTAATTATGTTACTTTTCCTATTTTTTCATTTTCTAAAAAAATTATTATTAAATAATAACATTTTTATAACCAACTACATTTTTAGCTAAAATACATTATCTTTTCCAAAAATATCACGGGCAAACAAATATTAATTTATTTTAAAATCTATTTTAATACTTTTAATTATTTAAAAAAGTTAAACACTCCTACTTATTTTTTTTAGCAAATGCAGATTAATAGAATATTAAAACATCAATAATAATAATAATTATTATTATTAATAATAATCCGTGCATCGCACGGGTTTTAAGCTAGTATATCTATACTATATTATTAAAGACGAAACATTAAAAGTTTTGGTCGGTCGGTCGGTCGGTCGGTCGGTCGGTATTTGGGCCGGACCTATCTATAATCTGGGTCGGGCCTATCTATAATCAATTTATTTATAACCAATTATTTGTTTCAGCTAAAACACATTACCTATTTTATATATTTTTCTAACCAAAACAACTCATGTTCTAAAAATAAAATAGGTAACATATATAAAAAATGGTAATATTATTACATATTTATAACTGATTACCTTTTTCAACAAAAACATTATTTGTTCTATATTTTCTAACTAAAACAAATCATCTTCTAAACATAATACATGGAAAATAAATATGTAGTGGTAATATTGTTATATATAATTATTAATAAACAACTAATTTTCTAAAAGTAACACGAGCAACATATATATAAAAAGGTAATATAATTTTATATTTTTTCAGCTAAAACACATTACCTATTTTATTTATTTTTCTAACCAAAACAACCAATCATCTAAAAATAAAATTGGTAATATATATAAAATGATAATATTATTACATATTTATAACTTATTACCTTTTTCAGCAAAAACACATTATCTCTTCTATATTTTCTAACTAAAACAACTCATCTTCTAAACATAATACATGGAAAATAAATATGTAGTGGTAATATTGTTATATATAATTATTAATAAATAATCACTTAACCTTTTCAGCTAAACATTTAATTTTTTTTCATTTTTTTCTAAATTAAACAACTAATTTTCTAAAAGTAACACGAGCAACATATATATAAAAAGGTAATATAATTTTATATTTTCTAATTTAAACAACTAATTTTCTAAAAGTAACATGGGCAACATATATATAAATGTAATATAACTTTATATAATTATTAATAAGTAACTAACTGTCTTTTTAAGGACATTGTTTTTTTTTATATTTTTTAAATAAAACAACTCATATTCGAATCTAAAATAACACGGGCAAAATATACATATAATCACAATATTATTATATTAAACTTATAAAATCCGGGTTTAATATAATTTTTTATAACATACAATTCAAATAAGATAATTAATAAAAAAAACAAAAGTAGTAGCATATGTTAGAAGAAACTCGTACATTACAGACCATATATTTTGTTATTTGCACTTTAGTCACATTTAAATTTTTTAAAAGCAAGTAAATACAGACCGCTGGATCTATTATTTAAAAATATTTTATATTTTAATATCTAAAATACTACTAAAGATTATGTCAACAATTTATTAAATTAAATTATTTAAATTATTAATAAAATATTAAAGAAAACTGTGCATCGCACGGGATATAAGCTAGTATATATATATATATTTATATATACACTTTTTTATGTTGATAGACTAGTCTTCTAAAAATCGTTTGATTTTTGAAAATTTGACAATATTCTCTTGATTTATCCTTGAAAAATATTTGATCGATGTGATTTTTATAATTTATTGCTATGAATTATTTTTAAATGTATATTTTATTATAAATAAGGCAATTTATTTAAATATTATTAAAAAAAATTGATTTACCGATAAATCATTAATCAATACCTGAGTTTCATATTTATTCCGATTTTCGAAATTTACAACTATAATATAATGTTCATATGATAAGACTTTTTAAACAATTAGCCCTAAAAACTTTAAATAAAAAAAGATTCTCCACTAAAATCATGTTAATTATCTGTAAAATAGTGAACCAAAAAAGTTAAATTTTCTTTTAATGTTTTAATTCTCAATTAAATTTTGTAGTTACCCTAACGTCATCTATACTATATTATTAAAGTCAAAATATTAAAAATTTTGATTTTCGGTTTTCGGTCATTTATTCTAATTAAAAAATAATTTAATAATATAAAAATAGTAACTAGATAATTGTCTTTTATAATTAAAACATATTTTTTAAATTTTTTTAAATAATATCACGGGTAATATCTTTTGAACTAAAACATGTTACCCTTTCCATTTATCTTTACTAAAATCTCTCTTTTTTCAAAATTATCACAAGCAACCCTTATCTTAATCATTAATATTGCTTTTTTTTAATTATATATCTTTGAATTATTAATACATTCCAAAACATATCAAACAGTATATTTTTTTTAATAAAAATGTCAATTAAATTATATTTCATATATTTCTATTATTAATATATAAACATTATATAATAAAATATTTTTATTATAAAAAATATATTATATTATCAATACTATTATATAATAGACGAAACATTTAAAATTTGGTTGGTCGGTATGGTACATTGTGATTTTACTAAATTGCCCTTACTGAACTTTACTTTGTATTTTTACTTAATTAACCTTATTTATTTATATAAATATATTATCAAATAATAATATTACCTATTTATAACCAATTACATTCTTCACCTAAAATACATTATTTTTCTAACTAATTCCCCTACTTTTTCAAATATATCACGGACAATTACCATTTTTTTTTAACTAAAACGTGTTAGTTTTTCTATTTTTCCTTACTAAAACCTCTTCTTTTCCAAAAATATCACGGGCAACCTTTAGTTATTTATTTTTAAACCTATTTTAATATTATAATTATTTTTTAAAAGTTTACCTATTTTAACATGTTTACTTATTTTTCTTAACAAATGCAATTACTGAAAATATTAAAAAATATAAATAATCAAATACCTATTTATAAACAAATACCTTTTCAGCTAAAACACATTATAGATTTTTTTTTCTAACACAGTCCCTCCTTTTCTAGATATATCATGGGAAATTACGTTTTTTCAACTTACTTTTTCTATTTTTATCACTAAAATCAATTCTTTTTATAAAAATATCACGGGCATTTTTCTTTTTTAAACTAAATATATATGTTAAATTTTTTTATTTTTCCTTACTGAAATCCCTTCTTTTCCAAAAATATAACGGGTAAACTCTTACTTATTTATTTTAAAATCTATTTTAAAATTTTTAATTAATTAAAAATGTTTAGCTATTTTAACATGCCTACTTATTTTTTAACAAATACAATTAAAACAATATTTAAAAAAAATAATAAAATAATAATTAACTATCTAAGCTAGTATTAAAAAAAGGCTAGCATATATTAGTTTCTAAATCTAGAAACTTTGTTGAGAGGACTCATTCATACAGCTCTGTATAGGACATGGGAATGTTGGTTTCACGCGCAAGTCACGCACGTGCATAGAAATGGAATTTCCAATTTTTTATCATTTGCGGGAAAGACTTGAAAAGGACCATGTAATAGTACTTTTTTATATTTCTATATCTCCCTTGCAATACATTCATACAGTTTTGTCTCTCATTATCAGAAAAACAAAAAAGAGAGAGAGATACACTGTATAGAGAGAGAGAGAGATAGAGAGATAGAGAGAGGGGAGAGAGCGAGAGAGAGAGAGAGAGAGAGATTAGGAGATGATGATGAGTACTCGATTAGCACCATTGTCAGAGGAACCAATGATAAATGACACTGAAGATGAAGAAGAGTTGAGTAAAAAAGGAAGAAAGAAGTGGAAAAAGTGGATAAAGAATAATTTGTTATTGTTGTCTCAACAATCTCTTTTTCTTCTTCTTTTCAACAAGAAATCTGAAGACGATATCAAGATTCTTTTAAGTGTTCTTGGTTGTCCTCTTTTGCCAGTTTCTTCTTCATCTCCTCCGGTCATTCAAACTCTTTCTCCTCCTCATCAAGTAAGTACCAGCTCTCCACTTTTCAGTTTTTTCACTTTCTAATAATCTTTAATATCTAGTAAATTATTCGGATCACGTTAGGAGGAGAATTTTTTATATAAGCAAGAATCGGACCCAAAATCTTAGAACGACGGATTAATAGCATACTACGTGCTTTTTAAACATGTGCATCTTGTCTAGGAGCGGGATACACTCGGTTTGATTTTTATTATCGAAATTACAAATTACAAAATAAGTAAAACTTACTAAATTGCTAAACGAATCAGAGTATTTACTTGGATCCTGCAAATAAGAGTGTACGAAAAGATCAGTTGTAGGGTCACAATTAAAGTTGTTAAGATAGTCATATGTTTAACAACTAATTCGAACTTGTCAGTTAATTTAATTCTTTCTATGAGTTCGAATTCGAGTACAACATCTAAATTATATTATCCTAATTGTAGTTTGGATCTGGTTAATTATGACCACATTTATATCTACACAGTACGTACATTCTGATAAACAGAGAGAAATTTTTTACTATTAATTCTATCTTCAATAAATTTAAATAAATTCCCTGACCCCCTCCACTGCTACCGTATTTAATTAATTAGCATCTCTTAATTATTTTCCAACGGTTCTGAATGTTTCTAGCTCAAGAATTTAAGATTATTAGTTGGCTATTCTTTAATAAAAAAATAGTTAACCTTGGTGTTCCATGTCACTAAATCCTCTGTTTCGGAGTTCTCAAAAAATTTAAAAGAAAATCCTCTGTTTCTGAGGTTGAAAATCGAATTTCGGGGAAGATAAAATGTACGCATTCTAGTTGGTTACCGAAAAAGAAAGATTAACCATTTGCATGATTACCCGGAGAAAGAAATGCACTGAATTAATAGGTTTTAGTTATTATAATTGGCCAGGTCTCATCATCGGCAGAATACATAATACAACACTTCACAGCAGCAACAGGTTGCCGAAAATTAGAAGGAAATGTGAAGAACATGTACGTCACCGGAAAAGTTAGTATGGCCATGGTAGATGAGCTAGGCTCTGCTGGCGGAGCTACCATGAGGCAGCTTCCGACAAGGGGCTGCTTTGTAATCTGGCAAATGGTCCCCAAGAAATGGCAAATTGAGCTTGTTGTTGGACGACACAAAGTTGTAGCTGGCAGTGATGGCAATGTGGCTTGGCGCCGCACCCCTTGGCTTGGTTCCCACACTGCCAAAGGCGGTGTCCGTCCTCTGCGTCGCTCTCTTCAGGTATGTTAGTTTAAATTTATTTACGAAATATTTTAGACCGCAAATTTTCTATTAGTAGCAACATAAAGTCGAATATAAAATTTTAAATAAACTGCTAAATGGCCAGATTTACGATGATTTTTTCACTTCGTCGTAAATTCGACGCATTCAATGATTCCATCGTAAATGATCAAATTTATTGCAGTGTACTGATACTAACAGTATTCATCTGGTTCTGGTAGATCTTGTTTCACATAAGGAGATAGACTAGGTTAAAACTGGTGGATAAAGCAAAGCAAATTCATGGATACATCATACATTCCATTAAGAAGTGCCCCTACATGATATAAAGGGCACTTATGTGACTTTTTCACCTTTTGCATGTTACCTGTTTTTCAGCTCGATCGCACTTCTTTTTAATTAATCCTTTCTTTCATAACAATGAAAAGTCTGATGGTCTTCACGTGTTGTAGTAGTGTGGAAGCTAGAATGGCAGTCACACTTTGAAATTCTTTCCTCTAGATCATGGGATTAAATGATAAAAATACAGCTATAGCATTTCTATTTCTAAGAGTCCGATTTTCTTTTGGTGCGTCTTATCCTCCTCAGACCTCGGACTTTGACTCGGATGAACACGTTCTCATGTTCTTATCCTCCTCAGACCTCGGACTTTGACTCGGATGAACACGTTCTCATGGGTGTAGTCAATATATCAATAGCGAGTTCAATTTAAGCTAATTGAGATTTGAAATAAACCAAAAAAAAAAATGTAACACATTTTTTTCAAAAACAACGTTGATAGTAATGAACTCAAATTTGACCTCTCTCAAAAAATTGATTTTACTCTACTGTTTTGATTCTTGGCTACGCCATTGCTAGTTCAGACATGCATATCATTTTCTTCTGAAGAATATCTTAGTTAATACTTAAGTTATACTAACATGCATGATTAATTAACCAGGGACTAGATCCAGTAGCTACCGCAGATGTATTTTCCTCGGCTCAGTACATGGGTGAAAAACAAATCTACGACACAGATTGTTTCGTATTGAAATTATCAGCCGATGACACAGACCTTGCAGCACGGAGCGATCCAACAGCCGAGATGATCAAACATGTTATGTTTGGGTATTTCAGCCAAAAAAATGGATTATTGTTATACTTGGAAGACTCTTACTTAACCAGAATACAGTCACCAGGTTGTCACCCTACATATTGGGAAACCACAATGAGCACGAAAATGGAAGACTATCGGACAGTGGAGGGTGTTAGAATTTCGCATTCTGGCAAATCCAGTGCCATCATCACACGTTTTGGAGACAACTTGAGGGGAGGTCCAGTGACAACACGAATGGAAGAAACCTGGACAATCGATGATCTGGCTTTTAATGTTCCCGGGCTATCCATGGATTGCTTCATTCCGCCCGAGGATATACTGTAACATTATAACATTATAGGTTGAACATCCGCTAAATAATAATCGATAAAATAATAATCTTACTAATGTAGTATATTTTTACTGTTTACTTTCGATTAATAAACTTCATAAAGTAATACTTTTTCTTGATAATTAGCATTTGCGTTTTTTTTTTGTAAGAATTGTACTAAGTAGAGAGTTTATATGTAATTTGAAATATTGTTCAACTCTTTTTTTAAATTTATGCATTTTGCAATTGATTATTATTTAAAGCTAAAAGATTTATGACGTTGAAAGGAGTGCCATTTAAACGGACATAGATAAGCTAGGATGGGCTTATGGCCCATAAAAGCTCCTTGAGTGGCCCAACATGAACAACATCCCTCTCCTCCGTTTATATATTGTTTTAACTTAATTTTTTATCAATTAAAGTTAAATAACATCAATATATTATAATATTTGGATATAAAAGACACAATAAAATAATTTACTCAAAATTTTGAGGTGAAATTAAAAATGTATTGTAACATTCTTATATATGCTTGGTTACATTTAAAATATTTATTGCACATGCATTAACTTACAGATTACAATAATTCTTGAGCAAGTATAAATACATGTTTAATTCTTGATCTTATGCAACTAAACGATGTTCTAAATATATTAACATGGGCTTAAGTCTGTTAATTTCAAAGGTTTTGGTGTTAGTGTTAATGGTTAAATGTATTAACCATGTAATTTGTAGTCAGAGTGTCGTTGATGTAAGAGATTTTGGTGCAGTAGGAGATGGTAAAACTGAAAACACAAATGTAAGTTTTAATGACATTTAATTAGCAGCTAATTAATTGGCTTATTCATAACATTTGCAACAAAAATGTACATCTTTTCTTGTTCTTTTTGATAAAGGCTTTTCAACATGCATGGGATGAAGTATGTCAATCAGGAGGCACAGTTTCGATAGTAACCGGAACGTATCTGCTTAACACCATCCAGTTCGCAGGGCCATGCAATGGTCAAGTGAGTTTTCTGGTGAATGCTGTTATACAGGCTCCCCAGGGTCAATCTAATGCACATTATTGGATAAATTTTGATGATATCAATGGCCTGACTATCCAAGGAAATGGTATATTTGACGGCCAAGGACCTTCTGCTTGGCCATACAACAATTGCCGCCATGCAGCATCATGCACACCGCTCTGTCCAGTAAGTTCTGTGTTGTCCACTTAATTTTATGCAGTATTATAGCCTTAGAGCAACAATGGAGGCGTATTCGGCTAAAAGTACTGTCCAACATGGATACGTGTCCAATCTGCCAACAAATGTACATGTTTTTAACCTAAACTAATTGTTCACATTAGAATGTATAGTGTTCGACACCGGTACTCAAAATTAAAAGAAGAGTGTGAGTGCCATTACGTCCCTGCACTATTCCAATCGCAACATATAGCTCCTTTAATTTTCAAAATTACAATTATTGATATCTCAATTTAAAATTTAATCTCATTCTTATCAATGTCTTTGAAATATCAAAAACTCATTTTCATTTTGAATTAAGCTTTTATTATCCATATACTTAAATTCTCAAAATACAGATAGGAATGACATTTCAGAATAATTTATAGATGAATATTTTAGCATTTTGGCCATTATGTAATTGTTAGGGAAATAACTTGAGGGGATATCTTCTTCTATATATTAAAAGCCAACCAAGGGCAAAATATGCCAATAAAATGGCTGTGAAATTACAGTTTTACCCTTATTTATCATATAATTGCAAAAATGCCACTCCTCTATAATTTATGCAAAAATTATATTAAATTTTGTTGTTGTAAGGATTCGAACACAAACCTTCCACTTACAAATAAAGTATCATAACCATTGTGCTACATCAATTTTTGAGTTAACTTTAAACATCTTATTAGATAAGCTACAAGTTCCCTTATAATCTTATTTTCTCTTTTTTACTTTACTTTTTGATTAAATATATTGTTGGTTTATATTTCTTATAAACAAGAAATTCTAAATTATTTATAAATGTAACCAAATTCAAATTGGAAAAATATGAATTTGTTAAAAAAATCCTTCTTTATGTATATATTAGATTATTTGATAATAATAGGATAATATTTTAAGAAAGATAAATATTTCATTTACGTGTGGATATAATTGCATCATATAATTTTTAGATATATAAATTTAAAGTTGAGTTAAAAAATAATTCTACATTATAATATAAAATATTCAATTTACTTAATTTCTAAACTAGACTGTTAGATAATGTATGTAATGAATAATAGACTTAAAATAGATAGCTGAATTTAAAATTATATATATATGAAAAAATATATATTCATGGGAAAAAAGAACAAGACAGTCTAAGTATATAATTTTACATACATAACAATTTTTTTTTTAAATCTACTTCTATATATTAAAAGATCATCAAAGGCAAAAAGAGCCCAAAAAGTATTCATGAAATTACAGCTTTACCCTTGTATTTTTAAAATTACAAACATGTCATCCCTTTGTTTATTACTGAAGATAGAAAATGTCAAATTTGTGTGTAAACATCGAGAATCGAAATATTTGCCTCCTCGTAACAGTTTCATGTCATAATCGAGTGTGCTACATTGAGTTTTGAGTTTATTTTCAAATTATTATTAGATAAAGTATATTCGTTCATCATATTATTTTTTATTATTTCAACTTTTGAGTAAATAATATGTTGTTTTATAATATTTATACAACATGCTTATTCAATTTTTTAATAAAAAAATGTTAGTTTATATTATTTATATAGCTCAATTTTTTTTTAAGTTTTCGTAGTTTTAATATATAATTATCTATTTCTTTACAAATTTTATTATTTCACCCTTAATTATTTTGATTAAATGTTAATTGTTATACGATTTATATTTTTCTACAATACTAAGTCACTTATTATCTTTATACGAATTATTCAAGTATTGAAAAATATAAAATCAAAATTTGATATAAAATAAGTAACATATTATACGTAACTTTTATATTTTAGAATTATACAAGGAACTAAAAAAAATGGGAATCATAGTTAGGGGTGTTCATGGGTCAGGTTGTCGGGGGTTGGAAGCATTTTTGCAACCCAGTCTAATTAAATAAGTTTGAAATTTTTTAATCCAACTCACAAAAAATTAATTCATGACCCAACCGTACGTATCGTCCTTAAGTTTGCGCCGGGTTGGGTTGGTTTGGATGTGTTAAATAATTTTTATAAAAAATAAATATTACACAATGTCCTCATTTCAAAAATTCAAGTAAAGCTAAAATACGTATAACTTACGATTTTAGTACTAATATTTTTTTTATTAACATAATAATTTTAGTTATGTACACATCTATAAATAAGATGATATATTGTATTATATAATGTACAGTTACATATAATTATTTGAATATATATATATATATATATATATATATTTAAATTATCGAACAAAATTTGTAATTTAAATAGGGTTGGGTTGGGTCGGCCGAAATATATAAAACTGATATGCAACCATTAAAATAGGTTTGAAATTTTTTTAGACTCAATTAAGTATCGGGTTTTCTTTGTCGGCTTGGTTGGTCGAAAAAGGGGCTGGGTTGATTTTGTTCGGTTTAATCGGTTCGTAAGCCAATTTTCGACTGATTAAACCAATATGTGCCCAGTTAATCCAAATTATATGATTTTTAGATCGATTTTTATAAAAATTTATTTTCCGATCCGATTTTAACACATTCGGATTGATTAATCATCTTCTAGCGGCTAATCGCCAGCGTTTAAAACATATATTATACATATAAATACAATTGAGTCTAGACAAAAAGAATATTAAATTAATTAATAATTACTCTACACAAATGTTAAATTATTTAACTATATTATAATTCATATAAGATCAAACACAAGATTATTTATAATTCAAATATTAAAATCGCATGGGATAAAATTTTATGTTTGTGTTAAAAAATGATTCTAAATTACATAAATAAAAAATTTCAATTTATGTAATTCTTAAACTACGATCTTAGATATTTTATAATTAAAACTAGACTAAACATATACAATTGAGTTTAAAAGGGTACAAATATGTACATATGAAGGAAAGAGTAAGACAACTTCAAGATTGACTTTTACATAAAATAAAGAGATTTTATATTGTGTTCACTGTATAGTCTTACATGAATGACCAATTTTATATTTTATAAATATACTTTTATTTCATTAAAATTATATTACTTTACATACATCTTATATACGAAATTAAAAGTAAGAAATTTTATGATATATTTAAAGTATATTCGTACATTTGTGACCAATATTATATTACAAATATACTGTTATTTTATTAACAATACATGAGTTTACATACATTCATTTTATATACGGAGAACTCTGATAAAATAACCATTTAAATTATCTTGAACTTTTAAATTTGATAAAATTCACGTCACGACATTCAAAACTAAACCAATATTTTGAAGACTAAAAACAATCATTTGATCTTTATCTTATAGGAATTTATCCAAATTTTATGAAATCTTATTCAATTAGAAAAAATATATATATAATACTATGCACATATAATATAAATTCAAAATACTATCATTTACCATATTTACAAAATTATTTTGATATGTGTACATATTGGTGCGAATTTATTTTTTCAGTATATAAACAGGCCCGTGCCTCGCACGGGCTTTTACTCTAGTTATATATATTATTAAGGAAAGCACTTATCAGATCTTATGTTAACCCTTGCATGTTTCTTGAATTTACAGTCACTGATGTTGACGAAGGTCAACAATTCATTGGTTCAAAACATAACATTACTCAACAGCAAAGGCGTCCAACTGAAAATAGAAGAAAGTGAGAACATAACCATCAACAACATTACAATAACAGCACCAGCTGATAGCCCAAACACTGATGGGATTCACACGGGAAACGTAAACTACATTAACATCCTCGATTCCAACATTGGCACTGGAGACGATTGCATATCCATTGGGCCTGGAGCAACGAACATGAATATCACTGGTGTTAATTGTGGTCCTGGCCACGGCATCAGCATTGGGAGCATTGGCAAGAATCCGTCAGATCAAAATGTAGAGGGCGTTAATGTACAGAACTGCATACTGAGCTCAACACAGAATGGTTTGAGGATCAAAACATGGAATTCAACCTTTCAAGTATCTGTTGCTGATGTTACTTTTCAAGACATAACAATGGATAAAGCACAAAATCCAATTATTATCGATCAATATTACTGCGGCGGAATGCATGACTGCATTGTATGCAATCTCTCACAATATATTGCCTATCTTGTTTGTTAATGATAACACACTAAATTTTTGATGTCTCTCAGGGGAATTCTAATGTTCAAGTGAAGGATGTGAAGTTCATAAAAGTTGAAGGAACGTCGAGTTCGGAAATCGCAGTAAATTTGAATTGCAGTAGCAGTAAGCCGTGTTATGGAATTGAGCTAAATGACATCAACTTAAGTTTAGAAGATGGAGGTGAAACAACTTCTTCATGTTCAAATGCTGATATATTTTATGTTGGCCAACAAAATCCTGCACCTTGTCAAAACGCATTGTCTCCTGGTAATATGTAGGATTATTGATAAATTTACAGACACGTATATAGGTGAGGAATAGCGGAGTTGGCCTCCTAAAGTAGTATATTTAACTGTATTAAAAGTGGTTCTACCCTTAAATTTTATGAATTGAAAAGTATTGCTGAAAATGGGCTGATTGTTGAGTAATAATATTTGTTGCAATAGGATAAGATCACGTTATGTTGGGATGTTTCTGCTATTGAAGATCGGGTTTAGAGAGTAATTTCAGGTTCAAGTCTTTCATAGTTATTATTTAATTTAAATATTTGTTGAATTGTTAGTATTGATATATGATAAAATCTGAAAATTGTATTGATTACAGCACTAAGGCTTCACAAACGTAACATTACTACTAAGCATACTATTTTCTAGTGAAGAAGATGACTATAGCAGAGAGAGAGATAGGTTGAAGACGGAGAGAATGATGGCATTGTATGAATCTTTTCTTCTGAATCTAACTGACTTTCTTTCTTCTGTATATATAGACATCAGAGTGACAACTGGTATGAGCTGTGTTTGTTATAACTGATTTCTGAGAAATGTTCTAGTGTGGTTGTTTGTATACCTTTCTTATTGTGTACCTCAGTCATCCAATATCTCTTCAATATATTAGTATATGGAATCACCGGCTGATAGTAGGGGTGTTCATCAAATCGCATAAACTGTCCGCACCACATCACACTGCACCGCTCCACGTGGTTTAAATTTTTCGTGTTGCGGTCAAGGTTTGCATTTTAGCCAAACCACGCGGTGCGGTTTATGATTTGGGGATTCGTTCTTGCGGTTCAAATTGCACCGCACCGAATATTACTATAATATAAATATATTTATAAATATATACGTATACGTGTTCTATTTATTACTTGGGTCCTGGTCCCTGACAATTGATTGTCAGGGACCAATTATTTAACAATCTATTTCGTAGCCGTTGGATCAACATTTCAATGATCAGGATTTAAAAAAAAATCCCCAGTTCCGCGCATTTTTTCCGCGGATAGCAGACCCTCCGCGTTTTTTTTTGCGGAGCACTGTGCCGCTCCGCGTAAAAAAAGCGAGGAGCCAAAAAAAAGAAGACAAAGCAGTTACACCTACAACACTCGGAACAACACCACATTTCTCGACCGCAAATGTATAGAACTCAAAAGCCTTATCAACCAAACTACTATACGAATAAGCACGAATAACATCATCCACCGCCTCACGACTAACCAACCTCTCCCCACTATTCAAACTCTCCAACAAACTCTCAATCTCCGAAAAAACCCGAAACTTGGCCAACAGCTTCAACAGAGAAGAATAAGCAAACCCATCAAGTGAACAACCATAAGGTCTGTCATTAACCCAATAAAAGTATTTCAAACCCAATTTTGAGTCTTGAATTTTATCAAACACTAAGTGGGCAATATCTGATGGGACAACCTCGTGCTCTGATAATTTGGTTTCAAGAGTTTGTTCCCATCGAATGTGTCGAGTTCTAAGGATGTCGCAAACTTGGTTGGCTATTCTGTTGATGTTTGTAGAAGATGGGTAGTTTAAGGATGGTTTGAGCTTGGTTATGTGACGAGGCTTGATACGTGATAAAAGGGACTTCGACATACCCAAAAATTAAAATACTGTCTTCATTTACGCCATTTCCTCAATCAAAATGAGAGAACATCCACTTCCAAAATTACGTCATTTCTTCTTTTTTTTGGCTCCGCGCTTTTTTTACGTGGAGCGATACAGTGCTCCGCGGAAAAAAAGCGCGGAGGGTCTGCTATCCGCGGAAAAAATGCGCGGAACTGGGGATTTTTTTTTTTTAATCGTGACCGTTGAAATGTTGATCTAACGGCTACGAAACAGATTGTTAAATAATTGGTCCCTGACAATCAATTGACAGGGACCAGGACCCTTATTACTTATGTGTAATGTTTGGTCAGTCCATTTCTTTCTTTCCTATATTGGAAGGTACTTAAAATCAGCTTATGTATGTTGCCTCTATTGCACATAATTTGTATATTTCATATAATCTGTGAATAATGAATATCTTAATAGCAAATGATACATATTTTGAACAATGCAGTATGATGAAATGTGTAAATTCATTGGTTCTTGTGATAAATATGTGATAAAAAGACAATAAACTTTTTGCTGAAATAAAAATACTAAAAACAAAATGTGTGTATGCAAAAAAGAAAATAGCCTAGGACCTAGATCATGCAACTGGAACAACAAAGTTGTGATAATATTTCACACAGCTTTTGTTGCAATTTATGTTAATTTTTATATTGATATTGCTAGATCGCATAGACCGCACAAACCGCACTACACCGCACCGCATTTATATGGCGTGATTTACTCTGTTTTTAAGCTACGCGATGCGGTTTGAAATTTTCACCAAACCGCATATGCGGGTTAATCCGCAGTTTTAGATAAAAACCGCACCGCCCGTATTACGAACATCCCTAGCTGATAAAAATCGATAATTCTTGCGTGATTATAGATTTAATGCATGCCTAAATAGCATCACACTACATAAGCAAAGGCTCTAGCGTGCAATTATAGATAAGAACAAGAGCAAGAGTAGTAAAATATATAAATGTACTCATGTACAGATACATACTGATCATGACTTCGGGTTTGGTTCGTTTTAAAGTTTAGAAAAGGTCAGAGACATCAGATTTGTTGCCAATTTTTTTTTAAATATACATGACAGATCCTGATTTATTGTAATAATAAATCGACTCCATGCATTTATACATACAAAGCTACAATACTAATCAAAAAAATTTAAATTGTCACATCAAACATGTTATGTTATTTGAATATAATTTTTCTACCAAATTTTGTGTCTCTAGCATTTCACTTCAAATTTTGATGTTAGTGTTTATAGTTGCATGTATCAACCAAGTTTGTCGCCAGGGTATTTTTGATGTAAAAGCTTTAGGTGTAGTCGGGGATGGCAAAACTGAAAACACCAATGTAAAGCTTTAAGATTTCCGTCTTAATCATAATTAGATCATTTATTACGGTTTCGATGCAAAAATTTACACACCCCTTAGTAGATGTGTTCAAACGGGCAACCAAGCCGTGCCAGACCGATTTTTATTAGTGTCAAGCAGCTATTGGAAGGAGACATGACCGGCACGTTTTCGGTGGCGAGCCGTGCCGGGCCGTGTCGGGTTGAGAAAAGTCGGACTCGTGCATGTTCAGCCGGGTTTGCGGGCGGGTTGGCGGGCTGGACGGCTCAAATATTTTTTTTTAACTTTTAATTTGATTAAATATTATTTAAAAGTACAGTATACGATTTTTTTTGGAATAAAAGAGAACGGTACCTCTATAAATTTTATTAATTAAAAAAATATTTTATAAATAATTTGAGAGGATTGCTCTCTAAAAAACGGAACAAACCGCATTAATATATTAAAATAAATACAATAATAAGAGAAATTGTTTTATTTATTAATTTATGGCACTAAATTGATGTTTAAAGTATAATGTGTAAAGTCAAATGTAATTTATTTTAATTTTTTTATCCTTACTTAGCAAATTATGAGACATAATATAGACTATTGTAGTTGAGTACCATTGTAGACGAGGCGAGCCAACCAGCCGATTCATGCCGGGTTGGCGGGTTACACGGGTTATGGCATGCCGGGCCGAGCTGGTTCCAGTTCCGGTTTAGTATATTAGAACTCGTAAACGTCTCGTTTAACTACAACGAACTGTGTCAGTTTGAATCGGCTCGTACCGAGCCGAGTTATGCGAGTTATTTCGGCGAGCCGGTTACGAGTTAGACGTGCAAAATCGCCCGTTTGACCGCCTTCACCCCTTAGTCTGGTAAGTTTTGTGAAGTGTTATAGCAGCATCGTTCATCTGATACGTTTTTAGATATTCTTGAGATTTGAAAAATAAATGTTATCTTGTTAAAATCCTAAAAACATCTGATACATTTTTAGATATTCTTGAGATTTAAAAAATAAATGTTATCTTGTTAAAATCCTAAAAACAGTACAGTTAGAAATGACATTTTCTCATGCATAATTTTTTTTTTTTGAATTAACAGACACTCTTTTTACAAAGGTTTACCAAACATCAGTCCAAAACATAATATTAGTCAACAGCAAAGGCTTTTGGATGAAGATAGAAGAAAGTGAAAACATAACAATCAACGACATTACAAAAACAGCACCATCTGTAGCCCAAACGCCGATGGAATTCACACAGGAAACATTAATTACGTCAACATTCTCAATTCCAACATCGGCAACGGAGATAATTGCATATCGATTGGAGCTAGAATGACGAATATCACCAGGACGGAATCAGAGAGGACAATCTAAGCTAAAGTCTTGACTAAGCCGAAAGTTTTAGTAGAATTTTTTTATAAAATCACATTTTTTTGTTAAAAATCAGTATAATTTTATTTTAAACAACGACTAACTTCTAAAAATTACCAAAAACTTATTTTAATTCAGATTATTTTGTAATCCTTGTTCACCACTACACCAGAGTTAACTGCGGCCATGGCATTAGAATAGTAAGCATTGGCAAGAGTCCGTCAGATCAAAATATAAAGGGCGTTAAAGTCCAAATAAGCTGCAAAAGGAGCTTAACAGATCAACCATTCTAGTATCATGTACAGTGAATTTATCTAACATGTTGATTCAACGTATATGATTTACAGTTTTATGCGATGACTTTAGAACTTACAAAAATTCGATGAATAGTAATTAATTATAATATAACATACAGTGAACTCGTTTATCAAAATTCATTGATTTATAATTTCTAAGAATATTTTATTACGAAATATTTTATAATTCATTGATTTTGTAAAAATTGATTTACAGAATAGCTTAATCGAAATATTCTTACGTAATATTCCAAAGAATATCAATCGTGTGAAAATATTTATAACATTCATTTCCTTTGCTACATTTAGAAAATTTTCTTTGGAAGTGCATTAATTAATTAATTGTCCCATGGATTACTATAATCCTTGCGCCATTGCAAGTATAAATTCATGCTTAAAACACATCACTGTGCAGATACAATCACTGTCAAGATTACAAAGATTAAAGATATTTAGAGAGATATTTACTTATTTAGATATAAATCATGGGTTTAAGCTTGTTATTTTGTAAGCTTTTGGTGTTCGTGTTAATGGCTGAATGTATTATAAATCATGTTCGTTGCCAGAGTGTTTTTGATGTTAAAGCTTTTGGTGCAGTCGGGGATGGCAAAACTGATAACACAAATGTAGGCTAAATTTGTCACAAATAGTCTACTTTGACACATATCGTTGTCATTTACAAGCCTGTCTAAAGTTCGAGATTTTGTCAATTTTATCTTATTTCGTTTTCGTTAATTACTAAATACTAATATTACTTTTACCTACAATAAGGTAATATATATATCTGGTATTCTTGGTGCAATAGAAGGTGATGAATATGTTACTGGTTTAGAAAGATAAATACATAAAATTCTTTAAATTTACCAAGTTAACAAGTATTACCTATTTCTTTTTTAATTCTTATTCTTTGGTTTTTCCAGAACTGTATTTTGTGTGTTTATCTTCACAGAAATGTAAATCTGTATTTGTTCTTTTTTATGAAGGCTTTTCTGAATGCATGGAAAGAAGCATGCCGATCAGGAGGCACGGTTTCGACAGTAGACGGAACGTATCTGGTTAATACAATCCAGTTCGCAGGGCCATGCAATGGCGTGGTGAGTTTTACGGTGAATGCAGTTATACAGGCTCCTCGGGGTCAATCTAATGCACATTATTGGATAAGTTTCTACGATATCAATGGCTTGACTATCCAAGGAAATGGCACATTTGACGGCCAAGGACCTTCTGCTTGGCCCTTCAACGATTGCCGCCATGCAGCATCTTGCTCACCACTCAGTCCTGTAAGTTCTGTGTTTTCCAGTTAATTTTATTTAGTTAAACAAACCTATTTAAACGACGAACCTTTTATGCAGTGTCAATGCCTTGTAGAGTTACAGTAGCAACCTTTTATTTTCCCTATATTCTTTTTAAAAACTTCAGCAAATAGAACTATAGATATCACAATTTAGTCATTTCAAAACTCGTTTTTTGTCAGCGTTTTCGAAATTTTAAAAACTTGATTTTATTATGAAATAAGGTTTTATCATTATTATAATAAAATTCTTTAAATATGGATATGAATGAAACATAATTTCATAAATTAAAATATGAACTTTTTTTCGAAATTTGTATGGTATTCAAAAACTCATTTTTATAGATATCTTGAATATTTTAGAAATTGCACTTGCTAAACAGTTGCCTGATTCTTGAATTTACAGTCGCTGGTGTTGAACAAGGTCAACCAATCATTAGTTCAAAACATAACATTACTCAACAGCAAAGGCGTTCAAATGAAAATAGAAGAAAGTGAGAACATAACCATCAACAACATTACAATAACAGCACCAGCTGATAGCCCAAATACTGATGGGATTCACACCGGAAACATCAACTATGTTAACATTCTCGATTCCAACATCGGCACTGGAGATGATTGCATATCAATTGGGCCTGGAACAACGAATATCAATATCACACGAGTCAATTGTGGTCCTGGCCATGGCATCAGCATTGGGAGCATTGGCAAGAATCCGTCAGATCAAAATGTAGAGGGCGTTAATGTACAGAACTGCAAAATGAGCTCAACACAAAATGGTGTGAGGATCAAAACATGGAATTCAACCTATCAAGTATCTGTTGCTGATGTTACTTTTCAAGACATTACAATGGATAAAGCACAAAATCCAATTATTATCGATCAACAATACTGCGGAGGAGGGCATGACTGCACTGTAAGTCTCTCTCACATATATATGTGTATATATAGTATATCTTGTTTGCTTATGATTACATGCTAAATGGCTGATATCTTTCAGGGGAGTTCACATGTACAAGTGAAAGATGTGAAGTTCGTAAGAGTCGAAGGAACATCAAGTTCGCAAATTGCAGTAAATTTGAATTGCAGCAGCAGTAACCCATGTTATGGTATTGAGCTAAATGACATCAATTTAAGTTTAGAAGATGGAGGCAAAGCAACTTCTTCATGTTCAAATGCTAACATATCTTTTATTGGCCCACAAAATCCTGCACCTTGTCAGAACACATTATCTCTAGTCTGATGCATATATATAGTATCACGATATGCATATACCCACACACATAGATGGGTAGAGGCAAGGCGAGGCATTGTGGGCAAGCTCTTACAAAATAGTATATCCAACTGTATTGAAAGTGTGTTTGTCTTCGAACTCTTTAAATTGAAATCTATCATTTACATATCTACTATTTAGCATCATTTTATTGAAACTTTTCTAATTGTCAGTTGTGAATGTTTTCCGGATCTATTCTCGAAAATATGTTAATAGACTAACAAGGATGACAGGGGTACTACTTGAGACAGGACTCGAAGTTTAAGATGTCAATTACGAAAACTCTGGCATTACACCGCCCAATTAAGTAAACCTAATTCAGTTTTTATCATGCAATATTGTTATAAATTTATAATTAAAAAAGTGGCCAATGCTATTTTATATTTGAACTCACACACATCACTTGGTCATCAAGGAGGCTTGAACCCTCGAACACCTAGATAAACAAGGGTGATAGGAACCGCTAGGGAAGGAGCCCTCTCTTCTTTGTTAGAAAAAATGGAATGGAATAAAACATGTGAAGTTAATTAGAGGTGTTTCCTTATGGTGAAAGAGGAAATAAAACGAGATCAAATTTTTTATAACAGGGACTGTGAAGGATACAAAGAGGAGAAGACTGAGCAGTCTGTTAAAGTGGTGACATATAGATCTGGTTTAAAATGAAAAAGAATCATGTTCAAGCTGATAAACATTTGGTCATTAGTCAGGTAGTTAGATAAGGATCTACATTCAAAAACTGCCAATTACAAAACACTCAACATGACTGATATGCAACAATTATCTAATGTTTACATGATATATTACTATCAGTCTACCATGCTCCTATTTACATATTAAATATAAATTTCCATTAAAAAGCAAGTCAAAATAATCAACCATGGTAATGTTTACATATTAAAGGAAATATGAAGTTACTCCTCGAGTTGGACCTATTATCTAAGAACCAGGCAAACATCTACATACATGCATTTGTGCTTGAGCTAAAGAGAGAACCTTTCTAGTTCGTCCACTACAACAGACATAACAGAATTTTATAAAGGTTCATAGCTATTGCCTCACAGATTCACAGAAAATCATAAACCTTGCCATCATTTGCAAGACATGGTCGGGAAAATCATACCGCAATTTTTTTGATAAAAATGAACACTGGTTTGCCTTGTGCATAGCCAAGTCAGTAATGTTTGATTAACATTTTTTTTACTAAATCTGAAACTAAAGCAGTTATATCCGTCATGATGTAATAATTTTTTTATAAGAACAGGGTAAAAACTGAAGCAGCATAGTGATGACCTTCAATTCACTCAAGTTGTTTCTATCTCCAAAACTCTTATAATCATGGCATGTATTACTAGTAAATATCCGCTCTAAATAGCAACAACAACATTAGTTTTTGTATTTTGAGTAACCAATTCTACTCCCAATATAGCTATATGCCTCCCTAGTTCTTTCCCCCATCATTCGTTCCTAATCCTCTAGCTTTCTGAATTCTGTCAAAGTATCTTTTACCAAGCGAAAGCTAAGCCCGATAAATATTTCAATGCATGATTTTTTTCTACAAACCTTTACTCGCTAAGCTGATGGTCCATATTCCTCTCTATCATAGCCAACAGGCATCAGTTTCCCGTAAGTTATAATTTACTTGATTGTATACATATAATATGAAATAGAAATAAAGTAAGAGAGAGATGTTTCGTACATGTTAGCTAATACACCTGTATTTTTTACTACAATCACATCATTCAATGACTTTTACGCAGGTGAAATTTAGGGTCATAGCATCAGAATATCATTTGAATAAAAATTACAAGACTATATGTGAGACTATTCATCCACGGCAGGAAATAATAATATGCTTCTGAAGTCAGTATGGTAAACACCCATATATCCAATGTAAAGATCAGATTTTAAAGTTATTGTTCTCTATCTGACAAACAATATGTTTATACCTCTGAATGATGATATCTGCCTTCTCTTTTCTGAAGAAAAGCAATTTTGTTTGAAAAAACAGCTAATCTTCTTCCGAAGACGCACCTTCCATCTCGGAACTTCCATCCGTATAGCACACTTCTTCATCCTCTTCATCCTCAGATTCATCCTGATCATTGGCTCCATCATCAGCAACCAAACTATCAAGCTGAGGTAACATGTCTACACCTTTATTCCGATAAATCAACCCAGTTCTCATTACATAATAAAATTTATCCCTTAACTTACTGAGTGGGTTAGGGTCCACTAATTTACCACGGCGGTACCCTTCCCTCAATGCTATCGTTGTGGTCTTGCACTTCAACGACAGGTAAAATATCCCCGGATACCTTGTGAAAATTCTTGTAAACTTATGGGGAAGATTCAATTCCTCCCTTAAGCTTCTCAAGTAATTCCTCTTTGTTTTCTTGTAAACAGTCAAGCTCAAAAACTCATGTAACACCCCAACTACTCTCTTCTCCATAAGATCACTATTCGGATCAATTCCCCTACAATCCTCATAAGGCGAAATGTACGGTAACTTCTGAAACTCATCCATCCAGGCCTTCACTTTCTTTTGTGCACCATAACCCCTCGGAAAACTCATCGTAAACGCCAACCCATTTTGCCCCCTCTTAAACTTCCTCAACTCCGTCTCCCCATTACCCAAAACACTCAAATCCACATTCTCCTTCCCCCTTTGCAACGCGGAAACAGCAAACTCATCATCCCATTTCAACAGTTTCAAACAAGCCAACCCATTTGACCCTTTAACAACCCGAAAACAATCCGGATACTTCCTAATCAAATTCCTATCGAAATCATCAGGCAAACCCAAATCCCATTTCAAATTATAAAGTGATTGAAAAGGCACCGTCTTTTCTCGAGTCATCATAAGAACTCTACACAACCTCTCCACAATCTCACTTTCACAATTCTGATACACTAACTGTTCTTGATTATGTAAAGTAAGGGCAATGTTAGTAAGCTTAAAGCAAGGCAAAGAGGGGTATTTAGGGTGAGGAAATTCTTGAAATAGAGTCGGATAACGACGAATAAATCGAAGAGTTGGGACAGTAAGACCAAACAGTTTTTGCCAATCAGCAATTGATTTTGAAGTTAAGTAACCAGTAGAAGATCGAAAAATTGCATCTTTAAGAAGTGAAGCAGCTTTAATATCAGTGTGAATGTCAATAATGTGATCTAAAGATTTGTTTTTTACCCATTTGAGCCGAACTTTAACTAGGGTTCTTGATTGTTGATTCTGGGTTGGGGTTTGTATTTGATTCAATTTAAGAAATGAAAACAATTGCTTGCTTCCCCACCTCATTTGTGTGTGTGTGTGAGAGAGAGAGACAGAGAGAGAGAGACAGAGAGAGTTTGTGTGTGCCTGTGAGAGAGAGAGAGAGAGAGAGAGAGAGAGAGAAGGGTTTACCAGAAACCTGAACCCTGAAAGTGAAAGCAGATTGGCGGATTGCTGATCAGTTGGGGATGACGTGTCATCACTGTACGGTGACTTATTTTTAGTTAGGAAAATAAGGCCATGTTCTCAAACCAAAAAAAAAGGAGAAGAAGAAAATAAGCCCAAGTAACTATGGTAGCAGAATATTAATGGCCCACGATCCTGTGTTTCATGATAAGCCCATGTTGGAAATTTGAGCCCAGTGGGCCAAACTTTTCGAATAAATTGGTTTTGTTGGGGTCTACATACCTAGCAGCTCGTTTAGGAATTAGGAGGATCTTTCAAAAGAAAAAAAAACAGCTCGATAAGTCAAGCTAATGACTATAAAGGAACGCTTCTTCTTGGGAGGTAACTCAACGTGTTAGTAAGGTAAATTATTGTATTATTATTGTAATATATTATTGTATTTTTTTAGGCAATTATATTTTTTTGTGTTACTCCCACAAAGTGCCTTGATAAATTTATGTGGAGTGTTTCAGGTAGATGTCAGAATAATTTATTTAAGACACTCGGTGTTTTATTTAAATTTTGAAAAAAGGGAAAAAATAACTTCTTGAAAAAAAATGATGATGAAAAGAAATTGTATGTTGGACATGCAATTTGCTAAGTAATCGTGCGAATTTTGGAAGGAAGAAAAAATTGTGAACATAAATATCATGTTATTCGTGCGAGATAATTGATGGCCGTGTGAAATTCTCTGTTGGCTTTGTATTGACGTAGCGCCTTCCAGTGACGGGCGTGCGCGTCCGAGCCTGCTGTTACTGCAAATCTGGCGCCCGCAGCTGTTCCCAAGCCTGCCTCTTGTGCTGTCCAGGATTTCCACCCGAACCGCTAGCCAAGCCTGCTGTGCATACAAGCCTGACACGAACCTGCTGTTCTATTTAAAAATAAATGATTTCCAAGGGTTTTGAACCCCTGACCGGTGGGCAGGGGCAGAATTTCTGCGTGCACAATTCAACCACTGCACCACGCATGTGTTTATTTCAAGTGGAGTCACCTTTCTAAAAATTATTGAAGAGGCACTTTATGCAAATATTTGAGGGAGTATTTCTAACTTTTATTTGTACATTTTTTTTGTATATAAATATATGTATATATATATATATATATATATATATATATATATATATATATATATCCTTTATTTTTGTAATTTTTTTTAGGAATATTTGTTAGTAATTTATTTTCTTTCTTTTATATAATTGTTCATTGAGGACAATGAAACACTTGAGTGTGGGGATTATTTCTCAATGATGTAAAAAAAATTAAAAAATGTATATCATAAAAATTAAAATTAAAAAAAATTAAAAAATCTAAAAAATTAGGAAATCAGAAGAATAATTGTCTCGTCTCATAGTGTGTTAACAAGGATTAGTACACATCTTGTGAGCTTCTTTTGCATGTTAATTGATATGTCATCTCTAGAAAATCATTTGTTATTTGATGATTCCGTGTATGTGTTTGCGAAAATTGTAAAACTTGAGATGTGTCTTTGCCAATTTTAGTAAATACTGAAGCATGATTTCACCTTGTAAGATCTTGAGCCTGATTGTGATTGATACATTTTATATCAATCGTATTTTCTTGTTGTGTGTTGTTCATCATTGAGTAAGTGCTCTAGAACTTGCTTTAAACCTTATTGAGACTACATAGTATGTGTATGCATGAAAATGTTAAAGACACTAGGATTAACCACATTTACCTAAACAGTACCTGTGAATTATATCCTTAGTGAGCCCCTTTGAGCCTTTTATCTGTTCTTTTGATATATCACCACTCAAAATTCTTGAGCCTACTTGTTTATTCTTCTCTTGATTTACTAGTAGAGCATTTTGATTCATTTAGGGGTTGGTGGATACATAGTGTGGGGATTTCTTTGTTCATATGGGATATTTTGGTGGGATTTGGCATATGATTGGCTAATTGCTTCTTGATTTAGTTTGTGAAAAGAAGAGATGTTAAGTACTCCTTTGAGACCAATGGGTGGCAAATGCAATGTCATATGAAAGGGACGATCCGTGTACATGTGCTAGTATTAAGTGCAAATATATTGGTGACTTTTCACTGCCCTTGGTTACTGGAGAATTATTTGAATTGAAAAAAAAAATGAGAAATGAGAAAATCAAGTAGAGTTTGTGTTCATTGGGTTGTACAATATGAAATGGGAAAGTACATGATAATATGTGATGCGGGCTTAATACTTATGAGAGACTGATCACCTTTTACATGATCAAACTTTCATGTTGAGTGCTTCAATTAGAAATGAACATTATGCTCTATTAGTAGTTATCAAGTTAGCCACTTGTGAGCTTTTTTCTTGATTTCCTACCCTACACCTCAGCCACGTTACAACCTTTAACAAAGACCTTTTGATTTGTGCATGCATGTATACAAAGTAGTGGAGATTTGGTGGACAATCAAACATATGGTAGCACATGACTTGATTGATTGAACTTGAGCGATACACTTACCTATACACTTGTGTGATTTGAGAGTATTGTGAGTTCTTCTATCCATAGAATGTTACTTACTAAATGCGGCATTGATGTCTATTTCATGATTTTTTGTCTATATAGACAATATGTGCGTACTTGGATAGTTATGTACAAATGATGTGCGAAGTGAAAAGACATTTGAAATTGTGCAACTGATGTTTACTTGTGTGGATTGCTATGACATGTTGCATACTTGAGACTTGGCAGAATATAATGAATTTTGTGGGTAGATTCACTATAAACCCTCACGAGACACAACTCGTCCTACTAGGGCTGCCTAGGGGTTTAACGGCTTGTTGTATATGCTCAATGCAATCGTGTTATCTACGAAAATGATGTTAGTTAGTTAGGACTTGGTTTTTATTTCACTTTTTTGCCCGAGGACGTGCAAATGCTTAGTGTGGGGATGTTTGATAGAATATATTTTTATATATATTTTAGATGATTTTATTCTCGTATTTATTGTGTTTTGCATTGATTTGGATATTTAATTGATAGATTTTATTATTTTATTGTAGGATACAAGTAAATCTAAACTTGGAAGGATTTAAAGGAAAATAGCTGATTTTGGAGCTTAATTAGATGGAAATTCGGATCTATTGGACTAGGTGGGCTGACTACACTGTTTGGGCCATATCTTGAGTTCCAGAAGTCCGATTTTGACGATCTTACAGTCCACGCGAAGCTTGTGGAATTCTCTTTAATTCAGAGGTGGTCCAATAAGCAAAATCCAAGTGGAACAGCCCAGAAACTGGAGGGATCAAACAGCTACGAATTTTTATTGAAGAATCCTACTAGGTGGTGTAGATGATTGAATTGTAAATTCATTAAAGCATTAAAATACTTTTATTATTAGGATCAAATGATTATTATTATATATTATTATTAGTTTTAGATAGAAGAGACACATACGCTACTTTACATTCTACCTAGGGTTTTTCCCTTCATCTCTTTCATGGATGCCTTTGTTTAGTTTGGATTCATCATCATTATTAATGTAAGTTTAAGGTATTACTTATATTCTCTTATTTATTAGTGTATGCTTTATATGATGTTCTTCATCGTTTTTGTTACTTTTAATCTTATTATTAGTGAGTAGTTGTTTCTAAGGCATTAAAGGGAAGTCATGTTTGCACTATCATAATGGCATGATTTTTATAGTGATTTGATTGATTATGGCTAATTCTAATTGATTATGTTATTATGTTTGATTTGTGTAATCGGCCGATATCATGAATTAACTGTATGCGAATAGGAGTAATGGATTTAGAGATTTTACTACTAGAGGCATACATACGATTAACAGAATTGAATTTGAGTGCGAGAGCATCATTGGATTTCTGAAAGCGTTAATGCTCGAGAGAGATTAACAATTGCTTTAATTACCTAATCAGTTGAATTACTAAAAGTGATCATTTGTGTGAGAATGTTCCGAGAGTGTTAATGCTTGAGAGAGATTAACATAACTAGATCACAGTTATTGCTTTAGTTTAGAAGCCGGTTAATGTGTAAGCATGGTGGACCTAGTTGCCCTAGATTTTTAATATCCTTGTTTAGTGTTTATCTAATTGGTGTTAATTATTTAGTTATAATCATTAGTCTAGTTAATATTCTCATACAATCATTCCGCTCTTGAAACAATTTACAATAATTGAATCAAAATTGATAGAACCTGTCTCCTTGTGGTACGACCCGCTTGCCACTCTATACTAGCAATAGATCCCGTGCGCTTGCGGTAATATAAATTTAACACATCAGGGTATCACACATTTTTTTTCCAAAAAAACAATTACAAAACAAATAAAAAAATAAGTTACGCATTCTTAAAATGTGTATCACCCTTTTGCATAAGGTGTTACGCATCTTTCGAAAGCATAACATGTCAAAATATTTTTTAATTTTTTTTTGAAAAATATTTTTTAATTTTCTTTATATGTATTACTCATTTCTTAAATGCGTAATAGTGATACCCAATTTTGAAATGCGTAATAAAGTGGTATTTTTGGCCAAAATTTTTAAAAATGATATTTTTGTCACTTCGTTTAAAAAAAGTGGTATTTATGTCATTTTTTCTCGGATAAAATATAACAAAATTATTAAGGGTCTCAAAAAAAGAAAGTAAAATCAACTTATAAAGTTGAAAAACAAATTGATTTGTGTTGCATTTGAATGTAAACCACAACTTTTGGCAAAACATTAATATATTGTGTAGAGAAATGGAGCTGCATTAGTATGCGTCCAATAAGTTGTTTTGCAAGACCAAGACAAAATCAATGCCATACATAAACATAGAAAAACCTTTCTTACGAACATGAAGTACTAGATGAGAAAAATATTGACATTTTTACAGTATCTTCGACAATCAATCAGCTGTTCATGAAGTGGTGCAGAAACTGACATGTCTAGCTAGTGTTAACGCGTCATCTCAAATGTAGTGTAGACAGTAGACACTGTGTAGCTCTTTACTTTCTGCAGGTTCGCATAAAGCTGCAGGAAAATTTGACAGTAAAAAATCGCGCATGCAATCGTGAAATCCTTGCAGTTGTGAGCCTGAATGTGTGATCGCAATTTGAAAACCAGGGCACTCATTTTACAGTACTACTTCTTAATACTCAACCTAATTATACTATTTTTAGATTTCTTTCTAATGTGCAGTATTTTTTGTAGGTTGATAGACATCAGGGAATCAGGGATAACTCTTTACACTACTAGAAAAACTGCAATAGACATCGGCTAAAAACCGATGTCTATTGAAAAAGAGAAGCGATGTCTTTGCATGTGTAGAGAAAGGTAGGGGTATTTGTTAAGGAATGAAAAATATGGTAACTACTTGGCTAAAGTAAAAAGATTCAACTGTATGCTAGATTGCTAGCCCACGCCAGTCAATGTGCTATATCAACACTTTGTTCCAGTGTTCTTTTACATTCTGTCTTCTGTAATACCTGGCCTTTAGGTTTTCTCTTCTGCAGAAATCACATAATTTCTTTACGAAATTTACACAAATAATACGCGGAATTGTTTGATCATAAG
Organism: Heracleum sosnowskyi; assembly: GCA_030848705.1. NCBI lineage: Eukaryota > Viridiplantae > Streptophyta > Magnoliopsida > Apiales > Apiaceae > Heracleum > Heracleum sosnowskyi. Next base: position 125,314,435 of record CM061243.1, read on the forward strand.
TAGATCCCAAACCACAATGCTCGTTGTGTGGTTTATGACCTTAAGATGATTAAACAAAACACACAGAATCACATCCGACGCTTTATCAAGGTGAGAAGCATCATTTCAATAGTAAACAAGAAGAATGCATAGCGAATAAAAGTAATTATAGAAAATACAGAAGTTGATAATAAGAGCATTTGTTCCATACGAGGATAATAAGTATAGAAAATCAAAACAGATCAATTAAGTAAGAATCAGAAGTTGATAGATTTTCCTCTGAGAGGAAGCTTATTGTGTTTGGAAATACCAAGTGCTCAAACATTCATCACTTGGACACGAATAAAACCAGACTGAAGTATCAGATGCCTTCTGGAGCCCTCTTGATCCTATTTTGAGAAGAGAGAAAATGTTATTCCCTTAGTAGTCGAAAATAGATTGTATTCTTCAAAGGAATCACCATTATTGCTTGTGAGATCCCCTTCATCATGATGGATAAACTTGACTAAAGAAGGACCTCCGACATAATCCTTTGATGGCAGAGAATCTGATTTAGATGCATCCGCAAGAGCAAATGGACTACCAAAATGAAAAAGGGAGAAACCCTTTTCTTCAGCCTGTGAGATGAGATTTATAGGTTTATAGGGTTCCATCGCATCACCACTTAAAGTAGACGATCTCACTGCAACATCAGATTCCGAGTGACTTTGGACATCCTTCTTCTGCAACCCCATGGTTTCCCCAACTTCCTTACTTTGAGGTGAATCTCTGCTAGAAGGAACATTCCCTGCAAAAAAAAAGTAAGTTTTGGTCTACCACAACTATCCTGAATGTAATCTTCTAGAGTGGACTTACTGTCAGAGCATTTTGAGGTTGCATCCGTTCGATACCGATTCCCTGCAAAACAAAAAATAAAGTAAGTTTTGGTCTACCACAACTATCATGAATGTAATCTTCTAGAGTGAACTTACTGTCAGGGCATTTTGAGGTTGCATCCTTTCGATACCGATTTTTCAGTTTCAATCCAGAATACTTCAATAGATCAGATCCAGATGAACCATTCTTACTGTTATTGCTATCAAAGTTTTCATCAGGACAGGCATCAGACGAGTTGTGCATATTGTTTCTCATGTAATCATTAATTTCCTGCTCATCCTGGAAATGTGGGGATACAGGCCCGGATGACGTAATTTTAACTGTTTCAGTGGCATCAGGCGCCTCATCAACTATTATTGACTCTTCAATGTTAATCTGGGGTGCTACATGCTGCTCAGTTAAAGAACTAGTATCTCCATTTTTTTCTTTTTCCTTTGTTCTCTCTTTTCTTCGGAGCTTTTTTTCTCTTTCTTTATTTCTCCTCCTTTCTTTTCGCTCTTCTTCTTCATTCTTTTCCTTCTCTTCTTCTTCAAGAAGTTTTTCCTATTCAAAAATAATTATTTACGACATCATTGGCTTCTCAGAATATTCAAGACTACTGGAAAAACATGCTCGGACGTTAGTACCTGATTTTCCAATATAAGGAGTTCCTTGCAAGAAACATGAACACGCTCTTCCAACATGTTTAGTGCAAGAGAAACAAAAATGTTGTGGCCATTCTGACTTACTCTCTTTTCCCTCAAAGCCTTCCCAACCTGCACGTAAATATGTCGCTGCACTATTAGAACACCTATACATGACACAACCAGCTGCAAACAACGATTTTTACGTCTATAAATCAAGACGAGAGACATTAGACTATAAACAGTTCAATGGCCCTGCATTGCTTGCCCCATTTCATTTGAAGATATACAGGGACACTTTAAAAGGCATTCATTCTGCAAATATACCTAATTAGCATAGACACAGTCATGACAGTTCAAATATCACCACCACTTTCATATGTTGGTTGGCTGTTCCCAGCTAAAATGGATAAACATAAGTGCAATATTTGTTATAGAAAAATCCGAATCTATCGAATGACAACATGACAAACAAAAACAATAGCAAAATACCCAACAGACAGAACATACTTGTTCCTTGAAAAAAATTGTAGCAGCATCTAGAAGAAATTTCCTTGCAAGTTCAGGACTCTTAGCATCTTTTTGGGGATGAGAACATGCTTCATCCAGCCTATTTCCATTCACATCCATAAATTTATCATCCTGTAAATAAAATGGAATTCTAAATCACGCCACAAGAATTAGGGAAAATAAATTAATTATATTACCAAAAGCAGAGACCTGACAGGCCTTCTAGAACCTACTTAATTACCTCTTTCAGAAGCTCTTCAGCATGCTTAAAAAAGTCTGTTATGCTTTCTCCTTCTGTAACTGTGACAAAACCATCGCCAACCGCTAGGCTGCAATGGACATACTGTTGCCCCATTGATGTACGAGCTTTAACGGATAGTTCTGTACAGTCTCCATCTGTTTTCCATGCCCTTAAAGTGATATAGCATGCATCCAAACCGCTAATATCTAGGCCTTTTACTTGAACGATTGTACTTAATCCAACATTTTTGATCCCTGAAATGTCAAATTTTCCCTTCACTGTACCAATTCCCCATTCAAAGTGACTGTATGACCCATAAGTGTGTATGAAGGTTTGGCTCCAATCAGCTTGGACAGTGTCATGGGATATCTAAATAGAAAATAAAATCAAATTGCATCACCGACATCAATTTGCATATGACTTTAAACAAAGTACTTTTATAATGATAATAATCCATCTGCTGGTAAATTCTAGACAGTTTACAATTTACCTAAGCAAGTTTATACCATAGACATCGAAACAAACCTCATACTGAAAGCCTGATTCTTTTTGTGTGCCCGTTAGTTCCTTTAATTCCCTGAACTCCCGAACAACATTCTTTCTGCAATATTTACAAAGCTTCTTGTCGACAAACCTGGCACATTAACATAATTTAGATAATAGGCGAAAATATATAAATCATGATCAACTAGTTTCTAATTTTGGGTTTTGCATTAGATTCCACTTGTTTTGATTGTACAAAAGACTACTTTTTTTAGATAAATGCACGAATATGCACAAAAACTACAGCAACCGCCTTTCTAATGTGGCAAATGGAGAAGACCTAAATGCAAGAAGGAAAAAGGTGTTTATAATCTATGGAGATTTTTTCCTTTACTTAATTTATGCCGAGGCCAAACCTGAATGTCAAGCGTTCAATAAAATCCTCTTCTTTCATCTTGAAAAGTTTCTGTCGAGATTCTTCTTCTTCGGATGACCAAAATGTAACCAATTTTTCAAGAGGAAGAGGGGCGGTAAGCACTGCACAGCTTTCCTTTGATCCAGGTCGTTTGCATCTTCGTCCTCCTGCACCACAAGAATGTGGAAAAAGCAATTTGCGCTCCCTTTCTCTAGTACGGGCATTGTCAAACACCTGATACAAAGATGGCAGTAATAAGTTACCAAACAGAAGGAACAAAGGAAGCTGATTGATCAACTGTCATAAGAGAGTGATTACCTGTTGGATCTCCTTTAGAGAGGTCGACAAAAAACAGCCATCCAAAGTCAGTGACTGTGTCCCATCTTTAGTTATGGTAAGACCATCCCAAGGGTCAATGCAAGGATCTAGATTAACAGCCCCGTCCGGCCTGGGAGACGTCCTGTAAATGATAAACTCGGAAAGCTCTTCAGCCAAAAAACCATAACATTTCGAACAAACCATGTTCTTTCGAGCTTGCTCCAGAAGGGTTTGTCTATCAACTTTCAAAATATCTTGACGACCATGTCGTGATAACCCGTTCCAGAACTACATTAACAGAAAAAGGGTAATACATTTGATATCAGTCACAACAACATACTAATACAACATTGACTGAATACCCACCCTCCAGTTTATCTCGTTCAATCTTGACAAATCAACAAATAATAGATTCTATGAGGTCCAGCATGTAGTCTAATCTCTAGAAAGTCATAGTGGTCTTCGAAAAAAGGAGAAATCCCGCTTATTTATCAACTTAGCAAAAAAAAAAATTACATTTTTACATACCGAAAAGGAATATCATTTATTCAAGGAAGAACCATAAGAAAATTCCATCCTGGAACCACCTTTTCTTTTGTTCTGGAATATCTTAAATGAAGCCAGTTTGTTTTTGTGCCACATTTTGGACACAAATAGGCAGCTTTCTTTGCCGAGTCCAGTGATACTATCTTAGATGCAGAACTAAAATACGATTCTCCGCACTCGGTAATTAACACATACAGTGATGATAAAATGTTATTCCCTCGTCCCAAATTACTCGTCCCTTTACTTTTTAAGCGTATCTTGATGTACATGAAAAATATAGTTTGATAAATTTTTTTCAATTTCTGAATTAAATTTGATATTTGATTTTTTATTCAGAAAAAGGAAATTAAAGAAACAACAAATCAGACTATGTTTTCTAAATACTTTAAAATACACATAAAATGTTAAAAAAAACAACTAATTTGAGACGAAAGAATTATAAAAAAAGGACCATAGACCAAACTGAACCCATCAAAACAAAAATCAAATAATACTACTATATTTAATTCAGAAAAAGTGGCCTGAATAAAGTACCTTCTGTAGCTGATCATAGCTAACATCACTTTTGGACCAAAAGTCGCCTGAATCATTTTTGTTTGTTGATTTTTGCATCTTCGAAACTCGATTCCCCGTACGATGTATTTACCGTTCAACCACTGATTAACAAACAAAAAACATGCAGTTATGATTTATATAGATAATCATGATCCACAAAATTATTAATTACACAAAGTAATAATCTAATTAGTGAGAATTTATTTCTTATAATCTCAGGTTTTGTTTTCGATTCTCGTTCATTTCAAAATAATTTGTTTAAGATCAGATTATTTGTCGGTTTATAAGTTATACTCAAGAAAGAAAATTTAATTAGTACATGAAGCTGATTGAAATGATCGAGAAAACAAATATTAAGAACTACAAAAACATGAAACGCAGATATGATAAGATTTTGCACAACATAGAGAGAACGGAGATTATATTTTAAATTTTGAATCACACTTACGAGATTATCAAATTTAGAGGAGAATGGAGATGTCGAAAGAAAAAGGCTGATATATAGTTGAGCAGTGCGTGCAACTCCAAATAGATTTGGAGTTGACTGCGTGTAGTGACAAATTTTAATTAGCTGTTTTCCGGACCATGGTTTTGGGATTTCTTTTTGTTTTACTTTCGGATTTTCCGAGGGAAGGATTTGTACGTTTTTTTTTCTTTTTGACTTTTCGAGGGAATATTGGAAACTTTCATTCAATTGTTTTTTCTCATTCACTTGGAGAATGATTTATGTACGAAGAGATTTCAGGTTTATCTCTATACTTTTTTTTAATAAGTAAAATTTATGGGAAGCTTGTTGTAGATTTTTAATAATTTAATAATAATTTATGGATTTGAAGATATTTATGTGAAATCTTGTGGAGTCTCACTGGTTTAGAAGAGTTTTTGTGAAATCAAAATCTCATATTTTTAACAAGATTTTAGAAGATATAAACTACACTAATAAATTCAGCAAAATCCATCATTTTATTATATCCAATAAAATCTACGGACTTTTGAATATCATGAGATTTTAATGGATTTTCTAAAAATCTAAATTGAATACATCAAGATTTTAACAGACTTTTTAAAATTCAAACCGAATACACCCAAATTTAATGGATTTTTAAAAATCTCAATCAATACATCCGGATTTTATTGAATTGTTTAAAATCCGAATTGAAAACACTTGGATTTTCAAAATTCAAAAAAAATCCTTCAAAATCCGAACTGAAAACACCCACGCGCAAAAGTATCAAAACATCAAATTTGGTTATGACAAAATTTGAGTTCGATTTCCTGCAAATACACGATTAAATAAGATTTATTTATTTGATTTAAGTTTTTAGTTTTACTCCGGTTCAATTCCCTACAATTACATAATTCAAAATTTTATTTATTTAAATTATTTTAATCTCAACCTATGCTTTGCACGAGTTATCATTTAGTATATTATAATTAGTTTCCTTTAAATAGATTCTTATATTTAATTTTGAACCATAGTACAATATTCAAAATGTTATTACTTAGAATTAACAAAGTTAAATTTGATAAAATATATATATATATTAGTTTCTAGGAGTCAGACTCCATTCCATTATAAGTGACGTTTTTTGATCATTTTTAAATTAAATTTTAAATGTCGTTTTTAGGTTTTCAAGGCAAATACATTTTATTTTCACATATATACCCTTATTTATACGTACCAGTATTTAAGTTTTATTTGTTTTCCAATACATGTATTAAATAACTTCCACCAACTCAAGTTCTTTCACGTGAGTAGTATATAATGTACACTTGCATTCATGTATCTCTATATCTCACTTTCATCTATATTTTTCACTTACTATCCTTTTATATTTTGATATATTTTCAATACCTAAAAATGGACGTAGGCAGGTTAACAAAAAAAAGTATGGAGGTAAGTGAAGACGAGGTTAAAGTTAAGAAGAATCAAGATGTTATGAACAACGTGGCCAAGTTAGATTTTGATCTAAATGAATATCCAGAAGTTGATGGTGAAGTCGATGCAGAAGGAGTTACTCAGCAGGTTGTGTATATGATGTGGAAAATTTATTTTTCAAACTTTTTATGTTGTTTAAGAAGTTAATCATTTTCAGTAATTTGTTTAGATTTGGAAAAAGAAAGCATTGTTATATTCAAAATTCAATTTTTGAAGTTTTATATGTTTTGTGATCATGAATGAATGTTTTATTTCTCTTTAGTCTTTTATTGTGTGTTTTTTTATTATTATGATTGTTAAAAAATTTAGTACTTACATCAATTTTTTTTAACCAATCTGCCACCAAAAGACCATGTTAGGAATCAAAATTTTTATATACTTTGACTTATTGCACTTGATTAGATAATAAACAAAACATTATTTTTTTCATTTACAGAAAATCCGAGGAGTACCATGCACATGCATTAGCTATAGTTTGTCAAATATGTTGAGTTTAAATGAAATGCAAATTACTAAAATATTTTGTGATTCTTTTTATGGTGTGGCAGCTTGACGAAATTCTAAATCATTAGGATCAAGATGTGTTGGTGCATTATCTTGTTGTATGACAATAGTCTTAGAGTTTCCATCAGGCCATTTTGCACGAATTTCTCGCAAAACTTTTCTAATCATGAAAGATCTTATTGTGTCTCTCCCAACTGAAGTCATGACTTTTGTTTCAAGTGTTCCTGCAACTCTATTGGAACTACTTCTCTTAGCTGGTTCTTTGGTGACAAAAGGAAATATTCCAATCTTTCCTGAAAAACTTACATTTCCATCTGTATCAAACTGTGGCCTTGCTATTGCAGCTAAAAACATCACCTTTAAAACAAATTTTTTACTTTTACATGTTCTTTGAGGCTATTCTTCATCTGCAAAGAGATAATAGGTCTCAGACTTGTTTGTCAAATAAAATCATTTCTCATCAATGTGAATAATATTCTCCATGTCCACAAATTGTGGACTATGCGGTAGAGAATTTTTATCCAACATTGACAAACAAAAATCAACTCGACTTCTTTTATTTTTATCCGTGAGTAGAGGTTTGATGCAATTGGAATGTCTCCTTGTGGTACCATCTTCAAAGCGCTTGTATATAGTTGACTTAGGAACACTCATTGCATATGCAGTAGATTGGAGTGTTGTTCGTCTAGAGAGAGGAATGTTTCTAAATTTTTCAAGATCAATTTGCACTCTTTTACGACCACAATTTTTTGTTTTAAGATGCGATACATTAACTTCTCCCATGCTTGCGGTCTCTTTTGCCCGCTTCCCAATACGTTGAACAGCACGTACGTTTATAAAAAAATTCTGTTGCAACAGCTTTTGTTGTACCCCCATTTTATTTTCCCATTTACACTTTTTTTCAACATAACAAGATAAATGGCATGACGCTTGTCATTTGTCAAATTTTTTTCTTCCTTCTGATCATGTTGTGTGACATATTTCCATCTGCAAAAATTCACTTAGTTCAAAGTATGATTCATTTTTAGAATTAAAAAATTTTATTTAAAAAGTAGTGTAAAACACTTGTGAATAATACCAAAAAAAATCATTGAAAATAAATTATTTTTTACAAAAAAATTTAGATATTTAAAATTAAGATAATTGTTTGTTTTAACCTCCTTTACTAAAATGAATTAAATAAATAAATTAGTTGATGAAAAAAATACAATTCTAAGTTTACCAAAAAAATTTAAAATAAAAATACTATCTTACTATCACTTGCAGGAGTTTCTTCATTGACAGGAGGACACTCATAATACTCGTCAGGAGGCTCATTTAGATCAATAGGAGGAGGCTTATTTAGGTCAAAAATGTATTCTTCCTCTGATACTTCAGATAATACTTCTTCTTCGTCTGAAATATTAGTATGACTACCTACAATAAAATGATTAGAAATTAAAAATATACAAATCATATTTTAACATAATAAAAACAAATAAAAGATATAAACTAAAGATTACCATTTATATCTAAAAATGAAGAAGAATTTTGAGATGCCTCGTACAAAACTTCTTCATCTGCATATATATATATATATATATATATATATATATATATATATATATATATATATATATATATATATATATATAAACAAAGAAAGTAAATTGAAAGTAAATGATATTTGTGAGATATACGTTGTTAACATGTAAATTAGGTACTTGTTATTACCTCTGGCATATACTTCATCTCCAGCAGGCCAATTCAAATCAAATAGCCTATTTGTATTCACCATTGAAACTAAGAAAAATGAATTGATTCATCATGTAGTAGTCTTTCTTTATATAGATTCAAATCGGAGAGAAATAAATTGAAAGAAATGAAAATTTTGAATTTAAGATTAAAATTTTGGAGGGAGTGAATTATTTTAGTATGTTTTGGAGGGAGTGAATTATTTTAGAAGTATGGTTTTGAAGGGGATGATTCAAAAAAAATTGTAAATCAACACATAATTAATGATCGTTCCAAATTTAATGATCTGCAAGCTGGAGGGATCAAGGACAAATAAGGAAAATAACATTAACATTAATTGTAGAACAAACTAATAATTTTACTTCTTAATCTACGTGTACAGTCAAAAAACGTCACTTATAATGGGATGGAGGGAGTAGTTCTTTATTTACGAAAATGATATAAGAATGGATCAAAATTAGGTTAGAACATATCGTATACGGTACAAAAATCTCTTTAAATCTCTTTAAATTATAAAGTCTGAAGGATATAATGCTGTGTTTTTACTTTTATGTCCTCCTAAACTTGATCGTATTTACAGATTTTGACACTTAACTGTTTGACTTATACGTGTTTTGCACGTGAGAGCGTTACTTTTTTACACGAAATTGAAATAGATGGCTGAAGTTGAAATACACACTGACATACATACATACCAATCTTCTTTGAGAAGCTGTTGATTTTCCCCAAAACTAAAAACGCAAATTTAATTTGAAATTCAAATTTCTATATCATCTTCTCTTCTGCGTTTATTATCTTTAAAGTCAGGATTCTTAATTTTAATTCGTTCTATTATGTACAAGTTTTCACTTTTCAAATTTATAATATACTTCTTCCTCTTTTTCATATTCCAGTTGTATTTTATTTATTTCATCGTGCTTTTTTCAGTTGTAGATGTATAACCGAGACCTGATTTGATTTGTAGGTACTATGAGATGTACAATTCGTGATATGAAGTACAATGTTCAGATTTTAATCTTATTTAGAATGCAACAAAGTATGAGATTCATACAAGGAGTTGTGGGTTGTTCTTATCATTATCCTTATGACTTTGGTTTGTTATTATACAACTATTTGATTAGATTTGTGTGCGAATTTGATATTATTATGTTCATGTTTATGTTATGCAAAAGTCTGTAGCTAAATTTTAGTTTTTATGTAATATCCGGTTTTAGTTTGATATTTGCACGTGAAGTGTTTTATTATAGTTCAATGAGAGTTTTCAATTACTTTTAGGTATTTAAACGTATGATAAATTATCTTTTTTGAATTACTTTCAGTTTTAGATTCATATTGCTAAGATTTAGAATTCTAGCTGATGAAGGGGTGACTATTTGTAGCTTGATCATACACTCTTATTAATACAAAAGTTGAGTTTCTGAACTCTTAACATATTTTTAAATTCGGGACTTTGTGTTCGGTAGATTTTGTGCGTACATTGTGCTATATTTCGGATGAATGTGATTATGTTTTACAATCTAGATTAGAGTTTGGATAAGTAGTGAAAATGATCATATAACACTTTGGACATCTTTAATGTTAATTTTTGAGATATTTTGTGTTTGTATGATTGGTTGCGACTTTATTGCTTTAACATCCTGAGTGCACAACTTCTTAATTTAGGTAATTAAAGTTTTTTAAATTGTTTTACATACATTTAAATGATAAAATTTGAATAAATTTACATAACCTGATTACGCAACCTTTCGTGCATGTTCTTGCCGAAGTTCGGTGTCAATGTCTGACCTCATTAGTAGTTTTTTAACATTAAAGCTTTTGCCTTATTTCTTTATCTGAATAATATTATGTGATTTTCTCTTTTTTAACTATTTCTTATCATTTTTATTCTGGACATTGTGGCTATCTTACATAACTGTACCTTTTTCCCCACTTCATTTAATTGTTAAAGCTTAAAATTCATTTTTCTTCTTAAAGTTTTTCACTGAAAAGGCTCTTAAATTAAAGAATTTTAAAAATTTTGATTCGACTTAGATGACCAAATAGATTTTTCTTTCCTAGAATGTGTTGTATCATTAGTGTACATTATATTGCGACAAATATAATATGTGGAAACTAAGAATACATTAACCTTTGTTGCATGATGGTGAGAATACAGAAAGATAGATATCAAAAGAAAAGATTGAAAAATAATGATCGGCAGAGTAGTTGAGTTGAGCACGCTGGAGTTTGCATAAATTTGTAGCAAGTAAGTAGTTGATGCAAATTAACTTTGTGTTGATAGTCCCTAGACTTATAGGTATGCATTTTCAAACTTGATAACCATTCTCAAAGTTGGTAATTGTGTTTCTTTCAACGACTTACTGAGTTGCAAAATTTATATATGTTTAAATGATAACTCTTAAAGGAATATTGCATTTATCCCATTATGGCCACCTAAATATAGTTGTATTTACATAATGTCACTTGACTGTTTGACTTATATAGTTTCTGCACATGGGATCATTACTCTATGAAAATCCATACCTATTATCACACGGACAACAATTAATTTACACTAAATACTACCAATACTTTCAATAAATGAAATAAAGTAGGATGGATTCTCCAACAATTGTCCGGTATTTTTTATACGTGTCGATGGGAGAACAATTGCAATTCTTCTAGTGTCAATGGAAGAGCAATTGCAATTCTGCTACTACTTACTTGCTAATAAGATGTGTATGTTATTTTTAGCCAAATTATCAAGATTCCTAATTTTACATTTGTATACCGAATGTAGATAAAATCCAAATAAAACTTCTTCTCTCTCTATTAGTCGTATGCTATTCAAACTGGCAAATTGCAAACTTTTCGGTATTCTTTTGTTAATGTATAAATAATTTTTTTATAAATTTGTTTGATTATGATTAATTATGACTTTCTTAATCTACTTTTATGTACTTAGTTTAAGTTTGCAAGTTTTGTTTTCATATATTTCATGTGCCTCACTATGCTCATTTTGTGCAGAAATTATTGTCATTGTTTTGACCAATTGATCATGAAAATTGTAGAGAATTTTAAAATGAGAAGTTGGAAAATAATACTTCTACTTTACAATGTTTCTGAGTTATTTCTTACCAACTTGAAAGATGTGCGGTGTTAAAATAATTATATGAAATGAATGTTATGGTCGTGGTGCAACTTAGTAAGTTGATAATAAGTTATGTTTGTGTCGTGTAGCAATTCATGATTGCAAATCATTGATAATTTGATGGACGTTGAAGAAACTCTCCTTCCAGGTTGCATATAAATATATGCAGAAGTTGATTGGACATCAAATAGCAGTGTCCTCCTGATTCCCTGTGTTCGAGTTGTTAGTTTTTAATTCGCATGTCTGCGATTTTATGTCTATTGTCTATCTTTAGATCCTTTTTCATTGGTCTATATTTTAGCATAGATTTCTGTTTGTGATCCTGTGATGGTGTTTTGTCTTAATGTTTAAGTCTACGAGTGGTGTTTCAAGTCTCGTGTACATTGATATAATCTTGAAGGTTTTGCATGTTGCTATTAATATCATGATCAATTTATCTAAAATAATTGCACTATATCTTTGGATTCATTATATCTCATAACAATTACATGGTTCATGCACTTTACACAACAAGTACAATTTATAAAGGAGTTAAAATCCAGATGTAGTGAAATTATGCCACGGATAATTTTATACATAATAATCAAAAATTATAAAGTTATAATAAAAAAAAATTACCCCCTAATTAAAGGAAGATAAACAAAGCATGAGTGATAAAGTACAGCTATATTTAAAGGCATAAGCCCATTATCCATATTCAAAAATTTGGTGAACTCCTTCATGTAATAAAAGATTTTAATACATTAAATATGAGTAAGCAAGGTGAGAAAAAATACCTGCCCAAGACCTTAAAATTGGCATAACAAAACAAAATTTGAACAAAATCAAACTTGATGAGATTTACCTCTGATAAAATCAATTTTTCAATACAAAAAACTAGCAAATAATAAAATTTTATTTCTTTTTTATTCTTATTTCATTGTTATTCAAATATTTTGCTACACAAACATAAAGAATTAAATATTTATTTTATTTTTAAATTTTATGCACCAAAAAATAATGCTATTTAATTAAATTTACATTAAAAAATCAAAAAGTAACTTCAACGAATTTATTGATTCTCAATCAACAAAATTTATACATTACATTATACATGCAATCTAACAAAGTATTAATCTCATTTTTAGGTTATGTAAATCAGTTAAAAGCAAAAAATAACAAAAAACCAATTATATTATCAACAAAATATTCTTTAATTCTGAACAAAAAATTTGTAACTCACCGTGGGCAGTAATCTTAGTACAATATAAAAAATGGCATGATAAGTTAATCTCGTGAAAGTACCTTGTCATATTTCACTTTGGCATGACGAAAGTATACAAAAGAAAACAATTTGTCTAGATATTGACTAGGGTCGTAAACGAACAAAGCCGAGCCGAGTTTTTTCCGAATCGAGTCGAGCTTGATTTTTTTTTAAACGAACCGAGTCGAGCCGAACTTTCTAATCGAACGAAAAGTGATGTTCAAGATCGGCTCGTTAATAAACGAGTCGAACAAGAGTTTGTTCACGAACATTTCGAGTCGAGCCGAACACAAACCGAACTCGAGTCGAATCGAGTTGTTCACTTATGGTTCATACTTTTATACTCAACCAAATCCAATTTTTAAAATTACTTACTCGATTTACAGTCTCACGCCTAAAATCACATCTTAAGAATACACGATTATGTTTGATTTTCAATTTAATTTATTTTCTTCTAATAATCATATTAGGTTAATATTTGTATTTATGAGTAATTAAACCTTACTCACTTCACGTAATAACAATAGTTAAAATAAAACAATTTTATCACAAACTTAGAGCCTCTCTAAGAGCCTCTTTATATTGGCTCTTAACTTGAAATTTGAGGAGGTTTACAACTTTTTTTCTCCAAGATACTCTTATTAACCTTAAATTCACTAAAAGTCTCATCTTTCTCCTCAATTTTAATAGGTACGAGCCACTTTTAAATAATATTATATAATAAATTAATAAGACAAACTCTCTTTATCTATTCATTTTTTTTTTTGTAATTTTATGAATGCAACTTATAAATTTTAATAATAAAAAACTAATTTGGATTGGATATAAAGAGTTTAACTTTTGGTAGTACGTTGATGTTATACCTTTTAGATATAACAAATACAATTCCATATTCAACCACAAAATAACTAAAATATATCGCAATTAAGTTTTATTTAACATATTCAAATTGTTAAGTATATTATGAAATTCACAAATTTATAATTAGTTAAACGAATCGAGCCGAGTTTAACGAGTTCGAGCCGAGCTCGAAACGATCCCGAGCAAAACGAGCCGAGTTCGAGTCGAACAGGTGTAAAGCTCGGCTCGAGCTCATTTACTAACCGAACACATTTTCATGTTCAAGATCATGTTCATTTAATAAATAAACCGAGCCGAGTCCATCTAAAACGAGCCGAGCTCGAGTTTTGTTCACGAATGGCTCTGTTCGCTTACTGCCCTAATATTGACAATCTGGGAGAGGAGATCAATATTCATTTTATTTTGAATAGATTATCTAGTAAAATCTATCGGTGAAAATCTAAGCGAAATTAGATATATATCATTTTAGATCTAATATCCAGTGATATCTATAATAATATCTACTGTAATTAATAATATATCTATAATATATTTTCATCTTGAAGCTCGTGTTCATTTAATAAACGAACCGAGCCGAGTCCATCTAAAACGAGCCGAGCTCGAGTTTTGTTCACAAACGGATTTAGTGACAATCTGGGAGAGGAGATCAATATTCATTTTATTTTGAATAGAGTATCTAGTAATCTATCGGTGAAAATCTAAGCGAAATTAGATATATATCATTTTAGATCTAATATCCAGTGATATCTATAATAATATCTATTGTAATTAGTAATATATTTTTATTAGTAATGCTAGATAATCCAACAAAATGTTTCAATAATTATACAGAAAGATGTAGCTGACACATGACAAATTTTAATTTTTGTACTATGCACGCGGGTCCCATATTCATATGGATGCACGCGGGTCCCATATTTTTATAAGAAATGTTACCTTGGACATGTTTTGAAATATTTTGTTGAGACCTCTAGTATTTTTCATTTTTTTTGGTGTTGACTGTAATAATTGGTTATAATAATAAATGAGTCTCCTGCATTCACACCAATAACACCAATCAAAAAACACCATAGTGCCACATCAACCATACCATACCATGTCATTTGGTAACAATTTTTTGTGAATCTAGCACTACTCTTAGTAATATTGTACACTTCTATATTCAATTATTAAAAAGTAAGGCTAAAGATACCAAATTAGATACAAATTTAGGTACAATCATTAATTTATAATCTACGTGTCATTTTGAATTCAGTATCTGTATCATCATGCATTATTCAATTGCTCTTTTCACTAATTTATTTATTTTTACAAAAGAAATGACCTCAAATAGGGAAAAAAAAAAATCAAATAATCAAAATTCCCATTTGCACTCTTTGTACACAAGGAAGTTGGTGAAACAAATCAATCAAGCATCGGAGACTCTTTGAGAGAAAGCTCTGTGTTTTCGAAATTCCAAATGCTCAAGTTTCCGTAACTTGGACACTGAGAGAACACATTAATCCAGACGGAAGTATCAGAGGCCGTATGGAACCAAATTAGAAGCTTCTAATAAGGTCGAAAATAAAGTACAATTGTTTATGGTCGAAAATAAAACATAATTCAATACGGTCAAAAATAAACAGTCGAAAGAAGTTAATTTCGATCGTTTGTAGCAATTTCGATCAAGCTAAAAACCATCTTTTTATCTCTAGTCGAAATTAGCTAAATTCGACTGTTTGCGATTGAAACAAGCTAATTTCGACCATTTCAATATGATCGAATTTAGCCGAAATTTTTGTAGTGAAGATAGGAAACGTGATTCCCTTGCAAGATGTAAATTGATTGTATTCTTCAATGAAGTCTTTCGTATTGCATGTGAAATCACCTTTACTATCATGGATACTTCTGGTTAAAGAAAGACCTCCAACAACATCCTTAGCAGAGAATCTGATTTGTATGCATCAGAAAGACCAAATGGACCGCCAAAGTGGAAAAGGGAGAAAGCCTTATCATTATAGCTTTTGATATGTCGACGTTTAAGTTTTTATCGACTGATGCATTTGGTTGTGTTTGCATAGGAGCCTGTTTTGTTGGAACATCTCTCTGCATGCTATGGGATTGTAATGCTAGATTGATGCCATGAGCTTGCAAATTCATATGACTGACATCAGGGTTCCCGTTGACATTTTTCTTGAGGTATTATTTCTGGAACATAAATTCTACGACCATGTCCGACGAGCAGCTTCTAATAGGCTCACTTGCATTTTCTATTTGCTTTTTATCCAGCACAACTTCTTCGAATTTAGGAACCCTGACCTGATGCATTTAGGTATCCACTTCCCTTCGTAACTACCGATTGGACGCTCATGCTCCAAATGTACAGCATAGTCATTTCCCATTGATGAACATTCCATAGAGTTGATGCTCTCACCTCTCAGGGAGTTGAGCTAGCTTATCCAGCTTCTGATGTAAAGCGCCTAGAGCCCTCTGCCCTCTTATGTTGCTCGGTTTCCATAATCGCAAATACATTTTTAAAGCAATTGCAAATGGGTTTTATATCTAAGTGGTCACCGTTCTCGTCAAAAAATCTCACCTAGCTACCCGACAGTGACTCATTTGAAGCACTCAAATCAATATATATCACTTTGTTAAATTTCAGAAAAAAAAATTGTGAATTTTTTCTTGATAAGTTAATTTTAGACATATCTGATTGAGAATTTTTGGTTTGATGTTTAGTAAATCAAGTATATGAACAAACTAAGGTTCAAGGTGTAAGAGAAAATTAAGAAAATATATATGAATCTATGTTCATATACAATTTAATAAATTGTATCGTGCTTTGCACGAGTTATCATCTAGTAAACAATAAATATGATTTGTCTATTTTACTGCAAAAATACAACTTCTAACCAAATAACTGGAATTAAATTATCAAAATTTTACATCTAGATTGCATTTCCCGGTTGCATGCTTCAATAAATTGATTTGCAAGACCATGACAGAATCTATGCTTTTAAACATGTATGGAAATTGGAACCACGACCTTCGTATTCTATTTATAGCCTCTCGAAAACATCATACAAATCATCAACATAGAAACACCTTTCTTACTAATTTGAAGTACTAAATGAGAAACATGTGGCAGTTTTACAGTGTCTTAAACAAACTATCAGCGGTTCATGAAGTGGTGCAGAAACTGACATCTCTTAGCTTCTGTTAACGCATCATCCTCAGATCAAACGTGTCGACACCGTGCTCTTTACTTTCTGCAGGTTGGCCTAAAGCTGCAGGAAGATTTGCAGCAAAAATTCGCGCATGCAATCGTGGAATCCTTGCAGTTGCAGCTTAATAATTGGGTGAGCATTTGTTCAATTTGGTTATGAGTCTGAATTTTTTATCACAATTCGAAAACCAGGGCACTCTTTTTACACTTCTTCCTTATACTCAACCTATACTATTTTCAGATTTCTCTCGCAAGTTCAGTATTTTTTGTAGGTTGATAAAACCTACAAAATTCTTTATAAATTCTTTATGCAATTTACACAAATAAGACGCGAAATTGTTTGATCATAGGTAGACCCCCGACCACAATGCTCATTGTGTAGTTTAAGATGATTGAACAAAGCACACAGAATTCACCCGAGACCTTATCAACTTGGAACATCTTTTCTATATTGAACAAGAAGAATGCATACTGAATAGAAGTAATTTGTCAGTGAGTCAAGATTCAAGCATCAGGAAGCAGCACTCACAACTGCGTTTACTATTAAACTACATTAATTCTGAAAAAAGACCTCAAATAGGAAAAAAAATCGAATTTAAAGTCACTTGTTCCATACAAGGATAATAAGTAAAGAAAAAAAAACAGATCAATCAAGTAAGGATCAGAAGTTGATAGATTTTCCTCTGAGAGGAAGCTTATTGTGTTTGGAAATACTAAGTGCTCGAACATTCATCACTTGGACACGAATACGACAAGATTGAAGTATCATAGGCCTATGGAACCCTCTTGATCCTATTTTGAGAAGATAGAAATTGTCTTTCCCTTACTAGTCGCAAATAGATTGTATTCTTCAAAGGAATCTCTATTATTGCTTGTGAGATTCCCTTCATCATGATGGATAAACTTGACTAAAGAATGACCTCCGACAGAATCATCTGATCGCAAAGAACCTGATTTATATGCATTCGCAAGAGCAAATGGACTACCAAAATGAAAAAAGGAGAAACTGTTATCTTCAGCCCGTGAGATGTCCGAGTTTGGTTTTTCCTCACCTACTTCTGCATTCGCAAGAGCAAATGGACTACCAAAATGAAAGAGGGAGAAACCGTTATCTTCAACCTGTGAGATATCGGAGTTTAGTTTTGCTGGGGTGTGAATTCTACTCCCGACCAATAAGCAGCTTGTGATAGGCTCGCCTCCGTTTGCTATTTGCCTTTTATCCATCACAACTTCTTCACATTTAGAAACCCCAGTATGTTGGCGTCTTGAGGCTTCTATATGGTCCGATTGTTGACTAGCATATTCTGAATTCAAAGATGGTAAGGGCTCAATAACCGGGGGGTTTGAAGATGGGCCGCTGTTGTTCTCCTTCCTAAGGCATGATGAGAAGATGTCAGACCTGGATGTTGGCCTCACTACTTCCTTTGAATGCTGACAGGTTTCTTTATTAAGATGGAATCTGCTGTGGCCATTGTTACTCAGTCCTGGTTTTTGTGATTTTAATTCTTTCTTAATATCATCTTTGTCTTTGATGACCACAGTCTTCTGACCACCTACATTATTACTTAAGGCACCAGGGGTTTCACGAGGTTTATAGGGTTCCATACCATCGCCACTTAAAGTAGATCTCACTGCAACATCAGATTCCAAGTGACTTTGGGCATACTTCTTCTGCAACTTCGTGGGTTCCCTAACTTCCTTTCTTCGAGGTGAATCTCTGCTAGAAGGAATATTCCCTGCAACAAAAAGTAAGTTTTGGTCTACCACAATTATCATGAACGTAATCTTCAAGGGTGAACTTACTTCCAGAGTTGATTTTAGACATATCCCCGGCTCTAGTAGTTGATTGTGCACTTCTAGGAACAACTGCAAATTCATCAGATCCAGATGAACAATTCTTACTGTTACTGCTAGCAAATTTTGCATCAGGACGGGCATCAGACGAGTTGTGCATATTGTTTCTCATGTAATCATTTATTTCGTGCTCATCCTGGATATGTGGCGATACAGGCCTGGATGACGTAATTTTAACTGTTTCAGTGGCATCAGGCTCCTCATCAACTATTGTTGATTCTTCAATGTTTATCTGCGGTGCTAAATGCTGCTTAGTTAGAGAACTAGTTTCTCCTTTTTTTTCTTTTTCCTTTGCTCTCTCTTTTCTTCGGAGCTTTTTCTCTCTTTCCTTATTTTTCCTTCTTTCTTTTCGCTCTTCTTCTTCATTCTTTTCCTTCGCTTCTTCTTCAAGAAGTTTCATCTACTCAAAAGTAATTATTTACGACATGATTGATTTCTCAGAATATTCAAGACTACTATGAAAACACGCTAGGATGTTTGTACCTGTTTTTCCAATCTAAGGTGTTCCTTACAAGAAACATGAGCACGTTCTTCAAGCATTTTTAGTGCCAGAGAAACAAAAATGCTGTGGGCGTTCTGACGCAGTCTCTTTTTCATCAAAGCCGTCTCAACCTGCACGTAAATACGTCACTGCACTATTAGAACACCTATACCAGCTGCGACAAATAGATGAAAACCCACACAAAGCGTTCCCCTAAACATAATCATGCATTTTGCTAACATGACTAGTTCGATAAACAAAGATTTTTACGTCCATATATCAAGATGAGAAACATTAGACTATGAAAGGTTCAATGGCCCTGCTGCATTGCTTGCTCCATTTCAATTGAAGATATACAGGGAAACTTTCAAAGCCAGTCATTCTGCAAATACACTGTCTTGACAGTTCAAATATTTAAAGTATATACACCTATTGGTCTATCCTTTTAAGTTTTGACCTCTAATCTATCACCACCACTATTATATGTAGGTTGGCTGTTCCCAGCAAAAATGGATAAACATCAGTGCAATATTTGTCATAAAAACAACCTGAATATATCGGATAACAACATGACCAACAAAAATCATAGCAAAATACCCGACAGAACATACTTGGTCCCTGAAAAAAACTGTAGCAGCATTTAGAAGAAATTTCCTTGCAAGTTCAGGACTGCTAGCATCTCTTTGGGGAGGAGAACATGCTCCATCCAGCGTATTTCCATTCGCAACCACTAAATTAGTATCCTGTAAATAAAATGAAATTTCAAATCACGCCGCAAGAAATAGGGGAAATAAATTTAATTATATTACCAAAAGCAGAGACATGACAAGCCTTCTAGAACCTACTTACCTCAATCGCAATCTCTTCAGCATGCTTAAAAAAGTTTTGTATGCCTTCTCCTTCTGTAACTGTGACAAAACCATCGCCGACCGCTAGGCTGCAATGAACATACTGTTGCCCCATTGATGTACGAGCTTCAACAGATAGTTCTGTACACTCTCCATCTGTTTTCCATGCCCTTAAAGTGATATAGCATGCATCCAAACCACTAAGATCTAGGCCGTTTACATGAACAATTTTACTTAATCCAACATTCTTGAAGGCTGAAATGTCAGATTTTCCTTTCGCTGTACCAATTCCCCATTCAAAGTGACGGTATGACCCATAAGTATTTGTGAATGTTTGGCTCCAATCAGCTTGGACAGTGTCATGGGATATCTAAAAGAATCATAAAATCATGTTGCATCATCGAATTCAATTTCCCTATGACTTTGACAAAGTACTTTTATCATGATGAAAATCTAACTGCTGCTATATTCTAAACAGTAGGGATTGGCCACAATTTACACAAGCAAGTTTATACCATAAACATCGAAACAAACCTCATAGTGAAATCCAGATTCTTTTTTTGTGATCGTCTGTTCCTTTAATTCCCTGAACTGCCGAACAACATTCTTTCTGCAATACTTACAGAGCTTCTTGTCGTTAAACCTGGCACATCAACATAATTTATATGATAGGCGAAAATCTATAAATCATGATCAACTAGTTTTTAAATTTAGGTTTAAACTACAGCAACCGCCTTTTTAACGAGACAAATGGAGAAGACCTAAATGCAAGAAGAAAAAAGGTATTTATAATATATGGAGACTATTTTCTTTACTTAATGAATGCCGGGGCCAAACCTGGATGTCAACTGTTCAATAAAATCCTCTTCTGTCATCTTGAAAAGATACTGTCGAGATTCTTCTCCTTGGGATGACCAAAATTCAGCCAATTTTTCGTGAGGAAAAGGGGAGGTAAGCACTGCACAGCTTTCCTTTGCTCCAAGTTGTTTCCATCTTCGTCCTCCTAGACCACAAGAATACGGGCAAAGCAATTTGCGCTCCCTTTCTCTAGCAAGGGCGTTGTCAAACACCTGATACAAAGATGACAGTATAAAGTTGCCAAATAGAAGGAACAAAGGAAGATGATTGATCAACAGTCGTAAGAGGGTGATTACCTGTTGGATCTCCTTTAGAGAGGTCGACAAAAAGTAGCGATCCAAAAGAGTCAGTGACTGTGTCCCATCTCCAGTTATGGTAAGACAACCCCAAGGGTCAATGCAAGGATCTTGATCAACAGCCCCGTCCTGCTGGGAAGACCTCCTGTACATGATCATTTGGGAAAACTCTTCAACCAAATAACCGCGACATTCAGAACAAACCATGTTTTCATGAGCTTGTTTCAGAAATGTCTTTTTATCAACTTTGAAAACATCTTGACGACCCTGTCGGGGTAACCCGTTCCAGTACTACATCAACAGAAAAGAACATATACATTTGATATCAGTCACAACAACATTCTGTTTATCTTGTTCAATCTTGACAAATCAACGAATAATCGATACTTTCTAATGGAATGTCTCAAATGAAGCAAGTTTTTCCGTTTTACCACATTCTGGACATAAATAGAGCCTACATGAACTGTAATCCGATTCTCCACACTCAGTAATTAACATACAGTTGATGATAAAATGTTATTAAAACAGTCATAATTCTGGATTCGATTCTCGCTCATCTCCGAAATTTGTTAAGAATAAATACTCATTTGTACAGCATATAAATCTAATTATTCAAAAGAAAATAAAAATTACTCTATAACAAGGACATCAGCCAACACTGCCACAAAGTATAATTCAGAAAAATCATGTGCACTACTGAAACCAAACAACTAAACATGTACCTTCTGGAGCTCATCAAAGCTAACATCACTTGTCCACCAAATTTCGCACGGCTCATCATCTTCTTGTGTTGATTTTCGCATCTTCGAAACTCAGTTCCTTGTACGATGTATTCACCGTTCAACCACTGATTAACAAACAAAAAACATGCAGTTATGATTTATAAATAATCGTGATCCGCAAAATAATTAATCATACAAAATTAATAATCTACTCGTCTTAAGTTCTAGTTCGATTCTTGCTCAGTCACAAAGTTCGTAAATTCTTTATTATCTTATAAGCTATACTCGGAAAGAGAAAAAACAATTTAATTAGTACATGAAGGTGATTGAAATGATGGAGAAAACAAATATTAAGAAATATAAAAACATGAAACATAGAGATGATACGCATTTGCAGAACGTAAAGGGAACGGAGATTATATTTTAAACTTTTACTGACACTTACGAGATTATGAAATTTAGAGGAGAATGGAGATGCCGAAAGAAAAAGAAGGCTGTACTATGTAAATATGTAAATAGTTGAGCAGTGCGGATTTGGAGTTGACCACGTGTCGTGACAAATTTTTATTAGCTGTTTTCCGGAACATGGTTTTTTGGATTTCTTTTTGTTTTACTTTCTGATTATCCGAGGAAAGGATTCGGACGTTTTTTTTTTCTTTTTGACTTTTGAGGAAATATAGGAATCAAATATCAAATACGTCATTTATTGTGCCCAAATGTATCAAATTAATCACTTATTGTAAAAATATCTCAATTTAGTCGTTAATTTAAGATTTTGTATCAAAGACTCACCTGAGAATGACTAAATTGATATAAAATTTCAACATTTTAATGACTAAGTTGATATACAATTTTAAATTAGTGACTAAATTGAGTCATTTTTGCAATGATTGATTAATTTGATATATTTGAACATAATAAGTGATGTATTTGATATTTAACCCAAATCTTTTATTCAATTATTTTAATTTTTTCTTTCGCGAGTCAGAGAAGTAAATAGCTCTTTATTTATGAAAAAAATAGAATAATGGATCACAATTAGGCCAGAAAATTTTGTAATATACAAAATTATAATATAAAAAATGGCATGAGAATTTAATATGGTAAAATATGATCATATTTCACTCTTGGCACGAGGAATATACAAAATAAAAAGTAAAATATAATTATTTGTAACAAAATTATATCTTTTGACTTGTAATGATGAGAATATGATTATAAAAACATGAAGTTAAGTACCAAACATAATTTGTATGTTCGATTCTAAAATAGAAACAAAAAGTTTTAATGTTATTTAATTTTTCACCAAACTCTCTCAATTTAAATAAGTCTGTACTCCAACCCTTACTTGCTATTATCAGGTTATAAATATATACCTAATTGATACATTTTACATTGAATCTTTATTGTTTTCATTCAATTTTGATATCTATACTCTTTATTAAAATAATGCGAAAATAGTGAGTTGTACCAAAGTATTAAGTATCAAATTTGGTTAACACAAAATTCAGTTCAATTCCCTACAACTACATAATTAAACAAGATTTATTTATTTGATTTAATTTCTTTGATTTCACCCGGGTTCGATTCCCTATAACTACGTAATTTAAAGATTTATTAATTTAATTTATTTTTTTGAATTTCATCCGGGTTCGATTACTATTTTAATCTCGGACTCTTTATTAATAAACAAAACAATGTGAAAATGGTGCGCGGTACCAAAATACCAAATTTGGTTAACACAAAATTCGGGTTCAATTCCCTCGAACTACATTATTAAACAAAATTTATTTATTTGATTTAATTTAATTTCTTTGGTTTCACCCCGGTTCGATTCCCTGTAACTACGTAATTTAAAATTTTATTAATTTAATTTATTTTTTTGAATTACATCTCGATTCGATTACTATTTTAATCTCGGTGCATGCTTAGCACATGTTATCAGCTAGTAAAATGTAATTATGCATTTAATTACAATATATTTTTGTCTGGATCCATTCTCTCAAAACTCCCTTCAGTGAAATTCTCAGGTAACTGTAACGAGAAAAAGGTTATGTGCATAAATATTTCAAAGTAATATTGTGCACTTGTATATTCAATTATTCAATTACTCTTTAGTGCAAAAAATTTAAAGAACAGACAAGAAGAATGCAGAACAATTTTTATTATCAGAGGCCAAAGAACACATTAATCTTGACTAGTATTACAAACCGATGTTATACGAGCGATGTCTATTCACCTTTTTCTAGCAGTGACCGAAGTATTAGAGGCGGAGGCCGTACCGAACCAAATTAGAAGATAGGAAATGTGATTCCCTTGCAAGATGCAAATAGATTGTATTCTTCAGTGAAGTCTTTCGTATTGCATGTGAGATCACCTTTACTATCATGGATACTCCTGGTTAAAGAAAGACCTCCAACAGCATCCTCTAGCAGAGAAGAATCTGATTTGTATGCATCAGCAAGACCAAATGGACCGCCAAAGTGGAAAAGGGAGAAAGCCTTATCATTAGCTTTTGATATGTCGATGTTTAAGTTTTTCTCGACTGATGCATTTGGTTGTGTTTGCATAAGATCCTGTTTCGTTGGAACATTTCTCTGCATGCTATGGGAGTGTAATGCTAGATGGACGCCCTGAGCTTGCGAGGTCATATGACTGACATCAGGGTTTCCATTGACATCTTCTTGTGGTACTATTGCTGGAACATTAAATCTACTTGTGTCCAACGAGCAGCTTCTAATAGGCTCGCCTCCATTTTCTATTTGCTTTTTATCAAGCACAACTTCTTCACATTTATGAACCCCAATGTGAAGGAGTTGTGAGGCTTCTCTTTCTTTGGACACCGTGGGTTCCCCGACTTGCTTGGCTTGAGGTGAAAGTCTGCTAGAAGGAATATTTTCTGCAACAAAATTAAGTTTTGGTCTGCCACAACTATCAGTAATGTAATCTCCTAGAGTGAGCTTATTTGCCAAGTTGGATGTCTTGGACATATCCAAAGAAACCGAATGAGTCTTACAAATAGACTTCTGACTAGCTCGGGTCGTTGTACAGCATGGCTCTACCTTGCCATTGTGATCACTATGCTGATAACAGCTATGGGCTTGCAAGTCATCTCTGAGAGCACTCATCCTGTTAGAGCAATGCACTTTTTTGTGAAGCTCAGGGCCACTGGCTCTAATGATTGAAGTTGCAGCACTACTTCCAGATTTGTTAACCATAATCCCACTTCCGGAAACAAATGCAGGTTGCCTATTAGTAGAGCATTTTAAGGTTGTATCCTGTTGATACCGTTTTTTCAGTTTCCGTCCGGAGTACTTTAAAAAATCAGATTCTGATGAATCATTCTTATCTTTACTGGTGGCAAGGTTTTCATCAGGACTGACATCAGATAAGTTGTGCATATTTCTGCTAACGCGCCCATTTATTTGCTGCTCATGCCAGGATGACAGAACCTTTCCTGTTCCAGTAGTATCAGGGCCATCTTGCTTCTCATCATCTACTGTTAATTCTTGAATTCTAACACTGGGTGCTAAATGCTGATTAGTGAGAGAACAATCGTCTCCATCCTTTTCATTTTCCCTTGTTCTCTCTTTTCTTCGGAGCTTCTTTTCCCTTTCTTTAATCCTCCTCCTTTCCTTCCGTTCTTCTTCTTCATTCTTTTCCTTCACTTCTTCTTCTAGAAATTTCATCTATTGACATAAATTAATTAGGACATCATTGATTTTACAGAAGATTCAAGACCACTGTATAAACATACTCGTTCGAGTACCTGTTTTTCCAGTGCAAGTATTTCCTTGCAAGCAACATGAACACGTTCTTCAACCAATTTTAGAGCAAAAGAGATGAAAACGCTGTGGGCATTTTGACGCGCTGTCCTTTCCCTGAAAGCCTTCTCAACCTGCACGAAAATGTGTCAACACGAAAACATTAGACTATGAACATGCTCAGAATAGCCCTGCAATGTGTGCTCCTTCATTTAAAGAAACACAATAAAATAGATGGAAATGTGATGTTCGTGAAAGAAGATATCTATTCTAGAAGAACGTAACAAACAAACACTATAGCAGAACTCCCAGCAAATTGAACATGCCTGTTCCTTGAAAATAACAGTAGCTGCATCCAGAAGAAATTCCCGTGCAAGCTCAGGACTCTTCGCATGTTTTTGGGTCCGCGAGCATTCTCCATCCAGCCTTTTTCCATCACTGTCCACTAATTCATCATCCTGTAAATCCTGTAAATAACATGGTAATTGAAATCACGCCGCAGAGAATTGGTAAAAATAAATCAATTTTAACACTAAAAACAGAGACATCACAAGCGTTGTAGAACCTAGTTACCTCCTTGACAACCTCTTCAGCGTGCTTGAGAAAGTCTCGTATACTTTCTCCTTCTGTAATTGTGACAAATCCATCGCAAACCAAAAGCCTGCGATGAACACATTGTTGCCCCTTTAATGTATGAGCTTTAACAGAAAATTCAGTACAGTCTCCATCTGCTTTCCATGCCCTTAAAGTGACATAGCATGCATCCAAACCCCTTAGATCCAGGCCGTTTACTTGAACGATCCCACTTAATCCAACATTTTCGAACGGTGAAATGTCAGATTTTCCTTTTTCACTTCCAATTGCCCATTCAAAGTGATGGTATGTTCCATAAGTGTCTGTAAATGTATGGCTCCAATCAGCTTGGATTGCGTCATGGGATATCTAAACAAAATAAGAAATTGATGATTGATATTGCATCACACTACGATAGAAAATAGCAAGGCTGTGAGGCTGTGACATGCAACAGGCAACAGCATCACCAACACAAATTTGCCAAATCGAAACACACCTCACACTGAAATCCAGGTTCTTTTCGTATTCGCATCAGTTCCTTTAATTCCTTAAACTCCCGAACAACATTCTTTCTGCAATCTTTACAAAATTTCTTCCTGTCAAACCTGGCACATCAGCATAATTTAGATTCCTCAAATAGAATTTTATATGATTTACTTAATTTTTGCGAGGCCCAAACCTGTATACCAATCGTTCCATAAAATCCTCTTCTTTCATCTTCAGAAGAGATTGCCGAGATTCTTCTCCCAGGGGTGACCAAAATTCAACCATCTTTTCAAGAGGAAGCCGGGCGTTATGCACTCCACAGGTTTCCCTTGATCCAGGACCTTTCCATCTACGACCTCCTACACCACAAGCAATAGGATTAATCAGCTTGCGCTCCCTTTCTCGTGCACGAGCATTGTCAAACACCTGATGCAAAGGCGACGATGATAAGTTACCACAGTCCACACAAGCAAAACAAAGATGATTAAATAAGGAGCAAAAACGGGTCATTACATTTTGAATTCCCTTTAGAGAGGTTGAGAACAAGTAGCAATCCAAAAGAGTAAGTGCACCATCTCTAGTTGTGGTAAGACATCCCCAAGGGTGGACCAAAGGATCTTGATCATCACATTGACAACCATATGCATTAGACAAACCATCACCATTTTGAAATTTTTTGATCAATCCTGGTCTGTTGCAAGAAAGATGGCCAACATCTCCCTCCTGCTGGCAGGACTTCCCGTACATAACAATCTGCGAAAACTCTTCCAGCAAAAAACCATGGCATCTTGAACAAAACATGATATTACGAGCCTTCTCGAACAGGGCCTGCTTATCAATTCTCAAGAGCCCCTGACGAGCTTCTTGTGACATCTCGTTCCAGAACTTCATATAAACAAAAGATTATATACATCCGCTATCAGTTGACAACAACATACTGAACTTGCAAATTTATATTTCTACTAAAGCATTCATAAATATCAATAGTGTGTACCTTCTGGAGCTGCTCATAACTAACATCTTTGGACCAGAACTCAACCGACACATCCCTCTGTGGTAATTCTGGCATCTTTTTCTAAACTCTGATTGTTTCACTAATCCTTGTACTTACCATTCACTTGCTACTTAACGAATAATATAAAAAACAATTACGTTTTCGATATAAGTAACTGCAGTTGATCGAAAGTACTAAAGGAATAAGAAGCTGAGAAATGCGAAATACAGAGAGGATGGAGAAATGTGAAAGACAGAGGGAAGGAAAATGGTGAAATGAACAGAGCAACTGATGATTGAAGATACCCCATGTTGAAATATAGTGAATGAAAGAGACAGTGGAAGGTAGACAAACGTGTTGTGACAATGTTGACACTATGGTTTCATCAAATTTGATTTACATGATGTCATTATGACAAATACTATTGTTAGTTACTCGCTGTTTCCTAAGCAATCATTTGATTCAAACTCAAATGTGTTGTACTCGGAATCTAGTACTACATGTACGAAAATAGGGTTCTAGAAAACGGTGCACAAACTAAAAATAAGAAAAAGGCTCAGATCAAATTTTACACTAATACGCCGTTTGGTAAACTTAAAATTATTTTTTATAGTTATTTAAAGTGATAAGTTAAAAGTGAAAATTTTAAGTAAATATTAATTTTGTATTATAAACAACTTATGAGGTACTAGTTTATAATCTGTGCAAAACACGGTTTTTTTTTTAATATTTATAATTATATTAATTTATAATTTTTTAATATTTTTATATTGTTAATATTCATAATTTATTTATTAGATTTTATATGCTTAATATACTACTAGCTTAAAACCCGTGCGATGCACGGATTGTTAATTATTATTTTTTTATTATTATTTTATTATTTTATTAATTGTAATTGTGCAAAAATAAGTAGGCATGTTAAAATAGCTAAACACTTTTAATTAATTAAAAATATTAAAACAGATTTTAAAATAAATAAGGATGGGTTTGCCCGTTATATTTTTGGAAAATGAGTGATTTTAGTAAGAAAAAATAAAAAATGTAACATATATTTATTTTAAAAAGGTAAATGCCCATGATATTTTTTGAAAATGAGGTTTTAAAATTTAATAATTAAAAGTATTTAAATACATTTTAAAATAAATAAGTAAAGGGTTTCCTGTGATATTTTTGGAAAAATAATGGATTTTAGTGAGTAAAATAGTCAAGTAAATTGTAAAAGGCAATTTCCCGTGATATATTTAGAAAATGATGGACTTTGTTAGAAAAAATATATAATGTGTTTTAGCTGAAAAGATAATTGGTTATAAATAGGTATTTGATTATTTATATTTTAATATTTTTAGTAATTGCATTTGTTAAGAAAAATAAGTAGACATGTTAAAATAGGTAAACTTTTAAAAAAATAATTATAATATTAAAATAGGTTTAAAATAAATAACTAAAGGTTTGTCCGTGATATTTTTGAAAAAGGAGGGGTTTTAGTAAAGAAAAATATAAAAACAAACATGTTTTAGATAATAAAAGGTAATTGCCCGTGATATATTTGAAAAAGTAGGGGAATTTGTTAGAAAAAATAGAAAAAATAATGTATTTTAGGTGAAAAAGGTAATTGGTTATAAATAGGTAATATTATTATTTAATAATATATTTCTATAAATAAGTAAGGTTAATTAAGTAAAAACACGAAGTATAGTTAATTAAGGGCAATTAAGTAAAATCACAATGTACCATACCGACCAACCAAACTTTTAATGTTTCGTCTATTATATAATAGTATTGATTTATGCTCTAGATTGAGTTTTAAAAATATGATTTGAACGATTTTACGGTCCACACAGACTCGTAAAATAATATTTAATTTAGTGATGTTTTAACAATTTTTTCAAATAAAAAATATCCTAGAATTGAAGAAAAGAATAACGTAATATTTTTTTACAATAGTTCTATTCAACTTAGAAATATAATTAAAATAAAAAACTACTCAACTTAGAATTACAGTATATACCAACAATCAAATAAACATACTTAACTTAGAATTAAAGTTACAAATTTTTATATTGAGAATTCTACTCAACTTAGAAAACCGACTATATTTGATTTATATTATTAAAATATTTTAATATTTTATTAACAATGATCTGACGGTTCTCATTCATCTATTTTAAGATCAACGGTTCTTATTTATTTGGCGGTATAAGACAAACCAAAATTGTTACACCCTAGTCTAAGGAGATTTGGGATTTCTGTTCAGTTTATATGACAAATACTACGATCAATAAGCACCAACAAATCATTATGATCTTTTGCAGCAGTGGGCTTGTCGTTATCTAAGGTTGGATGCATTTCGGTGAGTAGGCTTCGACTTATTCGGACTCATAATTGAGACTTGACCCCATTTTAAAAAAAAAGACTTGAAATTTGAACCGAGTTGTCACAAATTTTTTGGATAAGATCTGCCTTATCCTTATTATATATAATGATATAATTAATAATGTAAAAATTAAAAAAAAGTTTGATAAATGATATATTTGAATGATGATATTAATTATTTTTAAAATAAAATAATCATTCCAAAAATTATTTACAACCCACTTCTGACTTTAAGTTTTTTTTTTTTACTTTAAATTATTTTCTGACTTATTACACAAACAATCATTTTTTAGTTTAAAGTGAAAAATCAAAAATGCTCTTAGAAGTTTTGTGAACATACCATTATTGGTACTGAGCGAGAAATTGAGAATGTTAGGTGCATGAAAAACATAGTTGGGTAAATCATTTTTAGAATTTTCTTTTTATTTTTGAAATTTTATTTAGGAAAAAGTTAATAATAATATATTAAGCTTTGTTTTCTAATTTCTATACACCTTAAAAATTAAAATACTCAGAGAGGAAAATAAGTAACATGCAAAACTCGAACGATAAAAGATAACACCCAAATTTGAACGATAAAATGTCCCTCTCATTTCTTTACACTTTTTTTGGTACGTCCCTCTCATTTTTTTACATACAACAAATAATAACATTTTATAATATAAAATCCAATTACATTCACTATTTTTCTCCATTATACCTACTTTATACCCATTTCATACATTAAATATTGATTGATCTCACTACTTTACTAATTTTTCTTACTTTTTTTATATTAATTTATCGTACCCTCGATGTAAAGAATTGAGGGGACGAAGGGAGTAAGTCTTATTACTTGGATCATGGATAATGAGAATGTTAACATAGTAACATGTTGACCTTTTGGACATTTGTGTAATCCAAGAATATGTGGTCATGTGCAACAAGAGTTGCTTATGATTTTGCTGTTTGCAAATTGCACACTATCTAACCTGCAGGTAATAATTTCCAACCTTTTATTTCTATTATTTACTGATATATGTTTATTTTTAGTCTAATTATTATAAATTAAATGATAAGTATAAAAGACGCATTTTAAATCAATTATCAAAATTGATATTTAACAAATAATATTTCAATTACGATTCAATTTTGTTTTGACAGACATAATTTACACCAAATTTCATAATTTATACGATCACCAAACTGCAGCTTTTAACAATGAACAACAACGTTTTTTTTCCGAACATATTTACATAATAAACTCATATCATAACAGATTCGGCCCTGACCAAGCCCAAATTAACCCCAAAGAACATCAAATTCGGTGGGCCGGGCCGACATTATTACACCAAATTCCAAACACGACCCGGAAAACCCAATTAACAGAAAGTAAACCAATACTGACTTTGATATTTTTTCACCACTCTCTCTCTCTCCTCTCTCTCTGATCTCTCTCTGATATCTCTCTCTCTGATCTCTCCCTCTCTGATCTCTATCTGATCTCTCTCTGATATCTCTCTCTCTCTCATGGCTTCGAATGTATTCACACAATTCAAATACTCAGACAGCTTAACAGTAGTAGGCATCTCAATCTGCACAGCAATCGTCTGCGAAGCCATCTCATGGCTCTTAATCTACCGCACCAACTCCTACAAATCACTCAAATCCACCATCGACAAAGCCTCCAAGAAACTCGAAACCATGAAAACCGACCCCACCGCCCCGAAAATCTCGGCGAAAAAATCGAAGACCAAGAAAATCGACCGGGTCGAGACGAGCCTCAAGGAGTCGAGCCGCGATTTATCACTTTTTAAGTTCAAGTCCGGCGCCGTGGTGGCGCTTGTATTGTTTGCTGTGTTTGGATTCTTGAATAATCTGTTCGAAGGCAAGGCGGTTGCGAAATTGCCGTTTGTGCCGATTAAATTAGTGCAGAAAATGAGTCATAGAGGGTTACAAGGGGAGGATTTCACGGATTGTTCGATGGCGTTTTTGTATTTCTTGTGTTCGATTAGTATTCGGACGAATTTGCAGAAGTTTTTGGGGTTTTCGCCGCCTCGTGGAGCTGCGGGAGCTGGATTGTTTCCGATGCCTGATCCCAAGACTAATTGAGGGGAAGGCGAATTTATGGTAGTTTGATTAGTAGTTTTTATTGATTGCATTGTTGTTTCGGATGATTGCAATAATATATTCAATGTAGTTGAATTGTTGATAATTTTAGGCTTAAAATGAGCTTTGTGTTGTTAAATTCGAGTAGTTTTGCTTCTATCAGTTTTCTTTGCATTTTACTGTTTTATCGATCTTACTTGCTTGTCTGACTGCATGAATTGAAATGTACTTGGTCTATAAGTATAGGTAAAGTATCCAATGTGGTTGTTGAATTATTGATCTTTTCTGGCTTAAAATGATCACTAACTTCTTTTCTTGAATGAATAGATTCGTGTTTAGTTCGAGTAGTTTTGCTTTTATCGGTTTTGTTTGTCTTTTATTGGTATTGTTCTCTGCCTGGCTGATGGACTTGAATCAAAAATGTACCATGAGTCTATAAATAAAGTTTTTGTAGTTTTTGTAGTTTTTGTAGTTTTTGTGGTCGGTTTGTGTTTAATGTTCGTCTAGGATGATATAGTAAGTCAAAGATCCAACCACTAGTCGAGAAGGTTCATCTCTAATTCTCTATTGCTATAGTTTATACAGGGTCTCTGTTGTTATAGTTGCAAAAAACAAGTATCCTTATTACTCTCCTTTCCCTTTCTTTTTTTATTATGCATGGTTCTTTGTGATTTCTGTAAGAGTATTATCTGTAGTTGTTTGTAACACATAATATACCTGAAGTTGAAGTGTTGATGGGGGAGAAGACTAGTGTTCAATTTGCTCTTCTTTTTTTCTGTGCAGAGGAATATGCACAGGGGCTAGTATTTGAATATCATATTATTCAACATTTGTATCTCCTTTGACCATATTGGTTCCCTACCCCTTTTCTTTCTTTATGAACTTCTTACTTCTTTACTGTCTGGGCTTGTTACATATGTGAACATGTATTCTTAGGATGATTGTTACACCATTAAATAGTGCTGTTTAGATATGTTAACCTGCATTCCTAAAAAAATGGTTATTATGGAAGCAGAAAAGAAAAGGGATAAACTCGAGTTACTTGTTCATTCTCCAATAGTTGGATTATTGTTAATTAGGTTTTTATTTATGTATTTTGAGTTACATATTTATATTTGCATACCTATATATGTTTGAATTTAGGGTTTTCTTCGAGTGTATATGCAGCTTTCTTAGGTGTCTCTGTTTTTCAATTATATGTTTGTAAAATGTTTTAATTGGAAATCAATATATTGTTCCACTTCAGCAGGTTTAGTTAGTACCCGCTCTGCTTTGATTGTGAGCTTAAAATGTTGCAATTATTGAAAAATTCTTGCCTTCAATTTATGAACACTAACATATAGAATCTGATTTAGTTAACAGATTCTCTTCGGAAGTTTTGGTTTATCATCTTTTTTTGTATTGTGATGGGTTTGTTCGGTAGCATGAGCACAACCTTTCATATGAGAATATATCACTAGTTATAAGCTCTGTAGTGCTGCTCAGGAAGGCGCGTTATGATACCCTTCATTTTGATGTCTACAGGTATCAGACAACCCATCTGCATCTTGGGAAATGGCCATTGCAGCTATTGCGAGCTTTGAAGGAACAAACTACTGAATCTGCATAACATTTTAATAGCAATAACTTGTTATCTAACCTCAAGACATCTTTATTTTTTTTAATAAAAATTAAAATACATTAGAAATATAAGTAAAAACACATCTTGTTATCTTTGTTTGTGTTGGTACTCACAAAGAGCTGCTTCCTGGTGGGGATGGGCTTATGGTCCGTGGTTAATTTCCTGTTATAAATGCAATTGCCAAAGGCCTTGACATACGCCCAGGTCACAGGTAAATATTATAATCTGCAATAGTGGCTCGTAATGTATTTTGTCATGTCTGAATGTGTGATTTTACATTATGTTATATCTTTTATTCTTTAAGGGTTACAAACATAGTTAGACGATACAATGGTGTAAAGGTGACTGTTGAGAATGGGAGAACATTCGTCGCTGATGCTGCCAATGTAGTAAATTATTAGAAAATGCGTGTTAAAAAAATTATTATTATATAATAGATGTTATTTGGGTAATTATATTTAAACTAATAGCATATCTTCGTAGCTTTCACTCTAATGATTCTTGGACTCAAATTAAATCTGTTCTTTTTCCTTGGGTTGTATTCAATTCAGTAGTATTTGCTAATAATATGTCCATGCAGGAAGATAGTGAGAAGGCTGGCAAAGTGACTTCTGCTGGGATGTATTTTTTACATTTTCAAGTTTATAGGATGGATACAGCTGTAAATGCGGTATATGAATTATACTGACATTTTAATATTACCTCTCAAAGTGATCTTCATCAAATATGTTATCATATTACTAGTTAGTATATGGTGGTGCAGTTGGCAATGGCCAAGGACCCTGAAGGTGCTTTCTTCAAAAGGTTGGAAGGCCTACAACCTTGTGAGGTCTCAGAACTAAAAGCTGGCACCCACGTATTTGCAGTTTACCGTTTGGAAGCTTCATCCTTTTCCATTTTAAACAGCTAATAAGCTCACTTAAATTTATTAATTATTTTCATTAAACTAAATGTTTAGTGTACTATAATTATTGCAGGAGATAATTTCTTTAAAACTGCTTCTTACACAATTGAAGCCCTATGTACAAAATCATACGAGGATACAACGAATAAGCTCAAAGATATTGAAGCTCAGATCTTAATTAAGAGAAATGATCTACGCCAATTTGAGACAGAGTACAGAAAGGTAATGGCCTATAGTTTTGATCTAGTGACT
The DNA here is from genome assembly GCA_030848705.1 of Heracleum sosnowskyi. Taxonomy (NCBI): domain Eukaryota; kingdom Viridiplantae; phylum Streptophyta; class Magnoliopsida; order Apiales; family Apiaceae; genus Heracleum; species Heracleum sosnowskyi. Next base: position 125,349,714 of record CM061243.1, read on the forward strand.
GTATATGCTTTTGCAGTATAAGCTTGTTCACGCAATTCTAATTTGACAGTTTGTAGGCATTGTCACGTTATCAAGAAGTGACTAACAGATATAGCCAGGAGAAGCAAACTGTAAGTTGTCTCCACCTAAAGGCAGCGCACACTGTCTTTTTTAAGGTAAACCCATGTTCCTTTTGAGTTAATTTAAGTTTCCCATTGTTCTTTTTGAGTTAAGTTTAGATTTTGGTAAACTTAATAATTTTCACAAGCTTTATGTTAATTTAAAGTCAAAATTTTTGAACTGCTGATTGGAAGATGACTACTTTTCTATTTTCCCATTCGGTATATGTACAGTGCTAGTGTTTGAAAATCAGAAATATTCAATGTTTATATCTCCTTTAACTATGTAGATGTAGTTTCCTACCTCTTTTATTTCTGTACGAACCCCTCTCATTTTTCCTGTTTGAGCAGAGTTATGTCTACATATGTGAACAGGAATTCTTAGGATAGTGCTGGCCTGTTTAGATAGACTAATGTGCTGCATTTTGAAGATGAATAGTTTGATAAAGAAATCTTTGATAGGGACTGCAAAGTTTAGAGCTTGCCGACTACTTTTCTATTTTCTCATTCGGTATATGTACAGTGCTAGTGTTTGAAAATCAGAAATATTCAATGTTTATATCTCCTTTAACTATGTAGATGTAGTTTCCTACCTCTTTTTTTATTCTGTACGAACCCCTCTCATTTTTCCTGTTTGAGCAGAGTTATGTCTACATATGTGAACAGGAATTCTTAGGATAGTGCTGGCCTGTTTAGATAGACTAATGTGCTGCATTTTGAAGATGAATAGTTTGATAAAGAAATCTTTGATAGGGACTGCAAAGTTTAGAGCTTGCAGCCAAGGTCGTAGTGGCAGATGTTTTGCAGAGGGAAAGGGAGGGGAATCTTCATGACTAGGGTCGTTTTGTAATTATGAGGTTTAAGCATATTATTTACATAGATGGGAATGTGCGAGACTGGGAGTGAGTGAGATGAAGAAGTTGGTATGGATATGTATTCTTGATGAGAACATTGTATGTCTGAAATGAATCTTAAGATAGTTAGAATTTTAATTAATCTCCTTCTTTTCTTCCTCGTAGTTGCCTTCTTATTTACCAGTTGTCAACAAAAAAAATCTTAAGAGGAATGTTGCATTGTTAGAGAGGCTATTAAGGCAAAGTTGCACTGTTCGCAGATAAGGAAGATTTATAGATTGTAGATGTCAATAGAGAGTCAAAGGTAACAAGAAGATGCACCTTCAGAAAGGAAAAGTTATTCAGATACATATCACTAATTAGAAAGAGTGACTTGGTCGTCCAAATGCTTATATTCAATGTTGACATGTAGAGTTGATTTAACTTGTGGAACTATTATTGTGTATATAACAAGAACTATCCTTGGTGGCATTTGAAAGAGGGAGGAAAATGTGGGCCAGGATATTTTAAGAAAGTGTTCTCTTCACAACTTCTCTTTCATCAGGCAACCAATGCCTTTGCCTGACATTTCTTAAACCTTTTACAGGTTAAGTTTTAAGAATAATTTTAATCAAGATAGTATCAAGCTATCTTTTTTTTTTAATTTCTATCCTTACATTCACCTTCCTACATAATGATCGTTGAAGTAAAAGGTGGATCGCTGGTGTTAGCGAATTGGAGCGTGAACCCCAACGATCCGGGTCGAAAATGAATCGTGTTCCGGAACGAGAGAACTGGATCGCGGTTCCATAGGCTGACCCACAAACCATGCAACACTGATCTCTGGAGGAGGATGGATTTTAGAAATTGATTAAATTATTAAAGCGGAAAATTTAAATTGATTGAATAATGTGATGTGTTTTTTTATTGCGATCTCCACTTCAGTAACTAAAACCTCTGCATCTGTGCAAGCTCCAACAGTGATCCCCCATCTGTGCAAGCTCCAACAGTGATCCCCCATGGGCAACCATAGATGGCTGATTCTCGCGTGCTTCAGTAATTTGTGGCGCATGTCGAGATGTGAATTTTTTCAACATTAACAATCATACAATTGAAGGTGTTTATCCTGGTGCACAGTTGTACATATACGTTCTTGGTTGTGGAGGATGTGGTTCATCGCCTAAACTTACAACAGATGCAATCGAGCAAGCACAAAAGGATGGTGTTAAAGTGATATCCATGTATATAGGGTCAGCTATAAAACTTTTTCGCAACATGGATCATCCCAAAAGTCACATGGATGCCTCTAACATCTTCATGCCAACCATGTGACTTTTGAGATGATCCATGTTGCGAAAAAGTTTTATAGCTTACCCTACCGACATGGATATCACTTTAACACCATCCTTTTGTGCTTGCTCGATTGCATCTGTCGTAAGTTTAGGCGATGAACCACACCCTCCACAGCCAAAAACGTACGTGTACAACTGTGCACCGGGATAAACACCTTCAATTGTATGATTGCTAATGTCAAAAAAATTCACATCTCGACGTGCGCCACAAATTACTGAAGCACACGAACTCAAATCGTGTACCCAAAACTGTAACACGATACGAGTGATACACGACTTGACACGACACGAGATACACGAATTTTTTTGTACACATGAATAACAACGTAAACACGAATGTTTACACGAAATTTCTTAAAGTTGTGTGGCTGACCTAATCCTAAATTGTATTGATATTTTATAAAATATCAATTAACATTTATACTATATTATATAATATATATTTTTAATTATTTATTTATATATTTATTTATGTCGTGTACTTCGTGTCATGTACTTGAAGGGTAAATCCAAAAACGACACTAAATCGGGGTCATGTACTTTCGTGTAAGTGTATTTTCGTGTCGTGTACTTAAAATGCAAACAAAAACACTAAATTTTCGTGTCGTTTCATGTCGTGTATAAAATTGTCGGGTCTAGGTGATAGAGATGGATTGGGCTACAAACACATTGACCATCTGTGTTTGGAACCCACTTTAACAGAGCAGATATATAAAGCCTAGGACCAGGGCGGGGATTAATTTTCACAGTCAAGACAAAAGCATGCTCTTCCCCAGGTTTAAAAGTCAATTCCGGAGGTACCATCTCGATCTCAATAGCAAGATCTAGTGATGTGTTGAAGAAATGGACTTTAGAGGTGTAAACCTACCTCACTACCTTCACTAACATTCACATCCTTCAGTTTGCGAGGAAATTTTCTTTTGCACTCCCCACGAGAATAAGAGAAAGATGCCGCAAAACTTGGGAGATTAAGCTCAAATATTTCACGTTCATCATTAACATATTCTTTAAAGTGATCATAATTCTCTTCATAGATCATGCCTGGATTAAGAGCACTTTCTAAATTAATTGAACCCGTGCCGTAAGCGAATTAATTTCCAGGGCTACAACTCACTGCAAAGCTCGAAGATACATAGAAGCATGTTTTAGAGTTAAAAAAGGGACATGTGTATACTTATCTCACATATCTCAATATTAGCAATAACTAGCAGTAAGTACCTGTGGTTATTAAAACAGATTTCACGGCTGTTGAATTAAATTCGGGATATCGGGACCATACAACAAGAGAACATGCAGCTACATACGGACAATCAAAAGATGTTCCACTGGCAATGGTGGTGTCGGTGTCGCCATACATCTTCTTTGTCTTTTCCCTTCGTAATTTTTTACGTCTTTTGGTGTCATCTGTGGTGGGGGGTTCTTATTCAAATTCTCTGTAATTGAGTGGAACTCCTAGACGATTTGACATGCAAACAGCAAAACGTGGAGCAACCACATCTGACTGTTACAAAATTAATTAAGTTAGATCAACTTAATTATGCTCATGCAACTCATTGAATTGCAACTCATGCTCATTGCTTCACCAACAATGATGCAACGAAGAGTTGCAGATGATGTTGTGAATCTTGCAGGTAAATCTTTACTTTTAATGTTGTTCCTTTTAGCAAATTTGAAAACTTAGAATTATAACATGGTATTGAAAATTGTTTTTATTTTTTAAACTAGTTATTTTCCATGGAATCCATTACTTTTTATAGTTAAATTTATTATGAAAAGTTTTGACTCAGTAGCCTAAGCCTAAGTTACCATGACTGTAATAATTTGATTTAAAATTTTGTTCGCATTAGATGTTTATCAGGTGTATGATGCCAAAATTGCCGTTATCCATTTGGGGTATAGGAAAAAACTGAATGACCGGGATATCCAATTGTTTGAAAGGTAATGTAACCATTTGAGATACAATTTTTTTTCCCTCTTTCATGTTTGTTATTTCCTAGCATCCTTCCCCATTCATTTGTGTTTTAAATTTTCTTTATACCGTCTTATTTCTATGTTAATGTAGTTCGCCAATTGATCGAGTCATCCACTCCCTCAAATGTAACTCAAAATCTGATACACTGTTACATCCACATGGGTTCTCGTGTGCATCAGTAATCTGTGGTGTACGTAGAGCTGTTAACTTCTTTGATATATTTAAGGGTGTTATTCAAGGTGTATGTGCTGGCGCAAAATTGTACACCTATAAATTAATCTATGGCCTTTATCCTTTATTGCTTGATCTATGGCCTTTACCACGAATTTAACAGTGTCATCATATTTGCCACAATCACATTTGCCACCACCAATAGCACAGGTTAGTGCTGTAATTCGAGTCGGGCGGCTCTTGAGCCCGACCTGACTCGACTCGTTTAGTAAGGCTCGGCTCGAACATAAGACCGGACTCGTTTAACTAAACGAGCCGGCTTGACTCGAGTCGTGAAATTAAACGAGCCGAGTTCGGGCAGAATATTAGGCTTGTTTAAGTGTAATTTTACACAAGCTGGCTCGCCCGACTCGTTTAAATAGGCTCGTTTAACTAAACGAGCCGGCTCGACTCGTGAAATTAAACGAGCCGAGTTCGGGCATAAGATTAGACTCGTTTAATTAAACGAGCCGGCTCGGCTCGTGAAAAAAAGTTTGGCTCGAATTAATACCCGGCTCGATCTCGCCCGACTCGACTCGAATTACAGCCCTAGCATAGGTGTACAATTTTGCGCCAACACATACACCTTGAATAACACCCTTAAATATATCAAAGAAGTTAACAGCTTTACGTACATCACAGATTACTGATGCACACGAGAACCCACGTGGATGTAACATTGTATCAGATTTTGAGTTACATTTGGGGGAGTGAATGACTCGATCAATTGGTGAACTACATTAACATAGAAATAAGACGGTATAAAGAAAATTTGAAACACACATGAATGGGGAGGATGATAGGAAATAACAAACATGAAAAAGGGAAAAAAAATTGTATCTCAAATGGTTACATTACCTTTCAAACAATTAGATATCCCTGTCATTGAGTTTTTTCTATAACGACAATTTTGATCATACACCTGATAAGCATCTACTGCGAGCAAAATTTTAAATCAAATTATTAGAGTCATGGTAAGTTAGGCTTAGGCTAAGTGAGTCAAAACTTTCCATAATAAATCTAACTATAAAAAGTAATGGATTCCATGAAAAATAACTATTTTAAAAATAAAAACAATTTTCAATAGCATGTTGTAATTCCAAGTTTTCAAATTTGCTAAAAAGAACAACATTAAAAGTAAAGATTTACCTGCGAGATTCACAACATCATCTGCAACTCTTCGTTGCATCATTGTTGGTGAAGCAAAGGAGCGTGAGTTGCAATTCAATGAGTTGTATGAGCGTAATTAAGTTGTCTAACTTAATTAATTTTATAACAGCTAGATGTGGTTGCTCCAGGTTTTGCTGTTTGCATGTCACATCGTCTAGGAGTTCCACTCAATTACAGAGAATTTGAACAAGAACCCCCCACCACAGATGACACCAAATGACGTAAAAAATTGTGACGGGAAAATGCGAAGAAGATGTATGGCGACACCGACACCACCATTGCCAGTGGAACATCTTTTGCTTGTCTGTATGTAGCTACATGTTCTCTTGTTGTATGGTCCCGATATCCCGAATTTAATCCATCATCCGTGAAATCAGGTTTAATAACCACATGTACTTATTGTTAGTTATTGCTAATATTGAGATAAGTATACACACATGTCCCTTTTTTAACTCTAAAGCATGCTTCTATGTAGCTTCGAGCTTTGCAGTGAGCTGTAGCCCGGGAAATGAATTCGCTTACGGCGCTGGTTCAATTAATTTAGAAAGTGCTCTTAATCCAGGCCTGGTCTCTGAAGAGAGTTATGATCACTTTAAAGAATATGTTAATGATGAACGTGAAATATTTGAGCTTAATCTCCCAAGTTTTGCGACATCTTTCTCTTATTCTCGTGGGGAGTGCAAAAGAAAATTTCCTCGCAAACTAAAGGATGTGAATGTTAGTGATGGTAGTGAGGTAGGTTTACACCTCTAAAGTCCACTTCTTCAACACATCACTAGATCCTGTTGTTGAGATCGAGGTGGTACCTCCGGAATTGACTTTTAAACCTGGGAAGAGCATGCTTTTGTCTTGACTGTGAAAATTAATCCCCACCCTGGTCCTAGGCTTTATATATCTGCTCTGTTAAAGTGGGTTCCAAACACAGATGGTCAATGTGTTTGTAGCCCAATCCATCTCTATCACCTGGACCCGACAATTTTATACATGACATGAAACGACACGAAAATTTAGTGTTTGTGTTTGCATTTTAAGTACACGATAATTTTGGTATTAAGATTTATTTTGAATTCACCATTTCGTCTTGGTCATTTATCGAAATTTTTAATAAATATAGAATCCAACTAAACTAACATAAAATGATGTTTTAATATTTTTAAATAATATTAAATATTAGTATATTTTTCATCATTTTTATTTTTTCAAAATTTATATTCCAACTTCTATTTCAAAATACAAACTATAGCATCAATATTAAAATTCTAGCATATTACCTCCTAATGAATTGCTCTCACGTTAAAAATGTTTGCTCCCAGTGACCCCCTTTCTCGTTGTTATCAAATATAATCATATAATAAACTAAATTAGAAGGTAAAAGTTTTTAAAAAATGATTTTTAATAAATATGTAAAATATATAGATAAATTAAACGTGATTTGTTTTACAAAAATTTTATGAGAACATATTTCTAATAAATTTTTAGAAGAATATTAAGATTATAATCTAATTCCAAGATAATTTTTGGAACTTCAAGAAAAAAATATATAAAAATATTAAGATGATTGGTAACTTTGAATTCAATAAAAAGTTTAAGAGAATATCAACATGAAAATTTGACTTGAAGATAAATTTTAAAAAAATATTAAGATAGTGATTTGACTTAAGAATAAAGTTTAGAAAAATATAAGGTAATTAATATTTTCATTATTAAAGATTTAGAAGACAATTTAGACATTTTCTAACCTTTATAATTATTAATTCAAAATTTTGAGAAAATTAAAAAAATAAATGAAGACAATTTGTGAGGCGCCCTTACCGTATTTCTATAAATGAGAACATGGAGGCGGCGAAGTGGCTCATCTGAAATCACCAATCACCTGACACTAGACCTGGCAAATCGGATAATCGGTTCGGTTTCGGATTGGATCAATCTCGGATCGGATTAATGTTTGGTTATGATATATTTTTGGTATAGTTCGGTTCGGATCGGATTTGATTCGGTTCGGGTCTAATTCGGAATAAAATCGGATGAATATGGTTCGGATCAAATTCGGTTCGAATCTTTTCGGATCATTACTCATTCATTTTTTTTAATTTGTAATAATTTAAAAATATCTTATTATTAAATATATTATTTTTTTATATAAAATAAAGTACTTTTTCAAAAGTATTGATTAAATATCTATGATTTTTTTGACATGATATTATTCTAATTAAGAATTTTGCTTATAAATAGATTAATTTATTGAATTAAAAGTGGCCTAATATATGTGGATTATGATCTGTAAATATCATAACTCAACTAAAACTAAATTCACCATTTTTTTAGTTCGGATTTAAATTGGATCTCGTATTTTGAATCATATTCGGTTCGGATAATTTATTATTCGGTTATGATCGGTTCGGATCATAATCGGATTGGATAATTTTCGGTTAAATTTTCGGTTCGGATAATTTTCGGATCGGTTCAAATCGGTTTTCAGATAATTATCAGTTTAACTAATTCGGATACAAAATCGGATTCGGTTCTATGAATTTCGGTTCGGTTATTCGGATCCAGACCCATTTTGCCAGGTCTACCCGACACCTCTTAAATTGTCTTATTTATTATTTTTCTCGATTAAAAGATGGTAAAAAAATTAATAAATATATTAGATGGATATTTTCTTTTCAAAATTTTAAAATTTGGCTTAAATAATGAATTTAGGAGAATTTTAGAATTTTTAAAGGCAAGAAAATTAGAGTTATATATTTAGTTTTCTTCATTAATAAAAATTTAAAAAGTAATTAACATATTTTTAATATTTTATATTTAATTTAGAAATTCGAGAGAAATAAAAAAAATAGATCGAGACGATTTAAGAGCCCCACCTCGCCCTCGTCTTCTCCATAATATATTTTAAAATTTTAAGTTTTGACTTAAATAGAAAATATTACAATTGTAAATTACTTTCCTTCATTAACAAAGATTTAAGAGAATATTAAAATTGTATAGTTATTTTTTTTTCATTAGTAAAAATTTTAAATGCAGTAATTTTAAAATTGTATATTAAGTTTCATCAATTAGTAAATATTTTATAGACGATTGAGATATTTTCAAATTTTTAATATCAATAATTCAAAATTTTGATAAAATTAGAAAAATAGATTGAACTGATTTGAGAGTCGCCATCTCACAGTCCTCGTTTTCTCCTTTATATGTTTTCATTATAAATTTGAATCTTTTTTTTTCATAAATTCGATTACCTTTTTTATGTCAAATAAGTAATTTAATTTATAAAAAAAAATTAGTAGAAAATTAAGATGATCATTTAACTTGGAAATAAAATTTACGAGAATATAATTTGAAAATTAAGATCGATTACCTTTTTAATATTTATAATTTGAAAATTTTATAAAAATAAAAAAATTGTTCAAAAATTATTAAACTGTACGAAGAAAATTTTTAAAGATAAGACAAAGCAATAACAATAACAATAAATTTATTAAATAAATCTATTCCACCTAAATATATAAAAGTAGGTACCGGTAAGAATTCTACACTAAAAATTGCGTACTCCTGAATTTAAGAAGAAGCCATGTTTTTTTTGACAGGAAGAAAAAACCATGTTTACGTTCATAAAAAGGAATATATATGTGCAGCAACCTTCAAAGACTTGATCAAAAAATAAGCTTACAAATTTAAATTAATAGTTGTCTGAACTTTGGGTAAACGGTTCATGAAATTAATGACTTTAAAATAAATAAAATTCGGATAAACCAATTTCTTACATACCTGAAATCCAAAATTTTAAGTACAAAAAATTGTTCACGATCTTGTCCATCACACTGCAAAATAAGTAATAAGCATTAGCTACTATGTACACATATAAAATATTTTTGAGTAATCTTTTTTAAAAATCTAAGAATTTATATAAACATAATTATATACAACTACTTTGACCTTAAGCATCAAAGTTTGACTCACAAATTTTCATTCATGAATAGATCATAATCGAGTATGAAGGATTCATGTACTCGTGCAAAATATCAATTTTATATATCTTTTTTTTTTGAAAACATATCAATTTCATACACTTAAACATTAACACATAAAATCAACTCATAAATCTCATACGGTTAATAAAATTGGTGCTTGAGAATTGAGAATGCGTACCTCCTGGCCAATGATCATGTAGGACTTTTTAATAATATATGGAGAGGTTCTTATATACACACAAATTGAAAATCGTTCTTATAGAGAGCGATTTGAGAGCCGCCACATCACCGCCATCGTCTTCTCCTTTATATAATTTTCTTTATTAGTGAGATATAGAAGGTAATTCAGATATTTTTTAATTTTAATATTATTAAATCACAATTGAGATATTTTCGAATTTTAATATTCAAAAATTCAAAAATTTGAGAAAATTAGAAAAATAGAACGGAGCGATTTGAGAGCCGCCACATCACCGCCATCGTCTTCTCCTTTATATAATAGTATTGATTTAAGTTAATTAAGTAACATTTAACTTGTTCTTAAAGTTTATACAATCTATCGGAAATTTCCTACATAAATAATTTCATTTCTAAAAATCAGATACTTAAAAGAGGAATTTTAATTTAGTTTTCTTTATTAGTGAGATATAGAAGGTAATTCAGATATTTTTTAATTTTAATATTATTAAATCACAATTGATATATTTTCGAATTTTAATATTAAAAAATTCAAAAATTTGAGAAAATTAGAAAAATAGAACGGAGCGATTTGAGATCCGCCACATCACCGCCATCGTCTTCTCCTTTATATAATTTTCTTTATTAGTGAGATATAGAAGGTAATTCAGATATTTTTTAATTTTAATATTATTAAATCACAATTGAGATATTTTCGAATTTTAATATTAAAAAATTCAAAAATTTGAGAAAATTAGAAAAATAGAGCGGAGCGATTTGAGAGCCGCCACATCACCGCCATCGTCTTCTCCTTTATATAATAGTAGAAAATTAGAAAAATAGAACGGAGCGATTTGAGAGCCGCCATATCACCGCCATCGTCTTCTCTTTTATATAATAGTATTGATTTAGCGACACAAGACCAAAGTTTTAAAATAAAATCTCTCTTACGCTATTTAATGGATTTATTTAAGGGGTGTGTACCTATATTAAAAAATAAAAAAGATAGGGGTGCACCCTAAAATTATAACCTCGGATTGCTCTCGTAACATAATAATCTCGTCAATATCCCTCCCTTGATTGCTTTGGCTCGTGACTCTGTCGCACGCAGGTATCAAACCCTAACTCCCCAATTAAGTTATGTGTATAAATTAGCTCGATCGAATCTATGATTTTGTATGTGTTTGTATTTCACATGATACATATATATGCATGATCATTGTTTTTATTGTTATGTCACTTAATTTTGTACTTTGGTCAAAAATTGTATTTTGGGGACACCTCAATCGGTATCACTATCACATGCCAGACCCAACACATAATTTAAGTACCTTGCGTTTAAGTAAGAACGAAGAGTTGGAAGAGAAGATGATTTCGGTGGAAAAAGAGTTGGATGATGTGGAGGTATATATATATATATATGCAACTTTCCTTTCCATGCCCTCCCACTTGCACTCCCTTTTGTTTTCTTACATGCCCGTTCCTTAATTAATTACCCTTACTATTTTGCTGCTGCAGCTTATGGAGCCGGTCCAAATCAACCAAATCTACCCAGATCAGTTCGACATATCCGGAATTCCCAGGAAGTTTGTTGGCAGGAGCCACAGACATGGTAATTATGTGTATCCTGCAAACGATCGTAAACTTTTAATGTGGTGCACGAGACCATTGCGACTGAATCGTAAGTCTTCCATATTCTCCTTGTTAATGTACCCTTTTTGTTTCTTAAGTAATGATTCACCAGTTAGTTAATTAAACTGCTAGCTTCTGATATCCACACGGTATTCTCTAGAGAAAATTTCAGTTAGTTGCCTTGAGATTTTGAATAGTTGCGGTGAAAAATTATGAGATTCTGATAATTTCAAAAAGGTATCTAATCTATGGTTTTTGTCTGCTGATCTTGTTTAATTTTTTTCTTTGAATATAGGTGCTGACCAGTTCCATAGACCTGAGGTGAGTGCATGTTTGTTTATGCCAGCTTCGAGTTTGTAATCATGTCTCTTCATGATTAATTTCGTGATAAGATTTTCCCAAAAATGTTCTGTTATTTTTTCTGAATTTTTTTCATTGTTTTCATTCTTCAATTCTGCTTTACATCACCTCTCCTGGCCTCTCTCTATCTTAGAGTGTTTCAGTTTTAATTTCAAACGCGTACAACTAATTCAATATTTTATAAAAAAATTAACAAAATATATAAACATATTAATCCTAGGCAACCATATAGTTTCCAACCTATATGTTGACATTGCACTGCCTTTTTGAATAATGCCATTGTAAAGTACTTCAAAGATATGCAACTTCTTGAATTGTGGAATGTTTAAATGTATGTTGATGTTTAACTGCATAACATCATAATCGTCCTGAATTGCAGGTTGTAGGCACTTTTGATTTTCTAATCTTTGTATGGCTTGCATGCAATAAATTAAGAGTTTTGCTCGTGCTGTATCACCCATAAAAGGCACTGAAAGTTCATTTTCCCTTATTGTACAAGCTAGTTACTTTTAGGAATGGGAACTTGGGGCTGGTCGATCATTTTGTTTTTAGTGCAAAGAAGTATTTAGTTCCAACATTATTTTTTTCTCACTCTTCCAATTGCTATTCTGGGGTGGGGGGGGGGGGGGGGGGGGGGGGTGACAATATATATGTTGAATTTTCCTCCGTTCTCTTTCTTGAGGTTGACAATGTTCGTTTTAAATTTATCAAGTATACCATGTTTGACCTAGATTTATGAAGTGAAAGCTAATAGTTGTACAGTGGAGAAGTGCCTTGAACTGCTGAAAGGGATAGGCCGGTACGTCATCTTATAATTTTAAGCTTTTTATATATTGATGTCATGGCTAGTACTTTGCATGGGCACTTCACAAAGGCATTTCCTAATTATTTTATTTCCTCGCAAACCTTGTAACACAGTGAAAAACGATTCATCGCCCGCTCTGTGGAAAGTGCCCGTCTTTTCTTCGCCGAGTTGAACAAGGAAGATGCTGACAAGCTCAAAGGTCAGTTCTCTCTTTGTCTTTTTTGCTAACTAGGTGTTCTTCTTAGCTAACTAGATCTCTGTCGGAATCATGAAACATTTTAAAATGTCACCATGTTAGACGAAGGGGTGACAATATATATGTTGAATTTTCCTCCGTTCTCTTTCTTGAGGTTGACAATGTTCGTTTTAAATTTATCAAGTATACCATGTTTGACCTAGATTTATGAAGTGAAAGCTAATAGTTGTACAGTGGAGAAGTGCCTTGAACTGCTGAAAGGGATAGGCCGGTACGTCATCTTATAATTTTAAGCTTTTTATATATTGATGTCATGGCTAGTACTTTGCATGGGCACTTCACAAAGGCATTTCCTAATTATTTTATTTCCTCGCAAACCTTGTAACACAGTGAAAAACGATTCATCGCCCGCTCTGTGGAAAGTGCCCGTCTTTTCTTCGCCGAGTTGAACAAGGAAGATGCTGACAAGCTCAAAGGTCAGTTCTCTCTTTGTCTTTTTTGCTAACTAGGTGTTCTTCTTAGCTAACTAGATCTCTGTCGGAATCATGAAACATTTTAAAATGTCACCATGTTAGAAAAAATGATTGGAGGTGTAATGCATCGTTTTGTCCTTTTTTCAGGATTGGATGAAATTTGTTATGTATTTCCGCATGATGATCGGATGTATCCTTTAGAAGACTTCTGATCACTTTGTGCAATGTTTATCTAGGATGGCATGGGAAGTCCAAGGTTCAGTTGTTAGAAGAAAAGGTTCATCTTCTTCGTTATAAGTTCTGTAAAGTACGAGTTTTATCTGTCTTTATTTGCACTTAACTAATTGTAATTGAAGTGCTGATGGGCCGATGACCACATTTCGATTTTCTCATTCTATTCTATTTAAACAGTGGAATATGTAAAGGGCTAATATTCGGAAAGCATATTATTTGGTGTTATATCTCCACAAGACAAACAAGGCGGTTATAGTTGTCCAACTCTAATTGGAATCGATTTTGATCCTGTTAGTAATGATTTCAAGGTGGTAGTATATGTTGTTATCCGTTGTTAGACTCTTGTGTTGTCTACTCCTCTAATTCTTCCTGATCATGAATTTCTTATTTGTATGCATATCTACTCCTCTAGCAGAGAAGAATCTGATTTGTATGCATCAGCAAGACCAAATGGACCGCCAAAGTGGAAAAGGGAGAAAGCCTTATCATTAGCAAGATGGAATCCGCTGGGGCTGTTATCTCCCATTTCTTGTTCATAAGGTTCCGTAGCATCACCACTCAAAGTTGACGATCTCACTGTAACATCAGATTCAAAGAAACTTTGGATATATTTCATCTTCGACTCCCCGACTTGCTTGGCTTGAGGTGAAAGTCTGCTAGAAGGAATATTTTCTGCAACAAAATTAAGTTTTGGTCTACCACAACTATCAGTAATGTAATCTCCTAGAGTGAGCTTATTTGCCAAGTTGGATGTCTTGGAATGAGTCTTACAAATAGACTTCTGACCAGCTTGGGTCGTCGTACAGCATGGCTCTACCTTGCGTTTGTAATCACTATGCTGATAACAGCTATTAGAGCAATGCACCTTTTGTTGAAGCTTAGGGCCACTGGCTCTAGTAATTGAAGTTGCAGTACTACTTCCAGATTTGTTAACCATAATCCCACTTCCGGAAACAAATGCAGGTTGCCTATTAGTAGAGCATTTTAAGGTTGTAGCCTGTTGATACCGTTTTTTCAGTTTCCGTCCGGAGTACTTTAAAAAATCAGATCCTGATGAATCATTCTTATCTTTACAGGTCTCAAGGTTTTCATCAGGACTGACATCAGATAAGTTGTGCATATTTCTGCTAACACGCCCATTTATTTGCTGCTCATCCGTGATATGTGGGGGTACATGCCAGGATGACAGAACCTTTCCTGTTCCAGTAGTATCAGGCTTCTCATCATCTACTGTTAATTCTTGAATTCTAACACTGGGTGCTAAATGCTGATTAGTGGGAGAACAATCGTCTCCATCCTTTTCATTTTCCCTTGTTCTCTCTTTTCTTCGGAGCTTCTTTTCCCTTTCTTTAATCCTCCTCCTTTCCTTCCGTTCTTCTTCTTCATTCTTTTCCTTGACTTCCTCTTCTAGAAGTTTCAAGACCACTGTTTAAACACTGTTACATAGATTAATTGTTTAAATAATGTTACATAAAAAAAGTTTAAATTAATTATTGTTATAACGGTTTTCACCTATCTATTTAACATTAAACGATTTTTATTATTTTGGTATTAAATGAGTTTCTCTATTTAATTACAACTATTTTTATGTTTTGACTTTTTAGAAAATCCAATCATAATATAATATTTTTTAACTTATATCATTTTTAGATAATAACTTCTTTTTATATGATATAATCTTGATCATATATTTTTAAAAGTATTGGATCTAACGGTTGAGAATTTTTTGGCGGTATTTAGGACTAAACTACCATGATAACATCATTAATTTTTTTTAATATTTATAATTTTTGTAATTTATATTTTTTTTTAAATATTTATTGCTAAAATATAATATGCTCTTTTTTGTAATATGTTAAAGATGATGGAACTTTGAACTTTTGAGAAAATAAATTATCAATTAAAATATAATTTTTTTTGTAATAGTTCTTCTTTTAAAATAGTACATCGTGATCAAAATTCTGTATAAATTTCATTTTTTTTATAGTATATCCGGTAAATATCTATGTTATTGTATTAAAGACTAAATAATGAAAGCTTCCTTATAAGTTAAGTTTGGTACTCAATTCATAATCGTTGAATCTTTCAAATTAAATTGTTGAAAAACGTTAGATATAACAGTAAAATTATCATGCAGAATGATCTAAGATTTGAATATACCAACAACATATTAAAATTTATAGGTTTTTTTGAAAAATAAGAATTTTTTCATTTTTTCTTGCAGACATATGTTATTTGATAATATTTTTTGTAAAGTACGATTTTTCATAAAAGTATTATATTAATTGATTAGCAAACTTTTAAAGTTTCGAATTTAATAATTTACAATGTATATAGATTTAAAAAGTTTGGCATCTTCTGTAGCTGAGTCTAAAATTTCAAAATAAGGTTTTTTTTTAATATGAATATAGTTCTGCTAACAATGAAATTAGGTCTCTATGAGTTCTTATAAAACAAAATCACCATTTACGTATAATTTATTATTTAATAATAAATAATATTTGATTAGTTATGATATAAAACTTAATAAAATAGGATTAAAAATATGCATAATTTTATAAAATTTTATCATCGTATTATTATATTCTTTGTTGATTTGAATTTTTCTTAGATTGATTTTAATTTTTGAACATAGATTTCTAAATTTAAAATAGTTAGAAAAAAGTAATTAAATTGGTGTTAAAATAATGATGACATAATAATTATTATTAGAATTTAAATATTCACTTTATTAATTTGGGCTTTATCTTGTATTTAAAAAATCAGATTTTGACGATTTTACACCCCACATGAAGATAACTAAATTATCTTTAATTAAAAGATGGTTTAACAATTTTTATCTAGATTGAATTGAAAGTCACGATTTTTTTACATGGAGAATTCTATTCAATATAGAAAACTTATTTATATTTGGTATATTTAGTTTAAATTATCAAAATACACCTTTTAGAATTTAAATATAATCCTATTATTAATAAAATAAACTTTTTTAATATTTGGTCTAACGATTTTCATTTATTTAGTTAAGATCTAATGGTCCTTGTTAATTTGGTTGTCTACGACCAAAATTTAGGATAAGATCCATATTATGATTATTATATATAAGGATTTAATATAATAAGGATATCAACTATATACTGATATAAGTATCTTACTAACTACTTTTACTTTTAATATTTCGGTTTTATTCACGGTGTAAATAAAATTTTAAAATACATTATTATTTAAAAATTATTAAATAGAATAAAAATTATGTTATGATTATATAAAATTTTATTCTCATATTATTAAATTCTTTATCGATTTGAATTTGTTCTTAATTAATTTTGATACTTTATTGAAAGAAACATAAAATTTCTATATTTAAAAGAATTAGTGGAAAAATAAATAAATTTGTGCTACAATAATAAAAAAAATATTTATTAAAATTTAGATACTCACTTTAATATTTGGGTTCTATCCTGAGTTTTAGAAATTGAATTTTGACAATTTTACAACTCATGCGAAACTAACGAAATTATCTTTAATTTAATGATGGTTTAATAATTATTATCTAACTTGACCAGTTGACCTACCCATAAAATAAACTGAAAAGAAAAGATGGTTAAGCAGTTTTACACAAAGAATTCAATTCAATATTGAAAACCAATTTATAATTGGTTTAAATTATCAAACAACACTTCTTAGTATTTAAATATAATCATACATTTAATCAAATACACATTTTAATATAAGTATTATATTCAAAATTATCGTTTATGAATATGAAACCCTCAATATTTTAATAATATTTTGATATTATCCTTTTATGTTTGTTATATGTAAAATAATATAATTATAATTTGGATTAATCGAATTGTTATGTTCCTTCAGAAAAAAAAGTGTTTAAATTTATTCATGTACAGGAGTTCTCCTAAGTCTCTTATAACGTAGGGTATCATTGTAATCGATATGAATTGTTATCTTGATATTTGGTTTAACAATTTTTATCTAAATGGAACTATACATAAATTCAAGAGAAAAGATATTTAAGAATTTTTACATAGAAAAATTTTAAATTATCAAAATATACTTTTTAGTATTTAAATATAATTATGTTATTAATCAGATACACTTTTTAATATTAGATCTAACAATTCTCATCGATCTATTTAAGATCTAGCTATAATTATTAATTTGGTCGTATACTGATCGTACACAAACCAGATCAATTTTAATTTTTTCTTAAATTGATTTTAATATTTTATTGAAATAAACAAAGAATTTATAAATTTAAAAGATTTAGGAAAAAATTAAACTGGTGCTACAATAATAAAAAAATATTTATTAAAATTTAGATAATAACTTTACTGTTTGGGCTCTATCTTGAGTTTAAACAACAGATTTTAACAATTTTACAGCCCACGCGAAGCTTACAAAATTATCTTTAATTTAATGATGGTTTAATAATTATTATCTAACCGGAACTATCCATAAAATAAAGAGAAAAGATAATTATGAATTTTTACATAAATATTTCTATTCAATATAGAAAACCCATTTATAATAGGTTTAAATTATCAAAATACACCTTTTAGTATTTAAATACTATTCTATTATTAATCAAATACAATTTTTAATATTATATCTGACGGTCCTCATCGATTTGAATATTTATAGTTTTATAATCCAACGGATCGTATACTTTTGGTAGTACAGTGACCGACCAAAGTTTTGGATAAGATCTCCCTTACGCTTATTATATATAAGGAGTTAATTATTCATTGATAAAGATTTTTTAATCTAATTATTATAAATAAATAAAATGATAAGTATAAAAAAGACACATTTTAAAATCAATTATTGAAATTGACATTTAACCTATAACTAGCCTATAACCCGTGCAAGTCACGGGTCTTAAAAAATAATAAATTAAAAAATTTAATTTGAACGAAAAATATTTATAAAAAATTAAAAATTAATATGATCAATTATAAATTGAGAAACTTAAATATTTATTGGAACATAAAAAAATACATATGGGGCTGAGGAAGATAAATGAGGTATTATTAATATTATTTTATAATAAAATAATATTATGTAATAATAATGACAAATAGAAAATCTAACATGTTTTAATTAAAAAAAGTAATTGTCCATGATATTTTTAGAAGTGTTTTAATTATATTAATTGTATTTATTAAAAAAATACGTTGACATGTTAAAATAAGTAAATTTTTTTAATAAGGACAAATAGAAAATCTAACATGTTTTAATTAAAAAAAAAGTAACTACCCGCAATTTTTTTAGATGTGTTTTAATTATATTAATCGTATTTGTTAAAAAAATACGTTCACTTTTTTTTTATAATTATAAAAAGCAATCAGCTAGTTACTATGTTGTGGAATAAAAAACGTGTTTGTGAATTAATTGCTAGGGTTTGTGAGCTTCGAGCTTTAATGGCTGCACTTGTGCTTTGAGACTAAATCGGTCCTCACAAGATGCCTACGTATCTCAATTATTACTGAGAATCAAGCCAATAAAACGTAGTTCTTGGTGTTGCCCTCGGGGCTATGGCGGCAGGGGCACACCAAGGACGTAGTGACTTGTATGTCCTTATTCGAGGATGAAGTCTAAAACGTTGTAGATGACGTATGGAGTTGTGTCCAAAATGTAGTTCTGATTGTAGGATCAGGGTCCTTATATAGGCGTCTAGAGCCTAGTATTTATGGTATGTTTAGGAGTCTTAGCGAATAAGTCTCCTTTTTTATATTGGATAAACATTGTATTTCTTGCTGGAGAATTCGTTTCCTTGTTGATAAAGGCTATGACTCATTAATTGCCTTTAATTGGGATTCCGGATCCTTCTTTGATGAATTTACCATATTTTGGTCTCTTTTTATGAGCTATATATTTTCCCTATTCATTAATTACGAAATTAATGAATAATTAGGGTGTCGGGCCTTAAATATCGGTCTTTCCATTGACTTGTCAATTATATTTCTATAATTACTTTTCTGACCATATCATTTGCCCCCCAACTTCTGGGAAAATCTCCTTGGGGTTTTCGTAGAAGTTATAACGTGTTTTTCCTCAAAATTTTCCATTTTTAAGGGCATTTTCGACCTCAAATTAGGTCATTTTCGACCTCCTTTTTGACCAGGAAACAAGTCATTTTCGACCTCAAATTCGACCAGGAAACAGGTCATTTTCGACCTGAAATTCGATCTGGATTTCGACATCGACTGGAGTGAGGTCGAAGGTTTCGACCTCGATTTTTAAGTCTTTTTCGACCTCGAGCCTTCGACCTCGATCCAGCCTTTTTTCGACCTTGATTGGTCCCAGATCGATGGTTTCGACCTCGACTTCCCAGTCATTTTCGACCTCGGTCATTCGACCTCGATCCCTTATACTTTCGACCTCGATTTACAGGTCATTTTCGACCTGGGTCATTCGACCTCGTTCCAGCCTTTTTCGACCATGATTTATAGGTCAATATCGACCTCGATCTCTAGGTCGTTTTCGACCTCATTTTGGCGTGAGGTCGAACGCTTAGACCTCGTTTTCTAGGTCATATTCGACCTCATTCTTTCGACCTTGAATCCTTCTGTTTTCGACCTCACTTGGGTGTGAGGTCGAGGGGTTCGAGCTCGATTTATAGTGTATTTTCGATCTCAATCAATCGACTTCGATCTAGGGTCTTTTCGACCTCGAATTTTCAATTTTTTGACTGGATTTTTTGTGCGAAGTCGATGGAAACGACCTCAATTCCTCGTATATTTTCGACTTCGAGCCTTCGATGTCGTTCTAAGGTTTTTTCGACCTCAATTTCATTATTTTTTGACTTTATTTGGGAGCGAGGTCGTTGGAATCGACCTCGTTTTCCCATATGTTTTCGACCTCGGTCGTACGATTTCGATTTAATGTCTTTTCGACCTTAAATCTTTGATTTTGCCTTGGCTATATTTCAAATTTCATTCTTTTCTTGGGCCTTAACTAGCCCAATTTTTAATTGGACTTAAATTATTCCAGCCTTGGGCCTTTATTGTTTGGGCTTCGAATTTGCCTGAGACCCAAATTATTTGGGTTTTAATCTCTATAATCCATAAATGGATTTGTGGGCCTTAACTGGCTATAGACGGTTGCCCTTCCTTAACCGGTTGGGTTTCCAGTCACTAGGCGATTCCTGCCGAGATTTTCTGTTGAATCTCATCGTTTTTTGGGTTTCTTACTTGAAGTTTTGAAGAATTCTTTGAAGATTATGGGCTTTCTTTGAAGATTATGTGTTTAAAATGGCTGATCGCGCTTCCCAACGTCTATGATAATGCACTAGGATTTCAAAGAAGTTATACAGGTCTTTTTCGAGACTTGGGGTCTTTTTATCCCTTACCTGGGACTTACTACCCTTTTTTGGGGATTTTAATATACACTAGTGTTTCACGAATATCGTCTTGGTGTAAAGTGTGGAGCGACCTACATATTTACGACGATTTTGCCTTATTCGAGGCTAACTTGACATTTGCATAAGCCTTTTATGTCTTATACCGTCTTGTTTTGGCTTCAAGCCTTTCATTGAGCATATCGAATGATGGGGTTTGGACTGAATGTCTTAGGTTTCTGGGGTTTCAACCCTTCATTTGCTTTTTAGGAAGCTCATGATTTCATCGAACCTTATTTCTATTTGTCCTAGTAGTGAGTCCAATCAGGACACACTTTAAACATAATAGACTTTCAAATTTGAGGCATGCCAAGTCCTTGGCACCTCATGCCCTTCGAGGGTTTCTAGCTTGTACGAGCCTCGACCAAATACGTTCTTGACGCGATATGGTCCTTCCCAATTTGGGGCCAACTTGCCTTTTTGTCCAACTCCGGATGCCTCAATCTTTCGGAGGACTAAGTCTCCTTGTCGAAAGAACCTTTCTTTAACCCTTAGGTTGTAATAGAAAGATGATCATTTCTGATGTTCAACTATCTTGGCATTTGACTCATCTCTAACTTCATCAATTAGATCTAAAGCTAGCCTCAAGCCTTCTTCATTTTCTTCTGGCTCATAAGCCTCAACTCTTGGAGACATGTGAGTAATCTCCACTGGAACCACTGCCTTTGCCCCATATGCCAACAGAAAGGGGGTTGCTCCAGTGGTGACTTTACAGGTAGTACGATATGCCCATAGTATGGGGAGCAATTCGTCTACCCAAGTGTTTCTAGAGCATTCAACTCTTTTCTTCAGTCCATCCAGGATAATTCGATTGGCAACCTCAGCTTGTCCATTTGCTTGAGGATGGGCAACAGAAGCGAAGCCTAACTTGATATCATTCTCGTCACAATACTTCTTAAATTCATCGTTGTTAAACTGAGTTCCATTGTCTGTGACCAAGATACGTGGAATCCCGTATCTGTATATCACATTTTCACATAAGAAATGCATCACTTGCTTGGTGGTTATCTTGGCTAATGGCTTAGCCTCAATCCACTTGGTGAAGTAGTCGATTGCTACTATCAAGAACTTTCGTTGAGCACTTGCCATTGGAAATGGCCCGAGTATATCCATTCCCCACATGGCAAAGGGGATTGGTGAGTTTATGGATGTCAACATCTCTGGTGGTTGCCTAACCACTGGGGCATGCTTCTGGCACCTTTCACATTTCTTTACGTAGCTTTTAGCATCTGCTAGTATGCTTGGCCAGTAGAAACCTAGACGAGTGATTTTATGGGCAAGGGCTCTGCCCCTCAAGTGCTGCCCACAAATTCCTTCATGTACTTCCTTCAGGGCCAATTCTGCCTCTTGAGGTCTTAAACATTTCAGATATGGAACGATGAAAGACTTCTTGTATAGGATTCCCTCAATCAGGGTACACCTTAGTGCTCTGACGTATAGCTTTCGTGCTTCTGAAGTGTCGTTGGGTAACCACCCAGATCTAGATGAGATTTGATGGGATCCATCCAACAACTGCCAACATCAATGGGTGCTACCAACTTTCCGTTGATGCTTGGGGTCCTCGGGACTTGGAAGTATACACTCCCTGCATAGTTTTCAATTTCGGAAGAAGCAAATTTAGACAAGACATTAGCCTTCATGTTTTCTTCCCTTGGAATATGCTCTGCATAACATCCGTCGAACTGAGTCATGATGGCCTTGACAAGTTTCAAGTACTTGGCCATGACTTCATCTCTGGCCTCAAATTCCCCATTTACTTGGGAAACCACTAGCCTCGAATCTCCACATACTTTCAGAGTTTTAACCCTCAAGGCTCCAGCCAGCCCTAAACCAGCTATCAGAGCTTCATACTCAGCCTCATTGTTTGTCGTTGGAAAGTCAAGTTTTAGTGCATACTCTATGAGGAATCCATCAGGACTTTGTAGCACTAAACCGACTCCACTTGATTTTGTTTTTGATGCTCCATCAAAATAGAGCACCCAATATTCTTTGAAATCCATTTCTTGATCATTCTCATCCTCCACTATTACTTCCTGCCCCCCGACTTCTTGGTTGTCAATGGTACATTCAACCATGAAGTCAGCAAGTGCTTGAGCTTTTATGGCCGTTCGAGGCTTATACTTGATGTCGAATTCGCCCAATTCAATGGCCCATTTGATCAACCTTCCACTAACTTGAGGGCTATGCAAGATGTTTCTTAGAGGTTGATCAGTCAAAACCTCTATCTTGTGAGCCTGGAAGTACGGGCGTAGCTTTCTTGAGGCCATTATCAAGGCTAAGGCAAACTTCTCAATCGTTGAGTAGTTTATTTCTGCCCCATGTAGAATCTTACTCACATAGTAGATGGGTTTCTGAACCTTCAATTCTTCTTTTACCAAAACGGCTCCAAGGGCTGTGATAGAGACCTCCAAGTACAAATAGAGAATTTCCCCTGGCTTGGGCTTTGCCAACAGTGGTGCCTCGGCCATGTATTTCTTCAGGGCCTCAAAGGCCTCTTGGCTCTCCATTGTCCATTCAAAATTTTTCACGTTCTTGAGTGCTTTGAAGAAAGATAAACACTTCTCTCCTGACTTGGAGATAAATTTTCCCAATGTTGCCACTCTTCCCGTTAGTTTTTGGACATCTTGACAGTCTTTGGTGGTTCCATGTCTTGAATTGCTTTGATTTTGTCGGGATTGGCCTCGATTCCTCTCTTGGAAACCATTAGGCCTAAAAAATTTCCCGAGCCCACACCAAAGGCACACTTAGCTGGATTCAACATCATCTTGTGGTGCCTTAGCACATCAAATGCCTCTCGGAGGTGCTCAATGTGATCGGCCTTATCGAGGCTCTTGAGTAACATGTCATCTACATAGACCTCCATGGTTTTTCCAATTAGGTGTCCAAAGATTTTGTTCACCAATCTTTGGTAGGTTGCCCCTGCATTCTTAAGTCCAAATGCCATGACTAGATAACAGAAAACACCAAAGTTAGTGATGAATGATACCTTGGAGATGTCATCCTTGTGCATTTTGATTTGGTTGTATCCACTGAAGCCATCCATGAAGCTGAGCATCTCGTGTCCAGCTGTAGCATCTATTAATGCATCAATCCTTGGTAAGGGAAAACAATCCTTAGGACATGCATCATTTAAGTCAGTGAAGTCTACACACATCCTCCATTTCCCATTGGCCTTTTTGACCATTACGGGGTTAGCCAACCATTCCGGGAATTGTATCTCTTCAATGAATCCGGCCTCTAGAAGTTTTTCAACTTCTTGTTTAATGGCCTCTTGCCTTTCTGGAGCAAAATTTCTCTTCTTTTGTTTCACCGTCTTTCTTTCAGGATCCACATTCAACTTGTGAGTTATCAATTGGGGATCAATCCCTGGCATGTCAGCCGCTGTCCAAGCAAAAACGTCATTGTTCTCTTGAAGAAAAGATATGCGTTTGCTTTTCAATGACTCAGGTAGTAATGCCCCGACATAAGTCACCTTCTCCGGTTCACCAGGGACTAAGGGAATTGGGATTAAATCCTCAGCTGGTTTCCCTCTTCGGTCCTCATTATCGTCAGTATCCATGTCTTCAATTGGGAGAACTTGCCCCCCAATTCCATCAGGCCTTAACGCGGCTACATAACAACTTCTAGCCATCTTTTGGTCTCCTCGTTCTTCACCAATCCCATTCCTCGTTGGGAACTTGATTTTCAGATGATAAGATGAGGCAACGGCCTTGAACGCATGAAGACCAGTCATTCCCAGGATTGCATTGTAGGTTGAAGTTGCCTTTATAACTATGAAGTTCAGCATTTGAGTAGACGTATTCATCCCTTGCCCCATGGTCATTGGGAGTTGGATAGTGTCTTCCACTTTTGATTCCACCCCATTGAATCCGTACATGGGCATATTTGAGGGTGTTAACTGAGAATCAGTGTAACCCATCTTGGTAAAAGCATCGTGGAACAAGATATCCACTGAAGCTCCATTGTCGACTAGGACTCTCTTTGTTTCGGAATTGCCAATCACATGTATGATGACTAGAGGGTCATCGTGGGGGAACTTCACCTCTTCCAAGTCTGAATCATCAAAACCTATTGACACTTCTGTTCTGGCACGCTTCGGTGCTTCTCCAACCACAGTCATTACCTCTCGAGCATAAGCTTTTCTTGAGTTTCGGGAGGACCCAGCAGCAGTTGGCCCTCCGAATATCATGTTGATGAATGGCCCTCGGGGCTTAGGGTTACGAACTTGGTCGTTGTCCCTTCGATCGTAATCCTTCCTTTCATAGTTTCCTCTTTGACTCCCTTGATTTCCATCCTTAGTGAATTTGCTGAGTTTTCCTCTTCGTATCAGAAATTCGATCTCATCTTTCAATTGCCTACAATCGTCGGTGTCGTGACCGACTTCTTTGTGGAACCGACAGAACTGATTTTGGTTCCGTTTGGACATGTCAGCCCTCATTGGCTTCGGCCATCGGAGATCCTCCTCCTTAGTTATCTCCATCAGAATTTGACTCCTGGGAGTGTTCAATCTTGCATACTCCGTAAACTTTGGCCCAAAATTGTTTCTCTTGGGTGGAGAATCAGAGTCCTTTGACGTTCTGGGAAACTTTTCCTTGACGTCGTACTCCTGAGTTTCTTTTCTTTTCTTTGAGTTTCCACTACTGCTAGCAGTGGGTTCATACTTTCTCATACTTTCTTCAGCCTTGATATACTTTCCGGCTCTATCTTGGAGCTTCAGCATGATCTCGGGTGGATGTTTAGCTAACGACCTTTTGAAGTGGTCATCAGTAGTTCCTTGTTGCAGGGCTATCATAGCCACTCTGTCCTCTAAGTCCGGGACTTTCAAAGCCTCCCGAGTGAATCGATTGATGTAGTCCCTTAGGGCTTCATTCTTTCCTTGCTGGATTGTCATGAGTGATGCAGAGCTTTTCTCATGCACCCTTCCACTAATGAAATGATTGATAAAAGCTTTGCTTAGTTCCTTGAAAGACCCAATTGAGTTGGGAGGAAGACGGCTATACCAACGTTGGGCCATGTCTGCCAAGGTTTGTGGAAACACCCTACACTTGACCGCATCGTTGGTTGACTGCAACAGCAGTGCATTGGAGAAGGTCCTTACATGATTTGCGGGATCTCCCGTTCCATCATAGGCTTTGATCGAAGGCATCTTGAATTTTCTGGATATAGCCGTTTTCATGATGTCTTGAGTAAACGGTGGTGTAGGATCATCAGGATCTCCTAGGGGCAACAAAATACTAGGATCACCTCTTGGGGCTTCGGCCCTCTTGGTTCTCCTTGCCGGTGGATCCAAGTTGATTATCGGGATCCCTTCAGTCGTTTGGCCTTGAGATTGAGCGGCCTCCTCATCAGCAAGGAGTTTCTTGAGTCTTTCAGTCTCTGCCTCATGGGCTGCAATTTTCTCCTTAGTAGTTTGGGGTTGATCCCGATTTGTCTGGGAAGAACGTCTCCTTCTTGGGGCGACATCCTCCCCAGTTGTATAACCCTAATCCTCGGTGTATAGGCCCGAGTAATCTTGAACGAAAGGGGTCTGACGAGTTTGTTGATTTTGGGGTCCCAGACCTTGAATATAAGGGGGCACATATGCCTCATGGTGGATTGGATTAGTTCCACTACCGCCCGTCATGGGTCGAGGAGGCATGCCATAGCTTGGCATCCCCAAATTCTGATTCGCGTATTGAGGGAGATCAATAGTATGGAGTTGAAGGTTTCTCGGTGCATTCATGATGAGTGGAGAAGTCGAGATTGGTTGCTGGTGAACGGTCTCTTGTGGATTAGATCTATGAATGACCATCTGCAGGGGATTCGTCCTTTCAACCAAAATTGGGATTTTCCTTCCTTGAGTGTTGGTGGGGATATTCGCCCCTTGAGTGTCAGTAGTCGGCGGTGGTTGATCAGCCTCAGAGGTGATAGGACGATCCTCAAGAGTTTGAGTATCCCGAGCTGTTCTTCGTGTGTTTACCATGGTTGATGTTGTCTTCCCACAAACGGCGCCAAATGTTGTGGAATAAAAAACTTGTTTGTGAATTAATTGCTAGGGTTTGTGAGCTTCGAGCTTTAATGGCTGCACTTGTGTTTCGAGACTAAATCGGTACTCACAAGATGCCTACGTATCTCAATTATTACTGAGAATCAAGCCAATAAAACGTAGTTCTTGGTGTTGCCCTCGGGGCTATGGCGGCAGGGGCACACCAAGGACGTAGTGACTTGTATGTCCTTATTCGATGATGAAGTCTAAAACGTTGTAGATGACGTATGAAGTTGTGTCCAAAACGTAGTTCTGATTGTAGGACCAGGGTCCTTATATAGGCGTCTAGAGCCTAGTATTTATGGTATGTTTAGGAGTCTTAGCGAATAAGTCTCCTTTTTTATATTGGATAAACATTGTATTTCTTGTTGGAGAATTCGTTTCCTTGTTGATAAAGGCTATGACTCATTAATTGCCTTTAATTGGGATTCCGGATCCTTCTTTGATGAATTTACCATATTTTGAACTCTTTTTATGAGCTGTATATTTTCTCTATTCATTAATTACGAAATTAATGAATAATTAGGGTGTCGGACCTTAAATATCGGTCTTTCCATTGACTTGTCAATTATATTTCTATAATTACTTTTCTGACCATATCATACTATTTTTATATGATTTTATTATAAATAAGTAAGGATTGCACTTCATATTTTTGGAAAACAGAGATTTTAGAGATGACAAATATAAAAGGTATTATGTTTTAATTTAAAGATAATTGCCATGATATTTTTGAAAAATGAGTAGATTTTGTTAGAAAAAAAATATTTTAATTATAAAAGTCAATCATCTAGTTACTATTTTTATATTTTTTTATTATTTATTAAATATAATAAAACACCAAAAACCAAAATTTTTAATGTTTCGGCTTTAATAATATAGTATAGATATCAGTTAAGAGTCAATTTTATTTTGATAGACATAATTTATACCAAATTTCAGAATGATTTTGAAATCAACAAATTTGTGTGGCTAATTTTTGTACTGAGTTTCAAATCACCAACTCTAATTTCATATTTTTAAATCTATGACCATATTTTACATCGGATTTTTTTTTGACGAAATGCAATTTCATTACTCCAAATCATGCTGAATACAATTTCTAACATTAACTGGAACAGAACTCCAGTCAAAAGTACGATCAGGGTACATATGCGACACATGAGCAAGTTCGTGTGCCGGCATATTCGCAGATCGTTTTATAAAATACAACTTAAAGTTGTTTGTCCCCCTTATTAACTCCCTACATTCTTTGATCACATGTCCAAGTCTTGATTGCATAGGGGATGTGCTTCTAATCATCTGGACTACCACCAAGCAATCAGATTCGACAGTGACCGTAGACCATCCCATATCTTTCACCCAGCTTAAAGCTTCCTTTACTGCAATAGCTTCTGCCAGCGTAGGATGCATTACTTCTGAATAGCTTTTAGTCTTAGCTTGGAGCAAATAATCATCCTGAACACGAGAAATAAGGCCTATACCTGAAGCTCCCTCATCCGCAAAAATTGTTGCATCAACTATGATCTTTACTTCGTTCTGATGTGGCTTGACCCAGTAAATTGCACCATCTCCTAACACATGAGGCTGAAGAGATGCTACGAAGGTTCTACACTGAGTCCCTGTCTACTGTGAAAGATACTCCCACGCTTTAGCAACAATTCTCATGATTGGTCAACGTTTTTTATTCCAAACAAAGTCATTTCTTGATCTTCAAATCGACCAACAAAGAGTAATGATTTTGGCTTTGGCGTTTGTTGACTGACCTGTTAAGGTGTGTTCCAACCAAATTGAAAACTCCATATTGCCATTTGTAACAATGCTTGGGTTAAATACCTGCCAACACATAGCTGTTGTTTTACATTGAACTAGAGCATGACTGATTGATTCCACCTCCTCATTACACATCGGGCATACATTGTCAATCTGCACGTGCTTAACTTGCAGCTGAGCTTTCGTTGGAAGACAGTGATTGACAGCTCTCCATATGACACTAAGCACCTTTGGGGGAGCTTTAATGTTCCACAACATCCTCCAAAACACCATGTTGACTCATATACTCCAGTCTCCTGTCTGTCGTTGGAGAAGCTTATAGGCGCTTCTAACTGAGTATTGACCAGAGTGTTCTAATTTCCAACACAAAACATCCCTTTCAAGCTCTTGTTCTATGGTGGTGTTGACAATACATTGTTGATCTCTCTCGACAAAAATGTCTCTAATAATATCGAGATCCCATTCCTTGGTACCAGTACGAAGCAATGAGGCCACTTTTTGATTCACTATCGAAGGAAAGTCAGTGCTAATATAATGGTTTTCCTCACTGGATAACCAAGGTTGGTACAATATTTAAATGTCTTCCCCATTATCTATCCTCCAATTCGACCCTGCACTGATAACTTTCCTAGCTTCAAGAAAACTTCGCCAGATAAAGCTAGGGCTGTTACCTAAGCTGGCTTCCAAAAATTTCATATCTGCATAGTACCGAGCTTTATAAACAAGGGTCACCAAACTGTCCTCATTCGTGATAAGACGCCAGCAAAGCTTCCCTAACATAGCTATATTGAAATCACGAAGGTTTCCGAACCCTAACCCTAGCCATTATGTCCCATGACATCCAGCTGATTTTAGAACCATTTTTCGGGGAAGTACTCCAGAAAAACTTGGACATACATTTCTCTATCTCACGAGTAAGTTCCAGTGGAAGTTAGAAGACATTCATCGCAAACGACGAAAGAACTTGGGCCATCATTTTGATTAGAACTTCTTTTGCTGGTTTAGATATCTTATTTTCATTCCACCTTTGAACACAAGTTTTCACCTTATCTCGTAAGTAGCCAAAAACCACATTTATTACATCGGGTTTTAAACTTGATTATAAATCAAGAAATATCAAAAACTAAAATTCAACTTTATCACATGACACAAACAATAAATTAATAATTAAAAATTAATATGATGATATATAACAAAATCATAATTTCAAGTTGGATACAAAATAGATCACTAAACTGCAGATTCACAAACTGGAGTATAAACTCATATCCCAACAGCTTGGGCCCAGATAAGGCCAAATTATCAAATTCGGTGGGCTGACATTAATACACCAAATTCCAAACTCGACCCAGAAAACCCAATTACAAATCAACCACACTTCACTCTCCTTGTTTTTTAATCATTTACAGAAAGTAAACCAATACTGACTTTCATATAACACAGTTACACACACAAATCACATATCTACAATTCCACATCATCATCATCTTCACACACAAACGCACACAGTCTCTCTCTCTCTCTCAATCTCTCTCTCTCTCTCTCAATCTCTCTCTCTCATGGCTTCGAATGTATTCACACAATTCAAATACTCAGACAGCTTAACAGTAGTAGGCATCTCAATCTGCACAGCAATCGTCTGCGAAGCCATCTCATGGCTCTTAATCTACCGCACCAACTCCTACAAATCACTCAAATCCACCATTGGCAAGGCCTCCAAGAAACTCGAAACCATGAAAACCAACCCCACCGCCCCGAAAATCTCGGCGAAAAAATCGAAGACCAAGAAAATCGACCGGGTCGAGACGAGCCTCAAGGAGTCGAGTCGCGATTTATCACTTTTTAAGTTCAAGTCCGGCGCCGTGGTGGCGCTTGTATTGTTTGCTGTGTTTGGATTCTTGAATAATCTGTTCGAAGGCAAGGCGGTTGCGAAATTGCCGTTTGTGCCGATTAAATTAGTGCAGAAAATGAGTCATAGAGGGTTACAAGGGGAGGATTTCACGGATTGTTCGATGGCGTTTTTGTATTTCTTGTGTTCGATTAGTATTCGGACGAATTTGCAGAAGTTTTTGGGGTTTTCGCCGCCTCGTGGATCTGCAGGAGCTGGATTGTTTCCGATGCCTGATCCCAAGACTAATTGAGGGGAAGGCGAATTTATGGTAGTTTGATTAGTAGTTTTTATTGATTGCATTGTTGTTTCGGATGATTGCAATAATATATTCAATGTAGTTGAATTGTTGATCATTTTAGGCTTAAAATGAGCTTTGTGTTGTTAAATTCGAGTAGTTTTGCTTCTATCAGTTTTCTTTGCATTTTACTGTTTTATCGATCTTACTTGCTTCTCTGACTGCGTGAATTGAAATGTACTTGGTCTATAAAGTATCCAATGTGGTTGTTGAATTATTGATCTTTTCTGGCTTAAAATGATCACTAACTTCTTTTCTTGAATGAATAGATTCATGTTTAGTTAGAGTAGTTTTGCTTTTATCGGTTTTGTTTGTCTTTTATTGGTATTGTTCTCTGCCTGACTGATGGACTTGAATCAAAAATGTACCATGAGTCTATAAATAAAGTTTTTGTGGTCGGTTTGTGTTTAATGTTCGTCTAGGATGATATAGTAAGTCAAAGATCCAACCACTAGTCGAGAAGGTTCATCTCTATGGCTATAGTTTATATAGCACTCTATACAGGGTCTCTGTTGTTATAGTTGCAAAAAACAAGTATCCTTATTACTCTCCTTTCCCTTTCTTTTTTTATTATGCATGGTTCTTTGTGATTTCTGTAAGAGTATTATTTGTAGTTGTTTGCAACACATAATATACCTGAAGTTGAAGTGTTGATGGGGGAGAAGACTAGTGTTCGATCAATTTGCTCTTCTTTTTTTCTGTGCAGAGGAATATGCACAGGGCTAGTATTTGAATATCATATTATTCAACATTTGTATCTCCTTTGACCATATTAGTTCCCTACCTCTTTTCTTTCTTTATGAACTTCTTACTTCTTTACTGTCTGGGCTTGTTACATATGTGAACATGTATTCTTAGGATGATTGTTACACCATTAAATAGTGCTGTTTAGATATGTTAACCTGCATTCCTAAAAAAATGGTTATTTTGCCGAAGAAATCTTTGATGGGCCCTGCAAAGTTTGCGAGCTTGCAGCTAATAGCTAGTGACAAAGCAGGGTAATGTGTTATGTATTCTCGATTCTATCCTTGCACATCTAAGCTAAACCTCAATATCAGGTCTGTAAGGTGGCTCTCTTTCTGGCATTCCCTTCATCCCAAGAATATTTTTTTCTTAAGTTTTAAATGTTTTTTCTTATGAATGAGGAGTATGCTGAATGCTTATTACATTTGACACGTGCTTGGACATGCATGGTTAATCTGCAATGATGGTGCTTGACAATACATGAAGAAATTTTGCAACATATCTACTCAACTATGTATGTAAACCTAGTATACGAACCAATTTGCATAAGTTTTTGGGGATTTTTTCCACCTCGTGGTGCTGCGAGAGCTAGATTGTATCTGATGCCCGATGCCAAGACGATTGAGGGGGAATGGGGGATGCTGTGACTGTGAGTATGTGAATTTGGTTGTACTTTGTTGTATTTCTTAACTGTTGTCGGGATTTTGAGGTAGTTTGATTTGTAGTTTTGGGTGAATGCAATTAAATGTCCAATGTAATTGTCGAATTAATTATCTTTGCAGGCTTAAATGAGCTTCGTGTTCAATTTTTCGAAAAAAATGGACCTTAATATCACAATTTGGAATTAAATGGCCTAAAATTTTCTCTTCTACTTATATATATTAAATGGCGTCTAAGGGCAAATTCAGCCTAAAAAATGGTTGTGAAATTACAATTTTACCCTTATTTGTTGAAAAATTACAAAAATGCCACTTTCTATGAGTTATGCCAAAAATTAATTAATTTGTGTGCTCATTAAGAATCAAACCCTTGACTTTCTCTTAGCAAGTTCATGTCTTAATCACTGTGCTAAGTTAACATTTGATTTGTAATTTAGAATTCCTATTAGGTAAACCACATGATCTCCTTTTATTCTTTTCATAATTTAAATTTTAAGTATATACAAGTATACGCAGACCAATCAGGGATTTTAAAAAAGAAAGAAGCAAACTGACTGACCACCTTCACAACCTTCTCCCTTCTGTCCGGTTTCCGAATCTTCCGATCTGTTTTTCTCAATACTTACTGACGGACTTACATCCACGGAGTGAATTATCTAGGAAGAGGCTTCGCCGACTGAGAATATTGATGTTGACTTATATTATTTATATACCATTATTTTTGTTTTCGTAGTTTTATATATAACTACATATCCGATCATGTTTGTAATTTTTTTTTTATACATGTTTCTTTTCAATTAAAAAATACCAATTATATTGTTAATTGATATAATTTATATTTATTCGAACTGATCAAGTATTTATACATAAAATATAATAATAAAATTTTATCTAATATAAATTACATATTAGATACAAGAATCTCATTATTCGTTAGTTAATATTTTTTAAATTAAGAAAGTTAGCGTTGATATTTATCATTAAATTATGAAATAATTATTATACAATTTGTTCGTCTCATTCATAATTTTAAGTATATAGAACGTTGACTTATATTATTTATATACCATTATTTTTGTTTTCGTAGCTTTATATATAACTACATATACGATCATGTTTGTAAATTTTTTATTATACATGTTTTTTTTCAATTAAAAAATACCAATTATATTGTTAATTGATATAATTTATATTTATTTGAACTGCTCAAGTATTTATACATAAAATATAATAATAAAATTTGATCTAATATAAATTACATATTAGATACAAGGATCTCATTATTCGTTAGTTAATATTTTTTAAATTAAAAAAGTTAGTGTTGATATTTATCATTAAATTATGAAATGATTATTATACAATTTGTTCATCTCATTCGTTTGTTAACAGTTTTATTTTCAAAATGTACACTCCTTTATTTTTATTTTTCCAAAAGATATATTATTCTTTACAACTTTAATAAATCTCACATGTCACTAATTTGTCCATTTTTTATCATTCCTTCACCGTTCACATCTTTCACAAAAAATTGATTTATAATGCGAAAATTTAGTGTTTGATTTAATTTTTGATACACGAAGTTACACGAACACGAAAATAAATGATAAAAATGTATAATGTCTTAATGACATGTATTGTAAACTTTGTGATTATACAACAACCGCTCATATATATATTATGTATACTTCCGCCAAAAAAACCTTAACTCTCAATTTTTAGTTAAGGGGTTGTCATTAACCAAAAAGTTGGTGATAAGACCCCTCTTTATTGTTTTCTTTTGATTTCGTTTTCGATTTGTATAAGTCTCTCTCATTATTGAGAGTTTTAGTACCCCGTTTAGTGGATGTTCTCTACCCATTCTTCGGGTTTGTTCTCTCTCCTTGTGAGAGATTGGTTTGTTTTAGTATCCGGGATTGTAGATTTGCAGGATTTATAATAGTGGTTCATTGATTTGGATTGTATGGAGTCGCAATTATGATTAATTGTTCGAATACGTATTGACGGATTAGATATATATATATATATATATATATATATATATATATAGGGTAAGGTTCAATGGAGACCCTCCTTATCAAGAGACCCAAGAGACTAGATCCTGACCATTCATTAAACATATTTTTAATAAATTATATAATACATAGCAAATGGCAATCCGGTAAATATGCACAATCATTAAGTATAGTTTCAGTGTATTGTTTTTGAAATTGTACGGTTTGTAATATTTTAAACATGGGAAGAGAGTAATCAGCATATTTGATTGAAGATTTTAATTTTTCTATTTTTGGAAATGAATCTTTGATTGAACTTTTACTCTTAATGAAATAACAAGTACAAAAATAAAAATGAAACGAAGGTTTCATTCTGCAAAACCTAGAAGACAGATGCAAGGTACAGTTCCTTTATTTTACTTCTATACATTTTATATTTTAACAATGAAACACTTAATAGAATCGAATAACTAACCGAATCTATGTTTTAGAAAGGAGGATTATGGATTCATTAATTGGCAATACCAGTTTTGTCAGAGAATGTTGAAGGCAGTAACGAGAGAAGGTAGTATTCATTCATTTTCGATTTTTACATTGCAACTATAATAAACAAAAACACCTAGTAGAATCGGAACACTGAACAGAAGCTATGTTTTCTCCATGCAGTAATTTTGTTGATTCAACGTCAATACCAGATTTGTCAGATAAGGTGGATGAAACACGTTCAACAGTAACTTTACAACGAGGATTACTGTATGGGATATTGAAGTCTTTGTCTGATGTTCAAAAGAAGTGGATTAACGATACTGGATTTGGTTCATTGTTGAAGTTTGGTACAAAAGAATATCCTTACGAGATATTAAGTTTCAGTTAACTACTCTCCAACTTGATTACTAATGATGTTAAGATTCATCAAGGTACTTTTTGTAAGATTCACTAAGTTGTTCAGTTAAGATTTATTAAAGTGTTCCATTAACATGTCAAGTTTCCGTACCGTGTTTTATAGGATATAGAGTACGCTGATATCCTTAATTATGTTCTCATAAAATCTCCTTTGTGTTTTGTGAATGATACTATTTTAATTAAATCTAGACTCTTCCTACACAGAGGACTCTTATGGTGTGAGAATTCACTTGTTCAACTTCTAACATTTGTACTTTTATTTGTCTAAATTTTTTTGTATGCTTTACAATAAGGTTCAATTAAGTGTTGTTTTAAGTATATAACTTGTATGTTTGTGTGAGCATGTTATACTAACAAAATCCTCTTGAATGTGTATACTATTTATCTAGATCAGGAGTCACGCATTTACTATGAGCTTGTAAATTTTGACAAAGAGAAGGAATTATAGGATGAACACGGAGGAGAACATTAAACGCCTCTAATAACAAAAAGAAGATGATAATGCATGCTTAAGGCTGATGAATATGCAAAGGCCTCAAAGTGCTATAATAATCCTGCCAAGTATATAAAGTATGAAACCACATTTGGAGAAGAGGAGACAAAGCACGCCAAGACATTGAAGGTGACTTGCAATCTCAATAATGCATCTTGCAAACTGAAAAGGATCTTAAAGAAGTAGGGATCCTGCTTACATCAACCTTATTGATCTATATTTGTTAGAGTATGATATCAGAAAGTTCTTGAAATTGATCTTACAAGTAGAGATATGAAGCTTGAGTACAAGGTTCTGAAGGAGAGTGTAAAAGTAATAAAAAAAATGTCCAGTTCTATTGGAATATGTTTAGCAACATGAAAGTTGGTGCATTTTGATACATATTAGATAGCTTCCAATGAAGCAAAACTGCAGAACTGATAACAAGGACATCAAGGCACAAATGGATCGTATATTAGAGTTCTGTGATAAATGTCATTGTGATGCATCTAATCATTTTGGTGATTACGTGTCTTTGACATTAACTTTTGATCCATAAAAACTAAAAGGATCTTCGGAGTTTCTTATTTTGATATGTTTTGTCTAAAATTTATTGGGGTATTCCTAGAAAATAAAATTTATGGTTTTTTTTGGTTCTGATAGGTGTTCTTATAGTAAATTAAAATTTTAATGTGTTAAGAAAATACAAAAAAATGAAAATTTTAAAAAAATGATAATTCTAAGTTTTTTATAAGAAAAAAAAAATATGAAGACTAAACAGTAATTTTTAAAAAAAAATCCAAACTCTAAATTTAATATAAAAAATGAATACGCCAATTTTTATAAAAAAATAAATATTTTAAACCATACATTATTCAGAATATTACTCTTAACCAGTTAAGAGAATCTGGTAAAAATTAAAATTTTTACATATTTTGTAAAAAGTACAATAGTGAATTTTATTATATTAAAATAACATACAATTTTAAAATCTACTCTGAAACACTTAAACGCATATTAATAAAATCTTAATGTGCCTTTTGCTTAAGAACAATTGAAAAATAAAATCTCTATTTACTAAATAATATTAAAACAATATTAAAATGTTAAAAACCTCAAAATATTAAAATATTAAGATAAATTGTACTAAAATACTTAATACAATATCCTAGTTTTTTTTGTTTTGTAAAGGAGTATACTGAATTTCATTTTTCCAAAATAAGATATTTTCTTAAAATTACTCTAAAACATTTAACCGAATCTTTAAGATATTGTTAGTACATATTTTTTGTGATATATAAACTTTAGAAATTCATATACAATAGTAAAAACAAAATATATTTTTATATATTTTGCAAAAATAGAATATTGAATTTCATAAAATTATAATAAGATACATCCTCTCAAACACTTAAGAGAATCTCACAAAAAAATAAATTTTTAACATATTTTGTAAAAAGGACAATAGTGAATTTCATTATATTAAAAAAACATACAATTTTAAAATCTATTCTTAAACACTTAAACGCATATTACAACATTTAACAGAATCTTAATAAAATCTTAATGTGTCTTTTTCATAAGAACAATTGGAAAATAAAATCTCTATTTACTAAATAATATTAAAAAAATCATAGTTAATTTGTTTAATGAATTGAAAGATTAAAAGTTCAAAATATTAAAATATTAAGATAAATTGTACTAAAACACTTAACAGAATCTCGTATTTTTATTTGTTTTGTAAACGATCATATGAATTTCATTTTTTCAAAATAAGATATTTTTTCAAAATTACTCTAAAACACTTAAGCGAATCTTTAAAATATTGTCCGGACATGTTTTTTATGATATCTAGATTTGAGAAATTCATATACAATAGTAAAATAATTAAATTTTTATATATTATGCAAAAACACAATAGCATGTTTTATTTTATATTATAATAACATACATCCTCAAAATAATTAACGGAATCTTAGATAATCTTAAAAAATCTTAAAGTACTTTACATTTAAAAAGAATTGAAAACAAAATATAATCTTTATTTATTAAATAATCTTAGAAAGTAATATATGTTAACTTATTTAATAAATAAAAATAGTAAAACCCCCAAGTATTAAAAATATTCTACTAAAACAATTAAGAGAATCTTATAAAGTCATAAAGAATACTTTATAAAACACTAAAATTAACAGATTCTATTAAGTGTTGTACGTGGTCATATATGTTGAAAAAAATATTGTCACATGAAAAATATAATATATTTTACAAAAAGAAATGGTACACGAAAATTAAAATGGTAGTTAAAAAGTTTATTCAGACAAGATTTTCTTAAGTGTAAAATTCGCAATATTAAAAATATTGTATTAAAATATTTAAGAGAATCTCGTAAAAAATAATATTTTTCAACTTTTATAAACAATTAGATTTTAATTTTTCAAAATAAGTTATTTTCTCACTGAAGCACTTACAAAAACCTTTACAATATTTGTAGTATGTCTTTTATAATATCTAAATTTTAAAATTCATATACGAATCTTATAATAAACATTGATTAAAAAAAGGTTAAATCTCTAAATGTAATATTAAGACTAAAAACGTCAATTTCTATAAAAAAAAAACAAATATTGTAAACTATATATTATTCAAAGTATTACTATTAAATAGTTATTAAGAGAATCTCGTAAAAAAATAATTTTTTACATGTTTTGTAAAAAAACCAATAATGAAAGTTTATTATATTTTATTAACATATCATTCTTAAAATCTACTCTAAAACACTTAAGCCAATATTAACATTTACGAGAATGTTAATAAAATCTCTAAGTGTCACAATTGAGAAATAAAATATGTATTTATTAAATAATATTAAAAAGTCATACATTAACTTGTTGAATTAAAAGATTCAAACCTCAAACTATAAACATAAATTATAATAAAATACTTATTTCATTATATATTAACATAACATACATTCTCCAAAATAAGAATCTTATATCAAATCTTACAACACTTAAGATGTTTGTATTTGAAAACAACTAAAAAGTAAAAAATTTAATTAATTAAACAAAATTGAAAATTCATGCGTAAACTTATTTGTAACACTTTTGAAAATGTGATTTGCAAAGGTCGATAGTTAATTTAACTATATACAAATAACATACATTCTCAAAATCTACTATAAAACACTTAAGCGGATTTTACAACACTTAAGAAAATCTTAAAATGGCTTATAATTAAAAATAACTGAAAAATGAAAATCTCTATTTATAAAATAATATTAAAAGTCATATGTTAACTTATTTAATGAATTGAAAGATTAAAAACTCCAAATATTTAAATATTCTGCTAAAACACTTAGGAGAATCTCGTAAAAATTATATATATTTTTGATTATGTAAATGATCATATTGAATTTTATTTTATTTCAGCATAAGATATTTCTCAAAATTACTCTGAAATGGTTAAGAAAATCTTTAATATATTTTTAGTACGTCTTTTATAATATTTAAATTTTAAAATTCATATACAGAGCTTATAATAGATATTAAATAAATAAATAATCTAAGCTTATAAAAAAGTCAAATTTCTAAATATACGCTAATTTTTATAAGAAAATTTAAATATTTTAAACTATAAATTACTCTTAAATAGTCTAGAAAATCTCGTAAAAATTTAAATTTTTTACATCTTCTGTAAAAAGGACAATATTGAATTTCATTATATTAGAAAAACATACAGTTTTAAAATCTACACTCAAATACTTAAGCTAATATTACAAGAGTATCTTAATGTGCCGAACAATTGAAAAATAAAATCTCTATTTATAAAAAATATAAGAAAAAGCATACGTTAACATGTTTAATGAATTCAAAGATTAAAAATCTCATAATGTTAAGATAAATTGTACCAAAACATTTAACAGAATCTCGTTATATATTTTTCGTAAACCATTATATTGAATTTCATTTTCAAAATAATATAATTTCTCAAAATTACACTGAAACACAAAATTGAATCTTTATATATCATAAAAAAAGACAAATAATAAAATTTTCAATATCATACATTCTTAAAATCAACTTTTAAATGACCATCATTAAATTCTATTAAGTGTTTTGTATAAAAAATCATATATTTAGAAAAAAAATCATATATTTTAAGCTACACATTATTAAGAATACATGACTCTTAAATACTTATTTATTTTAAAACTTATTCCAATACTTTTAGTTATTTAAAAAATATTAAAACGTAAATAATAATAATAAAATTCGTGCATTGTTTATAAGCTAGTATAAGATTATAATCAAACATTTAAGAATCTCACAAAGAAACACTTAAAGAGAATTTTGAAAAATAAATATTAATTAAAATAAATAAAATAATGAAACACTTAAGAAAATCTCAACATAACTTCTTAAAAAATCTATAATGACATTTATATTACCAAAAAAGCAATAACAAAAATTAAATTTTCAGCAAATTATTGATCTAATAATCTAATAGAAGTTTCAAATTTCAAATTTTAAATCAATTTTATCTAATTATAAAAATATATTTTTAAAGAATATCTTTGTTATATTGAGATTCTCTTAGGTGTTTCATTATTTTAGATTATCTTTGTTATATTGAGAGTTGTTTTGTTAATGCACTGATTTTCTTGAACTAGATTAAAACAAAGGTAATAGAATCTCTACACATCTTGCAAATTCAAAAAATATTTAAAAAATGATTTATAATGTTTGTGTAGTGCATTATAATCAAATTAACTAAAACTGTAAGAATAAAATAGTTGATAGAGATTCATATATGGCATGTGTACGGTTAACAAATGACAAAAATTTAGAAAATCTTTTAAAGACATATGGTAATGAATCTTAGAAAAACGTATTATTAACAATAATATAAAATGTATTTTTGTGGAAATCTGTTAGCGTGAAAGGCGTGGTTATGATTTTCAGTCCATGGTTGATATACAATTTAAATGCATTTTTCATATCAGTAAATACTAATATGAATCTGGTGAAACCTTGATATCAGAACAACTAGAAAACAATAACAATTGTAACAAGATAATTGGTGCAGTGTAAGATTAAAGACGTGGACAAAGTGAATTAGTGTTACAAACAGAAACAGAAGTATTATGAATGTAGATCAATGTTGTAAGAACACTAGCAAGAACCCTGGTTTGGTGTGACATTAACACTTTCAAACCATCATCAATAGCAACAAACTCAAATGTATTATTCTGCTAAATGTTTTCAAAGTTCAATTGGAAAGATCATATAATCTTAAAAAAACATATTAAAAAGCGTTACTTGCTTTTAGGATTATCTTTTTTTTTTAAAAGGAGATCGTTTTAAGAATATGTAATAAGATCTTAGTCCTGATTTACTAATACATTCTTTCCTGTAATATGCACCTGGAGTTTTTAAGGTGTTCCTATGATGTTGGTTATTGTTGATGTATTAGCTAAATTTCCAAATCTAGAATACATGATGTAAATTTTGAATTTTAAATATATCCATCAATTTGGGAATTAGGTATAATGTTACTTTCTATATAAAAAATATGTCAG
The DNA here is from genome assembly GCA_030848705.1 of Heracleum sosnowskyi. NCBI lineage: Eukaryota > Viridiplantae > Streptophyta > Magnoliopsida > Apiales > Apiaceae > Heracleum > Heracleum sosnowskyi. The sequence goes on from CM061243.1 coordinate 125,390,951, forward strand.
ACAAAATATAATAAAATCAGCTCAAACTTTTGTTGTATGTCATTCTTACACCGTGTTGATCTGTATTCTTAAAAATTATAAAAGACGTATATCTTGAAAGGAAAATGAGTTCATTCACGAGGCCAGGACCAGGTGTACTCAAAATTAATGTTTCCGAGTACTCCCATGAATCAATAAGATGCGGTTCTGCTATGAGAAATATCACCCATGGAATGGCGTATGAATATGAATTAACAACCAATATAACATGTTTAGAATCTGCATGCCACTTTATACAGAATCTGCATGCCACTTTATACAGAATCTGCATGTTTAGAATCTGTATACTACGAAATCACATTACAGAGTGGAAAAGAAGTCCAAAATGTAGTGAAATACGTTAATAACATGTTTAGAATCTGCATGCCACTTTTTGAAAATACAATAAATTTTATGATACAACATAAAGAACAATATACTACCTCGTTGTCGTTAAGAACTTTAAATTATATACTAGTTGAATGCTATCAAGAACACTTTTGAAAACACCTTCCAGAACACCTCTCAGAACACCTTTCTGCATTATATACTGATAAGAATGTTTTAATCTGATTTTATTATAATACATAATAAAAATTATTAGAATTGATTATAAGAATTAAATTGATAACTGATAAATAAAAAGTGTAGAGTTGACCATAAATCATATCTCATCAAATCTTTACAAATATGGTAATAAATTAACATCTAATTAGATCATTACAAAAATGGTAATAAATTAAAAATAATACGTATGTTTTTTTTTTTGTATTTTTTTGTAACCCAAATACTACCCTTATACTATTTATCAACTAATATACACTTATATTTGTACAAGATCCAGGCCGTCGGATTGAAAAGTAATGGACGGTAATGATGAAGGGTCTCTCGGTCTCTCCCTAAGTAAGGGTCTCTTTTGAACCTCCCCCTATATATATATATATATATATATATATATTGCACGACTACAACAGATTGTTAGATTGTCTCTCTAAAAAGGCTGCAAACTTCAGCGATATGAACGAGTGATGTGCCACAATGAATGATTTGCTCAACAATCATAGCTCGGGGTGAAGAAAATTCTGATTTGATCTATTTTATTACGTGTTTGTTCTATTTTGATTATTTTTGTAGATGTCGTATGGCCGTTTATTAATGAATTACTTGATTATCAAAAAAATTATTATGTATAAGATATAAAAAATTAAGAAAATTTGTAATATATCTTAAGATATAATCTCACATACATGATTATCGTTTTTACAAATATACTTTTATTACATTAAAATCACATGAGTTTACAAACATCTATGTTATACACGAACAATTATGCTACAATAATTATTTATATTACACTTAATTGATCATTTTAATAAATTTCATTTCACGACATTGAAAATTTAATTATTATTTGAGAAATTAATAATAATAATAATAATCATGTGATTATTATCATATAGATATATTGATCCAACTTTTTAAACCTGATCAAATTATAAAATATTTGGTTCATGAAAACGACATACAATATTATAAAATTAATATACCAATATAAAATAAAGTTGAAATACTATAATTTAATATTTATTTAATTATAAAATTATTTCGAAGAGGCTGATTTGTGCGAAAATTATTTCTGTATATGAATAGGCCCGTGCATTGCACGGGCTTCTACGCTAGTTGAATAAAATAATTTGTTTCCTTTTTCAACAAAAAAATCAAATAGCTCAGCTGGTTGGAGTCCAACTTAAGGTTACGGGGTCGAATATCAGGTACGACATATTTTTTAAAGAAACGCATCAGAACATTTCATTAGAGATAGACGATTGTTTATATTTTATGTTTGTTCGACTTGACTATCTTTGTAGATGTTGTATGGCTTTTCATTAATGAATTAATTTCATTTTTCTTCAAAAAAAAAAACATCAGAACTAGGGCTGTAATCGAGTCGAGCCGAACACTGTCAGACTCGAGTTCGAGCTCGACTAAAAAGTTCGGGCTCGAGTTCGACCGAGCCTATAATTTCAAACTCAAAGCTCGGCTCGTGAAACGTTCGATATATTCGAGCTCCGCTCGAAAGCTCAAATCGATTTCACCAAATATTGACAAAAACTCGAATATGATCGGTTCGGCTCGAGTTCGACTTGATTAAATACATAAATTATATATAAATATTTAATATTTACATAAAAATATATTTATAATATATAAAATTAATATATTAATAAAGGCTCGATTAGGCTCGCGAACCTTACTAGTCGAGTAATTTGAAGCTCGAGCTTGACTTGGTAAAGTATTTGAATAGCTCGAGCTCGGCTCGATTATTATCGAGCCGAATTAGAATATTTTTCGAACCGAGCTCGAATAACGGGTTAAATATCAAAGTGGCCACTGAAGTGAAGACCATATATCATTTTCATCACTGATCTCAACGGGATATCGTCTCAATCACTAAAGTCATCATAAACATCAAACAGATAACTCGTTTACACCCCAAATCACAACATTTCATTAGAGCCCAATAACTCGTGAAAAATGAGTGTTGACTAACCAAAACGAATTTTCAACATGCGTTTATGTTAAAACGCAAATAATTAATACATTTTTTGTGTGAAATAAATGAACATTTTCGTGAATTGTGATATTTTGGATCATTTTTATCAAAATTGTGATGAAAAAAGCCATCACCCTCAATTCAAGTAGCCATCACCCTCGATTCGAGTAGTGTCTTTTTATCGGTTTTCTTTTTCTTTTGTTATTGTTGCAAAAAATAGGTATTCTTGTTGTGTTTTTCATTGTGATTTTTGTAAGATATGACTTATGAGTAGACCAGACAAATTGGATAATCGGTTCGGTTTTGGATCGAATCAATTTTCTATTATGATATATTTGAGTATAGTTCGGATCAGATTTGATTCGGTTTGAGTCTAATTCAGATTAAAATCAGATGAAATTTGGATTAAAATCGGTTGAATTTGGTTCGGATTAAATTTGGTTTGGATCTTTTCGGATCATTACACATTCATTTTTTTTTTAATTTGTAAGACTTAAAAAATACATTATTATTAAATATATTACTTTTTATATAAAATTATGTACTTTTCCAAAAGTATTGATTAAATATTTATGTTATTTTTTACATGAAATTGTTCTAATTATGAATTTTGCTTATAAATTAATTTATTGAATTAAAAGTGGCTTAATATATGTGTCTTATGATCTGTAGAAATTATTACTCAACTAAAACTAAATTCAACATTTATTAAGTTCGAATTTAAATCGGATCCCATATTTTGAATCATATTCGGTTCGAATAATTTTTAATTTTTATAATCATAACTGGATCATAATCGAATCGAATTATTTTCGATTAAATTTTGAATTGATTCAAATCAATTTTCAAATCATTATTAAATTAACTAAGTCGGATATAAGAATAAATTCCATTTTATAAATTTCAGTTCAATTGTTCGATATAGACCATTTTAGCTGGTTTATTCGATATAGACTCATTTTATCAGGTCATCACTCATCAATATTTATTTGCACATTATTATAGTAAATTATCATTTCTTCCCTCTCGACAGGGAGTACTTGTCCGAATTTTGAAGTACTTCTTTCAACATCCTAGTATTCATTTTATTACTAAACCGACTCTAATAACCCAAAATCAAACTGAAAATGAATTCGAACAGTACATTGTTTGGCAGTGGCCCGGACTGGCCACCTTTTATAATAAAATTTAAGTTAATACAGACTACATGTGTAAACCTACCTCACTACCTTCACTAACATTAACATCCTTTAGTTTGCGAGGAAATTTTCTTTTGCACTCCCCACGAGAATAAGAGAAAGATGCCGCAAAACTTGGGAGATTAAACTCAAATATTTCACGTTCATCATTAACATATTTTTTAAAGTGATCATAACTCTCTTCATAGACCAGGCCTGGATTAAGAGCACTTTCTAAATTAATTGAACCAGCGCGGTAAGCGAATTCATTTCCAAGGCTACAGCTCACTGCAAAGCTCGAAGCTACATAAAAGCATGTTTTAGAGTTAAAAAAGGGACACGTGTGTATACTTATCTCACATATCTCAATATTAGCAATAACTAGCAATAAGTACATGTGGTTATTAAAGCAGATTTCACGGCTGATGGATTAAATTCGGGACATCGGGCCTATACAACAAGAGAACATGCATCTTCTTCGCCTTTTACCGTCGTAATTTTTTACGTCTTTTGGTGTCATATGTGGTGGGGGGTTCTTGTTCAAATTCTCTGTAATTGAGTGGAACTCCTAGTGGCTGTTACAAAATTAATTAAGTTAGATCAACTTAATTACGCTCCTGCAACTCATTGAATTGCAACTCATGCTCCTTTGCTTCACCAACAATGATGCAACGAAGAGTTGCAGATGATGTTGTGAATTTTGCAGGTAAATCGTTACTTTTAATGTTGTTCCTTTTAGCAAATTTGAAAACTTGGAATTATAACATGGTATTGAAAATTGTTTTTATTTTTTAAACTAGTTATTTTTCATGAATTCATTACTTTTTATAGTTAGATTTATTATGGAAAGTTTTGACTCACTAACCTAAGCCTAACTTACCATGACTCTAATAATTTGATTTAAAATTTTGTTCGCAGTAGATGCTTATCAGGTGTATGATGCCAAAATTGCCGTTATCGATTTGGGGTATGGGAAAAAACTTAATGACAGGGATATCCAATTGTTTGAAAGGTAATGTAACCATTTGAGATACAATTTTTTCCCCCTATTTCATGTTTTTTATTTCCTAGCATCCTCCGCCATTCATGTGTGTTTCAAATTTTCTTTATGCCGTTTTATTTCTATGTTAATGTAGTTCACCAATTGATCGAGTCATCCACTCCTCCAAATGTAACTCAAAATCTAATACAATGTTATATTCACATAGGTTCTCGTGTGCATCAGTAATTTGTGATGTACGTAGAGTTGTTAACTTCTTTGATATATTTAAGGGTGTTATTCAAAGTGTATGTGCTGGCGCAAAATTGTACACCGCAAAATTTGAGGTGTACAATTTTGCACTAGCACATACACCTTGAATAACACCCTTAAATATATCAAATAAGTTAACAGCTCTACATACACCACACATTACTGATGCACACGAGAACCCATGTGGATGTAACATTGTATCAAATTTTGAGTTACATTTGGGGGAGTGGATGACTCGATTAATTGGTGAACTACATTAACATATAAATAAGACGGTATAAAGAAAATTTGAAACACACATGAATGGGGGGGGATGCTAGGAAATAATAAACATGAAAGAGGTAAAAAAAATTGTATCTCAAATGGTTACATTACCTTTCAAACAATTGGATATCGTTGTCATTGAGTTTTTTCCTATACCTCAAATCGATAACGGCAATTTTGGCATCATACACCTGATAAGCATCTACTGCGAACAAAATTTTAAATCAAATTATTAGAGTCATGGTAAGTTAGGCTTAGGCTAGTGAGTCAAAACTTTCCATAATAAATCTAACTAAAAAAAGTAATGGATTCCATGAAAAATAACTAGTTTGAAAAATAAAAACAATTTTCAATAAGATGTTATAATTCCAAATTTTTAAGGTTGCAGCAGGATTTATATGGGCACATCCTAAATTCCCAAGACCCATCCATTCACCATTAGATCCATAATCAAAAACCTTCCTTGTTATTGTAATTTTTCCCTAACATTTTGTATATAGTAGCTATGAGTAGTAAGCAGAATATTCATTTTCACTCATAATCTCAACATCTCTATAGGCAAATGTCTGTTAACGCTCAAGTCAATTAAAAACTCTGCTCTTAATGTTACCGTCACCAAACATACAACTATAACAACTAGCGTAACCTCCAAACCACAACATCTACTTTCACCAAATTTCATAATCATAATAAAATTAACCAAAGACAACATAACATATAATATCATAACATATAATATCATAGAGAAACAGATTGTAATACGTAAAAAAAACTCTTGAAAAGGTACCATCGAGAAGATCAGTTTGAGCCGAAACTTGCAAACCTAGAGCAAACAAGACGATAACAGTAAAGTACAACAAACGTGTGATACACATTCTTCACAAACACCGGATGAATAGAGAGAGAGAGAGAGAAGTGGTAATACTCAGAATGAACTACAGTTAAACCTCTTTAAAGTAATACCCTTGGGACCGGAAAAAAATATTACTTTACCGAATTTATTACTTTATCGATATAATAATATTTTATTACTTTATCGATAAAGTAATATTTTATTACTTTACCGAATTTTTATGTTTACGCATTACAATACATTATATTTAAAAACAAGAATCAATCACATGCAATTTATTTTGAATGCTATTAGTATTGCTAACATGGCTTGGAATATTGATGTGAAAACAACCACAATTACAATTTGTTTTCGGCATTGCAAGATTCGTTCAGTAGAAAATGATGAACAAGAACTTGGTGAAATAAATGAAGGTATCGAAGGATTAAATGAAGCTATCTCTAATTTACGATATAGAAATGAGATGGATATTGAGCATCTCTTAAATTATCCAAGCGAGAATGATGCGATTATGGAATCACCTAAGGAAATCATTGAGTCGGTAATGAACACTGATGAAGGGACTGATCCTGAACCGGACGATAGCAATGTCATTCCAAGCATGTCATCAAAGGAAACATTTCAAGCAAACAACAATTTGAACAATTACTTGTTACAATACGAGCAAAACATACCATGAGTTATTTATGCTTTACATAAAGTCAAGGATGAGGTTAATTTTGGCTTTGGTGGAAAGAAGAAACAAGCTACTATAGATTCATATTTTAAAAAGAATTGAATTTTGTAACCCATATACATTATATATATATTTATAATTTTGGAATTATTACTTTACATATTAGTTGGGCCCTTAATGACTTTCTAATTTTTTATTATCTTATGCTTTTAGCGAGAATATTACTTTACAACATTGGCCCAAGTTGGGACCGAGGAAATTTATTACTTAAGCGAGATTATTACTTTATCGGATATTACTTAATCGAGGTTTAACTGTATGTAGTTAGAGTAAATACAGAGGAGGCATCAATTTTAAAATCAAAGGCAAATATAGTGTAAAGAAACATCAGAGGTGCGAGAAGGAGAGAGAGAGAGAGGTGGCGCGAAAAAGAGAGAGAGGGAGTGGGGACTGGGGACTGGGGAGTGTAGGTGTAGAATGAAGGGGGTTTGGTCTTATGTAGACGCGTGTTTGAGCATCAAAATTTTTGCGCCTCAAATTATTTCTCTACAAAAATTAATGTAAAAACGGTAAAAAAATATTATAGATATTTTATAAAATAGTAAATAGCATTTTGTGTACTTAAACTATACAACTTCTGCATTTTGTGTACCTAAATTATCAATTGTGCACTTTGTGTACTTGAAGTATGCGAAAACAATTCGTGTACTTCCGTTGTTTATTTATTCAAATGATGCATTTTGTGTATCTTAACTATTAAAATTGAGCAATTTGTGTACTTGAAATTTACTAATATAATTGATAACACATTTTTTATATATATATTTAATTATATGTATATTAATGAAATATCAAAAAATAAATACTAAAAAATAATATGAAGTAAAAATATAACATAACTTGATATAATAGAATTAATAATATTAATTAAAATATTTACTATTTTGACCTATTAAATACATTCAAAAAAATTATATACACAATTTTTACGAAATTTTATTATTATATTGTGTAATAATATTAAATAATGTTTTAAATTTAGTTACAATTAAATTAAATAAAGAATTTATAGTATTTATCCTTAATTTTTTTAATCGTACTTTATATGTTAATATAATTTTTTTTTGAATAATAACTTTCTAAAAAATTATTCAAAAAATAAATTTTTATATATACATGCAAAGTTGAGGTACACAAAGTGCACGTATAAAGTTTAGGTACTCGAATTGATGAATTTTATAAAATTCGAGTACACAAAGTGCACAATTGATACTATAGGTACACAAATTGCAGATTGTGCATACTTGAGGTACACAAAATGCATTTAACTTTTTATAAAATTGTCGACCGAGCATATTTTAAAGATCGAGCATATTTTAAAGAAAAATAAATAATTTAGTGACACAAACCAACGTAACACTTTTTAAAAATATTTGTACAAGTTATTTTGAATCAAATAGTAACACAATATGATTATTGCAAGGAACAAGTCGGAAGCAAATGCAGCCTAAATCGGAAAAACTTATCGACTATACATACATATTTACAAGTCCACACGTTCAAGACGATGATCATGTATGTGAAATGCATATATTACATTTAAAAATACATACATTTAAAACGCGGGATGCATTAATGAAGAAAAGGTACGAGAACTAGGGAGGGGTGAAGGGGGGGGGGTGAGGGGTGAGGGGAGTGAAGTAAAAAAGCATGAACGGGACATATATTGTCTTATTATAGATTGTGGAATCACTTGTTTATAAAAAAATTAATTTCAAATTTTTTTATAATTCATGTAAGTTGTCAACTATTGTATAATTTTATGTTGGGCGCATCGTTGTAGATTTTGGAAATCGGAACAAATCAGTTGAGCTATCGTATAACGATTTATCGATAAATCGAGGATTTATCGGAATTACAAATCGGAACAAATTGAATAAATTTTAATTTTTTAAATATGTTTAATACATTAGTCTTATTTTTAATAAAATTTATCATTCAAAAATAATTCGTAGCGATAAATTGGATTTCAAAAATCGAATCGATCAAATATTTTTAAACGAGAAATTAGAGATTTATTTGATTTTTGAAAAATCAAACAATTTTTAGAATACTGACCGTGTGGTATATAAATAATTGTTTCGAAAATTGATAGGTTTCTTCAAAATTGCGTGCGCCACAAGTAATCTATGTATATTATAATTCCTGAACAATTCTTAAGGGTATAAAAGTAATTTCACTTAAAAATAATATTTACGAAAAGCCACGTCAGCAACAATCAAACAACAGATTTCTCAATTATGCCTAATTTCTTGCGGATAGTTGAATTCAAACAAATCCTGCCAGCCTCTGCTTTAATTCAAAATCATGCCATTATCACTCTACCAGATTCTCACGCACTCTATGGAAAAAATTATGTCTTCAAAATCTTATCTTCTTATGTGTTTTTAGGTTTTCAAGGTTGTGTTTGTGAATGCTTTACAGAAAAATTGTCTTCATCGTCTCGCAATTCACAGGTCTCCATACAAGAAATTCAGTATTTTTAACCAATCATCGATTCTTACGGGTGAGGTGTATCCATTATTGTTCATCACTTTGTGATTTTACTCATCATCTTGCAGTTTACAAGGTATTCTACATATGAATTATCCTCTTGTAGTTTACAAGGTATTCTACATATGAATTATACATATGTGTTGTTTGCAGATTTAGTACATATGACCTGCACACTACCTGTTTGGTATAATGTCTACATGAAAATGATTGCAGTGAAGAAATACTAACAGATATTAATGATTTTAAAATGTGAACATTTATTATATGTGTGCTTAATCGATATATACATAATCCGCATATACATGATTCTACAAATTGGGTAGGGAATGTGTCGTATATGTTGTTTTTATTTAAAGATCCTGTAAGGTTGTATACTGTTAATTTTTAGATAACAAGAAAATATTTTGGACAGTTGCTTACTTGCTTTATCGGACATGAATATCTAACACATGTGTATATTTTTATGTTATGTGAAAGATGGGGTCATGAATTATTATATCTCTGTTTACTCAAATTCTTATACTTTTAGCCGTTTGATCAAAGGTAATAATATTTGCATACTTATTCTCTCATTTCTCATGTTTTCTATCACGATTTGTTCATGTTTTGTTACATTTCTTATATAATTTTAAGGGTTCGCCCCAGAAACAATTCTTATTTGTCAGCTAAACACGATTCTGCCCACTACCCAAAATCGAGTTGGTTTACCCAATGAAACAAATCCTCAAAGTCAGCTTTTGCTCTTTCGTTCTGAAGCTGCACTATTTTTACTATCTATTTTGGTTGCTCACGTAATAAAAACTGTTGGTCCTTGTGTATTGCAGAAGGGGGGGGGGGGGATGAATGCAATACTGATAAAATTCAATCTCAGTTTCAACAACTAAAACTAAGATTTAATGTTATCAATAATATGTATACATTCAAAAACAGTATAATTGAGAAGACAGGATTCACAAAATAAATGTTTAATTTATTTTGCAAAGTGTTGCTACAACCTCAAGAGAGAATTCTTGAGCTTCGATTTTCTTCAAGACACTTGCTTGTCTTCGTTACATGTCTAGAATGAATTGACAGTAGGTATAAGACTAAACCTATCACTATCAGTCACGGGTTTGTGAAGCTGCTGTCATTGTCAAGTGGCAGCTTCTTACAGATTGTCTTACCCATGTGACTTTCCTAAATTGCCAATATGTCAGATATACAATATAACAAAAGCAACCTAGATTCATTCTATTTCCAGCTTAAGCAATTCAGCAAATAAAGACTTGACCTTGCTCTTGAATTGATTCGCTTTTGTTTTGCAGTGCTTGAAGCTTCTGTCGTAGTCTTGCAGACTTGGTGCAGCTTAGGGATACTGCAACACGCCTGTTTCTTGAACATTGAAACTGTCACGGGATTTGACTGAGAAAGATACTTAGAACAAGGGTCTTTCTCGAGATAGTTACTTTTGCCACAAAGCTTGCTGTCACAGGAATGTGCTTTTGGTGACAGTAGGAGTTCCCCGCATAGTGTGCTGTCGAGGTTTCCAAACTTGCTGTCGAGGCTTAAAGTTGCTGTCGCGTAGTCTTCCGCCAATGTTGCTGTCAGAGTGAATATGCTGTCTTGACTTGCAACATTCTGTCTTCTTGTAATCTTACTGTCAATGCTTATGACAGTAACCTTTATTCATGCTGTCATCTAATATGCATTCTTTGAGGCTTGAACACAGAGAGTGAACTTCTTCCAAATTATACAACTAGAATATCATTACATACTGATTACAAGAACAAACTTTGGCTGTGACAGTATGTTCTACTTAATTAAAAATTAATACAAAGTTAAATTGTTCCTATGCTATCACCCATAAATCCCAACAATCTCCCCCAATTTGTTTTTATGGACAATAACACCAAATTTACAATATATGCTGACAACTTAACTAACAAGATCAGAATGGATTTAGAATGTTTACTTAGCTTGAGATTTCCTCTTCTGTCTTGTCACTTCCTCTCTTCTGAGAGCCTCTACCAAGCAGCCTCTTAGACCTTCTACAAGAGAGATTTCAGCAGGTGAGACTGCATCATCTTCTATTTCTTCAACGATCTTCTTGATGGTAGGAGAAATGAGAGAACTAGCATCCCTGAGATTCAACCATTGCTCTTGATCAAATGCATAGCTTCTGAAATGGAGTTCTTCAAGAATGAGCTTGAATCTACTTCCAGGATAAGCATTGAGAGACATCTTCCTTTGCTTGTCCAGCTTTGAGTCTTCTCCTTTTCTCCCTTCCAATAAATTCTCTATTTCATCAGAACAAATCTGCTCCAAGGGATGTATTGAACCATCTACCATATACTGTAAATCCTTCAGAATAGTTGTCTTTAGCTTGTGAAAGCTGCAAACATAGATTTCTTCTTTTAGATACTTCATTCTTAGAGGATTTTCCAGCATACATGATTGATAATTTGGAGCTTCACTTTCTGTCTTGTTGGAGACTTTGCATCTCTCCAATAGTTCAGCTTCCTTCTTATCAAGTTCTGATTGATATTGAGAGTATTGAGAAGATTCAGGTCTTTTGCTTGGCTTGGGTTCCCTTTCCTGAGTTGGTTGGGTTTGCCCTCCTTATGTGGGTAAATCCTTAAACTCATAGTACCAGTGGTATGGTATAGGAGAAGATGGTAGATCAGTGAGAATATCATCATCATCAAAATCTTCAAAATTGTAGCCAAATTTCTGATAGAATTCAGCTTCCCTATCAGCCTGATATTTCAGAATATGTTCCATGACAGGCTTTGGAACATCATCATAGCTTTCCATCAACTCTATCATCCTTTCCAAGTAGAAGAAGTCAATTCTTCTTTTATCTATTTATGTCTTGCTACCACTGATTGATGTGGCTACAAGATCAAAGTCCTTGTTCATCCTGATTGATCTTGATTCTGGCCACCATAGAATGTACTCAGTAACCTCTTGATTAGCATCCAGCTTAATCTCAACACTCTTGATTTCTTTTGATTGCATTTGTTGTACCTTAAGACTGTTGGGAGGTATTGATTGGATTGGCATCTTCAGATTTCTGCCAAATCTAGTGGCCTTTTCCTTTCCTGAGTACTTGTGCTTTCCATGAGGTTTCTGTCTAGAAAACCATGCTCCTACTTTAGCTTTCAGTCTTTTGGGCTTGACAGTAGCTTTGGCTTCATCCTTGACAGAATCTTCCTTGACAGCACCTTTGTCGACAGTATCTTCTATGTCAGCATCTTCTTTGACAGTTTCCTTGTCGACAGTACCTTTGGTGACAACATCTTTTTCTGCATTTATGCAGTCAATAGCACATCTAAGAATGCTTGCCTCCAAAGCTTCCAGTATTCTTGACTCCTCTTCATCTGTTGCACCAGCATCTTTCTTTTCCTGATTAGGAGTTTCTTCATTGCCTTCATTCTGGGATTGAATACCAGTATTCCCAAAATTACTTCCACCAGCATTCCCAGCATTTCCAGAAGCTTCACCACCTCCAACCTCGTCATCATCATCATCATCATCATCATCATCCTGAGGAGGAGGGTTATAGAGACAGCTTCCACCTTGATCATTTCTTTTGGCATTGGCTCTAGAGATTAGTTCCTTCACTCTAGCTCCCAGTGCCTTGTCTCTCAGCACCAGCATTTTGTAGATCTCTTGAACAGCATAAGCTCTTCCTGGATTGGCATTTGAATTGAGTATTCCATCTAACACTTTCAGAATTGACTTGGTTTCCATTCTGGATGGGCTAACCAAATTCATGAAGCTGTTCCTTCTTGTGCCATCCTTAGTTACAGATCTATAGAAAACACTTGGTGGATTTGTGTAGACTTCAGGTAGCTTTTGTGTGAGCAGTTTCTGGATTTGCATATCCAATATTTCATTGAATGGTGTTTGAGTTGCCCTGATCTTTCCCTTCAAGGCACACAACACCTTTGCTGGCAGACTCTGTAATAACTGCATTGTGATGAAATAAGATATGTCAGAAGTGAAATAGATACTTACAGCCCATCTTTTCTCATCATTCACCATTACACCAACACTAGTGATTTGATCCTTTAACAGTTTTGTGGTGTTGGTTGGAAGGTTGCTTGGAGCATTCATTGCTTCTTCCACCAAACTGCTGAATTCACTGTCATGGTTGAGTAATGTGCTCTCCCTGTAATCCACCATTAAAACATTGGCTTCCTCTTGATCAAATTCAATGCCATTTGACCAAAATATTCCTTTCTGGATGGATTCAGGCAGCTTCCCTTTACCTTTCCCAAGCTTGTTTTGTTCCTCCATTTCTCTCCATCTTTTCTGTAGAGCAGTTTCCTGAGTTTCTGGAGTTGGCTCTCTAATTACTACAGGAGGTAGAATTGGATGTCTAGATGCAGGTCTTCTTTGCAAAGCATCTTGAGTTTCCTTGGACATTAACACCCTTTCACCATCCATTTCCACTTCAACAGGCTTTTCAGCTTTATCCTGTGGTTGTTCACTGCTAGGCTTGACTTGCTCCCCCTTAGACATTGCTTTCCTTTTAGCTCCCCCTCTGGTCTTCATAGCTACAGGCTCCCCCTGAGTTCCACCAGATTCCTGAATAGGCAATGATTCTGATCTTGCTACCTTCTCCCCCTTAGTTAAGTTGGCAGCTACTAGGTCAGTAAGGAACTGGATGGAGAGCTGAGTAGCAGCAAAACCATCAACCACCAGTTGAGAGAGAGAGTCCATCTTGGAGTTCAATGTAGCACACTGTCCTTCCAGAGCCGCAATCCTGTTACCATAAGTAGCAGATGGGCCACCATACCTTAACCTTCTTGGAGGGGAAGGAAAAGAAAGGGGCTGGGAGGCTATGGGGGTTCTCACACTCTCAGGGTGTTTTTGAGTGATCTCATCACCCCTCACAGATTGACTCTCTTGGCCTAATGCCTGAATAGTGTGGGCTCCCTCAATATCTCTCTGGACATGCTCAAGTCCCTCTCATTTTGCCAGCTCATTTGGCTGCCTCTCATTTTTAAGCTCACCTCTCTGTTCTTTTATCTCTCTTTTCTTTTGCACACCCTCACTCAACCTAGATGCATGGGTATGAGCAGTACTAACATGCATGGAAGGAGTAGATTTAGAATGTACCTTTAAGAGTTTGGCAAGAGGTAGATCATCATCAGAGGCATCCTCAATGATTACAGCATCAAAATCAGGTTGAGAGGACTGGACAGCATCTTTGGCAGGAATGTTACTGTCAGTTGGAGTCTGGACAGCAGGTTCTGGCATGACAGCAACTTTGGGAGGTGGAGTGACAGTAGGTTCTGTAGTGACAATATCTTTCTCTCCACCCATGACAGCAGCTGTGTCCAGGACAGCAACATTGCCAGTGTCTTTGACAACAACAGAGGCTGTGACAGCATCTTCCTGAAGGTAAGATGCTCCTTGGAGTTCAGACAAAGTGTTGGCTGTTTCATTTTCTGACAAAATACCACTTTGCCCTAGCTCAGTGTTTGGAGGAGTGGTGTCCATCTCACTTTGAGAAATGGGTTCTTGTGGACCACTAGATGGGGGCTCATCCATGATTGGAGATGGATGATCAAAACCTGAAGGGTTGGGACTGTCCCCTTCTCTAGGTTGTTGAGAAGAAACAAAAGAATGTGTAGGGAAGGAAGAAGGTGAAAGTGTAGCAGAGAGTGGAGGCTGATTCACAGATGAAACATGTGAACCATCAATAGGAGTAGAGAAATCCTCACTGTGCCCTAACTCACTGTGTGTTTCTTCAAGTGGGGGTATATCAGGTTGTGAACCATGAGTTTGTGCAGACTCTGTACAGGGTGCCTTGGGAGACATGCCAATTTCAATAGATGCACCTTGTTGAGAAGGCACATCTAGGGAGGTGTTTGAATCCCTTTCAGTAACTACAGTTTGTTGAGAAACTGCAGGTTGGCTAACAGTGGTTTTGGTCCTCCTAGCTCTCTTCTTCTTAGGCTCAGGGGGAACCACTGGGGGTTCTGTTTGACTACCTTTCTTATTTGCTGCACTAGGTGCAGTGTCTCCCTCTTGACTAACAGAGCTACCACCAACATCAGCTTCTAAGGATCTTTTTCTGGATTCTTGCAAGGCCTCTCTTTGGGCCTTGGGAAGTCTAGAGGGCCTAGGCTGAGTGTATGGTGTTGAATGTGGGTTAACTGAATTTGGGTCTAATTCAGTTTCATTCTCAAGAGTAAAGGAATTATAACCAGAAGGTAATGGATAATCAAGGTTGGACACTTGATCAACCATGTGCTGAGTGAAACTGAGTGGAATGTGTACATTGAGATCTTGTGATGATAACAGTGTGTGTGTGTTCTTTTTCAAAACTGAGCAAGCCTCTAAACGAGGAGCAGCATTATTAAAATCACAGAATGAATTAATGCACATCATAAGAAAGCGAGGGTAGATTGATACCTTCTTACCTATGGCAGCTGTGAGGTGTGCCATGAGGAGAGCTCCAACATTCACCTTGTATCCATGGACAAGAGAATGTGTCAGTTTCTTGATGTAGGAGGGTATCCCATTCCAGCCTGTGGACTTGGTAGAGAACACCTTGACCATCACATCAAGTATCATGCTCCACTCCTTTCTCAGATGCTTCCTATCCATTTCACCAGTTGGATACCATTTGGTAGTCCCCTCTTCGAGAATAGGGCCTGCATACCCAATCTTCAAGAAGAGCTTCTTGAGAGTGTCATCATTGGCAAGTTCAGTAAATTATTGTCTTGCTTCAAGTGTAATTCCAAGAGCATTGTTGATGACCTCAGCTGTAAGAGTGTATTGTTGCCCAGAGATTGTGAATTGAATACCAGGGTTCTCACCCTCAATTTGAGCAACAACAGTTTGCCAAAACGCCTCAAGTCTGTCTAAGTCGAGAATGGGGGTTGAGGTGATGGCATAACCGAGATAGGACTTGTTCAAGAAAAACACTAGTCCTTTGAAGCCTTCACCAGCATCATTTGGGGAAAAGATGCCGGCAAAGTTTGTTTGAGAGAGAGTCTGTTTGGGGGTCATTGAGATTTCAAGAAAAGAAGAAAGTAAGAAAGTTGCTTTTTGCTGGAAGAAGAAAAAAAATTTGCCTTGAGTTTGATGAGAAAGATATGTCTGAGTAACTGTAGAATAAATAGGAGTATCTCAGACGTTTTGTGCATAAAAAGTGGATTTCAAGAACGTGTCTTAACCCACTCTTAAACACGTGAGTTACTGCCCGTTATTCTCTGACAATCGTGGGATAAATATCCAATTTCAATGGTCCACTATTGTTGACAGTAACCTGTGCGGTAGAAACAATCTGTCAGTAATAAGAGGTGGTGACAGTAGGTTTTGCGCGACAACAACTATTGCGCAAAAACTTGCTGTCACCGTTAAGCATATGAATGACAGTATCCTTTACAAGTTTTGACAGAAGGTCTTTCCCTGCTGTCAAGAAGGTAGCTGTCAAGAAACACACGACAGTACCCTTCTTAACGATAGTAACTTCGATTTGGAATTGGTTCTGTCATGAACTTATTAGAATGCTTTATTCATATACTTAACTTAATATTGACACATTATGGATTTAGCAATGTAATCGTTTGAGCACAGATATTAAGCAAATTACACAGACAAGTCATAAACTCAGTAAACACAAAAACAAGAACTTTTATTATTAATAAAATCATTAAAATGGAACATTGAGTACATTATTCTATGATTTTATCAACTAGTTCTAACGTTTCTGCCTTAATTTCTTCTTCAGAGCGACCTTCTTCCTTGAGAAGTGCCTGAAGCTCCTTCTCTTCTTCCTTAGCCTTGGCTTCCTCTTCCTGTTCCTTTTCTTCATCGATTTCATCGATGGCGTCCAACAGCATCTCGAAGAGCTCATCAATCTCTTCACTGTCGGGTTCACTATCGCACCTTTTTAGCCCTACTTCAATTCCTACTTTGTTTTCCATTATTTACTTTAAAACTGAGAGCAGACTGGTGAAACCTAAGGTTAATTTATAGGCAAAACCGTCTAAGGATTAAATTCTAATGGTCAACAGTTAGAGTACCCATACAACTACCATAAAAGTAATTAATGGTTATGTCCTCCTTTAATCCTACAGATTGATGCAAAAAGGTGTGGAAGTCCAATGGAACAGATTTTTATCTCTCAAACTTAACAAGTAACCACATTAATGTCATACACGGTTTAAAAGTATGAGACTTGCACAAAATACTGACATGAAAAGTCAAATCAACACATGCTGTCACATAACAGACATAAACCAGGTAGACAGTAACTTCTCTTGACAGCAGGTTTGAAGTTGTTGTCATGAGCTTCATTAAAGAATTTGGAATTATAGAAAACTGAGTAAATCAACATACCAGATTCAGCATTCCCAATTCACTTACCAACCTGTTGAAGGTTGCTTCATCCAATGGCTTAGTGAAAATGTCAGCAAGTTGCTTGTCAGTTGGGACATAGATCAGCTTCACAGTTCCTTGTTCAACATGCTCTCTGATAAAGTGATGTCTTATATCAATGTGCTTTGTCCTAGAGTGTTGAACTGGATTGACTGAAATGGCTATGGCACTAGTGTTGTCACAGTAGATAGGAATTTCTCTTAACACTAGACCATAATCCAGAAGTTGATTCTTCATCCAAAGAATTTGTGCACAGCAACTGCCTGCAGCAATATACTCAGCTTCTGCAGTTGAGGTAGAAACTGAATGCTGCTTCTTGCTAAACCATGAGACCAATCTTCCACCAAGAAATTGGCAGCTACCAGTAGTACTCTTTCTGTCAATCTTGCATCCAGCATAGTCTGAGTCTGAGTAGCCAATTAGATCAAATCCAGTGTTCTTGGGATACCAAAGACCTAGGTTAGGAGTGCCTTTTAGGTATCTAAAGATTCTCTTGATGGCTACTAAGTGAGACTCCTTTGGATCACTTTGAAACCTTGCACAGAGACATGTAGCAAACATGATGTCAGGTCTGCTAGCAGTTAAGTATAGGAGAGATCCTACCATGCCTCTATAGGTGCTTGAGTCAACTTTCTTCCCTTTAGGATCAAGATCCAGACTGGTTGAGGTGGACATTGGTGTCTTTGCAGGTGATGAATCTTCCAAGTTAAACTTTCTGAGAAGTTCCTTGATGTATTTAGCTTGACAAATGAAGATTCCATCAGATTGTTGAAGAATTTGTAATCCCAGAAAGAATGACAATTCTCCCCTCATACTCATCTCATATTTGTTACTCATGAGAGAGGAAAACTTCTCACACAGCCTCTCATTTGTAGAACCAAAAATGATATCATCCACATAGATTTGTACCAGAATGATGTCCTTGCCATGGTATTTGTAGAAAAGTGTCTTGTCCACAACTCCTCTAGTAAACTGATTGTCCAGGAGAAAATTGGAGAGTGTGTCACCAAGCCCTGGGTGCTTGCTTTAGTCCATACAAAGCCTTGAAGAGTTTGTATACAAAATCATACATTTCAGCATCCTCAAATCCTGGTGGTTGTTCAACATACACTTCTTCTTCCAATTCTCCATTTAGGAAGGCACTTTTGACATCCATCTGAAATACTTTGAAGTTGCAGTGTGCAGCATAGGCTAGAAAGATTCTTATAGCTTCAAGTCTTGCAACAGGTGCAAATGTCTCATCATAATCTATTCCCTCATGTTGACAGTAACCCTTAGCTACTAGCCTTGCTTTGTTTCTTGTCACTGATCCATTTTCATCAAGCTTGTTTCTGAAGACCCATTTGGTCTCAATGACTGACTTTCCATTAGGTCTTGGAACCAGCTTCCATACATTGTTCCTTTCAAACTGATTTAGCTCTTCTTGCATGGCTATTACCCAGTCAGAATCCAACAATGCTTCTTCAGTTGTCTTGGGTTCCATTTGAGACAGGAAGCATGAAAACATGCTGTCAGCAGAGACTTTGTTCCTAGTCCTCACTCCAGAAGTAGGGTCACCAATGATGAGGTCACTTGAGTGATCCTTGTTCCACTTCGTGATTCTGGACAAGCTCTTTGATTGTACAGGAACATTTGCTTCAGTTTGTTGAGTTGAATGATTACCCATCCCATTGTCTTCACCATGTTCTTCATTATCTCCAGAGTCACCACTGTCATGAATGATAGAGGTTATGGTCTGTGACTGAGCTGGAGTTTGGTTGACAGTAGAGGTATTGACAGTATCTTTATCAACTTCAACAATTTGAGTGAAGCTAGGTTCTTCATCCACAATTTCCTCAGCTTCCAAGTATCCTTGATTCTCAAATCTGAATGTCTGCATCTTTCCTTCTTCATGCAGTCCTGGAAACTTGGTTTCATCAAATGTGACATTAACACTTTCTTCAATAATCTTGTGTTCCATAACATAAACTCTGTAGGCAGTCCTTTCTGTGCTGTAACCCATGAATAGTCCTTCAAAAGCCTTGGTGTCAAATTTTCCTTTCTTCTCATGGTTATCCTTCATCATAAAGCATTTGCTCCCAAACACATGAAAATATTTGACAGTAGGTTTCTTTCCAGTTAACAGACAGTAAGGTGTACTTGCATTAGTCTTGTTGATCATGGTTCTGTTCTGAGTATAACAGGCTGTGTTGATAGCTTCAGCCCAGAAATATGTTGGCAGTTTGGCATCATGCAACATAGTTCTAGCTGCTTCAATGAGAGTCCTGTTCTTTCTCTCTACAACTCCATTCTGCTGTGGAGTTCTTGCAGCAGAGAATTGTTGTACAATTCCTTCATCTTTACAGAAATTTCCAAGAGTGGCATTTCTGAATTCTGTACCATTGTCACTCCTCAAGATTTGAACTTTTGAGTTTGGAGTTCTATCAAGAACTCTGACTTGATCAATAATCACTTGAGCAGCTTCATCTTTGGATTCAAGAAACTTCACCCAAGTGTACCTTGAGTAATCATCCACCATTACTAAGGCATATCTCTTCTTGGCCATAGATGGTACATTGACTGGTCCAAAAAGATCCATGTGAATCAACTTGAGTGCTTCAATGTTGGTGTTCATTTGCTTGGACTTGTGCACAGCTCTTCTCAGTTTGCCCATTTGACAATCTTCACACAGTCCTTCTTGACAGAATTCCTGTTGGGGCAAACCTCTCACTAACTCCTTCTTCATCAGAATATTCATTGTTTTGAAGTTGAGATGTGAGAGCTTCCTGTGCCAAAGCATACTGTCACCAACAATAGCTTTACTGTAAAAACAATAAACCTTATCCTTCTTTGTTGAATTTAAGTCAGCAACAAACAAGCTTCCTTTTCTAACCCCTTTTAGAGAGAGGCTACTATTCTTCTTGTGATAGATGTTGCACATCATCATATCAAAATCAACCTTGAATCCCCTGTCACTGAATTGGCTGACACTTAGTAGATTGTGCTTCAATCCATCCACAAGAGCAATATCTTCAATGACAACATTTCCAATTTCTAGACAGCCATATCCCACTGTGTAACCCTTGCTATTGTCTCCAAAGGTTATGATTGGGCCAGCTTTCTCAACATAATGTGATAGCAGGGCTTTATCACCTGTCATGTGTCTTGAGCAACCACTGTCAATGATCCACATGACTTGATCTCTCTTCTTGCCCTGCAAAACAGAATGTGTCTAAGATGCATATGGTACCCAATCCTTGTTGGGTCCTGCAGTTTCAGTGTCTCCTGAGTTTCTTTCAGTCATAAGATCACAAGCATTATCAGTAATCTCCTGTTTGACTTCTCTTTTCACCCACTTAGGTTTAGAATTGGACTTGGTCCTTTTCTTAGTGGATGGAGCCTTTTTGCTGTTGCCAGCAGGCTCAGAAGTCTCAACAGTGTTTATGTATAAACATTTTTCAGTAGTGAGAACAGGTAAGTTAAAACATGTACTCATGGCAGTAATTTTACATGGCATACATTCAATGTTATTACAGACACTCATAGTTCTATGCATAAGGGGGGTTCTGTGTAAGTTACCATTGAGTTCAGTTGCATTGATCTTATCCTCAATTGGTTTCTTATAGAGATGTGTTAAGTGATGAGTAGATCCACAGTTATTGCATAGTTTCCTAGAAGCACCTCCAACATTAGTGTATCCATTTCCTTTGTTGACTCCTACCTTTCCATTCCTATTCTTAGACTTGGGAGTTACTGGATTGACAGTATGTTCAGAAGTTGCTGTCGAACTTTCCTTGACAGTATCTTTTATTCCTACTGTCTTGACAGAAGGTTTTAAAGTTACTGTCTTGGAACCATTCTTGACAGTATCTTTGGAAGATTCTGTCTTGCCAACTGTGACAGCATCTTTTGAACTTGCTGTCTGATTGCTTGGTAAGTTTACTGTCTTGGGGATTGTGACAGTATCCTTTCCATCCTTGAATGTGCTGTCAACACCTTCATCCTCATCAAGAATTTCTTGTTTGATGAGCATGGCTTCTTCATCAAACTCAATTTCTGCAGCTTTGAAAATGGGAGTTTTAACTTTCTTGAGAATGGTGGGTTTGACAGCAGCATTTCCAGAACAATCTTGAATCACAGTTTCCTTTCCAGGTCTTCTACCATATGAAAAACCTATACCAACTGACTGATTTTCTGTATGCATATCATTGTAATCCTGAACTATCTTTGATGAGTTTTTATAAGCCTTGATTTTAAATTCATTTTCAGCAATCTCATTTCTCAGGAATTCCTCAACCTCTTTAGCACATTTCAATTCATTTTTAAGTTTAGCATTCTCCTGAGCTAAAGAGTCTAGTGAACTGGTTTTGAGAACAAGAGATTCATTTTCAGACTTTAGTGTTTCATTTAGCTCACTCAGCCTAGTGATCTCCTCATTGGCAGCAGATAAGCTAGTATAGACATTGAACATTTCAGCACTTAAGTCTTTAATGGTTTTCTTATACTCATCAATGGACATATCAAGTAAGACAAGTGAAGGTACCTGACTTGAAGATGTTGATGTTACTTCATCAGTGCTAGCCATGAGAGCTAGGTTGACATATTCTTCTTCATCTTCATCATCAGACTCATCCCAACACTTTCCTTCAGCCACAAAGGCTCTACCTTGATTCTTCTTAGAGTATCCACCAGTTCCTTTCTCAAATCTCTGAACCTGTTTGGGTCTTTTGCACTCAGTAGCAAAATGACCAGGTTCACCACAGTTGTAACATTTGAATTTAGATCTATCCACAAATCCAGTCTTGTATCCTCCTTTGTATGAGCTTCCCACAGCAGCCTTTGATGAGCTTCCCTTGGTGAACTTGGATGCTTGGCCTTGAGGCCTGAATGACCTATCCTTCTTGAATCTAAAGTTCTTGAAATTTTTGGCCATGTAGGCCATGGTAGGATTGTCCATGCTTTCCAGTTCCTCCATTGTGTAGAAGTCTTCATCTTTCACGTCCTTGAGCTGTAGTACTACTTTCTCATCATCTTCAACAACCTCTTCTATCTTCAAGGATTGTACATGGGTTGGTTGTGTGATTTGTAGTACTTCACTTGGTTGTGTGATCCTTGGCACTTGTGCTACTAGGGCACTTGACATATTAGCCATCTTATTCATTGTTCCACTTTGTATGGCTCTCTTTTGAAAGAGTTCAAGTTCATAAGATTTCAGAATGCCATAAAGTGTCTCAAAGGTTATATTGTTGAGATCTCTTCCTTCTCGAATGGCTGTTGTCTTGTGTTCAAGATGATCAGGCAGTGTAAGCAAGAACTTGACATTCAATTCTTTTCTGTCATAGTACTTGCCATGTATCTGCAGTTCAGTTAAGAGCTTACTGAACCTTTCAAACATGGAAGTTAAGTCTTCACCAGGCTTGGCCATGAATGCCTCATATTGAGATATAAGTATTTGCCTTTGGTTGCCCTTAACTTCTTCACTTCCTTCACAGAGTAAGGCTAACCTGATCACACTTTCACACATGGCTTTATCCAACGTGAGAGAATCGAGCAAGATGAGTTGCAAGTGATCATCGAGCACCATTTTCTCCTTCTCAGGTTCCAAAATTTCCGAGGGATCTTTGGGAACCCAATGTGCAGGAATGATTTCACCATTTACTGTTGTGGCTTCAATTTCCTTTCTTGGTATGAAAGGACCATTCTCGAGTATACCTGGGTATAGTGGATTCGCAGCTTTGATAAACAACAAGATTTTTCTTTTCCAAATGCTGTAGTTCTCTTTATCAAAAGCTGGGATCTTGATATTGTTTGATTTCTGCATTGTCGTCGGGATCTCGGATATGTATGTTAATCTGAAAGCTCTGATACCAGTTGTTGGTCCTTGTGTATTGCAGAAGGGGGGGGATGAATGCAATACTGATAAAATTCAATCTCAGTTTCAACAACTAAAACTAAGATTTAATGTTATCAATAATATGTATGCATTCAAAAACAGTATAATTGAGAAGACAGGATTCACAAAATAAATGTTTTATTTATTTTGCAAAGTGTTGCTACAACCTCAAGAGAGAATTCTTGAGCTTCGATTTTCTTCAAGACACTTGCGTGTCTTCGTTACATGTCTAGAATGAATTGACAGTAGGTATAAGACTAAACCTATCACTATCAGTCACGGGTTTGTGAAGCTGCTGTCATTGTCAAGTGGCAGCTTCTTACAGATTGTCTTACCCATGTGACTTTCCTAAATTGCCAATATGTCAGATATACAATATAACAAAAGCAACCTAGATTCATTCTATTTCCAGCTTAAGCAATTCAGCAAATAAAGACTTGACCTTGCTCTTGAATTGATTCGCTTTTGTTTTGCAGTGCTTGAAGCTTCTGTCGTAGTCTTGCAGACTTGGTGCAGCTTAGGGATACTGCAACACGCCTGTTTCTTGAACATTGAAACTGTCACGAGATTTGACTGAGAAAGATACTTAGAACAAGGGTCTTTCTCGAGACAGTTACTTTTGCCACAAAGCTTGCTGTCACAGGAATGTGCTTTTGGTGACAGTAGGAGTTCCCCGCATAGTGTGTTGTCGAGGTTTCCAAACTTGCTGTCGAGGCTTAAAGTTGTTGTCGCGTAGTCTTCCGCCAATGTTGCTGTCAGAGTGAATATGCTGTCTTGACTTGCAACATTCTGTCTTCTTGTAATCTTACTGTCAATGCTTATGACAGTAACCTTTATTCATGTTGTCATATAATATGCATTCTTTGAGGCTTGAACACAGAGAGTGAACTTCTTCCAAATTATACAACTAGAATATCATTACATACTGATTACAAGAACAAACTTTGGCTGTGACAGTATGTTCTACTTAATTAAAAATTAAGTATATACAAAGTTAAGTTGTTCCTATGCTATCACCCATAAATCCCAACAAAAACAAATGTTTTTACTCTTCATAAGATAAAAGAAGATTTTAGAATAGAACATACAAGGGCATTGCAGAAACTTACAAAAACTTACATAATCTCAACCTTCTCTGTAATACTACTCTCTCTTAATGTACTAAAATGTATAAAAGTGCATGCCTTTGGCATAATTCATAATTTATATATTGTTTGTTGTTTCAATGTTCATACAGATAGACCCCCTTCAATGGATTGTGTTTGACCTAAAATAAAGACACAAATAGAGGCATAATATTGGTGGTTTTACGGTATAGTTCAATAAGTAATGTAAGTATATATATGTGTGCATGTGTCCTCCACGCAATTGAAGGGCATAATATTGGTGGCTTTATTGTATTTTATTTCAATGACCTCTGTTTAGTGGGTTCCTTGGTTTCAATTTTTTAGGAGTAACTAATTAGTTTCTTGCTTATACCTGTAGTTAACTTAGGATAGTATATGTATCTACAGTGCTTACAAAAAAGCAATTAATTGAAGCTTGCTTATTATTTCGAAAGTGAAAGTATTGCTTTTAGCGTGTTCAAATATTATTTCGAGTCAATTGATATTAACGAGATTTACTGTAATCATATGGTTGTAGTGTTATAGTCCCTTTATAAGTTGATGGTTGTGTTGTAGCTTTTCTGGAAAAAGCCTGCACATATGATTACAGAAATCTGTGGGAATTTATAGCTTCCAATGATGATAATTTATAGTTTTTTTATATAAACCAGGACCCTACTAAAAGAGAGTTTGCTAAAGAGTTTATATCTTACACGGACAAATGGATGTCAATAGTATTCGGTTCACTTGAAGGATCTTGTGCTTGCAAGAACTAAACAACATTGATGCTTACACGCAAACAAAAGTTGATCCCTAGGAAATCATTACACTCTATAAGAAGTGCTTCTTGGTAAGTTTTCGTGCGCAACTCCAAGAATACAGAACTGCGAGTTTCTCTAAAGTAAAAGAACCACTGTTACAAGAACCATGTTTCTGGTTGATTTGTTCTGTTTTGGTTTTTTAACACGGGTGTGGTCAGTTTAGAAGGGCCTGGTTATAAATAATTATCGTTTCTTTCGTCGTGAAAATGTGTATATTTGAAATCAGGTTATTTTATTATTACTTTAATACACCTTTATCATTAGGCTATCCATTCTTCTATATTATTTTATGTTAGGTCATAAAAGACTTCTTTATAAATTTCAATTTCTTCCAAACTTAGCAACAAAAGGAAAGTAAAATGTGTTTATTAGGACAACTGATCCGATGAACTGATAATTAGCCTGACTGATATACAATTGGGGAGAAGTTGTACTAGGCTACTTGCACTAACTTGCACTCCATTGGAAAAAGGTTTGTAAATGCAACTAGCACAATTCCTCCAAGATGCAAAATAAGAACCATGTTACGGTTTTAGATTAATTTTTTTTTATGTTTCTAGATCCTGTCAGTGTTTATGAAATAAATTTCTTTATGGATAAATGTAGTGAAGTTGTTTAGATACTTGGACTAATTATTATTCAATTGACATAAATTCTATTTCACTTCACTTTCACTGTGTATATGAGCTTGCAGGATAAATTTTATGCTAAAAATAATTGATTTTGCAGTTAGGAGTACACCTCCTTTAGAATCTGCATTATGTAGGCCGATGGCAGGGCTGCCTATATAGATTTAAATACTATAAATTTATATCAAAATAACTGACAGAAGAATCAGAAGAATCAGAATAAACATTTGCCAATAAAAACTCAACAAGTTAAATTAAGTTTAAAATGGGAAAAATCACACCTTTAATATTATCACAGTCTTTGGTTCCCACAATTTGTTTAAAACACTGTTATGTTTGAAGTCACTTGCAGTAATTTACGATTATGTTTATTGTTATAATATTTTAATTAATTTGGTTTTAGGCATTCGGTAGTAGTGACCTTTCGATAACTGATTTGCTTAATAAATTGTTCTTAATAATTAATAATTTTAGCTAAAAAGTTGACAAAATTTTAAAACTGAGAGAAAGTATCGATTGTGTATGTATTATATAATATTAGTAACAAAATATATTATTTTATTTATTTCATGAAATTAAAGTTCGACGCCCGTGCGCGAAGCGCGGGCAAAAAATACTAGTTGTTTAAGAAAAAACAATAATTATTGTAGGGATATACAGGGACATAAATCGCAGTAACTATCTGAACCTGTACCACTCTTTACCGTAAAGTGTGTTTTTTGAGTTTTACTGTTAATAAGAGATTAAACCACACAAGTCCACATATTGAAGGCGGTGATGAATTTTTGTCATTATTGTTACGAATTGTGCAAAGTAGAGAGATATAAAAAATTCATTGAGCGGGGCTTTATCCGAATTTTAAACAAATTAGTATTTTCTTGCCCGTGCTCCGCGCACGGGCTTTCAATTTTTTTTATTTATTAACTATATCACATCCTTTTGACCTTGAGTTTACTTGCCGTTAGGAGAAGGTGGGCTTGATGTTGATAAAAGTATTAAAATATTTATAATTTTTTTATAGAATATATTTAAGATTTTGAATTTGGATTTGAATGTGTATTTCGAGATATGGCGGTAGCTTAGGAGTTTTGAAGATATAAGATGTGTTTGAAATATATTCGAGAAATTTTTAACTTTGTAAATCTTTATTCAAATTGTTTGACTCAATTAAGTCAATGACTATCTTTCTTTTAAAAAAACAAAAGTGATTTATTAGTAGATGTATAGGACCGTTAATATAAAATTTGATTTGATAAACTATGTATATTTTATTTTTATTTTAGAGAAAAGAAGTTATATTTATAAGTAAATATAATTATTTTCAAAACTCACCATTTAAGTATCAAAAAATCTTGGTCAATCTGATAAATTATTAAAAATTTTAATTTTGATTTTTTTTATCAAAAAAAGATCAAAGATGATTTATTTTCTTTTTTAACATAATTTTGTGATGATTAGATAACTTAAGTGATAACTATTTATATTTTGTCGTCTGATTGATGTATCAATTAAATAATAAAAAATACTATATGATTAAGTATTAAGAAATTAAAACTAAGAAATTTTCATCGTATAGTAGAATCTTACACATGCATATATCATTGATTTATAGAAAAAAAACGTATACTGTATTGTGAATAAAAAAAATTAAATTAAGTTAATTCATTTTGAATTATATTAAAATCAAAATTGAATATTGATTTGATAGCGTTGAAAGAAGAGAAAATAAATTGAGAAGATCAAAAAAAGGAATAGAAATTTTTTGGAGATCTAATTTTTGGATATACCAAATGTAAAGATGCTAATGTGCATAACTTAATTTGTTTGTAGTAATCTAAAATTTGATTTCAAAACTTACCATAATTAATGAAGAAAACAATAAAATGCATGATTGTGATAACCATATTTAACTAAGAATAATGCTGGGGGTACCAAATTAGATCCCAAAATGGATCCCAAATGCCACATGTCATGTTCTTATTGGCTACAACTTAAATAATAATAGTGGACCCCCCTGCATTCACATTAATTCCCCCAATAAAATCATCCCAAACTTCCACATCACCAATGCCACATCATTTGGTACCAAAATCCGGTACCCAATTCGGTACCTCTAACATTACTCTTTAACTAATAACATTAATGATTACATTTATAATAATGATGACGTGACTTTTTTAAAAATTATTTTTGGAAGTGAAATTACCTTCTTACCCTTTTAAAATTGTTCAGGAATTATTTTTATATACATAGATTGGTTTTTCAAAAATTGGATCGGACTAGACTTTTTCTAAAATCAAATCGGATCAAATGTTGCGTTCTTTAAAATATAAGGTACGTTTTTAGACTTTCGGGCTAAGCCGGGCTTTCAATAGAGCTTTTTTCAATTTATATAGACTTAATTACATTGTGTTAGTCTCAATTATTATGTTTTTGCACAAAAATGACTATTTTATTAAAGTTAACATTTTGGGAACTGAACAATTTATTTTAAAGCAAAAAATTGCATTCCGTTAACATTTGGAAACAGACGTTAACTAGAGTGGGGCATATTTGTCAAATTAATATTTTTACTCCATAGCCTATTTCCTCCATAAAGGCTCGCCTGTTTCTTTTGTTGTAGATAAAATGTCAGAATGTTAGATAAAATGATTGGAGTTCTGATGCATCGTTTTGTCCATTTGCAGGATTGAATGAAATTCACTCCCTATCTCGGTGTGTGAATCGGTTGTGTCATATGTAGAAGACAAAGTTAACGTGGACCAAAACTTCTGATCTTTACTTTTTAAAAGGCGGAGTCATCAAGTAATGGAGCTCAGTGCTAAATCTTTGATAAATGTTGTGCTGATATGGTCTTGAGAAAAACTTTGATGCATGTGTCTTTCTAAGTTTGTAAAAAGATTATTATGATTAACGAAATCTTTGTGACACTGACATTTGATGCACCAGGATAGAACAATTAATTATTAGATCTTTGTGTCACAAATATATATTTATATTTGTAATTGGTTTATTTGTGTCGGGCATCAGCTAGGAAGCATAAGTGCGGGTACGGGTGCGGGGTGCGTAGTGCGGGGATTCGGTGATTCGACAAATCTAAAAATATGGGGATTCGGGTGTGGGGGGATTCGGCAAATATCAATAGATTAAAAATATATATTATATGTAGATTTCAAGAGTTTCACTTATCTTGAACTAAATAGTCAATTAAATAAGCACATTATCCTTTGTATATATATCATTTTTACTTTATAACACAACTAATGCATTGTAGCGTATTTAATCAATTAAGTATTTAAGTTTCAAGATTATGTTCTCTCACTTGTGGGTGAGAGAAGAATCCCCAAGAATCCCCGTGCACCCGAGAATCCCCAAGAATCGAGTGCGCAGTGCGGCAGGTAAGTGAAGAATCCCTGCTTTCTAGGGCATCGGATAGCTTTGTTCAGAGTAGCTTCAGGACATGTGAGGAATACCTCGTTCATTTGTATAGAACTTGCATATATAAATTTTAGAAGTAGCTATTAAGGATACTCTTTACTCTAGGAGAGAAGTTAGAAAATGCTATGCCAGAAAACATGTCTTACCATGCTGTGAGCTCCCTCTTATACGTCATACCTGACTTCTCCCTTTTATAGTATTGGACTTAGATTGGTTTAGAAAAAAGATTTTTATTTGGAACATGTATGCTTAGGACGATTGTTACACCGTTAAAGATAGTGCTATCTAGATATATTAATGTGTGTTAACGGAGGAATTTGGTGATAACAAATTTCGGGGAATTGCTGGAATAACGAATTATGATGATTGGGGATTTGGGATTTTTGGATGTTTGGGGCTGGACTTGAAAGGTGTCTCGACTTGTTAGATGTGTCGGATCCTATTCCAAGATGCCTGCGTACCCTGTTTATATATAGGGATCAAGGCAACGCAGTTCTGTGATAGGATAGTGTTTCTAATCCCTGTGATTGTTAAGGGATATGTTGAGATAAGTTGATTTTATCTTTTTAGAGTTATATTAGCGTTGTGATTCTTTCCTGATTTGAAAGAATCGTTTGGAGATATTTTTTAGTAATTGATTGATTTAAATTGATTGTTTCCTCGTTTCTGAGAGAGGATATTACTTAGTGGTTAAGCAATTAATCATTATTAGATCAATATTGAGAAATTAGGAGATAATTGAGGCAACCAAAAATATGGCGTAACAATGTGCATTCTAAGATTGTTATTTAACAAAGAATCTTTGCGAGCTTGCAGTTAAGGTGGGTATTGATAGACGTTTTGCAGAGGGAGAGGAATGGGGGATCCTCATGACTAGGGTCATTTTATAAAAATGGTGTTAAGCATATATTTTATATATATGGGAATGTGCGATACTGATAGTGAGTTAGATGAAGAAGTTTTGCTTTTAATGGGTTCCTTTGTCTTTTTTTAGTAGTGTTCCCTGCTTGTCTGATTGACTCAAGTCAAAAATGTACCAGAGGTCTATAAGTAAGGTTTTTGTGGTCGGTTTGTGCAATAGCGTCTAGGATGATGTAGTAAATCAAAGGTTCTGGTGTTAGAAGAAAAGGTTCTGGTCTAGTGTTGAGCAGAAGACTCGTTTTCGATTTGCTCATTTTATTTTATCTGCATAGAGGAAAATTTACAGGGCAAGTATCAGAAGATCATATTACTATGTTTATATGTCCTTTGAACCATATTAGTTTCATACCTGACTGAAACCTCTTTTCTTTATCTATGAACCTGAGCAAAGTTCTATCTAGATATGTTAAAATGCATCCATGGGATGATTGTTTCTGATGCTCGATGCGAAGATTAATTGATGAGAATGATGTGATTGTGTTTTGAATTAGGTTGTGTTTTGTTATCTGTATTGCGATGTTAGGTTTTCGTTGTCGAGAACTTCTGGTAGTTTGATTTTTTAACTTTTAGTGACTGGGTTGTAATTTTGGATATCCAATGTAGTTGTCGAATTCTTGATCTTTTTAGGCTTAGAATGAGCTTCGCGTTAAACTTGAGTAGTTTTATTATGGGTCTGTTTGGCTGTTCTTATAAGTTATAAATTGATAATAGCTTATGAGGGTGTTTGTGTACTCAATAACTTATAACTTATAAATTGATAAGTTGAATGTTAGAAATCACCAATATTTTACTTAACTTATCAACTTATTCTTTGAATTCTTTATACTTTTACCTTTGTGTTTTTAAATATATTTTTTAATTTAAAATGTTATTGTTGAAATCATTGTATTTAATAATTATTTTTTCAAATTTAATTTAGCAAATTATTAACTAACTTATAAGTAAATTTATCCAAACACCCGTATAACTTATAAGAATCCATCAACTTATCACTTATAAAGCACTTACTCATTTTAAGTTATAAGTAAACTTTTTTTATACTCAAACACGCACTATATCCACCACCTTACATGATTGCCTTTAACCTTTTTAAAATTCGTCAAACCAATGTTAACTTATAAAAATGCATCACCTTATAATATTATGTTTTTTTTATAACCTGTTGCTCAAGTTTAGAATCCGGTTCGATTAAAATTTTAACTTTATTTAGTCCTTTGAATTATCTATTTTAACTTTATTTTTATTACTAATTTATAGCCCGTGCAATGCACGGTTATTTTTTTAATATTTTTTATTATATTAATTCACAATTTTATTAGTATTTATAAATTTATATATTTATATATTTTTATTAATATTTACAATACTAAAATATAATTTTTTTTTATTTTATTGTTGGTGAATTTCGAACCATGAACTTTTACAAAAATAATTTATCTATTAATGTATAAAATATTATTTGACATTATATTAAACGGTTTTCATCTATTTATTTTAAGATCCTGTGATGCTTACTTTTTTGTAGTATTGTCGTCTCTTAATGATCAAAATTCTGGACTTTCTTTTTTAACATATTTAGAGATAAAAATTTTAATTTTTATATTTTCATAAGTAGTTGATGTAGTTCAAACACCTCGTGATTATCATCTATTTATTTTAAAGTTGAACTATTCTTATTTTTTTTATGTTATTGTACCGTGATGACCAAAATTACGGATAAAATATATTTCTGTTGTCCCAATAGAGTGTCAACACTTTTTTTTAAGATGTCTCATCCAATTATTAACATTTCATAAAACAATATATTTTTTTACATTAATTTTAGCAAGTCTCACCAACTTACCCAATTTTTTCTTCCCTTTTTCTTTTCTTGTCCTCACCAAAATGTTAACAATTGAACGGGACGAAGGGAGTGTAAAAATATATTTTTGGATAAATTATTTTTTGTTGCATTTACGCTCAACAAAAAAACATATATTTTATGTGTATTTATTCAAAATTTTAATTTCTTTGTTAATTTTTGAAATATGTATTATGTTTTCTTTATTAAGAAAAATTATATTTTCTACGCTTATTATATATAAGAATTTAATGTATCCGTATTAAGATGTGTGAAAGTCCAAATTCTTGTTCACCCCATTCTTAATAGAAAGTATATACATAATTTTAAAATATCATCAATGCCATTTATAATGTTTGTGGTAAGCTTACTAATAAAAACTAGCTTTATAACCCGTGTGAGGCACGGGTATGTTCTCCATTCTTCTGTTATAAAATGATAAGCCGATTTATTAAATATAATATATGTTTTGTTGCAAGTGGGATCAGTTTCTGTTAGAAAAGGTCATATATATTTAATCATGTAAATATATGCATGCATGTGAAATGTATTATAGGTTTTGTTGCGAATGAAATCTTTTTTCATTGAAAAAGATCATATCTAATAACGACGTACAATATAAGTAAAACCTGTAATTTTGAAGTGCTTGCAGTCTTGTAATTACGGGAGATTGAACTATTTTAAATGAGTGTGACTTATTTTGCAACCGTCGTGTAACTTTATAAAAAATAAAATAGTATTTAACCTGTTTGAAGTAGTTTGAAGTAGTTAGTAAAACTATTTGGTACAATATTTCTATAACATTTGTTTGATATATAGCTTATTGTTTAAGCTATACTAAATTTATAAAAAAATTATTTGATATGGTACAAAATATTCTCGTTGGCTATTGTAAAGTGACGCAGATCAAATCATATTTTGCTAATTTCAAAAAATAAACCTATTAGCCTTATTATTACATCTTCCGTATCCAAATTTCTTATTTGGTTGATATTCATTGTTCACTCACCATATCCATTATTTTTTATCATTATTTATTTGGTCTATAATTACTTTTGATCTCCCTGAACTGTTTCCTATATAAGCAAATAAATGTAATGAACCAATTAGCGAACCTGGATACGAAATATGCAATAAGGCCAATAGTTTGTTTTTTCAATTTAGCAAAATAAGATTTGATATGCAGATCAAATCATATTTTGCTAACTTCGAAAAACAAACCTATTGCCTTATTATTACATCTTCCGTATCCAAATTCCTTATTTGATTGATATTCATTGTCCACTCGCCATATTCATTATTTTTTATCATCATTTATCTGGTCTATAATTACTTTTAATCTCCCTAAATCATCTACTATATAAGGAAATAAATGTAATGAAACAAATAGCGAACCTAGATATGAAATATGCAATAAGGCCAATAGTTTGTTTTTTTTATTTAGCAAAATAAGATTTCATATGCATCACTTTGCAATAGTGAATGAAGTTCTAAATTAGTTGGTAATCTCTTTCAATTAACAATTATCAATCATCATTGTCACAATTTATTTAATGTTTAAAAGTTTTAATATTTTCTATAAAAAATAATATCTAATCATAAATTGTTAATATTAAATATTGAAGTAATAATAAATATCAATGATATGCAATAATGAGTTGGACACAATTAATATACGCATATTAAAGTAGATGAGTATTAATTGTAATTAATACATGTATAATTAAAATATAATTTAGAAGGGTATTTTGGTAATTTATCTTGAATAAATTGACTCATTGAACCCCTTAGTTGCTCTATTATATATATAATAATAGATATATATTGATTTTATATAGAATTTGTAATCTAATAGTATATATAATATGAGAAAATATATACTTATTGCAAATAAACATGATTTACAATATAAAAATATTAATATAATTCTTTTTTCGATGGACCAATTTCAATTTATAACATTTTGTATATCTATTTTGCATGAATTTTTCTCTAATATGGTCAAATATATGATTTTAAGGCACTTGTGAAAATAAATTATCTAGCTTACCAAGTAGATTACAAGAATAAACCAAAATAGAATATAACATATTGAGTATTTGCACATATTAATAAAGAGTTTTATGATATAATCAAAATTGATGTCTAGCATAGTGGTTAGAAGTGTCCTCTCTAATTTAGAATTTAAGAGTTTGACTCCCATTAGAAACATTTTTTTTTATCATTAATATAATAAGTAGAGGTAATCTGGTAATTTCACACTGATTAAATTGTCTCAAGCAACCCCATAGTTATTCTATTATATATATATATATATATAATTTGTAATCTAATAGTATATATAATATGAGCAAATATATACTTATTGCAAATAAACATGATTTACAATATAAAAATATTAATATAATTCTTTTTCCAATGAATCAATTTCAATTTATAACATTTTGTATATCTATTTTGCATGAATTTTTCTCTAGTATGGTCAAATATATGATTTTAAGGCACTTGTGAAAATAGATTATCTAGCTTACCAAGTAGATTACAAGAAGAGATCAAAATAGAATATAACATATTGAGTATTTGCACATATTAATAAAGAGTTTTATGATATAACCAAAATTGATGTCTAGCATAATGGTTAGAAGTGTTCTCTCTAATTTAGAAGTCAAGGGTTCGACTCCCATTAGGAACAATTTTTTTTATCATTAATATAATAAGTAGGGGTAATTTAGTAATTTCACACTGATTAAATTGTCTCAAGCAACCCCCTAGTTGCTCTATTATATATATAATAATAATAGATAGATAATAGATTTGAAATATCTTTAAATTTTGAAATGTTTGTTAATGAAAATTATCATATAATGTACTCGCTCTTTTCCGTTCAATAGTTTACATTAAAATTGGGTATGGAGTTTAAGTAAAATAAGTAAAGTATAGAGAAAAATGAATAGAATGAGTTCCATCACTTTAGGACTGTTCACTAATTGAGATGTTCGCGAACAAGCACGAGCTTGGCTCGTTAAGGGTTCGACTTGGCTCGATTTGTTTAGAGCTCGAGCTCAAACACAAAAAAATGTTCGTTAAGAAAATGAGATCGAGCTGAGCTATTAATGAGCTCAACTCGAGCTTATTAAAACTCGAAAAAATTGAAATATATCATAACTTAACTCAAAATCTCTTCAAAATCTTGCTCCATTCGAAATTCTAAAATTCTAAATTTAAACCTAACTTTAAAAAATTCGGATAAAACTCAAAATTTTAAAAAATGATATATTTTTCTTGGTATTGACAATACACGGATGTTTTAAAAAGCCCAATTTATCTCGTGATCCTTATCGGTCGTGGCAAAGAGAAAAGCGAACCCTAACCCCCAAATTGAATTGCAAAAGGTAAAGCCTCGAATCTCCATATGATCCCTCGCTTGCTTTTTCGATACTCAGAATATGTTTAAATCAACTTGTTTTTATGTGCTAATGCATTCTGTATATATAATTCTCCCTATAGGTCTATGTTTCTTCGAATTTGTTTATAAGTTGGGCGATATTATTATTGATATGTTATAAATTGGGCAATCATCAATACATGTTTAAAAAGAGTTGTGTTGATTGTGCCATTGCGTGTAATCATGTTTGTATACGACATGATATGATTTTTTTGGTTATTGTTGTTAATATTATTTAATTTTAAGTACTTGACTTGTGATTCAATACGTGTTAGGACGAAGAGTTGCGTTGATTGTTCGGTTGAAAGGAGAAGGATGATTTAGGTGGAGAAAATGTTGGTCGATTCACATGCTCAGTCCTCCTTATTAGAGGAGGAGAAAATGTTGGTTGACTTGGTCGATGCTTTTTATTTGTATCCTCAAGATGATGTTGAACTTTTAAAGTGGTGCGGGAGACCGTCGCGGCGATGGAATTGTATGTCCTTCTGTTTTTATATATGTAATTGGTGATGTAGTGTCTAGGCTTCGGATATCTTTGTTTACAGTAACATCCGAACATGTGAGGAATACCTCGTTCATGTATATAGAAGTTGCACATATAATTTTTAAGAGTAGCTGTCAAGGATACTTTGTATTCTAGGAGAAAATTTAGAAAATGTTGTACCAGAAAACAGATGTCATACCAGGCTATGTGACTGAGCTCCCTCTTACATGTCATACCTGACTTCTCCTTTTTATAGAGATAATTATCATGAGAGTTAATAAAAGATTGACTTGAGTATTGGAGTATATCATTTAGGAGAAAGATTATTATTTTTGACAACATAATAGTGAACGTGCCTTCACATAAGTTTACATATTATTGTGCATTCTTAAGATGGGATAATTTGATAAAGAATTCTTTGACGGGGGACTGCAAAATTTAAGAGAGAGAGAGAGAGAGAGAGTGAGAGAGAGAGAGAGAGAGAGAGAGTGAGAGAGAGAGAGAGAGAGAGAGTGAGAGAGAGAGAGAGAGAGAGAGAGAGATTGTAAATCATCTTGATTTCCTTTGCTAGTTTTAGTTGGTTTGTGTGTGTTCCCAATTTGGCAAGTTTGCATAATTCTAAGTGATCTTAATTTCCTTCCTAGTATTTAGTTAGTGAGTGTGTGTGATGTGTGTGTTCCCCACTAAGCAACTCCACATACTTACACTTACCTTAAACATCTTGTGCTCAGATTAATTGCTTTCCTTGTTTTAGTTACTGACAGTTAAACTTTAGCTAATTGTTTTTTTGGATGACTTATTATAGAAGAAGGGAGTCCAGGAAACAACCATGTTTACAGCAGGGAATTTCAGTCCATGTTGGAGGGGTTAGATGAAGAAGGATGTGTGGAAGAGATGGGACAGATCTCGGAGAAAAAGCGAAGACTAAGCATAAATCAAGTGAAGGCATTGGAGAAGAATTTTGAAGTTGAAAACAAGCTTGAACCGGAAAGAAAAGTTAAGCTTGCTCAAGAACTTGGCTTGCAGCCTAGACAAGTTGCAGTTTGGTTCCAAAATCGCCGTGCCCGATGGAAGACTAAACAATTGGAGAGAGATTATGGTGTTCTTAAAGCTAATTACGACAGCCTTAAGCTTAAGAACGACACTCTTCAACAAGAAAATCAGTCTCTGCTCAAAGAGGTACCTAGTAATTTACACAACAAGTCTATTACTTATAAAGCTGATTAACTGTTTGGGATGTTTCCGTGTTTATAAGAATGCATAGATCTCAACATTAAAATTAGTACGTCTTATCCCGATATTTGAACCTGAATTGTTGCAATACTTTATAGAAAGTGCCTAACAGGCACACACATAATTTGCTCAAACACTCATCTCCCGGGGATCAATTTGCCGTTTAAAGTGTATAGTTTCTAGATACCAGGATTTTTATGTCACACATAAAAATTAAAAATTAATGTCCGTGATTAGTAGGAAGCCGAATTATTGTAGGAATTTAAGAATTGCTCACTATATTAAATAAGTTTATTGTTAAACTGTAGATAAGAGAGATTAATGCGAAGTTGGAAGAGGAAAACACTGATAAAAACAGTGAACATTCGGTGAAAGAAGAGATGATGGTGACTGAGGACAGTGAGAAAACTACTGATGTAGTACTGAAAAGTCCATCAATCGAATGTGAAGATGTCAATTTCGAAAATTTTGATCATCAAAACAACAGTGGGATTACAATGGCCGCTGATTTAACTACATTTTTCCCGGATTTCAAAGACGGGTCATCAGATGATAGTGATTCAAGCGCAATCCTAAACGAAGACAATAACAGCCCAAAGGCAGCCATTTCTTCGTATGCTACTAATGGGGTTCCTATTCGGAGTCATCAGTTCATGCCATCATCCATGAATTGCTTCCCATTCAGCTCAACGTCTTCGTCTAAAACTTTTCTTGGAGATGCTCAAAAAGCATGTTATCAGCCTCAGTTTGTGAAGATTGAAGAACACAACTTTCTGACTGGAGATGAGGCTTGCAACTTCTTTTCAGATGATCAAGATCCTAGTCTTCAGTGGTACTGTCATGATCAGTGGAATTAAAATAAACCCCACCAAAAATAAAGTAAGAAATCAAACTTTTAAAGTGGTGCGGGAGACCGTCGGGGCGATGGAATTGTATATCCTTCTGTTTTTATCTTCTCCTTCTGTTTTCTAAAGTAATGATGAATCACCAGTTGGTTAATAATACATCTACATGGTATTGTTTAGTGAAAATTTCAGTGAGTTTGTCTTGACATTTTGAATAGTGCAGTGCTATTTTTTAATGAGATTTTGATAATATTAAAGAGGTAGATTACTTAAAAACTGTCTGACAACTAATTTTTCGATTGGTGTTGTGTAGAAGCTATGACTTCCTATGTATTGGATGCTCTTTTCTTGTTCTTTTTTTACTTGGCTATGGTTTTTGTCTGCTGATCTTGTTTATTTTTCTTCGTTGGATAGGTGTCGACAGGTTCCATCGACCTGAGGTGGGTACATGTTTGTTTATGACTTTGAGTTTATAATCATGTATTAATTTTTTCTGATTTTTTTCTTTTCATTTTTTTCATTCCTCAATTCTACTATACTTCACATGTACCTGTTCTCCCGGCCTCTCTCTATATAGGTCCATTCACATAAATACACCGGTTCATTAGTTTATTAATATAAGAATTATTTTCAATACATCTTCTATCTAAGATTGTTTTTTAATGTCAGCGTGCACTATTATTTCTATTTTTTAAATTATTTTTGACAAAATAAACATATGTTGCCATTGCATATTTTTGAAAAAATAAACATATTCCTAGGAACCATACAGTTTTCAACTTATATCTTGCCAGTGCACTACCTTTTTTAATCATTCCATTGCATTTCAAAGACATGCAACTTCCTGAACTGCTGACAATTTAAATGTATGTTTCCGTTCAATTGCATAACATCATAATCGTCCTTAATTGTGGTTGTAGGCACGTTTGATTCTCTATCTTTGCATGCAATAAATTAAGAGTTTTATTTTACAAGCTAACCTCCTTAAGAAATGGGTACTAATTTTTATGGGGCTGGTGGCTTGTCAATTTGTTTTCAGTTAAGAAGTATTTAGTACCACTAAAATTAAACATTTTCGAGCTATTTTTTGTTCCACCACATTTTTTCTCACTCTTCCAGGTTGCTTTTTATTGGGGGGGGGGGGGGGGGGGGGGGAGTACAGTGACCCTATGCCGCAATTAAGTGGATATACTTTTTCTTGTTAGCATCAGCTCATCTATGTTCATTCTTCGTTTCTGCTCTCTAATGGGCGTTCCTGGTCATTCTTTTTCATGTTTGTTACAAATATTTGGCATTTTCCTCCTTTCTCTGTCTTGTGATCAACAGTGTTTGTTCTAAATATATCATGTATACCATGTTTGACCTAGATTTATGAAGTGAAAGTGAAGGCTGACAGTTGTACAGTGGAGGAGTGCCTTGAACTGCTGAAAGGGATAGGCCGGTATGTTATTTTATAATTTGAAGCTATTTATATTTTTATGTCATGGCTGCTACCTTGCACTGGCACTACAAAAATGTATTTTCTAATTATTATTTTTTTATCTGCAAACCTTGTTACGTAGTGAAAGCTGATTCATCGCCTTCTCTGTGGAAAGTGCGAGTCTTTTCTTCGCCGAGTTGAACAAGGAAGATGCTGACAAACTC
The DNA here is from genome assembly GCA_030848705.1 of Heracleum sosnowskyi. Lineage (NCBI taxonomy): Eukaryota > Viridiplantae > Streptophyta > Magnoliopsida > Apiales > Apiaceae > Heracleum > Heracleum sosnowskyi. The sequence goes on from CM061243.1 coordinate 125,430,962, forward strand.
AAAGGTCAGTTCTCTCTTTGTCTTCTTTGCTAACTAGGTGTCTTCTTTGCTAACTAGATCTCTACCAGAATTATGGAAAATAAGAAATTGTCACAATGTTAGAAAAAAATTATCGGAGCTCTGAAGCATTGTTTTGTCCGTTTTTCAGGATCGAGTGAAATTTGTTATGTAGCCCGGAATGCAGATCGGATGTTGCAGTACTAGAAGACAGAGTTAATGCGGAATTGCGGATTTAGAACTTCTGATCTTTACTTCTTGTAAGGAGGAGTGATTAAGTAATGGAGCTCAGTGCTAAATCTTTAATAAATGTTTTACTAATATGGTCTTGATAAACCTTTGATGCATGTATCTTTTTAAGTTTGTAAAAAGATTATTATGAAGGAGATCTTTGTGACACTCTGACATTTGAGGACCAGGATAGAACACTCTTATGGCATATATGCTATAATGTACTAAGGTATATATTTATATATGTAATTGGTGATGTAGTGTCTAGGCATCGGATATCTTTGTTTACAGTAACATCCGAACATGTGAGGAATACCTCGTTCATGTTTATAAAAGTTGCACATATAATTTATAAGAGTAGCTGTCAAGGATACTTTGTATTATTCTAGGAGAAAATTTAGAAAATGTTGTACCAGAAAACAGATGTCATACCATGCTATGTGACTGAGCTCCCTCTTACATGTCATACCAGACTTCTCCCTTTTATAGAGATAATTATCATGACCCTATGCCGCAATTAAGTGGATATACTTTTTCTTGTTAGCATCAGCTCATCTATGTTCATTCTTCGTTTCTGCTCTCTAATGGGAGTTCCTGGTCATTCTTTTTCATGTTTGTTACAAATATTTGGCATTTTCCTCCTTTCTCTGTCTTGTGATCAACAGTGTTTGTTCTAAATATATCATGTATACCATGTTTGACCTAGATTTATGAAGTGAAAGTGAAGGCTGACAGTTGTACAGTGGAGGAGTGCCTTGAACTGCTGAAAGGGATAGGCCGGTATGTTATTTTATAATTTAAAGCTATTTATATTTTTATGTCATGGCTGCTACCTTGCATTGGCACTACAAAAATGTATTTTCTAATTATTATTTTTTTATCTGCAAACCTTGTTACGTAGTGAAAGCTGATTCATCGCCTTCTCTGTGGAAAGTGCGAGTCTTTTCTTCGCCGAGTTGAACAAGGAAGATACTGACAAACTCAAAGGTCAGTTCTCTCTTTGTCTTCTTTGCTAACTAGGTGTCTTCTTTGCTAACTAGATCTCTACCAGAATTATGGAAAATAAGAAATTGTCACAATGTTAGAAAAAAATTATCGGAGCTCTGAAGCATTGTTTTGTCCGTTTTTCAGGATCGAGTGAAATTTGTTATGTAGCCCGGAATGCAGATCGGATGTTTCAGTACTAGAAGACAGAGTTAATGCGGAATTGCGGATTTAGAACTTCTGATCTTTACTTCTTGTAAGGAGGAGTGATTAAGTAATGGAGCTCAGTGCTAAATCTTTAATAAATGTTTTACTAATATGGTCTTGATAAACCTTTGATGCATGTATCTTTTTAAGTTTGTAAAAAGATTATTATGAAGGAGATCTTTGTGACACTCTGACATTTGAGGACCAGGATAGAACACTCTTATGGCATATATGCTATAATGTACTAAGGTATATATTTATATATGTAATTGGTGATGTAGTGTCTAGGCATCGGATATCTTTGTTTACAGTAACATCCGAACATGTGAGGAATACCTCGTTCATGTTTATAAAATTTGCACATATAATTTATAAGAGTAGCTGTCAAGGATACTTTGTATTCTAGGAGAAAATTAGAAAATGTTGTACCAGAAAACAGATGTCATACCATGCTATGTGACTGAGCTCCCTCTTACATGTCATACCAGACTTCTCCCTTTTATTGAGATAATTATCATGAGAGTTAATAAAAGATTGACTTGAGTATTGGAGTATATCATTTAGGAGAAAGATTATTATTTTTGACAACATAGTAGTGAACGTGCCTTCACATAAGTTTACATATTAATGTGCATTCTTAAGATGGGTTAATTTGATAAAGAATTCTTTGACGGGGGACTGCAAAATTTGCGAGTTTGCAACTAAGGTAGCTACTGACACTAGGGTCATCTTAGAAAAATGGTGTTTAGGATATATATTTTATATGAACGGGGAATGTGCGAGACTTACAGTGCGTTATATGATGAAGTTTTGCTTTATTCGGTTTTCTTTGTCTTTTATTTGTATTGTTCCTTGCTCGTCTGATTAACTTCAGTCAAAATGTACTATAAGTTTATAACTAATGTTTTTGTGGTTGGTTTGTGCAATGGCGTCAGATTGATATAGAAAGTCAAAGGTTCTGGTGTTATAAGAAGAGGCTCATCTCTATCGTAATGGTTTATCTAGCACTGCATACACTGTCTGTTGTTATTGTTGCAAAAAACTAGTATTCTTGTTATGCATTGTTCTTCAGATTTTTTTTTGAGATTTTTGTATTTCCTGTATATTTTGTTTAACATACATGTAGTTGAAGTGTTGATAGGCAGAAGACTGGTTTCCGATTTGCTCATTTTATGTTTTCTGCACAGGAATATTTACAGGGCTAGTATTTGAAAATTACTCAATGTTTATATCTTCTTTACCATATTAGTTTCCTACCCGACTGTCTACCTCTTCTGTTTCTATATGAACCTCTCAGATCATTCCTTTCTGAGCAGAGTTCTGTCCAGATATAAGTATATAACACATGCATGATGCATCCTTATGATCAATACACCGTTTATTATAACTTGTAAGTTAGGAATATGAATTTAATTTGACCATGGGCGACCTCCTTAATTACTGGGCCTCTTAACCGATCCACTCTATTTTGCCTCCCAAGTCTCAGCTTCTAGGAAACTTTATTTTAGTTAAATTTTTGTAACTTTTATTTTAGTATAAAAATATAAATCAATACATATAATAGATGAAATATTAAAAGTTTGGTTGGTCGGTATGGTACGTTGTGATTTTACTTAATTGGTCTTAACTATATTTCGTGTTTTTACTTAATTAATCTTACTTATTTAGAGAAATATATTATTAAATAATAATATTATCTATTTATAATCAATTATCTTTTCCCCTAAAATACATTATTTTTTCTAACAAATTCCCCTACTTTTTCAAAAATGACAATTGCCTTTTTTAACTAAAGTATGTTACTTTTTCTATTTTACCTTACTAAAACCCCTAATTTTTCAAAAATATCACGGACAAACCTTTAGTTATTTATTTTTGAACCTATAATATTATAATTATTTTTTAAAAGTTTATTTATTTTAACATATCTACTTATTTTTCTTAACAAATGTAATCACTAAGAATATTAAAATATAAATAATCAAATCAATATTTATAATCAATTACTCTAAAACACATTATAGATTTTTTCTAACAAAGTCCCTTCTTTTCTAAATATATCACGAGAAATTGTCTTTTTCAATTTACTTTTTCTATTTTTCTCACTAAAATTCATTTTTTTTTCCAAAAATATCATAGGAAACCCTTTACTTATTTATTTTAAAACGAATTTAAATAGTTTTAATTATTAAAATTTAAAACCTCATTTTCCAAAAATATCACATATATTTACCTTTTTAAACTAAATATATGTTACATTTTTTATTTTTTCTTACTAAAATCCCTCATTTTCCAAAAATATAACAGCCAACACCTTACTTATTTATTTTAAAATCTGTTTTAATGTTTTTAATTAATTAAAAGTATTTAGCTATTTTAACATGCCTACTTATTTTTTTAACACATACAATTAATAAAATATTAAAAATATAATAATAAAATTACAATTAATAATCCGTGTATCGCAGGGGTTTTAAGCTAGTTACAAGCCTCAATCTTTTTAGTTTAGGAATTCGTATTAATTAAATTGGTCTCCTTATTAACTTATGATTACTCCCCCCGTCCCATTCATTTCTGTACACTTTCCATTTTGGGATGTCCCATTCATTTCTATACATTCCAAAAATAGTAACTTTTAATAATATAAAACACTATTACACCCACTACTTTCTCCACTATCTCTATTCTATAACAATATAAATCACTATTACACCCACTACTTCCTCCACTATCTCAAATCTATTATTAAATATTGATAGGTCCCACCACTTTACTCACTTTTCATCTAATTTTACTCATTTTTTATATATTTTCTTAGTATACGTGCCCAATCAATCCCAGTGTATACAATTCACTGGGACGGAGGGAGTACCTTTTAGTTTATATCTTTTTTAGATAATAATTACTTCTTTTTATATGATATAATTTTGACCGTCTATTTAAAAAAAAATTAGATCCAACAGTTGAGATTGTTTTGGTAGTACTGAAGATTAGAGTAAATGATCAAAATTTTGGATAAGATCTCTGGATATAATATGAGTATATAAATTATAAGATACTAATTTTTTTGATATTTTGGTTGTTTATAAATTACAACCCTACATATTAACGTCTAATGGACTATGGAGTATATTTATTTGCAAACCTACCTTGAATGTTGAAAAATGAATTATAGAAAAAAATCTCTACACTGATTGCTTCTCATTTTTGTGCAAACTTTTGAGTTTTGAGTAGGGTGTATACGTTTTGGATTGGGCAAGTCATGGGAATTTAACAATCTAACCAATTAAATTAGGTTTGCAAATTTTCAACTCAATCTATAAAAATTAAATTCGTAATCTAACCTATTTCATGTATCTTGGTTTGGATCGATTCAGGTCGGAATGATCGGATTAAATATAAACATAACACCACACAGATAATTAACTGAATTGAAATTTTTACAAATTGAATCACTCTATGAAAAGCTGAATACTTAACACCCCTGTCTAGAATTGCAGCTGGTGCAACTAAAACAAAGCATCACTGCCAGCAGCAGATATGAGAACCAGGGAGTCCATTATAACAATTACAATCTACTTGAAATCTACACCTGTATATAGTGCATTGAAGCTCCGCTAAATTAACAATTGTGCAGAAAAGATACATACCCAACCCATTTAAATCGAGTTTATGCGTTTTCAATTCAAATAAGTTTTGGTTTAAAGATATTCAGTTTCGATCAGGTGAAATGAAATCGGTTTGAATCGAATTGATCACTTTTACCAATATACATTCCTCTACTTTTGAGGAATTTCTCATAATGCATGTGGCTAGGAATTTGTCCACAAAACAGGTGGGCCACATGTCCTCACCAAATGGACGAAGTAATTTCAAGTAATAGCACAGGCCCGAAACAAGACCCCCCATAAGAATCCATGGCTCATAATAAAAGAGTTGAAAAAGGCTAAGCAATCCAGCTCATCCATTGCTTTCATAAATCAATCCTTTTTTCATTCACGGCCCATCAGTTAAGTAAATAAACAACTATCTTCCCTAGCCCTCCCGCCTATTTTAGGTTGGTTGTGCACTTGTGCATGTCCTGGAAATTTAAACTGAATTTGATTTTGAACTGTGATAGGGCTTACCATCATTTTATTTAGACAGAAAATTGAAGAAAAGTGTCATTTTCTCTAAATTCTAAAAATTGCAAATTTGTGGCCATACTTAACTTCATTTTGTATTTTGGTGGCCGAAATTTCAAATTTACAATATAGTGGCCGGACATTACTTTTATTTTTCAAAAAGATGGCTAAGGTCCACTTTTTTGAAAAAAAAGTTCTTAAAAAAATGGCTCTTAGCCACCTTTTTGAAGAGTAAAAACAATAATATCTTGTCACTAAATTATAAATTTGAAAATTTGGCAATCAAAATGCTAAAGCGGGCCACCATTTTGTAATTTACTCTAATATAATTACATGTGCAACCAGCACTTTTTAATGTTACAACTCGAAAAACCAAAGCAGGAAAACAAACATGGAGAAAAAGGGTAATGCAAACTGAAACTAAACAATGCCAATTTAAATTCTAACTAGCCCAGTGTTGGTCATGTCTTCAATTATTTTACAGGATCCATGGTTGCATCTGTTATAGATAACTCCACTTTTTTCTTGTGCAGCCTCCTTCACCGCTTGTTTGCTTGCAGCATTGCATTCAAATGCATCTTGTTTCTGCAGTTCAGCCTCGTTTCCTTTTCTTCTTTCATCTCTGTTGCCAGATTTTTTTCCTCTGGACCGTGTGCTCTTACTTTCTCAGCCTGTCCATCCTATAAAAACACCCACACAACATTTCTATATCAAGCATTTTAATAAACACTTACTCCAAATCTTACGTATCGGATTCCGTTGTGGATGACCCAATTTGACAACACACAAGCGAACGCATGAATGCATGTTACGTGTTACTCTCTTGAAAAAACATGAAACCAATTTAAAACACCTTTTCTTGAACGGTGGCCTTGGCCTTTTCCTTTCCAGAAACAGCGGTGGCAGCAGTTTCTTTAGCAGATGCCGCGACATTCTTTTTTTGGTAACCAAGCCGCGACATTCTTTGCGCTCTGCATTATATGATGCAAACTATGAAATTACGCAACAGATAAGAAAGAGAATATGAAAGATCTTTGACTACTTGTGTATGAACAAATTTGTATCAGATAATAGTCTCATAATTTTGGGTTGCCCTGAAACGGCTAAAATTGTGTAATCCTTATCTTTGCATTTTCAACTCGCAAAACAGGGCTAACCTCTAATCCTTGTTCATACATTTGACATATGAATGAAATATTCACCACTCTTCTATTCTTGTGTTCCAAAATTACCTTTTAAACATCTAAATGCATGACATTATATTTATTTTGTTTATACAATTAATAAACATTATGAATTACACAAATATTGGCGACAAAACTATGATCAAATGAACAGGCACACCATTAACATTACACACTACAAATAGGTATATTAGTCCACAAAAACAACAAGTGATTATACTGTGCACTAAATCTTCAAAACACTGCCATAGCTTCCATCATTTGTAATTCTTAACCATATATGCGCCCATATCGTTCTCGGATCTCATTCCACCTCCAACAAGTTGAACTACTTGCGCAGGCATCTCTGTTCGAGTCGTATTAGAATCAACAGCCTGAATGGGTTGAACCACTTGTGCAGGTATCCTAGTATGTTTCGGATTGTACCAACTGCGGGGGTGGCTTGAACTACTTGCTCCTGAACAACATTACTAGCAGCCGAGACATGGCTCCCGAGATCAGCGTTACTAGATAATATCGCTGCTGGATTACTAGTAGTGTGGAAGCCGCCACCATCAGTGAAGTTTGGACTAACAGCTCCAGGAGGAGCAGCAGCTGCTGCAGCGAAAACTTTTTTTTATTTTTTCTGCATTTTGCTATTGTTGATCAATGGCAACAAGGCACACGGCCTCCTTTACCCATTGTTTTATGTTATATTTGTCGGGTATAATTAACTAACTACACAGCAACAATAGGGAAGTTATATATATTTATATTAACAAGAACAGGCAGATAAAACCAAATAACGAAACAAACACGAAGGTCGAAACAAAAGTATAACCAAAGACTGAAAATAACAAGACAATAAAGAACACTTATCTCTCTGTAGCTTTTAACAAGTACTAATAGATAATAAACAGCTGAGTCGCCAAGCCTTAGAGAAGTCTTGACTGTTCTTGAAGAGATTATTGCCCCACTTACACTGTGTTGGGTTGCAGCAATATCACTTCCAGGATAAAACATCACAGATCAATCCACTCACAGTAATAGGAATGATCAACAGCGACCAGCACCTCAGTTTGCCCAATAATTATGTAATTAATCTGTATGTGTTGAGAGAAAAAACGAGAAGATAATTGTTGCTAGGGTTTCTCAGAGTTACGTATATCCTCACTTGTCAAACGTTATATTTTGTATATATAATACAAAAATAAAACGTAACATATCAAATATTGTAACTGAAGATATGACATTTAATACTAAATATTCTGATTTAATTATCATAACAGTTGTCATAAGAATTTAATAACAGTTACAGCTCAGTCAGGATTTCCTGGTCCATCAGGATTTGATCATCATCAATACTTACTCGAGACAAACTACACGAAAGTTGCCCCTTTTTCCATCAATACTTACTCAAGCCATCAGGACTTGCTGTCCGTCAGGAGTGACATCAGTACTTGACCAACCATTCGTCAGGACTGGACCATCATTAGGATTTAACTCCATCAGGATCCAAGTACTGACCCAGGCCATCAGGATTTGATCCAAGAACTGGTCCATCAGGATTTAATAAAAATCCTGACCCAGTTCGTTAAGCTGTTACAAATAAATACTGATATTGTTAAATTAAATCAATAAATAATATTAAATAAACAGATAATAAAATTCCTCGTCCAGGTCGCCTCGCGTACGCGAGATGCCGAGACATTCGCCTAAATCGCCCTTCGACCCGACCCGAGGAGTCGTGGCGGGGCGGGCGACGGCGTGTGTGTGTGCGCGCGCGAGGCACATAATAACACCATGCACACCCACATGCCTTAGTAGTTGTACACTACTCTTGCACATGGTTCTATATAAACCCACCAACCTCTCATTACCATTTCTATATGGGATATAAGTTATTTGAACTTACACAACCCACATAACCCATTTCAAGCAACCTATTTCAACTCAATTTATTTATGGATTCCACTAAGAAAATGTCTTAGATCCAAACATGAAAGTTTAAGTCCTCATAACAAGGAACAACCTTCAATTGTTAGTTTCCGGAAATTCCATCAAGAACATATATAAAATATGCCTCAAACTTTCCATTTTCTAACAATCCCCCACAAATCTATATAGAAATTCTTACATATCGGTCCTTATCATGACTTGTTTTTTCAGAGTCGGTACCCTTCCGGGTTTGAACCCTCCTAAGTCCTCTACTTCGATGGCTACCGGATCTAGATGGAATGTTTCACCTTGAATCTTTATTCGTTTGGTGTAATCACACTCCATAGACGACAACAAATCAAAGGCTATGGTGCTGATCTACGGCTTTGAGATGTTAATGGTCCTGTCTCGATCCTGTTCGTCAAATGCTTCAAGGAATAACCCTTTCCTCTAATTGCGACCACACAATTACATTCACTTAGCTAGGCATCTCCAGAGATGTACTGCGATCATCTCGTCAAATGACTTGACCCCATTCAGAGTTCAAATAACTCTTGTTATACTGGCAGTAACAATACCTTTTTAGGTTTATAGGGGATAGACTCAGATACATGAGTATCAAGGTATATAGTAAAGGTACTACCAACTCACCCTCACAGCTTGTTATTACCACATTGAATACACTTCAAGGGATCTCCTCTCAGGTGTATTGGGTTTCCGTTGCTGATGAATCATTATGGGCTATCAGTCCCATCCCCAACCTAGACTTAAGAACTACTGCATGTTCAAGTCCTTTAGTCAAAGGATCAGCTTTAGGATCGTACGGTGTACTAGCGATTCTACAATTTGAATAACCATACTTCTCAAGTATAGATTTCTCTATATAATGAGATTGTGACAATGTTATTCCATCAGTTGACTGTGTCAACTTGACCCCAAGAATCACACTAGCCTCACCCATATCTTTTATTTCAAAGTGCCTTTTCAAGAAACTTTTTGTCTCGTTAATAATCTCAATATTGGTTCCAAACAATAATATATCATCCACATATAGGCATACGATAATACATTCATTTTCTTTAACCATGTAGTAGACACACTTGTCACTTTCATCAACTACAAACTCTGATTCTAAAACAGTATCATCAAACTTTTTATGTCAGTCTCTAGGAGCTTGTTTTAAGCCATATATAGACTTGATCAACTTACATACTTTCCTCTCGTTACCAGAAGCAACAAATCCCTCAGGCTGATCCATATAAATCTGTTCTTCAAGATCACTATTGAAGAAAAGCTGTCTTTACATCCATTTGATGGATGATAAGACCATGTACGGAAGCCAATGCTATAAGCATTCGGATTGTTGTCATCCTTGCAACAGGAGAGTATGTGTCAAAGTAATCAATGCCTTCCTTTTGCCTAAAACCCTTAGCTACCAGCCTAGCCTTATACCTTATCTATTGAGCCATCCGGGTTCATCTTCTTTTTGAAGATCTACTTACATCCTATAGTAGTACACCCAGGAGGAAGATCAACCAACTCCCATGTTCCGTTAGAAACAATAGAGTCAATCTCACTTTTTACAGCACCTTTCCAGTGCCTTGACTCTGAATAATCCATGGCCTGTCGGAAAGTTAAAGGTTCATCCTCGACATTGTAAGTGACAAAATCACTTCCAAAATCCTTGACTACCTTTGCACGCTTACTCCTTCTAGGTTCATCTACTTCGTCAGGAGTAGAACTACTAGCAGGATCTGCCCCCACATTTGTCATCTTTTCCACATGATCATGAATAAACCTGTTCTCTTATGAAGTGATATCTAATACTGATGTGTTTAGTAAGAGAATGCTGAACTGGATTTTCTGTAATTGCAATAGCACTTTGGTTATCACAATAAATAGAGATCTTGGAGTATGACAGGCCATAATCTAACAACTGATTTCTCATCCACATTATCTGAGCACAGCAACTTCCTGCAGCAATGTACTCAGCTTCTGCAGTTGAAGTAGAGATAAACTTTTGCTTTTTACTGAACCATGAAACTAGTCTACCACCCAAAAACTGACAACTTTCTGAAGTATTTTTCCTGTCTATCTTGCATCCTGCAAAATCAGCATCTGAATAACCACACAAACCAAAATCTGATTCCCTTGCATACCAAAGACCAAGTGAAGGAGTGCCTTTGAGATATCTGAAAATTCTCTTGACTGCAATCAGATAAGGTTCCCTGGTATTTGCTTGAAATCTTGCACAAAGATAGGTTACAAACATGATATCTGGTCTACTTGCAGTAAGATATAATAGAGAGCCAATCATTCCTCTGTAGTGAGTTACATCTACCTCAGCACCTTGATCAGGATCAAGTTTGGTAGCTGTAGCTATGAGAGTACTTGCAATAGCACAATCTTGCATGTTAAACCTTTTCAATAAATTCCTTGTATACTTTGACTGATTGATAAAGATTCCATCATCAGTCCGTTTAACTTGAAGACCAAGAAAGTAACTCATTTCTTCCATCATGCTCATTTGATATTTTGACTGCAGAAGCTTGGAAAACTTCTCAAACAGCTTATTGTTTGTTGACCCAAAGATGATATCATCAACATATATTTGAACTAATAGCAAATCCTTACCATGATTCAAATAAAACAAAGTATTATCAGTACCTCTTTTGAATCCACTTTCCAGTAAGATTTGAGCTAGAGTTTCATACCATGCTCTTGGAGCTTGATTTAGTCCATAAAGTGCCTTATCTAATCTGTAAACATGATTTGAATATTTTGGATCAATGAAGCCAGGAGGTTGTTCAACATAGACTTCTTCCTCCAGTTCACCATTTAAGAAAGCAATTTTTACATCCATCTGAAAAACCTTGAATTTCTTGTAAGTTGCATATGCCAGAAAGATCCTGATGCTTCTAGCCCTTGCAACAGGAGCAAAAGTTTCATAATAGTCAATTCCTTCTTGTTGAGAATACCCCTTTGCAACTAGCCTTGCTTTGTTTCTGATAATTACACCATCTGAATCAGTCTTATTTTTGAAAATCCATTTTGTACCAACAATTGACCTGTTCTTTGGTCTTGGCACTAGTTTCCAGACTTCATTCCTTTCAAATTCATTCAATTTTTCTTGCGTTGCAGTAATCCAATCAGCATCTTTAAGTGCATCTTCAACTCTCTTAGGTTCCTACTTTGATAGAAAGTTGTGATATAAACATTCATTTTGAGTTTGCACTTCTTGTCTTAACACCTGCATTAGGATCCCCAATTATCAAATTAGGAGTATGGCTTCTTGTCCATTTCCTAGCTGGTAGTAATTCATTCTTTGAAGTAGATGCTCCCCCTGGATTGGAGTTGTCTTGATTAGAAGAATTTGTTTCAGTAGAAGCTCCCCCTGAATTGTTGTTGTCACCTCCTGATGGATTATCAGGATTGTCACTTGAATTAATATCTGAAGAATTCTGTCCTGATGATTGAGTAGTGTCCGTATCAGTATCAACATGTGGACTGTCAGTAGTATCATCAGTAGCACCTGTCAGTAGTATCATTAGTAGCACCATCAGTATTCGGTGAGTCATCAGGATTTGATGGATCATCAGGATTTGGTGACCCATCAGTATCTGATGGTGTATCAGTATCTGATTCCATTTTTTCAGGTTCCTTGGTAGCATTTTCAAAGACCAAACTATCATGAGAGTCTTCATTCAGTCCAGTTATCTTCTTATCATCAAAAGATACATGTATTGACTCCATGACAGTCCTTGTTCTCAAATTAAAAACTCTAAAGGCTCTTGATGCAGGATAGCCAATAAAAATTCCTTCATCAGCCTTTGTTTCAAATTTCCCTAGCTGTTCAGGATGAGTTCTGAGAACAAAACATTTACAGCCAAACACATGCAGATGCTTCAAACTTGGTCATCCAAATGCTTAAATTCAATGTTGACATGTAGAGTTGATTTAACTTTTGGAACTATTATTGTGTATATAACAACTATCCTTGGTGGCATTTGAAAGAGGGAGGGAAATGTGGGCTAGGATATTTTAAGAAAGTGTTACAGGTATTTTTGTATGAAGGATCAGATTCGGATATGATAGAGCATGGTAATCTGTTATATATTCTTGATTTTATCATAATACATCTAAGTTAAACAGAATGGGTAATGTGTTATATATTCGGATATGATAGAGCAGTGTAATGTGTTAAAATAAAACATTTTTTTAATTTTTAAACATATATATAACATGCAATTTAAGAAAACAAAATGGGTAACAACTGACTTGTTATCTTTAATATAAGATATAAAAGCAAGAATATTTTATATATAAACTACTTTGCTTAAAACCTAAAGGTCGGATCATCTCACGCCAATATATCAAAATTAAAAATTTATGTAGTTTGATTTTGCAAATACATGTGAATTAAAACACATAAGCTGGATTTGATATACGGGAACAATAAAAGATCAATCCTAAGAAGTAGAGTACTCAAATTGCATCACGTACTTCTTCTTCTCTTCCTCGTACCATAATGATTTGTCTAATGCACTTCGATGAAAAAGATGAATTGGGCTTGACACAGTTTGACCAGGTCTCTTTGGAGTCCACTGTATCATTGCAGATATAGAAAGTCGTGGATCTGGAAGAGGATGAATTTCAGAAATTGATTAAATTATTAAAGCGAAAAATTTAAATTGATTGAATGATGGGATGTGTTCTTTTATTGTGATCTCCACTTCAGTAACTAAGACCTCTGCATCTGTGCAAGCTCCAACAGTGATTCCCCATGGGCAACCATAGATGGCTGATTCTCGTGTGCTTCAGTAATTTGTGGCGCACGTCGAGATGTGAATTTTTTTGACATTAGCAATCATACAATTGAAGGTGTTTATCCTGATGCACAGTTGTACACATACGTTCTTGGTTGTGGAGAGGGTGGTTCATCCCCTAAACTTACAACAGATGCAATCGAGCAAGCACAAAAGGATGGTGTTAAAGTGATATCCATGTTGGTAGGATCAGCTATAAAACTTTTTCGGAACATGGATCATCCAAAAGTCACATGGTTGGCATGAAGATGTTAGCTAATATGTACAGCGGTTGGAAATGACGGCCCCACCGGAGAATCGACCATCTATGGTTGCCCATGGGGGATCATATACTTTTGGATGCCTCTAACATCTTCATGCCAACCATATGACTTTTGGGATGATCCATGTTGCGAAAAAGTTTTATAGCTGACCCTACCGACATAGATATCACTTTAACACCATCCTTTTGTACTTGCTCGATTGCATCTGTTGTAGGTTTAGGCGATGAACCACACCCTCCACAGCCAAGAACGTATGTGTACAACTGTGCATCGGGATAAACACCTTCAATTGTATGATTGCTAATGTCGAAAAAATTCACATCTCAACGTGCGCCACAAATTACTGAAGCACACGAGAATCAGCCATCTATGGTTGCCTATGGGGGATCACTGTTGGAGCTTGCACAGATGCAGAGGTCTTAGTTACTGAAGTGGAGATCGCAATAAAAGAACACATCCCATCATTCAATCGATTTAAATTTTCCGCTTTAATAATTTAATCAATTTATGAAATTCATCCTCTTCCAGATCCACGACTTTCTATATCTGCAATGATACAGTGGACTCCAAAGAGACCTGGTCAAACTGTGTCAAGCCCAATTCATATTTTCCATCGAAGTGCATTAGACAAATCATTATGGTACGAGAAAGAGAAGAAGAAGTACGCGATGCAATTTGAGTACTCTACTTCTTAGGATTGATCTTTTATTGTTCCCGTATATCAAATCCAGCTCATGTGTTTTTTTTTTGTCAACAAAGGAAGAAATTTTATTACTTCAAATCATTACATAGAACAGAATAAAAATCTTGATGGACATTCTCCATCTTTGACCTACGCTCAGCTAGTGAAGAGCTATATCTCGCTAAATAGTGAGCTACGCTATTCGCAGAACGTTTAATAAATCTTAACTTCACGTTTTGAGTTTGCAAACCCAACATGAGACTCCTACATTCGTCCACTACTCTTCCCAAATACGATAGAGTAACAAAAGAACTACGGATCCATTGCACTAATTTCAAACAGTCTGTTTCAACAACCACATCCTATTGTTTTGATTTCTTAACCCAGCTAAGAGCCTCGCGAATTCCCATCGCTTCTGCAAGATCCGGAGACACTATACCTTGGTAACAAGCCGATTTGGCCTCTGTCAGGTTGCCGTTATGACCTCGAACAACTACTGCGTGACTGAATCTGTTTAGATCGTTAAAATTGCTGCGTCGGTATTAACCTTAACTCTATTTAACATTGGAGCCTGCCATTGTTCTCGACCATCCTCTTGGTTCATAAAACCCAAAGAATTGTCAAAAGATTTATCTTGAACAAAACGCCACTGGTTAAGGACAGAGATTGCCGTAGCTAGCACTTCTGGCACTTCCAAACTTTTTTGATTCCACACTAAATCGTTTCAATTTTTCCATAACACCCAGCACACCATGAATGTAACATTAATTGCTGTTGCGTTCCTGTGAGTGAATACTAACTGGAGCCATTCCGAGAATGAGTTAAACTCACTCGTTATCGTTGGTAATGCAGCTTTGTGCCAACAGCTTTGCGCGAAAGGGCAAGTTACTAAAGAATGCAGAATTGATTCTGAAGCTTCGTGACAACTGGGACAAACATTATTCACTGGAACTCTTTTACTACAGAGGAGATCCTTTGTAGGTAAGCAATTACTTGTAGCACGCCAAAGAAAGTTTTTAACTTTCGATGGTATCTTAAGGTTCCACAACTTTCGCCAAAAACCTGAATTGTCATTTCCTGGGTTGCTTCTCCCTGAATCCTCAAGGAGGTAGGCACTTTTAACCAAATAAGCTCCCATCTTTTCGCATCTCCAATACCAATTATCATTATCATCGTCTCCTAGTGGAATAGATAGAATGAGGTTCGCGTCTCGATCATTAAATAGATCCCTTATGACCTCGCTATCCCACTGATTTTCTCCCGTGACCATTAGAGAGGATACCTTTTGGTTTATCAGAGCTTCACTGTCAGAATGAACATAAGGGTCGTTCACATCCGGTAGTCAAGGAACGTTGATAATAAACAATGATTGGCCATTTCCTACTCGACAAGAACTTCCTTGTTTGATCAAACTCTGGGCTTCAAGCACGCTTCGCCATACGTAACTGGGATTGCTACCAATTTTGGCTGTCAAGAACGACTCTGATGGAAAGTATCTAGCTTTAAAAATTTTGGACAATAGTTTTCCTGGATTGGTTAACAACCTCCAAGCTTGCTTTTCTAAGGGAGCAATATTAAATTCCTTAATACTGCAAAAGCCCATGCCTCCATTGATTTTCCTTGAACTCATTCTGTCCCAAGACATCCAGTGAATGCATCTCTCCTTACTTGCATCTGATTTCCACCAAAATTTACACATGGTTCTCTCTAATTCTTTACAAACCTCAAGAGGAAGAAGACACTCATGGTATAGTTAGGTAACGACTGAGCTACTGTTTTAAGCATAATTTCTTTCCCTCCTTTCGAAAGCTTCTTCTTATCCCAACCTTGTAACCTTTCTTGGAGTTTCTCTTTTATGAATCCGAAAGCTACTGATTTTTAATTCACATGTATTTGCAAAATCAAACTACATAAATTTTTAATTTTGATATATTGGCGTGAGATGATCCGACCTTTAGGTTTTAAGCAGAGTAGCTTATATATAAAATATTTCTGCTTTTCTATCTTATATTAAAGATAACAAGTCAGTTGTTACCAATTCTGTTTTCTTAAGTTGCATGTTATATATATGTTTGAAAATTAAAAAAATGCTTTATTTTAACACATTACCCTGCTCTATCATATCCGAATATATAACACATTACCCATTCTGTTTAGCTTAGATGCATTATGATAAAATCAAGAATATATAACACATTACCATGCTCTATCATATCCGAATTTGATCCTTCATACAAAAATACCTGTAACACTTTCTTAAAATATCCTAGCCCACATTTCCCTCCCTCTTTCAAATGCCACGAAGGATAGTTCTTGTTATATACACAATAATAGTTCCAAAAGTTAAATCAACTCTACATGTCAACATTGAATTTAAGCATTTGGACGACCAAGTCACTCTTTCTAATTAGTGATATGTATCCGAATAACTTTTCCTTCTGAAGGTGCATCTTCTTGTTACCTTTGACTCTCTACTGACATCTACAATCTATAAATCTTCCTTATCTGCGAACAATGCAACTTTTCCTTAATAGCCTCTCTAACAATGCAACATTTCTCTTAAGGTTTTTTTTGTTGACAACTGGTAAATAAGAAGGCAACTACGAGGAAGAAAAGGAGATTAATTAAAATTCTAACAATCTTAAGATTCATTTCATACATACAATGTTCTCATCATCAAGAATACATATCCAGACCAACTTCTTCATCTCACTCACTCCCAGTCTCGCACATTCCCATCTATGTAAATAATATGCTTAAACCCCATAATTACAAAACGACCCTAGTCATGAAGATTCCCCTCCCTTTCCCTCTGCAAAACATCTGCCACTACGACCTTGGCTGCAAGCTCGCAAACTTTGCAGTCCCTATCAAAGATTTCTTTATCAAACTATTCATCTTCAAAATGCAGCACATTAGTCTATCTAAACAGCACTATCCTAGGAATTCCGGTTCACATATGTAGACATAACTCTGCTCAGGAAAGAAAAATGAGAGGGGTTCGTACAGAAATAAAGAGGTAGGAAACTACATCTACATGATTAAAGGAGATATAAACATTGAATATTTCTGATTTTCAAACACTAGCACTGTACATATACCGAATGAGAAAATAGAAAAGTAGTCATCTTCCAATCAACAGTTCAAAAATTTTGACTTAAATTAACATAAAGCTTGTGAAAATTATTAAGTTTACCAAAATCTAAACTTAACTCAAAAAGAACAATGGGAAACTTAAATTAACTCAAAAGAAACACGGGTTTACCTTAAAATCAATAATCCAACTATTGGAGAATGAACAAGTAACTCGAGTTTATCCCTTTTCTTTTCTGCTTCCAGAATAATCCCCCTTCTCCCTCTCTCTAACATGATCCTTAATCACTTAATTTTTTATTCTTCGAAAACAAAGGCAAAACATCTACATCTCTCTCTCCCCCCCCCCCCTCTCTCTCTCTCTCTAACATGAGCTTAATCACTTAATTTTTGATTCTTCGAAAACAAAGGCAAAATTAGATACACTCAAATACAAACTAAAAATAAAATCTTTAAAGGAAAGAATTAATAAGATGCTGACCTGAGAATAGGACCTGTAGTGAAATCACACGTCATCTATTTCCATATTTAAATAATATATTCTATTTATAATAATTTGAAATAATAAAAACATACTATTTTTTTTTTTTTTTTTTTTTTTTTGAAAACAAAAACATACTATTTTTAAAATATAGTCAACTATTATAGCCAACTCCATTAAAGCACATCACCTTACAGTTCAACAAATTTTACATAATCAGTATTTTATATTATTTTAGCCAACTATTTTAGTTAACGTCGTTGCAGAAGATGCTCTTAGAGCAGTTATAATGGGAGCTCAACTGGTGGTGCCTCGATCCTTGTAAAATGGGTTGACCAAGACAATTTTGCGTTGGAGGAGTAACATGTAAAGTGGACAGTCCCTCTATGATGACCTCGACCCATTTGACTACTTTTCAGTTTTTTATTGTTATTTTATTCAACTTCATTCTCCTTACCTTTCATTTTTCTAACTGATCCATATAATATGAATATAAGGAGATGCCCTACAAGTGGGAATTGGGCTTGACATTGAATGAAGTTGGCCAATTTTTTTGAAAATCTGTTTCTTGTTTAAGTGACATGAGCTGGACTTTAAAATTTTGGACAACATTGTGCAGGTTCTTAGAGTCGGTTTAGTAAGAAAATGAATACTAGGATGTTGAAAGAAGTACTTCAAAATTCGGAAAATTCGGACAAGTACTCCTATAATAATGTGCAAATAAATACTGATGAGTGATGATATTGATAAGTTGATAAGTTGACCTGATAAAATGGGTATATAACCTTTCGAAAGATTGCATATCAATGTCACTCGGCTTTCCTTTATATCCAAAATCAATTACACCAATTTTAGCACCTACTTACAAAACAAAATTAAAATCAATTTATGAGAAAATTGGTAAAGTGAATCAAAATTTTCCATACTATCTAAGAAAGAAAAGTTAGGGGATTTCATTAAACTAACTACTTTAAAAAAATAAAAACAGTTTTAGTTTTAAATAATGGAACGAAGTAGAGAATATACCTGCAGGTTTCATGTACTCATGTACTCTTCGTTGCGTGACTCCCGAACTAGTGAAAGGAACAGTTGGTGAAGCAAAGGAGCTTGAGTTGCTTGAGCAGAATGACCTGTCCAGAGGCCCTTCAGAATCATTCGCTGCTGAATATCCTCTCAATGGAATGACCTGTCCAGAGGCCCTTCAGAATCATTCGCTGCTGAATATCCTCTCAATATGTGATGCTCTTGTAGAATGCAAATCAGAGCTTCCTGAATCTCCGTCATTGGGGGTCGGAATTCCTTCCGAGGCTGATAAATTATTTCCATTCAGACAAGCAGAAACACGCAAAGCTAATTTTTTTACAACACGGATGTAAGATGCATACTACAATATGTTTTTCAATGATTACTTATCTATATAGATCAAGTAGGGAAAATAGACTAACTTTAATTGAGTTTTCTACTTTAATCCAATAATCTAGTGGTTGATGGTTTGGTATTGGAGACCGAACTTTTAATTACACAATAATCGGGTGAAACTTGTCAGAGAACCGATGTAATTGCATTAGATGTAGTGTTACCTGAATGCAAAGCGAGATGATATCAGCAAAACGAGACGGAGCCTTGGATGGAATGGTCCTTTTGATGGCTGCATCAACCATCTGTTCCAAAGATTCATTGTCATGCAGCTGGGACGAAGCCCAATTCACTAATGATTGCTCTGCTCTTGGTTTTGAACTGTTTAAGAAGAAGAATATTACAAGGAAATAGCGTTACGAAAAAAACGTTACAAGGAAATATGACAGAAAAGGACAAGGATTCTAAAAAGTAGGACGCTTCTGAACCTGTCGAAGGGCCTCCTTCCAGTTAGAAGCTCTAGGAGCAACACCCCAAAAGCGTTTACATCATCTTTCATGTTACCGATCCCAGATTGGATGTGTTCTGGTGCAATGTAACCAGTATCACCAATATCCATTTCGGAAGCCTGATTGCAATAGCGTCAGATTTTGTTCGTTAGTTTGAAACTTTTAGTCAGCAATAAGTTGTGTAATCTTTCTCCAAAATTATAATGTATTTAAAATAATCTCTCTCAAAATACCACATGCAATATAAAGGCAAAAAAGATGATACTCAAAGTATTTACCTTAATCTTGATCTTGTTGCTTGTAAGAGGCTTTAGAACAGCTAGTCCAGTATCACAGATATGGGGCATAAGATCCTCATCAAGTAATATATTAGCTGCCTTTAAGTTGCTGTGAGCAACAGGAGGCATGCATGTCGTATGCAAATAGCTGGAAACATCATATATAGATGAAAATATAATCAAGAACTGAAACAGGAAGTTACATTCCAGTTACGTTCATCGAGATGAAAGATTACTTACTTCAAAGCGCGAGCGACCCTGAGAGCAACTCGAAGAAGAAGTCCCCAAGATAGAGGCATGCAGGAGTCACAATGCAAAGCATCATCCAAAGACAAATGTCTAACATGCTCGTACACAAGGATATGCTGTCGATGCTCTACACAATAGCCAACAAGTTTTACAATGTTTGGGTGCCTCAAAGGGGCTACATTCCTTATCAGATCAAGAAATTTTTCTTCTTCATGCAGGGCCAGTGCTACTGTATTGACATTCTTCACAGCAAAAATCTTGCAGAAGATAGAAATATAATCAACTTCTGTAATATGTTTGAGCATATAAGTTTTAGTACCATAGAAGGTTTAGTTTAAAGTAAGTACTTGTCCACCGTGAAACTCTGCTTTGTAAACAGAACCCAAAGATCCTTCTCCAAGAAGGTTCGATTCGCTAAAGGAGTCCGTTGCTGCTTGAAGCTCTGCCACTGTAGATCTTTGTACCTATTGGGATTCTGCTCTTCCTAGAGAAACTTCTTCTAGATTTTCTCACAGTTCTGGTTCGAAGAGGTGGCAAATACTTTGGATCAATCATAGGAGGAGAACTAATAGCTAATACTTCTGAGCTATCCTCTGGAGCAGTGGAAGAGAAATCTTAAACAAGCACAAAGAATTAGTCAGATCAGTAATATACTGTTGTAGCCCTTCATAATAAGAAAGACAAGAAGAAAAAAATTAATGTCACCTTTGGCTGTACTGACTGGAAGAAACTGCCACGAGCTATGACTGCCCTGCAAGCGTCTCAGCCTTCTTCCCCTTTGTTGAAAACGGGCCACAGCATAGAAAGCTTCACAGGCTGCCAGAAGTGTAAACCCACCAACTATAGAAGCATTTCCACCAGGACCAAGTCCTTTCTTTTTGTGCTTGTGTGCATAATGAGATGGATAACTCTCAACAGCAGTCGACTCAGTAGATGGTGGACTAGTGATGTTGGGCATGGTATCCAAAGGGAAAAACCAGGGTGGAAAATTTTCTTCTCTGTGGAATTTATTTTCCCCAATCCTGTAGTTTTGATAAAATTCACAAGTCAATGACGAGTATACCTGTTAAAGAAGAGAAATTAAACTAGGGATCCTACTTCTTACCGTAGGTTCTCAATAGATTGAAACGTCTCTGGAATGACACCACTAAAGTGGTTATCTTGGATATCCCTGGTGAAAAATATGGTGAGTTCACAGAACAGACATATGAAACACAATCAAGTGATGGGTATAAGAAGCTTTCACAGATAAACCGTACAGATCAGAGAGTGAGAAGTTAGACAGGAAGATAACTGATCCAGTACATCCATTGCTTTCAAAGAACCTGCAGACCAGTTAAAGTAAATTATAAGGCCTCTATAATACTGCAAAAGACTGCCATTATATATGAATTGATCACAGTCTGGTCAGATTTTTCAAAGATCCAAATGAACTGGGTAGATATCCGGTAAAATTATCGGATGACAAATCCCTGAGACAATAGTTTGAATTTTTTTAAAATCAGGGACTATATATTTTGAATACATGTCATTACTTAAGAGATTCCAGTATAGAAGACAGAACTGCTAACACTATGTTTTCACTTTCCATAACAGCCAAAGTAATAGTTAATTCTTACTCCCCCTAGTACAAAATCATTTATTTTTTTTCCTTATTATATTGGACGAAGGGAGTATCTTCTTTCTTATTTTTTCTGACTTTATCCACATAGATTCACTGTTTATATTACAAAGATCTTTGATTGTTGTATATACCTAAGAATAGATTCCATTAACATGAAGGATCAATTAATTAAACTATAAATATTTGTCTTTCTGGTATATTAAAAGAAGAATATTCCAGAAGTGGTAGATAACTAACAAGGCCTGGAAAAGCACCAATTTTTGAAGAAGCAGTACAAGTACTTGGGATAGATATTTCAATTAAAATCATTAATCAACACTGGTCCTATACAGCTGGGACTAGTTCTGCAGCAACTAAAACTATATGTTGCATATCCATACCAGTATATTGACTGTACTTTTTAAATATAAACAATAGGAGGAAGAAGAAATCCTACATTTCTTTGAGATTTATGAGTGCTGTGAAAATGTCTCCAATTGGTCCAGATAGTGAGTTGTGGCTTACATTCCTGTCAAGATTTATAAACTCAAGTTTATCATATTCTACCCGAATGAGCAAATTTAAGACATAAACGGACAATGAACTCACAGATGCCGAAGATGTTTTATGTTTGTCAAGGAGTACGGCATGTTCTGGCTGAAATTGTTGTCAGCCAAGTTTCTGAAATAAGTCAAGGGAGAGGAAAAATATACTAAGTACTGAAACTATGTAGATGCATAACATGATAGTTAAGGAGATGCCTTACAAGTGTGTGACACAGCTGGTAGGTTGTACGGAATTCCACCCTGAATGTGGTTTGAGCTAATATCCCTGATAGACATTCTATCATGTGTCAAACAAACCAAAAAAATGTCTTAAATATCTGCGCTACATATTTATACAAATTACGTTTTTCAGAATAACTTACAGCTGCTTCAAGTTATGATGATTGGAGAGCTGGAACCCTAGGCTACCACCAAGCTGAATCCTAGTAATTATACTGCAAGTCAATGATGATAAGTAATTTCTTTATGGTTTAATCAAGTTAATAGAGCAGAACATAAATGAGGATGACTCTCTTTACAGGTGAATAACTGATGAGTCGTTGCAGGTAACTCCTGTCCATGATTCTACACATGGATCCCCAGCATCTGTCTTCCATCCCTTGAGCTGTGATGGAATATTGAAGAGCTTTCGCTACATAAGTTAAGCCAGAAAACCAGTAAGTGCGACTGAATTTTGTTAATCTTTTAGTGTAGCACTTCTAAACCAAAACTACAGAGTGCAACCAATGAAGTTCTGATCTAACCCTATAGCTACCTTGTCAAATAGTAAGTGCGACTGAATTTTGTTAATCTTTTAGTGTAGAACCAAGTGCACAAGTCTCTGTTCCAGTATCATGATAGGAAGGTAATGACTGCTTAATACAAGCTACTGAGCTTTCAACTAGTTTAAGCAAATTCACCTAGTACTAGGGATGAGCGTGGTTCGGTTATAAGTGGTGCGGTTTCGGTTTTATAACCACGTATTTGATCTCAAATCGACTTCCTTAATAGTTGTTCAAAACTTCTTTTCTTTGATTCATAGATGCATTCATATTTCCAATCTTAGCTACCAGTACCAGTCATATAGTTTGGGAAAAAAATATTTTGTACCTTAATTAGTTTGCAGATCACAAGTTCCATGATCCTTCGCGTTTCCTTATCAGCAATCTGTCCTTCAAGAAGAACATCAGATGCCAGGCCCAAGGGTGTGCCTCCATAAGGTCTCTGAACAAATACCCGCCATGCCAGCACACTTAATAATACACTCTCAGTATCATACTTCAGCATAAATTGCAGCAGCAGTAGCAGAAACTTACCTTACCTTGCATCATAATTGAAGCCTAGCCATAGGTCAAATCTCATTAGAGGATCATAATGAATATCATGATGGTCAGTTTCTCCGTGTAGTTCGCTCAGTTTAAGGATATTGGTTTCATGCGGGAAGTTTGATTGGACTTGTCCTGGTACACCTTCCAACAAACAGAATGTAAGACGTTGGGTAAACATTTATATGTATATTACTATATTACTATTTCTCTATTGCTTATTTGCTTTGGATATCAAATAAAGAACATGCTTTTTTCCCCGTTTTTTCAATATATTTTTATGGCTAGTATTTCTATCGATTACTGAAGGTCAGCGGATTATGAGTACACTGGGCAAGTGGCAACATATAACACTAACAGTAACACTTTATAGGCTTAAAAAAAAGAGTTCTATGAGGGAAATTTGACATTTAACTCACGAATCACACTTTACAAACACGGTAAAATCTTAATGTTGAATGCTTTCTCATGGATACAGTGAAGTGTTTAAGGCTGTCAATGCTTTAAGATCATGACACAGACTATATCAATATTACACAAGCACAAATATTATAAAAATATTAATTATCTAAAATCATTAATTATCGATTTATCAATATATCAGCCTTTTTCTATCTCTATGATAGGAACAAATACAATTAAAAACAAATAAATTTATATAAAACGTGTAAATCAAACATACATACTGAAAATATTAAAAGCAAATCAAACATACATGTACTGAAAATACATATATATAACATACAACACATACTTACATATACATACATATATATATAAGGGATAGATATAATACCAAGAAAAGAGCTGCAAATTGATACAAGAAACCCCTCGTTGCGTTGGATACAGAAAAACTCGTTGTCGAGAAGAGAAACCCCTCTTCGATACACAGAAGAAGCCCTAATTTGGTTGAGAGATTGTCAAATCGAGCCAGCAATACAACCAACATCAAATTAAAATTTAACAATTAAACGTATTAACTGTGATTGTGAAGTGATTGTGAGGGAGGAAGTCGAGAGAGTGGAGGAGGAGAGTATAGAGAGAGCTGCGGCGAAACATAGTCGAAGAGAGTCTGACATCTGTGTAAAGCCCTAGTGCCTTAAAAGATTAACAATTTAAAATATTTTAATATTGTGAAAAAATTTAATTTATTAATACATTAGTGTAAAATTTTAAAAAAATATGTGAGTTGAAATAATATTTCAGTTTAGGATTTATTGAATATTTATTTTAATATTTTAGTTTATTTTAATTTTAATATTTCAGTTTAGGACTTATTTAATATTTTAAAATATTTTAATTTTGAATAATATAATCAGTTCAAGATTTATTTTAAATATAAATCCCATTTTATAATAATATAATATAATATGAATAATCGACGGCTCTCTATAAATCCCGATGTTGAAAGCAATTTTTTTTCAAAAGTATGGGGGTCTCTCTATTTCCTCTAAAAGCAACTTTTAAGCCAAAAACGATTTTCACAAAAGTGCTTCCGGAATATTTACCAAACAATTTTTGGTTGCTTTTCAGCAAAAAGTTGTTATTGTTTTCTGTAATAGTGATGCCAAATGATATAAAATCGACACCGAAAATAGTGTTTTTTTGCAAAAATATGGGGTTCCTGCATTATATTTAGTTGAAAATTTTAGGCCAAAAGCGATTTTTAAAAAAGTTCTCGAATTTACCAAATAATTTTTGGCTGCTGTTATCGTTGTTTGTAACAGCAATATCAACCTGACCTTTAAGTAAAGGTCAATGCATATTTTTTATTTGTGTAATAAAATTTTAATTTTTTAAAAAAAAATATAGTATATTATTTATGTACAAATTTTATCTGTATAATAATTTTCAATTTAACATCTTTTTTAAAAATAAAAATCTAAATTTTTTAATAAAATATTATTTTTTAATTCTTTTGGAGCTTTTAATAACATTATTATTTTAGTGAATATATCTCCACACTTGAAATAGTTCGGTGTTTTTAGTGAAAAAAAGTATAATAAATAATATATAAATAAAAATACATTAAATTTGTCTTATAAATAAATTGAAGGAAAAAAATTATAATACAAAGGCAAGTGTAATATACTAGCTCAATATAACATGGGTACGGAGGAGCTGTCGAAAGAATCTTGAAATTGTTGTGTACAATTTATTAAACCTCACGACTAATCTTTAGTAGATAATAATTCAATCCATTTCCACCAACAAAACAATTCTAGCATAGTTGGTTATGAGAGGCAATTAGAAACTCTTGTATACAAAGGATAAGGGTTCAAATCCTTATAGAAGCAATTTTTGTTGAGTTGCAAAGTACTTCATATTTAACTTTAGCTAATATGATATAATATATAAGAATAAATTATATAATTTAGAACAAAAAAAACTCCAACTAATATACACATCGAGAGAAGCTATTTTTCGATGCTACAACGTCGATTCAAGTAAAGACCGACACTAAAAGTTCTCAAAGGTGTCGGTTCTTTAGGACCGATGTATATAACCATATTTAAAGCGTCGCGTCTCCAAAACCGACGCATAAAATCACTTTCTACAACGTCGGTTCTACCAAAGACCGACACTATAAGTCCTAAAAGGCATCGGCATTCAAAAGACCGACGCATAAAACTGTTACTAGCGTCAACCGACGCTAAAGGTCCTTCACAAACACCTATAACGTCGGTTAACTTGACAACTGACGCCAATAACATGAAAAAGCAACGGTTCCTTAAAGAACCGACGCTATAGATGCGACGCTAAAAGACATTTCTGTACTAGTGAACGTAGCATGCAAAGTGATTGTCGCAATTGATTAACCTCAAATTTACACATTCACTAATCAGTACTAGATCTAGATCATGAAAGTTGCTGTAATTTTAAGCCAACTTTGTATGCTTTCATTTAAAACGATCAAAGATCAAACATTAATAGAGATATTCGTATCTTCTAATAACAAAGAAAAAAAAGTTACAGCAGGATTTATATGGGCACATCCTAAATTCCCAAGACCCATCCATTCACCATTAGATCCTTAATCGAAAACCTTCCTCGCTTCATCTTAAGGTGTTAGAGTAATGCACTTTCCAGGATCTTATATTGTATTCTAACACTCCCCCTCACTCGAAAGCGCCCATTTTTTTGTCGAAGACTGGATCACTTTCCAGGATCTTATTTGCATTTCGTGTCCACAATAAATTGTGAGAATATTGGGGGTGGCGGGAGTCGAACCTGAGTCCTCCCACCTGTTGAAATATAGCATAAGATCCATTTGGGGCATTCTTCTAACACCTTAAGGTTTTAGATCGACTGGTTACTCAACATGGTATCAGAGCTCTGGTCGGCGGGGGTCACGAGTTCGACTCCCTACCACCCCCAAAATTCTCACAATTTATGAGGGACACGAACGCAAATTAATGCCCCAAAAATGGGCGCTAGTGATCCACTCTTCAGCCCAAAAATGGGATTTCAAGTGAGGGGGAGTGTTGAAATATAACATTAGATCCATTTGGGGTCTTTCTCTAACACTTTAAGGTTTTAGATGAGCTGGTTACTCAACAAGAGGAAGACACTTTTCAGGATTTTATATTGTATTCTAACAATAACAACTAGCGTAACCTCCAAACCACAACATCTACTTTCACCAAACTTCATAATCATAATAAAATTAACCAAAGACATCATAACAAATAATATCATAGAGAAACACATTGTAATACGTAAAA
Source organism: Heracleum sosnowskyi (assembly GCA_030848705.1). Lineage (NCBI taxonomy): Eukaryota > Viridiplantae > Streptophyta > Magnoliopsida > Apiales > Apiaceae > Heracleum > Heracleum sosnowskyi. The sequence continues at coordinate 125,458,541 of CM061243.1, forward strand.
AAACACTGGAAAAGGTACCATTGAAAAGATCAGTTTGAGCCGAAGCTTGCAAACCTAGAGCAAACAAGACGATAATAGTAAAGTACAACAATTGTTTTCTAGAATATAATGCAGGTAATTTGTTAATAAAATTAATTATATCTAACATATTTTATAAAAAATTGTAACATAGACATCCTAATTTAAGTTATAATCGATGTGTATGTAAGTGCAGACATCGGTTTTCGACCGATGTCTAAGATAGACATCACCGACAAAGATATCGATTGGCAAACAACATAGACATTGACCAGAAACCGAAGTCTATTGACCTTTTTCTTGTAGTGCAAACGCGTGATAAACATTTTCACAAACACCGGATGTATCAAGTGCTTATACGATATCAATCAATGACGAGTCTCGCCTGATAGGAAATCAGAATAAGTGAAAACAGAGAAAATGATCAATTAAATGGGCAAGAGAACGGAAATATATGATTAAGCTGTAATAACTATAACTACAAGAAGTAGAGCGAATACAGAGGACTGAGGAGGCATCGATTTTGAACAATTCGGAAGCAAACACAGTGTAAATCAGAAAAACTTATCAACTATGGATACATAATTACAAGTCCACAGGTTGAAAGTGGTGATAATGTATATATACTGCATATATAAAAAAATACTTACATACATATAATACTCATAATGAACCATGTAGTTACAGTAAATACAAAGGAGGAGGCATCAATTTTGAAGAACAAGTCTAAGCAAAAACAGTGTAAATCAGAAAAAATTGTCAACTATATTTACATCAGTACAAGTATGCAAGTTGAAGGTGATGATGTATATGAAATGCATACATACAAGGATACTTACACACATGAATACGCAGAATGTATTGAGAGAGAGAAGTGGTGTGGTGATGATGATGCATATATAAAAATATACTTACATACATGTAATACTCAGAAAGAACTATGTAACAACAGTTAATACCGATGAGGCATCAATTCTGAACAACAAGTCGAAAGCAAATACAGTGTAAATCAGAAAAAACTTGTAACTATATTAACATTAATATGAGTTCACAAGTTGAAGGCGGTGATGATGTATATGAAATGCATACATACAAGGATACTTACATGAATATGCGGAACATATTGACGAAGAAACATCAGAGGTGCGAGAAGGGGAGACAGAGAGAGAGGTGGCGCGAAAAAGAGAGAGAGGGGGGGGGGAGTGTAGGTGCAGAAATTCTGAAGAATGAAGGGGAGTTTTTGGTCTTATGTAGACGCAAAGTGTGTGAGCATCAAGAAATTTGCACCCTGTCCGACGTGGACTGTAAAATCATTTCTCTACAAAAATTAACTACCGTAAGAAAAAGGTAAAAAAATATTATGTAAGTTTTATAAAGTTGTCAACGGAGCATATTTTAAAAAATAATAATTAATTTAGTGACACAAACCAACATAACACTTAAAAAAATATTTGTACGAGTTATTTTGAATCAAATATTAACACAATATGATTTATGTGAAATCCATATATATACTTACATTTAAAACACATAATGTATTGATGAAGAAAAAGGTACGACGTACGAGAACTAGCTAGGGTGGGTGCGGGAAAGAGGGGGGGGGGGGAGAGTGAGGTGAGGGGAGTGAAGGTAAAAAAGCGTGAAGGGTGACAAATTTTGTCTTATTTGTCACGTGCCCGACATAGATTGTGGAATCACTTGTCTATAACAAAAACTTAAATTTCAAATTTTCTATAGTTCATGTAAGTTGTCCACTATAATTTTACACTGGGCGTAACATAAATAATTATTTCGAATAAAATAAGTCAATTTACCCGACGTGTGGTCAATGTTGTAGAGAGAGAGAGGGGGGGGGGGAGTGTAGATGCAAAAATTCTGAAGAATGAAGGGGAGTTTTTGGTCTTCTCTAAACGCAAAGTGTGTGAGCATCAAGAAATTTGCACTCTGTCCGACGTGGATTATGAAATCATTTCTCTACAATAATTAACTACCGTAAATAATCATTTCTCTATGGATTAAAAAACGTACTTGTGAATTTATTGCTAGGATTTAAGAGCTTTCGAGCTTTTAATGGTTGTTCTTGCATTTTGTGACTAAATCGGTCCTCACAAGATGCCTACGTATCTCAACTATTGTTGAGAATCAAGCCAAATTAATGTAGTTCTAATGTGAAGGATCAGGGTCCTTATATAGGCGTCTGGAGCCATGTATTTAAAGTATGTTTAGGAGACTTAGCGAATAAGTTTCCTTTTTGATAACTGATAAGGATCATATTACTTGACGGACAAGTCTTTTCCTTGTTGTAGGATAAGGACTGTGACTCATTATTTCCTTTGATTGTGATTCTAGATCCTTCCTTGAAGATATTATCATATTTTGGACCCTTTTATGAGCTGTATATTTTCTCCATTTATTAATTATGAAATTAATAAATGATTAGGGTTTCGGGCCTTATTTATTGGGTCGTTTTCTTGGACCAATCTAGGTCTAATTAATACTTCATTAATTACATTTTTAGGCTTATTTTTTAGCCCATATCATTTTCCCCTCAACTTCTAGGAGAATCTCGTTGTAGATTATCGTAGAAGTTATTTTATCCGGGAGTTAAGGAGTTTTCTCTAACATTAGTCTGGTTTATTGAACATACAGTCCTTAACCAACATTTTTCCAGAACAGGAATTGGGATTTTTTTTCCTTTATTTTGTGAAAATAATCCAAAAATTTCAAAATCCAATACAATTTTGACCAGGATTCTGGTCGAAAATGGCCTCATTTTTTGCTCCTGGTCGAACCCTTTCGACCAGGATTCTGGTCGAATTTGAGCTCAACTTTAGCTCCTGGTCGAACCCTTTCAACCAGGATTCTGGTCGATTTTGGGTGCCATTTTGGCTCCTAGTCGAACTCTTTCGACCAGGATTCTGGTCGATTTTGGGTGCCATTTTGGCTCCTGGTCGAACCCTTTCGACCAGGATTCTAGTCGAATTTGGGTGCCATTTTGGCTCGTTCGACCAGGATTCTAGTCGAACATATGTTCCAATTTGGGCCCTGGTCGAACACTTTCGACCAGGATTCTAGTCGAATATACGTTTCATTTCAGTCCCTGATCGAATACTTTCGACCAGGATTCTAGTCGAATATATGGTCCATTTTAGGCCCTGGTCGAATACTTTCGACCATGATGTGTATTTGTGGAATTCGACTATTTTTTAGGTTGAATTTTTGTCCATTTTGGGTCCAGGTCGAACACTTTCGACCATGATGCTAGTCAGCCATTTCGATCTCGCTTGGGGTCGAACATAGAATCGTGAGTTTCTTCAAGTTGTACCTCTTGTGCCATGAGGTCCATCCTTGTTTGGGCTTAAGTTGGGCCCAAGTCCAATTAATAATTGGGCATGTAATCTTTTATGGGCTATACCGGCTAGTGTCGGTTGCCCTTCCTTTAACCGGTCCATTGACCGACTATTCTTTCTATATAAGTGTGAAGTCTCACTTATATTTATCCACTTCTCACTTTCTATTTTCTCAAAGATACTCTGTGAAATTTTTTCCAAAATTCTCTTTGCAAAGCTCTGCTAGGGTTCTGTCGTAAGGCGATTCCCGGCGAGGTTTTCCGATTAAACTCACTGGTTTCTGGATTTTTTGCTTGAAGATTTAAAGATTTCTTGAAGATTCTGGGTTTTCTTCTTTGAAGATCTCTTGAAGATTGGAAGTTTTTTCTTTGAAGATTTGAACACTTTTTCTGGGTTTCAAATGGCTGATCGCGCTTCTCAACGTCTTCTGAAGATGAATTCTGCATCTAAACGAGGTGCACCCATTCCTATTCGTTCAAAATACATGTCTTTGCATGATATGATTAATGAACGTAGGGATGAATACCCGTCTGTGTCTGATTTAGATTCTTATGACTGTAGTAACAAATTCCACGATGCAGATAAGATTAAGGATTATAATAAAATGTATAGGGTTAAGGCCCCCCTAAAATTATTTCATGTCGGTGCCGGTGACCGTTCTTGTCATTGGCGGTCTAATGCCTCATGTATTTATAGAGATGCCATAGTCGCCGGCCTTAGGTTCCCGTTTCACGAGTTTATACCTAGGCTTCTGGCTGATGTCCAAGTGAAACCCTTGCCAATTACCTCCGAACGCCTGGAGTATAATTAATTGTTTTATGGTTTTATGCCTTCGTAACAATTTTCCTCTTTCTGTCCCTTTATTTAGAAAGATTTTCCAATTTAAGAACAATTCTGCCAACAACTTGGGTTGGGTATACATTAGCCATAGGGTTGACTTTCCTTTTATCTTCCACCCAAAGTCTATCCCAGATAATAACCCCAAGTGGAAGAATGAATTCATGTACCTTGTTTGGGAAGGTGGGGACTGGGGAACCCTGTTCCGTAAGTCTTTTGGGAGAGTTTCAGATGGTAGTCCCAGTAACATAGTCTTGAATGACGAGGAGTCCCATGCTTACTCTAAGCTAATCAAGGATAATGGGACTACCATGGCTTGGGAGCTTCTGGACGAATTTGTCATCAAGTCTGTTCATCTCTCGACTGTTTCTGATAAGGGTAATTTTACTTATCCCTCTTTTTATTGTTCATTACTTTTCTTTATTTTGAGATTTTCTTCTAACCATTATTTGGTTTGAGTTTTACAGTTGCGGCCTTTATAAACAAGACTAATGAGCCCAAGGATGATGAGACTTCAAGGATGAAGAGGGCCAGGATTGGAGATGATCCAAGGGGAAAGTCTGATATTCCCAGCTTTTTAATCCCTCCTCATATTCCTGTGAGTGAGGTAGACATTCCTATGTCTACCAAGTCCTCGGTGTGGCGCCCCAACTGGGGTATTAGGAAGAGGGACACCATTACTGGGGTGTCCAAACATGTCGTGGATTGGTCATACCATTCACTCACTCCCTGCGACTACAAAGATTTTGTCGCCAATTCTACAATCAAGGGAGTTGAGCATCTGGGTGCTCAGGCCATTGCTGCAGTATTATTCTTACCTTTAGCCTTTTTAAGTCTTTATTTTAATATTTATCTTACTTTGAATTTCTTTCATTTTTTTGAAGAACAATGCCAACTTCCAGGGGGCATTGTTTCAAGCTAAGGCTTGGCGCACCTCTTCTGAGGCCAATCGGGTCAAGCTGGAGAGATCCGAGGAGGAGGTGAAGTCTATTAAAGAAACTTTAGCTAGGAGGGAGAAGGAGCTTGCTGATGCTCAGGCTGATCTAGTAAAGCCGAGGAAGAGCAAGGATGACTACATTGACGAGTACCTTGACTCTCAGGAGACAAGGACTTGATAGAGAAGCATGATGAGATCCTTTTCCCAATCCAGCATACAACAGGATGGGAGGATGTTGTTCAAGCTATCTTGGCCAAGTATCCGGGGACTTTTGACTCTGCTGACTTTCCAGCTCCTCACCCTCCTACTCCTCTAGAGAGCCTCTTGGCTGGGACTGCTGCTATGTAGGAGGATGATAGGATTTTAGATCCAGTGCATTCATCACCCCTTGGTGACACTTCTGTTGACGACCCTGATGCCACTGATCACACTTCTGGCTCCAGCTCAGGGGAGGAGACAAATGCTGGTGACAAAGGAGGGGATGCATAATTTGTAGTTTATCTTTTCATGGCCCTTTGTGGCTTGTATTTTTCTTTGTGTATTTCCAGCCTACGGGCTTAACTTAACTTTTTAGTAAGTTTTAACTTTGTTTTTCTTCTAGTCTTTCGCATTCTTGACTTTGCATGCTTAGTTAACTTTTCATGGATCAACATGCAGTGCACATAAATCATCATGAAAACATAGGAATATTGAATTATAACTTTGAAAATGGGTTCAACCCTTACATAATACTCTACTTTCTACCTCAAGTTTAAAAACTTGGGTTGGTTTCATCGACCTTATTTCTACTTGTCCTAGTAGTGGGTCCAGTCAAGACACACTTTAAACATAATAGACTTTCAAATTTGAGGCATGCCAAGTCCTTGGCACCTCATGCCCTTAGTCCAACCTCGTATCTCGAGTAGACAACTCAATTATCACTAAGTCACGTAAAGTCAAACCATAGGAGTCCTCCCTATAGCTGACTACTCTACTACCAATTAATGCACATAACACATTTAGTAAAGAAAATGAAATGGAAAAGTCCCCTTTTTAAAGTGGACATTTCCTGGTGCTAACCACCTCAAACCATACCAATTAATCAACTTCACTAGACATATGCAACTATAATACCATCGACATCCTATGACGACTTAATTAACATGTAATCATCAAAACATACTTAATCCTCGGTAAAGACTCATACTACCCATTTAATCCTCAAGACACATTTAATCCTCGAAACAACAATTAACCTCCGAAATAATTCACTTAGCACATATTCACGTAAACAATTAACATCCACTTCATGCCTCTAGACCATTGATATTAAATAAATTAAATAAGTTTAACTGCAGGGGATTTTTAGAAAATTTCGGCATGAAGTATTCGTTTATCGGACTATGGGCACAGCCCCTCAATATCAATCAAAAATAATTCAACCCTGTTTTTACAAAATATAAAGCTGCCTCAACTTGCAGCAACCACATAAGAAAATTTACCCGCCCTGACATGCGGCACATAGCACATAAGGAAAAGTACCCGCCCAGACATGCGGCACCTCAACATTTAAGGAAAGTAAACTAAGTTTATCCACCTTTAAGCCAACACCACGTAGTTGGCACTTATACTTTCAACAATTACCACTACTCGACTTATACCATTTAGCACATAGCCTTTACCACTAGTAAAACCGTATAACTCTACATATTATCCGACCCTCTCAATTAATAATTAACAATTAACAACTAACAATCACTAAACCTGAACCATTAAAGCTAACAAATACCGACTCTCCAATTAAATCCCGGAATAAAATAATATTCATAATTTACGACTATTACTCCTTTGAAATTCTTAGTTAAAACATTAACCACCATTTCAATACATACCATACTTGGCAAGCAACCAATCTAGATCAAAACTAACAACTTTCATCTTTTTGACCAACCTCAAATAAGGTTGTTAACCCATTCAAAATGACTTTCCAAAACAGGGCAAACATAAAACGCTACCGCGCACACTTTACTCAAACATTTTTAGTAAATCCAAAAATAATCATTTTAACACAAAATTTGGCCGACTCATTCCTGAATATCAAATACACTTCCCATAAAAATGTCATCCCCAAAACACTTCATTTGGCTAGAAAACGAACTGGTTAAAAAAATGGAGCCGGAGCACAGAAAATTTCCTCACCGCTACTTTTACTAAAACGTTAATAATTTTTGACTCGTTTATTCGATCGACGCAAGGTTTTCGCATGAATAAACTTGAAAAGATAAGACATAATTCCATCATATACCCACTGCCCAGAACAGGGTGTATCAGCCTCGAATTATCAGACCAGAAACAGGGCAGATTACAAGACAAATCTGAAATTTTAACTTTCAAACAACAATCATCAATTTATTAACATCCTTAATTCATCACTACAATAACCCATCAAATAATAATACACTCCTCAAGGACCTCCAAAACTAGTTAATTACCAATATATATGTTCATAAATCATTTAAGGAAATCAAAGTGTGAAGCAAAGATGTTATACCTCTTTATTCAATATCAAGCTCCATCAAAACACAACCAAGAACTCAAACTCCAAACTCCATGGATGAACTTCACACTTCAAGCTTTCTACTTCTTCTTCTTCTTGAATAACACTACTACAAGGTGTATATAACTATTATGTATATATATATATATATATATATATAACAAGCAAATCTCTTCCTCACAAACTTCTTTCTTCTCCTTTTCTTCTTCTCTTCTTTTTCTTCCCGATTTCTTCCCCTCCCCTGTGTTTCTCTTTTGTGCGGCGTGTGTATGAATCGTGTGTATATATGTGTATAAGCTGTGTTAACCTAATGGGCCTCAAGCCCAATAACAAATAAGAAGCTATCCAAGTCTAATTTAAAAGCTTTATCCATTCTATTTATATAATACACATACCATTAATAATTAGAATCAAAACTCTAATTTGTAAAAATAAAATTTCTAGCATAATTAAATACTAGAATATTTATAAAGAATTATGGAGAAAGAATTAGAATTAACTCTAATTTTTCTGATTTGATATGCATTTTACAAATTATTAATAATTTGTAAATGAAACTCTAAAAATAATAATTACGGGCTTCATAAAATACCACAAATATTAACGTTCTAATAAAATCTTGAATTCTCGATTATTATATATTAATCGAGTAATTCTGTAAATCCTCAAATAATTTATAATAGTCGTTTAACAAGGAATTTAAAACTCTACAAATTATTCAGTAAGTTAAAACAAAATCTTTACTGAATAATTCCACACTTCAAAATTAAACCTTTGCCCGAAATAAAATACCGACTCGAGATACTTACTTGATCAGAAAATTTTTCAAAGGAACCCGATTCCACTGAACCGGAAAATAATTAATAACTAACTTTTGAAATTCCTTGAACTGGAATACTGAATAATAATAATAATAATAATAATTCCTCCTCATTTTAGGAAAAACAATAAAAAAATAAAATCAATTATTATTCTTAAAATAATAATAAAATTATACTCTGAAAATCCGGGTTATTACAAACTCTCTTTTTCAGTCCATTCAGGATAATTTGATTTACAACCTCAGCTTGTCTGTTTGCTTGATGATGAGCAATGGAAGTGAAACGTAACTCAATATCATTCTCCTCACAATATTTTTTGAAATCTTCATTGTTAAACTGAGTTCCATTATCCGTGACCAGGATTCGTGGAATCCCATATCTACATATTACATTTTCCCAGAAGAAATGCATCACTTGTTTGGTGGTTATCTTGGCTAAAGGTTTAGCTTCAATCCACTTGGTGAAGTAGTCGATTGCCACTATCAAGAACTTTCGCTGCACACTTGCCATTGGAAATGGTCTGAGTATATCCATCCCCCACATGGCAAATGGAATTGGTGAGTTTATGGATGTCAACATCTCTGGTGGTTGCCTAACCACTGGTGCATGCTTTTGGCACCGTTCACACTTCTTTACATAGCTTTTAGCATCTGCAAGTATGTTTGACCAATAGAAACCTAAACGAGTGATTTTATGAGCAAGGGCCCTGCCCCCCAAGTGTTGCCCACAAATTCCTTCATGTACTTCCCTTAGGGCCAATTCTGCCTCTTGGGGTCTCAAGCATTTCAAATAAGGAACAACGAAAGACTTTTTGTATAGGATTCCCTCAATCAGGGTATACCTTAGTGCTCTCACATATAACTTTCGTGCTTCTGAAGCATCGTTAGGTAACCAACCGGTTTCCAGATGAGATTTGATGGAATCCATCCAACAGCTAGCCACATCAATGAGTGCTATTAACTTTCCATTAATGCTTGGGGTCTTTAAGACTTGGAAGTATACACTCCCTGCATAGTTCTCAATTTCAGAAGAGGCAAACTTAGACAAGGCGTCAGCCTTCATGTTTTCTTCCCTTGGAATGTGTTCCACATAACACTCATCAAACTGAGTCATAATGGCCTTGACAAGTTTCAAATACTTGGCCATGACTTCATCTCTAGCCTCAAACTCTCCATTTACTTGGGAAACCACTAGCCTTGAGTCTCCACACACTTTCAGAGTTTTAACTCTCAAGGCTCCAGCCAGCCCTAAGCCAGCTATCAGGGCTTCATACTCAGCTTCATTGTTTGTCGTTGGGAAGTCCAGTTTTAGTGCGTACTTTATGAGAAATTCATCAGGACTTTGTAGCACCAAACCCGCTCCACTTGAGTTTGTTTTTGATGCTCCATCAAAATAGAGCACCCAACATTCTTTGGACACCATGTCTTCATCTTTCTTGTCTTCCACTATTACTTCCAAATGCTGTGGAATAAAAACTGTGCTTGCGAATTTACTGCTAGGGTTAGAGAGCTTCGAGCTTTAATGGATGCTCTTGTTATCGGGGACTAACTCGGTCCTAACAAGATGCCTACGTATCTCTAGTGTTTAGAGAATCAAGCCAATAAAAACGTAGTTCTTGGTGTTGCCCTCGGGGCACACCAAGGACGTAGTGACTTGTATGTCCTTATTCGAGGATGAAGTCTAAAATGTTGTAGATGACGTATGGAGCTGTGTCCAAAACGTAGTTCTGAGATGATGGGTCAGACCCTTTATATAGGCGTTTAAAAGCCTAATGGATAAGTATTGATTTCTTTGAAGGATAAGTCTTATCCTTGACGGTGGATAAGTATTAACTTTCTTAAAGGATAAGTCTTATCCTTGACGGTGGATAAGTATTGACTTTCTTGAAGGATAAGTTTTATCCTTAATAGTGGATAAGGATAAATTCTAGATCCTTCCTTGTAGGAGTTGTTTCCATATCATAACGGACTTGTATTGAAACACACCCACTTGTATTAGAACAAGCCTGTATTGGACATCTCCTAATACATGTAGTACTTCTAGCCCAAATATTAATTACGAAATTAATATTTAATTAGAGTTTCGGGCCTTATTAATGGGCCTTATTTATGGACCATCTAGGTTTAATTAATGCAATATTAATTATGTCTTTAGGGTTATTTTTAACCCATATCATTTGCCCCCCCAACTTCTATGATAATGTACTAGGATTTCATAGAAGTTATACCGGTCTTTTTCGAGACTTGGGGTCTTTTTATCCCTTACCTGGGACTTACTACCCTTTTTGGGGATTTTAATATACACTAGTGTTTCACGAGTATCATCTTGGTGTAAAGTGTGGAACGACCTACACATTTACGACGATTTTGCCTTATTCGAGGCTAGCTTGACATTTGCATAAGCCTTTTATGTCTTATATCGTCTTGTTTTGGCTTCAAGCCTTTCATTGAGCATATCGAATGATGGGGTTTGGACTGAATGTCTTAGATTTCTGGGGTTTCAACCCTTCACCCTTACGAGTTCTTACTGATAGCTGCACTCGTAGTGATTCATTCTCAAGTCTATCATATCAAACTTCTACCGAGCTTGAAATTTTTGTTAATTAACAATAGGCATCTTTGGATTTCTTTTGTATGGTTATTAGCAACATTCACCCTTCGGGGTTCGTTGTATTCAACTCTATTTGTGCAGTTGACATGCATATTTGTATGCTTTCCTTTGCATTCATTTGTAGTTTGTCTTGGCAAAGCTTTGAGGATGTTTCTACCAATCAAAACGAGTTCAACCCTTCATCTGCTTTCTAGGAAGCTCATAATTTTATCGAACCTTATTTCTACTTGTCCCACTAGAGGATCCTTTTAGGATGCACTAAACATAATAAACTTTTAAGTTTGAGGCATGCCAAGTCCTTGGCACCTCATGCCCTTCGAGGGTTTCTAGCTTATACGAGCCTCGTCCAAACACATTCTTGACTTTGTAGGGCCCTTCCTCATTAGGGGCTAATTTTCCTTTCTGTTCAACCCCGGATGCTTCAATCTTTCTGAGAACCAAGTCTCCTTGACGAAAGAACCTTTTTTTTAACCCTCAGATTGTAGTAGAAGATGCTCGCTTCTAATGTTCTACGATCTTGGCATTTGCCTCATCTCTGACTTCATCAATTAGATCAATAGCCAACCTCATACCTTCTTCATTCGATTCAGGCTCAAAGGCCCCTACTCTTGGGGAGGTATGAGTAATCTCCACTGGCACCACGGCTTCTGCCCCATAGGCTAAAAGGAATGGATTTGCTTCAGTAGTAACCTTGCAAGTGGTACGATATGCGCCCCGACTTCCTGGTTGTCGATAGTGCATTCAACCATGAAGTCAGTGAGTGGTTGAGCTTTTATGGCCGTTTGAGGCTTCTACTTGATGTCAAATTCTCCCAATTCAATAGCCCATTTGATCAACCTTCCACTAACTTGAGGGCTATGCAAGATGTTTCTGAGAGGCTGATTGGTCAAGACCTCTATCTTGTATGCCTGGAAGTATGGGCGTAGCTTTCTTGAGGCCATAATCAAGGCTAAGACAAACTTCTTTATCGTAGAGTAGTTTATTTCTGCCCCATGTGGAATCTTGCTCACATAATAAATGGGCTTCTGAACCTTCAATTCTTCTTTTACCAAAACAGCTCCAAGGGCAGTGTTGGATACTGCCAAGTATAGATAGAGAATCTCTCCTGGTTTTGGTTTTGCCAACAATGGTGGCTTAGCCATGTACTTCTTCAGGGCCTCAAAGGCTTCCTGGCTTTCGGTTGTCCACTCAAATTTTTTCACATTCTTTAGTGTTTTGAAGAAAGGTAAGCACTTTTCTCCTGACTTGGAGATGAATCTTCCCAATGTTGCCACTCTTCCCGTTAGTTTCTGAACATCCTTGACAGACCGTGGTGGCTCCATGTCTAGGATTGTTTTGATTTTGTCGGGGTTAGCCTCGATTCCTCTCTTGGAAACCATCAGGCCTAAGAACTTTCCTAAGCCAACGCCGAAGGCGCACTTTGCTGGATTTAACATCATCTTATGGTGCCTCAGCACTTCAAATGCCTCTCGGAGGTGCTCTATATGATCGGCCTTATCGAGGCTTTTGGCTAACATGTCATCCACGTAAACCTCCATGGTCTTGCCAATGAGATGTTTGAAGATTTTGTTCACCAACCTTTGGTAAGTTGCTCCTGTATTCTTAAGTCCAAATGCCATAACCAAATAACAATAAACACCAAAGTCAGTGATAAACGATACCTTGGGGATGTCATCTTTGTGCATTTTAATTTGGTTGTATCCACTAAAGTCATCCATGAAGCTTAGCATTTCGTGCCCTGCAGTGGCATCAATTAAAGTGTCGATCCTTGGTAAGGGAAAACAATCCTTAGGACACGCGTCATTCAAGTCGGTGAAGTCGACACACATCCTCCATTTTCCATTGGCTTTTTTGACCATCACTGGGTTGGCCAACCATTCTGGGAATTGAATTTCCTCAATGAACCCGGCTTCTAGAAGCTTATCAACTTCTTGTTTGATGGCCTCTTGTCTCTCTGGAGCAAAATTTCTCTTTTTCTGTTTCACCGTCTTCCTTTCAGGATCCACATTTAACTTGTGGGTTATCAACTGGGGATAAATCCCTGGCATGTCAGCCGTTGTCCAAGCAAAAACATCATTGCTTTCTTGAAGAAAAGACATGAGATTGCTCTTCAATGGTTCAGACAATAGTGCTCCAACATAAGTCACCTTTTCCGGTTCACCAGGGACTAAAGGAATTGGGATTAAATCCTCAGCTGGTTTCCCTCTTCTGTCCTCATTATCTCTAGTATCCATGTCTTCAATGGGGAGAACCTGCCCCCGATTCCATCAGGCCTTAACGCGGCTACGTAACAGCTTCTAGCCATCTTTTGGTCTCCCCGTTCTTCACCAATCCCATTCCTTGTTGGGAACTTAATTTTCAGATGGTAAGACGAGGCTACAGCCTTGAATGCATGAAGGCCCGTCCTTCCAAGGATCGCGTTGTAGGTCGAAGTTGCCTTTATAACTATGAAATTCAACATCTGAGTAGACGTATTCGACCCTTGCCCCATGGTCATAGGGAGTTAAAATTGTGCCTTCCACCTTTGATTCCACTCCATTGAATCCATATATGGGCATATTCGAGGGTGCCAACTGAGAATCAGTGTAGCCCATCTTGATAAAAGCATCATGGAACAAGATGTCCACTGAAGCTCCATTGTCAACCAAAACTCTATTTGTTTCAGAATTGCCTATCACAGGTACGATGACTAAGGGATCATCGTGGAGAAACTTCACTCCTTCCAAGTCATAATCATTAAAACTTATCGTTATTTCCGTTCTGGCACGCTTCAGTGCTTCTCCAACCACAGTCATTACCTCTCGGGCATAGGCTTTCCTTGAGTTTCGGGAGGACCCAACAACAGTTGGTCCTCCGAATATCATGTTGATGACTGGCCCTCGGGGCTTGGGGTTACGATTTTGATCGTTGTCCCTTCTGTCATAATACTTCCTTTCATAGTTTCCTCTTTGACTCCCTTGATTTCCATCCTTGGTGAATTTATTGAGTTTTCCTCTTCGTATCAAAAACTCGATTTCGTCTTTCAGTTGTCTACAATCATCCGTGTCGTGACCAACCTCTTTGTGGAACCGACAAAATTGGTTTTGATTTCGTTTAGACATATTAGTCCTCAGTGGCTTCGGCCATCGGAGATCCTCCTCCTTTGCTATTTCCATCAGAATTTGACTTCTGGGAGTGTTTAACCTTGCATACTCCGTGAACTTTGGCCCAAAATTGTTCATCTTGGGTGGGGAATCAGAATTCTTTGACGTTCTAGGAAACTTTTCCTTGACGTCGTACTCTTGAGTTTCCTTTATTTTCTTTGAATTTCCACTGCCACCAACAGCGGGTTCATACTTTCTCATGCTTTCTTCAGCCTTGATATACTTTCCGGCTCTATCTTGGAGCTTCAACATGCTCTCGGTGGATGTTTTGCCAATGACCTCTTGAAGTGATCATCAATGGTTCCTTGCTGCAGGGCTATCATAGCTACTTTATCTTCTAAGTCTGGGACTTTCAAAGCCTCCCTAGTGAATCGATTTATACAATCTCTCAAAGCTTCATTCTTTCCTTGATGGATTCCCATGAGTGATGCAGAACTTTTCTTATGCACCCTCCCACTTACAAATTGGTTGATGAACGCCTTGTTCAACTCTTTGAAGGATCCAATAGAGTTGGGAGGCAAACGGCTGTACCAACGTTGTGTCATGTCTGCTAGGGTTTGTGGAAATGCCCGACATTTAACCACATCATTGGTTGGCTGCAACAACAGTGCATTGGAGAAAGTTCTCACATGATTTGCGGGATCTCCCGTTCCATCATAAGCTTTGATCGTTGGCATCCTGAATTTCCTGGATATGTTAGCTTTCATGATGTCTTGAGTAAAAGGTGGTGTTGGATCATCAGGATCTCCTAGGAGTAACAAAACATTAGGATCACCCCTTGGGGCTTCAGTCCTCTTGCTTTTCCTTGGTGTTGGATCCAAATTTGATTACCGAGACTCTTCCCGTTCCTTGGTTTTGTGTCCTTGCGGCCTCCTCTTCTGCCAGTAGCTTCTTGAGCCTTGTAGTCTCGGCTTCATGGGCCGCAATTCTTTCTTTAGTAGTTTGGAGTTGTTCCCGATTTGCTTGGGAAGAGCGTCTCCTCCTTGGGGCAACATCCCTCTCTTCTCCAGTTGAATAATTCTCATCCTCAGTACAGGGACCTGAGTAATCTTGAATCAAAGGGGTCTGTCGAGCTTGCTGATTTTGGGCTCCCAAACCTTGAATGTAATGGGGCACATACGCCTCATGGTAGATTGGATTAGTTCCACTACTGCCCGCTGGGGGTCGGGGTGGCATACCATAAGTTGGCATACCGAGAGTTTGAGTTGTGTATTGGGGGAGATCCGTGGTGTGAAGTTGAAGGCCACGTGGTGTGTTTGCAAGCAGTGGAGTGGTTGCGATTGATTGCCGGAGAGTGGTCTCTTGTGGATTCGGTCCATGAACGACCATTTACAGGGGATTCGTCCCTTCAACAGTAGTTGGGACTTCCGGTCCTTGAGTAGTAGTGATAGGGATATTTGCCCCTTCTGTGCCAATAGTTGGCTTCCATGAGTCTCTGTTGCAGAGGTAAGACGAAGTCCATCAGAAGTATGAGTGTCTCGAGTTGTTCTTCGTGTGTTTGCCATGGTTGATGTTGTTTTCCACAGACGGCGCCAAATGTTATGGATTAAAAATGTACTTGTGAATTTATTGCTAGGATTTAAGAGCTTTTGAGCTTTTAATGGTTGTTCTTGCGTTTCGTGACTAAATCGGTCCTCACAAGATGCCTACGTATCTCAACTATTGTTGAGAATCAAGCCAAATTAACGTAGTTCTAATGTGAAGGATCGGGATCCTTATATAGGCGTCTGGAGTCATGTATTTAAAGTATGTTTAGGAGACTTAGCGAATAAGTTTCCTTATTGATAACTGATGAGGATCGTATTACTTGGCGGACAAGTCTTTTCCTTGTTGTAGGATAAGGACTGTGACTCATTATTTCCTTTGATTGGGATTCTAGATCCTTCCTTGAAGATATTATCATATTTTGGACCCTTTTATGAGCTGTATATTTTCCTCATTTATTAATTACGAAATTAATAAACGATTAGGGTTTCGGGCCTTATTTATTGGGCTGTTTTCTTGGACCAATCTAGGTCTAATTAATACTTCATTAATTACATTTTTAGGCTTTTTTTTAGCCCATATCAACAGCAAATACAATGTAAATCAGAAAAAACTTGTAACTATATTTACATCATTACGAGTTCACAAGTTGAAGGCGGTGATGATGTATATGAAATGCATACATACAAAAATACTTACATGAATATGCAGAACATATTGATGAAGAAACATCAGAGGTACGAGAAGGGGGGGAGACAGAGAGAGAGGTGGCGCGCAAAAAATAGAGGGAGAGAGAGAGGAGTGTAGGTGCGGAAATTCTGAAGAATGACGGGGAGTTTTTGGTCTTATATAGACGCAAAGTGTGTGAGCATAAAAAATTTTGCACCATGTCCGACAAATTTTGCACCCTGTCCGACGTGGACTGTGAAATCATTTCTCTAAAAAAATTAACTACCGTAAGAAAAAGGTAAAAAAATATTATAGATGTTTTATAAAGTTGTCAACCGATCATATTTTAAAAAATAATAATTAATTTAGTGATACAAACCAACATAACACTTTAAAAAAATATTTGTACGAGTTATTTAAATCAAATATTAACACAATATGATTTATGTGAAATGCATATATATACTTACATTTAAAACGCGGAATGTATTAATGGAGAAAAAGGTACGACGTACGAGAACTTGCTAGGTGGGTGGGGGAAAGAGGGAGGGGAGAGAGAGGTGCCGGGAGTGAAGGTAAAAAAATGTGAAGGGGGACATATTTTGTCTTATTTGCCACGTGCCCGACATAGATTGTGAAATCACTTGTCTATAAGAAAAACTTAAATTTCAAATTTTCTATAGTTCATGTAAGTTGTCAACTATGATTTTACAAAGGGCGTAACATAAATAATTATTTTGAAGAAAATAAGTCAAATTATCGGACGTATGGTCAATGTTGTAGAGAGGGAGGGGGATGTAGGTGTAGAAATTCTGAAGAATGAAGGGGAGTTTTTGGTCTTATGTAGACGCAAATTGTGTGAGCATCAAGAAATTTGCACTTTATCCGACGTGGACTGTGAAATCATTTCTCTACAAAAATTAACTACCATAAGAAAAAGGTAAAAAAGTATTATAGATGTTTTATAAAGTTGTCAACCGAACATATTTTAAAAAATAATAAATAATTTAGTGACACAAACCAACCTAACACTTAAAAAAATATTTGTACGAGTCATTTTGAATCAAATATTAACACAATATGATTTATGTGAAATGCATATATATACTTACAATTAAAACACAAAATGTATTAATGAAGAAAAAGATACTACGTGCGAGAACTAGCTAGGGTGGGGGTGGGTGGGAGAAAAAGGGAGGGGAGAGAGAGGTGAGGGGAGTGAAGGTAAAAAATCGTGAAGGGGGACACATTTTGTCTTATTTGCTATGTGCCCGACATAGATTGTGGAATCACTTGTCATTAGGGAAAACTTAAATTTCAAATTTTCTATAATTCATGTAAGTTGTCAACTATAATTTTACACTGGGCGTAACATAAATAATTATTTCGAAGAAAATAAGTCAATTTACCCGACGTGTGGTCAATGTTGTAAAAATCGGTAATCAGAACTAATCGGTCTAAATATTAATTTAGGATTAATCGGTAAATCGAGAATTAATCAGAAGGATTAATTAGAGTAAAAATCAGATGTATTTTAATATTTTAATATTATTTAATGTATTATTCTGATTCTATTAGTTATTTATTAACTAATATGTATTTATCGTATTATAAAGTTTATAATTATTTATATTTGATTACTATATTACTTTAATTCTAATGAGTTATTTATAATATTCCGATTAATAAATATTTGTAAGGATTAATCGGATTTCAAAAATTGAATCGGTCGATCACCTGGTAAAGGATTAATCGTGGATTAATCATTAAAATTGGGGATTTTTAGAACCATGCGTGTGATATATAAATAATTGTTTCGGAAATTGATAAGTTCTTTCAGAATTGTGTGCGATACAAGTAATTGTTTTGAAAAAAAATGAAAAAACAATGATTAATGTAAGAGTATTCTGGGACATAAATCGCAGTAATTACTATATGAACCTGTTACCTGTACCACTCTTTACCGTAAAATGTGTTTTTTGATTTTTACTTTTAACAAGAGTTTAAACATTTAAACCGCACAAGTCCACATGCTGAAGGCAGTGATCTTCAATTTTGTCATTATTGTCACGAATTGGTACAAAAAGCTCATAGGGTGGGTCTTTATCCGAATTTCAAAATAATTGGGTTGTTTTAAAATTGGGTTGGCTAGGCTTTTTTTGAAATCAGGCCGGATCAAACGTTGTTTTGTTTAAAATATGAGGAATGCTTTAGGTTATTGGGCCATGTCGGGCTTTCAAATGGACATTTTTTTAAGAGTAAAATGCGCTTTGTGTACTACTACTTTAGTTAAGACCTCACTTGCAATATTATAGTTTAAAATTGAGCAGTTGCAATATCAATGTTTGTATTTCACTGCACTTTGTTGCATTCCGTTAATTGAGGTTAACTCCGTTATTAATTTAGGGAATAAAGTGCACTTTGTGTACTCGCACTTTACTCTAAAGTGCATTTTGTGTACTCGCACTTTACTCTAAATTTTGAACTAAAGTATTGCAAGTGATGTATTGAGCAAAGTGCGGGTACACAAAATGCATTTTAGAGTAAAGTGCGAGTACACAAAGTGCACTTTACTCCCTAAATTAATAACGGAGTTGACTTCAGTTAACGGAATGCAACAAAGTGCAATGAAATACAAACATTGATATTGCAACTACTCGGTTTTGAACTATAGTATTGCAAGTGGTGTCTTGACTAAAGTGCGAGTACACAAAATGCAATTTACTCTTTTTTTAATTTATACATAGGTAATATTTTTTCTTTTTTGAAAAGTTAGTATGTTATCCATAAGAAGGAAATTTTACAAAACAAACAATCCCTAAAAAGCTACCCCGACTACT
This sequence comes from Heracleum sosnowskyi, assembly GCA_030848705.1. NCBI lineage: Eukaryota > Viridiplantae > Streptophyta > Magnoliopsida > Apiales > Apiaceae > Heracleum > Heracleum sosnowskyi. Next base: position 125,477,787 of record CM061243.1, read on the forward strand.
ATAATAGAATACCTATTTATAATCAATTAGCTTTTTTATCTAAAATATATTACTTTTTTTTATTTTTTCTGAAAAATTCCCTTACTTTTCCCAAAAAGCAATTACTGTTTTTAACTAAAACATATAAGCTTTTCATTTTTCCTCACTAAAATCCTCTTTTTCAAAAATATCATAGACAATTACCTGTTTTAGCCAAAGTATATATTCTTTATTATATTTTCTAACTAAAATTTTTACTTTTCTATTTTTCCTAACTAAATCCTCGCATTTTTCAAAAATATCACGGGCAATTCTATTTAATGAAATAAAATAATAATAGTTATAATTAATAATAACTATCCGATTAGTTTTTTTTTTGCCAAAACATATATTCTTTTTTATATTTTCTAACTAAAATTTTTTCTAAGTAAAATCTCACATTTATCAAAAATATCACATACAATTCCATGTAGTAACAAAAAATGGTAATATAATAAATACTAATCATTAACCGATTACCTTTGTTAGCCAAACCGTATATTCTTTTTTATATTTTTTAACTAAAATTTATCCTTTTTTCTAAAATTATCGCATACAACATCTATCTATAATATATTATAATAGACGAAATATTAAAAGTATGGTCGGTCGGTCCTAAGTGATTTTACTTAATTACCCTTACTTATTTTTTAAAACAATTATTAAATAATACTATTATTTATAACCAATTATCTTTTCACCTAAAATACATTACTTTTTTTATTTTTCCTAACAAAATTCACTGGCAAATGACAATTACCTTTTTCAACTAAAATATGTTACTTTTTTTATTTTTTCTTACTAAAATACCTCCTTTTTCAAAAATATTATGGGCAAATCCTTATTTATTTATTTATTTTAAAATCTATTTTAAAAATATTTAAAGTTTGGTCGGTCAGTCGGTCCTAAGTGATTTTACTTAATTACCCTTACTTATTTTTTAAAAAACATTATTAAATGATACTATTATTTATAACCAATTACCTATTCACCTAAAATACATTACTTGTTCTATTATTCCTAACAAAATTCACCGGCAAATGACAATTACCTTTTCCACTAAAATATGTTACTTTTTTTTTTATTTTTCCTTACTAAAATACCTCATTTTCAAAAATATTATGGGTAAATTCTTATTTATTTTAAAACCTATTTTAATACTTTTAATCACGATCAATTATCTTTTTCAACTAAAACATGTTACCTTTTTTTATTTTTCCTTACTAAAACTCCTCATTTTCCAAAAATTCTATTTTTTTAACAAAATCCCCTATTTTCTAAAAAGATCACGGGCAATTACCTTTTTCAACTAAAACATGTTATTTTTTTTATATTTACCTTACTAAAATCTATTCTTTTCCAAAAATATCACGGATGTTGTGGAATAAAAAACGTACTTGTGTAATTAATGCTAAGGTTTGGTGAGCTTCGAGCTTTAATGACTGCACTTGTGTTCGGGACTAAATCGGTCCTCACAAGATGCCTACGTATCTCAAATCGTTATTGAGAATCAAGCCAAAGACGTAGTTCTGATTGTAGGATCAGGGGTCCTTATATAGGCGTCTGGAGCCTTGTATTTATGGTACGTTTAGGAGACTTAGCGGATAAGTCTTCTTATTGATAACTGATAAGGATTGCATTACTTGGCGGACAAATCTTTTCCTTGTTGATAAAGGTTGTGACTCATTAATTGCCTTTAATTGGGATTCTGGATCCTTCTTTGACCAATTTTCCATAATTTGGGCTCTTTTCATGAGCTGCATATTTTCCCTATTTATTAATTACGAAATTAATAAATAATCAGGGATTTGGGCATTAAATATCGAGCCTTTTCATTGGACCGTCAATTATATTTCTATAATTACTTTTCTGTCCATATCATTTTCCCCCCAACTTCTGGGAAAATCTCCTCGGGGTTTTCGTAGAAGTTATAGCGTGTTTTTCCCCAAAATTTTCTATTTTTAGGATATTTTTGACCTCAAATTAGGTCATTTTCGACCAGGAATTCGACCAGGAAATAACACAATTTCGACCTGGAATTCGACCTGGAAACAGTTCAATTTCGACCAGGAAGAACAGCTGTGAGGTCGAAGCTATCGACCGGGAATTTCAAGTTATTTTCGACCTCACCTGTTCGACCTGGAAGTCAGTATAATTTCGACCTGGAAATTCGACCAGGAACAGCTGTGAGGTCGAAGCTGTCGACCAGGAATTTCAAGTCATTTTCGACCTCACCTGTTCGACCTGGATGCAGTATAATTTCGACCAGGAACAGCTGTGAGGTCGAAGCTGTCGACTTCGATTCAAAGGCCATTTTCGACCTCGATTGGTCGACCAGGAATTCCATATGTTTTCGACCAAGATTCCCTAGGTCAAAATAGACTCTATTCTCTGGGTCATTTTCGACCTCGTTTCCTTCTGTTTTTCGACCTCGTTTTAGTGTGAGGTCGAAGGATATGAACTCGATTTATCGTGCATTTTCGATCTCAGTCAATCGACTTCGATTTAGGGTCTTTTCGACCTCATTTTGGTTCCAGGTCGTTTGTTTCGACCTCGAACTATAGGTCTTTTTCGACCTCGTGGCTTCAAGCTCAATCAAAGGTCTTTTCGACCTCGTTTTTCTAATTTTTGATTTGCTTTTGGTGCGAAGTCGATGGACACGACCTCATTTTCGTGTGTATTTTCGACTTGGGTCGTGCGACCTCGATTTAGGGTTTTTTCGACCTTAAATCATTAATTTTTTGAGTTTATTTGTGATTGAGATTGAGTGATACGACCTCAATTTCCTATATACTTTCGACTTCGAGCCTTCGATGTCGATCGAGGGTCTTTTCGACCTCGATTTTTTGCCTTGGTTTTATTCCAAGCTTAAGTAGCCCAATTTTTAATTTGGACTTAAATTATTTGGGCCTTATTGGGCCTTTCTTATTTTGGGCTTCGAATTTGCCTGATATTTAATTTATTTGGGCTTTTGCCTTTGTTATCCATAAATGGATTTTATGGGCCTTACTGGCTATAGACGGTTGCCCTTCCTTAACCGGTAGGGTTTCCAGTCACTTTGTTTATAAAAGAGTGATTTTTCACTCTTTTCTTCACTTCATACTTCTTTCTTTCCGAAAATTTCTCTTTTTTATTCCGTGGTAAGGCGATTCCCGACGAGTTTTTGTACAGTGGTGTTCTTGTTTTTCTGGGATCAATCTTTATCCCTTGAAGATTTCTGGGTTTTCACCTTCATCCCTTGAAGATTTCTGGGTTTCTTTGAAGATTTCCTGGGAATTTCTTTGAAGTTTTGAAGATTTGAAGATGTCTGACAAAGCTGCTCAACGCCTTCAAAAAATGAACAAAGCTTCTAAGAGAGGTATCATCATTCGTTCTCCTCATATGTCACTTCAAGATATGATTTTAGAACGTAGTGATGAATATCCTTCTGTGTCCCACTTAGATTCTTTCGACTGCAGTAATAAGTTTCATGAAATAGATAAAATTAGGGATTATAATAGGATGTATAGGATTAAATCCCCTTATAGGTTAGTTCCTGCCGGGCCAGGGGACCGTTCTTGCCATTGGCGTCCTGATGTTTTATGCATTTACAAGGATGCCATTGTCGCGGGACTCAGGTTCCCTTTCCATGAGTTTATTCCCAGGCTTTTGGCTGATGTTGGGATTAACCCTTGCCAACTTCCTCCAAACGCCTGGAGAATTATTATGTGTTTTCTTGTTCTTTGTTTGAAGAACAAATTTCCTTTGTCAGTAGCTTTGTTTAGAAGAATCGTTCAGTTTAAGAATAGCTCAGCCCTTTCTTTGGGTTGGGTTTATATTAACCATCGACCTTCCACTCCTCCAATATTTCACCCCAAATCCATTCCTGACAATAACCTCAAATGGAAGGAAGAGTTTATGTACTTGATTTGGGAAGGAGGGGATTGGGGCTCCCTTTTCCGTAGCTCGTTTAGTAGGGTTTCAGATGGTAGCCCTAGTGACATCATCCTGAATGATGAAGAGGCCCATGCATATGCTGAGCTTACAAAGGATAATTATGCCACAATGGCTTGGGTGCTCCTGGATGAGTTCCTACTTAAGTCCTTGGGACTTTCAAACGTTTCTGATAAGGGTAATTCTCACCTCATATTTTCCTTTATTTATTTAAGATTATCTTATACCAACTGTTTCTTTCCTTGTGTTTTTTGCAGCTGCGGTCTTTATCAATAAGACCAATAAGCCCGAAGATGGGGAGACAGCAAGGATGAAGAGGGCACGTTTGGCAGGGAAGGACCTTCGTGCTTCTAGTGTCCCAGCCTTTATAAGGCCTCATGTGGACCTTACCGAGGATGCTGAGGGTCCTGCCTCGGCCAAGAGCTCAGTTTGGCGCCCCAATTGGGGTCTCAGGAAGAAAGACACCGTGGTGGGGGTGTCTAAGCATGCTGTGGAGTGGTCATACCATTCCTTGACTCCTTGTGACTACAAGGACTTTGTCTCCAACTCCACCATTGAGGGGGTGGAGCATGCTGGATCCCAAGCTATGGCTGCTGTAAGTATTTTTCCTCTCTTTTTTCTTTGTAGTTAATAATGTATTTCAAGTTTAAGTACTTGACTTGTAACTTGCTTGCAGGTTAATGCCAACTACCAAGGGGCTCTCTTTCAAGCCAAGGCTTGGCGCTCATCTTCTGAGGCCAACCAAGGCAAGTTTGAGAAGTCCCAAGAGGAGGTAGGCACACTGAAGGCCACCTTGGCCAGGAAGGAGAAGGAGTCGGTCGACTCCCAGGCCGAGCTGGTGTCTTTGAGGAAAGGCAAGGATGACTTTATTGACGAGTACCTTGACTCCAAGGAGTACGAGGACTTGATTGATAAGCATGACGAGCTCCTCTTCCCAGTTCAGTATACAAAGGGATGGGATGGCGCTCTTGCTGCTGTTTTGGAGAAGATGCCTGGATCTCTCATCATTTCTGATTTTCCAAGCCCTTACACTCCTACTTCTTTGGAGGTGGCTTTGGCTGGAGATGACGATATGGAGGAAGATGACAGGATCTTAGACCTGGATCGCACTTCTCCTCCTGGTCAGAATGCTGGGGCTGATTATGCTGCTGCTCACTCTGGCTCTGCTTTAGAGGGAGAGGGAGAGGAGGAGGAGGAGGACGTAGACAAGGCTGCTTAGATATAGTTTTTCTTTTGTAGTTTTATTTATGCCTTTCATGGCTTGTATTGCACTTTCAGCCTACGGGCTTATTTTAACTTTTAAGTTTTTATCCAGCCTTATTTATATCTTGTGGCCATTCATGGCTTGTATTGTTTTTCTTGCTTCTTGAATGTTTGTCAACACTCATAGTAGATAAGCTTTAAAACATGAAAATGCTGAATTTATTCATAACTTGAAAATGGGATCAATCCTTACATAATACTTAAGTTTAAAAACTTGGATTGGTTTCGTCGAACCTTATTTCTAGTAGTGAGTCCACTTGGGAAACACCTTAAACATAATAAACTTTCAAATTAGAGGCATGCCAAGTCCTTGGCACCTCATGCCCTTCAAGGGTTTCTAGCTTGTACGAGCCACGACCAAATACGTTCTTGACGCGATATGGACCTTCCCAATTTGTGGCCAGCTTGCCTTTTTGTTCAACTCCGGATGCCTCAATCTGTCGAAGAACCAAGTCTCCTTGTCGAAAAAACCTTTCTTTAACCCTTAGGTTGTAGTAGAAAGATGCCTTCTTTTGATGTTCAACTATCTTGGCGTTTGCCTCATCTCTAACTTCGTCAATTAGATCTAAAGCCAGCCTCAAGCCTTCTTCATTTGTTTCTGGTTCATAAGCCTCAACCCATAGAGACGTGTGAGTAATCTCCACTGGAACCACTGCCTCTGCCCCACATGCCAACAGAAAGGGGGTAGCTCCAGTGGTGACTTTACAAGTAGTACGATATGCCCATAGTATGGGGAGCAATTCGTCTACCCAAGTGTTTCTGGAGCGTTCAACTCTTTTCTTCAGTCCGTCTAGGATAATTCGATTTGCAACCTCAGCTTGCCCATTTGCTTGAGGATGGGCAACAGAAGTGAAACGCAACTTGATATCATTCTCATCACAATATTTCTTGAACTCATCATTGTTAAACTGAGTTCCATTATCTGTGACCAGGACTCGTGGAATTCCATACCTGCATATCACATTCTCCCAGAAGAAGTGCATCACCTGCTTGGTGGTTATCTTGGCTAATGGTTTAGCCTCAATCCACTTGGTGAAGTAGTCGATTGCTACTATCAAGAACTTTCTTTGAGCACTTGCCATTGGAAATGGTCCAAGTATATCCATTCCCCACATAGCAAAGGGGATATGTGAGTTAATGGATGTCATCATCTCTGGTGGTTGTCTAACCACTGGTGCATGTTTCTGACACCGTTCACATTTCTTCACGTAGCTTTTAGCATCAGCAAGCATGCTTGGCCAATAGAAACCTAGACGAGTAACTTTATGAGCAAGGGCTCTGCCCCCCAGGTGTTGCCCACAGATTCCTTCATGCACTTCCTTTAGGGCCAATTCTGCCTCTTGGGGTCTCAAACATTTCAGATAAGGAATGATGAAAGATTTCTTGTATAGGATTCCCTCAATCAGGGCATATCTTAGTGCTCTCACGTATAGCTTTCGTGCTTCTGAAGTGTCGTTGGGTAGCCACCCAGTTTCCAGATGAGCTTTGATGGGATCAATCCAACAGCTAGCAACATCAATGGGTGCCACCAACTTTCCATTGATGCTTGGGGTCCTCAAGACTTGGAAGTATACACTCTCTGCATAGTTTTCAATCTCAGAAGAAGCAAATTTAGACAAGGCATCAGCCTTCATGTTTTCTTCCCTTGGAATGTGCTCTACATAGCATTCGTCGAACTGAGTCATGATGGCCTTGACAAGTTTTAAGTACTTGGCCATGACTTCATCTCTGGCCTCAAATTCCCCATTTACTTGGGAAACCACTAGCCTCGAGTCTCCACATACTTTCAGAGTTTTGACCCTCAAGGCTCCAGCTAGCCCTAAGCCAGCTATCAGGGCTTCGTATTCAGCCTCGTTGTTTGTCGTTGGGAAGTCAAGTTTTAGTGCATACTCTATGAGGAATCCATCAGGACTTTGTAGCACTAAACCAGCTCCACTTGATTTTGTTTTTGATGCTCCATCAAAATAGAGCACCCAACATTCTTTGGAGACCATTTCTTCATCTTCTTTGTCTTCTACTATCACTTCCTGCCCCCCGACTTCTTGGTTGTCAATGGTGCATTCAACCATGAAGTCAGCAAGTGCCTGAGCTTTTATGGCCGTTCGAGGCTTATACTTGATGTCAAATTCGCCCAATTCAATAGCCCATTTGATCAACCTTCCACTAACTTGAGGGCTATGCAAGATGTTTCTCAGAGGTTGGTCAGTCAAGACCTCTATCTTATGAGCCTGGAAGTACGGGCGTAGCTTTCTTGAGGCCATTATCAAGGCTAAGGCAAACTTCTCAATCGTTGAGTAGTTTATTTCTACCCCATGTAGAATCTTACTTACATAGTAGATGGGTTTCTGAACCTTCAATTCTTCTTTTACCAAAACGGCTCCAAGGGCTGTGCTAGAAACCTCCAAGTACAAATAGAGAATTTCCCCTGGCTTGGGCTTTGCCAACAGTGGTGCCTCAGCCATTTATTTCTTTAGGGCCTCAAAGGCCTCTTGGCTCTCCGTTGTCCATTCAAAATTTTTCACTTTTTTGAGTGCTTTGAAGAAGGGTAAACACTTCTCACCTGACTTGGAGATGAATCTTCCCAATGCTGCCACTCTTCCCGTGAGTTTTTGGACATCTTTGACAGTCCTTGGTGGTTCCATGTCTAGAATTGCTTTGATTTTGTCGGGATTAGCCTCGATTCCTCTCTTGGAAACCATCAGGCCTAAGAACTTTCCCGAGCCTACACCAAAGGCACACTTAGCTAGATTCATCATCATCTTGTGGTGCCTTAGCACTTCAAATGCCTCTCGGAGGTGCTCAATGTGATCGGCCTTATCGAGGCTCTTGACTAGCATGTCATCTACGTAGACCTCCATGGTTTTTCCAATTAGGTGTTCAAAAATTTTGTTCACCAACCTTTGGTAGGTTGCCCCTGCATTCTTAAGTCCAAATGCCATGACTAAATAACAGAAGACACCAAAGTCAGTGATGAAGGATACCTTGGAGACGTCATCCTTGTGCATCTTAATTTGATTGTATCCACTGAAGCCATCCATGAAGCTGAGCATCTCATGTCCAGCTGTAGCATCTATTAGAGCATCAATCCTTGGTAAGGGAAAACAATCCTTAGGACATGCATCATTCAAGTCGGTGAAGTCGACGCACATCCTCCATTTCCCATTGGCCTTTTTGACCATCACGGGGTTAGCCAACCATTCCGGGAATTGTATCTCTTCAATGAACCCGGCCTCTAGAAGCTTTTCAACTTCTTGTTTTATGGCTTCAAGCCTCTCTGGAGCAAAACTTCTCTTCTTTTGTTTCACCGTCTTCCTTTCTGGATCCACATTCAATTTGTGAGTTATCAATTGGGGATCAATCCCTGGCATGTCAGCTGTTGTCCAAGAAAAAACGTCATTGTTCTCTTGAAGAAAAATCGTGAGTTTGCTTTTCAATGGCTCGGGTAGTAGTGCTCTAATATAAGTTACCTTCTCTGGCTCACCTGGGACTAAGGGAATTGGGACCAAGTCCTCGGCTGGTTTCCTTCTTCTGTCCTCATTGTCACTTGTATTCATGTCTTCAATTGGGAGGACCTGCCCCCCAATTCCATCAGGCCTTAGCGCGGCTACATAACAACTTCTAGCCATCTTCTGGTCTCCCCGTTCTTCTTCAATCCCATTCCTCGTTGGGAATTTGACTTTCAGATGATAAGATGAGGCAACAGCCTTAAACGCATGAAGACCAGTCCTTCCAAGGATCGCGTTGTAGGTTGAAGTCGCCTTTATAACTACAAAGTTCAACATTTGAGTGGATGTATTCATACCATGTCCCATGGTCATTGGGAGTTGGATAGTGCCTTCCACCTTTGACTCCACTCCATTGAACCCGTATATGGGCATATTCGAGGGTGTTAACTGAGAATCAGTGTAACCCATTTTGATAAAAGCATCATGGAACAAGATATCCACTGAAGCTCCATTATCAACCAGGACTCTCTTTGTTTCGGAGTTGCCTATCACAGGTATTATGACAAGAGGGTCATCGTGGGGGAACTTCACCCCTTCCAAGTCAGAATCATCAAAACCTATTGACATTTATGTTCTGGCACGCTTCGGTGCTTCTCCAACCACAGTCATTACCTCTCGGGCATAAGCCTTTCTTGAGTTTCGGGAGGACCCAGCAGCAGTTGGCCCTCCGAATATCATGTTGATAACTGGCCCTCGGGGCACACCAAGGACGTAGTGACTTGTATGTCCTTATTCGAGGATGAAGTCTAAAATGTTGTAGATGACGTATGGAGCTGTGTCCAAAACGTAGTTCTGAGATGATGGGTCAGACCCTTTATATAGGCGTTTAAAAGCCTAATGGATAAGTATTGATTTCTTTGAAGGATAAGTCTTATCCTTGACGGTGGATAAGTATTAACTTTCTTAAAGGATAAGTCTTATCCTTGACGGTGGATAAGTATTGACTTTCTTGAAGGATAAGTTTTATCCTTAATAGTGGATAAGGATAAATTCTAGATCCTTCCTTGTAGGAGTTGTTTCCATATCATAACGGACTTGTATTGAAACACACCCACTTGTATTAGAACAAGCCTGTATTGGACATCTCCTAATACATGTAGTACTTCTAGCCCAAATATTAATTACGAAATTAATATTTAATTAGAGTTTCGGGCCTTATTAATGGGCCTTATTTATGGACCATCTAGGTTTAATTAATGCAATATTAATTATGTCTTTAGGGTTATTTTTAACCCATATCATTTGCCCCCCCAACTTCTATGATAATGTACTAGGATTTCATAGAAGTTATACCGGTCTTTTTCGAGACTTGGGGTCTTTTTATCCCTTACCTGGGACTTACTACCCTTTTTGGGGATTTTAATATACACTAGTGTTTCACGAGTATCATCTTGGTGTAAAGTGTGGAACGACCTACACATTTACGACGATTTTGCCTTATTCGAGGCTAGCTTGACATTTGCATAAGCCTTTTATGTCTTATATCGTCTTGTTTTGGCTTCAAGCCTTTCATTGAGCATATCGAATGATGGGGTTTGGACTGAATGTCTTAGATTTCTGGGGTTTCAACCCTTCACCCTTACGAGTTCTTACTGATAGCTGCACTCGTAGTGATTCATTCTCAAGTCTATCATATCAAACTTCTACCGAGCTTGAAATTTTTGTTAATTAACAATAGGCATCTTTGGATTTCTTTTGTATGGTTATTAGCAACATTCACCCTTCGGGGTTCGTTGTATTCAACTCTATTTGTGCAGTTGACATGCATATTTGTATGCTTTCCTTTGCATTCATTTGTAGTTTGTCTTGGCAAAGCTTTGAGGATGTTTCTACCAATCAAAACGAGTTCAACCCTTCATCTGCTTTCTAGGAAGCTCATAATTTTATCGAACCTTATTTCTACTTGTCCCACTAGAGGATCCTTTTAGGATGCACTAAACATAATAAACTTTTAAGTTTGAGGCATGCCAAGTCCTTGGCACCTCATGCCCTTCGAGGGTTTCTAGCTTATACGAGCCTCGTCCAAACACATTCTTGACTTTGTAGGGCCCTTCCTCATTAGGGGCTAATTTTCCTTTCTGTTCAACCCCGGATGCTTCAATCTTTCTGAGAACCAAGTCTCCTTGACGAAAGAACCTTTTTTTTAACCCTCAGATTGTAGTAGAAAGATGCTCGCTTCTAATGTTCTACGATCTTGGCATTTGCCTCATCTCTGACTTCATCAATTAGATCAATAGCCAACCTCATACCTTCTTCATTCGATTCAGGCTCAAAGGCCCCTACTCTTGGGGAGGTATGAGTAATCTCCACTGGCACCACGGCTTCTGCCCCATAGGCTAAAAGGAATGGATTTGCTTCAGTAGTAACCTTGCAAGTGGTACGATATGCGCCCCGACTTCCTGGTTGTCGATAGTGCATTCAACCATGAAGTCAGTGAGTGGTTGAGCTTTTATGGCCGTTTGAGGCTTCTACTTGATGTCAAATTCTCCCAATTCAATAGCCCATTTGATCAACCTTCCACTAACTTGAGGGCTATGCAAGATGTTTCTGAGAGGCTGATTGGTCAAGACCTCTATCTTGTGTGCCTGGAAGTATGGGCGTAGCTTTCTTGAGGCCATAATCAAGGCTAAGACAAACTTCTCTATCGTAGAGTAGTTTATTTCTGCCCCATGTGGAATCTTGCTCACATAATAAATGGGCTTCTGAACCTTCAATTCTTCTTTTACCAAAACAGCTCCAAGGGCAGTGTTGGATACTGCCAAGTATAGATAGAGAATCTCTCCTGGTTTTGGTTTTGCCAACAATGGTGGCTTAGCCATGTACTTCTTCAGGGCCTCAAAGGCTTCCTGGCTTTCGGTTGTCCACTCAAATTTTTTCACATTCTTTAGTGTTTTGAAGAAAGGTAAGCACTTTTCTCCTGACTTGGAGATGAATCTTCCCAATGTTGCCACTCTTCCCGTTAGTTTCTGAACATCCTTGACAGACCGTGGTGGCTCCATGTCTAGGATTGTTTTGATTTTGTCGGGGTTAGCCTCGATTCCTCTCTTGGAAACCATCAGGCCTAAGAACTTTCCTAAGCCAACGCCGAAGGCGCACTTTGCTGGATTTAACATCATCTTATGGTGCCTCAGCACTTCAAATGCCTCTCGGAGGTGCTCTATATGATCGGCCTTATCGAGGCTTTTGGCTAACATGTCATCCACGTAAACCTCCATGGTCTTGCCAATGAGATGTTTGAAGATTTTGTTCACCAACCTTTGGTAAGTTGCTCCTGCATTCTTAAGTCCAAATGCCATAACCAAATAACAATAAACACCAAAGTCAGTGATAAACGATACCTTGGGGATGTCATCTTTGTGCATTTTAATTTGGTTGTATCCACTAAAGTCATCCATGAAGCTTAGCATTTCGTGCCCTGCAGTGGCATCAATTAAAGTGTCGATCCTTGGTAAGGGAAAACAATCCTTAGGACACGCGTCATTCAAGTCGGTGAAGTCGACACACATCCTCCATTTTCCATTGGCTTTTTTGACCATCACTGGGTTGGCCAACCATTCTGGGAATTGAATTTCCTCAATGAACCCGGCTTCTAGAAGCTTATCAACTTCTTGTTTGATGGCCTCTTGTCTCTCTGGAGCAAAATTTCTCTTTTTCTGTTTCACCGTCTTCCTTTCAGGATCCACATTTAACTTGTGGGTTATCAACTGGGGATAAATCCCTGGCATGTCAGCCGTTGTCCAAGCAAAAACATCATTGCTTTCTTGAAGAAAAGACATGAGCTTGCTCTTCAATGGTTCAGGCAATAGTGCTCCAACATAAGTCACCTTTTCCGGTTCACCGGGGACTAAAGGAATTGGGATTAAATCCTCAGCTGGTTTCCCTCTTCTGTCCTCATTATCTCTAGTATCCATGTCTTCAATGGGGAGAACCTGCCCCCGATTCCATCAGGCCTTAACGCGGCTACGTAACAGCTTCTAGCCATCTTTTGGTCTCCCCGTTCTTCACCAATCCCATTCCTTGTTGGGAACTTAATTTTCAGATGGTAAGACGAGGCTACAGCCTTGAATGCATGAAGGCCCGTCCTTCCAAGGATCGCGTTGTAGGTCGAAGTTGCCTTTATAACTATGAAATTCAACATCTGAGTAGACGTATTCGACCCTTGCCCCATGGTCATAGGGAGTTAAAATTGTGCCTTCCACCTTTGATTCCACTCCATTGAATCCATATATGGGCATATTCGAGGGTGTCAACTGAGAATCAGTGTAGCCCATCTTGATAAAAGCATCATGGAACAAGATGTCCACTGAAGCTCCATTGTCAACCAAAACTCTATTTGTTTCAGAATTGCCTATCACAGGTACGATGACTAAGGGATCATCGTGGAGAAACTTCACTCCTTCCAAGTCATAATCATTAAAACTTATCGTTATTTCCGTTCTGGCACGCTTCAGTGCTTCTCCAACCACAGTCATTACCTCTCGGGCATAGGCTTTCCTTGAGTTTCGGGAGGACCCAACAACAGTTGGTCCTCCGAATATCATGTTGATGACTGGCCCTCGGGGCTTGGGGTTACGATTTTGATCGTTGTCCCTTCTGTCATAATACTTCCTTTCATAGTTTCCTCTTTGACTCCCTTGATTTCCATCCTTGGTGAATTTATTGAGTTTTCCTCTTCATATCAAAAACTCGATTTCGTCTTTCAGTTGTCTACAATCATCCGTGTCGTGACCAACCTCTTTGTGGAACCGACAAAATTGGTTTTGATTTCGTTTAGACATATTAGTCCTCAGTGGCTTCGGCCATCGGAGATCCTCCTCCTTTTCTATTTCCATCAGAATTTGACTTCTGGGAGTGTTTAACCTTGCATACTCCGTGAACTTTGGCCCAAAATTGTTCATCTTGGGTGGGGAATCAGAATTCTTTGACGTTCTAGGAAACTTTTCCTTGACGTCGTACTCCTGAGTTTCCTTTATTTTCTTTGAATTTCCACTGCCACCAACAGCGGGTTCATACTTTCTCATGCTTTCTTCAGCCTTGATATACTTTCCGGCTCTATCTTGGAGCTTCAACATGCTCTCGGTGGATGTTTTGCCAATGACCTCTTGAAGTGATCATCAATGGTTCCTTGCTGCAGGGCTATCATAGCTACTTTATCTTCTAAGTCTGGGACTTTCAAAGCCTCCCTAGTGAATCGATTTATACAATCTCTCAAAGCTTCATTCTTTCCTTGATGGATTTCCATGAGTGATGCAGAACTTTTCTCATGCACCCTCCCACTTACAAATTGGTTGATGAACGCCTTGTTCAACTCTTTGAAGGATCCAATAGAGTTGGGAGGCAAACGGCTGTACCAACGTTGTGTCATGTCTGCTAGGGTTTGTGGAAATGCCCGACACTTAACCACATCATTGGTTGGCTGCAACAGCAGTGCATTGGAGAAAGTTCTCACATGATTTGCGGGATCTCCCGTTCCATCATAAGCTTTGATCGTTGGCATCCTGAATTTCCTGGATATGTTAGCTTTCATGATGTCTTGAGTAAAAGGTGGTGTTGGATCATCAGGATCTCCTAGGAGTAACAAAACATTAGGATCACCCCTTGGGGCTTCAGTCCTCTTGCTTTTCCTTGGTGTTGGATCCAAATTGATTACCGAGACTCTTCCCGTTCCTTGGTTTTGTGTCCTTGCGGCCTCCTCTTCTGCCAGTAGCTTCTTGAGCCTTGTAGTCTCGGCTTCATGGGCCGCAATTCTTTCTTTAGTAGTTTGGAGTTGTTCCCGATTTGCTTGGGAAGAGCGTCTCCTCCTTGGGGCAACATCCCTCTCTTCTCCAGTTGAATAATTCTCATCCTCAGTACAGGGACCTGAGTAATCTTGAATCAAAGGGGTCTGTCGAGCTTGCTGATTTTGGGCTCCCAAACCTTGAATGTAATGGGGCACATACGCCTCATGGTAGATTGGATTAGTTCCACTACTGCCCGCTGGGGGTCGGGGTGGCATACCATAAGTTGGCATACCGAGAGTTTGAGTTGTGTATTGGGGGAGATCCGTGGTGTGAAGTTGAAGGCCACGTGGTGTGTTTGCAAGCAGTGGAGTGGTTGCGATTGATTGCCGGAGAGTGGTCTCTTGTGGATTCGGTCCATGAACGACCATTTGCAGGGGATTCGTCCCTTCAACAGTAGTTGGGACTTCCGGTCCTTGAGTAGTAGTGATAGGGATATTTGCCCCTTCTGTGCCAGTAGTTGGCTTCCATGAGTCTCTGTTGCAGAGGTAAGACGAAGTCCATCAGAAGTATGAGTGTCTCGAGTTGTTCTTCGTGTGTTTGCCATGGTTGATGTTGTTTTCCACAGACGGCGCCAAATGTTATGGATTAAAAACGTACTTGTGAATTTATTGCTAGGATTTAAGAGCTTTCGAGCTTTTAATGGTTGTTCTTGCGTTTCGTGACTAAATCGGTCCTCACAAGATGCCTACGTATCTCAACTATTGTTGAGAATCAAGCCAAATTAACGTAGTTCTAATGTGAAGGATCGGGATCCTTATATAGGCGTCTGGAGTCATGTATTTAAAGTATGTTTAGGAGACTTAGCGAATAAGTTTCCTTATTGATAACTGATGAGGATCGCATAACTTGGCGGACAAGTCTTTTCCTTGTTGATAAAGGCTGTGACTCATTAATTGCCTTTAATTGGGATTCTGGATCATTCTTTGACCAATTTTCCATAATTTGGGCTGTTTTCATGAGCTGTTTATTTTCCCTATTTATTAATTACGAAATTAATAAATAATTAGGGATTTGGGCATTAAATATCGAGCCTTTTCATTGGACCGTCAATTATATTTCTATAATTACTTTTCTGTCCATATAAACGGACAATTACCTTTTTCAACTATTTTTTTTATATATTTTCCTACCAAACCCCCTACTTTTCCAAAATATCATGGGAAAAACGTTACTTATCCATGCCATTATATATTGGCCGAAACATTGAAAATTTTGATTTTTGGTTTTCGGTCATTTATTCTAATTAAAAAATAATTTAATAATATAAAAATAGTAACTAGCTAATTGCCTTTATAGTTAAAACATATTTTTCTATTTTTTCTAACAAAATCAACTCCTTTTCCAAAAATATCACGAGCAATTATCTTTTTCAAATTAGAACATATTACCTTTTCTATTTATCCTTACTAAAATCTATCATTTTCCAAAAGTAGCCGAAACATTGAAAATTTGGTTTTCAGTCATTTATTCTATTTAATAAATAATAAAATAACATAAAATAGTAAATAATAAAATAATATAAAATATAGTAACTAGCCGATTTTCTTTTATAATTAAAACACATTACCTTTTAATAAAAATATATAACCTTTTATAAACATGCCTAAAATAAAAATTAGTATAATATATATTTCTGTCATTAGTATTACCTTTTTTTAATTATACATCTTTTTAATATTGTATATATTTCAATTATTAATACATTCTAAACAATATCAAACACTATATCTTCTCAATAAAAATATCAATTATACTATTTTCCAAATATTTCTAATATTAATACAAAAGAATAATATAAAAAAAATATTATTACTATAAAAGAAATATCATATTATATTATATGAAGTTTGTGCTTCGCACGGATTTTATATATGTGGGTGTGTGTGGGGGTAAGGGACCCTTGTTATCAAGAGACCTAAGATACCATCTAAATCGTTGATTAAATACGTTTTTTTATTGATTTCATAATACATCAAATAATGACAATAATGTAAATACATTAAAAGGACATTGGCAAATCTATACTATATTATTAAATTCGAAACATTGAAAGTTTTCATTTTCGGTCTTTTATTCTATTTAATAAATAATAAAAAAAAGAGTAAAGTGCATTTTGTGTTCTCGTACTTTAGTCAAGACACCACTTGCAATACTATAGTTTAAAATCGCGCAGTTGCAATATCAATGTTTGTATTTCACTGCACTTTGTTGCATTCCGTTAATTGAGGTTAACTCCGTTATTAATTTAGGGAGTAAAGTGCACTTTGTGTACTCGCACTTTACTCTAAAGTGCATTTTGTGTACTCGCACTTTACTCTAAATTTTGAACTAAAGTATTACAAGTGATTTATTTATTTATGTAGTTGGAAGAGAAAAACGTTCACGAAGTTCGTTCCACACTTCTGCCGCAGTAGTAACATAACTCAGGCCATCACTTATATCGTCAGCCACAGAATTGAGAATCCAAGTAATGACTAAATCATTAACACGTTCCCATTGAGCATACAACACAGAATCAATCTCTGGCTTTGAAAACACTCCATTAACTAGCACAAATTTATTTCTCGCATTCAAAGCGATTTGCATAGAGCGACTTCAAGGACCAAAATTATCAGGTCCTGACAATTTCTTCGCAATTAAGACTAAACCAGGATGATCATTGTTGTGCAGATAAAGCGGTTGTGTATTGTTATCAACAAAATTCACATTATACGATACACGATCTGAAGTGAGATCAACTCGTTTATCCATATTCAACAGATTAGGCTGATTACTCGGTGTAGATACATCATTCACATCATTTTGTGGAGCTGTACTAGTTGAAACATCATTTTTGCCTTGAAGAACGTTCGCAAAACTATTACGCATCATGACTGAACCAAGAATGAACAAGTTTTGACTAGAAATTGGGCAAAAATTAGGGTTCTAAACTGATCTCAATCAGCGAAATTGAACAAATTATGATTCTAAATCGATTTCAATCGACAAAACGAACATACTAGGGTTTGAAAATCGATCTTAATCAACTAACAAACAACCGTAATCGTGGCCGTAATTGAAAGAAGAATCGTGTAAACAACGACAAGAAGAATGGATATTACCAGCATCGACGCTCGTGTAGTGCGTAAATCAGTCATGAAAGCTCTGATACCATTATAGAATTATAGATATAAACTGTTTGTATGTATAGATTGATGTACACAACAGGAAGGAGATGATAACATTTGTATTCAATTACTCAAGAAGAAATGTTTGTTACAAAATAGTATTTATACAAAACAGCAGTCAAAGTTTGACTGTAACTAACTTTGACATCTCATCATAACAACTCAGCTAATACCATATACACTGTGCTAAATAAGTATTTACTTGAGACTCTAAAGCATGACATATTGAAGTTTTATACTGAGGACATGAGCTAATATCAACTATAGCTGCACAAGTAACAGCCTTCTTCTCTAAACAATCATTAGTCTGTTTATTAGGTATATATATGCAACTTTCCTTTCCATGCCCTCCCACTTGCACTCCCTTTTGTTTTCTTACATGCCCGTTCCTTAATTAATTACCCTTACTATTTTGCTGCTGCAGCTTATGGAGCCGGTCCAAATCTACCAAATCTACCCAGATCAGTTCGACATATCCGGAATTCCCAGGAAGTTTGTTGGCAGGAGCCACATACATGGTAATTATGTGTATCCTTCAAACGATCGTAAACTTTTAATGTGGTGCACGAGACCATTGCGACTGAATCGTAAGTCTTCCATATTCTCCTTGTTAATGTACCCTTTTTGTTTCTTAAGTAATGATTCACCAGTTAGTTGTTAAGTTTTAGTCAAATAAAGGTCCTGGTCTTTAGCATTATTTGCTAGTGGACGTTATCATTATTTGTTAGTTGAGTCAGTCAAGTTTGTTTCCTTTATTTTAGCAGTAGTTGCTTTGTTTTAGCAGTAGTGGGTTCCTAATTCTAGCTGTAGGTTTCCCTTATTTATTTGCTGTACTTTCACAAGGAATAAACAAGTAATTCCCAGAACTGTTATTTGCTTTTGAGTCTCTATTGCATTTAACACGTGGTATCAGAGCGAGTGACTTGAGAGATTTAAAATAGTTAGAAAAAGACTTGAGGGAGTGAAAGAAGATGGGTTCAGAAGCTAACTTTGCAGCAGCCTCCATTCCAAAGTTCGACGGTGATTACGATCATTGGAGCATGGTCATGAAGAATCTCCTTCGATCCAAGGAGTATTGGATTGCTGTTGAATCAGGCTACACAGAGCCGGAGAGTAGGGACAAGATGACAGCAGCGGAAATAACGAGTCTAGAGGAGATGAAGCTGAAGGATTTGAAGGCTAAGAATTACTTGTTTTAGTCGATTGACAAGTCAATTCTTAGGACAATCACTCAGAAGGAGACATCTAAACAGCTCTGGGATTCCATGAAGTTGAAGTATCAAGGAAATGCTCGTGTGAAGAGAGCGTAACTCAATCGTTTACGACGGGATTTTGAGGTCTTAGCAATGAAGCAGGGTGAATCGATCACAGATTACTTTGGAAGAGTAATGACGGTTGCAAACGACATGAGGAATTATGGGGAAGATGTGAATGATGTCAAGATCGTTGAGAAGATTTTGAGAACTCTTACAGAAAAGTGGAACTATATTGTTTGTTCCATTGAGGAAGCCAAGGACATAGATCAACTATCTGTGGATGCCTTGCAAAGCTCTCTGCACGTTCATGAGCAGAAGTTCAAAACAGGTGGAGAAGATGAACATGCCTTGAAGGTAACTCATGCTGAGAGTTATGGTGGAAGAGGACTGCGAAGAGCTACTTTTCGAGGAGGTCGGGGACAAGGCAGAGGCAGGGGTCGCCAACCATGGAGTAAGGAAACCGTTGAGTGTTACAAGTGTCATAAACTTCACTACAAGAAAAATTAGATTAGACATCACACTTTAGACATCAGGTAAAAAAACCACTGATGTTAAAAGTATCTCTTACAACGATAAAAATGAAACCGATGTCTAATAGTAATCTACACATCGCTTACTTGAATAAACGATGTCTGAACCTCATTTTTCAAAAAAAAACACGCGCTTCCCTCTTTTCCTTTTTCCCCTTAGAAAATGTTAGGTCCTGATATGTTTGTAGAAGGGGGGTTGAATACAAACAATACCGTTTAATCGAATTTGTATTGTTGAATTTAACAATTACAATACCAAATTTAATGCGGAATAAAATGAAACAAGATTCAAGTTAAATAAAACTCTATTGAACTTGAAGGGTGTTACAAATCTGTGTACAGATTACAAGGTTCTTGTTAAAACAAATCTAGAATAAATTCGACATGAATTTATCTATATTTGTAATAAAAGGATCGAATACTAAAAAGTAGTTCGATAGTAATTCTAGGGATTATGATCCGCTAGATTGTCAAAGCAGTACAAGTAATTGAATTCTAGTTGATTGGATATAACTTTGATGGCTAGAATTTATTACAAGAATTAAATTGAGCTTTGCAGTTGGCTTGCGTTAATGGCAGAGTAAAGAAGATAGAATGTTTATATTTGCTTCTGTCTGTCTTTTGTGTCTTGTAAAATGCACTGCCTCTTTTGATTACAATGACTTGTATTTAAACAAGTCACATGAAGCATTTCCACGCGCCAGAAACAATCAACTTGATTTTATACTTGGTAGTACTATCCAATATACTTGGTAGTACTATCGGTAGTACTAACCAATTATATTGGTAGTACTATCGGTAGTACTATCAAGGGATAGTACTGCAAGTACAAAATAATCAGAAATAAAACTGTTTTAATATATTCTACTTTTAACTGATTTAATAAATGAATTAATTCATTTAGAATTAATTCACTGATTAAATAAATTAAATAACTGACTCAAATAATTTCATAAATAAATTAATTCTGGAGAATTAATTTATATAATAAATTACTTAAGATCTAGATTAATTAATTTAATATATGAATTAATTCTGAAAGAATTAATTCATAGATTAAATTAATTATCTTATAGAATAATATTAAAAGAGAATTAAACTAATTCTTAGAACCACTAAAATTGACGACGAACTTCCACTGACTGACGTTGACACTCCATGTACTGTCTGGTTCATGAGTGACTAACTTTAGTGACTGTTCTTCATCTTTAACTTTAAGCTGTGATTCTTTTCTCCTTCTATTTAAACAAAGGACTGTAACATGTACTTTTCTCCGTCACACTTCTGAAATCTCTGTCACTTTTAAATAGTTCCACTTCCTTGAATAATTCACTGAGGCTTGAACAATAAATTGAACTTCTTTCAATGTAGAATAACTTCAAGTCTGTAGATGACTTTAATCTTCATTCTCTTGACAGATATAATCTTCTGAGATTCCTGTGACATCTGTATTTATTATTTACTTATTACATCTTGGTTTATGTTGAGTAGAATCCTCTGTGTTTACAAATAGGCCTAGACATATGCCTTTCAATCTCCCCCTATTTGTTTGTTAGACAATAACAACCAAATACCTCTAGAGGATAACTCAACTAAAACAAGAAAAGATAAGACTTTTAAGAGCCAAGCAAATAATAAAAAGTTCTGGATTAAATATAACAATTTCCAGATTCAAACAGTAAAGATAAATACAAGATAGATGTTCCTCTAGACTGAACAAATGATACATTTTCCTATCTTGATTTACCTAGCTCTAAACATATAACATTTACAAATTGAGCTAACTACATCATGCCTTAATCTCTAATCTCCCCTTCTTCGGCATCTTGCAAGGTGGTTAGAAGATCTTGGTCAAGGACACGATCACTTTCAGAAACCACACCACTTGGCATTACTGGTTGAGTGGTGATCTTCTTCAATCTATTCTTCATCTGAGCATACCTTGGAACTTTCTCCGTGCAGTAGTCTGAAATCATATCAGCAACTTCAGACTTCTCTACACAAGCAAACCCAGAAGTTCTTAGAAGATTCTCCAACTTCACCAGTTGCATAGCAGTCTGTAGCTTCATGGAATCAGGATCCAGCCTCACAGTCTCCAAAGTTGTACCTCGGTAGATTTTGACTTCATAAGGAAAGTGTACAACTTGAGGGCTGGCCATCATAGTAGAATCTCTCAGCCGGTCATAAAGAAGCTCATTCAAGCAAGAAGATCTCTTTACTTTACTCATCAGAATCCACAATTCAGAGAGAGATCTTCTTTGTAGGAGGTCAAGAGAAATGGTGAAAGACCCTTCAAGAGCACTTGAGACATAGATGAACAGTTCTTGCCTCACTTGATCAAATGCAGACGTAATCCTTAGAATATCTTCCTTCAATGCCTTCATGTACAATGAATTGTCTGGATTAACATTTCTGATCTTCTCAAGCAACTTCAGAAAAGCAGCATCATCGTTTGTGCCTCTCTGAGGGATATCAAACATCTCCCTTGCTTTATCCCATTTGATTCCTTGCTTCATCCTAACATCCAATCTCCTTTCTTTGACATGAATACTATGAAGACGTTGTTTGTCTTCATGTTCAGCCTTTTGAATTTTCAGCTTCTGAGAAATGATGTCAGAGACCTTGGCATTCTCATCCTCCTTTCTCCTTAGCTCTGCTTGCTGTTTCTTCAGCTCTCTTTGAAATAATGGGTCAGGTGTGTATAGATCAGCTTCATCTTCCCAATCATCAAAGTTTGCTGCCTCTTCAACCTCCTCCTCACCAAAAACTTCTTCAGGTATGGGCTTCTCCAGATTACTAGATGTGTCAAATTGGAAGTCATCCTGTTCACCGTGGTAGTAGTAGGCATCATCAAAGACAGTATCCTCCAGTGATTGTTTACCTTTCCCCTTATCTTTTCCAGAAGCTCCTCCAGCTTCTCTTTCTTCTCCTTTCTTCCCCCCCTTAGTTGAGGAATCCTCTACAGTTTGAGCTTGAGAAGCTCTAGGATTCACCTCAGATGTTCCCCTTATATCTCCTCTTTCTCTCATTTCTTCTCTATCTCCTCCTTGATCAGCATCATCATCTCCCTCAAAGAATGTTTTCTGTTGTGCTGTGGGTTGATGTGAATTCTTTATCATGTAGTACAGATGCTTCATCCCTTCGTTCAGATGCTCCATTCCACCTTCAATCTTAGAGAATCTTTTATCATTAACCCATTGATTTTCATCAACAGTTTGCTGAATAAAATCCACTTGAGCAATAATGGCAGCAAACTGATCAACATTTGACATTGTAAGATCAGAGACGTCCGAAGCCACAAGTACTTGAGATTGCTGAATAGCATTGATCTTTGGAAGGAGAGTAGTCTTCAAGCTTTCAATATCATCTTTAATCAAACCCAGCTGATTTGTTACAAAGGTGGAAGAAGAAGACCGTTCAACCACTTGTGCTTTAAGAATTTCCTTCTCAGCCTAGGTTTCTTGCAGTTGTTTCTGTAGAGAAGCTATCTGAGCTAACAAATAAGCAGTGTTTGTGTCAGTGTGTGCACTCACTTCAATTTCTCTCAGTGGTGTTTCACTCAACTCACGTGCTTGTGTATCACTCTCTGTTTGATTTTGATCTCTAATCACTAGCTGTCTTTCCAAGTTATCAGATTGAGTACCTGCAATAGAAATCACCCTAGCCCCTTCAAGAGAGGTCAGTGGTGGTGCAATGGGAGTTCGCAAATCCCGATCCCTGAATGAGTATGTCAAAATATTTGACATTGTATACTGAATTGCTTCAGGTACAGACTCATCAGGTTGCCTTTCACTTTCTCCAGTATAAACTGTGAGTGAAAAATCCCTTAAGGGAGCCAGAGATGTTCCCTCTGGGAGGGGAGAAAATGATTCTATTAAAGGTGGCAAAGAATCAGATTTTCCCTCTGATGCCTGTGAAGGCACTTCTACCGTGACAATGGTAGGCACTGTTTCAGATCCTAAGTGCTCTCCTAACAACGTGTCCTGAGTTTCTTCTATTTGGATGTCTTCTCCCATTGTGAGTAATGAGAGAGTGCTTGACTCATTACAGGTTGCCAGGGCCCGATGACGAATTTCAATAGATTCATCCTGTTGATAGGATGTCTCCAGAGACTGTTCAGTGGCCATTTCAAAGTCCATATCCTGTTGAGAGGACATGGATGGGCTTACAGATGTCTTTCTATAGGTTTTTCTCTTCTTTAATGGTGGAGACAGAGCTGTGGGTGCACTCAGTGTTTGTTCACTACTAGACCTTTGTCTTATCAAAGAAGCAGTTTCAGGTTGAGAGGTTAAAGGAATAGACACAGTGTTTGGCTCTCTGACCTGGGTTAGAGATTGTGGTTCTACAACCTCTTGGTCTGTCCTATCAACCACTTGGGTTTCATCAAAGGTGCCAGATGATCCAGAGATAGGATGTATTACCTGTATTGGCAGTTCCTCTGAAGTTCCTGCTGCAATGACTAGTTGTTGATCAGGAACAAAAGGTTCAAAAGTAGGAAGGTGAATGAACTGTGCCATGAATGGGCTGACTACCACTGGTGTAATGTTCAATTTTTGAGAAGTGTGGAGTCTTTGAAAGAACTTACTAGCAGTAGTAGGAGAAGGAGCAGTTACAGCATTTAAAAATAACTCCTTGTGAGAATCAGATAACACATGATTGATTAAGATAGTGAGAAATCTAGGATAGAAACACCTGACCTTTCTACCACTATCATGATCAATCCTGGCATTAGATACTCTCCTAACTATAAGACTCCAGATAAGATGACCAATGTTAAGTCTAACATTAAACACAATAGCATAAGCAATGTACTGCAACAAAGATGGAATATTTTGAAAATTGCTTTTAGTACAATTGCTGAAAACCTTAGCTAAAGTATCAAATAAGACATCCCATTCACAGACCAAATTAGCTTTACTGAGTTTGGGCAACTCCAAAGGACCTTGATAATGAATTCTGTTGAAAAACTGAATTAATTCAATATCAGAAGGAGTCCTATCAAAGTTGTCCCTAGGAAGTTGAAAAACTTCACAAAACAAACCCTCAGTAATAGTGTACTGTGTGTGCTCAATTGTGAAAGATATAGAATTCAAATCATTAGAAATTACAGCACTAGAACACAGTAACCTAAGTGGTTCAATTTTTAAATCAGCAGATAAACATATAGCACGACTAACACAACACTACGAATTTAAAAACCGAATCCAAGGTCGAAAACGATCAACCGGGCATTTCAAGGGATCAAAATACCCAATGTAATTGTTTTTAACAACCTCAAAATTCTAAGCCATAATAAACTAATCAAAGATTAACACAGAAAATCAAAAACTCAAATAATTATGAATAATTCGAATTTAAGGATTTTAAAATTAATTAAAAATCCAAATTTTCAAAGTTCTCCAAAAATTATCAAATTTTAGTATGTTAATCCTTGACACAAACCACACACAATGCTATTTTTAGAATCAAAGAATCACTTCTAAACCCCTAAAAACGACTCCAAACACCCTTGGAATTCAAAAAACTCAAAAACTAAAATCTCAATGAAACTTTGATTTTAATAACTTGAATTAATGGGCTTGATTAGATCTGTTCAGTGATGGTTTTAGATTTTAAAACAAGCAAGAAACGAACTCAGAAAATGAAAAACAAATGGGCAGAGCTTCGTTTCTTGAGAATAAAAGAGAGAGAACAAAAAAAAAAATGCAGTTAAGTAAAAACTTGAACTGTTGTAGTACTATGGTAAAAAGTAAAAAGAAGAAAATATATATATATTAGAAACCTGATAGTACTAAGGTAAAAAAGAAAAACACACGGTAGTACTAACAGAAATTAAAAGAGAAAAAGAAATAATAAACAAAAAGCTTAGTAGTACTATCCAAAACTCGGTAGTACTATCAGAATAATAATAACAAAAAAACAAAAAGAAATGCTGGTAGTACTATTTAACACACGGTAGTACTAAGACAAGATACACTAGCAGTACTATGACTTAAAAAGAAAAAACAAAAAATAAAAAATAAGAAAAAGAACTGGTAGTACTTAGGAAAAAGAACTAGTAGTACTATCAAGGGATAGTACTACCGATAGTACTACTAGTTCAAAACTAGTAATACTAATCGAAAATCAGAAAATAAAATAGAAAAACTGTTCTAAATAAAAAGAAAAATGCTGAAAATTACTGAAACTTTACAGAATATGAAAAAAATGCATGAAAAATAATTACAAGCCTAGAAAAATTCATAGAAAATTCCATAAATCCTAGAAAAATATGCAGAAAATAATAGAAATGCAGTAAATTAATATAAACTTGCAGAAATATTTAAACAACAATATTTACAATCTGAAACTTATCTAAATAATTCTGAATAAATATATTTTCAATAAAAATACATTTCTCTACTTAAAAAATATGAGAAAAATATTTTTAAAGAAAATAAAATATTCAGAAACATTTAAATTAACAAACAAGCAATTTCAAACAAGAATAGACAGAGATATCACTTAACAACCACAAGAGAAAAATGATTTTAGAAAAGAACAAACAGGACAGAGACATTATGCATCACTAAGGCTGTTCAACATACCCAACTTACTAACTAACTTAGTAAATGTGGATTTGTCAAGAGACTTAGTGAATATATCTGTAGTTTGTTCTTCTGTGGGTACAAAATGTAACTCCACAGTTCCATTCATGACATGCTCTCTGATAAAATGATACCTGATGTCAATGTGCTTTGTCTCTTGTCATTATGCCATCTTCATCTAGCTTGTTTCTGTATACCCATCTTGTACCAACTACTTTCTTGTTCTTTGGTCTGGGTACCAGCTTCCAGACTTGCTGTTATTCAAATTGATTGAGTTCATCTTGCATAGCAATCACCCAATCAGGATCAGTCAGTGCTTCCTCAGTCTTCTTTGGCTCCATCTCAGATAGAAACCCTGAATAATGACATTCATTATGAGTAGCACTTCTAGTTCTAACTCCAACACCTGGATCACCACTGATCAACTCAAAAGGATGAGCTCTATTCCATACAGTCTGTCTTGGAAGATTTGATCTTGATGATTCGCCTTGAAATTCATTGTGGTGTTGTGAATGACTAGTAGATCCTTCATTTCCTCCCCCTGAGTTGTTGCTTGATTACATTGATGATCCTTCTCCAGTGTTAGTGGTATCTCCATTGTTACCAATGTTTCCACCACCACCACCATGATCATTATCATCATTATTATTGTCATTACCAGCAACATTCTCAGGTGGGGCATCAGCATCTGAATCTGAGTCTGGAAAGTTATCAAACTTCAGTTTCTCAGATGAATCTTCTGTTTGGATACTAGGGATCTAGGTGTCATCAAATGTAACATTGATGTTCTTATTGACTGATAACATTTCTTGATTTCAAACAGGCCATATCCTCAGTTATACCCTTGCTGTTATCTCCAAAGGTAAGCACTGGGCCAGCTTTCTCAACCAAATCTGATAGCAGGGCTCTATCTCCGGTCATATGCCTTGAACAACCACTGTCAAGAATCCACATAACACGGTTTACCTGTTTAACTCCCTGCAATACCAGATTGATTATTCCTTCCTCGGAACCCAAACTTGATTGGGTCCGGCATACTTAAAGAACTGACCTTTGTCAGGCAAAACAACATTTTTAACTAAAGCTACTTCAACCTCTTTCACAAAAGAGCGTTTCCATTTATAACCAGCCTTAACACATTTCTGAGTAGGCTTAGGGATAAATGAATCCACTCTAGTCTTAGGAGGACTAGTAGTCTTAGCTCTAACATGCTTCTTATTATTAACATGTTGACGTGGATCAGTCTTATCATTAGATACATGCTTACTATTAAAATAAGCATACATAACATTGAAAGCACAAGACATGCAATTAATCACACCACATGCTTTATGAGAAGAATTAATAGCAGGCATGTTAGTTCTACAGTTTTTTTGATCCAACTTATGGATATCTGATTTAGTCTTTTTAGTTGTAGCAACTTTGACTGGAATATCAGATATACACTTTTTGGACTGTTCAACTTCCAAAGCAGTATCTTCTTCACGAATCTCCTCAGCAATGATTATAGAGTATTCATTCAGAGGATCTGCCTTAGACTCCTTACAGAAGGGTGTTTCAATACCCTTAAGCACATATGGAACACCCCTTCCTTCAGATCTGACTCTACAAGGGGAATTAATTCCAAGCAATCCAATGGCCTCATTATAATCATAACCTATACTGACATGATTACCCATAGCTTGTTTATTGAGAATCTCTTTAGCCGTCTTACAAGAGTTGTAATAGGCATTTGCTTTGGTCTTAAGTTCACTAATCTGATTCTTAAGAATGGTTTCCAATTGAATATAACAATTAACCCTATTCTCAAGAAATGCTATTTTCTCAGTAAGTTCATCCTGATTAACATGCACTAGTTTCAATTCTTTTATCTCCTTTTCAAGAGCTGAGTTCAAAAGAATTATACTATCATTTTCAGTGCGTGCACAACTTAAAGTATCACCAAGATTACGAATCATTTCAGTGAACTTTACCTCAGACATGTTGGGTGAAGATAACATGGAATCAAAGAGTTTGTCTCCTATTGCCATGAGTGCAAGATTTCCAACTTCTTCATCTTCACTGTTTGTATCATCCCAGCTCTTTTCTTTAGACTTGTTCTTCTCAACCATCCCTGTTTTATAGCCACCCCTTGTGCTATTTGAGGATGAAGAACCACCTGTTTGGTATTCGTCAGCATATGTCTTGAACTTGAAACTAGGATTTCTCCTGAACCTGAAGTTTCCAAACTTCTTCACTACCCAGGCCTTAGACTCATCTTCCAACTGTTCAAGCTCCTCCATAGAATAAAAATCACCACCAGATTGACTTGTAGATGTAACACCATATTCAGCTACAATTACATCCTTGTTAGGACTGGAAGGTAGAACAACATTCGTTTCATGTTTCTGTGGGACTCCAGCTACCAGTGAAGTAGACATACTAACCACTCTTCCTTCCCTTGGATTTGATCTGAAGTGCTCATTTGAAGAGGTGAGAATTTCCATCTTATTCTCTCTGACTTCCTCTGTCCCTTCATTGATCATTTCAATCGTATCCCAAATGTGTTTGGCAGAAACACATTTTAAAATATGATTATGCATGTTTGGATCAAGACACTCAACCAGTATCAACTGTAGACAGACATCCAAGGAAACATCTTCTTTTTCTTCAGGAGTGTAGTCCTTGGGATCCTTAGGATATATCCTAGCAGCCCTAGTAACAACATCATTCTCTATTAGCTCTTTCTCAACAAACATAGGAATTCTTGGTCCATTCTTTAGCACATCAAGATATTCAAAATTAACCACTTGAAGAAACAGGAGCATCTTCTTCTTCCACATAGGATAGTGCTCCTTGCTGAACATTGGGATTTTTACTGTACCCACTTTCTGTGTAGTAGACATCTTTTGAGATTTTTAGGAATAATAAAAAATTCAGAGTTTAAGAAAAATCTCAAAACAATTGGATCTTTGATTTGTATATCAATCAAAAGGCTCTGATACCAATTGTTAGGTCCTGATATGTTTGTAGAAGGGGGGTTGAATACAAACAGTACCGTTTAATCGAATTTGTATTGTTGAATTTAACAATTACAATACCAAATTTAATGCGGAATAAAATGAAACAAGATTCAAGTTAAATAAAACTCTATTGAACTTGAAGGGTGTTACAAATCTGTGTACAGATTACAAGGTTCTTGTTAAAACAAATCTAGAATAAATTCGACATGAATTTATCTATATTTGTAATAAAAGGATCGAATACTAAAAAGTAGATCGATAGTAATTCTAGGGATTATGATCCGCTAGATTGTCAAAGCAGTACAAGTAATTGAATTCTAGTTGATTGGATATAACTTTGATGGCTAGAATTTATTACAAGAATTAAATTGAGCTTTGCAGTTGGCTTGCGTTAATGGAAGAGTAAAGAAGATAGAATGTTTATATTTGCTTCTGTCTGTCTTTTGTGTCTTGTAAAATGCACTGCCTCTTTTGATTACAATGACTTGTATTTAAACAAGTCACATGAAGCATTTCCACGTGCCAGAAACAATCAACTTGATTTTATACTTGGTAGTACTATCCAATATACTTGGTAGTACTATCGGTAGTACTAACCAATTATATTGGTAGTACTATCGGTAGTACTATCAAGGGATAGTACTGCTAGTACAAAATAATCAGAAATAAAACTGTTTTAATATATTCTACTTTTAACTGATTTAATAAATGAATTAATTCATTTAGAATTAATTCACTGATTAAATAAATTAAATAACTGACTCAAATAATTTCATAAATAAATTAATTCTGGAGAATTAATTTATATAATAAATTACTTAAGATCTAGATTAATTAATTTAATATAAGAATTAATTCTGAAAGAATTAATTCATAGATTAAATTAATTATCTTATAGAATAATATTAAAAGAGAATTAAACTAATTCTTAGAACCACTAAAATTGACGACGAACTTCCACTGACTGACGTTGACACTCCATGTACTGTCTGGTTCATGAGTGACTAACTTTAGTGACTGTTCTTCATCTTTAACTTTAAGCTGTGATTCTTTTCTCCTTCTATTTAAACAAAGGACTGTAACCTGTACTTTTCTCCGTCACACTTCTGAAATCTCTGTCACTTTTAAATAGTTCCACTTCCTTGAATACTTCACTGAGGCTTGAACAATAAATTGAACTTCTTTCAATGTAGAATAACTTCAAGTCTGTAGATGACTTTAATCTTCATTCTCTTGACAGATATAATCTTCTGAGATTCATGTGACATCTGTATTTATTATTTACTTATTACATCTTGGTTTATGTTGAGTAGAATCCTTTGTGTTTACAAATAGGCCTAGACATATGCTTTTCAGAAAAATATTCCACCATTAACCAAATTCACCTCTCGATCTGTCCCTTAAACATAAAATATTAAAAACATAGAAATACCAAACCCATCAACCACCACCCCTAAAAATCAAAAACATAAAAATATCAAACACCTCCCTCTATCCCTATTTTCTCAAGAACCCTAACCTCTTTCACCAAAATGTTTCAGTTAGCCTTTCAAATTGTTCGATTCTCTTTACTAATCCCCCGTTGTTAAGTTTGTAAAAATCAAAAATATAAAAACATAAAAACGAACCACCCTCTCTCTCTCCCTCTTTTCTTCAAGAACCCTAGAAGCTTCTTTCAATTATTCGATTGACTCAAATTACTAACAATTATTTGAATATATCAATCCCCTTTCAATTTATACAATATTCATTCAATCCCCTTTCAATTTTAGTTCGATTATCCCCATTTGTTCGATTTGAATTATCGTAATTATTTAATTTGTTTAACAGATCTAGAGCGTATTAAGAAGATTGATGTTGTTTGGATTTTATGTTCTTTATGATGAATGTCTAATGACTTGCATAATGACTTGCATATTAAGAAGGTAAAGCAGGCAGCGAAATATATTAGTTACAAGATCAAACTGTGTTACTTTTCTTTTGTTTTGTTGTTTTATTTCATCTCTGCTTCTTTTAAGCTCTGTTTTCTGAGTTTTCTTTCAAGATTCAGCTATGCCTACTCTTGTCAACTACAGAGGTATGTTTTTTTACCCTTTATGTTTATAAAGATTGTATCTTTTTTGTGAATTTTATGTTATGTGTTGATTGTTGGATCTTTCAATGGATAAGTTGTGTTGCTGCTTCATGATTTTGATCTTTGAATTTGTACTGAGATGGGTCATTTGTTTTTTAAAATTTTTAATGTTTAGAAGTATGAATTTTTTTACTTTGGTATGATTGGAAAAAGAACCTTGATGATATTCTGATTGTGACAAGTTCTAAGAACATGTGGTCTTTGATCCAAACTTTATGGGATTTTAATTTAATCGATCACCTTATGTTTTTCTTAGTGTTACTTTGATGATTAATTTAGTATTCTTAAGAGAAATGTGGAATTGAAATCAAGGTCAGTTTTAGGAGGACTATGTATCTTGAATTGTTTGAGAAAATGAAAATTAATGTTTTAATTGAATTTAGTTTTTGATCTCGACTGAACTTAGATTATTAAAACATTTGTATTATTAGATACCGAGGATATGAAGTAGATAAAAACCTAGGTATTTCTTTGTTTCAGGTTTGACATCGTCACAAAATTTATTAGCTGTTGGTGATGATAATCAAATGTGTCAGCTTCACCCAGATGGCAATACGTATCATATTTTATTTCTTACAGAGACATGAGTCACGTAGAAGCCTGCATATTTTTGTTGCTAACTTTGTAATATGTCTGTGATGTTTACTTAATATTTACGATAGCTGTCTAAAGTGTCTCAGTGATAACTAAATTATTAGATACATAAGATATTGGTTTGTTGGGTGGGAAAGATAGTTTGAATGATACTGATGCCACTCATTTTATCTTCTTCTCAGCCTTTAATATTTAGTTGTGTAGTTCTGTTATCAACTTTTATAAGCTCTCATTTCTATTGTGAGCCTGGCTTCTAGTTTGTTGGCCTGTGTTGCAATAGTTGTTTGGCCTGTGTTTCAATAGTTGTTTGGCCTGTGTTTTAACTCTGATAAGTAAAAACTAGAAATGCATATGCATGAAAATTTAAGGCCTTCTAGTTGCTTCATTCACGTGATGCAGCTGCACGAGAATATTATATGGAATTTGGATTTAAATAGGTTTTACACGTACTGTAAATATAAATTGAACTGCATGAGATTTCCATCCTGCTTCTTCTATGATATATCTTCCAGGCTCCAGCAAGTTTATAGTGCAGCAATTGATTTTCTTTTCTAAAATACTAAATAACATACTGAAAGAAACTTTTACAGTTAGCATTAGTAGTTCTGGCTGCTCTAATGAAATGTAAAAGCCACCTTGAAACATGTTCAATAAATTTGAAGTGTTACTTTTATAGCAGTTGATTACTACTATATATATCTATCTCCATCTTCGCATCGGTCTTTAGGGAGGAAGTTGCTCCATGGGAGAAAGAAATCATAATTGATCCTGGTACGCCGAAGCCTAATCAAAATCCTTTTGATTATACTCCTCAGCGGAAAACTGATGTGAGCATGTATTTTTATTGTTGTTGCGTGTTATCTATATTGTTTGATGAACACAAAAACACTAGCATTGATAAACCATGCCCTTAGAGGCAGTTTTGTGGTTGACGCCTGGACTGGGTGCCAAGACCGAAAACACCAGGATAAGAATAATGTGTTCAAAGCCCCTGTCCAATATACACATTGCAGATTTACAGTATTACTCGCTATTCACTAATTATGTGAATCCCTCCGTAGTTGTAACATTGGCCTCTTACTTTACACTGGTGCAACCATTTTAGCAAACACAGCATGACCCTTTTATGTGACATCTTCTCATTGCGTGAAGGTAAAAAAATAACAATAGAAACCAAACAATGTCTATAAATCTAATAAAATGAATCACTAGCATGCTTCTCTATGCACAAGTGTATTTGTGTTCAACATAAACACCAATTTAGCTACCAGTGGGAACATAATATTCACTTATGTAAAATTATGTGAGTTTAGTAAATTTAAACGATGGCAATAGACATACTTTCCCTTTGCTTTCTTCTATTGCAGGGTTATTGAGTTTAGTAAATGTAAACGGTACTGGATCTGTCTTTCTATCTCTCTTTATTGCAGGGTTATTGTTGTTCTAAGTAGTTAAAAGTGAAATCAAAGGGAAGAAGAATGAGGGAAGATTGCTTTGTCTTGGCACATTGCTAGCGTAAGGAAAGCCACACCACAACTAGAGATGTAGCATTAATAGAAGTTTCTGAAATGGGATCTTCATTTGGAGAGCTAAAACAGAAGTTGCAGCACTTGGAGACCTATTGTGAAGATATATAAAAAAAAGGCTCTAAGGCATGCAGCATAAGGAAAGAATTACCAAGGTTTTGAAAAACTAGGAAATGTGCCTGAAAAACTAGGAAATGTGCCTATATGAATGTAGTTTTGATATTTGGATGGTTTGAATTATGTTGATAGTTTCGATATGAATTGGATAATGTAGTTGGCCTATTGAATTTTATATTTGGTTTTAGTATATATTGGCCTTTTGATTTCGATATTTGGTTTTGGTCATTTGGTTTTGGTTTTTGGCCATGTCAAATAGGGCATCCATGTATTTTTTTAATACAGAACTTACATCACTTTCACAAAAAACCGATGTTAAATATCACAAGTAATATCAGAACACTAATGTCTAAAGAATAGAAACTGATGTAAAATAGAAACATAGACATCAGTTCCTTATTAAGAAACCGATGTTAAAAAGGAATATAGACATCTGTTGCTTATTAAAAAACCGATGTTAAAGATAAACATAGACATCAGCTAAAAACTAATGTCTAATACCCCTACCTTTCTCTGCACATGCAAAGACATCGCTTCTCTTTTTCAATAGACATCGGTTTTTAGCCGATGTCTATTGCAGTTTTTCTAGTAGTGCTTGGGCACTTTCAGTACGAGTGCCAAGCAAATTATGCAGGTTTGGAAGAATCCGAAGAAATGGTGCTAATGGCGTATGTTGACACGCTTGGAGGTGATCAAGATGTTGCATGGTATATTGACTCCGGGTGCAGCAATCACATGTGTGGAGATTTATCCCTCTTTTGTGAGTTAGAAGAAGGGTTCAACAAGGTGGTTAGATTGGGGAATTCCGCAAGCATGAACGTTGGTGGAAAAGGAAGTGTTCGATTGACTATAAAAGGAGTGAATCATCTTGTACGAGATGTGTTTTATGTCCCCGGTTTGAAGAATAATCTTCTCAGTGTTGGACAGCTGCAAGAGAAGGGTTTGGCTGTACTAATGCAATCAAATGAGTGTCGAATTTATCACAACAAAAAGGGTTTGGTATTCCAAACCAACATGACAGCAAATCGAATGTTTGTGTTGTTTTCAAGATCTCAATCACTCAAAGGAGAAAACAAAGAAGATTGTTTTCAAGCAACCACTGAAGATGTGGCTCATCTCTGGCACTGAAGATTCGGTCATCTCAGCTACAAAGGATTGAAGACTTTGCAAACAAAAGGCATGGTAAGAGGCTTGCCAAGTTTCTCCAAGAGTGAAAATGTGTGCACTGATTGTCTGAAAGGAAAACATCATCGAGATGTAATTCCAAGAAAAAGTACATGGAGAGCATTGGTAAAGTTGGAACTAGTTCATGCTGATATTTGTGGCCCGATTTCTCCGACTTCAGAAGGCAAAAAGAGGTATTTTATTTGTTTCATTGATGACTATAGTAGGAAGGCGGGGGTTTATTTTCTTGCCTATAAATCAGATGCATTCAATATTTTTAAGTTATATAAAGCTCTTGTTGAAAAAGAAGCGGGTGCGGGTGTGTCCATTAAATGCCTAAGAACAGATCGTGGAGGTGAATTCAACTCAGATGAGTTCAAGGAATATTGTGCAATGAATGGGATCAAGAGACAATTAACTGCTGCATATATACCACAGCAGAACGGAGTTGCGGAGCGTAAGAATAGAACCGTGATGAATATGGTAAGGAGCTTATTGATTGAGAAAAATGTTCCAAGGAAATTCTGGGCAGAGGCAGTGAACTGGGCATTCTATGTTCTTAATAGATGTCCTACAACATCAGTGAAGGAAACAACGCCGGAGGAAGCTTGGTGTGGGGAGAAGCCTTCAGTCAAGCACTTCAGAGTTTTTGGTTGTATAGCACATGCCCATGTACCAGATGCACGACGCACAAAGCTTGACGATAAGAGTACTTGTTGTGTTCTTTTTGGTGAAAGTGAAGAATCAAAGGCATACCGACTATACGATCCAACCTCCAAGAGGATTATTATCAGTCGGGATGTTGTCTTTGACGAATATGGACAGTGGGATTGGAAAAAAAGCACTGAAGACGATAACACATTTGATTTGGAATGGGAAGATGACACAAGTGAAGAGAGGGAGGAAACAAGTGCTGGAAATGAAGAAGAAAATATAGGTGATGGTAGTGAAGAAGGAAATGCAGCCTCTCCGGTGACAGAACCCCGAAATAGAAGAGCACCAGGATGGATGGATGACTATGTCTCCGGTGAAGGTCTTTCTGATGAAGAAGAAGAGGAACAAACTCACTTAGTTCTGTTTACTCATGTTGTTCATTCTGATCCTACTTCATTTGAACAGGCAGTTACAGATGAGAAATGGAGGGCAGCCATGGATGTCGAAATGCGATCGATTGAGAAGAATAAAACGTGGGATCTCATGGAACTGCCGAAAGGAGCAAGAAAAATAGGAGTCAAATGGGTATACAAAACAAAGTTAAATGAGCTTGGAGAAGTACAAAAATACAAGGCTCGTTTGGTCGCCAAAGGGTATGCTCAGGAATACGGAATTGATTATAAAGAAGTATACGCTCCTGTAGCTCGTATGGACACGGTTCGAATGATTTTGGCACTTGCTGCACAAAGAGGTTGGTGCGTGTTTCAGCTAGACGTAAAGTCAGCCTTTCTTCATGGGAAGCTAGCTGAGAATGTGTACGTGGAGCAGCCAAGGGGTTATGAAATAAAGAATGAGGAGCAGAAGGTATATAAGCTTAACAAAGCTCTGTACGGACTCAAGCAGGCGCCGCGAGCATGGTTCAGCCGAATTGAATCATATTTCAGAAAGGAAGGTTTTAAGAAGGAGGATAGTGAGCAAACTTTGTTTACCAAAGTCGAACAAGGTAAATATTTGATCATTAGTTTGTATTTTGATGATCTAATATTTACAGGGGATGATGAACAAATGATATCTGAATTTAAAAAGTCGATGATGAAGGAATTTGAGATGACAGACTTGGGCAAAATGAGGTATTTTCTCGGCATTGAGGTAGTTCAGTTCGATGGTGGTATATTCATTAGTCAAACGAAGTATGTGATGGAAGTGTTGAGAAGATTTGGAATGGAGCATTGTAATTCTGTTGAAAATCCAATGGTTCCAGGAATTAAAATCTCAAAGGATGAAAATGGTGTTGAGATGGATGGTTCGTTATTCAAGAAGCTGATTGGAAGCTTAATGTACTTGACTGCTACGAGGCCGGACATAATGTATGCGGTTAGTTTACTTAGCAGGTACATGTCAAGACCTACAGGAGTTCATTACTCGGCGGCAAAAAGAATTCTACGTTACTTGCAAGGTACAGTAAAGTTTGGCATTCTTTACAAAGAGAAAGGAAATCAGGTGATAGTGATTATGCTGGATCGGTGGAGGATAGAGAAAGGTACAGTACGTACTTCATGTTATATTTTTATACTAAGTGGGGCTGCAGTAGCTTGGTCGTCTCGAAAACAACCAATAGTAACTCTGAGCACAACAGAAGCTGAATTTGTAGCAGCTGCAGGAAGTAGTTGTCAAGCAATATGGATGCAAAGGGTGCTGAAAAAGATAGGCTACAAGGGTAGTGAAACTACTCTTATTTTCTGTGAGAATAGCTCAACAATTAAGTTGTCAAAAATCCGGTAATGCATGGCAAAAGCAAACACATTGATGTGCACTATCATTTCTTAAGGGGGCTTGTGAACGATGGAATTGTGCAGCTTCAATTTTGTGGTACAAGGCATCAGTTAGCAGATATTCTTACCAAACCGCTAAAATTGGAGTCATTTCGAGAGCTGAGAAAGAAGCTTGGAGTTTGTGAATTTCCAGGCAATGGCGGAGGGAGTATAGAACATGGTAGGTCACAGGACCCACCATTATTTTTTTTAATTTTTTTTTAATTTTTTATATATATATATTAACATAACAATGACTTGCTAGTTGCTGCTGACCTGCTGTGCCAAACCGTTTGTTTATCAAAAGTTGCAATTTGCTAAAGAAAAAAGAGAGGTTACAAGGTGTTTGTCAAAATGCCACAGTGATTTTTTTTTTATATGAGTTGATTTGTGTATATTAACACAATGAAAAGGTCAAATACGCGAGATATTTCAAGTTTCTTTACCAAAAAACCAACTACGGAAAATGCTTCTCAAGTTCAAACAAGTGAAGAAAATCCTATTCCGGAAATTAAGATGAGTGATATTATTGATAGGTATCAAAATATGAAAACTCGTCGAGAACAATTGTAATAAATTTGAAGTACTTTTTTTTTGTTATATGAATCGATTTTAAATTTGTGACACACCATTCTTCAAATCCTGTATCCGCCACTGTTTCCGGGAGTTAACTAGCTGCCAATGCAGTCTAGTTCAAGGGATGGAATGTTAAGTTTTAGTCAAATAAAGGTCCTGGTCTTTAGCATTATTTGCTAGTGGACGTTAGCATTATTTGTTAGTTGAGTCAGTCAAGTTTGTTTTCTTTATTTTAGCAATTTGCTTTGTTTTAGCAGTAGTGGGTTCCTAATTCTAGCCGTAGGTTTCCCTTATTTATTTGCTGTACTTTCGCGAGGAATAAACAAGTCATTCCCAGAACTGTTATTTGCTGTTGAGTCTCTATTGCATTTAACACTAGTTAATTAAACTGCTAGCTTCTGATATCCACACGGTATTCTCTAGAGAAAATTTCAGTTAGTTGCCTTGAGATTTTGAATAGTTGCGGTGAAAAATTTATGAGATTCCGATAATTTCAAAAAGGTATCTAATCTATGGTTTTTGTCTGCTGATCTTGTTTAATTTTTTTCTTTGACTATAGGTGCGGACCAGTTCCATAGACCTGAGGTGAGTGCATGTTTGTTCATGCCAGCTTCGAGTTTGTAATCATGTCTCTTCATGATTAATTTCGTGATAAGATTTTCCCAAAAATGTTCTGTTATTTTTTCTGAATTTTTTTCATTGTTTTCATTCTTCAATTCTGCTTTACATCACCTCTCCTGGCCTCTCTCTATCTTAGAGTGTTTCAGTTTTAATTTATCAAGTATACCATGTTTGACCTAGATTTATGAAGTGAGAGTGAAAGCTAATAGTTGTACAGTGGAGAAGTGCCTTGAACTGCTGAAAGAGATAGGTCGGTACGTCATCTTATAATTTTAAGCTTTTTATATATTGATGTCATGGCTAGTACTTTGCATGGGCACTTCACAAAGGCATTTTCTAATTATTTTATTTCCTCGCAAACCTTGTAACACAGTGAAAAACGATTCATCGCCCGCTCTGTGGGAAGTGCCCGTCTTTTCTTCGCCGAGCTGAACAAGGAAGATGCTGACAAGCTCAAAGGTCAGTTCTCTCTTTGTCTTTTTTGCTAACTAGGTGTTCTTCTTTGCTAACTAGATCTCTGTCGGAATCATGAAACATTTTAAAATGTCACCATGTTAGAAAAATTGATTGGAGGTGTAATGCATCGTTTTGTCCTTTTTTCAGGATTGGATGAAATTTGTGATGTATTTCCGCATGATGATCGGATGTATCCTTTAGAAGACTTCTGATCAGTTTGTGCAATGTTTATCTAGGATGGCATGGGAAGTCCAAGGTTCAGTTGTTAGAAGAAAAGGTTCATCTTCTTCGTTATAAGTTCTGTAAAGTACGAGTTTTATCTGTCTTTATTTGCACTTAACTAATTGTAATTGAAGTGCTGATGGGCCGATGACCACATTTCGATAAACTTACTACAAAATAGTATGTATGTAACACTGTAAATCAGTTAAAGGGGCAATCTCGAGTCCTCTGTTAAGGAGAACAGTGATCATGGAGCTTCCGGTTGGTGAAAAAAGGAAAAGACCGACTCGGGAGCTGCCACAAGAAGTATTTATTGATGAGATACTCACACTAGTCCCTATCAAATCGGTTGTGCATTTTAAATATGCATCCAAATCTACTCTCAGATTCACACTTTATTAAAAAACACAACATTCCAAGTTCCATGCAAAACCCTGAAAATGGGTTAACGAGCTATTTCAGTACTGTACAATACATAAATTTTCAGTTGGGTTATCAGCCCAAAAAAACTTTCAATCGCATAATTTAAGTAACAATTATTTTCAATCGCAACACTGTACAGTCATAAATTTTCACTGCCGTTAAAATTGGTTTGACTTTAACGGAGCGTCGTTAAAGTACTGATCAACTTTCAATTAGGTCACTGAACGAAAAAACTTTCAATTAGGTCACTGAACGAAAAAACTTTCAGTTAAAATTTGAACTGAATTTTTTAAAAATATTTGTTGAAAAAACATATAAATTGAATGGGTATGTTAAAATTTGAATTTAATTAAATTCTAATTATCCGAAAAAATTACAAATTAAAAAAATTACACTTTGAATTGAAAAAATGTGATATCTTAAAATATTTGTTCGTATGTATCAATTTATAAAGATATAAATTGAGTGGGTATGTTAAATTTTAAATTAAACTAAATTCTAATCATCCGAAAATAATTACCATTTCAAAGAAAACTTTCAAGGGGTATGTTATGTGATTGAATGGGTATGTTCAACTTTAAATTAAATTTAATTCTAATCATCCGAAAAAATTTACAAATTCAAAAAAAAATACATTTTGGTTTGAAAAAAATTAGTAGAGGTGCGCACCTCTACCTTAGTCCTCCCTATTCTCCTTTTCATAATAGGATTACTCAACGAGCACTACAAGAATAATTGAATCAGACAAGGCTTTTTGCCCGTTGTCTGATGCCCTAGAAAACCGTTGTCTATTGAGATGCCGTCTGTTACGCAGCTCAGACAACGGACGCGTCCGTTGTCTGATTCCCTACAGACAACGGTTTTGGTCTTAGAAAACGTTGTCTGAAACGCGTGAACAACAACGGTTGTTGTAGAAATCATTGTCTGACAAATAAATCAACAATTGTTTATTAACTAGAAAATGTTGTTATTTTAATTTTCAGACAAGGCTTTATTTTCCAAAAGAGTGTTGTGTGATCTAAATATTTACGACGGTTTTAGTAGAACAACCCCATTGTCTTAATAGTTTAACACAATGGTTTCCTTTCTAAAAACTGTTGTCTATTCTTGACTTGCACAATTGTTTTCTTTAAATACCTGTTGTCTGAAAGCTGTTAGGCAATGGTTTAAAAAGATAAACATGTTTGAACATTAGCAGAACCACAACAGTTTTTGTTTCTAAAACACTTGTTTCTGATTTTGATAGACAACGGTATTGGACAAAAAACAATCTAATAAGCTAGATTTTTGTGCAACAAAAAATCTTTAATAAACAAAATTTCCCAGATTTCAAATTCAATATGAACCCAAACATGACTTAATAACTTTATTATTAGTACTTACACTGGAAAAAATACATCTACAATGCTTAGAAATTCTCAATCTAATAAGTCAGAGTGTACAAGTAAAGCTGATGGTATGATGCAGTGTCAAAAATGAATACTCTATTTCTCTACACAAGTTCGACGAAACCTAACATTTATATTCTGAAAAACCTCCACCTTTTTCACTTCTTATACACTCATGCCAGCACCTCTGAAACACCACAGGGACGCAGCAAAGGCTCATCAGTCTAGATGATTTTTAAAGCCTGCAGCACCATGAAACAAGTAAAAAACTGCACATGAATGATCTAGGTACAGAACATCAGAATAGCCTTTGGCTTTTGCAGAACTTTGTGCCTTGAGGACCTAAAATTATAATTAAAAATCACGACAAGATTAGATACTCAACATCATATTATGCCATAAAGTTTGCCAAATGGTTCTCATGTTTTTTCAAAAATTAAACAAGGAACAATTCACCCATATCACCATAAAAGTATGAACAAAGATTAAGATAAGACAGACTTCTGCATAAACAATTTGAACCATATAGCTTCCTTACCGAAAAAGGATCACAAAATGTTTTTAGGGCATAAAGCATAAATTAGAAAAACTAGAATAATCATCAATCAAAAGTGAGAGAAGGCAAGGTGAGCATCCAGAATCACGTGTGCAAATCAGCATTGAGTGCATCTAGCATAACTCCAAACTTAATTTAATATAT
This sequence comes from Heracleum sosnowskyi, assembly GCA_030848705.1. Taxonomy (NCBI): domain Eukaryota; kingdom Viridiplantae; phylum Streptophyta; class Magnoliopsida; order Apiales; family Apiaceae; genus Heracleum; species Heracleum sosnowskyi. Next base: position 125,519,215 of record CM061243.1, read on the forward strand.
AGAAACAAGGCAATACTACGCCCTAACTATTAACCAGCAAGAAACTATACGAAAGCTTACTGCAGCATAGTTTCCTATCGTTTTCACACATCCAGTACCACCAGGGGTTGCCCGATGTGTTTCAGTTTCAACCATCAAATCAATTGGAGACAAGCCATCCTGACATCATGTAAGCAAAAAAATAAAGGATTCAGACCAAGGTATCTTATAAAACATAGGTCCCATACATAAGAGAAGTGCGTCACTTCACCTATCAGGGGAGACTTTAAAGAATTTGCAGTCGACACCTATCATTTGAATGTACAAACCTTTTACCTTGAAATAATTACCAACAGGAGAAACGTAAATCAAAAAGGTGAATTCAGGAGCTGGTGCAAGGCTAAGAACAGAGCCACTCCCCATAAGCAATGGCCTTATGTATAATGAACCTTTTCCAGGAGGAGGTACCTGAAAGAAGGATATATAAAACTTAATACTATCTACTACTCTTTACGCAGAAATTAGGCGATCAGAGAGATAAGATTGGATTACCCATCTTTCATTTGCTAAAACAGTGTCCTTTACAGCTTCCACAAATTGGTCAACCCTCAACTAATCCCTATCCATCATGTGAATGTTGTTAAGAAGTGCAAGTGAAAAGAAATTCTAAATTTAACATACCCAAGTTTATGTCACTTAAAGATCTCTACTACTACTAGGCAGAGGCTGCTTCAGCAAAAGACCCCTATTTGACAGTGCGAAAACAGGCATAACACACAAGCATAAGAAAAGCATGTGAAAAATAGTTGTCACTGGAACCTTCTAGAGACGCGGCTTTCAGTAAATTCATCTTTTCAATGCCAATTTTACTCTCTAAGACCTTTGCAGGCAGCCATCACGGAACTCCCTGCAACATAAAGAATATACGACTGAAGTAATAATCAAATAGGCAGAACCAACATATGTATACATACACACACGAACTATAAGTTCACAATTAAAAACTGAAGATGGAAAATCACTTACGGGTGATGAACCAAACCTTTGAGCAAGGGCTCTAGATCTGTTTAAAAGAAGTAAAATAGAAAATTAAAATTTCGAAATTCAAAAATTCAAAATGAATTCAAAACCACTTACAAATTGTTGAGATTAGTGATGAACCAAACTTTTGAGCAAGGGGCTTCGTCAAATTAACACGATTCGAGCAATTGCACAACTAATTAACACGATTTAGAACTAGGGTTTCAACATCTAGATTTGTATATGTCTGTGTGTATCGGTGTGTGTGTGTGTGTGTGTTTTTTGAGAGAATGAAACGTATGTGTGTTTGAAATGTTTGTGTTTTGAGTTGAGAGAGAGGCAATAGAGATCGAGATAGAAAGAGAAAAGCAGGGTAGTGAAAGAGGGGGAATAAAGATTTGGTTAAGGGGGGAAAGGTCGGGGAGGGGGGAAGTAAAAATTTGGCAAAGGTGGGAAATGTGTTTTTGTTATAAAGAGATATAACTTTGTATGTTATTTAATTTTTTTTGAAAAGTTGATATAACTTCTGTAATATCATTAAATTACATAGATCTCGATATCCATATGGTTGGATCGTCGATAAATATTTTAAAAAAAATCGAAACATCAATCTGGGACGAAACACTAGTTAGAAGTACTGGTCAAATCACTATTGACCATTAAGATCTCAAACCAAATAAATTTATTTTTTTCTAAAACTTTTGTAATATCATTAAATTACATATATATCGATATCCATACGGTTGGATCGTCGATAAATATTTTTAAAAAAATCAAAACATCAATCTGGGACGAAACACTAGTTAGAAGTACTGGTCAAATCACTATTGACCATTAAGATCTCAAACTAAATAAATTTATTTTTTTCTAAAACTTCTGTAATACCATTAAATTACATAGATCTCGATATCCATACGGTTGGATCGTCGATAAATATTTTTAAAAAAAATCAAAACATCAATCCGGGACGAAACACTAGTTACAAGTACCGGTCAAATCACTATTGACCATTAAGATCTCAAATCAAATAAATTTATTTTTTTCTAAAACTTTTGTAATATCATTAAATTACATAGATCTCGATATCCATACGGTTGGATCGTCGATAAATATTTTTAAAAAAATAGAAAAATCAATCCGGGACGAAACATAACAATCTATTCTAGTGTTCTAACGTTTTTGAAAAGATGCGGCACAACCGGGCCTTGTTATTTTTTGATTATTTTTTCCCAACACTAGAATGAGTACTGATTAACATCCGTACGGTTGGATCGTCGAAGAAATCATTTAAAAAAAATATTCAGTGAATCTGACACATGTCCCGTTCCCAAAAGTAGTAGTGTTCCAACGTTTTTGAAAAGATGCGGCACAACCGGGCCTTGTTATTTTTTGATTATTTTTTCCCAACACTAGAATGAGTACTGATTAACATCCGTACGGTTGGATCGTCGAAGAAATCATTTAAAAAAAATATTCAGTGAATCTGACACGTGTCTCGTTCCCAAAAGTAGTAGTGTTCCAACGTTTTTGAAAAGATGCGGCACAACCGGGCCTTGTTATTTTTTGATTATTTTTTCCCAACACTAGAATGAGTACTGATTAACATCCGTACGGTTGGATCGTCGAAGAAATCATTTAAAAAAAATATTCAGTGAATCTGACACGTGTCTCGTTCCCAAAAGTAGTAGTGTTCCAACGTTTTTGAAAAGATGCGGCACAACCGGGCCTTGTTATTTTTTGATTATTTTTTCCCAACACTAGAATGAGTACTGATTAACATCCGTACGGTTGGATCGTCGAAGAAATCATTTAAAAAAAATATTCAGTGAATCTGACATGTGTCTCGTTCCCAAAAGTAGTAGTGTTCCAACGTTTTTGAAAAGATGCGGCACAACCGGGCCTTGTTATTTTTTGATTATTTTTTTCCAACACTAGAATGAGTACTGATTAACATCCGTACGGTTGGATCATCGAAGAAATCATTTAAAAAAAATATTCAGTGAATCTGACACGTGTCTCGTTCCCAAAAGTAGTAGTGTTCCAACGTTTTTGAAAAGATGCGGCACAACCGGGCCTTGTTATTTTTTGATTATTTTTTCCCAACACTAGAATGAGTACTGATTAACATCCGTACGGTTGGATCGTCGAAGAAATCATTTAAAAAAAATATTCAGTGAATCTGACACGTGTCTCGTTCCCAAAAGTAGTAGTGTTCCAACGTTTTTGAAAAGATGCGGCACAACCGGGCCTTGTTATTTTTTGATTATTTTTTCCCAACACTAGAATGAGTACTGATTAACATCCGTACGGTTGGATCGTCGAAGAAATCATTTAAAAAAAATATTCAGTGAATCTGACACGTGTCTCGTTCCCAAAAGTAGTAGTGTTCCAACATTTTTGAAAAGATGCGGCACAACCGGGCCTTGTTATTTTTTGATTATTTTTTCCCAACACTAGAATGAGTACTGATTAACATCCGTACGGTTGGATCGTCGAAGAAATCATTTAAAAAAAATATTCAGTGAATCTGACACGTGTCTCGTTCCCAAAAGTAGTAGTGTTCCAACGTTTTTGAAAAGATGCGGCACAACCGGGCCTTGTTATTTTTTGATTATTTTTTCCCAACACTAGAATGAGTACTGATTAACATCCGTACGGTTGGATCGTCGAAGAAATCATTTAAAAAAAATATTCAGTGAATCTGACACGTGTCTCGTTCCCAAAAGTAGTAGTGTTCCAACGTTTTTGAAAAGATGCGGCACAACCGGGCCTTGTTATTTTTTGATTATTTTTTCCCAACACTAGAATGAGTACTGATTAACATCCGTACGGTTGGATCGTCGAAGAAATCATTTAAAAAAAATATTCAGTGAATCTGACACGTGTCTCGTTCCCAAAAGTAGTAGTGTTCCAACGTTTTTGAAAAGATGCGGCACAACCGGGCCTTGTTATTTTTTGATTATTTTTTCCCAACACTAGAATGAGTACTGATTAACATCCGTACGGTTGGATCGTCGAAGAAATCATTTAAAAAAAATATTCATTGAATCTGACACATGTCCCGTTCCCAAAAGTAGTAGTGTTCCAACGTTTTTGAAAAGATGCGGCACAACCGGACCTTGTACGTTTTTGTCAAGTTCAATGTAGCGGCGTCTGTGTACAAGCCGATACAATGATTGTGGAGGGTAATGATAAAAATATTGAGCATGCTTCACAACTATTTTATGGTTTTTTTTAATTTTTTTAACTATCAGACAACGGTTTATGTAAGCTAAACAATTGTGTGACAGCAACATATTTAACAGCCAAAAACCATTGTCTCTAAGATTTCAATTGGACAACGGTATGCAGAAACTGTTGTGTGAATTAAGTATAGTCCACATACAAGTAAAACACTTGTCTGATTCTAACAACGGTTTACAAAACCATTGTCTTAAGTTTCTTCAGACAATGGTTTTGTAAACCGTTGTTAGAATCAGACAAGTGTTTATTCAAACTGTTGTGTGACATCCATTTAAGTAACAAAAAAAAAACACTTGTCTGTTTTTAACAACGGTTTATGAAACACTTGTCTGACCTTTCTTCAGACAACGGTTTTATAATTCCGTTGTGTAAAGCCTCTGCTTTACTCCTTCTAATAGACAATGGTTTTAGAAACCGTTGTGGAAGTTCTTTCAGACAACAGACAGATTTTGCAAAAAAAAAAACCGTTGTGTGAAAATTTCAAACAATGCTTTTACTGCCGACCGTTGTCTGATAAGTGTTGTCTGTTTCAGTTTTTCTTGTAGTGGAGTAAGTAAAATCAAGTTGAATTCATTACTTACCAACCACCAAGTTTCTACCTGAAATCATAAACCTGTAATTAGATTAACTAGATCATTTACCTCAAATTAATTAAATCTAATCCAATTTTGTCACAATTAATCCAAATTACTCAATTCATTTAATCATAATTAAATTTAAGAATTTTGAGTTTTCTTTTATTTTTAATTCAAACAGAAAAAGTGATTTTAAGAATTTTGAATTTTGAGTTTTCTTTTATTTAAGAATTAACAACCTGGTATCCAACTAGAACTAAAATTTAAGCATCAACACAGTGTAAGAACCAGGCAGGCAGGCAAAACAGAAAAAGTGATTTTAAGGACTACCCAAGAGCAAATATAGAAGAGTACGCACAACGTGAATTGAACCAAGTACCAGCACTACCAAGTACCACCAAGGTCCGACATCTCCCACCCATAAACAGGGTGTTTTACTACTGTTATATTAACCACCAAAGCAGCAACAACCTACCAACTGCTCATGGTCGGAAAAACTAGCAGCTAGCTCAATCATTCTAATTTTATCTACAAAAGACGCACACTAGGCCTATGGTTTTTGTACACAACTGAGGTCAGAAAGCAACGAGAAGTTTTAAATTGGATGACGAGCTCCGGCATCAGCCCAGCCACCAGACTTGTTCCCAGTTGTTGCTGCTTCGAAACCACTACCGCCATCACCCCAGCCACTAGACAGTTGACCTTTGTCACCAGGCGTTTCAGCCTGATCACTAGCTTTCGTACTCCATGCCAAGCTCAGTTTCTCACTATGTCTATCTTCCTTTCCTTCCCAGATAACTTTAGGTTCCGCATCTGATTTTTTTTGCCCGTTATCGGCCTTCTTACCCCACCCTGACCCTTGAGGTCTTTCCACTTTGTTTCCCCAAGGGTCACCAGACTCTTCATTTGATATTTTATCACCGTGGTCTGACATTGTATCCCACCCAGAAAACTGAACTTTATCCTGAGGTTTTTCCACTTTGTTTCCCCAAGGGTCACCTGACTCTTCATTTTATTTTATTACAAATTCAAAAAAAAAAAATACACTTATAAGCATATAAATTGAATGGTAACCCAACTGAAAATTGATATAAAGTTAAGTGATAGAATTGTAGTACACGTCAGCCAAGTCAGCGTCCACATCAGCAGTCCGTTAGTGCATTTAACGGAACGAAACGGCAGTAATCTGTTTGAAATATTTTTATTGTTCAAGTGTTTGACTGAAAACTTTTTTGGGCTGGTAACCCAACTGAAAGTTTATGTACTGTACAGTGCTGAAATAGCTCATTAACCCCCTGAAAATTATGACTGTTTTGTAGCTAATAATGATGCTCCTAGAAATAGCCCATGTCACCATTGTTTTCCGGTACAAAGAGACTTTTGCACTCCCTAGATATGGTTGCTCTTTGATTGGTTCCGTCACTGGCTAGTTTGTCTCCTTTGTTTACCTAAAAGAGTGTCGCTATGGAACCCCGACATTCGTTAATCTATGAAATTTAATCTTCCACAAGACAAATATATAAGGCGGTTATATATAGTTGTCCAACTCTAATTGAAATCGATTTTGATCCTGTTAGTAATGATTTCAAGGTGGTAGTATGTTGTTATCTGTTGTGAGAGAAATTTGGTACAACACAATCGGGAGAATCTTGCTGGAATATTCGTAAAAAGCGTCCTTGGTTGTCGGACAATGCCACAGGTTCACAGTACGAAGCCTGAAGCTGATTAGTTAGAACAGAATGGTTGAAGTATGATTTCCGGGGGCTGAGTTGACAAACCACCGGTCGAAATAAGTAGGGTAAATCCTACACTACCCGTAAATTCGCCGGAATATGTATCACTGAGGTGCACGTGCCTTATGCTTCTCAAGAGTGAAAATCCGAATCCTTTAGTCAAGTGCCTACATATCCTATTTATAGGAATCAAGTCCCATGTAGTTCTATTAGGTTTATACTTCTTAATCCTTGTGAATTCAACCACTCTAAGATAATCCATCTTAGAGTTTCAGTCGAATAAGGTAGCTCTTGCCGAGCTTTCCAGTGTCCTACTCCATATCCAACTCTAAGTCCTAGAGGTCTTCATGCAGGTAAAGTATATCCGAATAATCAATATGAGTCCCATACTGATTGCGATTGTTCCATCCAACCTGTTTAGCTAAGCCTTGAAGTCCTTTTACGAGTACAATTCCGCGATCCTAAAGTATAGGCAGCTGCATCCGTGCCCTACTAGTACTCTGCCTTCGACTACCCATCACCTGTGACCAGTCACAAGGTGCAGACCACCTGAACCTCAATGCTCCCAACTTGAACCTCGAGACTTCGGACCTGTCCTGGCACCCTAAACCACCTTAGAGGACCCTGCATCTGACCCGTGATATCCATATCCTGCACCTCAATATCTTGAGGCTTCCTTGGTACCTCGAACCTGTTCTTGACCCCTTGAACCTAGACCAGGGTATCATGAACTTGTATCTTGGTATTCACCATCCTAGCCCAATACCCTGCTACTGGACTTATAACAGATATGGGCCTTAAATCGAGCCCACGTGAGATTTTGGGCACAACAACTACCCCCCGGTTCCTTGTAGTATTGAATACAAAAGGAACCAAAACCTATTTCATTCACAAACCATTGACTCTTGACCTCATAATCAGCTGTAGACCCTTAGCTGCTCACCCGGTATCTAACTTAGATCTTCGGCGTATATTCCTCTATTCTCCCCTTAGCAAATTAAATATGCACCTTAATTAGCTTCCACGAAACATTTATTTATCCACACATTATCCTTTGTTTTCTTTTTCGAAAAGAATTTGAATTTTAAAATCTACAACAAAACCTCTCATATTCCTCCTAGAAAATTGAACCATGCATTAATCCTTCACATCTTTCATTAACCCTACCTGTGCATGCCACCTGGCACAGCTGCTCTTTTTCCATGTGTATTTAAATACACATTCACCCCCCATTCTCTCTCTTTTTATCTCATTTTTCCATACAAACTGTTCATTCTCTCTACCTTCTCTCCGGCGAAAGGCTTCCAGACGGCTCCGGGTTTCAGCGATACTTTAATCTTTGATCATCCTCAACCTGCATCACTTCGTAAGGTATGAACCCATCTGTATCTGTTACTTTTATTTCCGATTTGTCATTGCATGCCTCTATTGAATGTAACCCTTTTATCTGTTCACACACACATATATATATGCTGCCATGTATGCACACACACCCATACTTGTATCATCGTGTCAATCACACCAGAAACCCAGATCACCATACGCACTCACGCCTTGTGAATCATGATTGCTTGACGGTATTTGCCCAATTTCCATGTAAAATCAAGACCTTAAAACCCCTTTAAACTCATATCTCCTTTGTTATGCGGTCTTGCATATTCGCACCGTGTCTTTTTGTCTTCTTGATTGTTCTTGCTTGCATGCGTAGTTGATTAATGTATGTCACATATGCTTTTAGAACATTAACCACTGATATGCCGTCCTGTAAATATATTTAGGACGAAAACCGAAAACCCTACCAATTTTTTTTAGGTTTTGCACTTCCGTATATTGGGACCTCTCTTGAGGTGAAGACCCCTATGAACCTTCATCTTCGTTTTAGATATAAGAGCAACCCTGTAATTTGTAATCCCCATACCCTAGGAATCATTATGACCACCACCTGTTCGACCAAGATCCTCAGCCGTAATTTGAGGAAAAGATCCTAATCGGAATCCTTCATGAACTTTTCGGTTTTGTTGTCTTCTTGTTTGCCTAACTAAGAAAAAACCCTATTGGCCGTTATCTCACCCTGCTCCATCCTTTGCAGATGTCAGGGGACTCGACTGCGGCCAGTTCGCATCAATCATCTGCTCACGAGGTTCAGGTTCCCACTGACTCTGATCCCCCATCTATCAGAACCTTTCCATCAAAACCACTTAAACCAGTTAGTACCAGAACTCGCTCCAAGGTTAAGGTACTGATTCCCGAACAAGCTATTGTATCCGTCCGTACCAATCTCTTTCCTCACAGAGCCAAAGAACCTCAGGCCATAGCCCTTCACCAGACATCGTCTAACAATTACCCGCTCCCTGATTCCGAAGTTGAGGTCGAGGTTTCCTCAGAGAATGAAAATCCCAATGAATCCCAGGGCATAATCCCGGCTTGTGAGGAGCTAGACACCTCGATGAATGCTAACAGAGTAAAACTTCTCCTCCAAAAACATCGTCCCAAGTGCCGCCTGGTGGTACCTTCCCCTGGGGAAAGGTGTCACCGTTTTGACAACTTTGAACCTGATCAACAGATGCCATGTGCTGTGTTTTCCGCCACGTTTTTTAGAATGGGTTTGTCCATTCCTCTACATCCTTTCATTCATGATATCATCACCTATTATGACATCGCTCCTCTCCAAATGACCCCGAATGCCTACCGGATGGCCATGTGTATGTATGTCCTTTATGACCAATTGTTTGAAAAGAAGATGTCTGCTCGCGAGCTGGGTTTCTTTTATCAGCTCAAGCAAACGGGAAAAAACTCTGGTTTCTTTTACTTGTCCGCCTGGAACGTCCATGATGGTCAGTGCATTAAGGGAAATAAAAAAGGAATGTCTGATTGGCTACCCCAGTTTCTCTATTGCTATGATTGCCCTACATACAGAACCGAATTTAATAGAAACCCTCGTAAGTAACGCTTCCATTTCTTCTTTACTCCTTCCTGACCAATTTAGATGTTAAAATCTAATTCATGCTTAACCCGTTACATAGAGATTCCGAGTAAGACAGCCCTCAAAGGCCATTCTCTGGAAAGGGCTCTTGAGGCCTTGAAGCTGTCAGCGGAGCTAGGGGATGGTGCTAGTCTGCTGACAGATCAAAACCTTAGAAGATGTGGTTTCTTGCCAAATAAGAAATCTTTGAACTTGGTTTCAACAGAGGACTCTGAAGCTGAAACTTCAAGTAAAATAAGTTTCCTATTATGTCTCTGTGCTTTACTTTATCATTTGTGCATTCTCAACATGCTATTATCCTTGTCTTCATATTTTATTATTCAAGTACTGACTTTTGATCTTCCTTTTGTAGATATGGCTTCTGGTGTGCCATCGTTTGTCAACAAATCCGCAAGTTATGACGATCTCTTTGGAGATGAAGGAAAAGACCTTGTTCCCATAGATGCTACCCCTATCTCCAGGATGAAATCAACCCTAGCTTCCCAGGATAAGTCTGCTACTTCTTCCAAAAGGAAATTACCAGTACCTGCTGCCATTGACTCGGCTAAGGGTCCGGGATCCCGTTTCAAGAAGTCCAAGCCATCACCCCCCGGCACCCCAAGTGAGGGTTCCAACCCTCTGATCCGTAAGTTTTCTGCCATGGTGGGGAATCAGATCCCGGAGGAGGTTATTGCTGAATGGGATAAGATGAGCTCGTCTGAAGCTGTAAAGGCCGCCACCTGGTGCGCAGCTCAGAGTTTCTTTCATATTTTGAAACGAAATGAGGAAATGATGGTCGTAGCCCGTGGTGATCAGAAACTATCCGATGAAGTCAAGTATTTGAAATCCCTCCTTAAAACAAGTGAAGATGAAAAGAAGAAGTTAGCTGATGCCAGCAAGAAGCTTAAGGCTTCCGAGGCTAAGCTATTAAAAGAGCGTGAACAGCTGAACACCTCCACAGTGAACCTTGATACTGAGAAGGACGCCCTCCAAGCTTCTTATACTAGGAAAGTCGGCGAGTTTAAGAAGAAGCTGGATTCTCTCAATACCACCATCGCCCTGGAGAGGTCTACCCGTGAGGCTGCCAAACGTGAAAAGTTTGAGGCCGGATACAGCCGCGGGGTAAATGATTATATTGAGTCCACCTATGACCATTTCCCAACTCTAGATTGGACCCTGCTTGGAGAGGATGCCGTGAAGCTGGTGGGAGAAATCAAGAAGAGGGAGGCTGCTGCAGCTGTGGAGCAAGGGAAGATGGTTCCATCTGAACCTGAGGCTGAGGCGCAGGTCATGGGTGAGAGCTCCAACCCAGATGCCCAAATAGAAGGTGTGGAGGTGGCCGACCCTGTTGCTGACCAGGATGCTCCTGGGGCGTCTCCCGACAACCTTGCTCCATGAGTTCCGTTTTTTTATTATAAGTGTTTCTGTCTTCGAAAACATTCATACCCCTTGGAAGGGTTAACTTTATGGTTTTTGGTTTCGATAACATTCCTGGCGTTCGCGCCATAAATTTTTAACATTCGGATGAGGGTGCGGGTACCTCGGAATACCTCGCAAGATGTAACCTTTAAACCTGGTTTTCATCTTTTTAAATTTATCGTACTTTTGTTTTCCTTATGCCCGAAATCCATGTCTAGATTCTCCATGCTATTTCTTCTGTATGATTACCAAATTGATATATCGAGTTCACATACAGGTAGCTGTGGTTCCGTGAGATTCCGAGTGCACCAAACCAACCTGTCCTGCTACGTTAGATAACCAGGATCCTTAAGCCAGTGAATAAGTATGTGTCCGTCCAGGTATATCCATGATTTACACCATGAAAGTAGCCAATAGAATCCATACTGTAAGATCACATTTTGTATATAAAGTTCACCCACACGCGTATTTGCGTTATAGCAACCATAAACCTGAAGCTCACCCGAGCTTTTTCGCACCTCTTGACCGGAGATACAAACCGTATATGATAAAGGTCATTCACGACCACATTACTCCAATAATCTGATGTATAAATAATCCATTCTTGCACCTAATTTCCTTAAGTGCATATTCTATTTTCCATAGATTAGATCATCCATAAGCCATTTTATCCACTGCATTCGAGAAAACCCGATCATGCATATACATCCTTGCCTAGGGCAATGTGCCATTAAATTCCATGTACTTTACAATCCTGTATGAAGTTTAATCCGTGCCACAGCTTCAGGGATCATTAGCCTTGAACCTCCCAACTGTGGTGTCAATCCGTCCAGTGTTCCAGCTTGCATTTGTGCAAGGAAGTTTGAACCAGAGTATGGCCCATGAGTGGTTTCCACACTTTACCATGATACTCATGCCTAGTGTCCCTGGGGCTTATATGAGTTGATACATTTGGATATTTATCCGTGAATATTAACCTTTACCTCATAATCCATGAGTATTAACCTTTATCTCATAATCCATGGGTATTAACCTTTACCTCATAATCCATGGGTATTAACCTTTACCTCATAATCCATGGGTACGAATCTCCAATCCAATCCAATTCCGTTCAATTTAATCCAAATAACATTAAATCCAATCCAAATAATATTAAATCCAATCCAATAATATTAAATCCAATCCAAATAATATTAAATCCAATCCAATAATATTAAATCCAATCCAATAATATTAAATCCAATCCAAATAATATTAAATCCAATCCAATAATATTAAATCCAATCCAATAATATTGAATCCAATCCAAATAATATTAAATCCAATCCAATAATATTAAATCCAATCCAATAATATTAAATCCAATCCAAATAATATTAAATCCAATCCAATAATATTAAATCCAATCCAATAATATTAAATCCAATCCAATAATATTTCGAAATTTAACCATTTGAACCTGTATAGAGTATATCCACTACCCCCCAGTTCTTTATCATATAATCGTTTATGGTGAAGAACTAAACAGAGGCAATCATACATCCAACTTTTAATCCACATGTAATCCTTACAGCAAGAACATAAAGAGTGATAAAGCATTCAAACAAGAAAAGCCACATGAACCAAAAATAGAGGTTTCATTAATATTGTAAAATTTATCGAAAAACATCCCATAGGCAGGGTGTGCATACACTACCCCCCGAGTGCTCAAAGAACAAATGAAAATGTCTTACTACGAACTTGAGACAAAGTGCTTCGAAGCTGAGCCAAACAGCTATGAAGCTGAGGCTTGCAACCATGAAGCTATACCTAAGCATGGCAGTTACAACTAATAAACTGCTTTTATTATTCCTATGCCTGAAAGAGGCCTACAGAAATAGTACCTGATGATTTACTGGTAGTATTTCTTGAGGTGCTCACCATTCCATGCCCTTGGAATGAGCTTTCCATCCAAATCCGTGAGATGGTAGGTATCTTCCCATAAGACAGTCTTTATGAGGTACGGACCTTCCCAATTTGCTCCAAACACACCATGCCCATGAACCTTCATGTTGGGCATCATTCTCCTTAGGACCAAATCGCCAACCTTCAATGGACGAGCACGGACCTTGCTGTCAAAGTACTTCCGAGTACGTTGTTGATAAGCAGCTAGCTTCAGCTGTGCAGTAGTTCGAACCTCTTCCACGAGATCTAAGTACAGTCGATGATTCACCTCGTTGTTTTCAGGATCGTAGTTATCCCTTCTGAATGATCCAGCCCCAATTTCCACGGGCACCATAGCTTCACAGCCATAGGTTAAGGTGAAAGGTGATTCTCCTGTGGTGGTTCGTGGTGTGGTGTTATATGACCATAAAACCATAGGGAGTTCCTCAGGCCAGCATCCCTTGCTTTCTTCCAGTTTGGTCTTCAAAGTGTGTTTAATGATCTTGTTGACAGCTTCAGTTTGACCATTACTTTGAGGGTGGTAAACTGCCGTGAAGCCTTTCTGAATCCCGAGATCATCACACAGCTTTCGCAACTCTTTGCTATCGAATTGCTTTCCATTATCTGAAATTAACTTGTAAGGGACTCCGAACCTGCAAACGATTGCTCTAAACACGAATTCCTTTATCTTTGCAGCTGTTATTGTAGCTAGAGGTTCAGCTTCAGCCCATTTGGTGAAGTAATCTACCGCCACAACAGCATATTTCACCCCTCCTTTACCTTTAGGGAGCTCCCCAATCAGGTCGATTCCCCACACAGCGAAAGGCCAAGGGCTGGTGAGTGGTTTCAAGGGAACAGCTGGATTGCTATTGAAGTTTGCGAACCTTTGGCAACGATCACATGCCCGAGTGAACCTGTGAGTATCTTTCTGGATTGTCGGCCAATAGTATCCTTGGCGGAGTATTTTGTGTGCCAGAGAGGTTCCCCCCGAATGATTGCCACAAATTCCCTCATGGACTTCCCGCATAATATACTCGCATTCGTCACCTGAGATGCACTTTAAAAGCGGTTTGTTAAATCCTCTTTTGTATAAACAGCCGTCATAGATGACATACCTTGCAGCCTGGTATTTTATCCTTCTCGCTTCCTCCTTTCTTTCTGGAACAATCCCTTTTATGATGTAATTCATAATAGGTGCTGTCCACAATGCCTCGGTTGCAGGTTCCAAGTTCATGACCTCAAGTCTAGGAATGCTAGGCTGAAGTTGAATTTCCAAAGGTATTACCCCTAGCATAGTAGCTTCTCTTTGTGAACCCAGTTTTGCAAGTGCATCCGCGTCAGTGTTTTGTGTTCTTGGGATTTGCTCGAGGTTCACTTCTTTGAACCTGCTAATCAGCTCTTGGGCGTGCCTCATGTAAAGGTCAGTACGAGGACCTCTAGCCTGGAATCCTCCTCGAATATGCCACACCACCAGCATAGAATCACTGAAAACGGTCATGTTTTCTACCCTCATTTCCAAAGCAATCTTCAAGCCAGCTATTAGAGCTTCATACTCTGCATCATTGTTTGTTGCATTAAAAGCGAAGTGAATGGAGCTTTGAAGCTTGTGGCCTTCCGGGATAATGAGAATGATACCAGCTCCTGCCCCATTTCCATTTACCGCTCCATCTACATAGAGTGTCCACCAGGGTGAGTAGTTTTCGACCGTTTCTTCGGGAGCTGTAGGTTCAGCTATACACTCATCGCCCTTAACCTCAAATGATGGGGGGAATTCTAACAAGAAGTCTGCCAGCACCTGCCCTTTTATAGCTGTTCTTGGCTTGAAGTCAATATCGAATTGTCCCAACTCCACAGCCCATTTCATAAGCCTTCCCGAAGCTTCAGGTTTGTGTAAAACCTGCCTTAGAGGGAATGAAGTACGTACCTCGATTCGGTGTGCCTGAAAATAAGGCCGAAGCTTCCTCGAAGCCAAGATTAAGGCATAAGACAACTTTTCCATGTTAGAATACCGTGTTTCAGCGTCCAGCAACCTTTTACTTACGTAATAAACCGGGTGTTGAACCTGTAGCTCCTCCCGGACTAGTACATCACTGATAGAATATTCTGAAACTGCCAAGTACAAGATGAGAACCTCTCCATCTAGAGGTTTAGACAGCAATGGAGGACTGCTCAACTGTTCCTTTATCTTTGTAAAAGCAGCTTCACATTCTGGGTTCCATTCGAAGTTCTTTCCTTTCTTGATTGCTGCAAAGAATTCTCTACATTTATCTGAGGATTTGGAGACAAACCTGTTTAGAGCTGCAATCCTACCAGTAAGACTCTGAACCTCCTTTATGTTTCGAGGAGATCGCATCTCGACTAAAGCTTTAATCTTGGCAGGGTTTGCTTCAATTCCCCGATGATTGACAATGAAGCCTAGAAACTTTCCTGATTCCACGCCGAAAACACATTTCTGAGGGTTGAGCTTCATTCTGAACCTACGTAGTATGTTGAACATTTCTGATAGATGTATCACATGGTCAGCTGCAGCTTTAGATTTGACCAGCATGTCATCAACATAAACTTCCATAGTTTTCCCTATCTGATCTTTGAACATCTTATTAACCAGCCTTTGGTAGGTAGCTCCAGCGTTCAACAATCCAAAAGGCATGCCAATATAACAGTAGAGACCTCTATCTGTGATGAAGGATGTATGCTTCTGATCAGGTTCATACATGGGAATCTGATTATATCCCGAGTAGGCATCCATGAAGCTTAAGAGAGCATGCCCAGCTGTAGCATCAACCAATTGATCAATCCGTGGGAGTGGAAAGCTGTCTTTAGGGCATGCCTTGTTCAAATCCGTAAAATCCACACATGTTCGCCATTTTCCGTTAGGCTTCTTGACAAGCACTGGATTTGCCAACCAATCCGGGTAGAATGATTCTCTTACCAGCCTAGCTTCTAGTAACCTGTCGACTTCTTCTTTGAGGGCTAAAGCTCTCTCACCACTTATTGCCCTTCATTTTTGTCTCACGGCAACCCTTTCGGGGTCAATGTTAAGGTGATGACACATCACCCTGGGATCAATCCCCACCATGTCAGAGTGACACCAAGCGAAAACATCTAAGTTATTTTTTAAGAAACGAGCCAATGCTTCCCTAGTTTCAGGTTCCAACTGCTTTCCAATTTTCAGCTCCTTGGAAGGGTCGGTTGCATCCACTAGGATTGACAAAGTGTCACCAGCAGCACCTGTTGTTTCCCTAGCTTCAGGCATTCGGGGATCTAAGTCAACCTTCACCTGAACCTCTGTATCAATTCTTCTAGATTGTGAAGAAACCTTGGGGGAGCTTTCCGCCTGGGCATCCTCAAAGTCGCTATCATTTACCTCTTCAACAATACCTTCGATAAGAGGTTCACTGTCCTCTTTGAGTTTCGGTGGGGGTGCCTCCAGCATCCGTACCTCATTCTGGGTATCTACCCCCGAAGAAAAGACAATATCCATGGAGCTTTCTTCACCTGGATGTTGGATAATCATAATTACATTACACAAATTATGTACCTGCTGTGAAGGTTCATCCTTCATTGGTGCCTCCTGGTACCTATAGCAATTATCCGTGGTACCTCCATCAACCAACAACAAATGCTTTGAAGCTTGCTCAGCGGTGCGCAGAGCCTTACTATAACATTCCCTTGAATCTACCTGACAGCCCTTTAAACATCCAATCCCGTTAGGAGTGGGAAACTTCATGGAGAGATGGTAGATAGAGGTTACTACTCTCATTTCCTTTAAGAGGGGTCTGCCCACGATACAATTATATGATATGTCTTCGTTCACCACCATGAACTCTGTCACCTGCGTAGCTCTCATAGGTTCAGCCCCCAACACCACAGGAAGCTTTACTCTACCCATAACTTGCACTGGTCCTCCAGTAAATCCGTATAAGTCATTGTAAGCAGGGGACATTTCCTTGTCCGCGAGTCCCATCTTTTGATAAGTGTCATAAGCCAATATGTTGCAAGAACTTCCATTATCCACCAAGACTCGATGCACATTGAGCCCTCCAATTGTGATAGTCACCACCAATGCATCGTTGTGGGGGTGATGCACATGCCTTGCATCGTCTTCAGTAAAGGTGATGTCCGCAGCTTCACCTCTAAACAGCTTTGGGGGCCTATCTGCCAAATGATAAACATTTGTGAGAGGGTTTCCTCTAGCCTCACGTGCATAATTCTTCATTGCATTCCTGCTGAAACCTCCAATGTATGGTCCGCCTATGATTGTGTGAATACTACCAGCCCTGGTAGCTCGATCAGGTGCAGACTTTTCTTCATCTCTCTTGGATCTATCATCCTTGTACTTTTTCGCCTCCTGGGCCACAAATTCTGTGAGGAAACCTTTCCTGATCAAGTCCTCAATATGATCTTTGAGGTGTCGGCAGTCGGTTGTTTCATGCCCATTAGCATCATGGAAAGCACAATATCTAGCTAAATCCTTCCTTCCGGGAGGTCCCGTCCTGGAGGGTTTTCTGAACATCCCCGACTTATCACCAATTTCAAAGATGTGTTCCACAGGTGCTGCCAAAGGGGTGTATTCCGAGTACCTCCTACTACCCTTAGATGACGGATATTTGTACTCAATTGTTCTCTTTGAACCTGTGGTGTTTACTGACAGAGGTGCAGTCTTCGCCTCCTTGCTTGCATCCCGGCCATCTGCTGAAGCTGTGTTATAGGTTGTCCGCTTGCTATAGTTTCTTTCCTTCGGACTGTACGACCTATTCCTCTTATTCCTATTCCAGTCTCGCGAAGCATTATCCTTTTTCAAATTCTCCAAGGACTATTCCACGACTTTATGCCTTTCTGCCTTGGCGTAGAAGTCAGCCAGGGTAGTAGGTTCCCTACTCTGTAGCTCTTTCCAGAATTCGGTCCCAGGCTTAACCCCAGCTATCAAAAAATTTTTGTAAGTTTCGTCTGTGGTTTTCCTCACCCTTGGAACCTCAGCATTGAACCTCTTGAAATAGTCGTTAAGTGTTTCGTTGTCACGTTGCTTAATATTTGCTAGGGTATTGGCCGGAGGTGCAAACGTGACTGAAGCCCTAAACTGAGTTACAAACATCTCACCCATCTGTCTCCATGACTTAATAGAATTGGAGGGGAGCCTCTTGAACCACTGATGAGCACTATCCCTTAGAGTTGCAGCCAGCAACCGACATTTTGTGTGATCCTTGATTTGATAGACTTCCATCTCCGTGTTGAAACGACTGAGAAACTCTACGGGGTCTGTGGTCCCGTTGAATTTCAAGTCTCCCACTCCCCTGTAGCTACGGGGTAAGGGCGAATCCCGCACCTTCTTAGTGAAAGGTGATCCCACCGTCAATCCTGATTGGGGGCCCCTTTCTGCCATAATTTTCTCGAGGACTTTCCTGAGGTCTTCCTCCTTGTATTTTCCACCACCTTCAGCTGACCTAGAGGTGTCATCAGTGTCACTCCCACCATTGGAGCTCTCATCAGAACTGTCATCAGCTTTATAGGACAAGCCTGAGCTATGCTCATCTTCAGGTTTAGAGTGGGACTTATCCTTATGACTCCCTGACGCCTTAGACAGTGATTTCTCACTTTGTACCTTCTTGGGACCCTTCTGTTTTGCCTCCAATAGCTTAAGCCTCAAATCCTTACTCGTTAGCTTCTTTCCCATTCGGTCGAATACAGTGACACTCCTTGTAACCGAAGGTTCAGGATCCTCCTTATCCTTGGGCTCAGCTTTAGAGTTCCAGTCAGGATTACTCTGATCGGTTTCAACATCAGAAAAAGTCTTCTTAGTTCTCTCCTTCTCAGGTCCTTCCTCCTCACTGCCAAAATCCAGCCGAGTAGGCGTAACCTTTGGAGCCTTAGGCCTTTTTTGCTTCTTTCGCCATCTTTTCATCTTTTCAGATTTTTTCTCCAAGGAATCCACCCTTTCACCAATTTTCTTGAGGTGATCGAAAATATCCTTGTTCGTAACCTCGCCATGAGGACCTGTTCCACGGCCTTCTTCATTGTTAGTTGGTGTTTGCGTTTTTCCGGAATCATCCGACATCTTTTCTCTCTTAAGATTTCTGATGGAGTTCCCCTCCTTCTAGCGCCACTTATGTTGTGAGAGAAATTTGGTACAACACAATCGGGAGAATCTTGCTGGAATATTCGTAAAAAGCGTCCTTGGTTGTCGGACAATGCCACAGGTTCACAGTACGAAGCCTGAAGCTGATTAGTTAGAACAGAATGGTTGAAGTATGATTTCCGGGGGCTGAGTTGACAAACCACCGGTCGAAATAAGTAGGGTAAATCCTACACTACCCGTAAATTCGCCGGAATATGTATCACTGAGGTGCACGTGCCTTATGCTTCTCAAGAGTGAAAATCCGAATCCTTTAGTCAAGTGCCTACATATCCTATTTATAGGAATCAAGCCCCATGTAGTTCTATTAGGTTTATACTTCTTAATCCTTGTGAATTCAACCACTCTAAGATAATCCATCTTAGAGTTTCAGTCGAATAAGGTAGCTCTTGCCGAGCTTTCCAGTGTCCTACTCCATATCCAACTCTAAGTCCTAGAGGTCTTCATGCAGGTAAAGTATATCCGAATAATCAATATGAGTCCCATACTGATTGCGATTGTTCCATCCAACCTGTTTAGCTAAGCCTTGAAGTCCTTTTACGAGTACAATTCCGCGATCCTAAAGTATAGGCAGCTGCATCCGTGCCCTACTAGTACTCTGCCTTCGACTACCCATCACCTGTGACCAGTCTCAAGGTGCAGACCACCTGAACCTCAATGCTCCCAACTTGAACCTCGAGACTTCGGACCTGTCCTGGCACCCTAAACCACCTTAGAGGACCCTGCATCTGACCCGTGATATCCATATCCTGCACCTCAATATCTTGAGGCTTCCTTGGTACCTCGAACCTGTTCTTGACCCCTTGAACCTAGACCAGGGTATCATGAACTTGTATCTTGGTATTCACCATCCTAGCCCAATACCCTGCTACTGGACTTATAACAGATATGGGCCTTAAATCGAGCCCACGTGAGATTTTGGGCACAACATTATCCATTGTTAGACTCTTGTGTTGTCTACTCCTCTAATTCCAATTCATGGATTCAGCTATCCATTCCTGATCATGAATTTCTTATGAATAAACTTAATTAAGGAACCAACATTCGTTCCAACTAATATGTAAAGCATTGCCCTCATTTGGACATATTCTACATATTCACACGAAAATGCCAAGTTTGTTACATTTTTGAGTTATGGTGCGCATGGGACATATCCATCCGTTCAGCACAACTTTATTAAAACTTTGGTTGCACTCAAGTTTGATGCTACAAGTAACAAGTTTGAGTTGCTGCCCAAATTTTTCCTAGATGCACAAAGTCGTTAACGTAAAAAGATATATAAATTTGTGAATACGAGGGATCTTCTTACTTTGTTGGCATATGTGGTAATTGGATTAAGATGTATCACGTTGACCCATTCGAACAATTTAGAGGAAATCCCATCTTGCAACAGGGTTTCGAGTACGATACAAATGCAAATGCTAAAGCAGCTTCATACAAATGCTCTCTTGATTTCTGTGTTAACTATGCCTTGCTCATGTCGTTTGGTATTGACATCCCTTCTGCATTTCTATTGCCCGCAAAAGTTTTGCGTTGCGTCTTGGAACTCTTTTGTGCTGCAAGCTCTGCAGTTAGTCTCTCATTATGGTTACGCCGTTAACAATAGCACTGACTAGTATATATTCTCGTGATCAGTTGACAACATTAATAGGAACATACGATAATATCCTTTCCTTCATTTATTGTACCTTCAGAAACATCAGAGAGGAAATCTTGAGAAGAAATGGCCCTTCTTTAAATTTCATTTTCATTTATTCAGTTTCATTCCATTCTTGTCCAAAACGATCTTGCAAGCAAAAAAGACGCCGCTGCCGGGGATCGAACCCGGGTCACCCGCGTGACAGGCGGGAATACTTACCACTATACTACAACGACCTTGTGATGATACGAGGAATGATAAAAATTACAAAACCTGGGTAAATGAAACCCTAAGGCAGTGCAAAAAGACAAAAAATGTGGAAGTATATATATGAAACTGGCAATCAAACGTGTCAACAAGGACATGGTAAACAAACAAAAAACGTAGGTAGCATCGGTACTGTCAGATGTATTGCCGCATATTTGCATGGATACATTAACAACGTATATGAACATGTAATATTCTTGGGTTTGCTGCTGAGGCACGGCTACTGATGGATGTTTGCAGAGGGAAAGGAGAAGAATCTTCACCCACTCTAGAATTATGGTGTTTAAGCATATTTTTTATATGGGAATGTGCGAGACTGTGAGTGAGTGAGAAGAAGAAGTTGGTCTGAATAAGTATTCTTGATGAGAGCATTGTGTGAACCGAATCATAAATGTAGTTAAATTTTTAATGATCCTTGTCTTTCCTTCCTCGTACTTGCTTTCTTATTTATCAGTAGGAGAATTGCAGTTTCCACAATATTCCTGATTAAACAAAAGAAAATGTTGTCTAATAATCCTAATAATCTCAAATGTAGTCAGCATGACCTAGTCATGGAGTGTTTTTAGGAAGCTTTGAATAAGTAAAATAGTTGAGATCATGTAGGAGTATTATCAGCAAGTGTCCTAGTTTCTAGCATTCAGTTTTGTATTCCAGTTATTTATATTCCGTGTACCTGTTGAAATAAACTAATGCAATCATCTTTGTCTTTGCATAATCTCTGTTTACTTAGTTTATATATACGTTTTATATACAACAATTGGTATCAGAGCTTTAAGGTTCAAAGGCGTGAGGTATGGAGGCAGGCAAGGCAAAAGGAGGAGGGTCATTAGGACTGAGTTACCCTATGCTGGCCAAGAGCAATTACACGACGTGGTCTCTCAAAATGAAGGTCATAATGCAGGCACATGGAGTGTGGTTTGCTGTTGAAGGAAACGATGATAAAACGGCAGTAGAGGAGAAATCAGACAAGATTGCGATGGCCATGATATATCAGGGAATTCCAGAGGAAATTTTACTCTCTATTGCAGAAAAGAAAACGGCGAAAGAAGTTTGGGATGCGATCAAAACCCTCTGCCAGGGCGCAGATAAAGTAAGGAAAGCAAGGGTCCAAACTCTGAAAACCGAGTTCGAAGCTTTGAGCATGAGGGATTCAGATAATCTCGATGATTTCTACATGAAGATCAATGGGATTACAACGAATATACGGGCTCTGGGAGAAGAATTAAAGGAATCGTACGTAGTGAAGAAGTTACTACGTGCAGTGCCAGGCAAGTTTCTACAGATCACTTCCACGATGGAGCAGTTTGGTGATTTAGAAACCATGACATTGGAGGAAGCCATGGGCTCGTTGAAGGCTCATGAAGAAAGAGTCAAAGGAAAAGGTGAGCCGAGTGAAACTCAGTTGATGCTCACAGAAGAGGAATGGCAGAAAAGGGAAAGTAATGAAGGAAAATTGTTATTCACACAAGAAGAGTGGATGAAACGCAGAAAGGGATTCACGGAGAGTCAATCATCAGCATTCAAGGGCAAAGTAGGTCGAGACAAGAGCAAAGTAAAGTGTTTCAACTGCTTTCAATACGGGCACTTCGCTGCGGAGTGTCGTAGGCCTAAACGCAACAGGGAACAAAAACAAGAAGCAAACTTGACTCGATTTGATGATGATGAAGAACCAGCATTGTTGTTAGCGAAGCATGAGAAGGAGGTCTCAGAAGTGTTGATTGACGAAAGAGATATAAGCCTACACCTGGTGTCAAAGCAGAAGGTTGCTCAACCCAATTCAAACTTGTGGTACCTTGATAATGGCGCCAGCAACCATATGACTGGGCTAAAATCGAAGTTTAGTACGTTAGACGAGGGGATCACTGGACGTGTTAAGTTTGGAGACGGCTCTACAGTCGAAATCAAAGGGAAAGGATCGATCACTTTGAGGTGCAAAGATGGGCAAGAACGTATTCTTAACGAGGTATATTTTATTCCCAGTCTTAGTAGCAATATCATTAGTATTGGGCAATTAACTGAAGATGGAAACAAGGTTGTAATTAGAGGTGAATACATGTGGGTATTTGACGAGCAAGAAAAATTACTTATGAAGATTAAGAGATCACCAAATCGATTGTATAAGCTGTTAATTGAGTCTGTGGAGTCAGAATGCTTAATGTTGAAATTAGATGATGTGTCTAGGTTATGGCATGCTCGCTTGGGTCATGTTAATTATCAAGCATTGTCTTTGATGTTTAAAGATAAAATGGTTAGAGGATTTCCTCATGTTGTGGAGCCAAAGGGTGTGTGCACTAATTGTCTTGTGTCAAAACAAGCACGAAAGCATGTTCCAACTCGGGCAAATTTCAGTGCAAGCAAGAGTTTGGAGCTTGTTCACGGTGACTTGTGTGGGCCAATTACACCGGAAACAACGTCAGGAAATAGATATATGTTCTTGTTGGTAGACGATTTCAGTCGTGTGATGTGGGTATATTTCCTCAAGACAAAAGGTGAAGCTCTTACTGCGTTTAAAAAGTTTCGAGCTTTGGTCGAGGATGGTTCTGATCAAAAGGTGAAGACTTTTAGGACAGACCGGGGTGGCGAATTCATGTCTACAGAGTTCAAAGATTATTGTGAAGAGATGGGGATAATGAGGCATTACACAACTCCATACACGCCTCAGCAAAACGGCGTAGTGGAACGTAGAAACAGGACGGTGATGGAAATGGCTAGAAGTTACCTGAAAGGAATGAATTTGCCTGCAATGATGTGGGCAGAGGCTGTTAGACACACGGTCTACGTGTTGAATAGACTACCAACTCGTGCACTAACTGGTGTCACTCCGTATGAGGCGTGGTATGGAAAGAAACCGGATATTGGACACATCAGAATGTTTGGGTGTACTGCTCATATGAGAGTGCAGAATAAGGGTGTTCAGAAGCTAGATGATCGAAGTGTGTGCGTTGTGAATTTAGGAAGGGAACCTGGCACAAAGGGTTATCGACTATACGACCCAAAGGCAAAACGTATACACATCAGTAAGGATGTCGTGTTTGAAGAAGACAAGCCTTGGTCGTGGAAGGATTTGGAAGACAGTAACACTGAGGATCCTTTTTGTTTTACACCATCAGTGATTCAAGAAGACAGCAGTAGTGAAAAGGAAATGGAAGAACATCATTATACTTCACCTATGTCAAACTCCAGACAATCGACTCTAAGTCCTGAAAATTATGATGACAGCCAGGAGCCTAAGAAAAGCAGACCAATTCAAGAGATCTACGATGACACAGAAGAGGTAATCACTGAGGAAGAATTGAACTTGATGGGCGTTGAAGAACCTGCTAACTATGGAGAAGCATCAAAGAGTCGTTGCTGGAAAGAAGCTATGAAAGAAGAGTTAAAGTCGATAGAAAAGAATGACACATGGAGTCTTACTGAACTA
Source organism: Heracleum sosnowskyi (assembly GCA_030848705.1). NCBI lineage: Eukaryota > Viridiplantae > Streptophyta > Magnoliopsida > Apiales > Apiaceae > Heracleum > Heracleum sosnowskyi. The sequence goes on from CM061243.1 coordinate 125,543,529, forward strand.
CCACCAGGCCAGAAAGTGATTGGGCTGAAATGGATCTTCAAGCTAAAGAAGGATGCTGCTGGCAGAATAATCAAGCACAAAGCGAGACTTGTAGCAAAGGGCTACGCCCAGGAACATGGGATAGATTACGATGAAGTATACGCTCCAGTAACACGGTTGGAAACGGTGAGATTGCTGTTAGCATTATCAGCAAAAAATGGTTGGAAAGTTCATCACTTAGACGTCAAGACGGCATTCCTTAATGGAGAAATAAATGAAGATGTATTTGTAGCACAACCTGATGGATTTCAGAAGCATGGGCAAGAAAAAATGGTCTACAAATTAAAGAAGGCTTTGTATGGTTTGCGCCAGGCGCCTCGTGCTTGGTATGCTAAGCTCAATCAGTGCTTGGAAGGACTGGGTTTTAAACATTGTCCTTATGAAAATGCTGTCTACACGAAGGGTGAGGGAAAAGATTGCTTGGTGATTGCTGTTTATGTAGACGACATATTAATTACAGGGGCTAGTATTGAGAACGTTGAAGATTTTAAACGGCAAATGGGGAAGAAATTTGAAATGACTGACCTTGGTAAGCTAAGCTATTACCTTGGAATTGAAGTGGAACAAGGCGAAAGCTATATAGAACTCAAGCAATCAGGATATGCCAAGAAGGTGTTAGAGAAAGCTGGTTTAAGTGACTGCAATCCGTGCAAATATCCTATGGATCCTAAGGAGAAGTTATCTAAGGACGAAGGGGGAAAGGCTGTCAACTCGACAATGTTCAAAAGCGTAGTTGGTGGGTTACGTTATCTGGTAAATACTCGACCCGATATTGCTTACTCTGTTGGGATAGTAAGTCGATTTATGGAGCATCCTACTGTATTGCATTTGAATACAGTAAAAAGGATACTGCGTTATGTTAAGGGAACCATACATTATGGATTAGTTTATACGAGTAACAGTGGAAATAACCTCATTACTGGGTTCTCAGATAGTGATATGGGTGGACTAATCGATGATCGGAAAAGTACTGGTGGGATGGCGTATTATCTCAATGAGAGTTTAATTTCCTGGGTTTCTCAGAAGCAGAGATGCGTGGCTTTGTCTACCTGTGAGGCTGAGTTCATGGCAGCCACAGCGGCAGCTTGTCAAGGCATCTGGTTGCGCAATGTATTGAGCCAAGTTACAGCAACGAAGATTGGTCCAGTTGTGTTGTATATCGATAATAAATCAGCTATTGATTTGGCAAAGAACCCCGTATTTCATGGACGAAGTAAGCATATAGATATACGCTTCCATTTCATAAGAGAATGCGTTGAGCGTGGTGAAATCGTTGTTAAGCATGTAAGGACTGATATGCAGCGTGCTGATTGTTTAACTAAGGCTCTGGCAACAGTCAAGTTCGAACAGATGCGAAGTCTTCTTGGTGTCAAGGATTTGATTAGTCACGTTTGAGATTAAGGGGGGAATTGTTGTCTAATAATCCTAATAATCTCAAATGTAGTCAGCATGACCTAGTCATGGAGTGTTTTTAGGAAGCTTTGAATAAGTAAAATAGTTGAGATCATGTAGGAGTATTATCAGCAAGTGTCCTAGTTTCTAGCATTCAGTTTTGTATTCCAGTTATTTATATTTCGTGTACCTGTTGAAATAAACTAATGCAATCATCTTTGTCTTTGCATAATCTCTGTTTACTTAGTTTATATATACGTTTTATATACAACAGAAAAGGCTGCCAATACTAGGTCAACACTGAAAACTTCACACACACAGAAAACGACTCATAAACTAAACAAAATGATGAATACTTGTGTTTGATCAGTATTGTGTGAAGTATACTTACCCGGACAGTAGACAGACTTCTAGGACAAACTTTATTTACTAAGAAAAAACAACCGGCATTATTTTCTATTGTTACAAAAATTGTTTAGAAATTGAAGGTTTAAGAAAAAATTAGAGTTTAATTCAATTCACTAGACAAAACAGCTAACTCAAATCATCTAGTCAAAACACTTGACTAAATCCGCTAACAACAAATTAAAATACCTTACTCAATTCACTAGCAGTTAATTGCCCGATCTCATATCCTACTATTTTGATAACAAGTGCAAACTTGAGGCTCAATACCATTGACTACAAAATAATTAATATGTTCAAACGTTAATTTTAGAAATAAACATATAAACTTTTCAAAAAATAGTATGTACGGAACACCGTAAATTAGTGTTATTTTGGGCCTAGCTTATTATTTAAAACTTTACATTGAATTATAAAGAATACATGTAAATTTTTAAATTTTAAATTTAGTAGTTAATTTCATATATTTATCATTATCTGAATTTAAATAACTATTTAATTAAGGTAATCGGATAACTAAATACACTATCAATTTATCATATATAAAAAAAATAAGCGTCTGATGTAAAAACCATATAAAATCGGAGCATACGTGGTGTGACAACCCGGGTCAAATCCCGAGCCTTTTTCGAAAATCGGGTCAAATCCCAATTCTGAGTCCGAATAAGCCGTAGCCTACTGGCCCAAACGCAGCCAACTTGGGTAACGACTAGCCCACCACAGGCCCCCAAAAGATCATGATTTGTTGGTGCTAATTAGTAGTAGTACTTTGCCTTATAAAGTGAACAGAAGTCCCGAATCTCCTCGATGTGGGACTGGGGTGTTACAAACTCCCCCACTTAAACTCTTGACGTCCTCGTCAAGCCTGAACGGATATCCCATAGGTTCCAAGATCATTCCTCCCTAGCCATTGTGGGATAATACCGGCTGGCTTCGTGTCCCCACCTCCGGATCTCTGTCCATTGTGGGATAATACCACCAGCCTTCGTGTCCCCACCTCCGGCAACTCGACGAATCAAGTTTTCGAGAGTCGGCTCTGATACCATATGTGACAACCCGGGTCAAATCCCGAGTCTTTTTCGAAAATCGGGTCAAATCCCAATTCCGAGTCCGAATAAGCCGTAGCCTACTGGCCCAAACGCAGCCAACTTGGGTAACGACTAGCCCACCACAGGCCCCCAAAAGATCATGATTTGTTGGTGCTAATTAGTAGTAGTACTTTGCCTTATAAAGTGAACAGAAGTCCCGAATCTCCTCGATGTGGGACTGGGGTGTTACACGTGGTGTCAAAACCTTGTACACGTGCGCTCTTGTGTGCGTACACAGTAACTTTCAGACAGATCTATATATTTTTTTCAAGGGGCAATCACTAGTCCTCTGTTTGTTAAGGAAAACAGTGATCATGAAGCTGCCAGTTGGTGAGAAAAGGAAAAGACAAACAAGGCGGTTATAGTTGTCAACCTCTTATTGGAGTCGATTTTGATCCGGTAAGTAATGATTTCAAGGTGGTAGTCTGGTATCCATTGTTAGACTCGTGTGTTGTTTACTCCTCTAATTCCAATTCATGGATTCAGCTATCCGTTCCGGATCATGAGTTTCTTATGGATAAATTTAAGGAATCATCATTTGTTCCAAGTACTTATGTAAAGGATCGCCCTTATTGGACATATTCTACACGAAGAGGTCAAGTTGGCCACTTTTTGGAACTATTGTGCTGCTGGGACATATCCATCCGTTCAGCAAAACTATATTACAACTTTGGTTGCACTCAAGTTTGATGCTACAAGTAACAAGTTCAAGTTGATGCCCAACACTACACCAAAAACGGCCTTTTCCTACCACGAAAATGGTAGGTTTTGGGGGTCAATCGGTAGGAATTGGTGTCAATTCCTACCATTCGACATGGTAGGAATTGCTCAGGTCGGAATTGGTGATGGTAGGAATTGGTGGTCTGTTTCTTAAACGGCCCCACATGCCAAATGGCTGCCCATGTGGCGAGCCACATCAACAGCCACATCGACGGCCACATGGCGGTGGACCCCGACACGTCACTTGCCACGAGGTTGACATGTCATGCACATGTCACATGTGGGGTCACTGCCACGTCATTTTGTGGGGTCACATTTGACCCCGGTCAAGGACTATTTCCTACCAACCAAATCCTACCAACGCATTTCCTACCAACTCAAGGGGCACCAAAATGGTAGGTTTTATAACAGAAGCACATAAAAATAGCTATTTCCTACCAAGCAATTCCTACCACCTTCAGTATTTCCTACTAGTTAAAACCTACCGCATTCATCAATTCTGAAAAATGTTACGAAGACGGTAGGAAATGCTATGAAGACGATAGGAAATGTTATGAAGACAGTAGGAAATGCTTTGAAGGTGGTAGGAATTACTAGACAATTGTTTCAAAAAAAATAAAGCTTTCATTACTTCTCCTATCTAACAAATTGCTCAAATCATTATAAAAAAATAGATCGATATATAATTCACAAGTATACAAACATAACAAATAATCAAACATTCATTGTATATGAAAATTTAAACATTCCTTACACATAAATCATAATATTCAAAATTAGAAGTTGTTCTTATGGACCAAAACTACAAATCAAAAATTATTTACAAGGCTTAATTAATTATCTTCAAAATCTTCATCTTTTTCGTTTGGATCTTCATATTATTTTCTTCACAATCATTTTCTCTATTTCCACATCATTGTCTTTGGATCTTCATCAAGTACCTAAAATTTACATAAAAAGCAAGAATTAGTATTAAGAATTAAATAACAAAATAAGCATGAAGATAAAATTACTTAAATAAGCAAAAAAAAGAAGAACAAAGTGAATGATATGTGAAATTGATTTGAAGAAGATAAAGATATAGAGAAGAAGATGAAGAGAGGGAAGAAAATTGAAGTGAAATGAGAAAAAAAAATGATTGTATTATAAGTAATAAGAAGAGGAAATTATTTTTGAATTTTTCGTAAAATTGTAGCTTATTTCCTACCGATAATGGTAGGTTATGATTCTCAGCGAAATTTTTGAATTTTTTGTTTGGGCGCAATTTTTGAATTTTAAGTTTTAGGCGCAATTTTTGAATTTTTCGTAAAATTGTAGCTTATTTCCTACCGATAATGGTAGGTTATGATTTTCAGCGAAAATTTTGAATTTTTGGTTTGGGCGCAATTTTTGAATTTTTAGTTTTAAGCGCAATTTTTGAATTTTTCGGGAAATTGTAGCTTATTTCCTACCGATAATGGTAGGTTATGATTCTCAGCAAAAATTTTGAATTTTTGGTTTGGGCACAATTTTTGAATTTTTAGTTTTAGGCGCAATTTTTGAATTTTTCGTGAAATTGTAGCTTATTTCCTACCGATAATGGTAGGTTATGATTCTCAGCAAAATTGTTGAATTTTTGGTTTGGGCGCAATTTTTGAATTTTTAGTTTTAGGCGCAATTTTTGAATTTTTCGTGAAATTTTAGCTTATTTCCTACCGATAATGGTAGGGTATAGGTTTTGGCACAATTTTTTTAAAAAAAAAAAAATAAACATAATAATTTTTTTTAAATAATATTTTCGACGATCGAAACGTAATGATAATTTAGATCTATTAATTTATTTCAGAGGGTAAATGAGTTTTTACCGTAATTTTTTTCTTTTATTATTTTAATTATATTCTTTTTTAGTTGTGCGCGATAATTTCAAGTTTTTGGTAAAACAATTTGGCGGAAATTGCCAAAAAAATTGGGTTGTGTGGATTTAAACAACTGCTCTCTCTAAGAATAACCAAGTGCATAACCACTACACCAACATCGTTTTTTGTACTAAATATGCAATTTACTCATATATCATATTTCAGTTCAAGTTTTGTAAATTATAAGTTTGATAGATAGATTAATTATAAAAATATAGGAGTTTAAATTAAAAAATTCTAAAATTTTACATACAGCTAAGAAATCAAAATATTTAATCATCCGTAAGGTTAGATCGTTGAAAAAAAAATCAAAAAAAATCAAAAAGTGTAACCCTAGACAACCCCTAAAATAGATTTATTATAAAAATATAAGAGTTTAAATTAAAAAAAATCCAATATTTTGTATAAAACTAAGAAATCAACATATTTAATCATCCGTAAGGTTGGATCGTTGAAAAAAAATAAATAGAAATCAAAAAGTGTAACCCTAGACAACCCCTAAAACATGAGTATAAACTCTAACTCAATTTTCTAACACTCTTTCATTTTCTAAACGATTTTAACTTTTTGTAATTCCTTTTTGTCTAAATTTTTTTCCTTACATTCATCAAACTACAAAACGACGTTTCATATAAAAAAATTTAATTTATCCATACGTCTTTATATTTTTAATTTTTTTTCGATATAATTAGGTTTTAACGAATAACATAAGTACCTAAATATGTAAGTTTAATTCAACTAATTTTTATCCTCCACTACTAAAATGAGTAAATCTTTATGTCCCTAGAGTTTGATTAACAAAAAATATGATAACCGATCAACAAAAAATATAATATAAACACATTCTCCATTAATTTTATTTTGTATTATTTTATTAATCGATTAAAACCTACCATTTGATGTGCGCGGGAAATTCAACTTTTCTGTGAAATTTTTGGCGGAAAAGCAAAAAGGTGGTGGGGGTCTAAAATTCGTCAGTAACTATTTCCTACCATATATGGTAGGAAATGGCCTTGACAGAATGAAAATATTTCGTATTTAAAAAAAAATGTTTATTACTTTAAAATATGATTGAGACGATCGATGATGTGAATGGTGGGGTACGATCACGAATAAAACCTACCAGATTTGGTAGGTTTTATTTTCCTACCATATATGGTAGGAAATGACCATGACATAATTAAAAATTTTATTATTTTTAAAAAATTATTGATTACTTAAATTATGATATGGCTGATGATGTGGATGGTGGGGTACCATCAAGAATAAAACCTACCAGATTTGGTAGGTTTTAGTTTCCTACCATATATGGTAGGAAATGACCACAACATATTGAAAATATTTTTTATTTTATAAAAATTGTTTATTACTTAAAAATATGACAAGGCTTGATGATTAGGATGGTGGGGTCTTATCTTTGTGAAAATGGAGGCAAAACCTACCGATGTTGGTAGGTTTTATTTTCCTACCAACAATCGGTAGGAATTGGTCCTCGCTTTTACAGAAATCGGGCCCCACGCGGACCATTTCCTACCATATTTGTCGTCGGTAGGAAATGGGGGGTCAATTCCTACCAAGTTTTTTTGGTATGATTTATATGGTAGGAAAAGGCCGTTTTTGGTGGAGTGCAAGTTTTTCCCAGATGCACGAAGTTGTGAACGTGACAAGATATTTAAATTCGTGAATATGAGAGATCTTCTTACTGTGTTGGCATATAAACAATTTCCAACTGGAAAGCTCGATGTATATTCTTTGGACGAGGAAAAGGGATGTGGTGTCTGGATTAAGATGTATGACATTGACCTATTCGAACAATTTACAGGATCTCATATCCTGCAGCAAGGTTTCAAGTACAGTGATGAGATTGTATGCTTTAATAATCGTGAGATGTGTTACTATGATCACAAAAAAGATGAGTTCAAGAGTATTCCTAGTATGAAAGCTTTTCAGTTGTTAAACTGTTTCACATATACTCCGACTATGGTTTCCCTTCGAGGAATGAAGTCCATATATTCAGACGACCAAACTCGTCCACTGGGCCCCCCTATGCGATTGCTCACTTCACTACTGAAGGAGTAAGCATTTGTTTTTCGTCTCGTTCGGGATTAATTGTAGCATTTGTTTTCCTTTAGGCTTTAACCATGTTTCCTACCTCTTTTACTTTCCGCACGAACCCTCACATCTTTCCTGTCTACATATGTGAACATGTATTCTTGGGATGATTGTTAAGCGGTTAAAAATAGGACTCTAGTTTGGTGAAGAAATTTTTGATGGGGGTACCGCGAAAAAACATGTTAGTAAATCTTTTAATAAAAGACATTACAAAACAATTAACAAACTAAAACGTGGCAAACAAGAAAAGCTAGCAAAGTGTTTGAAGATCAAAGTCTAACAACTCGGAAGTTTTAGACACTTGAGTTTGATTTTCAACCACTAGTCAAATGCTGCTAGGCATTGCATGAAGTACACTAGCCCGGATAAAACAGACTTCTCAGCCTGTAAATATAAATGGACAATAATGTGACCTGTACACTATTTGATATTCTTGCCGACATCTGGAAAGCACACGCCCTAACAACTGAACAAGCACAATTTCTCTATATTATATATTTACACATTATAGAAAGTTCTTTGTTTATTTTGTACCATTCCAAATTTTATAATCGTCATCAGCTATAGGGCTTTCTCTAGTTAACTCGGAAGCATTTATTCCAGATCCTTGTGATTTTTTCAGTTTTGCTACAAGGACCCACATGTTTGCAAGCTCGTTCTCGAGATAAGCCTCTTTTTGTTTGGATTCCTCGACTCTACGTTGAAGCTCAGCCTCTCTTTGATCCTTTTCTGCTAAAGCAGCTTCATACGAATGCTCTCTTTCCCTTAATAAAGCCAGTTCTCTCTTGATTTCTGGGTTTACTATGCCTTGCTCATGTCGTTTGGTATTGACATCCCTTCTGCCAATTCTATTGCCTGCAAAAGTTTTGCTTTTGCATGCGTCTTGGAACTCTTTTTGCGTAATATTCTATATAAACATATTACGGATCTCTGAATTTAGATAGTAAACTGGTACGTTACTTTTTCTTTATTTCGTTATCAATTAGTGCAGTCATTAGACTCATCAAATTTTCATTGTTAAAATTTTAAAATCTTAATGTAAATGGAGGTGATATATCATTGCAGTGTCGAATATGTATCCTGAGAAATTCTTATTATTAACCATACATGCAAATGTGATAAAATTGTCTCAAACGTGAATAAGAGGCATTATGTTCAATAAATCAAATTTTTCAAAAATATTTTTCTTTTTATCCTTTTTATCATAATTATATACTCCCTCCGTCTCTCTTATTATTTACATATGAATTGAGTATAAAAGTTATGAAAAAGTGTAAAATAGTTAAGAAATGTAAGAAAAGAGAGTAAAGTGGTGGGAAACATCAATAGTTAATCTATAAAATAAGTGTAATGGACAAAAGCAGTGAATGTAGATAAATTTTATATTATCTAATTTTACTACTTTTGGGATGTAAAGAATTGAGAGAGGCATCTACAGAAATAAAGTGTAAAGAAATGGATTGGACGAAGGGAGTATAATTTAATAGATTTACGGTGCTCATCTACATTATTAATTAAGTGAAGTAGTTCAAAGATTGTGAAGTGATACGGTCAATATCAACAAATATTGACGACGACCTTTGTGGTCAGAATCTAAAGGTAATGACGTAGTAAAAACAAAAATCTAAAAAATAGCATATTAATGTAAGTCTGGAATTTGTTCTAAAAAATTTAAAACCTTCGTCATAAGAAGATGTTGAATTTTGACTTAATTTGTCAAAAGGGAAATAATATATTGATGATATATTTTTATTGTGTATTAATTATGTAAGTTACATTACATGATATTGATGAATATTAATGTGTAATTAATGGTCAGTTACATTTTTGGAGTAGAGGTGGTGAAAGAAATGACCTATCTATAGTGAATTATATTCAAGGAAAGAGGCACTGATGAATAGAAGAAGTAGCCTGTTCAATTCACACCCGGAACTCCTAAACTATATAATTTATTCTTGCACTTATATTAATTTTAATATATGTAATTTTCAGGTTAAATTCTACATTGATATCAGAGCTGGTACTATTCTTCTTCGATTGATTTGCTTGAGGCTGATGCGTCCTTGGCGTTCATCTGTTAATTCAATTTTGGTGCAGGCCGTAGCTTTTCTGATGGATTGTATCCACACATTTAGTTAAAAATTTTAAGTCTTATTGCTTTTGTTAGATACCACGTGCTTGATTTCCTTGATGGTGTTTCTTTACTTTAGAGTTTTTTTTTTCTATTCGACCTTTAGTCTTTAGGTTATTTTGTTTTGTTGTCCACCTCCAGTGTTCCGTCTTGGTTTTATCTTATTTTTTTGTTTGTGTTAATTTTTGTCTAACCTGTGTTATTATTTTATCCTGCTCCTTGCTTGTTTATACTGTGTTATAGGTTGATAATTTTGGTTGGATCGGTTGTATAAGCATTTTGTAACTTTTGTTATTAGCGGGTCAGCAGGTTCTTTTATGGTATTATTGTTTTTGTCTACATGTTTTTTTTATCTGCCTAAAATTTATTTTTGTGATATTTTGTGTTTATTAGCATTGTCATATGTATTGTTTTGGGTTTAACAGAATACACATGGATTGACATTGCTAAGTATTTATTATTCTTTTTGTTCTTATTGGTGGATAACTTTTATCACATGTATTGTGATTTTATCGGTTCAATAATATACATTTTGTTTGGTAAATTCTAGGGTTTTGCACTAATATTATTTTTTACTATGTTGTTTCTAATTGTTTATTAGCGGGCAAGAGACTATCGGTGTTGTTTTTGGGCTGGGTATTAAATTATTATTTCTCCAAAATAGCGTGATTGAAATAATATTTAATTATTATTGTATGTTTGTCTAGTGTGTGTGCTATTTAGTGTCTGTTTTTATAAATATTTTTTCTAATAGTTTGTTATGGCAGCAAATATATTAAGTTTGCGTGAAATAGAAATTATCGTTGAAATAGAAGATGTCATACTAGAGAAAATTTCTAGTAGTACTCAAAATAGAGAACAAATGAAATGTCGTTTTGTTGGTGTCTTTGAATGGAGTATTGGTGAGATTTGTTTCCGGAATAAGGCGCAATATTATTTCAGTCTCTGTCTTGACTAAAAATGGTCTAGAAGTGCGGTTTTATGATAATAAATTTTTAATCGAAAAAGATTATGAAATGATTATCGTGGGCATGTGTAAGCCTGGAAAGTTTTTTGATTGTGACCAAGATCGAGAATAATGAAGTGAATTTGAATATTGATAATGAGCCATTGAATGTGGTTGAATAAAAGAGATCGAGAAATTCACCAAAGCGGAAAAATGACTGTTTTGTATATAATAGTGAAATATCTTATTTATTTGTGGACATGGATGTAGATTGGATTCATAATTTAGATAATTGATGAAATTGCAAGAAATTGGCTCACGGATAAAAGCCATAAAAAATGAAATTGAGTTTGTATTATAGAAACAAATGTGGGAGTTTTGTGTTCTTTCTAAACATAGAAAATTCACAGGTTGTAAGTGATTTTTGGAGAGAAAATATAAGACTAATGGGTCTGTTTGTATATTTTAGATTTTCCTAGTTGAAAAAGTTCATGCAAAGGAATACATAAATATTTTGTCGAGATTGAATTAGACAAATATGTATGCACTTTGAAAAGTGAGAGTTAGTTTACGAAAATATTATATACCTTAATGGTACATCACGAATGTAAAACTAAGTTGGAACTTAGTAGTAAATTTGAGTGGAATACATGGGTGAAATAATATTTTTCTATGAAATTCGAACTAAGGGATAAGAATACAAGAATGTTGAGTTTGATATCTGAGAAGTATTCCGGTTTTTTTTTTGGTAAAGTTGTTTAATCGTTTTAGGATGCAGAATTGCAGTCCGGCACCAACCCTATTAGTAATAGGAAATCGATTAATGCAGAAAGAGAACCACTAAATGTATTATGCGCAAGTAGTCAGAAGTTCGATATATTTTATGTTGGGTAATCGATAGACTTAACTTGACATTTTTAGTTAATTTGTAAGTGGATTGTGAAGCAATTTTTGTTTGAGGCTCGTGATAGGCTGTAAAGAAGATCATGATCATGTACTTAAAGAGTACGTTGTGTAATAAATTGATGAATTAGGCAGACGTGCCTAGAGCTATTGTTTATTACGATATAAGTATCGAAGGTGATATTGGTAATAAGAATTCAACTTTGGGACACCAATTTGATTTTGGTGGAACTGAAAGGTTGGGAAAGTAAGAAATTGAAATGTGTTGGAGGGCAAAAGCGACAATGTGATGTACATTCTCGCGAGTTATATATTTGTGGAAACATTTGTTAAATTGTTATTTTGATAGAATTTTGGAATATTAAGTTCATGATATAGCTAGAGAATGTTGTTCTAAAGATCAGTGGAAACACATGTGAACTGATTGAAAGCGATGATCACTAGAAGTATTTGGCAAAGAAGCCAAGTGACATATGTTGGTTTTATTGGATTTAGAAATATGTAAGTTGTGAAAATTTTAAATGCACTTTGACGAAAAATGAGTGTTTTTTTTAAAGATAGATTGATGATTATAGATCCTGCGAAAAGTGGGAGTCATTGAAAGTATTTGACAAATACGTCAAGTGGGAGATGTTGAATTTTGACTTAATTTGTCAAAAGGGAAATAATATATTGATGATATATTTTTATTGTGTATTAATTATGTAAGTTACATTACATGATATTGATGAATATTAATGTGTAATTAATGGTCAGTTACATTTTTGGAGTAGAGGTGGTGAAAGAAATGACTTATATATAGTTAATTATATTCAAGGAAAGAGGCACTGATGAATAGAAGAAGTAGCCTGTTCAATTCACACCCGGAACTCCTAAACTATATAATTTATTCTTGCACTTATATTAATTTTAATATATGTAATTTTCAGGTTAAATTCTACAGAAGAAAACGAAAATCAATATTTTGAAAAATTAAAAACCATCACAAAAAAAATTCTGACATTCATTATATCTTTGAATGATTGAAGTCCATAGCAATACAATATACTTGGCCTCGGACATGGCAAAATTAGTTCAAACTATAAAGTTTCAACGCTCTCACAAGAATCTAAAATCACCTCATACAATGTTGATAATGTCGTGGTGAACATAAAATTTTCAATTAAAATAATTAACTGTGATATTTGTCCAACATAAAATTTATTTTTCTCATTTTTAATTGCGCAACCATTTTGTTTCTTTTGAAGCAGGTGAATGATTTGATTCAGCTAATAATGATAATTTTATTGATGATAATTTAGAGTCAAAATCGAAAACAAATAAACGTTTATCCACGTTAATGATGATGGAGTTAAAAAGAAGTATAATTCTAAAACGGGTTAGGACGTTCAACATTATTATTGATTTAACATTGATGATATATTTCAAAACAATTCTAATATCATATTTTATATTATTTCGTTATATCATTTTATATATTTGTTCAATCAATATTTTATGTGTTGAATATTTAATTTTAAATAATACATATTTTATTTTCTTAGAAACCATAACATAACTTATATTTATTAATACATGCATGCGCAAATTTAGTAAAAGTATGTGGGAAAAAAATTAATATAAATTCTGTTATATAACATATTTGTATTTATTTTAAAATTTTAAAAATTTAAAAATTTTAAGATTTTACTTTCGGTGCGTAGCACGGCGGGTAAAACGCTAGTTATATATAAGAGTGTTGTTTATAAAATGTAACCCTACATATTAATATAGAATTTTATTTTTGCAAACCTACTTTGAATGTTGAAAATTGAAATATAGAAAAAATCACTACTACACTGATTGCTTCTCATTTTTGTGCAAACTTTTGAGGAATTTCTCATAACGCAGAATTTGTCCACATTACAGGTGGGCCGCATGTCCTCACCAAACGGACGAAAGTAATTTAATAGTAATAAATAATAATAGGCGAGGAGTATTTACAAGTTAAAATAATATAATATATTAATTATATAAAATTTGCTGAACCTATCTATATATCTATACTATCTAGACTTACTATCTATCTATACTATCAATCAATACTATTATATAATAGACGAAACATTAAAAGTTTGGTTGGTCGGTATGGTACGTTGTGATTTTACTTAATTGCCCGTATTTTGGTTGGTCAGTAGGGTACATTTTGATTTTACTTAATTGCCCTTAATTAATTGTACTTCGGATTTTTACTTAATTAACCTTACTTATTTATAGAAATATATTATTAAATAATAATATTACCTATTTATAACCAATTACCTTTTTCACCTAAAATACATTATTTTTTTCTAACAAATTCTCCTACTTTTTCAAATATATCACGGGCAATTACCTTTTTTAACTAAAACATGTTAATTTTTCTATTTTTCCTTACTAAACCCCCTCCTTTTCCAAAAATATCACGGATAAACCTTTAGTTATTTATTTTTAAACCTATTTTAATATTATAATTATTTTTTAAAAGTTTACCTATTTTAACATGTCTACTTATTTTTCTTAACAAATGCAATTACTAAAAATATTAAAATATAAATAATCAAATACCTATTTATAACCAATTAACTTTTCAGATAAAACACATTATATATTTTTTCTAACAAAGCCCCTTTTCTAAATATATCACGGGAAATTGTCTTTTACAATTTAATTTTTCTATTGCTCTCACTAAAATCCGTTCTTTTTCCAAAAAAATCACAGGAAACCCTTTACTTATTTATTTTAAAACGTATTTAAATACTTTTAATTATTAAATTTTAAAATCTCATTTTCCAAAAATATCACGGGCATTTACCTTTTTAAACTAAATATATGTTACATTTTTTATTTTTTCTTACTAAAACCCCTCATTTTTCAAAAAATATAACGAACAAACCCATACTTATTTATTTTAAAATTTGTTTTAATGTTTTTAATTAATTAAAAGTGTTTAGCTATTTTAACATGCCTACTTATATTTTGCACAATTACAATTAATAAAATATTAAACAAAATAATAATAAAATAACAATTAACAATCCGTGCATCGCACAGGTTTTAAGCTAGTACTATTATATAATAGACGAAACATTAAAAGTTTGGTTGGTCGGTATGGTACGTTGTGATTTTACTTAATTGCCCTTAACTATATTTCGTGTTTTTACTTAATTAACCTTACTTATTTATAGAAATATATTATTAAATAATAATATTGCCTATTTATAACCAATTACCTTTTTTCCCTAAAATACATTATTTTTTCTAACAAATTCCACTACCTTTTCAAACATGGCAATTACCTTTTTTAACTAAAACATGTTAGTTTTTCTATTTTTCCATACTAAAACCCCTCATTTTTCAAAAATATTACGGACAAACCTTTAGTTATTTATTTTTAAACCTATAATATTATAATTATTTTTTAAAAGTTTACCTATTTTAACATGTCTATTTTTTTTTTTAACAAATGCAATCACTAAGAATATTAAAATATAAATAATCAAATACCTATTTATAACTAATTACTCTAAAACACATTATATATTTTTTTTAACAAAGTCCCTTATTTTCTAAATATATCACGGGAAATTGTGTTTTTCAATTTACTTTTTCTATTTTTCTCACTAAAATTCATTTTTTTCCCAAAAATATCACAGGAAACCCTTTACTTATTTATTTTAAAACGAATTTAAATACTTTTAATTATTAAATTTTAAAACCTCATTTTTCAAAAATATCACGGGCATTTACCTATTTAAACTAAATATATGTTACATTTTTTATTTTTATTTATTTTAAAATATGTTTTAATGTTTTTAATTAATTAAAAATATTTAGCTATTTTAACATGCCTACTTATTATTTTTTAACAAATACAATTAATAAAATATTTAAAATATAATAATAAAATAACAATTAACAATCCGTGCATATCACGGGTTTTAAGCTAGTATAGTATTATAAGCGGAACATAGTATAATTTGGTATTTGGGTTAACACCTTCCAAAAAAATCTATATTGCTTTCCTAAAAGAGTTAATTTAAAAATAACATTTTCAGGAATAAATATAATAATAATGAATAATAATAACTCTGTTACGTTCCTAATTACTTCATTAAAAAATACCTGAAAAAATTAGGATAATTTGAATGGTTGATTGGTTAACACATTCCAAGAAAACAAAAATCTATACTATACTATTATAAGCGAAACAGGGTATAATTTGTTACTTGGTTAACATCTTCCAAAAAAATCTATACTACTTTCCTAAAAAAAATTAATTTAAAAATAACATTCTCAGAATAAATATAATAATAATGAATAATAGTAACTCTCTTACGTTCCTAATTACTTCATTAAAAACTACCCAAAAAATTTAGGATAATTTGGTTGGTTAACACCTTCCAAGAAAACAAAAATCAAATAATAAATTAAAATTCATATAATTTAACAAAAAAAATTGAATTGAATTAAATTATATATATTACATCACTACAAACACTATCTATACTATTTATACTATATTAATATAATAGTAAAATTAAAAGAAGTACACTTAAGTCATTAAAGTACATAAAAGCAAATAATAAGTTTTTAATAGGAAAATCATAAGAAATTTAAAAGAGTAGATCCAAGTTATTAAAGTACATAAAACCAGACCAAATATAATAAGTTTTTAATTAAAAAAGCCCCATAAAAAATTTATTAAAAGAGAATAAAAATAATTAAATTTGTGTTAAAATAATAATAACATAATTCTTATTATAAGAATTTAGATACTCACTTTACTAATTTGCACTTTATCTTAAGTTTTAAAAATCATATTTCGACGATTTTATAGCCCACGCGAAACTAATAAATTCATCTTTAATTATATGATGGTTTAATAATTTTTATCTAACTGGAACTATCCATAAATGGAATAGGAAAGAGAGTTACAAATTTATACATGGAGAATTCTATTCAATATAGAAAACTCATTTATATTTGGTTTAAATGAACAATATACACCTTTTAGTATTTAAATATAATCTTACTATTAATCAAATACACTTATTGATATTAAATCTTACAGTTCTCCATTTAAGATTTAATGGTTCTTATTAATTTAATTTGACGCGGACTAAAATTTTGGATGAGATCACTTTTACACTTATTATATATAAGGATATAAATATAAATAGTATAGATGTTACACTTCTAACTATGTCACATTTCAAATTATTATCAACTCAACATTTTTAATTATTATCTGTTACCGCATATTTTCATTTGCCTTAATTATCTCATAATTTTCCAATATAAATCTATTAATAATTAACTTAATTCCCAAGTTAATTATTTTCTCTCTCTGCAACAAGGAAAATCTCTAATTAATTATACTAATAATAAAACGGTTACTTGATCTTATAAATACATCTTAGAATAGAATCCGACATATTGAACAAGTCCATACATCTTTCAAGTCCAAACCCAAACATCCAAAAACCCAAATCTCGCTATTATCATAAATTTGTTATTCCAGCAATCCCCTAAATTTGTTATCACAAAATTACTCCGTTAACATTATCAAATCATATTATCTTATAATTTACCTCCAAGATTCATATCACTTCTACATTTTTTACAAATTTCAATTCAAATAAAATAAGAAAATTATAGAATTTTAAATAAAATCTGTGCATCGCAGCTAGTCTATACTATACTATTATAAGAGAAATAGGGTATAATTTGGTACTTGGTTAACACCTTCCAAAAAAATCTATACTGCTTTCCTAAAAGAGTTAATTTAAAAATAACATTTTCAGGAATAAATATAATAATAATGAATAATAATAACTCTCTTACGTTCCTAATTACTTCATTAAAAAACTACCCAAAAAAATTAGGATAATTTGATTGGCTGGTTGGTTAACACATTCCAGGAAAACAAAAATCAAATAATAAATTAAAATTCATATAATTTAACAAAAAAATTGAATTAAATATATATATATATTATATCACTACAAACACTATCCACACTATCTATATCTATACTATATTATTAAACCCAAACATTGAAAATTTTGGTTTTCGGTCTTTTATTCTATGTAATAAATAATAAAAAAATATAAAAATATTAACTAGATGACTGCCTTTTATAATTAAAATATTTTTTTTCTAAAAAAATCTACTCCTTTTCCAAAAATGTCATGACAGTTATCTTTAAATTAAAACATATTATCTTTTACATCTGTTATATATCACTAAAATCTCTGTTTTCCAAAAATATGAGGTGCAATCTTACTTATTTATTTTAAAACTTATTTTAATACTCTGTTTAATAAATAATAAAATAATATAAAAATAGTACTAGCTGATTGCCTTTTATAATTAAAAAAAAATCTACTCCTATTCCAAAAATATCACGACAATTACCTTTAAATTAAAACATATTATCTTTTATATTTGTTATCACTAAAATCTCTATTTTCCAAAAATATGAGATGCAATTCTTACTTATTTATTTTAAAACCTATTTTAATACTTTATTTAATAAATAATATAAAAATAATAACTAGTTGATTGACTTTTTAATATGAAATTTTTTTTCTAACAAAATCTACTTCTTTTCCAAAAATATCAAAGGCAATTACCTTTAAATTAAAATATATTACCTTTTATATTTGTTATCACTAAAATCTCTTTTTTCCAAAAATATCAAGTGCAACCCTTACTTATATATTTTAAAACCTATTTTAATACTTTTAATTTTTTAGAAAAAAACTTACCTATTTTAACAAGTGAACGTATTTTTTTAACAAATATAATTAATATAATTAAAACACATCTAAAAATATTACGGGCAGTTACTTTTTTTAATTAAAACATGCTAGTTTTTCTATTTGTCCTTATTAAAAAAACTTACTTATTTCAACATGTCAACGTATTTTTTTAATAAATACTATTAATATAATTAAAATACTTCTAAAGATATCACCATCAATTACCTTTTTTATTTTAAGGTCAGTGGGTTTTAGGCTAGTATTATATATAAAGATTTAATTTAATGGTTGTGTACCTATATCAAACGAATTAGGGGTGCACTCTAAAATTATAACCTCGGATTGCTCTCGTAACATAATAATATTGTGAATATCCCTCCCTCGATTGCTCTGTGGCTCGTGACTCTCGTTGCACGCAGGTATCAAACCCTAACTCCCCAATTAAGTTATGTGTATAAATTAGCTCGATCGAATCTATGATTTTGTATGTGTTTGTATTTCACATGATACATATATGCATGATCATTGTTTTTATTGTTATATCACTTAAATCAAACACCTCAATGGGTATCACTATCACATAATTAATTTAAGTACCTTGCGTTTAAGTAAAAACGAAGAGTTCCGTCGATAGTTTCGTTATCTATTTATTTATTTATGTAGTTGGAAGAGAAGATGAATTCGGTGGAAAAAGAGTTGGATGCTGTGGAGGTATATATATGCAACTTTCCTTTCCATGCCCTCCCACTTGCACTCCCTTTTGTTTTCTTACATGCCCGTTCCTTAATTAATTACCCTTACTATTTTGCTGCTGCAGCTTATGGAGCCGGTCCAAATCTACCAAATCTACCCAGATCAGTTCGACATATCCGGAATTCCCAGGAAGTTTATAAAAAATAAGGCCATTTCATTTCTACAAAAGACCCTCACCAAAGATCGAGATGGTAAATATGTTGTGCATCCTGTTGTTGTGTATCCTGCAGACGATCGTAAACTTTTATCGTGGTGCAAGAGACCATTGCGACTGAATGGTAAGTCTTTCATATTCTCCTTGTTAATGTACCCTTTTTGTTTCTTAAGTAATGATTCACCGGTTAGTTAATTAAACTTTCTCTAGAGAAAATATCAGTTAGTTGCCTTGAGATTTTGAATAGTTGCGGTGAGAAATCATGAGATTCTGATAATATAAAAAGGGTATCTACTCTATGGTTTTTGTCTGCTGATCTTGTTTAATTTTTTTCTTTGAATATAGGTGCTGACCGGTTCCATAGACCTGAGGTGAGTGCATGTTTGTTTATGACAGCTTCGAGTTTGTAATCATGTCTCTTCATGATTAATTTCGTGATAAGATTTTCCCAAAAATGTTTTGTTATTTTTTCTGATTTTTTTTCATTGTTTTCATTCTTCAATTCTGCTTTACATCACCTCTCCTAGGCCTCTCTCTATCTTAGAGTGTTTGAGTTTTAATTTCAAACGCGCACAACTAATTCTATATTTTATAAAAATTTTGACAAAATATATAAACATATTAATTCTAGGCAACCATATAGTTTCCAACCTATATGTTGACATTGCACTGCCATTTTGAATCATGCCATTGTAAAGTACTTCAAAGATATGCAACTTCTTGAATTGTGGAATGTTTAAATGTATGTTGATGTTTAACTGCATAACATCATAATCGTCCTGAATTGCAGGTTGTAGGCGCGCACTTTTGATTTTCTAATCTTTGTATGACTTGCATGCAATAAATTAAGAGTTTTCCTCGTGCTGTATCACCCACAAAAGACACTGAAAGTTCATTTTCCCTTATTGTACAAGCTAGCCACTTTTAGGAATGGGAACTTGGGTCTGGTCCATCATTTTGTTTTCAGTGCAAAGAAGTATTTAGTTTCAACATTATTTTTTTCTCACTCTTCCAATTGCTTTTCTGGGTTGGGTTGGGGTGGGGGGTGACAATATATATGTTGAATTTTCCCCCGTTCTCTTTCTTGAGGTTGACAATGTTCGTTTTAAATTTATCAAGTATACCATGTTTGACCTAGATTTATGGAGTGAGAGTGAAAGCTAGTAGTTGTACACTGGAGAAGTGTCTTGAACTGCTGAAAGGGATAGGCCGGTACGTCATCTTATAATTTTAAGCTTTTTTATATATTGATGTCATGGCTAGTACTTTGCATGGGTACTTCACAAAGGCATTTCCTAATTATTTTATTTCCTCGCAAACCTTGTAACACAGTGAAAAACGATTCATCGCCCGCTCTGTGGAAAGTGCCAGTGTTTTCTTCGCCGAGTTGAACAAGGAAGATACTGACAAGCTCAAAGGTCAGTTCTCTCTTTGTCTTTTTTGCTAACTAGGTGTTCTTCTTTGCTAACTAGATCTCTGTCGGAATCATGAAACATTATAAAATGTCACTGTTAGAAAAAATGATTGGAGGTGTAATGCATCGTTTTGTCCTTTTTTCAGGATTGGATGAAATTTGTACTGTATTTTCGCCTGATGATCGGCTGTATCCTATAGAAGACTTCTAAAGGATTAAAACTTCTGATCAGTTTGTGCAATGTTTATCTAGGATGGCATGGGAAGTCCAAGGTTCAGTTGTTAGAAGAAAAGGTTCATCTTCTTCGTTATTATAAGTTCTGTAAAGTACGAGTTTTATCTGTCTTTATTTGCACTTAACTAATTGTAATTGAAGTGCCGATGACCACATTTCGATTTTCTCATTCTATTCTATTTAAACAGTGGAATATGTAAAGGGCTAATATTCGGAAAGCATATTATTCAGTGTTATATCTCCTTTACCCGTGTAGTTTCCTACCTCTTTTCTTTCTGGATGAACTCCTCACATCTTTCCTGTCGACATGCCTGTTAAACTTGTATATAACTGCACAGTACATGAAATTAAGGCCACGGTTTCTGGAGCAAATATCATACGAGAAGAGGAAAATGCAAACACTGGCATAACACAATCAGACACCCGACATCAAATATTGCAGTTTTCGCAATATTCCTGATTGGTCAACACTATAAACTTAACAGACACAAAAAACGACTCATAAACTAAACAAAAAAATGAATCATGTGTTTAATTAGTATTGTATGAAGTATACTTAATTACGCGGACATTAGACAGACTTATAGGACTAACTTTATTTTTACTAAGAAAGGTCTACAAGCATTATTGTCTACTGTTACAAAAATTGTTTGGAAGTTGAGTTTTGAGCAAATATAAGAGTTTTGAGCCACACAAGAGGTTAACTCAACCCGCTACTCAAAACACTTAATTCATGGCTACTCAAAGTACCTAATTCAACTCGCTAACAACTAATTTTTAATCCACTAGT
This sequence comes from Heracleum sosnowskyi, assembly GCA_030848705.1. Lineage (NCBI taxonomy): Eukaryota > Viridiplantae > Streptophyta > Magnoliopsida > Apiales > Apiaceae > Heracleum > Heracleum sosnowskyi. Next base: position 125,565,290 of record CM061243.1, read on the forward strand.
TAAAATACATAATTCAATTTGCTAACAGCTAATTGTTAAAAAGGACCCATATTCGACTATTCGATAACAAGTGCAATTTGAGGCTCAAACCCACCGACTACAAAATAATTAATATGTTCAAACGTTAATTTTAGAAATAAACTTAGTTTTAAAAAAAACATATAAACTTACTATAAAATAGTATGTATGTAACACTGTAAATCAGTTAAAGGGGCCATCTCAAGTCCTCTGTTAAGGAAAACAGTGATCATGGAGCTTCCGGTTGGTGAAAAAAGGAAAAGACCGACTCGGGAGCTGCCGGAAGAAGTATTTATTGATGAGATACTTATATACACTAGTCCCTATCAAATCGATTGTGCATTTTAAATATGTATCCAAATCATGCTATCTCTACTCTCCGATTCACACTTCATTAAAAAACACAACATTCCAAGTTCCATGCAAAACCCTGAAAACGTCTATGACTGTTTTGTAGCTAATAATGACTCTTTTTGTTAGGATTCCTCGACTCTCCTTTGAAGCTGAGCCTCTCTTTGATCCTTTTCTGCTCTCATACAAATGCTCTCTTGATTTCTGTGTTAACTCTTTTGTGTTGCCCGCAAAAGTTTTGCGTTGCGTCTTGGAACTCTTTTGTGCTGCAAGCTCTGCAGTTAGTCTCTCATTATGGTTACGCCGTTAACAATAGCACTGACTAGCTAGTATATATTCTCGTGATCAGTTGACAACATTAATAGGAACATACGATAATATCCTTTCCTTCATTTATTGTATCTTCAGAATCATCAGAGAGGAAATCTTGAGAAGAAATGGCCCTTCTTTAAATTTCATTTTCATTTATTCAGTTTCATTCCATTCTTGTCCAAAACGATCTTGCAAGCAAAAAAGACGCCGCTGCCGGGGATCGAACCCGGGTCACCCGCGTGACAGGCGGGAATACTTACCACTATACTACAACGACCTTGTGATGATACGAGGAATGATAAAAATTACAAAACCTGGGTAAATGAAACCCTAAGGCAGTGCAAAAAGACAAAAAATGTGGAAGTATATATATGAAACTGGCACGGTACTGTCAGATGTACGTATTGCCACATATTTGCATGGATACATTAACAACGTATATGAACATGTAATATTCTTGGGTTTGCTGCTGAGGCACGGCTACTGACGGATGTTTGCAGAGGGAAAGGAGAAGAATCTTCACCCACTCTAGAATTATGGTGTTTAAGCATATTTTTTATATGGGAATGTGCGAGACTGTGAGTGAGTGAGAAGAAGAAGTTGGTCTGAATAAGTATTGTTGATGAGAGTATTGTTGATAAAAAAAAAGAAGGTGAAACATTAGAGAATTGTTGCATTGTTAAAGAGGCTATTAAGGAATGGAAGGATCTGTACCTTCAAGTTGGTAGATAAGGAAGATTTATAGATCACAGATGATAGATGCCAGTACCACCGACCGTAAAATCAATATTTTAAAATAATACCAGATTTTAAATTTATTGAGAAATAAAATTTTTAAAACTCGTGAACCTGACTTTCTTTTTCTTTTCAAAATCTTGCTCGATTCCAAATCTAAAAAAATCGGATGAACTCGAATGATATATGTTCAATTTTTTAAAAAAATTCCGTGTTCGGCACGAATAAATCCCGGATCCTTTTAGAAGACCAATTTATTTCGTTTCTCGTGAGATACTTGAGAAGGCCACCAGATAACACTGTTTTCTCTCTCTCTCTCTCTGCAGGTATAAAACCCTTATTATTTGAAGCTAGTGTTATCGGTTCCACACACGCCAGTTCATATTATAGTCTGTTGCCCGGTCCCTCACTAGGGTTTTAAAACTAACAATGCCTCAGAGATTTGGTGGAAAAAGGAAAAGAGTGACCATGGAGCTGCAGCTGCCTGTTGGTGGAAAAAGAAAAAGAGAGCTGCATGTTGGTGTAAAGTACGAGTGTTATCTGTCTTTATTGCACATAACATAATTATAATTGAAGTTCTGATGGGGCAATGACTACCTTTCGATTTTCTCATTTTTATTCTATTTAAACAGAGGATTATGTAAAGTATTCGGAAAGCATGTTATTAATTCAGTGTTTATATCTCCTTTAACCATGTAGTTTCCTACCTGTTTCCTTTCTGCATGAACGGCCCTCACATCTTTCCTGTCGACATGCCTGTTAAACTTGTATATAACTGCACACTACTTGAAATTACGACCACAGTTTCTGGAGCAAATATCATACCAGAAGAGGAAAATGCAAGCACCTATAACACAATCAGACACCCGACATCAGATATTGCAGTTTCCGCAATATTCCTGTGTTGGATTAATTTATTTAATCTAAACATAATTCATTTATGTGTTTTATTTGCTGAATAAACTGTTGAATAAGTCTGTCAAGTCTGTTGCACAGACGTGGGCTTTGCTGTAGAATAGGGTTGGGCAGCTCGATTTTATAGGGAGAGTTGGAGTAGTTCCTGGTTTGTAGGACTGCTAACAGTTTAGTTTAAATTTCCTTTTCATGTACTTTGTATCTACCTCTTCAATTTATGAAAGTGTTTTCCATTCAATAACTTCTATACAAGCTAGTTTACTGTGATCATCTTGTTTAAATCCTACATCTGGTATCAGAGCTTACACCATCTTTAATCAACCACGTCGCCGTTTTACAAATGGAGGCCACAAAGGGCAAAGAAGGTTCTTTCGGCTTAAGTTATCCCTTACTTACAAAAACCAACTACACTGCATGGGCCATGAAAATGAAAGTATTCATGCAAGCTCACGGTGTGTGGGAGGCCATTGATTCCGAGGATCCCAAAATCGCCATCGACGACAAGGTTGACAAACGGGCGTTAGCTATAATTTATCAAGGCATTGCTGAAGATCTATTACTGTCTATCGCAGACAAGAAAAACGCCAAAGAGGCCTGGGAGGCAATTAAGACAATTCATTTGGGTGCAGACAAGGTGAAGAAGGCTAAAGTTCAGACGCTTAAATCAGAATTTGAGGCCTTAGTTATGAAAGATAGTGAACAGCTTGATGAGTTTTGTATGAGACTGAATGGTTTGGTAACGAACATCCGAGCCCTGGGAGAGAAAATTGAAGAAGCATATGTGGTAAAGAAGATCCTTCGAGCTGTGCCTCCGAAGTTCCTGCAGATAGTGTCCGCCATTGAACAATTTGGCGATCTCGAGACAATGTCTGTAGAAGAAATAGTTGGATCCCTCAAAGCTCATGAGGAACGAATGCGTGGGCAAAAGGAGAGTAGTGAACAGCAACTTCTTTTGACAGAAGAAGAATGGGCGAAGAAGGAACGCAAGGATGGACAGCTGCTCCTCACGAGAGAAGAGTGGTTAAAACGGAGCAAAGGGACTCCAGGTGGCAGCTCCGATCAAAGGGGCAGAGACTCTGGTCGAGGTTACAAGGATCGTAGCAAGGTCCGTTGTTACAACTGCGGCATCTATGGACACTTCCAATCTGAGTGTCGTAAAGCAAGGCGGGACAAGGAACAGAAAAATGAAATGAATCTGACACAAGCTGAAGGTGATGAACCCACGCTTCTTCTAGCAAAATGTGATGACAGCAAGGAGGAGGTGATATTGCTGAATGAAGAAGGAATGACTCCAAAACTTAAAACAGCTATGAAGGGAGATTGGAGTGATTCCAGTATATGGTATCTCGACAACGGGGCCAGTAATCACATAACTGGCCTCCGTGGTATGTTCAGCGAATTGGATGAAACAGTGACTGGTAAGGTACGGTTTGGCGACGGGTCTACCGTGCAGATACAAGGGAAAGGCTCCGTAATGATCAGAACTAGGGAAGGGAAGAAATGCAAGCTCAGAGAGGTATATTTTATCCCAAGTCTTTGCAATAACATAATTAGCATAGGCCAGTTGTCTGAAAGTGGAAGTAAGGTGCTAATTAAAGGTGAATATTTGTGGGTTTATGATGAGAATGATTGTTTGATTGTCAAAGTAAAGAAGTCCATGAACAGACTCTACAAACTTATTATCAAGGATGACAGAGATGTTTGCTTGCTAACAAAATCGGACGAAACAACCCAGCTATGGCATACACGGTTGGGTCATATCAACTTTCAAGCTATGCTTCTTATGTCTAGAAACAGGATGGTACGAGGATTGCCCGCCTTTACTCAACCCAAGGAGCTCTGCGAAGGTTGTCTGATGGCTAAGCAGGCCAGGCATTCGTTTCCACCAAGAACGGAGTTCACTGCCACGCAACGATTGGAATTGATACATGGAGATATTTGTGGCCCCATTACTCCATCAACCTTGTCGGGAAATAAATATTTTTTACTCTTGGTGGATGATTTTAGCCGAGCTATGTGGGTGTATATGCTGAAGACCAAAGACGAGGCTTTTGGGTGTTTCAAACGGTTCAAGGCATTGGTGGAAAAGGAGACGGGTGAAGCAATAAAGATTTTCCGAACAGACAGGGGTGGCGAATTTTGCTCTTTGGAATTTAAACGATTCTGTGAAGACAATGGCATCCTCAGACATTACACAGCCCCATATTCTCCTCAACAGAATGGAGTTGTGGAACGTCGAAATCGGACCGTGGTGGCCATGGGGAGGAGTCTGTTGAATGAACGAGGAATGCCGTCATATATGTGGGGTGAGGCTATTAGACATGCTGTGTATCTGTTGAATCGAGTACCCACCAAGGCTGTGCAAGGAGCAACTCCGTATGAAGCCTGGACAAAAGAAAGACCTGCAATTGACCATCTTCGAGTATTTGGCTGTATTTGTTACATGAAACTACCCAGCGTCCATGTAAAGAAACTTGATAATAGGAGCAAGTGTGTTATGAATCTAGGAAGGGAAGCTGGAACTAAAGCCTATCGTGTGTATGATCCTGAGACGAAAGCCATACATGTAAGCCGGGATGTGATATTTGATGAAACAAAGGGTTGGGAGTGGAGTGAAGTTGACAAAGTTGTGCCACCTGCATCATTTGTTATACCAGATTTTTAGGAGACAGAAGTTCAAAGCGAAGAGGGAGAGCATCAAGACTCTGACATATCTACACCTCCTCCATACACACCACAACATGGTGGCATGTCTACATCTAGGTCTACTGCTCCATCTGTTTCATCATGGTCTGGTGGTATGTCTGGTATGTCCACTCCTCATCGCTCTGAAACATCACAGGATAGTGAAGTGTCAACCCCACTGTCTACAACATCTGCGACACCTATGTCAAGTCACAGCGCTATTCGGTCTGAAAATTACGATGACAGTCACACTCCACGCAATTTCAGACTCATCAGTAGTGTATACAACGAAGCCGAGGCAGTGGAGTTAGAAAATGAAGTGGCTGATGAGTTACTAGTTCTTGGCATTGATGAACCTGTTTGCTATGCTCAGGCAGTAAGAGAACAACATTGGAAGGCAGCCATGGATTATGAAATTGATGCTATAGAGAAAAACAACACATGGGGTTTGACAGATTTACCCGAAGGACGACGAGCCATCGATTTGAAGTGGGTATATAAAGTAAAACGAGACACGAATGGGGAAGTGTTAAAACACAAGGCTCGATTGGTGGCTAAGGGGTATGTACAGAAGCTGGGAATTGATTTTGAAGAGGCCTTCGCACCTGTGACAAGAATGGAGACAGTTCGTTTGTTACTCGCAGCCGAAAATGAGTGGGAAGTGCATCACTTAGATGTGAAGTCAGCCTTTCTTAATGGCAAACTATATGAGGAGGTCTATGTTAAGCAACCCGAAGGATATGTGAAAGATGGACAAGAGACAAAGGTGTACCGGTTATACAAAGCACTATATGGACTGCGACAAGCTCCACGAGCTTGGTACACGGAGTTAAACAAACGTCTCTTGAAGCTTGGATTTATTAAATGCCCCCTGGAGCATGCCGTGTACACTAAGAAGGAGGGAAATGAGTTACTCATTATAGGAGTTTACGTGGACGACTTAATCATTACAGGTACTAGTGTGGGCAACATTGATAAGTTTAAGAAGCAAATGAGCCAGGAGTTCGAAATGTCTGATTTGGGTAAATTAAGTTATTATCTCGGTATAGAGGTTAAGCAAGGAGAGGGCTTTATTCAACTCAAACAAGTGGCGTATGCAAAGAAAGTGTTGGACAGGGCTGGCATGTCGGGATGTAACGTGGTCAAGTTTCCCATGGAACCAAAGCTGGTGCTGCACAAGGATGAGAATGGTAAGTCTGTTAATGCCACCGAGTATAAGAGTATAGTGGGAGGATTGCGATATCTGGTGCACACACGCCCAGATATAGCATATGCAGTTGGAGTAGTAAGTCGATTCATGGATAGGCCGACTGTTCTTCATCAAGGAGCTGTCAAAAGGATTTTACGGTATGTGCAGGGTACTTTAAACTATGGTTTGCATTACACAAGGATTCGAGGTGATTACATGCTGTCTGGATATTCGGACAGTGATTTGGCAGGTGATATTGTGGACAGGAAAAGCACGGGAGGTATGGCATTCTATCTTGATGAGTCTTTGATTACTTGGGTTTCTCAGAAGAAGAGATGTGTGGCATTATCAAGTTGTGAAGCTGAATTTATGGCTGCTACAGCCACCGCGTGTCAAGGAATATGGTTGCATCGTCTTCTTACTCAAATCACAGATGTTCAGGCAGGGCCAATTGTGATATATATCGATAATAAATCTGCAATTGATCTAGCAAGGAATCCGGTATTTCATGGGCGTAGTAAGCATATAGATGTACGCTATCACTTCATCCGAGAATGCGTAGAGAAGGGACTGATTGTCATACGACATGTTAGCACGGAACAGCAACGTGCGGATGTTTTAACTAAACCTATGTCAGTGGTTAAGTTCGAAAAGATGCGTGCATTGCTGGGTGTTAAGAATCTTGGTTATGTTTAGATTAAGGGGGAATATGTTGGATTAATTTATTTAATCTAAACATAATTCATTTATGTGTTTTATTTGCTGAATAAACTGTTGAATAAGTCTGTCAAGTCTGTTGCACAGACGTGGGCTTTGCTGTAGAATAGGGCTGGGCAGCTCGATTTTATAGGGAGAGTTGGAGTAGTTCCTGGTTTGTAGGACTGCTAACAGTTTAGTTTAAATTTCCTTTTCATGTACTTTGTATCTACCTCTTCAATTTATGAAAGTGTTTTCCATTCAATAACTTCTATACAAGCTAGTTTACTGTGATCATCTTGTTTAAATCCTACATCCTGATTAAACCAAAGAAAAGGCTGCCAATACAAGGTCAACACTGAAAACTTCACACACACAGAAAACGACTCATAAACTAAACAAAAAGATGAATACTTGTGTTTGATCAGTATTGTGTGAAGTATACTTAATTACCCGGACAGTAGACAGACTTCTAGGACTAACTTTGTTTACTAAGAAAAAACAACCGGCATTATTTTCTATTGTTACAAAAATTGTTTAGAAATTGAAGGTTTAAGAAAAAATTAGAGTTTAATTCAATTCACTAGACAAAACAGCCAACTCAAATCATCTAGCATATCCTAATTAACTCCTTATATATAATAAGCGTAAGGGAGATCTTATCCAAAACTTTGGTCGGTCACTATACTACCAAAAGTATATGATCCGTTGGATTATAAAACTATAAATATTCAAATAGATGAGGACCGTTAGATATAATATTAAAAATTGTATTTGATTAATAATAGGATAGTATTTAAATACTAAAAGGTGTATTTTGATAATTTAAACCAATTATAAATAGGTTTTCTATATTGAATAGAAATCTTTATGTAAAAAATCGTAATTATCTTTTGTATTTAGTTTATGGATAGTTCCAGTTAGATAATAATTATTAAACCATCATTAAATTAAAGATAATTTTGTTAGCTTCGCGTGGGCTGTAAAATTGTCAAAATCTGTTGTCTAAAACTCAAGATAGAGCCCAAACAGTAAAGTGATTATCTAAATTTTAATATTTTTTTTAATTTAAACCAATTATAAATAGGTTTTCTATATTGAATAGAAATCTTTATGTAAAAAATCGTAATTATCTTTTCTCTTTAGTTTATGGATAGTTCCAGTTAGATAATATTTATTAAACCATCATTAAATTAAAGATAATTTTGTTAGCTTCGCGTGGGCTGTAAAATTGTTAAAATCTGTTGTCTAAAACTCAAGATAGAGCCCAAACATTAAAGTGATTATCTAAATTTTAATAATTTTTTTTATTATTGTAGCACCAATTTAATTTTTTTCCTAATTCTTTTAAATGTATAAATTCTATGTTTATTTCAATAAAATATTAAAATCAAATTAAAAAAAAATAAAATCGATCGGGTCCGTGTACGACCACTATACGACCAAATTAATTATTACAGTTAGATCTTAAATAGATCGATGAGAATTGTTAGATCTAATATTAAAAAGTGTATCTGATTAATAATAGAATTATATTTAAATACTAAAAAGTGTATTTTGATAATTTAAAATTTTTCTATGTAAAAATTCTTAAATATCTTTTCTATTTAATTTATGTATAGTTGGAGTTAGATAATAATTGTTAAACCAAATATCAGATAACAATTCATATCGATTACAATATTAAAAATTATCAATATAATGCTCATGTATATCATATAACAATGATACATGTGGACCATGTGTTACAAGAGACTTAGGAGAACTCATGAATAAATTTAAACATTTTTTTTCTGAAGGAACATAAAAATTTGATTAATCCAAATTATAATTATATTATTTTACATATAACAAACATAAAAGGATAATATCAAAATATTATTAAAATATTGAGGGTTTCATATTCATAAACAATAATTTTGAATATAATATTTAACCATCTTTTCTTTTCGGTTTATGGGTAGGTCACTGGTCAAGTTAGATAATAATTATTAAATCATCATTAAATTAAAGATAATTTCCTTAGTTTCACATGGGTTGTAAAATCGTCAAAATTCAATTTCTAAAACTCAGGATAGAACCCAAATAGAAAAGTGAGTATCTAAATTTTAATAAATATTTTTTTATAATTGTACCACCAATTTATTTATTTTTCCACTAATTCTTTTAAATATAGAAATTTTATCTTTCTTTCAATAAAGTATTAAAATAAATTAAGAACAAATTCAAATCGATAAAGACTATAATAATATGAGAATAAAATTTTATATAATCATAACATAATTTTTATACTGTTTAATAATTTTAAAGTAATGATGTATTTTAAAATTTTATATAAACTATAAATAAAACCGAAACATTAAAAGTAAAAGGAGTTAGTAAGATACTTATATTAGTATGTACTTGATATCCTTATTATATTAAACTCTTTTATATAATAAGCATAATAGGGATTTATCCAAAATTTTGACCGTGACAATCAAATTAATAAGGACTATTAGATCTTAACTAGATAAATGAAAATCGTTTGATCAAATATTAAAAAAGTGTATTTTATTTATAATAGGATTATATTTAAATTCTAAAAAGTGTATTTTGATAATTTAAACCAAATATAAATAAGTTTTCTATATTGAATAGAATTCTTCATGTAAAAAATTAGTGACTTTCTTTTCTCTTCCATGGACAATTCCAGTTAGATAAAAATTGTTAAACCATCTTTTAATTAAAAATAATTTAATTATCTTCACGTGTCAAAATTTGATTTTTAAAACACAAGATAAAACTCAAATCAGTAAAGTGAGTTTTTAAATTCTAATAATGATTATTATGTCATCATTATTTTAATGCCAATTTAATTACTTTTTTCTAACTATTTTAAATTTAGAAATCTATGTTCAAAAATTAAAATTAATATAAGAAAAATTCAAATCAACAAAGAATATAATAATACGAGGATAAAATTTTATAAAATTGTGCATATTTTTTATCCTATTTTATTAAGTTGTAGATCATAACTAATCAAATATAATTTATTATTAAATAATAAATTATACGCAAATGATGATTTTGTTTTATAAGCACTCATAGAGACCTAATTTCATTGTTAGCAGGACTATATTTATATTAAAAAAAACCGTATTTTGAAATTGTAGACTCAGCTACAGAACAGACCTAACTTTTTTAACCTATATACATTGTAAATTATTAAATTTGAAACTTTAAAAGTTTTTTAATCAATTAGAATAGTACTTTTCTGAAAAATCGTACTTTACAAAAAATATTATCAAATAACCTATGTCTGAAAGAAAAAAAATTTCAAAAAAAAACCTGTAAATTTTATTATGTTGTTGATAGATTCAAATCTTAGATCATTCGACATGATAATTTTACTATTATATGTAACGTTTCTCAACAATTTAATTTGAAAGATCCAACGATTATGGATTGAGTGATCAAACAAAGCGACCACACTTATAAGAAAGCTTTCATTATTTAGTTTTTAATATAATAACATAGATATTTACGTGATATACTATAAAAAAAATGAATTTTATACAGAATTTTGATCGTCACGGTGTACTGCTTTAAAAGAAGAACTATTACAAAAAAATATATTTTAATTGATAATTTATTTTCTCAAAAGTTCAAAGTTCCCGCATCATTAACATATTACAAAAAAGAGTATATTATATTTTAGCAATGAATATTTAAAAAAATTAAAAATTATAAATATTAGAATTTTTTAAGAAAAATTAATGATGTTATCCTGGTAATTTGGTCCTAAATACCGCCAAAACATTCTCAACCGTTAGATCCAATACTTTTAAAAATAGATGATCAAAATTATATCATATAAAAAGAAATTATTATCTAAAAATGATATAAGTTAAAAGATATTATATTAGGATTGGATTTTCCAAAAAGTTAAAACATAAAAATAGTTGTAATTAAATAAGGAAACCCATTTATAACCAAAATAATAAAAATCATTTAATCTTAAATAGATAGGTGAAAACCGTTAGATTTAACATTAAAACATGTATTTGGTTAATAAAGATTATTCTAATAATCTAAACTACATATAAGTTAAGTAGATTTCCTAAATCGAATAGGATTCTCAACATTAAATTTCGTCACTTTATTCTCTTTTTAGTTTTAGAATAGTTTTTAATTGAAAAGGAACTATTAAACCACAGCTAAATTAAAGATTATTTTGTGAATTTCATGTGAACCGTAAAATTGGTCAAATCTAACTTTTATAACTCAATATAAACAAATATTAAATTGAGCGTGTAAAATATAATAAATATCAAATTTTTAACTATAATTTTTTTTGGCTAAATCCTTTTTAACAATAATTTAATCAAATAAACTAATAACTTTTAAATATTAAAATATTCATAAATAAATATAATTATAAATATTAAAAAAACAATCGTGTGTTGCATCGTAATAAAAATATAATTATAAACAGAATAATTATAAATAAAATTTAAGTAACCGTGCATAGCACGGGCTATAAGCTAGTATTTTGATAACAAGTGCAAACTTGAGGCTCAATACCATTGACTACAAAATAATTAATATGTTCAAACGTTTATTTTAGAAATAAACATATAAATTTTTCAAAAAATAGTATGTACGGACCACTGTAAATTAGTGTTATTTTGGGCCTAGCTTATTATTTAAAAATTACATTGAATTATAAAGAATGCATGTAAATTTTAAAATTTTAAATTTAGTAGTTAATTTCATATATTTATCATTATCTGAATTTAAATAACTGTTTAATTAAGGTAATCGGATAACTAAATATGCACTATCTGTGACAAGATATTCTTGGGATGATTGTTAAGCGGTTAAAAATAGGACTCTAGTTTGGTGAAGAAATTTTTGATGGGGGTACTGCAAAAAAACATGTTAGTAAATCTTTTAATAAAAGACATTACAAAACAATTAACAAACTAAATCAAAGTCTAACAACTCGGAAGTTTTAGACACTTGAGTTTGATTTTCAACCACTAGTCAAATGCTGCTAGGCATTGCATGAAGTACACTAGCCCGGATAAAACAGACTTCTCAGCCTGTAAATATAAATGGACAATAATGTGACCTGTACACTATTTGATATTCTTGCCGACATCTGGAAAGCACACGCCCTAACAACTGAACAAGCACAATTTCTCTATATTATATATTTACACATTATAGAAAGTTCTTTGTTTATTTTGTACCATTCCAAATTTTATAATCGTCATCAGCTATAGGGCTTTCTCTAATTAACTCGGAAGCATTTATTCCAGATCCTTGTGATTTTTTCAGTTTTGCTACAAGGACCCACATGTTTGCAAGCTCGTTCTCGAGATAAGCCTCTTTTTGTTTGGATTCCTCGACTCTACGTTGAAGCTCAGCCTCTCTTTGATCCTTTTCTGCTAAAGCAGCTTCATACGAATGCTCTCTTTCCCTTAATAAAGCCAGTTCTCTCTTGATTTCTGGGTTTACTATGCCTTGCTCATGTCGTTTGGTATTGACATCCCTTCTGCCAATTCTATTGCCTGCAAAAGTTTTGCTTTGCGTCTTGGAACTCTTTTGTGCTGCCAGCTCTGCAGTTTGTCTCTCATTATGGTTCATCAGCTTTGCAACTTCTTCCGACAGTGCCTTCAGCTCTACTGCTGCGGCAGAGGCTAACCCTTTTGCATATGAACTTTCTTCTGCAAGTTGCTGATTCTCTATCTCCAGCTTCTCTCTTGATACAGTTAGCTCAGTCACTTTCACTGTAAGTTCCTTAATCTCCATCTAATCAAGGTAATAGTACGAAATCAGTCAGAACATTGTATAAATAATAGAATGGCATGCCAAGCTCAATGTACATGCAAAAACACTGTAAGCATAGGAAACATAATGTTCTCCGGTCTAATTTCTTCAATTTTATTATTTGAGATTTCATCTTTCTAAATACACTCCCACACCTAAAATCTACTGAGCGGTACACTAATCAATCTACCATCTTGTCTGAGAAAAAGATAGATCAACTACCCGACACGAAGAGTTCGTCTTGCTCTTGTTTTATAGCACAAAGTCTGATAGTTGCTAAATATGGACCTTCTGTATACTTTTTACAGTAATAGAAAAGTGTTTCTTTTCATTCCAATATAGCGATGATTGTCTCCTCTACGACTGAAATTTCACATAATCAATTTCCAACAAAAATTCACATTCTGGATTGGTAATATTGGAAAGTAGAAGAAAAAATCACTACAAAACACTACATTTATCATGTAAGATCAGTGGAGACAAGGAGGTGAACTTTATTTGTAAGCAGAGTGGCAAGTTAGAAATTTGGTTCAGTCTCAAGCTATCATCTAGCTTACATACTGTCAAATAATTAATGTGCAACACATACGGTCATGAAATTTCACTTATAGCCACCATCTTTCGGTACATTATAAATGAAGAAATATATATAATATAATACACTCTTACAAAAGTAAATCAGGCATAGTGATAAATATGTAAACCTGGGCTTTCAGAAACGACCCTTCGTACATATCTTTCGACACTGTAGGCTCGTTCTCCGAGGAAAGTTCAATCTTAAAGTTTTCTGTTTCACTGTAACGTTTTGAATTACCAATCATTTGGCTGAGATTTTTATACTGTTGTGCCTCAGAGAGCTGTTCTTTCAATGACAACACTGTTTTTTGCAAATTTTCACATTCATCAATCTGACAGAAAGTTAACCATTTGTCAGTTGGCCATGAATAAGGATGAATAACAGATTCATAAAGCATATTAGAAGCAAGTGATACCTTTTGGTTGAGCTGCTCTTGTATAATTCTGTTATCTGCAACTTTAACCTGGAAAGAAAAAATGAAACATTAGTTTCTCAATAAAATCCTAATTTATATGACATGAACCAAAAAAATGCAGAACTTATCAACGCATGAATAATAAAGAAGTTTAAACAATGCCTCTAATTCTGTCCTGAAATATTCGTTATTCAACTTCAACTCTTTATAAATTTCCACCACGGTAGATCTCTGTAACATAATATAGCTAATAAAATAGTAGATGAATCCATTTCTATAAAACTCAGCTTTGTTATTATACTTTCACAAAACAAATCCACATAAAACAGAATTATTAATTTAGTGACCACAAAACTCTCACACATGTGCAAAGCTCTATGAATATAATAAATTTAAATATACACCACCTCCAGTTCAAAGGATTTCTCGTTTAACCGTGTCTCGAGATCAGCTACAGACTGCACCATTAAACGACATTTAGAATAAAAAGCAAGTCAAGAAAATTAACAGAATTAAGAAGAAAAGAAGTTGCTCATACTTCAGACAGTTCCAACTTATCCAGATTGTCATGAGAAGAAATTACAGAACAAGCAATTTGTTTTTCTAGGAGAGCTATTTGCTCATTTTTCCTTCTGATTTCGCCATTCAACTTTGTCATCTCATCCTTAAAATTAGTAGAGAGTTTCATAAGATTTAATTCAGACATGATACTAGAAATTAAACAAGCACTAAAAGCAAACTTTTACTTTAATATATTCTTTTTTAGGATATCTTATGGCCTCATCTGACAACCTCTTCAGCACACTTGAATGAAAAGCTACCTCTCCAGACAAGATCTTTTGCTGCTCCCTCAGAAGATCTATTTCGTCCAATGTATGTATGCTAGTCTAGCATCAAAAAGGAGATAACACTTCAAAACCATATATTGTCATGACTAGACATTCCTAACTCAAAAACAATTTAATGTTCAATTCACCCATGATCCACAAGAACTAGAATACACTAAAAATATGTGAATATTTTGGATCTACTGAGAAGTCCAAATCATTTACCATTTAAACTTAAGAATTAAAAATATATATAGAAAACACCTCAGCCATGCTTCTAACCTAAACTAATGGCAGCATTAACAAATCTATGCAAGAAAACAAGTTCTAACCAACTTAAATGCAAAAAAGAATAGAACTTCATATTAGTAAACGACACCTACAGAATGTTAAATTGGTTGATATGTGAATGCATTTGCTGTCTTCTATCGGGAAAAATTCAAAAAGGTTGGATAATCGCACACCCACACACACACCCACACACGCCCACGCACACACACCTGCATTTGTTGTCTTCTACTGGGAATAAATTCGCAAGGTTGGATAATCACACTCCTGCCCACCCCCAGTCCCACCTACCACCCACCCCCCCCCCCCCCCCCCCACACACTTGCAAATGTCAATAAGATCCCTTGATAGTACTACAACATGAATTGAAACATAATGTCAACCCCGTCTACACAAGATAGTCACAATTCTATATAATTATTTCCAATTTGGTCCACAAATTTGGACATTGTTATTTTTTCTTGCGTGTGTGTGCGAACTGCATTTTAGAAGCTGGCATGCAAAGAATCTAACGTAATTCATCATCCTTGATTATTAAAACCATGACAAGTTAAACTAATACATATTAAAAACAAACACTAAAAATTGGAATTGGAAAGGTAGTATTCTGACATATAACCAATCTCTATAACACTAACAAGTACTTTAAAGTGAAATATAACCAACCGCTATTCCCCTTCCCATACAGACTCTATGTCTTTGTTAACATTAAATCCATTCAATTGGTTAATCAGAAGAAAAGTAAAAAAAAAAAGACAATTTAATTTGAGTTAGTGTATTCTGAATTTTCTTGAAGTTCCTTCAGCCAAATGTTGAAAGAGAAGTAAAACCAGTACACCGAATCAAATGGTGAGGAGAATCAATGTGTTCAAAAAACTTTGGTATATACAAAAAAATTAGATTCCGTACCAGAGGGGTCTCATGTTGCAGAGATTCTTCAGGAGTTTCACTCTCACGCCTAACCTCCCAGAGAAGATCAGCAGATGGAGTATTTTCTGTAAGTATGGCATGTGAAAGCCTGGATTCCACGAGAAGATTACTACTTTCTGCTTTAGGGGTTGAGGGTGTGCTCAAAGACTTTGTCCCACTTGATTTATCACTAGTGCTTGTAAAAGTTCTTGAGCCATTTTCTCGTTTCTGCAAAATATTGTCATCTTGAGAAGTCTTACGTAGTAATAAATGTATTACAAACTATGCAACAATAATACCGCAGCATCACTTACTATAATGTCAATATTGTTGAGTTTCATAATATCATGATTAGGCACTCTAAATTAAAGCCAAACAAAAGATAAAACATATAAAAACAAGGCAAGGGATGTGTTGTAATACATATAAGGAAGAAATTATGAGTATGCTACAAAAAATCATGTACAATACAATACACACACACAGAGAGAGACATACAGTCACAATGACAAAATATAAGTATAAAGCAAAGTGCAAGGGCTTATGTGTAACTTGCCCGTGGCTTTAACCAGTTTAACAATCCATTCTTTCGAGTCTTCTTCTCCTCCTTCACTGTCTCATCTTCAGCTTCAAAATTTCCATCAACAGAAGTATTTGTATCAATGTTTCGGTCATCCAAATTCAAATCCCGCCTTCTTAGTGGAAGATATGCAAGCTGCAGATTGTTTGGTTCAGAAAAAAAAAAGTAGTCGGGATGTGCAATTTTATAACTATAACTATAATTATATGAAGAATACTTTGTTTTGTTCAAATAAACAACTACCTCTTCTTCTCCAAAAGAATGTCGTCTTCTTGGACCAGGCCGATGAGAGAATCTAGACGCCTGTGAGGTTTTTGTAGAGACCAAAATTAACTTTGTTAATCTCTGTATTCTGCTTAATAAAGCAGCTTTGGCATCTTCTTCTTGCTCCAGCCTCGACTGTAACTTGACTTGATCATCTTCTAACTACATGAATAACAGGAAGAAGCCGGGTTCTAAGTTTGTGGCAGAACACTTCGAAGATGTTAGATGTACAATATATGGATATGCAATATCATAAAAATACTAATGCATGCTAGTTGTCTATGAAAAAAGACATCAAAAGCATTTAAACTGTATGACTGTCTTTACTTGGTTTCAATAATTGTACTCCTGAAGAGAAAAAGAAAAATAACCAACATGTGAATGACTTTAGAAGCAGCAATAAAGAATGATGAATCAGCTACAAGTAAGGCTCCGATGCACTTGGCAAAAACATATAACTAAGCGGTGTAGTATGTAGGTCGTCCAGTACTACATACAGATACATGTAAGGATACATGTGTCATTTGTTAAACTTATTTACAATTTCATTTAGAAATCCAAGTTGGGCTCAACCGAACAATTGGGAAAAGATCTACATTTAAAGAAGAAATAATGCAGCAGGACTGTATAGCCTGATTTATGGAACTGGGACATTCAATGAGAAAAATACGCATGAAGACGTTACAGATAATTGTGCAGTCATGATTCACTAATCATGTTAGACAGAATAAGTGAGTTTTATACTTAATGAAAAGCGGAGAATTTTTAAGAGAATACTATATTTAGGACCTGGAAGGGACCGGTAACACCTATTGACCTACATGCATCCCAACAATCTGTTTGTTGACTAGACTACTAATCTGGACAGAAAAAGAAGACCTATTACATCATTTTCTTCCATGCAAATAAGCTCAGAGTCGAGGAGTACTCACTAAACCTCAGATAAAAAAGAATAGCAAGACTATTCATCGTTCCTGACCAAAGCTTCGTATACATACTTTTATGACTAATGTCATCCGAGACCAATTTGTCAGCAGGTATTAGATTGTAGAGAAACTTAAATGTTTTGAAATTTGGCAGGGGTTTGGATAAGTGCCCATTTTAAGAGTTAAAACAACAAAAGTGAAGAGAGTTTCTTTTTGTTGGGGGGGGGGGCATATGTGATGCATCTGCATTAGCACTTTATCCTTATCATAATGTAATTGGCTGTCAGTAAATAGGACTTCTAAATATTTATGGGATTTGTCGATAGATTGTAATTTGAGAGAAACTTCATGTTTTGTCCATGTTTTGTCCAACTATTTAACTGACGGAGATAGGATTGTAATCCAGAGTTCCAGACACATTTACGACTTACTTATTTACGTATTTTATTCATAGGCAAGATACTAAAGTTGAGTTACATTACTCCCCTCAGCAACAAGTGGCAAAGTAGAAAAGCTTCCATTGTTACAAAAGACACAGAATACGATAATGCAAATCCTGAGGAGAATAACGGGACATTCAAAATAATATCACAAATCAGGGAGACAGGTGACTAAGGGTACCTTTTGTTTGAGGATTACGATGTCATCTCCTTCTGTGTGCTTCAGCTGAGGAATTGTAATTATTCCTCTCTTTAATTGTTCCAGTTCTTCCTTTAGGGTACGAATCTCGTGCTGATACTTCTTGATAAGTGATTTTTCATCGATTATCTGCAGGTTTACAAGTTTAAAGTTTTACAGAAATGTAGACAAAGGCAATATGATAGACACGGATAACCTAAACAAACAAGTATACCTTGTTTTGTGCTGCTTGAATTTCAATATGTTTTGCACGGTGGGCAAATTTCAATGTGTTGTGTGTCTCTTCCGAATTACTTGAAGAGGGAGTAACAGTGCATATGAGCTGAAAATTACAAAACATACGTAAAAATTTATAACAATTACCAGACAATAGCAGTAATCATATGCATCCTGTAGTAGCTATACAGAGCACATCATAAATCAAATACTGATAGATTGTAAAAATTTCAGATATATAGAAACTTACTGATACTCTGCCATGACCACTTAATGAAGATTGAAGAAGCCTAGTTAACTTTGAGTCTCTGTACGGTACATGTGAAGCCTTTCCATCTCCTAATTTTGAAATTACCTGTAAACAACATCGTATTAAAATTCTGCAAACACAAATACCCATACCTGCACACATACACACAAGCTCATTTGAATGGGAAGGAAAACAATATGTTTAATGCAAACACACGGCCTGCTAAATCACTCGTAAAACATTTAAAGGAAAAGGAACCCTATCATCCCCTTAAACATTTTTAACAAGTCAAAATCATGGAATACATAATAATTGCTAACACCTTGAGTACTTCAATTAAGTGTACTTCGGAATCACACAAATTTTCTATAGAAGTGTAGAACAATGGGGCATTCCAGTATTTTCAACAGAGATCTTTGTGCATTTACGTATGCAACCTGAACTTTAAAACTTGGTAATTGTTTTTGTAAATTACTAGAATATTAAAAAAAAAAAAAAAAAAAAAAAGACCATGGAGTTTTGGAGATCTTATTTAGAATAAGAATAATAAGAGTAAAAAGTTTCGGTATTTGTACTTAATGTTTAATCAATTAGTAGCTTAAACTTCCTCTTTATGAGTTTGCCATATACATAGAGTAAACTGTTACACTGATAAAATAACAGCAATAGAAGAGGCCTCACAGTTCCAAGAGTCA
Source organism: Heracleum sosnowskyi (assembly GCA_030848705.1). Lineage (NCBI taxonomy): Eukaryota > Viridiplantae > Streptophyta > Magnoliopsida > Apiales > Apiaceae > Heracleum > Heracleum sosnowskyi. The sequence goes on from CM061243.1 coordinate 125,584,594, forward strand.
GAAGGCTTTTATTAATATATGATCCTTCTTTTCGACGAATACCGGTTGTTTCGGCCTTAGAACTCTCTGAACCTGCCAGATCAATAAGATTCTGCAAGGATAGAACGTTACAAGCAAAACAAATTGAGCAATTAAAAGAATAATAATTATGATCACAGATGAATATGTTGAAACTTCAATTAAAGCTAAAGCATACAAAAAGTTGATCAAAGGAAACAACCGATATTAATAAAATCTCTAATCTACAAAATATACCAGCTGTGACAAATTGACAGCTTCGCTTTCACGGTGTTCACCACATGGACTACTCTCTATTGTCTGTAACGAAGGTAAAATAAAAAAGTAAAATTAGAACATCAATACTAAAACAAAAGGTTGAGGCAAGAACTTAATGAAGACAAATGTTAGTAGCTATATCAGGGAAGCAGCCGCCAAGAAAATGACTAACAAGAGTAGCAGCAAACTAACACTCGAGGTCAAGGGTATAGTAATAGCTTGGTTTCAGTGTCATTCAGCAAGCATATAATTCTACAGTTGCACCATATGCAGGATTCCTGCACATGACATTTCTAAGTTTCCTTTATTTAATTTATTACAACCTTTCTTTTCATTTGAGTAACTTTCAAGTTGTTGCAATGAAACTCACCAAAAAGATGCTGAAGATACTCCAGGGGATTGTTCCAACTAGATCTTTCTTTAATCATAATTTATTTTTCATATCATCACAAAATCATAGTCATATTGTTAGCAACTATTGTGAACTTAGCTTCACTCAAATTACAGGTTATTACTTGACCATTTCATACATGTATATATAGCTTCTACATCTAACACTGGTACAATGTTCACCCGAAACTCAAGCTACCCCAACACTGTGCACACCAAAAATCAGATCTATTTGGTTTAGAGAAATGGGAGCAAGTATAAAGAATGACATTTATGGTGGAAAGTCAAGTGTGGGTAGAGTAAATTACACACGCTGCATTTAAGAGTTTAATAGATGCATAGCAGCATAGGTAATATAAACAGAGAGAAACTGATGTTGGTTAGTATCAATATTGGACCTCCAAAAGCTTTTCCAAATATAGAGGGAAAAGTATCTTCTATGAAAACATCTTGGCTCTTAGTTCATTAAGTACTTCTTACATGATCCACAGAAATACAGGACAATAAAAGTACAAGGTCATCTAAGTCTTGGGGTCAACAAGATTATCCTAAGACCCACAACAATGAGATCTCATATCAGCCTGGAGGCCAGAGAACATTGCACTTCTATTTTACGCAAGAACTGGTCACCGAGAAGAAACTGATATTACTAGCAGGCTGGTTTACTGTGCATAGACTTCCAACCTCTGTTACCCCGACTATTCATTTTGCCTCGAGTACCTGTGTCGGACACTAGACACTCGGACATGCCCAGAGGAGGATTTATTTAAACAGTGGAACACTCGGACACTTATTTTAGGTCAAAAACATGTAAAATTCAAAATATTACCCAGTCCGACTCTTGTACACGTATCTATGTTGGACACTTTCAGCCGAGTCCGGGTGACAAAGCTTCCAACCAGAGACTAATACATATGGCATAGCAGTAAAACCAACTGACAATAATTAACATAGAAGATATAATAATCAAATTAATGGGTACCAGATAGTAAATAACTATAATTCTTAATAAAGGTTGTGTCCTGTAAATAAGCAGTCACAGTACACCTATTACACAAAGTTTGAGTTAGTAATTACATCTAAAAGTGAAAAAAAAAATTGCCTGATGATTACGCGGCAATTCGAACATCGTGATTAACTTCACGAAAACTAAAAAGAAGTCCAACAATATAGTGATATATAACTGTTTTCATTGTATATCATTATTACCAGTGTGAATATTGTATGACTCCTGCTGCTGAGTAAATTAAAATTTGTGGAACCAACATGTCTGTGCTCTGCTACCATAAAGAGAGAAAGTATTAAGCACAAAAATGATACAGGCATTTGAATGACGGAATCAAGAAGTTTACAAGTGCAAAATCTAAAGTAGAAACCTACTAATGGTGCATAAGTGCATGTGAGTTGCCATGTAAGAGCAGAAAGTATAGCACACAGGGATTAGCCTTTTTTATAACAGGAACTTCTTTATTAAATTTTACTTTGGCTTATATTATGACTTATGAGCCTCCAACAAAAAGTATAATGAACAGAGGATATTATTGTCAAACTGCAAATATACTACAAATGATGCAACTGAGAACAATATGTATATTACAAATTATGCTGAATTACCTACAAATATAAACTCTGCCCAATATCTGAGCAGGCAATCAACTGAGCCTTATTATAGTCTAGGTGAACTAGTGAAACAATATGGAGTTATTGATCAAAGGTGAATTAATGTACAACGCATCAGGTATATAATACAAACTGTAGTTTCCCTGCAACAGTTGAAAATTTTGACACATTCAACCAGAGGACTCCACAGAGTGGTGCCTTTTTTTAGAACTCTCAAAGACCCAAACAAAGGACAAGAACAGAGTAAAAGAGAGGAACTCCAATGGCCACGATGCTACTTAAATGAAACACAGGATGGTGTATACAGTAATACAAGAGTTCTCTTTAGCACAGCACTTCACTTGGAATGAAAAAAAGGCAATCTTAACAAGATATAACAAGATTACCTTCTCCTGCAGCAATAAGAGAAAGGGCATGAGATGGAGATAATACAACTTCCTCCTTTACTCCTTCAACAAACGTTCCCTGCAACATGAAGGTGTTGTATTAGTTTAACTGTATTCATGGACACTGGATTTTTCATTATATCAGTTAATTGTTTAAAAATTAACTAAAGATCGTGGATAAGTTTCTAACATTTCGGACTATATTAATATGCTTTTAGTCACTTTTTAGCTTCTAAAAATAAATTCTAGAGGAACACACGACCCACGACTTAGCATTAGTGAGCTACCCTGATAGTATTTCGACAAGCTTCCAGATTAAGATAATTTAAAATAATCTTGTACGCGAACCTTGCTACAATTAAAAATCTTAGCACTTTCAGATAATTTAAGAAAATCTTCTACGCGATCCTTGCTACTATAAGAAATCTCAGCACTTTAGTTTTTAAACGTATACTGTATACATAATGAAAAGAGACTCTGGGGGAGGGGGGAAGCAATGCATTATAACTGTAGATAGTGATTAGTCCACAAAAATTTCCAGGATCATGATCCAGCAAAATATGTAAATAGAGATTAGTGTTAAGCTATCAGCGCTCATAAAACCTAAAAGTCTTAGGAGGAGGCCTTAATCAGATCATGTACTATATTCAACACTCCATCTCACTGGTACAATTGCAGAAACAGAACAGACAGCAAAAAACGGATAAACAGGCAAATAAATACAAACAATGGGGGGGAGGCTCAAGAGGACTTAATTGGATCATATTCATATATATATATATATTCAACAAATAGCAAGCCATGCACCACCGAAGACTCTCGAATTGTTGGGTAAATTAAGGAGCATAAGGATTATCGCTACATAACCTAATCTTCAATTCAGTCCACACACTCTACCAGAAGGACCAGAGTTACTGATGGCAGCCATCACAAAAATGTAGGAAGTCAGTATATGTGTATGTATATATTAAAAAAAAATAGATATGTATGGCGTACCTGTGCATCTTCTCTAATTCTTAGATTCTGTCCAACAGGATTCAGCAAGTCATTAACAACCTGAAATGAACAAAGAGCATGGGATATTAATTATACAAAAGAGCGACCTAGTTAATCATGAACAGGAGCACTAGAGTTCTGAAAAGTTGATGGTTGTGCCTTTTAATGCAACACTATTTGACTAAGAGAAGATATGTACAAACAGAAGGACCAATGTCCCCAACGATACGCAAAAAGATAAATATATTATGGAACAGTATACACAGAGACCAGGGCTTAATAACTTACATTTGGAAATTACCATGCCATAATAAAGAATTTCTTAGTTTATCAGTACGGTCAAAGGATCTTATAAAAAAGTTAAAAAAAAAACCAGAAACCAAAACTAAATTGATAATGTGAATTTGCAGAGAATTGATATATCATTATGTCATATGAGCAGCCTATTAATAGGCAGATTACAACACAGGATTACAACACACACATAGCTGTACAACTCCTTAAATCAGGGATCCTTAAACCAGGGATACAGTACTAAAGTCCTAAGAATCAGAAATATATATAAGTCAAGGATATTGACATTTCTCACCTATAGTTGACATTTATCTCTTCTAGTTCACACCTAATATGCACACCATAATTCTACACTCCCCATAAGTCAAGGATATTGACATTTCTCACCTATAGTTGACATTTATCTCTTCTAGTTCACACCTAATATGCACACCATAATTCTACACTCCCCATAAGTCAAGGATATTGACATTTCTCACCTATAGTTGACATTTATCTCTTCTAGTTCACACCTAATATGCACACCATAATTCTACACTCCCCCTCAAGCTGGGTTATGTATATCAAACATTCCCAGCTTGCATATTAACTCATCAAAAACAGTCCTCGGAAGGGCTTTGGTAAGAACATCAGCTGTTTGAAGTCTTGATGGAGTATAGATAGTTTGGATAGTTGAATTTTCGATCTTCTCCGTGATGAAGTGTCTATCTAGCTCGATGTGTTTTGTTCTATCATGATGAACGGGATTTTTAGCAATACTAATGGCAGCTTGATTGTCACAGAGCATTTCTATAGGCTTTATTGCACAAAGTCTTAGTTCATCGAGCAATCGTTTCAGCCAAATTCCTTCACAAATGCCTAGAGCAAGAGCTCTAAGTTCTGCTTCAGCTGAACTTCTGGAGACTACTGATTGTTTTTTACTTCTCCATGTTACTAGATTACCCCAAACATAGGAACAATATCCTGAAGTACTTCTTCTATCTGTTACATCTCCTGCCCAATCTGCATCAGTGTAAACTTTGATCCCTCGATTATCATTTTTCTTGAATAAAAGACCTTTCCCGAGATTCAATTTGAGGTATCTTAAAATTCTAGTAACAGCTTCCATGTGTTCGTCAGTAGAATTGTTCATGTATTGACTAACAACACTTACCGCAAAACCAATATCAGGTCTGGTATGAGATAGGTAGATGAGGTGTCCTACTAACCTTTGATATCTCCCTTTGTCAACTGGTTTCTTGTGTGATCCTGAACTGAGCTTTTTATTGGAGTCCATGGGAGTTGAGGCTGGTTTGCATCCTAGCGTTCCTGTTTCCTTTAGTAAGTCCAGAACGTACTTGCGTTGTGAAACAAAGATGCCATGTTTTGGTCGTGCAATTTCCATGCCCAGAAAATATTTAAGATTTCCGAGGTCTTTTATCTCAAATTCTTTAGAAAGAAAATTTCTCAAACTTTCTAATTCTTCTTTGTAGTCACCCGTCAATATTATGTCATCCACGTAAACGATTAGGATAGCTCTTCTTTTGTCTGTTGAGAATTTTACAAACAAAGTGTGGTCTGTTTGGCATTGAGTGTATCCATTCTGAATGATTGACTTCATAAATTTTCCAAACCATGTCCGTGGAGATTGTTTAAGACCGTACAAAGATTTATTTAGTTTGCAAACTTTACCTCGGTTTGAAGAGTTCTCAAAGCCCGGTGGAATGTCCATATAAACATCCTCTTCAAGATCACCATTCAGGAAAGCATTTTTAACATCTAGTTGGTATAAGGGTCAGTCTTTGTTTGCAGCAATAGATAATAGCACTCTTATAGTATTAAGCTTAGCAACTGGCGCAAAAGTTTCTTGATAATCAATTCCGTAGGATTGAGTGAAACCTTTAGCAACAAGGCGAGCTTTATAGCGTGCAGGCAGTGGCAACTTCGTATGTGCTGCAGCATAGGCAAAACAATGTATTAACCAGAAGGATCAACCAACACAAAATTGTATAATATTTATGCTACTATTGGCTTTAATCAGAATATTGTTTTCAAAACAAGTAACACATACTGTACTTAGTTGTTACTTTTATCAAATTACAAAACACCATAAGATACTATATAAGCCTTTACAATAGGAGTATTTAAGAAAACAAATTTTGCATCATGCTAAGAAGATGTGATCTTGGCACGATTCCGCCCACAATCTACATATCAGGGATATGAACATGTGGATGACTCTAAGAGGATATGTTAAAAGTATTTAAGAATACTTTTGCAAAGGCACCTGTGCACACTTTTTTAGAAAAAATATCTGAAATTGCAGATAAACTTGCAACACGTAACGGATGCCTAACACTTATTTTAAGTAGCGTAGCAAGTCTTATAATAGTAAGCTCAATGTGGTAACATCTGCTTTCAGATAGCCACGTATCTGAAAGCTAAAGGTGGGAGCCCAGCACAATTTGCTAACTGGTGCACGGCCTGATTCAGATGATCCCGGAGGATCATACAAGCTGTGACAAAGGTACCTATTTAAAAAGGCCATATAGCGTACTTGCAATTTAATGCTTCACCAGAGCTGGAATAGCCGAGATTACTTAATATAACAATTGAATCTTGATCCAGCCTCTCACGTATGTGTGCCACGTCAACTTTCTTAACTTCACCTGTTGCTCCATAATCAATTCCTTCAACAACTCCCTTTCTCTGTAGAATTAAATTAAGAATAATAAGAACACCGACTTGCAGTCAAATTCATCTTTCAAGGAAAGTTGGGTATAATCACAAAAATATTTTTTATAGATTAACCTACGAAAACAACCATAAAATAGGTAAAAATAAAAAACTAATTGAAATTAGGAGAGACTCGTATTTAACATTAATGTCACTCACCTTGGTCACAAGAAAATTGCCGCTTACAACACTGACATCATCATGCCAGCGTCTATTCTCACCATGTCGACGAATACTGCACAAGGAGGGCCCAGCAGACAGCTTTGCCTCTAGCCGAATACGAATTCTCCCGGCTGCATCCATCGCAGACTCAAGAGATTTGGGGTCAGTAATCCTGTATCGTCCAACGTGCTTAGGTTCACTTCCTGCAAACAACATAAAGTTTATTTCATATCCTTTCCAAGAGTAATCCAACCCAATACATACTACATGCATTTTCCCCATATTTGAACTATAATACTCACCTCTCTCATGTAACAGCTTGTCAATCTGAACATGAGTCCCCGGCACAAGAACAAACTTAATCCCTAGTCCATGAATTAACGATATATCCTACATAAACACACATATAATAGTCAAGTCACGTCTCACCGACCATCAAACTCTTGATTTTTTTTCCATCTCTACTTTATTTTCCATTTTAGTTAATATATAACTAAAGAAGATACATAACTAAAGGGTACAAGGTAGCCGCTTTGAAATTTCTAAAACATTAAGCTTATTTACATAAGTGAAAGGATTACCATTTCAGGTCAATATCAAAGCCCAAATCACACTAACCCATTAAAGAAATAATACATATGCTTATATAAAGGGTGAAAATTACCAAAGCAAGTGTTCTGGTTCTTGAATACGGTCCTGGTGGAGGCGCCATTGGTGTTGAGGGAGAGAGAAGAATGCCTAAACTGAATTGAAGATAGAGAGGCGCCATTGGTGTAGAGAGAGAGAGAAGAATGCCTAAACTGAATTGAAGATAGAGATTAGGGCTCACAGCTTGTTTAATTTGAAGATGATTTTGTAATTTGTAATATATACACTAAGTTTATAACTAAAGGCGTATGGATGAGGTTATGGGAAGACGAAGACCGATTGAGAATTAGGGATTGCAGCTTGGCTCCAAGAGACAAAATTGGGATCGATAGTTCAAGTGAGTATTTGGAAAAGAAAGAGCAGTTAGTTTGAGGAAATAAAAGTATTAAAAATTTTGTCTAAGTTTATAAGTTTAAAATTTTGGGATTAAAATTTTGGGATTGGGGGAAAAATTGCAGCCTTGTAAATTTTCAACTTGATTATAATTTTTTTAATTTTAATTTATTTTCTAAAATTAATATATTTAATCTAATTTTTAATACTTTTATTTCCTCAAACTAACTGCTCTTTCTTTTCCAAATACTCACTTGAACTATCGATCCCAATTTTGTCTCTTGGAGCCAAGCTGCAATCCCTAATTCTCAATCGGTCTTCGTCTTCCCATAACCTCATCCATACGCCTTTAGTTATAAACTTAGTGTATATATTACAAATTACAAAATCCATCTTCAAATTAAACAAGCTGTGAGCCCTAATCTCTATCTTCAATTCAGTTTAGGCATTCTTCTCTCTCTCTCAACACCAATGGCGCCTCTCTATCTTCAATTCAGTTTATGCATTTTTCTCTCTCTCTCTCTACACCAATGGCGCCTCTCTATCTTCAATTCAGTTTAGGCATTCTTCTCTCTCTCTCAACACCAATGGCGCCTCCACCAGGACCTTATTCAAGAACCAGAACACTTGCTTTGGTAATTTTCACCCTTTATATAAGCATATATGTATTATTTCTTTAATGGGTTAGTGTGATTTGGGCTTTGATATTGACCTGAAATGGTAATCCTTTCACTTATGTAAATAAGCTTAATGTTATAGAAATTTCAAAGCGGCTACCTTGTACCCTTTAGTTATGTATCTTCTTTAGTTATATATTAACTAAAATGGAAAATAAAGTAGAGATGGAAAAAAAATCAAGAGTTTGATGGTCGGTGAGACGTGACTTGACTATTATATGTGTGTTTATGTAGGATATATCGTTACTTCATGGACTAGGGATTAAGTTTGTTCTTGTGTCGGGGACTCATGTTCAGATTGACAAGCTGTTACATGAGAGAGGTGAGTATTATAGTTCAAATATGGGGAAAATGCATGTAGTATGTATTGGGTTAGATTACTCTTGGAAAGGATATGAAATAAACTTTATGTTGTTTGCAGGAAGTGAACCTAAGCACGTTGGACAATACAGGATTACTGACCCCAAATCTCTTGAGTCTGCGATGGATGCAGCCGGGAGAATTCGTATTCGTATTCGGCTAGAGGCAAAGCTGTCTGCTGGGCCCTCCTTGTGCAGTATTCGTCGACATGGTGAGAATAGACGCTGGCATGATGATGTCAGTGTTGTAAGCGGCAATTTTCTTGTGACCAAGGTGAGTGACATTAATGTTAAATACGAGTCTCTCCTAATTTCAATTAGTTTTTTATTTTTACCTATTTTATGGTTGTTTTCGTAGGTTAATCTATAAAAAATATTTTTGTGATTATACCCAACTTTCCTTGAAAGATGAATTTCACTACAAGTCGGTGTTCTTATTATTCTTAATTTTATTCTACAGAGAAAGGGAGTTGTTGAAGGAATTGATTATGGAGCAACAGGTGAAGTTAAGAAAGTTGACGTGGCACACATACGTGAGAGGCTGGATCAAGATTCAATTGTTATATTAAGTAATCTCGGCTATTCCAGCTCTGGTGAAGCATTAAATTGCAAGTACGCTATATGGCCTTTTTAAATAGGTACCTTTGTCACAGCTTGTATGATCCTCCGGGATCATCTGAATCAGGCCGTGCATCAGTTAGCAAATTGTGCTGGGCTCCCACCTTTAGCTTTCAGATACGTGGAGCAGATGTTACCACACTGAGCTTACTATTATAAGACTTGCTACGCTACTTACAATAAGTGTTAGGCATCCGTTACGTGTTGCAAGTTTATCTGCAATTTCATATATTTTTTCTAAAAAAGTGTGCACAAGTGCCTTTGCAAAAGTATTCTTAAATACTTTTAACATATCCTCTTAGAGTCATCCACATGTTCATATCCCTGATATGTAGATTGTGGGCGGAATCGTGCCAAGATGACATCTTATTAGCATGATGCAAAATCTGTTGTCTTAAATACTCCTATTGTAAAGGCTTATATAGTATCTTATGGTGTTTTGTAATTTGATAAAAGTAACAACTAAGTACAGTATGTGTTACTTGTTTTGAAAACAATATTCTGATTAAAGCCAATAGTAGCATAAATATTATACAATTTTGTGTGGGTTGATCTTTCTGGTTAATACATTGTTTTGCCTATGCTGCAGCACATACGAAGTTGCCACTGCCTGCACGACTCAATGCTCCCATCCGCTTTATGTTTAACAGTAAAGACTCATTTACAACCTACAGATTTCTTTCCAGGTGGAAGACGTACCATTTTTCACCAAAGCGACAATCTCATCTTTCACTGCCTTTTTCCATTGGGGATCCATCAATGCCTCTTGAATTGTTTTAGGAATCTGTATATTATCAATACTGGAGACAAATGCCTGATAAGATGGTGACAACTTCTTGTATGACAGAAAATTTTCAATAGGATGTTCGGTGCATGTACATGCACGAACTCCCTTTCTCAAAGCAATCGGCAAATCTAAATCATTATGAAGAATATCATCACTGTTAGAATTAATCAAACCTGAATGAGTTTCTAGAGAGTGAAGATGTGGATCCGGTTCTGATTGATGGTGGTCCTCCAAATGTGTTTTGTGCTCTATACCTTTACCAGATTTATTTCTTCTTTTGTAGACAAGAGTTTCCTTGTCTTCTGGTTCTCGATTAGGAGCATGAGTCGAAGATAAAGAAGGGATTGGAGGATTTTCAATAATTTGGGAAGATGAAACTTGATTATCAATGACTTGAGTGGTGGAAGGGTTGTCCCAAAGATGAGATTCACTTGCATTCTCCCCTGAATCTCAGAATTGTAATAAGCAAGATTTTCATAAAAAGTGACATCCATGGAGTTATATATTTTCCTAGTAACAGGAGAATAACATTTATAACCCTTTTGATGAGAAGAATAACCTAAAAATATACATTTGATAGATTTAGGGTCTAGCTTACTACGATTTTGAGAATGGTCATGCACAAAAGCCGTGCAACCAAAGATCTTCGGATCAAGAAGATTAATGAACCTTGTTTCTGGGAATGATTGCAAAACTTTATCACATGGAGTTTGAAAGTTGAGTACCCTAGAAGGTAGTCGATTGATAAGATAAGTAGCTGTAAGAACAGAGTCCCCCCAAAAATATTTTGGAACTTTGGTAGAAAACATAAGTGAACGAGCAACTTCTAAAAGATGTCTATTTTTTCTTTCAGCAATCCCATTTTGTTGAGGAGTATCAACACACGAGCTCAATGACAAAAATACAAGAATTAACAAGAATATTAGACTAGAAAAGGTGTGGGGAAAAAGTGTGTTTTCCATTGCTGGACTCTCCTCATTATATATCAATATTACAAACTGAAATCTCTCCTAAAATATAGCTAATGTACAGATTTTCGGCCTTTACAACAGCTGTTATACCCTAACTATGGAATGTGAATATTTACCTACATGGATATGTTAATACAGCTAATATATTTACATCTAATTAGGAACAGCTAATAGTAACAGCTACTTTGACACCCTCCCTCAAATTGATGCTGCTGGTAAATCTACAAGCATCAATTTGCCAACAAGAAAATTGTGGCGCTGACGTGACATCGATTTAGTGAAAATATCAGCAATTTGTAGGGTGGTGGAGATATGTGGGAGAGTAATGACCAGGTGGTCATAGGCTTCACGAATTGAATGACAGTCAACCTCGATGTGTTTTGTGCGTTCGTGGTAAACTGGGTTAGCCGCAATCTGAATGGCGCTGGTGTTATCAGCATGTAATGGAGTAGGTTGAGCTTGAGAGTACCCAAGTTCTGCGAGGAGCCCACGTAGCCAGATAATCTCAGAACAAGCAGCGGACATAGCACGATATTCTGCTTCCGTGGATGACTTAGACACACGGTTCTGCTTTTTGCATTTCCATGATATAAGGGCGTCTCCAAGAAACATACACCAACCAGTAATAGATTTTCTAGTGTCTGGGCATCCAGCCCAATCTGAATCACTGTACGCTTGAAGCTTTAGTGAAGAACCAGCAGGGAAGAACATGCCACGATTAGGAGTTCCAAGGATATATCTGATTATGCGTTTGACTGCTGATAAGTGGAAATGCCGAGGACATTGCATGAACTTACTTACAATATGTACAGCATAAGAGATATCCGGTCGAGTGATGGTGAGATATATAAGGCTGCCAACCAACTTCCGATATAACGTAGGATCAGAGAGTAGCTCTCCTTCATCTCTATGATATTTCACATTAATTTCCATAGGGGTTTCAACAGGATTAGTGCCCCTTAGTCTAGCTAAATCAACCAAATCTTGAATATACTTGTGTTGATTCAAGAAGATTCCTTGTGGTCGATAATGTACCTCTAATCCCAAGAAGTAATGGAGCTGGCCAAGGTCTTTCATTTGGAAAGTGGAACGTAACATATTCTTAAGATGAGCAATGGCTTGTATATCAGAACCAGTGACAAGGATATCATCCACGTAGACTAGAAGCACAACTATACCCTTACTTGTCTTTTGCAGAAAAAGAGAGGAGTCATATTTACTTTGTGTATATGAAAAACCAAGTAGAGTGGATTTGAATTTTTCAAACCAAATTCTAGGTGCCTGCTTCAAACCATATAAAGAACGCTTGAGTTTGCAAATATGACCAGGTGAAATAGGCATACCATTGGGAAGTGTTATGTAAACTTCTTCCTTGAGGTCACCGTGTAAGAAAGCGTTCTTTACGTCCATTTGAGACAAGTTCCAGGACTGTGACGCAGCAAGAGCTAGTATGGTTCGCATAGTAGTCATTTTAGCGACTGGTGCAAACGTCTCTTCGTAATTGATGCCATATTCTTGTTTGTTTCCAAGAACTACCAGTCGAGCCTTATACCGCTCAACGGAACCATCTGGATTAAGTTTTACAGAGAACACAAACTTGCTGCCCAAAGGTTTCACAGATGAGGGACGAGCTACAACATCCCATGTTTGGTTTTCTTCAAGTGCAAGGAGCTCTGTTTCAATAGCCTCGCGCCAACACTCATGTTTCATTGCCTGCTTATATGATGAAGGAATAGAAACAGTAGATACAGTGGTTGTCAATGATACAGATTAGAAAAACCATACCTATTCGGAGGCTGGCTCACCCGAGTGCTATGTCTACGGGTAGCAGGTGCAGTTTCTTGAACTGGATCAGCAGCAAGGGAATTAGTTCGAGGGGGTTCAGTAGCTTGAACATGATGAATAGCTTCAGTTTCTGATGTTGTATTCTGGTTTGGCACTGATTTATTGCGTCTTTGATACACCAAAAATGGTTTGGGTGGTGGAGGTTCAGATTCTGACACCGGAGTGGATAAAGTATCTGTATAAGAGTCGGTGGATAAAGGTACAACTGAACATGTAGGGGAAGGATGATCATTGTAGGTAGAGAAAAAAGGCTGGTTCTCTAAGAAAATTACATTTCTTGAAACCCGAATACGTCGTAAATTAGGATCATAACAGAGAAATCCTTTCTGGTGTAGAGTATATCCTAAGAAAGCACATCTTATTGATTGAGCTGTGAGTTTTGTGCGTTCATGTGGAGGAAGATGAACATAACATACGCATCCAAAAGTGCGAAGACCAGAATAATTTGGAGTACAACCAAATAATCTAGTGAAAGGTGAAACATGATTTAAGGATGACGAAGGTAATCTATTTATGAGATATAGTGCAGTGGAGAGTGCTTCACACCAGAACCTAGAGGGCACAAGTGATTCTAACAAAAGGGTACGCACAACATCAAGAAGATGACGGTTTTTTCTTTCAGCTATCCCATTCTGTTGGGGAGTTGAAGGACAAGACCTTTGAGAAATTATGCCATTGACTTGCAAAAATTCTTGAAACAACTGAGACATATATTCACCCCCATTATCTGAGCGAAGAATTTTAATATTAGCATCAAATTGAGTTTGAACATATGCATGAAAGATCTTGAAGGCTGAAAGAACTTCAGCTTTAGAACGAAGCAAATATATCCATGTAAAACGACTATAATCGTCAATAAATGTGACAAAGTACTTGTACTTAGCATGAGAGACAACCGGTGACATACCCCAAACATCAGTATGTATTAAATCAAAAGGCTGAGTTACATTAGATGTATGAATGGGAAATGGTAAAGTTTTGCTTTTCCCAAGTTTACAAGAATTGCAATCGAATTGGATAGAGTTGAGAGAAGATAATTTCTTATTCCCAAGTACACCAGATTTTAACAAACCACGAAGAACGTCATTATTGGGGTGTCCTAGACGCTTATGCCATGCGTGGTAATCAATACGGGCAGAATTACAAGAAACAATGGGAAACAAACGACATGGATAAGGAATTTGAATAGGAAAGAGACGTTCAACTTTAGGCCCCCTCGTGATCACCTTCCCTGACTGTTGATCCTGTACAATACAACCAGATTTTGAAAATGTTACTTTGCAATTATTTTCAACCAATTGACCGACAGAAATAAGGTTAGTGGTAAGGGCAGGAGAGACAAAGACATCGGTTAAAGAGGAAGAAATGTCACCAGTTGCTGTAATAGGTAAATGACTTCCATCTGCAGTACCGATTTCAAGATTTCCACAATATTTGTTTATATTTGTAAGAGAATTAGCATTATTTGTCATATGATTAGAAGCTGCAGAATCAAAGTACCAAACAGGTGAAGTAGGTGATGTGAGAGAGGATTTACCAGAAAGTCCTAAAGTAGAAAATGCTGAAATGATCATTTGCTGAATCATTTCAGGGGTTACAGGTTCAGCAGGAGCAGAAGCAACGACATTTCGTGTAGCATGTTCGGTATTCATCAACCCGCTGGTACTTGAGGATCCAACCAGGGCTGTGTAGGCTGTCTCAGATTTCTTTGGTGGACGAATAGGGCATTCCTTGATTATATGTCCTTCTTTCTTACAATAATTGCAAAACTTTTTGGAACAATTTGAAGCATAATGCCCAAAACCTTTACAAGGGTAACATTGAACATTACGCATATCCCTGCCTCTTGGTTTACCTTGTGTTGCATACGCCATCTGAAGTAACTCGGATTTCTGTTCCTTCAAGGTGTCTTGAGTGAGAAGACGTTGTTCCTCCCGAAGCAACTCATTGAGACATGTATCCAAAGAAGGAAGAGGATCTCAATTCATAAGATTTGACCTAGTAGCTTCAAACTCAGATCTCAATTTCATAAGAAACTGATCTCTTTTAGTAGTTTCATGGACATCTTGAACTGACTTAAGTCCTTCAGCAGGTACAGTAGCATAAACAATATCAGTGTATTCGACCCATAAGTTCATGAAGGAAGAATAAAAATCAGAGATTGAAAGGCTATCTTGTTGAAGTTTGCCCATGTCATGTTCTAATTGAAAGCGACGAGCAGTATTCTGCTGACTATATATCTTTTTCAGATAAGCCCACATCTGAGCTGAAGTCTTGAAAGGCCGTAGATTCAGTATAATATTGGGCTCGACGGATCCTAGCAGCCAACCCATGATTTGCGCATCTTTAGTCTCCCACAGAGCATATCCATTCTTGTCTTTCTCTTTGTCAGGAGCAAGAGTGGTACCACTAACATAACCCCATAAATCCTTTCCTTTTATGAAGATCTGGAAGTGAAAGGACCATGCTGAATAGTTTTTGCCATTAAGGCGAACCAAGAAAGTGTCATACTTGTCTAAAGACATGACGATCTAGAGTAACGAGGGACAAGGAAGTTGTTTACTAAGAGATAAGAACAATGAACCATAACAGATCAGAAACAAGAGGCAGATCAGAACTGTAGCTCTGATACCATGACAAAAATACAAGAATTAACAAGAATATTAATCTAGAAAAGGTGTGGGGAAAAAGTGTGTTTTCCATTGCTGGACTCTCCTCATTATATATCAATATTACAAACTGAAATCTCTCCTAAAATATAGCTAATGTACAGATTTTCGGCCTTTACAACAGCTGTTATACCCTAACTATGGAATGTGAATATTTACCTACATGGATATGTTAATACAGCTAATATATTTACATCTAATTAGGAACAGCTAATAGTAACAGCTACTTTGACACTCAAGTGAATGATACCTTCTTGTGTGTGAGGTAAGAAGCAAGAATAAAATTGAAATAATCTTTGGCATTGTCGGTCTTGAGGATCTGAATTTTTGTGTGAAATTGAATTTGAATCATAGAATGAAATTTTTTAAATATTTCACTTACTTCAGATTTACTTTTCATAAGAAACACCCATGTCAGTCTTGTATGATCATCAATAAAAGATACAAAGATACAAACCATCTTTGTCCGATTATAGTGTTTACACGTGAAGGTCCCCACACATCACTATGAATAAATGTAAATGGTTTGGAGGATTTATATGGTAATCTAGAATAGTGATTTTGTGTGTGTTTCGCAAACTGACAAATTTCACGGGAAAAAGTGTTTGGATTTTTATTGATGAACAAAGAAGGAAACATTTTTGACAAATACAGAAAATTTGGATGCCCAAGACGATAGTGCCATAGCATAATATCACTATCTTTATTCGAAACAGGCTGAGTATTTAAAGAAAACAAACTGAATTTCTGAGACTTGACTGCAGATGGGATATCAGCTTGTAGGATATAGAGTCCAGAACACATTTTAGCACTGCCAATCATCTTCCCCGAATCCAAATCCTGAAACACACAAAGATTTGGATAAAACTTAGTCTCACAATTAAGATCACGAGTAAATTTACTGATAGATAGTAAATTACAATTCAATTTAGGCACATAAAGAACAGATTCGAGAGTTAGGTTCTTATTTAGTTTTACTAGAACCCAAACCCTCGACCTTTGAGGATGTGCCGTCTGCTATTTTCACTGAATGATGCTCGGGACCAGTTTCATACTAAAATTCAGAAAAAATATTTGCATTTCCTGTCATATGATCCGAGGCTCCCGAATCAAGAATCCATGCGTTAGGTCTTTTATTGACAATAAGAGCTACTGGATGATTACCGTTCATAGCAGTATTCGCATGTGAGGTTATGTGTGACTGACTTAGGAGTTTCTGAAGTGCCTCTAGTTGTTCTTTATTGAATGGTGATGAGTCTGATCCATCCATTCTTCCTACAGCGGTGATATTTGAAGTGGCAGCAACGTTGCCATGACTCTCCTTGTCTTTCCATGACTTTGACTTCAAATCACCAGGCTTTTCATGAAGTTTCCAGCATGTTTCTTTGAAATGTCTTTGAAATGTCCAGGCTTACGACAATGATCACACCATGGACGTCCCTTTTGTTGTCGATGCTCTTGATTTGCACCTTGAAATTGACCTCGGGCAGCTAGGGCAGAGGACTCTTGATGAGATGAAAGAGTGGAGGAACCCATCATGACTTTCTTTCTACTTTCTTCTTGTCGAACCTCCGAGAATGCTTCTTTGACTTTAGGTAGAGGCTTGGTACTCATGATTTTGCTCGTAACAGATCCTTAACAGATCCTTATTGAGGCCATGAAGAAACTTGAAAGTTCTCTTTTTCTCCATAATACTTCGGTATAGAGTGGTGTCTTCTGCACACTTCCAAGAATAGGTTTCGAACAAATCTAATTGTTGCTAGTAACGAGTAAGAGTGTTGAAATAATGTGACTGATGTGTCTTCTTGACGGAGATCATAAAGAGCAGCTTCAATTTCAAATAATTCTGATGTGTTTTTCAAAACTTGAATATGAATCCTTAACAGCATCCCAAAGTTCCTTGGCTGTTGAATATAGGAGAAAATTTTCTCCAATATCATTATTCATCGAACCAATCAGCCATGATTTTATCATGTGATTATCCGCTTTCCATGTTTTATAAGTTGGATCAGTTGATTTTGGAGTGCCAATTTCCCCAGTAAGGTATTCGTCTTTTCCTTTTCCACCAATGAACATCATCACAGACTGAGACCATTGGAGATAGTTATGGCCATTGAATTTGTGGCTAGTAACAACAGAAACAGCCTCAGCACTGTGAGAGGAAATACCAGTAGATGTAACTGGACTAGAGATGGTGGAGGTATGAGATGATGCATCTGAAGTTAGGCTTTGCTTCTCGGCAGCCATGATGAAAAGATGCGTGAGAAGAACAAGAAGAGATGTTAAGAAACAAATGAAGAAAAGAGCAGGATTATGCTCTGATACCATGTGAATTTGCAGAGAATTGATATATCATTATGTCATATGAACAGCCTATTAATAGGCAGATTACAACACACACATAGCTGTACAACTCCTTAAATCAGGGATACAGTACTAAAGTCCTAAGAATCAGAAATATATATAAGTCAAGGATATTGACATTTCTCACCTATAGTTGACATTTATCTCTTCTAGTTCACACCTAATATGCACACCATAATTCTACAGATAACTTGATCACTTTCCACCAAGGAGATCACTGTCATCTTATTGGTGCTCTTTTGACAAACTTTGCCCCATATACAACTTGCACCGTACACAAAATAAGAATGAAATCTACTGGTATTCTGAAGAGAACATGTATGGAAAGACAGAAAGTAAAACTTATAGCAGGGATCATGCACAACAAAATCATATAAACTCGATCAACCAGATTTTTACAAGATAAGTAATATTTGAGTAAATTACATTACAGAACTTAAAAAAAACACAATGATAGCAACACGTGATAGGAAGAAAAGGCAAGATTTGAAAAAGAAAGCTCCTGTTCAGTGCCAAAGTGTGTTTCATTTTAGGAAATATGGGACTGTCAGCAATACTAACACTGAAAAGTCAATGAATGCATTCACAGACATTATCAAGGATCACTTCCGTAAAATTGAAAAACTGACCAGAACCTAACCTCATTATAGATTTCCAGATATGAGACGCGAAGCAGATATTCACGACTTGGTGTCTGCAGCATAACGAACATTATAATTCATAATTGAATTAAAATATCCAATTAATCTGGAAAAAGTGGTTAAATCATATATAGCACCTCCTGGATAATACTGAAAGTGTCCTTGACCGCCAAAGGTATAATTCCTGGTGACCGCTGATCACCCTGTTTATAAGCATAATTAGCATAAACAAGCTAAAGAAATCTCAGCACATAAGAGTAGCCACTGTCCTAGTCAAATGTATTTGCACATTAAATTACAAATATGAACGTATTCAATGACCTACCATCTTGGACTCATGCTAATGATGATCAATGTAGCTTTAGGGTATGTGAATAGATGTGACCCAAGAAAGACGCTACAGACTAAAATTAATGAAATCTCAGACACTGAAATGCTACTTACATGCATAGTGTGTGTCTTCCCACTACTTGTCACACCATATGCAAAGATAGTGCCTGAAAACAAAATCGTAATTATCTCGGGACATTGATAATTAAATAAATCCTAGCATAGTAACATATCATATATTTGGTATCAGCCACATGGAAACTTAGGAATTTATACCTACATACATTATAGAAAGCTCTGAGCAAATTGATTAGGCAAATGACATTGAAATGTATTTTTCTAAAATTCTGTGCAATCTTTCACAAGATGGGGCCTACCACATAGATATGCAAAATGTTTAAATTTAGATAACTCATGCTCATGTACAAATAGTGCTACTACTATCCTGAAAAATAAGCTTTACATTGAATATCAAGAATAATGGATATGGTATTTGGGGTAAATAAGCATGTCTTGATGATCTTTACAGGTTCTGTAAGAGAAATAATATGAATAATATTCTGACAACAAATATATATAAATTAAAGAGATTGTCTAAACACGATTTCATTAAATGCATTGGCAAGTCAACGTTCATTCAAGTCAAGCTACACAAACTAAATAGTACTTCATAGTAAATTTTCTAACCACAAGCTACACAATCTCTAATTCACCTTATAAAATTTTACAGCATTGTGTTTTATCACCCTTCTAATGCAAATAGAACTCTATGATGTGTTGCTAGTGATAAAACAGATTCAGCGGTATATAAGATCCTGTCACTCATGTTTTACTAAATTAAGTGACCATAGCAGCTACTTGATGATCTTCACGTACATACTCCTTAAATACTGAGAAGGGCCCTCACAAGGTGCAGGTTTTCATTTCTTATATTTTGCTTTTCTGCTGGTTCACTCTCTGCCTCAGCCAGAGGAATGAGCAATTCTTACCAAAAAAATAATTACATCCTCATTTCTCTCTCTCAAACAAATATTTGTTTTGTGCTAGACAATTTCAGTGTACTTCAAGATCCTAGAAAGATCGAGAGAACACCTTACAGTTTGAAGAAAATATACATAGTTGCTAAATAATGTGATATTTGACAATTACCGTTAATGCCTTCCATAGCACCACTAATGACATGTTGAGCAGCAACATCATACACTTGACGAGTGGTAGTAGTTGGACCAAACACCTTGTCTGAAGCATTTGTAAATATTTAAACATGAATCATAATGTGCAAATATAATTTTGTTAATGCAATATCAGATTTGTGATCAACAATATATGTCTAAAGAAAAGCATTGACAGGAAGCAAGAAGAAAACAGGAAACAGATCAACTACACCAGAAGAATTCGAACCTTAGACCATTTATAGTAGCTTAGATATTAAGATATAAAATATTCTTAGGACTAGCTTTTACCACGTTTTGCACCGTTCTTTTATGTTTATCTATTAACATGATACAATTCAAAATTTAACCTTTGTTAATTCTAGGAGTTGATTGTTAATTCTTAAATTAGATAGTATAATTATAGTAAGTTTTAATATGTCATTGATATGATTCAAACTTAAAACCTTTGGTGTTATGTTAAAATAGTAGATTTAAAATTAAATTTAAAATTGTTGTTAATGAGTAAATTACTATATTCTAAATTTTAAATTCAATTTTAGATCTAATATTTTAACATACTACCAAAACACGGTTTGTTTAAGTTATTTATTAACTTGATACGATCCAAAATATAAAGATATGTTCATTTTTAAAGTTGATGATGTAAATATTAAATTTTAATTTGTTATTGACGTTCAAACCTTATAACTTTGTTAGTATTTTGGAGTTATAAATATTAGATATAAAATTATTGTTAATGAGTATCGAAACCTTGACTTTTAGTACTCTCATATTATCCCTCTTGCTCTTATAATCTTATTATTATATATAGGATATAATTAAATCTAACGATTCTCATCTATTTACTTTTACGAACCAGAAATTCTCTTGTTCTCTTATAATAATATAGTATAGTTTAGCATTTAAAGATCATGCCATATCTCATTAGCATGCCATTAATTTCTACAAAGGGGGGGAAATTGATCAATGTGTGACCATAGAAGATAACCTCATCATTAGCATATACAAATTTTAAAAAGGCGAGCTTATTTATGAAACAAAAATGTAGTCATTAAACTCCTTTTTTAGCTCAGCTGCTATATGACTACCTATCTTAATAATTAAGTGTGACAGCTTGTGTCAATGATTTTGTTATATGTCTACCTTTTTCACTGAATAAAAAATTGCATTACATTATCTAATCACTAGAGACAAACAACTAAGATTGTCAAAGTACGACCCAAACACCAAAATAAATAAATGATTTCCGGTCCAGAGTTGCCAGATAACAAAAGGACAGCTGAATACACAATTGTAACAAGCACATCAAATATTAAACATATGAAACAACAATATTACCTAAATAGAAATAGTGACATAACACTAAACCATACCGTATGCATATGCAATGGATGCATTGTTCTCACTTCGCACAATAGTTTCGCCATCCGCATACCACGCAATCTCCTCTCCTAACTTAATTTCTCTCTGGCTAAATTTAATTAAACAAAGAAAAAACACATGAAATTAAACCGCGAAACTATCACATACCACAACAATTACAATTAGCTACACATTCTAACTACCTGAGAGGCCGAAATCGAACAGTTACAGTCACATTTTCCTTAGATCTCTGAACATCAACAGGCAACGACTCAGAGTGAAAGTAGTGTGACTTACTTCTCGCAGTGGACGAAGCAGGAGAGCTCAATCCTTCGACAGAAGTCTCCGGAAACTGCTTCGAAGACGACGTCGTCGAAGAAGACGGCGAATTCGCAGCTCTCGAGCTCAATTTCTTCGAAACCAATCCCTGTCTAAACGCCATTGTGCTTCACAACAACCTGAAACACATTTAAAACACAATTTAAATAATTAGAATATATAATCACACACTTGATTCAAGCAATTAAATAATATTTAAGCTGGAATTGAACATTACCTCAGGTGAATACAATAGACATGATTAGAAATAAATAACTGATAGGAAATATATGTATTAAATTTGCGAGCAAGTACAAGAGTGATAGATAGATATGGATGAGTGTGATGGAGAGAAAAGGAGAGAGATTCTCGATTAAGGAAGGAGAATTAATTGATTTAAGAGTGGGGTTTTGTTTTTATGCTTCACTTGGAAGGGATGCCCTTTTTACTGACCTACCTTTTGCTTGGCCCTTTCTACTCATAGTTTCTGAATGCAGTTCAAAATTAATGAATGCAGTTCACAGAGATTACACAAATGACCCTCCTCTTTTTCTGTGCCAAATTGTGAATATTGAATTACTTTCTAGTTTTTTGTGCAATATTTTAAACGTTAAACCAGGGTATTAGACATGTTATGTATACCTGCATGTATATTCTTGTACACTTTATATAGTTAACTTAAATAATTTAGATATAGTGAATAAATAACTTAATCATTCATATTATATATTCCACACACATATATATACAATTCATTCTTTTGTTATTGTATTTTATACACTTAAACAGAACCTAAGCACTACATGTACAGGAGCTTCATGACCTAATACGTGATCATGTTAACTTTACTATGACCTAACAGGTGACCATGATCAATCTGTTGGTATTAATTTTCTCATACCTTCTATGCTAATGCAAATCTCAGTTACATGCATAGATTTTATATTTCATAATTTATCTTTATGTATAGTTTATAAATTCTTAAAATGTATTCTTCTTTTACTTATGTATATTTTATATTTGACAAATATAAAGATTATTTGTTTCTTGTTACATAACGTATTCTTCTTTTAGTTATGATGTTTTAAATTTAATGATTTTCTAAAATAATATGATTATTTTGAAAAGTTTAATATATTATAAATGAATAATTTTTTAAAATTACCCATTATTTTAGTTATGACTAATTAATTATTCATTATTTTTTGTTTATATAGTATTTTTTGTTTATTTTTTGTCACGTATAAATTAGTTTTTTTGTAAATATTTTATATAGTAATAAAATTATTAAATTTTAAAATATCTTGGATTATGTTTGATCTTTATATTCTCATTTGTGAGTTAATTTGTTGTTATTCTATTGTGCTTTATTTATGACATATGATTGTGCACATTATGTTTGTCACATTATGCTTCATATTGGTGATCAAAAGCTTCCCTCGGTAACTAATATTACCACTCACATGTCCAGTTTAAAAATCTGTAACTTTATAAATATTATGCTAATCTGTCTAGCCTAAAGTAGGTATGCTAATCTGTCTAGCCTAAAGTATTATGTTATAAATATTTATAAATATCTAACAATTTCTATATAACCTTATACTTGTATTTATGTCATTCTTTAAACTTGCAGGATGTTTATTTTGATCTTAATTCAAGTGAATTAGTGAATGTTGGTCACTTATTTGTCTACGCGATTTAGAAACATTTGTCAGAGATTTAGAAACATTTGTTAGAGATGTTGCATAAAAGTATAGATGAATTATGGTCAACTATTGTGAAAGTCCATGTTCATATAAGTACTGGATGTCTATGGATGAAATGGGTCCAGTAATTGCAACTTTGTATAATGTGATTTTAGTTGCTTTGGATCCGATACAAATGGGCACTTGACATATTTGCCAGTGTATATTCCAGAAGGCATCATTGGCCCGGAGAAACTCATTTGCATAGCATTTCTAAGAAGCTATAATCATTTTGTTTCGGTACGTAAAAATATAATATTTGGATTATTAACACAAAACATACTCTATTAATATTATAATTATTTTTTTACAGGTCCCTATGATCGATAATTGTCATATCCCAGAGATCAATGAATTTTGGTTCAAATTTCACGAAGATTCTGTAAATGGATGGGATGCTCCTCTAAAAATTAGAATTGATGAATGGAAATCAATACGTGTCTAGATATTAATATGTAACTTTGTCACATAAATGTAATTTTTTAAATAATGTACTTATTTATTGTTTTCATGTATTTAATATAGAAACATGATAATTATTATTTTTTATAAATTAATAAAAATAATGTTTCACTCATTAAAAAAATAATTTTTAAATATTAAAACATTATAACACATGTTTATCTTTATAAAATAAATTATATTAAAACAATTTTAACAATACATAATTTCATATTATATTATAAATTTAAACTAGTAAAACATTATAACACATATTTAATTTTATATGTATGTCATGCATGCATTTAAGTATTTAATGATACTGTAATCAATACACACCGTAGTCAGCAAAACTACACTTAGCTGCATTTAATAGGGTATTGCACACAAGGATACAAAGGTAATATGCACAAACTGCATTCAGTAAAAGTGAACTGCATTTAGCACCACCCTTTCTAATTAGTGACAAAGTTGCAGAGAGTCCATGTGAAAGTAAATTACAATGTACTAAATTATTTCTTACTCGAAGAATATCGAACTGAATTTATCTTGATTTTTTAACTTAATAAAATAATATGAGTATAAGACTAATAAGTCAAAAATTTAGGTGTACCTAAGTCAAAAATACGAAAAGGTACCATCAGAAAAAGTTAATACCACAATGATACCATTGAGAATTTTTCATTTATTTATAGTATAATATAATATTATAAATATTAATTTTAATGTGTTTTTAGAGAATCGAACCTTAAACATTTATATATAAGAACTTTTAGTATTAAACTAGTTTATAGTCCGTGTAAAGCATGAGTTACTTATAAATTTTTTTTGATTTGCTTATAGGATGCTATAATATTATGAGTATAAATTTTAATATGTTGTTAGCAACATTCAAAACTTAGATTTTTATATAAAAAATATTCTAATGTTAAATCTAAATTTATATGTTAGTGTATTATAAAATTATTATAAATATTAATTTTAATATATTGCTGTATAAATAACTGATTACCTCATGTGAATACATTAGACATGATTAGAAATAAATAACTGATATTAACTCCTTATATATAATAAGCGTAAGGGAGATCTTATCCAAAACTTTGGTTTACTACCAAAAGTATACGATCCGTTGGATTATTAAACTATAAATCTTCAAATCAATGAGGACCGTCAGATATAATATTAAAAATTGTATTTGATTATTAATAGGATAGTATTTAAATACTAAAAGATGTATTTTGATAATTTAAACCAATTATAAATAGGTTTTCTATATTGAATAGAAATCTTTATGTAAAAATTCGTAATTATATTTTCTCTTTAGTTTATGGATAGTTCCAATTAGATAATAATTATTAAACCATCATTAAATTAAATATAATTTTTTAAGCTTCGCGTGGGCTGTAAAATCGTTAAAATCTGTTGTCTAAAACTCAAGATAGAGCTCAAACAGTAAAGTTATATCTAAATTTTAATAAATATATTTTTATTATTGTAGCACCAATTTAATTTTTTTTTCCTAATTATTTTAAATTTATAAATTCTATGTTTATTTCAATAAAATAATAAAACCAATTTAAGAAAAAATTAAAATCGATCGTCCGTGTACGATTACGACCAAATTAATAATTATAGTTAGATCTTAAATAGATCGATGAGAATTGTTAGATCTAATATTAAAAAGTGTATCTGATTAATAATAGAATTATATTTAAATACTAAAAAGTGTATTTTGATAATTTAAAATTTTTCTATGTAAAAATTCTTAAATATATTTTCTCTTGAATTTATGTATAGTTCCAGTTAGATAATAATTATTAAACCAAATATCAAGATAACAATTCATATCGATTACAATGATACGCGTGGACCCTACAGGGAGAACTCCTGTACATGAATAAATTTAAACACTTTTTTTCTGAAGGAACATAACAATTTGATTAATCCAAATTATAATTATATTATTTTACATATAACAAACATAAAAGGATAATATCAAAATATTATTAAAATATTGAGGGTTTCATATTCATAAACGATAATTTTGAATATAATACTCATATTAAAATGTGTATTTGATTAAAGGTAGGATTATATTTAAATACTAAGAAGTGTGCTTTGATAATTTAAACCAATTATGAATTGATTTCTATATTGAATTGAATTTTTTATGTAAAACTTCTTAACCATCTTTTCTTTTCAGTTTATTTTATGAGTAGGTCAACTGGTCAAGTTAGATAATAATTATTAAACAAACATTAAATTAAAGATAATTTCGTTAGTTTCGCATGGGTTGTAAAATCTTTAAAATTCAATTTCTAAAACTCAGGATAGAACCCAAATAGTAAAGTGTGTATCTAAATTTTAATAAATATTTTTTTATTATTGTAGCACCAATTTATTTATTTTTTCACTAATTCTTTTAAATATAGAGAAATTTTATGTTTTTTCAAAAAAAATATCAAAATTAATTAAGAACAAATTCAAATCGATAAAGAATATAATAATATGAGAATAAAATTTTATATAATCATAACATAATTTTTATTCTGTTTAATAATTTTTAAGTAATAATGTATTTTAAAATTTTATATACACTGTAAATAAAACCAAAACATTAAAAGTAAAAGCAGTTAGTAAGATACTTATATCAGTATATACTTTTTTTTTGAAACGCGAAAGGAATATATTAATTTAGCTAGAACAAGCCTAGCAGAAGAAAAGTTCAAACATGACAACCGGCTTACTGTTCTCTTGGAACCCTAAGAGAAGCTCTAGAAAACTCCACTTTAAATGTTTCTCCACATTTACCAAAGCCACTAGCTACTGGATGACTGGAGTATAAGTGAACTACAATGTCTGTTTAGATTTCCACTCCGAAAAGGAATGTAATTAAATCTCTAAATACACTTTTATAAAAAACTTCACTTAGAGAAATTTCTAAAATAGGACAAAAAAAAACCCTTTCTCCCAAAGTGTTTAATTTGTTTCATAACAAGCCCACCATCAACTCTTGTTTTAACACCACGAGACAATCATAGATGCTCTCATTGCCCCTCGTGTTGTTAGAGAGTCAGCATTATCATTAAGCATTCGAGGGATTTTAATAAGCTCAAAATTAATGGAACCCATCAAAGATAGTAAATCCTTACTTAGAAGCCAGTGGGAGTTGTTTGAGAACTTACTTTCTTGAATCCTTATTATATTAAATCCTTATATATAATAATCATAATAGGGATCTTATCCAAAATTTTGGTCGTAAATAACCAAATTAATAAGGACCATTAGATCTTAACTAGATAAATGAAAATCGTTAGATCAAATATTTAAAAAGTGTATTTTATTAATAATAGGATTATATTTAAATTCTAAAAGGTGTATTTTGATAATTTAAACCAAATATATCAAATATAAATAAGTTTTCTATATTGAATAGAATTCTCCATGTAAAAAATTCGTGACTTTCTTTTCTCTGGATAATTCCAGTTAGATAAAAATTGTTAAACCATCTTTTAATTAAATATAATTTAGTTATCTTCATGTGGGGTATAAAATTGTCAAAATCTGATTTTTAAAACACAAGATAAATCCCAATTAAATTCTAATAATAATTATTATGTCATCATTATTTTAATACCAATTTAATTACTTTTTTCTAACTATTTTAAATTTAAAAATCTATGTTCAAAAATTAAAATCAATCTAAGAAAAATTCAAATCAACAAAGAATATAATAATACGATGATAAAATTTTATAAAATTGTGCATATTTTTAATCCTATTTTATTAAGTTTTAGATCATAACTAATCAAATATTATTTATTATTAAATAATAAATTATACGTAAATGGTGATTTTGTTTTATAAGAACTCATAGATACCTAATTTCATTTTTAGCAGGACTATATTCATATTAAAAAAAACCGTATTTTGAAATTTTAGACTCGATGCCAAACTTTTTTAACATATATACATTGTAAATTATTAAATTCGAAACTTTAAAAGTTTCTTAATCAATTAGTATAGTACTTTTCTGAAAAATCGTACTTTACAAAAAATATTATCAAATAACCTATGTGTGCAAGAAAAAAAATGAAAAAATTCTTTATTTAAAAAAAACCTATAAATTTTAATATGTTGTTGGTAGATTCAAACCTTAGATCATTCTACGTGATAATTTTACTGTTATATCTAACGTTGTTCAACAATTTAATTTAAATTGAAACATCCAACGATTATAGATTGAGTGATCAAACAAAGCGACCAAACTTATAAGGAAACTTTCATTATTTGTCTTTAATATAATAACAGAGATATTTATAGGATATACTATAAAAAATGAATTTTATACAGAATTTTGATCATCACGGTGTACTACTTTAAAAGAAGAACTATTACAAAAAAAATTATATTTTAATTGATAATTTATTTTCTCAAAAGTTCAAAGTTCCCGCATCTTTAACATATTACAAAAAAGAGTATATTATATTTTAGCAATAAATATTTAAAAAAATTAAAAATTAAAAAAATTATAAATATTAAGAAAAATTAATGATGTTATCATGGTAGTTTGTTTCAAAATACCGCCAAAACATTCTCAACCGTTAGATCCAATACTTTTAAAAATAGATGATCAAGATTATATCATATAAAAAGAAGTTATTTTATAAAAAAGATATAAGTTAAAAGATATTATATTATGATTGGATTTTTTAAAAAGTCAAAACATAAAAATAGTTGTAATTAAATAAGGAAACTAATTTAATACCAAAATAATCAAAATCGTTTAATGTTAAATAGATAGGTGAAAACCGTTAGATTTAACATTAAAGACTGTATTTGGTTAATAAAGGGTATTCTAATACTCTAAACTACATATAATTAGATTTTCTAAATCGAATAGAATTCTCAACATTAAATTTCGTCACTTTATTCTCTTTTTAGTTTTAGAATAGTTTAGCGTGTAAAATATAATAAATATCAAATTTTTAACTATAATTTTTTTGGCTAAATCTTTTTTAACAATAATTTAATCATGTAAACTAATAACTTTTAAATATTAAAATATTCATAAATAAATATAATTATAAATATTTAAAAAACAATCGTGTGTTGCATGGATAATAAAAATATAATTATAAACAGAATAATTATAAATAAAATTTAAGTAACCGTGCATCGCACGGGCTATAAGCTAGTATGTATTAAATTTGCGAGATGAAGAGAAAAGGGGAGAGATTCCCGATTAATTGATTTATTAGGGGTGAGAGTGGGGTTTCTTTGTTTTTATGCTCGACTTGGAAGGGATGCCTTTTTAGACAAAATTATGTACATGTTTTTTTGTAAAAATGATAATTTCTTTATTCAAGTCGATAAAAATAATAATTTTTGGGTGATGTAGTAATTTTTAACAATTTGAATACACATTTACAAATTAATTATTTTATTTCTATCTAATTTACAAATGCGTATTTCTAAAAAATATTAATATTTCTTAGGATATACGTATCTCATAATTGGGTATTATAATTTCAAGTTTGTATAAATTACCCAACTAGAACTTGTGTACCCAGTTTTTGCAAATGAAGTTACATGAATCATAGATGCGTGTTGGTTTGTTTCCTTCCTGTTATTCATTACAAAATGCGTATGAAATTTGTTATTTTCCATCATCCATCCAAACAATCGTTGTTTTCCTTATTGTCATATAAAAAATTGTTATTTGCGGACTTCATCCACCAGTTTTTAGATGCGAGGCGTGTAAAAACACCTATTTTTGTAAAAATTAGTTGAATTTTTGAAACTATTCAGATCATTTTGATAATAAAAAAATTGATATGCTTTACCGAGAAAGAAAGTCATAAAATATTTTTTTACAAAAATTAATAATTAATCAAGTTTAGAAGGAATTAATCGATCAAAATTTGGACATAATTAATCAAATTGATCAGATTATTTGGTCTAAATCCTAAAAATCGATCAAATTGAAATTAAAATTGTAAAAATTATATTTTTTAAAAGGTCGACTTGAAACATTAAATATTAAATGATCTGGTGTGGATCGAATTATTTATAGCACAATTTTTTTTTGTTAACTAAACTATACACAACTTGTAGCCCACGTAGAGATGATCATGCCTAAAGATGAACAAATCTTGAGCTTAGGACTCCAACACTTGAAGGTTCCGAAATTTTTAAATTTCCGGGATATAAATAACAAGATATTCAATATTATTCAATTATCTCAGGGCCGCCCGTGCGCACATGTTGTCAACTTTGGTCCGCCAACTTACATCCCCTTACCCTTTATTCGTGAGCCTAGCCGTTTAGGCGTTTGGCCTATGTGTGGATTATGGAATTGGGGCACGCAAGTAATCGAGGCATGCATCATGCTCATAGATCATTTTCATAGCTTCATTCTTGGCCTCTTGTCCTCAATTCAATAGATATAGATTACAGCATGCACTCAGCTGCAAAATCCTGTGCCAATGGCAGTTCTGAGCTACTAGAAAGTATAGCCTGAAAAACAATTTATAGTACAGACAATTAGCAAATGAGCATGCAACTAAAGAAATCAACGATACAAGTAATCATCATTTATCAACAAAAAAGAAAGAGAAATTGTCAAAAATACTAATTTTTCTAAGTTTTTTTTCAATTTTACTATATTCTGAAATTATTTTCAAAAATACGGTCTGCAACTAGATGCAACCAAAAAATATTTTCAAAAAATACGGTCTGCAACCAACGCAACCAAATGCAACTAGATGCAATTTTTTAAAAAATAATTGAAAAAACATCTAAGAATTCAAAAAAAATTATTAATAAAAGGGATATAAACTTGTGGTCTTGATTTACCCTGGGGGTTCAATAGTTAACTTTTGGGGTTCAATGTTTCTATTTTGGATTTTAGAAATATTACCTAGACTCTAAACCCTAACCTACCCTAAAATTAGACCTGGCAATTCGTGTCGTGTCGTGTACTTTCGTATCGTGTACTTTCGTGTTTCGTGTACTAAGAGGCTAAACCATTAACGAAACGAAATAAATTCGTGTGCCTATTTTGCAAAACGAAAACGAAACAAAAAATTTCGTGTAAACACGAAACGAAACGAAAAGTACACGAAATTTGTCGTGTACTTATCGTGTACACGAAAAGTACAAGAAAGTACAGGAAAAGTACATGAAAAGTACACGAAAACGAAAACGAAACAAAAAGTACACGAAAGGACACGAAATTACACGAAAAGTACACGAAAACGAAAACGAAACAAAAAGTACACGAAAGGACACGAAATTACACGAAAAGTACACGAAAGTACATGAAAAGTATACGAAAACGAAAACGAAAACGAAACAAAAAGTACACGAAACGAAAACGATAAGTGTTGAGTACCCATTGACCATGACCAATACATACAGATTATTTTAAGTATTTATGAATTATGATATACAATATTTTGAGTATATAATTTTGTATAAAAATAACACATACAATATTTATTTATGATATGTATTTATATAATTTTAAAATATTTATTTATTTATTTAATTATTTCGTGTACTTTCGTTTCGTGTCGTGTACCTAAGGGTAAAACCAAAACCGACACTAAATTCGCTCGTGGAATTTCGTGTTCGTGTATTTTCGTGTTCGTGTACTGAAAAGGTTAAACCAAACCTGTAATTTCCGTGTCGTTTTCGTGTCGGGTACGAAATTGCCGGCTCTACCTAAAATCTGGACGCCGGAAAAACATTATTACTAACAAGTTGCATCTGGTTGATTCTGGTTGCAAAAGTTGCAGATGGTTGCATCTGATTCTAATTGCAAAAGTTGCACATGGTTGCATATAGTTGCATACCGTATTTTTGAAAATAATTTCAAAAAGATAGTATTTTTGCAAAAAGTTCAAAAAATCATAATATTTTTGAAAAAAAATATTTAGGGGTGGGTATTTATGAAAAAAGCTCAAAAAAAAAAAAAAACCGTCGAAGGTAGTAAGGTATGCACAAAATTAAACAAGAGAGCTCATTATGATAAAGGCCCATGCATATCAAATGTTTGTTCACTAAATTTTACATTAAAATAGGAAGAAGCCCAAAATATTTTGAGCGAATACCTGCTAGGCTAGTGTGGAGTTTGGACTGTGAGTCTATGCCCAACCATAGCCCATTACACTTGGTGGCAGTTAAAAAATGGAGAAATAATTACAGGTTATTTTCTTCTTCTTTTTATTATCTTTTTTAGCATTTAATTTAAATATGTACTAATTTAAGGGAAATTTAAAATACAGACTTGATACATCAATTTGTGAGAAAAAAAGAATTCAAGAACTCTAGCATTTTCCTTTTAATTATCCCCTTGTTTCCTTCCTCGTACTTGACAAAAAAATGAACTTGAAAGAGGATTGTTGCATTGTTAAAGTGGCTATTGAGGCTCCATGCGTGTATATATAGAAGATTTGCCAATAGATAGTCAAAGGTGACATATATATTTTGAAAACATATTTATATTTTATTTAAGTTACTAAAAATACTTTTTTTTTTTTTTTTTTTGAAAAAACTGCACTTGCATTATATTAAAACTCTTCAGCAATGAGGTTACAAATCAAATCCGGAGCCGTACTAGACCACTCCATAGAGTCTGACATAGAACAAGCCGCCTGTGCTAAGACATTGGCAACTCTATTCGCAGACCTGTGTTCGAAAACTACTAACACTCCCTCATAGTGTTTAAGAATCTCCTTACACTCATCTATAATACCATGAAAAACAGAATTCTTGCTAGCCCCATTTACAGCATCCACCACCAATTTAGCATCTAACTCGAATATACA
The DNA here is from genome assembly GCA_030848705.1 of Heracleum sosnowskyi. NCBI lineage: Eukaryota > Viridiplantae > Streptophyta > Magnoliopsida > Apiales > Apiaceae > Heracleum > Heracleum sosnowskyi. Next base: position 125,617,553 of record CM061243.1, read on the forward strand.
CCTTCGATTCCCCCAGTGCTTTGTCCACGTTAACGCCTCCTTGAAACTTAAAGCTTCGGCTTCTCTTCTGACAACAGAGTCAAATGATAATATCAAACGAATTTGATTGTTCACCGTCAGCTTTAACAAGGAAAGTTGCGTTTAAAAATCCTAATATCTTTTTTACTAAATTTTGATTTTTGATTTAAATAAGTTGTTAAATTAAACTTTAGACGCTCACTTTATAATTTTGAATCTCTTATATATAATCATAATAATAGTCAAATACACTTTTAATGTTAAATTTAACAATCAATATATATACTAGTATTGATGCCCGCTTTGCGGGGCTTTGATTCGTTGGCAGTTTGAAGTTCAAACTCTCGTAACTAATGACTGAATTCTTTTTGTCTGTAATATACGTTTTTTTAATACTTTAAATAATAATTACTTCAATTAATTTTAGAATAATATTAAGGATATCGAATTTGGTATAAAAAATGTACCGATACCCATACCTCTAGCGCTACTCTTAATTTTAACAAAGGAACTAAGTATTAATGAGGCAATTGAAGGAGGGTGTAGTGTGCGTTAATAAGCGCAGGGCATTTTTTTTACGTGCAAATTTGAAATATGCAATTAATTCAATTTTTAAGCTTTGTTAAATACTCCATTGGTTACACGTAGTGGCGATTTTTAATTTTTAAGTGTTAACTCCCTCTAAATTTGATCACAAATTATACATTAGTAATTTAACGTTTTACAGATTTTAAAATTAAATTAAATAATAATTTAAATGTATTCTTTAATGATATTGTTTTCATATATTTGAATTTAATAGTAAAGGAGTCAAAGTGCGTGTTTGGGATATCACCAAAAAGTTGACTTATACCTTAAAATGAGTAAGTGTCATGTAAGTGATAAGTTGATGAATTTTTATAAGTTATACGGGTGTTTGGATAAATTTACTTATAAGTTAGTGAAGAATTTGCTAAATTAAATTTGAAAAAATATTTTTTAAATATAATGATTTCAACACTTGTATTTTAAATTAAAAAAATATTTAAAAACACAAATGTAAAAATATAAAATATTAGAAAAATAAAGAAATCAAATAATAAGTTGATAAGTTAAGTAAAATGATGGTGATTTCTAACATTCAACTTATAAATTATAAGTTATCAAATAAGCTAAGTATACAAACACCCTCATAAATTCTTATCAATTTATAATGCATAAGTACCGGTAGCCAAACATGCCCAAAGTTGGCTTAGTATTTGAATGTGGAACCGATTACAATGATAGTCAAAGGTGACATATATTTTGAAAACATATTTATATAAGGTTAGGCTCAAGAGAGAACCAATCACTAAAAAAGAATTTTAGAATTGTTATAAGCCGTTGGATTATTACTAGATCAACTGTTCAGATTCAACTCATTTTTATATACAAAATCTTATAAGGGTATTCTTGGAATAAAATGATTCTACTGCCGAACCTATTTTGTTTCATAGCATAAATACAGTGTTCTACAGCTGAATTTTAAAATTTATGCATATGGACTTCAAAGTTCTACAACTGAACTTACTTTTTTTTCACAAAGTTCTACACGTGAACTTGATTATTTTTATAATGTTCAGCTGTTGAACAATGTTATTCACATTATTTTCATACCATAACTTTCGTGTTCTACCGCTGAACATAAAAGTCATACAATCGAATTTGAAATCAAACACATAAATTTTAAAGTTCTGCAACTGAACTTACTTGTATTTAAATGTTCAGCTACTGAACACTGTTATCTGATATTGTGTTTATACAATAACTTGAATATTTTCACAAAAAATGATAAAAATAATTGGGGAAATTTTATGATGATGATGGAGAATTTTGTGATCGATATCGATGTATGATTATTATCGTTAATAAAATATTAATTAGCTCTAAATTATGTATTTTGTGTTTTTGGACAACTTTACCCATGACCTTCATATAATAAATATATATTATTTTAAAAAAATAAGATAGAAAGGTTAAGGGTTCTACAAAGAACATGACCCTATATAGTATAATATAATAAAGTTGGGTATTTTTGGAAAGAACGTAAAGTATTTAAGGAAAATAATATATAAAATTATATTACTCGGTTTGCTATACTAACTATAAAGATTCATTAGAACGAAAGACTCTGTATAGAAGTTTTTTTTGCTATATGCTCTGTACAGAAGCTAGCTCTCGAAGAGGTATGTTTTCTCCTCCTTGCTCTATGATGATTGTTTTCGTGTTTAATTGTATGCTTCTGATATGAGTTAATTTTGTATGCCATTTAAACGTTTTGGGCTTTCTAACATAAAATTGATTTATAACAACACGCGTTCAAGAAACCCTAATGATTTATTAAGATTAAAACACGATATTAAGAATTAAGAATGAGCGTATCAATGAAATATGTATAAATAATGCGTTGAGCTGCTTGTATACACATGATCATTTGTTTTTATTAATGTTTTTTGGCTTTTGTAATCATAGTATTTGATTTCAAGTATTTCGCTTTTAATTATCAATACATGTAATTAGGACAATATTAAATCTCATGACTACACACTTAGAAGAACAGAGAGTTCCGTTGAATGAGAAGATGATTCTGGCTGATTCTTTTACTTCCAATGCTCAGCCTCCATCAGGGGAGGAGGTATATGCAATTTTTCCTTTCCATGCGCCACTTACACTTCCTTTTGTTTCTTACATACCCATTCCCCCAGTTTTATTTCCCGTTCCTTACCCCGTAGCTCTCTTTGTTGTTGCAGCTTACGAAGACATTGCACGTGTATGCAAAATATTCTGACACATCAGAAGATAGTGATAGTTATGATGATGAGTATCCTCCTGAAGACGATTTTCAACTTTTAGATCAATGGTCCTGGAGACCATCGCGATGCAATTGTAAGTCTTCCGTTTTCTCCTTATGAATGTGCCCTTTTTGTTTTTAAAGTAATGATTCACCCCGTTAGTTAAAATATATGCTAGCTTCTGAATGCATGTCTTTTTGTCACTACAACAAATCTGGGCAATTATGACGGAAAACTTATGACGGAACCGCTGGGCGCGCCAAACTTACGACGGAATTGACCAGATTTGTTGTAGTGTGTTATGTTATAATAATATTCACCTGGTATTATGTAAAGAAAATATTGAAGATTTGTAATAAGGTTTGAAAATTTAGGAGAGGGGCAGGGGATTTTAACAGTTTCCAGTTTTTTAATTTAAAGAAGAACTAGCATTATAGCCCGTGCGAGGCACGGGCTACGCTTTAGTACTGTACAGAAACTTTGTTAGTCTCGGTTTAGAGAAGTTGCAATGAAAACATGTGGCAATTGAGCAGTTGACAACTCGAAACGTAATGTCCTGTAGCATGAAACCAAAAAAAAAAAAAAGTTGTTCCTTTTTGAAAAACTAAAACGGAAAGCATATGAGAAATAAATCCTCGAAAGTAAATGTTCAAGCCAACTTTTGTTTTTTGTTGATGCCATTGTCGACTCATTATCGGAGGTGTTGAGAACCATATTAGTGCAGTCCGAGACGCGGGTGACAGTATATTCTTCGCAACCGTGGGATATGTTGTATTGACTGATCTTAATCTGGAAAGCACGTTCTTTCCCGATAATATTTTGTATAGCTACTGGTATTTCTGCCATGCTTACGGTCTAGAATAATAATAAATTATGTCAGGAGATGCATGTATCCCAATCTATTATGTCGGAAGTTTTACATGGTATTTTCTCACCTCGCCAAGAGTTTCTGAAGAGGAACGCCTATGAGTTGTTCCGCTTCCTTGTTGAATAGGATTAATGTTGTTGATCCAGAGCCATCCTCAATGCGCACCACCACCCTATAACTGGAGAGAAATAGTTTTCACTGAGGTGACATTTCCTTTCAATTTTGTTGAATTTAGACGTTAGGGAATAATTAATCGAAAGAAGACTTAAAAGAAATAATATGTGGAGTTATTGAAATAATCTATTGTAATTATTCAGCTAGTTAATGCGGCGATGATTTGCACACTAATCAAATAGTCCATTGACAATCCAGGTGTACTTGTTGCTATTATTTCTGTAAAATGTTCCGTAGTTCAGAATTCGTTTTCACAGCAGGAGGTGTCATAGGGCACTGTCAGTTATAATACGAATGTGTGAAGGTGTAGTGGATTAGATTTTATGCGATTGTGTGTATGATTAGAAGTTACCGCTGGGTGACTTGAGTGTCATCTTCAGTACATGCATTGCAGTAATATTTTGCTTCCAACAGGTGCACTGCGCGGGCACATTTTGTGCAGCAGTTATAGTGCCATCCATTTCCATTCAGTATCTCCATAATCCTACCTTTGCAGAGGCAACGTACAACCTACAAGAGAGACATTAGGAGTTAATATTTAATTGTTTATTGGAAGGTTTGTAGGTGGTGGGTATAGCATTAATAATGTTGTTTGTTAATGAGTGATTGTGCCATGGGTTCCTTACATCCTTGCCCGCAGGGATTTCCATCTCCAAGACAGTTTTAACTGCCACTTCTTGCACACTACTGTCATCGATGCTTACAAATTGCTTGGTTTTCGCGGGGGGGGGGGGGGGGGGGGGGGCAGTGAGTCAATGTCTTTTCCAGTTGTAGTTGCAACAGCGTGCCTTAGGTCATGAAGTGGCTTGTAATCTATGTTGAAGTAAGACTTTGTTGCGTCACTACCGGACAAAAGAGGCATTATCTGCATTTAGGCTTCTCAATGGGGCGGGGAAAATGGGGAACCCGCCCCAAATGGGATTACCCCGCCCCGCTTAAATGGGGAATGGGGCAGTGACGGGTAATAAATATTTACCCCGTTTAAATATGGGGCGGGTTTGGTATTTGTACAATCTCCGCGGGGAAAACCCGCCCCGTCCCGAATTAAATATTATATATATATTCTTTATCATATAATATCATATGTTTCTAATATATAACAAATTATAACTTATTTATAGTAGTTTTATATAATACGTACCTAATAAAAGTTAGATTGTGTTTTAAATTACATATGCATTTGTTTTATTTTTAATTTTATATATTAAAATACATAATAATAAATATTTTTTAAATATATATATATATATATATATATATATATATATATTTAAAAGTCAATTATTATGCGGGGCGGTGTGAGAACGGGGCGGGGCGGGGATTTAATGTTGCCCCGTGGGGCGGGGATGGGGATAAACAATAAATCCCTGGGAAATGGGGCGAGGATGGGGCAAACTTTTTTTATGTGGGGCGGGTATGAGAATGGTGATCCCCGCCCTGAACCCGCCCACTGAGAACCCTATCTGCATTGATTTCAAGGTTGTCAGAGAAGTGCAGAACAGTTTAGTTTGCACTGTACAGCCCTTTTTATTCACATTTTGTAAATAGCGGCAATTAAAGAAATGCATTAAGATTAGAGTGATATGGCGCTAACCTGAATTTTTTTTACTATTACTCCAGTTATGACCACAAATAGTGCAGACTGTGGGATCTCTCTCATGGCGGATTGAAACTGATATGCTTGCTCTTCCCACAATGTGAGCACAATTTTTTCATTCCTGTAAAAGCAGAGTGTGTTACTTATTGTAGCGATTAGTAAAAAGTTTATGAAAATCAAATTTTTAATAAAAAATTGATTGTTCTATGTAAGATCCCATTATATGACAACAGGTCAACACGTATGTTGTATAAAATGTGCATTTGATGTGTATAACATTCTGTTGTCTTGAATGGCATAATATCAGCTGGGAGTGTTTTAAAGTTGACAGGATTGGAAGTTGAAGTAGGAGATCTTTATAAATGTTTTCTCCGGTTTTGTGGATAAAATTAATAAAATTTGTCTTGACCTAATATTTTATAATTACTCGGTATCATGAACTTGTAGTTATTATTTGTTTTTGAATTCTTTGAAAGCATCAAATTGAGCTCTGGCATGCTAGAAAGTAAAGAATGATAAGATAAAAACTAAGTATGTAATAACTAAGAATTAAATAACTAATCAATAATCATTTTCAAACCATTTGTTTCGACTACCAGGAAAATATATATATATATATATATTATATTTAAATGTAAAATTATATTTTTTTTTTGTTGAGAGAGAAAATGTACACAAACTATCTAAGAAAAAAGTAATATGCAATTTAGCGTATAGAGGTTTAGTAAACCCTTTATATTATGAATAATATTTACGGCCTCAAATAATATGCATATGTTCACTAAGTGCAAAATTCAATTTATTTAAGTATAAATATAATAAAACAGATAAAACCAAAATTGACATTAATTTTGAATTTGATCAAAAGCAGTATTAATAAAGGAATTGCATAAACAGTACTGACATACCACGAATTTAAGCAAAAGAAAAGCTCATAATAATTAAACAACACAAAACCAATGGGCTTACATCTCTCTTGCACTTTAACCGTCCCACGTTACATTCACCATCAAATTTTGTTTTAAAAGATAGTACAAAATTAAAGGGGCCATGGTCTCTGACAATTGATTGTCAGGGATGAGTTATACACAACAATCTGTTTTTCTACAGTTCTAAAAAACACTTATACTAAAGCTACGACCTTGGTTAGTCCCCTTGATAGCTATACCCGTGTATTTCTGACAAGTTTAAGCAATAAAAATAATAATAAACCCAGTGTACGACTGACTAAATGGTTCAAAACAATACACATCTAAAACTTGCACATTAAATGATCAATATACTGAGTACTGACTATATATAGACAATCCAAACCATATCAGTACAAAGAAAAGATGAACTACAACGGAATCAAACTCAAACCATACACATGTGTATAACATATACTTTTCAGGGGTTAGATATACAATTTCTGAATATGATTCATCTCTTCTTGTTTGAACAATTTTATTACATATATCTACCTAAATTCATCATTGTATTCTTCCATTCCTTCAACAAAGAACTGTCAGGTAAAAGACCCAGTTCCGGATACTTTCTTGTTAGCAGATTTATAGATGAGATAAAAAACAATTTTGTGGAATCTATCTTGTTGAGCTGGGTCAAAACCCTTGTTTAGTGTCTTATCAGATTATAATACTTTGAGTGTATCCGTGGTTATTTTCCGCGGAGAACATTTTGGTTATTTAATCGCTCCGCGCAAAATTATAGCGGATAGTCAGTAGCTCCGCGGAAAATTATAGAGTAGCGACTAATTTTTTTTCTCTAATCCTAACCGTTCAAATCTTGATCCAACGACAGAAAGATAGATTGTTGTGTAATTGGTCCCTAACAATTGATTGTTAGGGGCCAGGACCAAAATTAAAGATGTATACATACTAATTTATAGTTAAAATACACAAATTTTGTAACTTTTATTTCTCAACTTTTATCAATTTCAATGGTAATAAAGCATGGCAACATCTATTTTTAGTACTTCCTTATTCTTTTCATAAAAGTGCAAAATATTGTTTTAACCAAAATCTCGTACTAATGAAGCATGCACGGTAGGATTCCCGCGTAATTTTAGGACATTGACAATACAATGAGACCTGAATTTCATCCTAAAAATGAGCTAATCAATTGTCGAAATATTTTTATACTTGAAATTAATGCTGAAAGGTTGATTGACAGATGACATAGCCAGTTTATGACCGCACAAATCAAATATTTTAGACAGATATTTTACCTGCGCTGTGCAGAAACCACAAGTCTCTTCTTGTCTGCCAACGTCTAGGACTGTATTGGTCTCCACTGCCGCGGCAAAGCAGAAATGTGAGAGAAGAGAATGAAGAGTGCAATGTAGATAAATTTATGGCCTGAAAGCGAGGTAAAAAGCTAGGTATAAATAACGGTGGCAAGAGGAGACAGTGACTTACTGAATTGTTTCTTTTTCTGATCTATAGATGTGCGCATTCGTCAGGATTCTGCGTGGCACCAGGTTCGTGCACATTAACAATAGTTAGGGCCGTTAATCAAGGTGTAACAATTTCACCTAAGCATATACATAGCCAGAGTATGCACACATCGTAACTAAAGTAAAGATGCATCATGCATGTTAGCAGAATAATGGTTGAATAAAAAATCATGTGAACATGTTTAGAAAGTACCTCCACCACTTCTTCCCACACCTGTAGCAGGGCCTCTGCAAATTTCTTTGTTCAGAGGCAACAACACTATTTCCCTGGCCAAGGAGGCCTTCTACTTCCACCAGTAAAAGGGCAAAGCAGTTAATATTTCGTACGACAATAGGCAAGGAGTTAAACTAAGATTGTAGGTTAACACAACTATTATAATGTAAGGGGCCGTGCACACACAATATACCTCTAACACTTGACCCGACATCAGCTGACGGGGGAGGGCCTCGTTGGTGGAAAAAGGAAAAGACTGACGTTGAAGCATTAGTCGGTTGTTGGAGAAAGATTAACTAGGGAGCTGCCAGAAGAATTAATTATTGATGAGATACTCACACTACTCCCTCATCAAATTGGTTGTACGTTTTAAATCTGTATGTAAATCATGGCTATCTCTACTCTCTGATTCACACTTTATTAAAAAACACAACATTCGCAGTCCCATGCAAAATCCTAACGACTACGACTGTTTTGTAGCTACTAAACTTGCTCGTAGAAATAGCCATATCACCATTGTTTCCCGGTACAAAGAAACTTTTGCACTCCCTAGATGTGATTGCTTTTTGATTGGTAATAGACAAGCAACATACAACACCAATAGAAGAGAAAGAAACCCTATAAAAGCAAAATTACTCAAACTTATCATGAAGCTCATTTTAAGCCAGAAAAAGATCAATAATTTAACCACCACATTGAATACTTTAGCTATACTTATAGACCAAGTACAGATGTACAGTTCAATTTCCCGTCAGTCAGACAAGCATCTAAGATCGATACAACAGTAAAATGCAAAGAAAACTGATAATATCAGAACTACTCGAATTTAACAATACAAAGCTCATTTCAAGCCTAAATCGATCAATAATTCAACTACATTGGATATATTCCAAGCAAGTAAGATCGATACAACAGTAAAATGAGTAAAATGCAAAGACAACTGATCAAAGCTACGGGAATTTAACAACACGAAGCTCATTTCAAGCCTAAAATGATCAACAATTCAACTACATTGCATACATTATTGTAATCATCGAAAACTACAATCCAATCAATTAAAACTACTAATCAAACTACCATAAGTTGTCGACAACAAAAAAACAACCAAATTCAACAAACACTCACATCCTCCCCTCAATTAGTCTTCGGATCAGGCATCGGAAACAATCCAGCTCCTGCGGCTCCACGAGGCGGCGAAAACCCCAAAAACTTCTGCAAATTCGTCCGATTACTAATCGAACACAAGAAATACAAAAACGCCATCGAACAATCCGTAAAATCCTCCCCTTGTAACCCTCTATGACTCATTTTCTGCACCAATTTAATCGGCACAAACGGCAATTTCGCAAAGGCCTTGCCTTCAAACAAATTATTCAAAAATCCAAACACAGCAAACAATACAAGCTCAACCACAGCGCCAGACTTGAATTTAAAAAGTGATAAATCGCGACTCGACTCCTTGAGACTCGTCTCGACTCGGTCGATTTTCTTGGTCTTCGAATTTTTCGCCGAGATTTTCGGGGCGGTGGGGTCGGTTTTCATGGTTTCGAGTTTCTTGGAGGCTTTGTCGATGGTGGATTTGAGTGATTTGTAGGAGTTGGTGCGGTAGATTAAGAGCCATGAGATGGCTTCGCAGACGACAGCTGTGCAGATTGAGATGCCTACTACTGTTAAGCTGTCTGAGTATTTGAATTGTGTGAATAAATTTGAAGCCATGAGAGAGAGATGGAGAGGGAGGGAGAGGGAGGGAGAGGGGGGGAGAGAGAGTGAGGGAGGGAGAGGGGGAGAGAGAGGGAGAGAGGGAGAGAGAGAGAGAGAGAGAGAGAGAGAGAGAGGGAGACGGAGGGGGAGAGGGAGAGGGAGAGGGAGGGGGAGAGGGAGGGGGGGAGAGAGAGAGAGAGAGAGAGAGAGACTGTGTGCGTTTGTGTGTAAAGAAGATGATGATGATGATGTGGAATTGTAGATATGTGATTTGTGTGTGTAACTGTGTGTTCAGTATTGGTTTTCCGGGTCGTGTTTTTATTTGTTGTTGCCGATTTTACACAAGGGGGATAACCGGATAAGGGGAGGGGCAGGGGTTTTTAACGGTTTCCGGTTTTTTAATTTAAAATAAGAATAGGACCTTAAATAAATATATAGATAAAAAGATATAATAATAATTGTATAAAAAGAAAATAACATAAATACAAGGGGGTAATATTAATCAGATATAAAAAGGGAAAAGTTTATCAAAACCCTTATTATTTGTAGTATAAATATCGAGATGTCTTCTTCAAATTGAAGAAAACAACTCTCCAATCTCTACTCCTCTATTTGTCAAAGCTAGTGTTATCGGTTTTACACGCAAGTTTATTTTATGGTTGTATCTGTTGATGCCCAGTCCCCCGCTAGGGTTTTAAAATTAACGATGCCTCAAAGATTTGTTGGAAAAAGGAAAAGAGTGACCATGGAACAGTCTATTGGTGGAAAAAAGAAAAAACTGGCACGGAAGCTGCCTGTTGGGGGAAAAAGGAAAAGAGTGGCCATGGTGTTGTCTGTCGGTGAAAAAAGAAAAAGAAGACTGACGTGGGTTGGTAGAAAAAGAAAACGAGAGCTGCATATTGATGGAAAAAGAAAGAGAGTGAAAAGGGAGCTGCGGGTTGGTGAAAAAAGAAAAAGGCAGACGGGGGAGCTGTCGGTTGGTGGAAAAAGGAAAAGATTGACGTCGGAGCAGCTGGTTAGTGGAAAAATATTGACTAGAGATTTGCCTGAAGAATTAATTATTGACGAGATACTCACACTACTCCCCATCAAATCAGTTGTATGTTTTAAATCTGTATGTAAATCATGGCTATCTCTACTCTCTGATTCACACTTTATTGAAAAACACAACATTCGCAGTCCCATGCAAAATCCTAATGACTACGACTGTTTTGTAGCTACTAAATTTGCTCCTAAAAATAGTCATATCACCATTGTTTCCCGGTACAAAGAGACTTTTGCACTCCCTAGATATGGTTGTTATTTGATTGGTTCCGTTAATGGCTTAGTTTGTCTCCTTTGTTACCCTAAAAGAGTTTCGCTATGGAACCCGGCTATTCGTCAATCTATGGAATTTAATCTTCCACAAGACCAACAAGGCGGTTATAGTCGTCCAACTCTAATTGGAGTCGGTTTTGATCCGGTAAGTAATGATTTCAAGGTGGTGGTCTGTTATCCATTGTTAGACTCGTGTGTTGTTTACTCCTCTAATTTCAATTCATGGATTCATATATCCGTTCCGGATCATGAGTTTCTTGTGAATAAACCTAATGAACTAGCATTCGTTCCAACTACTTATGTAAAGGATTGCCCTTATTGGACATATGCTACATATTCACACGAAAAGGTCAAGTTTGTTACATTTTCGAACTATTGTGCTTATGGGACATATCCATCCGTTAAGGAAAACCATATTACAACTTTGGTTGCACTCAAGTTTGATGCTACAAGTAACACGTTCAAGTTGCTGCCCAAGTTTTTTCCAGATGCACAAAGTCGTGAATGTAAAAAGATATATAAATTTGTGAATAGGAGAGATCTTCTTACTTTGTTGGCATCTGAACTATTTCCAGCTCTAAAGATCGATGTACATTCTTTGGACGAGAAAAAAGGTTGTGGTAATTGGATTAAGATGTATCAAGTTCGCCCATTCGAACAACTTAGAGAAAATCCCATTAGAGGAAATCCCGTCCTGCAACAGGGTTTCAAGTCCAGTGATGAAATTGTATTCTTTGAAAATGGTGGGATCTGCTACTACGATCTGGAAAAAAAGGTGTTTGAGAGCCTGCCCGGTATGAAAACTTATGCCTTATTAAATTGTTTTACATATACTCCGAGTATGGTTTCCCTTCAAAGAATGAAGTCCATATATTCAGACGACCAAACTCGTCCACTAGGTCCCCCTATGCGACTGATCAAGCAATTGAACACTTCGGGGGAGTAGGCATTTGTTTTTTTGTACTAAAGAGAAGTGGACTCTTTTTTTGTAATACCTAGATCCTTTATTGCGCTTTATTAAATTCCTTATCTTGTTTCTGCCTGAATTTTCTTAGAAGAATATAATATTTTCTTAGAAGAAATATTATTAATATGTTATGTTCTTATGAGTTCAAACTTTAAATGGAACATGATCCGAAATGGCTTCGCTTAACAATATTCTATATGGTGGATGTTTAATAACAGAACAAGCACAATTTCTCTGTATTATATTTACACATCATAAAAAAAAGTTCATTGTTTATTTTGTACCATTCCAAATTTTATAATCATCAACTATAGAGCTTCCTCTAGTTAACTCGGAAGCATTTATTCCAGATCCTTGTGACTTTTCCAGTTTCGCTACAAGGACCCACATGTTTGCAATCTCATTTTCAAGATAAGCCTCTTTTTGTTTGGATTGCTCGACTCTCCTCTGAAGCTCAGCCTCTCTTTGATCCTTTTCTGCTTTAGCAGCTTCATACAAATTCTCTCTTTCCCTTAATAAAGCCAGTTCTCTCTTGATTTCTGGGTTTACTATGCCTTGCTAATGTCGTTTGGTATTGACATCCCTTCTGCCATTTCTATTGCCTGCAAAAGTTTAGCGTTGCGTCTTGGAAATGGGAGCAAGTATTAAGAATGACATTTATGGTGGCAAGTCAAGTGTGAGATAGAGTAAATTACACACGCTGCATTTAAGAGTTCAATAGATGCATAGCAGCATAGATAATATAAACAGAGAGAAACTGATGTTGGTTAATGTCAAAATTGGACCTCCAAAAGCTTTTCCAATATAGAGCGAAAAGTATTTTCTATGAAAACATCTTGGGCATCTTGGGACATGCCCAGAGGAGGATTTAGATAAACAGTGGAACACTCGGACTCTTATTTTAAGCCAAAAACACGTAAAATTCAAAACATTGCCCAGTCCGACTCTTGTACATGTATCTATGTTGGACGCTTTCAGCCGAGTCCGGGTGACAAAGCTTCCAACCAGAGACTAATACATATGACATAGCAGTAAAAGCAACTGACAATAATTAACATAGAAAATAGAATAATCAAATTAATGGGTACCAGATAGTAAATAACTATAATTTTTAACAAAGGTTGTGTCATGTGAATAAGCAGTCACAATACACCTATTACACAAAGTTGAGTGATTACGTTTTGAAGTAAGAAAAATGCCCGATGATTACGCAGAAGTTCGTAACATCGTGATTAACTTCATGAAAATATATATAAATAGCAAGCCATCAGTGCTCATAAATAGAGATTGGTGTTAAGCTATTAGTGCTCATAAAACCTTCAAGTGTTAGGAGGACTTAATCGGATCATGTACTATATTCAACACTCCCTCTCACTGGTACAATTGGACAAACAAAACAGACAGCAAATGGAAAAGCAGACAAATAAAGACAAACAATTTGGGTTTTGGGGGGGGGGGGGGGGCTCAAGAGGTCTTAATTGGATCATATATTATATTCAACAAATAGCAAGCCTACACACCCCCGAAGAGTCGAAGACTCTCGAATTGTTGGGTAAATTAAGGAGCATAAGGATTATCACTACATAACCTAATCTTCAATTCAGTCCACACACTCTACCAGAAGGACCAGAGTTACTGATGGCAGCCATCACAAAATGTAGGAAATCAGTATGTGTGTATAAGATATGTGTGGTGTACCTGTGCATCTTCTCTATTCTGTCCTGCAGGATTCAGCAAGTCATTAACAACCTGATATGCGTGGTGTACCTGTGTCTTTAATGTAACACTATTTGACTAAGAGAAGATATGTACAACCAGAAGGAGCAATGTCCCCAACGATACGCAAAAAGATAAATATATAATGAACAGTCTACACAGAGACCAGGGCCTAATAACTTACATTTGGAAATTACCATGCCATAATAAAGAATTTCTTAGCTTATCAGTACAGTCAAAGGATCTTATAAAAAAAGTAAAGAAAAACCAGAAACCAAAACTAAATTGATAACTTGATCACTTTCCACCAAGGAGATCACTGTCATCTTATTGGTGCTCTTTTGAGATACTTTGCCCATATACAACTTGCACCATACACAAAATAAGAATGACATCTACCAATGTTCTCATTTGAGTTAGAACCAAATTTTTATAATATAAGTAATATTTGAGTAAATTACATTTGTTACAAAACTTAAAAAAACACACATGATAGTAAGAGCATCTCCAACGGCGTTATGTAAATTGGTTAGCTATATTCAAATAAATAGATAATCGTTTAAAATTTGTTGAACCTGTAAGACAATGTACTCCAACATTATTGGCTATAATGGTTGCCTATATTCTAAAAATGGTATGTTATAATTATTTCAAGTTGTTATAAATAGAATAATTTATCTCAATATGGTAACTGGTGAGGTGGAATTATGCTACACGTCCCTAGAGGATGGACAAATGTAGCCAACTGAAAGGGGTTGGCTTAAATTATAGACAAGAGGTTTGTCCCATTGGAGTGCTCAAATTTTTACAAATTATGTAAAAAAATTATTTTTGGTATGCCAACTAGATTTCTAGCTAAGGGTTCTAACCCATTGGAGATGCTCTAACACGTGATAGGAAGAAAAGGCAGGATTTGACAAAGCAAGCTCCTGTTCAGGAAATATGGGTCCGTCAAACAACACTAACACTTAACAGTAAATGGAATGCATGCACAGACATTATCAGGATCACTTCCGTAAAATTGAAAAACTGACCAGAAGCTCACCTAGTCACCTCATTATAGATTTCCAGATATGAGACGCGAAGCAGATATTCACGACTTGGTGTCTGCAGCATAACAAACATCATAATTCATAATTGAACTAAAATACCCAATTAAGCTGGAAAAAGTGGGTAAATCATATATAGCACCTCTTGGATAATACTGAAAGTGTCCTTGACAGCCAAAGGTATAATTCCTGGTGACCGCTGATCACCCTGTTAATAAGCACAATTAGCATAAACAAGCTAAAGAAAACTCAGCACATAAGAGTAGCCACTGTCCTAGTCAAATGTATTTACACATTAAATTACGAATATGAATGTATTCAATGATCTACTATCTTGGACTCATGCTAATGATGATCAATGTAGCTTTAGGGTGTGTGAATAGGTGTGACCCAAGAAAGACGCTGCAAACAAAAATTAATGAAATCTCAAACACTGAAGTGCTATTTACATGCATAGTGTGCGTCTTCCCACTACTTGTCACACCATATGCAAAGATAGTGCCTGAAAACGAAATTGTAATTATCTCAGGACATTGATAATTAAATAAATCCTAGCATAGTAACATATCATATATTTGGTTCATGGAAACTTAGGAATTTACACCTACATACATCATAGAAAGCTCTGAGCAAATTGATCAGGCAAATGACATTGAAATGTATTTCTCTAAAATTCTGTGTAATTTTTCATAAGGCGGGCCTACCACATAGATACGCACAATGTCTAAATTTAGATAACTCATGCTCATGTACAAATAGTGCCTACTACTATCCTGAAAAATAAGCTATACATTAAATACCAAGAATAATGGATATGGTATTTGGGGTAAATAAGCATGTTTTGATGATCTTTACAGGTTTTGTAAGAGAGATAATATGAATAATATTCTGACAATCAAATATATCTAAATTAAAGAGATTGTCTAAACACGATTTCATTAAATGCATTGGCAAGTGGACGCCTGCGATCATTCAAGTCAAGCTACACAAGCTAAATAGTACTTCATAGTAAATTTTGTAACCACAAGCTACACAATCTCTTATTCACCTTAAGAAATTTTATGGCATTGTGTTTTATTACTTCATGTCACTCTTCTAATGCAAAAAGCACTCTATGATGTGTTGCTAGTGATAAAACAGATTCAGCAGGATATAAGATCCTGTCACTCGTGTTTTTAGCATTATAAGATTACTAAATTAAATGATCACAGCAGCGACTTGATAATCTCCATGTACATACTCCTTATATACTGATAACAGCCCTCACAATGTGCAGGTTTTCATTTCTTATAATTTGCTTCTCTGCTGTTCACTCTCTGCCTCAGCCAGAGCAATGAGCAATTCTTACAAAAAAATATATAAATTACATCCTCATTTTTCTCTCTTAAACAAATATTTGTTTTGTGCTAGACAATTTCAGTGAACTTTAACATCCCAGAAAGATCGAGAGAACATCTTACAGTTTGAAGAAAATATACATAGTTGCTAAATGAAATAATATTTGACAATTACCATTAATGCCTTCCATAGCACCACTAATGACATGTTGAGCAGCAACATCATATACTTGACGAGTGGTAGTAGTTGGACCAAACACCTTGTCTGAGGCATTTGTAAATATTTAAACAAGAATCATAATGTGCTACTATAATTTTGTTAATGCAATATCAGAATTGTGATTAACAATATATGTCTAAAGAAAGCATTGACAGGAAGCAAGAACAAAATAGGAAACAGATCGACTACACCGGAGGAATTCGAACCTTGGACCATTGATAGTAGTTTAGGTATTAAGATATAGAATATTCTTAGGACTAGCTTTTCCACGTTTTGCACGCTTTGTTTATGTTTATTTATTAACTTGATACAATTCAAAATTAAAACCTTTGCTAATTCTAGGAGTTGATTGTTATTTCTTGGACTAGATAATATAAATAATAAATTTTAATATGATATTGATATGATTCAAACTTTAAACCATTGGTGGTATATTAAAATATTAGATTTAAAATTGTTGTTAATGAGTATATTACTATATTTCAAATTTAAAATTCAATTTTAGATCTAATATTTTAATATACTACCAAAACACGGTTTGTTTAAGTTATTTATTAACTTGATACGACCTAAAATACAAAGATATGTTAATTTTTATAGTTGATTATATAAACATTAAATTTTAATTTGTTATTGACATTCGAACCTTAAAACTTTGTTAGTATTTTGGAGTTACAAATATTAGATTTATAATTGTTAATGAGAATCGAAACCTTGACTTTTAGTAATTTCGTATTATCCTTCTTGCACTTATTATCGTATTATTATATACAGGACATAATTAAATTTAATGGTTCCCATCTATTTACTTTTACGAACCAGAAATACTCTTGTTCGCTTATAATAATTTAGTATAGTTTAATATTTAAAGATCATGTCATATCTCATTAGCATGCCATTAATTTCTAGAAAGAGGAGAAAATTGATCCTTATGTGAGCATAGAAGATAACCGCATCATTAGTATACATATTTTAAAAAGTCGAGCTAATTTATGAAATAAAAACGTAGTCAAAACTCCCTTTTTAGTTCAGCTGCTATATAACTATCTGTTAAGGATGCTTTCATCGGACAGAAATATAGCAGAAGAGGGAACTGAGGGACTGATTTAAAAAACATTATTATATTTTAAGTATTATTTAAATAAGTCTCAGTTGTGAGAAATCTTCTGTTAAGGAGATAAATTAGGAGTAGTTTTGTTTTCATTATTTAGAATTATTGAACTTATCTCTCAGGTGGTTAGCATTATCTTATCAGGTAGCTCCTATCTTGTGGGAAGCACCTGCTTATCTTTTTATCAGCTTGTTTCCTAGCCTTCTATATAGAGGGGGAAAGAGTATTAAATAAAATCATGGAATATTTTCAGAAGTAAAAGTAGGAAGAGTTCAGAGTCTCTTTTAAAATAAAAACTCTAGCAGTAAAGATAGGTTCTTCTAGGAAAGGAAGGAACTCATCTGGGGAATACTTTCCGACACATAGACCTGTAACAAGGTCTGTATCCAGGGGCCATAACAACTTGGTATCAGAGCTCATGGGTGATTCTGAACATCAACTAGCAGCAACTGTACAAGAGCTTGATAGGCGTGTTAGTTCGGAGATTAAGGAGCTACGTGAAGGCATTTTAACAATTCAACGTTTGTTAGAACTGAAGTTGGGGAACAATGACAACGTGCAAGGAAAAAATTCTAGTTCTAGCAAAGGTTCTGAAGGGGAAGATCTTGTATACAAAGAAAGATCAGAGAATGCAGGACCAGAAATAGCCACAAGTAAGCCCATTGTCCCACGATACTCCAAACTGGAATTTCCGACATACGATGGCACTGAAGATCCGTTAGGTTGGTTGTACAGGTGTGAACAATTCTTTTACAACCAAAGGACAGAAAATAGTGATAAGGTGGGATTGGCGTCTTTCCATCTTGTTGGGGAAGCACAATTATGGTGTTACAAATTGGAACAAGAAGAGCCTGGAATGACATGGGAACAATTCAAATCATATTGTCTCCTCAGATTTGGACCTCCCCTTTGTGGAAATTCATTAGGTGAGTTGGTGAACTTAAAACAAACAGGGTCAGTTGAGCAGTACCAGAAGCAATTCCAAACACTTTTGGCGAGGGCTACATCAGTTAGGTCTGATCAACAAGTGGACCTCTTTACAGCGGGTCTTATTGAAGGGCTCCGAGTTGATGTTGAGATGCAAGGGCCTCCTAATCTTGTCACTGCCATGAATTTGGCAAGAGCATTTGAGAGGAAATCTTTGATTGCTAATACTGGAATGCGACGAACGACATCAACATGGAATCCAGCCAAGTCATCACTAGTTGTACCAACACCAGGAAGTCAAACTCAATCAAAATCTGCAACACATGTTGTATCACCAGCTACATCTACGAGTAGTGTTAAGTCCCCTATTATTAAGCGGTTGTCAAGGGCTGAAATGGCTGAACGTCGCACTAAAGGCCTTTGTTATAATTGTGATGAATCTTATTCACCTGGCCATCGATGTAAGAGGATATTTTGCCTGCTAGTGGACGATCAAGCGGATGAAAATGAGTTTGAGGATGACATTCCTCCGGAGATATCTCTGCATGCTATAACAGGAATAAAAAATTCTCAAACGATGCAACTGCATATACTGGTGAATAGGCACCCTATGTTGGGATTAGTTGACTCGGGAAGTACTCACAATTTCATTAGTGAGTCTGCAGCTATTCGGTTTGGACTAAAAATCGCACAACGTAGCAGGTTCCAAGTTGCAGTGGCAAATGGAGAAAAAGTAACAAGCTCAGGTATTTGTAAATTAGTTCAGTTACAAATTGAAAATGAGGTCTTTTATATTGATTTATTTATCATTCCGTTGGAGGGGTTTGATGTGGTATTGGGCGTAAAGTGGTTACAAACCTTAGGACCAATATTGTGGGATTTTACGTCATTAACAATGCAGTTTACTTTGCAAGGACAGCTTGTTATTTGGCAGGGGAAAGTGGTTGAAAATACAGCAAGAGCTCATGTGCTTAAAGGAGAGGTGACCCAACAATCTTCATTGGAAAAGTTGCTGGCTGAATTTATAGATATTTTTCAAGAACCTCAGGGACTTCCACCATCGCGAGGTTGTGATCATCGTATCACATTAGTAACAGGGACTGAGCCAGTGGTGGTGCGACCATATCGCTATCCTCACCGACAGAAAGATGAGATAGAACGACAGTGCACAACCATGCTTGCTCAAGGTATTATGAGACCAAGTCGTTCACCATTCTCTTCTCCTGTATTATTAGTTCAGAAACATGATGGCTCATGGCGACTTTGTGTCGACTATCGTGAACTAAATGCAAGAACGATCAAAGATAAATTTCCAATTCCTGTAGTTGATGAGTTGTTGGATGAATTGCATGGATCTCGTTTCTATACAAAATTGGATCTCAGGTCTGGATATCATCAAGTTCGCATGGATCCAAAAGATATTGAGAAAACGGCTTTCAGAACGCATCATGGACACTTTGAGTTCCTTGTTGTTCCTTTCGGGCTCACAAATGGACCATCGACATTTCAGTCACTTATGAATGAGGTATTCCAACCTTATTTAAGAAAATTTGTACTTGTCTTTTTTGATGATATATTAATATATAGCAGGACTTGGGTTGAACATATTCAGCACCTGAGATTAGTGTTTGTGGTCCTTCAGCAACATCAGTTGTTCTTAAAGCGATCAAAGTGTTCATTTGGCGAGACTCAAGTCACATACTTGGGTCATGTCATTTGTGAAAAAGGAGTCTCAGCGGATGACAGTAAAATTTCAGCTGTAACTGAATGGCCTGTACCCGGGTCAGCTAAGGCTTTAAGGGGTTTTCTGGGCCTATCCGGCTATTATCGTAAATTTGTGAAGGATTATGGTGTTTTAGCTGCACCTCTCACTAGTCTGCTGAAAAAGAATTCCTTCAACTGGACACCTATGGCTGAACAAGCTTTTCAGTCCTTAAAGCAAGCCCTCTCTTCCGCTCCAGTTTTGCAATTACCAGATTTTGATGCAGACTTTGTTATAGAATGTGATGCATCTGGTGCTGGCATAGGCGCTGTACTGCAGCAACAAGGACATCCCATTGCCTTTTTCAGTCGTAAATTAGCTGAACGACATCTTAAACTACCTGCTTATGAGCGTGAATTAATTGGTTTAGCTCAAGCTGTCCAACATTGGCGTCCATACCTTTGGGGACGTCCATTTATCATAAAAACTGATCACTACAGTCTAAAATTTCTTTTGGAGCAGCGCTTAACGACCTCTCCACAACAACACTGGGTGAGTAAGCTGTTGGGTTTTGATTTCAAGGTAGAATACAAAGCCGGGGTACTAAATAAAGCTGCTGATGCTTTGTCTCGTTGTGACATTGAAAGTGGCAGCTTGTCTGCAATTTCTCAGCCTCAGATTTGTATTATGGATGATATTCGTGAAGAAATTTCTAGGAGTGATGTTTTGCAAAGCATTCTTCATAGAATTTCTACTGGTGAGGCAGGAAAAGATTGGACTACTCATGCTGGAATTCTTTTATACAAGGGTCGTGCTTACTTGTTGCCCACATCGCAATTAATTCCTACCATAATTTCATCAATACATGATTCGACTCATGAAGGAATTCAGAAGACTGTGCATCGTATCAAGGCTGATTTTTAGTGGAAGGGAATGAAAGCCTCTATTGAAGACTTTGTTCGACATTGTACAGTATGCCAACAACATAAATGGGAAAACTTGCACCCTGCAGGTCTCTTACAGCCACTGCAAATTCCTGAACAGATATGGGCTGAAATTTCTATGGATTTTGTTGAGGGTTTGCCCACAGTAGGCGGGAAATCTGCCTTGTTTGTGGTTGTTGATCGGCTTTCAAAATATGCTCATTTCATTGCACTTGCGCATCCATTCACCGCCGCTTCTGTAGCTCAAGTTTTCTTCACCAATATCTATCGGTTACATGGACTTCCGGAATCTATAGTTAGTGATCGTGATGTCATCTTCACAAGCACTTTTTGGCGTGAATTATTTCGTTTGTGTGGTACCAAACTAAAGTTTTCTTCTGCCTATCATCCCCAGACGGACGGGCAAACAGAAGTTGTTAATCGTACTATTGAAATGTACTTGCGCTGTTTTGTTGGGGATCAACCTCGTAAATGGGTTGAGTGGCTACCATGGGCAGAGTACTGTTACAATACGTCTTTTCACACCTCCCTGGGCACCACTCCATTTCAGTTAGTTTATGGCCGACCACCTCCCAGACTTCTAAATTATGAGCCAAGAACAACTAAAGTGGAGGCTGTTGATCAAGCATTACAAACTAGAGATGAGGTCCTCTTAGCTACGCGGCAACGCTTACTCCAAGCTCAGGCAAGCATGAAAGCTTCATATGATTCCAATCATCGGGATTTAAGTTTCGAAGTAGGGCAATTTGTTTGGCTCAAACTACATCCTTATCGCCAACGCACCGTGGCCAAAAAGGCAGGAGGTAAGTTGTCTCCCAAATTCTATGGGCCATTCAAAATTTTACAGCGAGTGGGACAAGTTGCTTATGCTTTAGAGCTTCCTCCAGATTGCAAAATTCATAATGTTTTTCACATCTCTAAGCTTAAAGTTTTTCATGGGGAACCTCCTGACTCTCCACCCAGTTTACCTTCCATACTTGATGGGAAAACAGTTCCTCAGCCACTGTCCGTTTTACGATCCAGGATTAACCGCGGCATTCTTGAGTTCTTAGTACAATGGAAGGGTCAGGCTGCCTTGGATGCTACATGGGAAGTGGCAAATACATTTCAGGAAGTTTATCCTCAATTTGAGCTTGAGGACAAGCTCATTCTGCAGGAAGGGAGTAATGTTAAGGATGCTTTCATCGGACAGAAATATAGCAGAAGAGGGAACTGAGGGACTGATTTAAAAAACATTATTATATTTTAAGTATTATTTAAATAAGTCTCAGTTGTGAGAAATCTTCTGTTAAGGAGATAAATTAGGAGTAGTTTTGTTTTCATTATTTAGAATTATTGAACTTATCTCTCAGGTGGTTAGCATTATCTTATCAGGTAGCTCCTATCTTGTGGGAAGCACCTGCTTATCTTTTTATCAGCTTGTTTCCTAGCCTTCTATATAGAGGGGGAAAGAGTATTAAATAAAATCATGGAATATTTTCAGAAGTAAAAGTAGGAAGAGTTCAGAGTCTCTTTTAAAATAAAAACTCTAGCAGTAAAGATAGGTTCTTCTAGGAAAGGAAGGAACTCATCTGGGGAATACTTTCCGACACATAGACCTGTAACAAGGTCTGTATCCAGGGGCCATAACACTATCCATATTAATAATAAGTGTGACAGCTTGTGTCAATGATTTTGTTATGTCTACCTTTTTCACTGAATGAAAAATTGCATGACATTTTCTAATCACTAGAGGCAAACAACTAAAACTGTCAAAGTACGACCCAAACACCAAAATAAATAAATGATATCAGGTACAATTACCTACACATTCTAAGTAATGACTTTTAGTACTCTCATATTACCCCTCTTGTTCTTATAGTTTTATTATTATATATAGGATATAATTAAATCTAACAGTTCTCATCTATTTACTTTTACGATTCTGGTTCGCTTATAATAATATAGTATAGTTTAGCATTTAAAGATCATGCCATATCTCATTAGCATGCCATTAATTTCTACAAAGGGGGGAAAATTGATCAATGTGTGACCATAGAAGATAACCGCATCATTAGCATATACAAATTTTAAAAAGGCAAGCTTATTTATGAAACAAAAATGTAGTCACTAAACTCCTTTTTTAGCTCAGCAGCTATATATGACTATGTATCTTAATAATTAAGTGTGACAGCTTGTGTCAATGATTTTGTTATATGTCTACCTTTTTCACTGACTAAAAAATTGCATTACATTATCTAATCACTAGAGACAAACAACTAAGATTGTCAAAGTATGACCCAAACACCAAAATAAATAAATGATTTCCGGTCCAGAGTTGCCGGATAACAAAAGGACAGCTGAATACACAATTGTAACAAGCACATCAAATATTAAACATATGAAACTGCAATATTACCTAGATAGAAATAGTGACATAACAATAAAGCATACCGTATGCATATGCAATGGATGCATTTTTCTCACTTCGCGCAATAGTTTCGCCATCCGCATACCACGCAATCTCCTCTCCTAACTTAATTTCTCTCTGGCTAAATTTAATTAAACAAAGAAAAAACACATTAAAGCACATGAAACCGCGAAACCATCACATACGACAACAATTACAATTAGCTACACATTCTAACTACCTGAGAGGCCGAAATCGAACAGTTACAGTCACATTTTCCTTAGATCTCTGAACATCAACAGGCAACGACTCGGAGTGGAAGTAGTGTGAGTGACTTAATTCTCTGAATCCTTCAACAGAAGTCTCCGGAAACTGTTTTGAAGACGACGTCGTTGAAGAAGAAGGCGAATTCGCAGCTCTCGAGCTCAATTTCCTCGAAATCAATCCCTGTCAAAGAAATTAAATAATTATATAATCACACACTTGATTCAAGCAATTAAATAATGTATAAGCTGGAATTGAACATTACCTTAGGTGAATACATTAGACATGATTAGAAATTAAAAAAATGATATATAGGTATTAAAGTTGTGAGGAAAGTACAAGAGTGATGGATGAGTGTGATGGAGAGAAAAGGAGAGAGATTCTCGATTAAGACATCATCAAGCAAGGACACCAAAATAGTGTCACTATAACACTATTTTGGTGTCAAAAAGACATCATCCATAAAATGAACTTCAACCAAGGGACACTGTAATTGTCACTAAAAGGAATCTTTCACCTATCAAATAGAATATTCTAAAGAATCTTTCACCTATAAAATATAATTTTCTAACTTTGTTCATTTTTTATATTATAAATAACTTCTTATTTATCATTATGAATTTATGATTTTATTTTTATAATTAAATCTAGTGTGTTGTTTATAATTCATGATTTAAAAAAAAATTGTGAAAGTTTAAAGTAAAAAAAAATTTAAAATAAAATTTTAAAAATTAGAATAAAAAGATACAAAAAAATATTTTAGAATTAATATGAGTTAAGAAGAAAAGAAGTTTCAATTGATAAAATCTTAAGTTAAAATTTATAAAAACAATTAACTTTAGTAGGACATAGATGAAAGAAATTTGTTTTGTTAACAAACATAGGGGTATTGTTGGAATTTTGAAAGTCGCCAAATTTGGTGTCCAAGGATCACCAAATGTACTTTTGTCACCAAATTTGGTGACCCAAAACTCATTTGGTGACCTTGGGTCACTATTTTAGTGTCCCATTGGAGTTGCTTTGACATTATACCTATCACTATTATAGTGATTTAGTGTCTCATTGGAGTTGCTCTAACGAGTGACAAAAGGAAAAATGCTAAAAATCTCAAATTTTGTATCAAAAATTTTACCTAATGCTGACGTGTCACGAGTAAATATAGAATCTAATGTGTATTCATATGTGTTCTCAATTAAAAATTGACGCATGACATCTTATTTGGTAAAAATTTTGATAAACGTTTTGAGGTATCTAACACTTCTGGTGACAAATCTCTCTCTTCATGACTCTCTTTCATTGAAATGTAGTGTTCTAAAAATATAAAAATATACAGTTAAACCTGTTTACTCCTATAACCGGAAAAAAATATATTAGTTTATCGAATTTATTATTTTATTAATATAATAATAAAATATTATTTTATTGATAAAAATTATGTACATGTTTTTTTTGTAAATTTTATACTATATTTATGTGGTTAATTAACTATTTTTCGACAAACGGTTAAAAATGATTTATTAAAGTCGATAAAAATAATATGAATAAAGTGCACTTTGTGTACCTGTACTTTGACCCTGTACTTTGACCAAGACAATATTTGTAATATTATTTTTCAAATTATTACACTTGCAATACTGAATTTTAAAACCCGTCACATTATGTGTATCACCGTGAAATTCTGGTTAACTCCGTTAAAAAACAAAAGGTATTAAAAGGGTAATAGTGTCTTTTCAATAAACATGCATAATATTGCATTTATATGAATTGTGTTTAATATTTGATATGTAAATTGAGGGTTTTATCAAACCCAATTCAATTTATTTTTTTTTCATTTATCTTTTATCTCAATTTCTCACTTTGTTATCAACACAATTGTTCTCATTGAGTTTAAATTCGAAATTAACTTGAAGAACATGACAAAGAAGATGAAGTTTCATTGAATTTAGATAGAAAATATAAATGAATTCAATTTAGGGAAGAATATGAAACATGTGTGTGTATGTTTTGTGTGTGTGTAACAAAGATTAAATTAATTTGGGAAAGAAGATGAAACAAATGTGTGTGTGTTATAATGTGTATATATAATTATATTTTGATCAATTTTTGAAAAAAATAGAATGAAATGGGTGGTTTAATGGTTAATTGATCGGTTTTTACTGTTCACATAAGGATTGGACAAAAATGCCCTAACGGAGTTAACTAAAATAGACGACGATACACAAATTGTGACGATTTTGTAAGTACAATATTGCAAGTGAAGTTATTTAAAGTGATGTATTGCAAGTGATGTCTCGGTCAAAGTACAAGTACACAAAATGCATTTTACTCAAATAATAATTTTCAAGTGATGTACTGATTTTTAATAATTTGAATACACATTTACAAATTGAGTATTTCATTTTTACCTAATTTACAAATGCGTATTTCTAAAAAATATTAATATTTCTTATGATACGCACCGGGTATTATAATTTCAAGTTTGTATAAATTACCCAACTAGAACTTTTGTAACCCGTTTTTGCAAATAAAGTTACATGAATCATAGAGCCTGTTTGGCAACACTTTTTTTGGACAGCATTGGGCTTAAAAGCCCACTTCGGCTTATGGACTGTGTTTGGGAAAATAATAGAAACCAGCTTATAACAGCTTATTATCCATAAGCTGAATGTTATCAGAGGCTAACATTCACCACAACTTATCACATCGTTATTCTTCATTCCCCTTTCTTCTATCTTCTCATTACTACACTTCAATTAAATTCTTCACCTGTGCGAATTAAACTTCCCTCAACTGTGCGAATAACTTCCTTCAACTGTGCGAATTAATGCACACCTTCCCAGCTGCTATATTTTTGAGAGAAATACAACTTCTTCAAAACACAAAAAGTCTCTCTCTCTCTCTCTCTCTCTGTAGCCGCTTCGTGTTTCTTATTTTTAAAGGTATGATTTTTACTCTAAATTACTGTTTTAGTTATTGATTTTAATACACACACACATACCCATGTTCTTGATCTTGTATCTTTTTGTTCTTTTTGTATGTAGAAAGTGATTTTAGCTAATGGGCTTCTTTTAATTTTCATAAAGTTTGGTTTTTTTTTGTGCTAAATCTTGATTGGGGTTTTATATTGATTGAATTGTTTGATATTTAAAAGGTTAGATGGGTTTCTTGTACTCGATGCATATACCTTAGATCAGGTTTCATAACTCTGTAACTGTTTCTGGTAATTATATGATAGCAATCTCTGTTAACATGTCGATCATTGGTTGAACTAGTTATGCGTAAACAGTACTTTAGTTAAAATGTGTTTTGGTAGTAGATAGGAAGAAGGATTCTGGATTCTGTAGGTCAGGTATTTGCCTTTAGTTTCGTTATTCTCTTTATGCTACTTGTGTAGATAGGTAGATTGGGTACTTGTGTGTGGTAAGTAATTAGTCACTAAAATTGGTTCTAATAAGAAGGTCTGTTGTGCTTGTTTTTTCTTGTCAAGCGTAGATGGCGACAACCCCAGTGGCGAGCCCTAATGCTAAGTGGACAGATGAATTACATAAACTGTTTGTTGAACTATGTGATGCTGAAGTTATCAAGGGCAATAAAGTAGGGACAACTTTGAATAAGGAAGCTTGGGTTGCAGTTCACACGGAATTTGTGAGGCAAAAGAATGTCATGTGGACCATAAGACAATTTAAAAATCATTGGGAGGCGATGAAACCGGATTACCAGCTTTTTAAGAAATTGAAGTTCGGAGAGAGTGGGTTGGGATGGAACGAGAATACCAAGACAATCGAGGCGTCTCAAATATGGTGGATGCAAAAAACACAGGTAAAAAACACTCATATCTCACCATTTGATTGTTAGTTGTACTTGTCACCAAAATTAACTGTCCATTTGATTGTCCAAATTATTGTAAAGATGTACTCTTGAGAATCTCTGGCCATTTTAAGACTGCAGATACTTATTGAATTAGTTGGATGTTAAAGTCAGAGAATGCAAGTTACCACACTCTGAACATATGTAAACTGGTAGTTGTTTGTGCCCTCTGGTGACTATGCCTGCAGATATTGTAGGTTTTTAGATTTTAAACTCCATTTCATTTGCTTTTTTAATCATGATCTTTTACTTGTTACTTGAAGTATGTTATGTCCATCAAATCTTTTATGTAATTTTCATATCCTGTCCTAGTGAAATAAAAGCCCTGACATTTGCAGATAGAATAGTGACTCTGAAAGTTCTGTTGGGATGATTTTAATAAATTGTCTGCAATTTTGACCATAGGAGCTCTGGTTGCCTTCACTAGAGTCATGATCAGTTGCAGTCTTCAATATATCGAGTCTTGATCATAATTGTTCAAAGTGGCCTCAAAAGTTTTAGTAGCTGAACAGTACAGTAGTATTTTCTATTGTATGGAATTGTCCAAACAAAAATTGTGTGTGTAAATTGAAGGGAAAGTGCCATGTGTTGAGCTCAGAAATCTGCACATGGCTTCACCAGTTTCCATGTTTTGACACTGTAAACTTGTACAGGGGAAACCAGTGAGTTTTTGGAGTTTTTAAGAGAATCAGTTGCAGGGTAAAACAACCTGATTGGTTCTTCTTATTCATGACCCTTTTTTTAGTAATTGGGAAGTGTGTGAGTCTGCCCAGAAAACAATCTGGGCCTTTCTTCAACCTCTTTTCATATTATTCTGTTCATAGTATTCTCAGCTTGGCCTTTCTATTCTTGTTCACAGTATTGAACAAGAAAAACAGTAGAGGTTAAAATGTTTGATTACAGTAATCAATCTGTCTGAAAGTGAGTCCATTTGAAGTAATCAACAGTAGAGGTTAAAATGTTCTTGTTAAGTGTGTCTGTGGCTCTGTGTGCTTTTGGTTGTCCAGGGTTTTTCGTGTAACTAACTAAACTGAAATGATTACATGGTTCTTTTTTAAGGACTTGCTATATTAATGGTAACAATTTCTTTCTTGTAATCTATGAGCTCAATATTTGTAATGTCCTGCTAACTTTTTTACAGGAGAATGCAAAATATGCAAAGTTCAGAGACAAAGACTTATCCTTGTATATGCAGTATTACGACACCTTGTTCGGTGACATTGTTGCAACCGGTCAGAGGGCAAGAGCTGCTAACACATATTCTGCGGTGAATCTAGAAGTAGGTGAAGAGTTTACCGAAGTCATGGGTGAGGAAGATGAAGGAAAAGAAGGTAGTGGTGATAGCGATGACAACAACATTCAAAGCCCACCTAATTTGTTTCCATCAGCTTCACATAAACCATCTAAGAGCAGTGGTTCGAAGAGAAAGAGATTTGGAGCAGAGTTTGTGCGAGAAGGTCTTGATAGCCTTACAGCTGCCATGTCTTATAGGAGCACACAAACATCTGCCGCCACTGATGCTTTGAATGTTGCGGTTGACCTTCTAGATAACATGGAGCAGGTTCCCCCGGGTAGTGACTTGTACTTCTATGCCAGGAGGTATCTTCTTGACGTAGGAAATAGGACACTTTTCCTAAAGGCACGCACCAACGAATTACGTTATGGTAAGCTTATGTACAATTTTACAAGAAGGGCAGGCCCAAATTAGATTAGATAAGTTTTTCAGTCATGTAATGCTGTGAACTTTTTCCAAATTTTTCAACAGCCTGTATCATTTCCTTTGTCTTGAACAATTTCGGCCTAGTGCACTCCTGTAGCCTTTGTAGCCTCCCCCAGGTGAATGAACAGAATTAAATTGGCAATATAAATCTACTGATCAATATTTTCCTTGTCATCAATTATGACCATCATTTATAAAAATTGATACAGATTGTGTCATACACTTTTTATTTGTTCCCGACACTCTGAATGCTATCTAGTCAACTTGTAATGGATGCTATCAGTTTCACATGGTCACAGTGGACAAATTGTTGGTTTGTGTATCACATGCAAACAGTAGAGTTAACATATGTGTGTATATATATGCAGATACATTTTACAATTCTCTTCCAAAAATATCAAAGCTGTCTTTTGCTTTTCATTCAATTAAATGGATCCTTTCAACAAAAATACTCCTTTGTCTTTCTATTTTAGTGCAGATTATCAATTCGACCAGTCTTCTAATGCTGAATACAACAATTACACCCACTCATCTAATGCTCCACTCAACAATCACAACCAGTCTTTCAATGAGCAGTCTTCAGCTGAATTTTCTAATTTTGGCCAGTCTTCTAACTCCCATTTTCATAATTCTTCTAATGCATTCAATAATTTTGGTCAATCTTCAAACTATAGTTTTGGAGAAGCTTCTAATGCGTACAATTATATTGATCGTTCTGTGAATGCATTTAATCCACAAGTTGAAGTTTCATACACATTGGAAGAAGAAAATGATGAGGAAAGTGCAGAAAATTTATTTGATTGGCAAGTTCTATGTACAACTGCTGCATACACTTTAGTGTACTACTATGACACATATGTCCATAAAAAGCCATGCCATACTTCAATTCGCACAGGATCAACATTAATCCGTGAAATATTAGAATGAAACAATACTCGGTGCTATCAAGATTTTCGTATGAACAAGGTTGCCTTTAAATCATTATGTCATATTTTAGTTGAACGATATGGATTGGTTCCCACGCGCGGAATGTCCAAATATGAGGAGGTTGGTATGTTCCTAATGACTGTTGCTCATGGGACAGGAAATCGTTTAATGCAAGAAATGTTCAATCATTCCGGTGAGACAATAAGTCGACATTTTCATTCTGTTCTCGAAGCGATATGTAGGATGGCAAAGGATTTTATAACTCCGGATCCAAATTATAATGTTGGAGCTGGATATCATAAACCTCAACATAGCCAATACTATCCACATTTTAAAGTAAGTTTATTCGTGCATGTGCATTATTTTTCAAATATTAACACTATTTAATTGTTGTTGTAAATATATTTATATTAATTGCAGAATGCTATAGGAGCTATTGATGGAACTCATATTAAATGTCGGATACATGAATCAGAGCATACACCTTATTTTGGTCGAAAAGGATATGCTACTCAAAATATTCTTGCATTGTGTGATTTTAACCTGTGTTTTACTTTTGCATGGGCGGGATGGGAAGGTGGAGCACACGACAGCCGCATCTTAAACGAGGCTAAAAGTAGAACTGAGCTTAACTTTCCACATCCAACGGGAAATAAATTTTATCTTGTGGACGCAGGTTATCCACACAAAAGAGGATATATGGCTCCGTACAAAGGTGCAAACGTAAGATACCACATCCAAGATTTTCGTCGGGCTCGAGGTACCGCACGTGCACCTCGAAATGCAAAAGAAAAATTTAATCACCTACATTCTTCATGTAGAATGGTTATCGAGCGAAAATTTGGAGTTTGGAAAGCTAGATTTGCCATTTTAGCAAATATGCCAATGTATTCCATAGATACACAGACCGATATCGTTCTGGCTACAATGACGATTCATAATTACATTAGAAAGTCAAATACAGAAGATAGTGCGTTTGAAACTGCTGAAAGTGAAACTTATGTTCCCGACAATTCTACTTCGAGAAGTAATAATGAGAATACAGAAACTGAAAGCGAGACTGATGTCGATAATATGTGGACGGCAAAACGTGATGAGATTGTTGCTCAAATTCCATAAATGTCGATAATCTCATGTATTCAAATTCATGTACTGAATAAAATATGTTTTTTTCAATAACTTTTTAAACTTATAAGTTATACTTACCAAACACTTCATTAACTTATAAGTAAAGTTATCCAAACACCTAAATAACTTAAAAGTTCTAATTTACTTATCACTTATATTACACTTATAACTTTTAAACCATAAGTTACTTATTTTAAGTTACCCCAAACGGGCACATAGTTGTGTGTTAGTTTGTTTCCTTCATGTTATCAATTACAAAATGCGTATGAAATTTGTTATTTTCAGTCATCCACCCAAACAATCATTGTTTTCCTTATTGTTATATAAAAAATTGTTATTTGTTGACTTCATCCACCAGTTTTTAGGTGCGAGGCGTGTAAAAACATCTAATTTTTGTAAAAATCAGTTGAATTTTTGAAACTATTCAGATCCTTTTGATAAAAAAAAAATTGATATGCTTTACTTAGAAAGAAAGTCATAAATTATTTTTTTTACAAAAATTAATAATTAATCAAGTTTAGAAGAAATTAATCGATCAAAATTTGGACAGAATTAATCAAATTGATGGTCAAAATCCTAAAAATCGGTCAAACTAAAATTAAAATTGTAAAAATTACAATTTTTAAAAGGTTGACTTGAAACATTAAATTAACTCCTTATATATAATAAGCGTAAGGGAGATCTTATCCAAAACTTTGGTCGGTCACTGTACTACCAAAAGTATATGATCCGTTGGATTATAAAATTATAAATATTCAAATAGATGAGGACCGTTAGATATAATATTAAAAATTGTATTTGATTAATAATAGGATAGTATTTAAATACTAAAAGGTGTATTTTGATAATTTAAACCAATTATAAATAGGTTTTCTATATTGAATAGAAATCTTTATGTAAAAAATCGTAATTATCTTTTCTCTTTAGTTTATGGATAGTTCCGGTTAGATAATAATTATTAAACCATCATTAAATTAAAGATAATTTTGTTAGCTTCGCGTGGGCTGTAAAATTGTTAAAATCTGTTGTCTAAAACTCAAGATAGAGCCCAAACAGTAAAATGATTATCTAAATTTTAATAATTTTTTTTAATTTAAACCAGTTATAAATAGGTTTTCTATATTGAATAAAAATCTTTATGTAAAAAATCGTAATTATATTTTCTCTTTATTTTATGGATAGTTCCGGTTAGATAATAATTATTAAACCATCATTAAATTAAAGATAATTTTGTTAGCTTCGCGTGGACTGTAAAATTGTTAAAATCTGTTGTCTAAAACTCAAGATAGAGCCCAAACAGTAAAGTGATTATCTAAATTTTAATATTTTTTTTTATTATTGTAGCACCAATTTAATTTTGAGAAAATGACCTTTATATCATATTTTTAATGTAAGGGTGCCCAAAATACCAGTTGTCGTTAACTTTGCCCAAAATAACCAATCATTTACACATACATACTATGCGTATACAGATTATAACTACTCCTCATCCCACAGATTATAACTACTCCTCATCCCACTGGCTTATAACAATTTACAATCCCTTCGGGAAGTCATCCAATCATTCTTTAGAAGCATATCACAAATTTATTCTTCAAATCAAATTTACTATTCATAAGCATATCATTTACAATTTACTATGAATATTGATAGGGTATGTATTTTTGGAGAAATTCAAATTTGGGGTTTTGACTAATTTGGGGATCATTGATTTGGGACTATTATAAAAGTTTAATGAAATATGGTGTGTGAATTAGGGATGATGTTGAAGTCGGTGTTGGGATAAAGATGTTGGCGATGACGGCGGTCACAATGGGTTGTGTGTGTTAGTTTGTATAAATTTACGATTTGGATTTTGATAGTAGATATGGGTTTTGTGATGACAATGTTTTGACCTTACATAACTCAATTGGGTCTTCACTCTTTTACTTCAGTAGTATATGGTTTTGGATTTGATGGTTGATAGAAAAAGAAGTGCTTTTGTGGATGGACGAAGTGAAGCACTGAAGCAATGAATGATGTAATCGTGGAAGTCGAGACAACTTTGCGCATACGGAGGATGCGCATTCTAGAGTTCGCATACGGAGGATGCGTGTTCTTATATATTCACGCATAATCAAAATGCGTATATGTCGTACTCGCATCACGTGGATACGTATAGTTGCAGTGATATATCTCCTCCACCGTGAACCAGGACTTACGCATGCAAAGAATGCGAATGCAAAGTGTGAGTTTGGGCAATTTCTCCGCGCGTCGATATTTTGGGCAAACTTGAAGTTAAAACTGTTATAATGGGCTTTCACCCTTTAATTTTTTTCCTAATTCTTTTAAATTTATAAATTCTATGTTTATTTCAATAAAATATTAAAATCGACTGGGTCCGTGTACGACCACTATACGACCAAATTAATTATTACAGTTAGATCTTAAATAGATCGATGAGAATTGTTAGATATAATATTAAAAAGTGTATCTGATTAATAATAGAATTATATTTAAATACTAAAAAGTGTATTTTGATAATTTAAAATTTTTCTATGTAAAAATTATTAAATATCTTTTCTCTTTAATTTATGTATAGTTCGAGTTAGATAATAATTGTTAAACTAAATATCAGATAACAATTCATATCGATTACAATATTAAAAATTATCAATATAATGCTCATGTATATCATATAACAATGATACATGTGGACCCTACGTTATAAGAGACTTAGGAGAACTCATGTACATGAATAAATTTAAACATTTTTTTTCTGAAGGAACAAAACAATTTGATTAATCCAAATTATAATTATATTATTTTACATATAACAAACATAAAAAGATAATATCAAAATATTATTAAAATATTGAGGGTTTCATATTCATAAACAATAATTTTGAATATAATACTTAACCATCTTTTCTTTTCGGTTTATGGGTAGGTCAACTGGTCAAGTTAGATAATAATTATTAAATCATCATTAAATTAAAGATAATTTCGTTAGTTTCACATGGGTTGTAAAATCGTCAAAATTCAATTTCTAAAACTCAGGATAGAATCCAAATAGTAAAGTGAGTATCTAACTTTTAATAAATATTTTTTTATAATTGTAGCACCAATTTATTTATTTTTCCACTAATTCTTTTAAATATAGAAATTTTATCTTTCTTTCAATAAAGTATTAAAATAAATTAAGAACAAATTCAAATCGATAAAAACTATAATAATATGAGAACAAAATTTTATATAATCATAACATAATTTTTATTCTGTTTAATAATTTTAAAGTAATAATGTATTTTAAAATTTTATATACACTATAAATAAAACCGAAACATTAAAAGTAAAAGTATTTAGTAAGATACTTATATCAGCATGTACTTGATATCCTTATTATATTAAACTCTTTTATATAATAAGCATAATAGGGATTTATCCAAAATTTTGATCGTGACAACCAAATTAAAAAGGACTATTAGATCTTAAATAGATAAATTTAATATAATACCCCAAACACGCACTTAGTCTTTAATATAATAATTGTCACGATGTACTACTTTAAAAGAAGAACTATTACAAAAAAAAATAATATTTTAATTGATAATTTATTTTCTCAAAAGTTCAAAGTTCCCGCATCATTAACATATTACAAAAAAGTGTATATTATATTTTAGCAATAAATATTTAAAAAAATTA